>HG993128.1:38951406-40203906 GCA_905231855.2 Eristalis tenax | reverse complement strand
GGCGAAGTCCAACACCCACGGGTAAAGGTCTTGATTTAGCACCGTTAACCCGAACACAGCTGCCCTCAGAAGAGGCCGGGATGGATTTTTCAACAAATTTGGATTGGTGGAGTTGGGTAAAATTTGAGAGTTAGACTAATCACATATTGTGTTAAACAGTAAAGCCTCGAAAAAGTTAAGACGCACAAAAGTTAAGTGTACGGAAAAGTTAAGTAGGTTTCTGTCTCCATGGGTATCTCTAAAAAGTTGAGTGTTGTCTTAACTTTTTCAAGTAATTTTTGATTTTTTTGCTTTTTTTCCATTTATTATACATTTCTACAGTATTAGCTCATAAATCTGGGATCGTGAGCATAACTGAAAGACACCTAATTTCAGGAGGACATCAGCAAAAAAGGCTATCAATCGCCGAAAAATGCAGCATTTTAAAAGAACTAGGGAAGGCATTTTGGCTAATGGATATTTCATATTTTTCAATTGTTCTGCCCAAACTCAGGTCAGTTGCAATACCCGAGGTTGTTGCACTTAACGGTAATGGATCAGTGGCTTGGAAAAGTCAAGACTTCGCTAAAGTTAAGAACCCCAAAAACAAACTACTTAACATTTTCGAGTCTCTACTGTATTCACATCTAAGTTTGACTTGAGAAGGGTAACCCTTCTTATGAATTCCTTGATATCCCTCAGAAGTCAGCACATAGCGTGCGTGATATTGTTGTTGTATACACCCGACAGTATTTTGCCAATGATGCCTGTCCCGACCTCTCATTCACATCAATACTCATTTTATAATTTGTTGAGTGGTGGATGGTCAAGTAGAATTATACATGCATGCTGGAGAGAATACGATTTCTTTTTATTGAGACAACAACGCATCATTATTTCGAGACCATTTATAAAATACCTTGGCTGTCGGCCGGAGTGGACCACGAACTCGGAGTGCCCACCTACTCAGGCCTGCCTGAACCAGAGATGTCGAGATCCGTGCCCGAACGTGTGGTGTCGGCGTCAAGTGCTCCGTCGTGAACCACAGTCCCTGCTGCACGTGTCCCGAGAGATTCACAGGAAACCACTTCGTCCGCTGCCAGCCTATGAGTAAGCTCTCAGCCATTACTCCCCCTCTCAACGGTTCTCTCTTCTCCACCTCTTCTAGACGAAACACCCGTCCGCGACTTCATGGATCCGTGTCGGCCATCACCGTGCGGGCTGTACTCGCAGCGCAAGGCCATCGGAGAAGCACCATCCTGCTCATGCCTCGAGAACTACATCGGCCGCCGGCCCAGCTGCCGGCGGGAGTTTGTTACCAGCTCTGAGTGCCCCATGAAATTGGCGTGTATCAGCCAGAAGCGCAGGGATCCTTGGCCCGGTCGGTGCGGAGTGAATGCGGAATGCCGCGTCGTCAGCCACGCGATCATGTGCATCTACGCGGCTGGCTACTCCGGCGATCCGTCCTCGCTCGCGAGAAATCGTCTAAAGCGATAGAGCTCCTATCGAGACTCATGTCGAATATCGGTGGTCCGAAGCAAGGCAAATATGGTCTGATGTCGCGAATAAAAAGACGCACATGAGGGGAATCAAATCTGTGTACAGATTATGTGTGAGTGAGCAGTGCATTTCGAACGGTATCCCAGGACGCGATATTGGTACTATCCCAGAAGCTAGGCGACTTATGACAATTGCGTGCAAAACGGCCCAGCCCTGAATCAAGCGAAAAAAAATCAAAGGAAGCCGCAGTATGGAAGCGTGGCAACAACAATGGAACGAGTCCCATGAAGGGACATGGACGTTCCGACTAATCCCAAGGATTGAAATTTGGCCAAATCGCACAGACGGCGAACTAAATGCTTACCTTAGACAGTTCTTGGCTGCTCACTGTTGTTTCCGGGAATACCTCTTCAGTGGAAACCATGATTCGAGTCCGACTTCTCCTCGCTACGAAAACGCGAGAGAATATCTCACAGCGTAGTGAGGGATAACTGCTTGGGAATTCCATCTACCTACTTGAGTTAACAGGACAGAAACGCGAATGATTTAAAAACAACAATTTCTCTCTTTTTATTTTCCGACTCGCTACAATCCACTGAACTTAAGCTAAACTGTGTGATCTATGCTTGCAAAGGTGAGCGTATGAATTTGAGTTCAGTAGCGCCGGTGTCAAAATACGAGAAATGCATGGCACGAGGAAATAAAGGGTGATTTTTTAGCTATTATCTTTTTGGCAACACTGGTTTAAACAGCTGACGCACGTTTCGTGTTTTGTTTCACTGTCAAAAATCTTCAGTTTGGTCTATAATTTAACCATGAATCGTCTTACAAACGAACAAAGCTTGCAAATTTTTGAATTTTATTTCATCAAAATGCGTGCTCTGTTAAGAAAGTTCATCGCGAAAGACGAAGCTCAATTTTGGCTCAATGGGTGCGTCAATAAGCAGAATTGTCGATTTTGAAGTGAATATCAGCCGGAAGCATTGCAAGAGCTACCAATGCACCCAGAAAAAGTCACAGTTTGGTGCGGTTTATGGGCTGGTGGCATCATTGGACCGTACTTCTTCAAAGATGATGCGAATTGTAACGAAACTGTGAATGGTGAGCGCTACCGTGAGATGCAAGAGCTTGACTTGCATGACATGACATGTTTCCACAAGACGGTGCCACATGCCACACAGCACGCGCAAAAGTGGACTTATTGAGAGGCGAGTTCGGCGAACATTTTATTTCACGTTCGGGACCGGTCAATTGACCGCCTAGATCGTGCGATTTAACGTCTTTAGACTATTTTTTTGTGAGGCTATGTAGAAGCTCATGTCTATACAGACAAGCCCGCTTCAATTGACGCATTGGAAGACAACGTTGAAGCATTTATTCGTGAGATACCGGCCGAAATGTTGGAAAGAGTATGCCAAAATTGGACTAAGCTGATGGACCATTTGAGGCGCAGTCAAGGTCAACATTTGCATGAAACAATCTTCAAACATTAAAGTATATGGACCGTACTATCGATTCAAATAAAATTTCATTTTATGTGTATTTTTTTTTTTTTTTTAAAAAAACTTTCCTATAGCTTTTAAAAAATCACCCTTTAGATGTCATTCCATTGACATCATCAAACGCCCAATAAAACGAGATATGTATGTACAATGTACCTACAGACAACAAAAATATGTGTTTTTTTCGAAATGTTTTCTCCATTCTGCATGCAAATATGACAATTCCAAGCAATCTTCTAAAAAACAGTCACAAAGATTAGATATCGACAGACAATCATCACCCAGCGATAAATATCCAATAAAATGCACTTCCTTTCAAAAAAAAAAACCCCGACCTCATCAACTGTCATGTGCACACTCGGCTCACAACGAGCATACGAATAAATAGAGATAATACGACATGATGAGACACGGGGTAGCCCAGCCCCAAGCCTCACCTCCCTTGCTAGCAAACTTAGAAAATTCGACGAGCGTGTGTGAAAGCGGCCTTGCATGTCACAACACGCATACAGAAAAAAATAACTGTCCCCCCACGAGCGGAAAATGAAACAGCTTTATTTGTTGTACTTATTCTGAAAGCTATTTGCCTGCCAGGACATTGGCTGCGATGGGAGTGCGACATCTGGCTTGTTTATTGCCCGTGCTTGCATGGTTAGGCCCACCGCGAGTTTCCAACATTCAATGCTGACGATGGACTGGTGGAAGGTGGAAGGAACGTAGCGTAACTTTGGAACATTACATGAACAAGGTTAAGTGAAAGCGGTTCTCAGAACTGGAGACCACTCAAAAGGATATCTAATGGGTCCTTGTCTTAGCCCGCTTCAACGACAATGTAACGCGTCCCACAGCATTTAGTTATCATTCGAAATAAAGCGAACTCCGAGGCGAAAATGTTGTTTTGCATTCATTTTTAAGTTGCAAATGAATGCGTAGCAGGAAATGGATTTATATCAGCAAGGTCACACTGAAACGGAAGTCGGCTGGCACAGGCAATTCTATATTTGTCCACCTGCAAATTGATGGGAGAGTAATGAGCCCTCTCTAGCGACGACGATGCATCGTGCAGTTCGGCTCAAGGATTTCCGAGCCGTTTGAAACCTGCACCAGATTTCGGCAAGGAGATGCGCTGTGGTGGGATTTCTTCAGTCTGGTACTAGGGAAGAAGGCACTATCTTCTACAAGTCGTTCCAACTTTTGGGCTACGCAGATAACAACGAAAACCTCGCGCATTCCCAACGTATCCTATTGGAGGCTTTTACGACGATTGAAGAACAGGCGCAACGAACTGGTCTCAAGGTCAATGAGGACAAAACCAAATATATGCTAAAACGTTCCGTCGTTCCGTCGAGAAGGAGAGGGAGTATAAAGACCAAGTAATCGGGGATGCAAGTCAGCTTGGTCTTGATGACTGGGAGCAGCGTGCCCAGGACCGTCAACGATGGAAGGCAGCAATTGCTCAGGCTCAGACCCTCCAAGGGTTGTCGGACTGATAAGTAAGTAAGTACTAAGAGGTGGCGGTTAACCTAGGCGCTTTGGGGAACTTGCTTTTTACAACTACAGAGTTTACAGATGTGATGATGTTAGTTAGAGTGATTGTCACAGTCAAGGCAGCGGTCCACTTAGATGATGGGTTCGGATGTAATTGGGTCATCCTGCGGTGTACAGCCGTCGATCACATGGACCAACAATTGTCCCCTCGAGGTGTGAAAAATGTCCACCTTGTGAACAATTTTTCTTAAACCAACCTCATCTGAACATGATCCTCCCTCGTGGGGTGTTTCAGCTCGATCACAATTAAAACATCAAGCTCCACAAAGAAGTGTCTTCGCAGAAACTGGAACTAAGGTTGGGAACTCGCACGGCAGATGCCGAACGGATACATTTTTGGGTCTGATCTTATACAAGTCACTGCGTATTAGTATGGGCATAATCAAATGATTTTAAGAATCGAGACTTTAGTAATCGAGGTGTTTTAATAATCGAATGATCATTCGAATGACTACTTATCAAACGAGAACTATTTTTTACTTGCTCGCGCGCTAAATTGATACATTGGTCGAATTCTCTTTGTTAGTAGTCAGTAGTCATTCGAGTGATTAGTAGTCATTCGAATGATTGGTTAGGAATCGAATTGTTCTCCAGATGTTGTAATAATCGATTATCACTCGAGTTATATTAATACGGAATGCAGGTGTGCCCATGGCACAGGGTGTCTCCTGAGTTGATGCAATGTTGCATCTGACCACTATGACCCTCGGATATAGGCGGCAAAGTTCATTCGATCATGTGCCCAAGACTTTTACGACAAAAATCCACAAATCCACAATCATAATTGCCGGCTTGCAAAGCGGTGCCCAATGAAATACGTATGTTGCGGTTGAAATCAATCGGAAGGAACGGTCAGTGTACCAGTCGACTAACTTCACTTTTGCACAAATCTAAGAAATTCGAAATTTTGAAATTCCTGAAGTATTAGGAACTGTTAAAAAAAAATTGTTAGTAAAACAAAACATATTCCACCAGCACTCGAATGAATTTCCATGGAAACATCTGTCAACCGTACAAAAAGTTAAAAGTTGAAAGTGGGCCCGCATTTGCTGTCTCTCTTCCTCTCATTAGAGAGCCTAGAGAGATGCCGATTTTGTGACATTTCGCAACGGATTCTATGGCTTTGAGCTCTTACAACTGCCGAGCGAAATTCATTACGCCGCTCATCACGTGGGACTTGTCATCGCAATCGCCAGCTATACAATGCTGTCAAAGTGTCAAAGTCAAGGCTGTCCAAGTGTGTCCTTCATTTACGAGAAGCAGGCACCGTTGAAGGGGACCAGAACCAGACTCCAGATGTAGTGCGTGTCCCAGATGGGAAAAAACCTCACGAACGACAGCTACAATCTTCAGTTGAACGTGAACGAGGGCACAAGATACGACCGAGGAAGTATGTCGTAAAGTCGCCTGGACATGTGGGCAACAGCTGCGACTTTGGTTCGTCTAGCCATCACAGTGAATGACTCAACATTATGGTACACACTTATCCTTCTTATCATTGTTCGATCTTGTCCTGCCAGTCTTGATGGGCGGTAAACACAAGGACTGTGCTGATCGTTGACTGATGCTGCGTCACATATTTGTTCGTGTCTCTTTGCCGAAATCGGGAGGAGGAGAAGATGAAACTGCGCCTTCTACAGTCTTTAAAACGATTTCGATCTTGATGTCGAGGAGGATCTGGATCTCAATCAGAATTAAAGGACAACAGAGATGGCCACCTTCACAGTTGATTGTTCCCTAGCCCATCGACCAGTTTGAGAGGCTTTTTGGCAGTTATTCGTGAATTTTTGACACGAAATAATGAGAATGCAGTTCTCTGACTGATGAGAGAGAAAACGATAAACAAATTGTTGTCAAAAATGATACGCGTCTCATGCCGGCCAAAGTTGGCTGTGTCTATAGTGCTTCATTTCTGCTTTCGACATTATTCATGCCAGTTTTGAATAAATTTTCCCACGAACTTTGCCCCTTATTGGAAAGCAAAACGAGAAGAAAGGAGAAGATTCGTGCATGATTGAGTGCAAACGCACATCTTTTGTGTCGGCTATAAACTGTGACATTTATCAACCAATTGACTTGAGTAGACACATTTTTGAAACGTCAATTCAATACAATTTTAGTGACGCTATAGATTGAAGACTGTCGTTCAGCTGCGTTAACTCAACGTTCGTATCGTCGAAAATGTCTTGACCTACGAGCACCGTCTGACAACACTATTCGTCGTTTAGTGCCGAATTTCGCTTACCACGTGACAGTGGTGTGAGTGTCGCCAAGAACCCACATGTGTCGTATCGTTATAGCGCTCAGCATTTTGGCGTCAGTGAAACCGCCTTGCGGGGCAGTTTGGAGAATGACTTTGATGCATTGTTTTCGTATAAAATGCAACCAAGAAGCTCGGAATACGACAATCGTTCAATTTTGATGATCAACGAGGTTCATTGCACACTCTCCGATGTCCTTAACTAGCATAATTTCCGCATTCTTGTGGGGTAGTTGGAAAAAGCGGAGTATATGCCAGCAATGCTCAAGCCATTAACGAGCTTAAGTGACGAAAGTTGGTCAATATTCACATACCGACGAAAAGTACCCTGTATGTGTCGCGCCCTCTGTTAGCTCGGATTCAGGTCGCAAGGAGTAACCGAAGCCAAAGCACCGAAGCAGGTGCACCTCCTGCAAACACACCACATTTTAATGATCGTTAAACGAATCCGTGAACAATTCCACGCATTCCTGGATGATTGCCCACGCACAGCCTTAATCTCCTCGCCAATGGAAACTAAACAGATGCCGAAGCATTTGCATTGCATCTCCGTCCAGCCATGTGATCTTATGCGATCCCCTTTTAATGACTCACCAGTTGCATAAACGAACATTCCTCAGCCTTAAGAGATCATATCTGCCACTTTTATTTCTGCACCTCTTGAAAGGAAAATAAAACTCATCTTAGCATTTCACCCAGGTTCCCGATCAAATTACGATCCAAATAAACATTATTCATCAGTTGCAGCGAGCGATGAAGCAATATCGCAACGTGCCTCCTCGCATTTACGTAGAAAATCGATGACAAATCTCCTGCTACCATCTCGCTTAACTTTCCCTTGGCGCACGGAACGAGGCGCGAACGAAGGGAGGAGGAAGAGGGTAAAAATGCGTGACTCATGCCAAATGCACTGCAGGCGGACGGCACTCGTACTCACGCTTAATTTAGATATTCAGCGACCAGCCCAAGACACCATATAAGGCATTCGAATCGACAACACCCTGCATTCCCCCTTTTGAATGCTTTAATTTATGATTCAATTGCTTTGCACCGTCAATCAAGGGGTTTCTTGCGGGCGAGATAACAGTTCCCCCGCCTGTTGGCCCCTGCAAACAACCGCGTTCCAGCAATTCGTGGAAATGGAAAGTAAAAGCAAACACAGCAACGATCAATACACAAGCGCCTCATCGAAACGGATGCACCGCAGTCCACAGCCAACATTTGGTCAGCAGATGTCGCCATGCCCAGGCAGATCTTCCGATTCATATGTCCGTCATGTGCGCACGGCGATTGTTTACGAATTCATAACCAATAAGGAGTTACATTTATCTATTGCATGGCACTGCAAACTAGGTGCGCGCTACAGAGCTCTGCGCATTTTGTATTCTGCACAGAGGATGACACACCTCACGTTCCTGGTCCACTTTCGCACGCACTGAAACTGCCGTCCGCTCAGCAGGCAGCGCTCGTGTGGAGGACTTGCATAACCAGCCGACCCACCAACCACCCGGGGAAAGTATTATGCAATGGACGTCCTATTGAATCAATTAAACAAATCAATTGATAACAACGTACATGACGATGGTTTTGTTATCGTGACGACCGCAACGCGCACATCGCATCGTCGCGGCAAGGCAAAGGTTTTTTTTCTCCGACGTCGTCAAAGTAAACATTTGACGATGAGGAACGTATGGAAACAGTGGTGCCGACATGGGAAGTAGGCAACTGGCTGGCGTCACATGGGGATTAAGGAGGGAGCGATAACAATGCATTAGCGGTGCAGTAACCAAGTGAAGTGAGTGTGCGCAGATTCATTGTGTCGGCGGCGTGTCTGAATGGCAATTCTAGTCGGCGTGAGAGCACTTAGGACAAGAAAGGAGGAATTATCGCTGTTCCTCCTACTGGCTTGAATTTATGACTTAACAAATTGGAGCGCATCAGTTCGAAGGCGCTTATCAGGAATGAGTCATTTCCCAATCATCCGGATGTGGAAACCCCAGCGGAATGCTTCCTTCAATCACCTCTTAAGCGCTCACCGTTCATCGACCAGCACACACACCATTAGTGACGCTACCCCTGAAAATAGATTGAGACCGATTAAGTGCTTGTGAGAGCAATTTCCATAGCTCTCACCGTGAAGGTTGCCGCGGGAATTTTGTGCAAACGTGTTCACCATTGCATTTCCCCTCGAGCTGAAGCGACCTCTAGGCCATCACATAACTTAAACTTGAGGTGTCCCAGCTCGAGAAGTGGCCAATAAAACGATGAACAAGACGCAAAACTGCTGGCTTGACCTCTGAACGTGTACAAGTTGAAGACGTCGATAGAAGCGTGATTCGCACCAACGACCTTGACATTGAACTCGACGATTTGTGAACTGTTTCGCAAAAAACAGAGTCGTTGAGAACATGTCAAAGTGTCTTGTGCCTTTTTCTTGAATGCGTCAGACGTGAAGTTATTCATGGTGTTTCGTGGTGTGTCCGACTTTTCGAGGTTAGAAGTCTTCTCTGGATCAGTTGACCTCGTGAAGTGAGATCACAGTTGTCTTGAGTTGGTCTTGGATTTGAGATTTCTTGCTGGTTTGGTGATTGGTGTGCAGATAAAGTGGTTCACCGTCCAGAAAGTGTAAGGCAGACGGTGTTACTTTGACCAGAAGTTCCATCGTTACTCGTGTCGTCTAGACAACGTTGCTCTGGGAACGTTTTAGTTGCTTTTTTATGATAAATCTCAACATTGGTTACACTCAGACGCGTCCCAATCAGCATTATCGGGAACAAGAGCGTATAAAGTCCAAGTGGATTGTAGGGTGAAGCAGACCAGTGTCATTCCATATCGTCCCATTTACGAAGCACGAAGCTCATTCGCTGACGATCGTGAAATCTCGCAAAGCCTTTTTGGTGTTTTAGGAAAAATGTCGCAGACATTAGACAGCCCTTTAAGGCATTCTTTTAGAATTATTTTCTGGGAGACGAACATACCGAGCGACGAGCAATAATACAGTAGTGTGAGGGATTTCCCTCTTCTTCTCCCCCCAAAACTTATTACATGCGAAACCCAGTCTTGTAGTGTAGAGCGTAATGGCCAGTAAGAGCACCCATTAAGCCACATTCACTGCGCCAGTCCGACGTAAGGCAGCTTATTCTGACGGTGACAGGCTGCTCCGAAACTGAAGCGAGTCACAAGTAAGCTTTTGGATGATCTCCTGCTGTAAGGCTTATTCCAGAAGGCCCATTCGTTTGGAGTCGGGTGCCAGTTGAGTTCATGTCTGATACAATCCCGGTCGATCCTTAAAACCTTGCCGTTTGGCTAACGAACTGCAGACTGAACTGGATCATAACACCATTCACACCGCAAGGTCGTGAACGATCATGATGGTATGGCCAAGTTGAAACATTTTCAAAGACCTTACGTTCGCAGTTCAAGCTTAAGACCTAGCCGAGCGGATCGCATAAGGAAACTAACACTAGCCCAGTGCATCTACTGAAATGTACCAATCGACAAATCATGGATCTTACCTAACCGACCATCGCAATAGTCATTCCTACACGAGTACACGTTGTGGGGTATTCAATGAAAGGCAATCCTCACCTCATAAGTCGTCCGTACATTCCACAAAGCATTGTATTCCCGACAAGCACGTCCATGCGCCATGCGCGAAATCATAGTCCAGCCCCTCTCAAGCCTCCAGAACATCAACAACTACATCCCACACAATAACCCTAACAAAGGTAACTCCGTCAGTCTCCATGAATGCTCGTTTAGCCAATTTCGCTAAACAAATTCCAGGTTCATGACTAACACAATTCAGTTACACACTCAAGTGCTTGCGAGAAAACCAAACAAATCATGTGCAAAAACCATCCAACATCTCAGCGAGACAACACACGCAAAATGAAGTAAAAACAAAGTCAATCAATTACACCTCCATCGGCGGGGGGCTGAACAGAAACATATTTTCACTTCATTAGCAACCGAACCGAGGAGGCACACGCCACCTCATATTCAAGCGTTCAACAAAAATGCATACATTCATTCCATGCAAACATTTACAAGTGAAAGAGTTATTTTTTTTTTATTAATTCAGCAAAATTAATTGCCAACGCAAGCAGCACCAGCGAACAACCGGAGACGTAGTAGCGAGCTTTGAAAACAATTGCGCTCCTCCTCGACAAACGGCGATGACGACGTCGAACCGACCGAGTGAATACACCACCACCAGCAGCAACAACAAAAAATGTAAAATGAATCCAACTGTCGTCGCCGAATTGGACAACAACCGGTTTCTGTGTTCTGTCCTCGCTTTGCACTTCACGTAAAATCAATAAATGGCGAGTGAATTATTTCACAGAGGCCGGCCATAAAAAATAAACCCAACCCTGTTGGCTACCGGTCCTTAGTCCAATTAGAGTCACCTTTGGGTGTGTGCGTCTATATCCATCCCCGATAGACTGCAATTGAGAACGCACATGGTGGAAAAAAGTGAAAGCCCAAAAAGGGGAATGTGGAAATGCGCCACGCAGCCCAGGAGGACAGCCAGCGCCAGCCAGTCAGGCAGCGCACCCCTCTTCATCCGACTGGGGGATGAATTTTGTTTGCGATTCTGCCAACACCCAAGAGTACACCGCGAGTACACCGGTTCAATGAGATCCGGTCTGGTGCGGAGCGGAATTATGTTTTTTTTTGTTTTTTTTTTTTTCATTCAAAGTCGTTCCTCGTGCTACTTACAGTAGAACAAGGAAAAGCAAGAAGACGGATGATTTCACGAAAAACAACAAAAACATGAAAACTTGTTTAGAATTCTGCGGAGAGCGGAGATACACTCCCAAATGGTGATGTCTATTCTCTTTGATGTTTTCGAGCTGAAAGAAGTGCTGAAGCAGTGTTGCCAATTTTTGGAAAGATTTATCTGAATCCGTCGTGTGCTCTTCTTCCTCTGGTTATCGTACGAGCGCAAGTTTCCGAGGCGACCACTACAATGGCATCGACAAACTTTCACACTTTCTTGGTATGTACCTAGTAGCTTTGACATTTAGATAATCTGTGAATCATCAAAGACCGGCGATGAGTCAATAATTCCAGCTATTGATCCATCATGCAAATTGGCGGAAGCTTTAACTCAATTGGCTATGCAGTCCTTGACCTGAATCTCGTCATCTGAGTTCGAATGCTGCTTACGGTGGCCATTTGTTTACGTTAAAGTCTCTTGAACTCGCGCGAAGTGACATCCCGCCTTCAATTCAGTTGTAACTCTTGTTGCTGCTGTTTGTTATCTCATTTTCGACACAATTTACTGGATTTCATGCAAAAAAAAAGACCCGACAAGAATGATTGATAAGAGAGTTAAGCAAAGTTCATGCGGGCTTCTTTCGCAATTTCTGGATGTGCATGGTTATTTATTTTGGCAAACCCAGTGATGGTTGATTCGGGGGACACGCTGTTGGTGATGCGGATTGGGAAAAACACAAGATATCGGGGAGTTCTGCGAAATTCCATTGGACCTCGTTAAGTGAATTCCCCTGACTTGCTTTCCTCGACAGTTATTCATCCGGTTTCCTTCTTGAGAATATGTACACACACTGTATGCACAGTCGATAAGTAGGATTAACGTCAGAAGTCGGTGATTAGCTGAGTCATTGACCTTATCACTCCAGAACATGGTATTCTTCGCGACCCACCCAGATTGCACACTTGGTACAGCCACTTCAACAAAGTTAAGGAGTGGCTGACGACGTTCCATTTGTTAATGACTTCTTAATTAGATCGTAAGACAGAAAAGCTGTTTGTCAAGTTACACACGATTCAAATCCCATAGAGACTCAAAATAGCCTTGAAATCCTCCAAGAGACCTCTGCTGGGCATCAGTCGTTTTGAAAATTCAATAAACCATCCTGTAACAACAGAATCAAATCAAGATCCATTTAAAAAATAAACAAAATCAACTCAAGAGCAAGCAGAATTAACTCGAAGAGCGCACCTCTTCCCAGACACTGGCAACACTTTGCCGTAAGCACCCCCGCGAAGATAGAGTTCAAAATTGGAGTAAGTGTGGATTGACAGTGTGTGTGGAGAATACATTCGCGGTGGGGTACAAGAAGATTGTAGACGACACATGAACACACGACAGACGACAATGTTTTTTTTCTTCTGCTTTTTGTATTCCATGCGTAGGATGACGATGTGCGGCAACTTGCATGTGGTATTTTTCCTTTAAACTACACCTTTGGGCGTGAGTTTTTTCAAAGCCAAAATCTGGATCTGAATCATTGGATCAGAATGCTATCCCCATGATCTCCCCTTGAACTTGCAAGAAAATGGGCAAAAAATCGTGTGTACTTACTTCAATGAATTTCTCATGGATCTCTGCCTTCTCCTCGGCAGAAAGAGTTTTGAATTTATTATTCAACAAGGAGGACATTTCGCTTGGCACAAACTAAAACTTGACTCTTTATTTATCGCTTGACTTTTCACTTAATTGCTTTTTTTTTGCTTGTTATTGCCACCGTAGACAACCGTGGGACACACAATCGATTTGAACGAGACGAGGAGATGCGGAATCGCTGTTGGACACTGCTAATATGTAGTGCTGTGTATCGCGCGTTGGAAGAACTTTCTCTTGGGCCGCACAGTAAGATCACACTTTAAGCAATTAATTTATAAAAAATATATTTTGTATTCTTTTGCACAATATTAAAAAAATATATCGCGCGACTACAAGCTCTTGTTGAAGGTAATGAAGAATAAAAAAGGAGTATTTTTTCACTTGTGTCCCTTTTGTTTAGCGTTAAACAAAGTACGAATAAAGAAAGAGAACGAGACCACCGCTTACACGACGAAACTGTTTGATACGCGAAAATGAATTGACAGCGGCAGCGCCAACGAATCTTTGCTGGAGGAGAGTTCCTCTTGTTTAACTACAAGTGCGGTGAATGAAGTTTCACGATGAATCGCATTGCTGGAGCAATGGCAATGGACACAGAGGAATGAAAAAGCCGGCGATGAAGAAGGGAATATGAAAGAATTCATTTCGAAGAATACCGTGTGAAGAAGAACACTCAAAAATGTGCAGTGTTGTTGAAAACTCACAGCCAATTCCGTGGCAATTGTGGAGATCCGAGAAACTCAGATCCCTTCAAGCGTAAACTGCATACCAAGTGTGTCTTCCGCAAGGATTCAGAATTAACGTCCATTATTACGTCCATCATTTGGACAGCAGACGACAATGAATCGTATTCCTCTAAATAGACGACGGTAAGTACTTGCCACGACAAGTAATTCACCTAACAAACACACCCGTCCAGCACGAACTTGGCATCACTGCTGGCGGTGAACTCGCACCAACACAACATCAGCCAAATGAACCGGCCGCTTATCTAGACACAGTGTCCAGAAGTATGAGAGAATAAACTTGTGCTGCGCTACGGATGAACATACAATACGTTCCCTTTTCCCCATCCTTCCATCGTCTTATCCACATTTTAAAAAAATATTCAAGCGAAAGTTATGTTTGGTGTTTTGCTGTCAATCTCCTGCTCAAATTTCTCGACTTCTACAACCGCGACTTTGCTCTACAATCACACGAATCGAAATCCAAACTCTGTGGCAATTTTCAATTCAACAAATAATAAAATTCAATTGCTATAGTTTTGTTGTGTATTAAGAAATAACTTTGACCTGTCCGCTATTGTGTCATAATTCACATACAAAATCTTGAGTGGAGGGTAAAAAAATTCTTCAATCAAGACATTTAGAGTACATCCTTGGAGTTGTGTCCTTATGTAGAAGGAACATCTACGTGCAATTTAATTCAGAAGACGGAGCAGCTATTGTGTCGGCTTATTATGAACAACGGGTTCAGTACGGGTGAGGAGGACTCGCGAGGTCATACGGATCAGATTTGTTGTCTAATTGATGACAATGATAGGTGCCATAGGGCCGCTGGTAATGCTTCATACAGTAAACGTATACAAAAGATCGTTGCTCAAAAGAGGCTTAAACTAAGCAGTGATCCAACGGTGAGTGAAATGTGAAATATTCTTTATACATGTCGAATTATACGCCTTTTTGTGTGTGGATTTTTCTAGGTCCAGCATATATACATCTGTGACTATCATAAAGGACGCATTCAAAGTGCGCGTACAAAACGCAGACGAAAGGACTCCGAAGATGACAGCAATGAAACAGACACAGATCTTCCCGAGGTGGACCTCTATCAGCTTCAGGTGAACACCCTGCGACGCTACAAACGGCACTTCAAGGTGTCCACAAGGCCGGGAATGAAAAGAGCTCAATTGGCTGATGTAAGTAACGATGACTGATGGACGCAAGTGAATTTCTTTGTTCTCTCTCCGGTTTGTGTTTGTCCGCGACTTCGTAATCCTTGCGGTGATTTGTTAAGCAAAGTGAACGGCAAATCTACTCCTTTGTTTGCGTTAGAAGATCTAACAGAAAACTGGATATTCAAGTTTTGTCTACAAAGCAGCCACGTGTAGGTGTGTTAAGCCAAGTGCAATCCCATCTATTCTCCTCTTCCATATGTCACATGTCAGGTTCAAAGTGCTTGTTTCTAAGTTATGCGATATACGCGGTCGATGTGCTTGATAAAGAAACCGAGGCACGACCCTTCATTCAAAGGGCATTGTGGTGGAGCTGATACCATGCGCGCACGGTGGTCAAACAAATGAATCAACTAGCTGAACAATTCGTGCACTACTGAAGCGAATAATGGTCTCGCACTGGGCAAAAACATTCCCTGTCATTATCGGCTGTTGACATATTTCTCTGGTTTTTAATCTTAATTAGTGGTGATCTCGCAATGTCCTTGCGTGCAAAGGGGGAGCACTAAGAATTGACGCGCAATGCCTTTTATCAGCCGAACAATGGTCATGGGGATTTACTTTTCTTACTGTTTTTCTACGCAACCTCTGTGTGTGGGAGCGTGTTTTTGGAGTGTGTGTGATGACGGAAAATCAATTGTTACTGTTATCATGGCAAGACATGTGCTACCAATGTTGTGAATATACTCTTTGTTCATTTAGCAGCTTTAAAGGCGGATTACTTTTCTCACTTTCAATCACAAATCAGCGCCAAGCTCTTGAGTTTGATTTGAGTTTTCTGAAAATCGATCTCGATGTTAAGATCATCGCAAGGTTCTTTTAGATCGGTCGGCTTCTTTTCATGGTCACTGTTGACTGCTGTACCTGTGGATGATAACAGCATTCTCTTGTCAGATTCACATGACGAACAGCCCAGTCCGGCGGCCATCAAAGCATTGCAATCAGTCCCTCTCAACACCAAACTAGTCTCGAAGGTATATCCGAGCTGCTCAACATTAAGATGAGCTAACAATCCACACAAACACAACACACATTCAACAAAATCATACATTTTCCAATGCTGGCACCTATCATCGACGGTTCGTGCCAAGTTTCTTCCCTCCGTGGTCACTTGGTCTAGATGTGCTGTGCCATCTCTCACACTAGCTTTAGCTAACACTGTCGCCTATCATCGACGGTCCGAGCCAAGTTTCTTCCGTGCGCGGTCACTTGGTCTCGGTGTGCTTTTATCCTCATTCTCGAAACTCGTGCCTGGATTTTTCTTCCGTCTTAGTCGGAGAATTGTAGACCATGCGCTCGATGTGAAGTGACGAGTATAGTCGACGGATCTTTGCCTTCTGGTCCAAGTGTTATTGACTTGGCCCCGTCCGAATGTTTCTGTTTTGTGACTTTCTTAAATGGGTGCACTGAGTGTTGCTACACTGCATTGTGGACCTGCGCCTCGATCAACATGGCTCAAATAAATAATACAATTCAACGTGCGCAATCATTGACAAGCTGCCTCCAGTTTCTCCAGTGAACATTCTTCACTGCGTTGTTCCAATCGAAGAAAGCAACGATAAAGCTGAGACTCGAACAGAGTCAGCTTGTCTCTCATTCCATTTAATAATCAATCCCGCATATGTATCTTCATTGTTTCTCTCCTTTCAACACCCGAAAGATATCCTTGTCACCATTCCATCCTCGAACACAATCATCTTTAGCTCAATGCTCCCTCGTAGCATGCTCTCGGTTAAAAGAATCCGATATAACCTCAATTTAATTTCAATCTCCTTCCACAGACAATAATGAAACACTTCAAAACAATACCAATTAAGGAGAAGGAAACCATAACCTATTTCATTTACATGGTGAAATCAAACTCAAACAAACTAGACCAGAAGAATGGCATCGGCAACGACACCACCTGAGAATTACTTCAGCCGCCCAAACGCAATGCAGATAGCAATCCTAAACATTAAGTTCTAAAAAAACACTTACAAATATTTTTTAGCATTGTAACATACTAAAATTTTGCATATTTAATATTTTAATATTTCTTATTTTTATTTTTTGTAATTTGTAAATTTATATAGATTAATTAAATAGAAAGCAAAACAGCTGATAACAGTGAGTTCAGTGAGCAGAACGAGGGTAAGAATAAAAGAAAGAAAACCACAAAAAGTAAACATCGATGTATAGTTGTTAAGCGAAATGGTATACATATAACTAATTTAAGTATTTGTCGTGTAGAGAGAGACTTTTTTGTTGTCTTTAAAGCTATTGTAAATCATAAAAAAGAGAAGTACGTACTAAAAGCAGCCATGACATGTCTTATTTATTTGCGTTGGAAATTTGTTGCATCCAAGCAACGCTGAAGGCTTGAGGGTTGCATGTCACCCGAGACTGCAGCCTCTGGGTCTGCCCGGGAATGTGTGAGTCATCGGGTGATGCAGGGAAAGAGGAAGTATCTTCTTCAGATGAGAGAGAGAGTTAATTACGTTAATTCGCTCTAATTGACTGGACGTACAACTTCATGCCTAAAAGTGATTCCCGATGAAGATGTAGCTGCTCATTAGCGCGAGAGGTATAATTCCAAGCCATGAGTCAGTCGGAAATGATTGCCCGAATTCCGGAACTTGTGAAATTGAAAACAACGCGCTTTCGATGCCAGACCCAGCTATCATTAGAGAGTCTTGAGCGTGGTTCACAATGTTTATGCACAATCGATAATTGTGCGGTAGCAGGTTTTCGGTACTTTTGCACAGTTTCCGTCAACTGCTTGGGACAGTTAGGGGAACAGAAAAATGAACTTGTCAATGTACCCTCCGCCATATTACTTTCTTTTCCCTGCAATTAGTCATGTGAGTCTATGTTCTAATGCATCTCCAGTTCAAGTTATTAAAGAGTTAACAAAACAGACACAACGGCACGGCTGGCGTGGCAACTTCAACTCGGCCACAGACTAAAGCTGGGATCCTCTTTGGTGGTTTTTTTTCTTTCTTTCTTTTTTGTCGGAGGTTTTTAAAGCAACACTGGGAACACTTAGACTCGAAAACTGAACCTTTCTTGTATGGTTGAGGGTAGAGAACAGTCTACATTCCATTAAGGTTGGTACGACCTCATCGAGGGCTTCAGTGTCAAAAAGATGCCATTTCCAAATCGTTCTTTAGAACACGTGCAGTAGTGAACTGAGCAAAGATCCCTATTCACTTGGTGTGCGTAAATGGAAGCAGCTGGGTAAAGGTAAATTTCAAATCGAAATCACGTGACAGACATCCGAGTGTTCGTACATTGCAACCGATTGAGAGCTCTGTTGTAGTCTATTCATCAATCACTCTTTTATGCACGCCCCACGACGGATGTTTCTTGGTTTCATAATGTAACCACTTTATGAGATTTGTTATGAGACCTTCTCTGGAGCGAGTGAACATAGCCTTCTCGAGAGCCCGCTAATTTGATTTGTTTTCTAGATTTTCCAAGGCAAACGGCTCTTATAGCTTAGCCAACAAACATTCTAGGATATGAAGGGAATATCTTTGTTTGTCAGGCTAAGTTCGCTCAAGGCGCTGGCACAATGAAACGCATTGCTTCTTAAAATTAGTTACATGTTAAAATATTCAAACCTTCAAGCGCTTCAGCCCTCGCCTGGCGATCTTTCGTAGTACTCTTGAGATGCACAATTGTTGTCACTGTCACTTCACAAAGTTAGGAATAAAATAGAACTGCTAGTTCCCTTTTCAAAAAGCAAAATTCTTTGAGCACGTCGCTGGCGAAATCCGTTCAATTTTCACCTGAGGAAGTTGTCTTAGTCTTGATCCATAGAGTAGCCGGATTGGTGTTCCTGATAGATGGCATTGTATTCGTATGGACTGAGTAAATTCCAAAGACTATTCCTAGCCGTATTGATTATTGGCCTTGGGACAAACATGCGCCGGGAGACAAAAACATTTAATCTGTTCCCGAGGTAATGGTTCCATAGTATTCAAAGTATTTAGATTCAATTTCATACTTAAGGATGTCAGATCTGTTACTACAATTTGCTTAAATTGTTTGTCAACTTCCAGCATCTGGTTTCAGTTTCCTAAAACCTAACTTAGCGACCTACACCTACTCCATGTGCCGACACATTGACGTTCTGTTCACCACGCACACTTTCGCAATATAGACACTTTAGTTCTCTAACGGGATGGCGATGAGACAACAAAGGCCACTCCCTTTTCACCACCTTTTCTACTCTGCCTTGCAGACGCAAGGTAGACGCAACATCATAGCACATAGCAAACCACATCAACTAGTCTAAATGCATTTTATTTGAACTTTCACAAAACTTAAATGATTCCACTACAAGACCATTTTCTGCTCTTCCTCGCTGTCGCTGTCGCTGTCATTGTTCCCGCTTCCATCTGTAAAGTAAAACTCGATTAGCCTCACTATTCGATTCAGGTCGCAAAATGACTTACGTTTCAAACTCATTCTACTCAGAGGCGGGAGGTTCTTCTTTTTGCTGATGGGTTGATTTGACCTTTGGTTCACGTTGTGCAGCGCACTCTCCACTTGATGTTCCAGGTTCTCCTCGGCACTCTCACTCGCATCGTCGGAGGTGTTTCCCTCAGAATCCGTTTCTTCAGGCACCCATCGAACATCCTTCTGATTGGAATTGAGGATTCCCGTGTTTTCTCCTAAAGAAATCACTGTCCCAGTTCACTATTAGCAGAGCTGACGCAGGAATTTCACCAGTTCTTACCGTTTTTGGAATCTTCCATCTCATCACTGGAATCGGGCTCCCTCTTCAGGTTGTTGTCTTCGATGTTCTGGTATCTGAAGTGGCGGAGTTTTATGGCCAGTCTGTCCTCGGCCAGCGTGGTGAATTTGTTCAGCTTCAGACATTCGGTGAATCCAACTGGCTTCTTTTCGTCGCGATTCTTTGCATCCTCATCCAACGCCCTCTTCACTTCATCGACTAAAAGTTTTGCTCGTTGTGCTGACCGCTGTGCACATTGCAGGAGCAAGTTCACTCCGCAGAGGGTACCTCCTCCAAGGTTAAGACAACACACTTCACGATACGAGTTGATTCCAAAGACAAGAGTGGCTTCAGCCGTGCGCTCTTCAATTGCAGATGGGTCGGCCACCGCTGTTTCGCTATGGAGAGCGTTTAAACACATAGATTCAACCACTGATTTGGAGAAATCTTACCCATTGTTAAATGTGCAGTATGACACGCAGACGGGATAATGATGCAGTACTGTGGGAATCAATTCTTTCTCGGCAGCAGTGTGAATTTTCACTTCGTCCTCCATGACCGACACATCTGGCCGCTTGAAGTGAGCCAAAGCAGCGAGCGCGGCAACTGAACAACAATCTGAAATGAGACATATTGTAGTATTTGTTGGCTCTTAAGGGCAATTGACATACCCGTCAGATTTCCCTCGTGATTGAGAACATTCAAGTCCAATCGGAGAACCCAAACGCGATCTTCAGCCGTAACACAAAGCGACTCCAAATCAACACATCTAGACTCTTTGAAGGTCTTCTCCAAAATTCTGTTCACCTGAACTGTCAAATCTGCGATGCGACCGGCTTCGAAACTGACACCGGACATGGCACTCAGTTCAACGTTGATGAAGAGGATTCCCTCATTTGGACGTGTCGCCTTTGGTTGACCCAGCTCACAGGTGACTTGCCCAATGACTCTTGTTTCACCGAGTGCGACTAGGACACTTCCCCAATCAGCACCAAAGTTGATGATCAGCGTGCGGTATTCATCGATCTTACGACCGTCTAGGCGCTGGAAGGGAAAATTCAAATTAGTTGGTGAGGGGAGGAGATGAAATTGAGAGTTACTTGATTTATCTTGACTGTCTGTGAGATGAATGTCTTTTCACTCGTGGACGCAGGTGTGTCTTTCATGTTTATGCACAGAAAATCGAAATTGTTACAATTTGTTGCGCTTAATGGGGTAATTGAGGTTAAATCTGTTTGTATACAGGAGGACTGTCAGAATTTTGAAGCGAGACTCGATTCTCGAATTTTATTTCAGACTCGAATGAGACTTCATGTAAGGGTGTGTGATATGAATGGGATTGAATAAGGGCAAGTGGTTGGATGAGATTAGGTTTCTGATAAAATTCAATGACACCAAAAATGATATCTGAATTGTAGAGAGTAGCTGATTTGTTATGAGGTGATGTGTTTTAATAGGCTTCAGCTGGTAATAGTTATTTTCAGCCAAAGTCGGATTTCATAATAGTCAGATTATTTTTAGACTGTCATGAAAAGTATTGCCAAGTGGAGGATGTGTTTGGGCTTGTATTACATTCGTCGGATGTTTTCATAGAACACGGACTTTTCAGTATATATCCACAGCATTGCAATCTGTTGCTTAGTAATCGATACTAAGGGCCCAACCATGCTGTGAACTCTTTTAAGAATGATTAGGATATTTCCTTCAAGGGAGCAAAATTTCTGGTCGATTAGACATCGGCTACAAACATTTTACTCAGGTTCATGACTTGAATTTTACTGTCAAACACTTCATCGTTCTTTCTGTTGAGTTTATAATGACAGCAGCCATTGGCCTGCGTGTCAGAGGTGTTAGCGAAAATCTGACGTGTAATATCTCATGCAAGGCTATCAAATAGGTGGCTGAAGGTTACTTACTTTGGAGCTAGCGGCTTGCATGGCAACTGACGGTTTATGGTACACCATTTCGCAGAAAAATACATGTATGCCGAAAGAGCCGAAATAATCACCTGCGTAGCTATTCATGTCTCAGCATCATTGTCTTCATTCCGTTTTAGTGGTAAATCTTTCCTTTCTCTGCAATGAATGTCAGGAAAAAACGTTGCCCGAACTTACTTCCGTAGCTCCAGTTCTTCTGTTCCCGGAACTCAAAGCTCTCCTGATTGCCATGCCATCACGTTTCCATTCAAGCAAACTAAGCGTTTGTGTGCTTCCCAATCCCACATCTCATATACTCGGCACGGAAAATGTACACATTTTCGACCATCAGCAAGGGACACAGTTTGACGTCGCACACATTCAAATTGATAATTCAATACCGCGAGTAGCCTTGAAAGCAAACAGACTTACGCAGGGTACATTGAAAACAAATCCATTGTTTACACACATCCCTCGAGCATGGATCCAAAAATATCCCCAGAAATTATTACTCACATGCTCGGGGCCGAAAAGCATTCATTGTTCTTTCCGTTGCCCAGAAGTAAACAATCCGCCCCATCGCCGATCGAATGGCGTGCATTTATGAATCCATTCGGTGGATCAATTCAGTTTCGTTGCATTGCATAACTGTGCACTTTGAACACACACCTTTTCCAAATCGGAATTCTTGAGGTCATTCCTACGCCTACCCAAAAATAAAATACAACATCCAACACAGACACACACACACGCATTCAGAGAAGGAGCGCGAGGCAGCGAAAGGGGAGGTCACAGATTTACCTATCGTCACACGTAACGATCTTACGAAAGCCCCCAACGGGTGGGCAGCAGCAGGCACCACCACCAAGTTCGAGCAGAAAGCCGTTTCTCCAAAAAGATTCCATATCTCGGGGCAGCCTGCGAGATATTTTATATCACCGCTACGCCCAATTCAGAATTGTTTACACGGCGCGAGAACCAGCCGATGCTCGATCTCGCCTTAGCCAGTCGCTAGAAATAAACCGAGATACACTATACTCCATCGAGCAGATACCCCACATGCCAGCATGACACACAGTCCACCCTCAACTGAGATACAAAAATGATTTCGAAGTTTTTTTTTTCCTCTTCATTTTCCTCGCCGTTGTTGTTGTGCTTTTCTTATTTTGAATTTTTATAAAAATAGCACTTTCATTCGATGCTATTTTCTTGTTCAGCCGAAGCAGCAGTAGCGACAGCACCAGCACCAGCAACAACAACTGAAAGCATCTTCTCGCGCTAGGGAAAACTAAGGAAAATCGACTTTCATCGTGTGCACAGCACACACTGGGATAGTGTGCGTCTGTCTGGATGGAAATACAAATAGTTTTCTGCTGAGCGAATTCTGTTTAGAGCCGATTCCATTCTGAAACAATTAAATTCCGAAAATAGCCTGCGATAGATATTCCTATGTGGTCCATAGATGCTCTGTTCGATTGGATTATTCAGGTTGGGGTTCGAGTGGTGTTAGCTTCGGTTGTTACTTTTTGGGGTCAAGCGAGATGGAATCGGTGTTGCTTGTGACGGGAGCCACGGGAGTGTCCCGCTTACCAACTGATCGTAAAGAATCATTCGCTGAGATCTCTGAACTATAGCTCGTCCACTCAAACGCAGTCAGTTGATCACTTAGTTACATCATTCACGGCAGTGGCACAAACACGTGTGAACCTTCGATGCCCAGTAGGGTGGCACATGCGGCTGATTTTCACCTTAACCTAATTGATTCTTTTACTGGAGCACACAAATGAAGCCAATTATGACAAGATGAGAGGACTGATGACCTCCACACATAATTCGGACTCGCTCTGAGGTCTCAAATTGTTGGTGGCAATTCGTAGCACAATGGGCCTAAACCTGGCCTAAGTGTGGCTGTTGTCTTTGTGTGCAGCAGTCAGCCACTTCAAGCTTGGCGGAGCATACATTAACAGTCTGTTGTTCACGATTGCCATTCTTGTTGGCCTTCCACTGTGGCCTTTCCACTGACAGTGACTGACACGCAGATGCTTAGCGTGTCAGTCACTGTCAGTGGTTTGAACTGATTATGAAAGTTGGAAAAATCGGGGATTGAACCGCACGACGTACCAATCTACTACGCCTCGGCGATCGCTTTATGCTACAAAAATAAAAATGCAGGTAGCAGGTAACAGTAGAGGCATCCGAACTCCTCATTCCAGTTAACGTGGACGAATCGGAGGATACGGCCATCTCCAGAACGCCTGTTCAGTGCACTCTACATGCTGGTGGAGTCCCACTGAAGCAGGTGGAGAAGATTAAGTATCTCGGGGTCTTTTTCACGAATGATGGAAGGAGTAATGCTGAGCTTTCCTGTAGGATTGGTCAAGCTGGGTCAATTTGAAACAGCTTGGTGGATCTGTAATCAGGAAGGCCGAGCTTGGTGTCAAAGCCAGCGGTTTTCAACTCAGTATTTGTTCCAACTCTCACCGAAGGAATAAGATCGCGAATACAAGCTGCTGAGATGAGCCTTCTCCGTGCCGTTGTGGGAACTACTCGCCGGGATAGGGTGAGAAACACGACAGTGCGCGATTAACTCAACATTGAGGAGCTGTTTTTTCGAATGGAGAGGGCATGAATGTCCCCTTCATCACGACTTCCGAGGCGGGCGATGAATGCGATTTCATCAGGTAGGCGACCGCTTGGCAGAACCAGGACGAGATGGTTGGACCAAATCCAAAATCTCGCCTGGTAACGCTTGGGCATAACTCCTGATGAGTTAGAGTCGATGGCGGAGGATCGAGTTGCCGGGAGAGCTCTCGTGCGTGGTTTACCCCCGCGACCCTTTCAATGGAGCATGCGGCTCAGAAGACGATGATGATGATGATCCGAACTTCTCGATAAAGGGTAGAGGAAGATCTGTGAATTGCTTGTATAATAATAAAATGGGTGGGCCAGGGCTTAGGGCTTAGCTTCTCAGCAACCACTCGTGTTGTGCGTGCTATTGTCCTCTCACGAGTGAAAGGGACCTACAGTTTCTTGCCGACTCCGAAATGCGAAGTTTGACATTTCTACTCCCTGAGCATCGTCAGGGACTCGAAAGAGGTGGGGCCGTGAAAATTATACCAGGAATCGAACGTAGGCAACGTAGGCTAAAGAGCGTTAGGTCGACACACCAACCCCACGGCCGCCGTACTACGCACTGATTTATGAAACATTCGAAACCATGAATTTATAAAATCGACTCGCGATCGGCATCGAGTTTTTGAATTAGATGCCTTAGATATCACTTTATATGCCTGAAGTCGTAAAGGCCTTCTTAGATGCAGTGGCCGGCTTGGCCGTGAGGATAAAGATACCATCAACGGCTCCACCGCTGCCTGCTACCTTTCAATGATTTCGAACGTTCGGATTGCCAAAATGAACAAGCAAAACCCAGTTCTACAAAGCATTTCCTGCTATTGCCATTTCTGGAAAAAAAATCGACTGGTTCTGGGGGTGACACAAATTCCGCTGTCAGACAGAATGTTCCACTGGACGAGGATGAACCAGAATTCTGTCACCCCGACTTAGAGTAGGTCGACAGGCGCTGGAGCAGACGGACTATCGGCGGAAAAGTTTAAGGCAGCTGGAGATGATTTAGTTGGGCGCATCTTCACACTACGACAGATCCTAGAAAAGACTCAAGAAATGCAGATCGACACTCACCATATATTCGTCGATTTCAAGGTCGCATATGGCAGCGTGCATGGAGATAAGGTATACAGCGCTTTGTTTAGATTTGACATTCCTGCGGGCAGGATCACGATGGAGATCTCTCGCTACTCCATCAAGGTCGTGACGAACTTCCCGAGACCTTCAATGTCAAAAAAGACGAGGCTCCCTGCTGTCATGTGCTTTCTTCAATATCATACATGAGAAGATCGCGCGAAACTCAAACCTCAAGAACCAGAGGCACGATCTTCTAAAAGTTCTTTCAGTTGCTTGCTTACACGGACGACATTGACGTGATTGGACGAACATGGCGAGCCGTCGATGAGGCGTTTGCTGGCATTTAAGTGAAAGCGGCGTAAATGACAGTAAATCAGGGCAAAACAAAGTAAATGCTGTCATCACGGAAGGATGCACAACATCGACGTCTCGGGCAGATGACGCTCTGCAGAAACTTTGAGTTAGTCAAGGACTTCGCCAACCTCAGCTCTGCAGTAAACAGGGACAATAACACCAGCACAGAGATCAATCGCAGAATTTCTCTTACAAATAGCTGTTTATTTCGACTCAAGAGGCAATTGAGTAACAGACCCCATCTCTCGAAGCACCAAGGTGACTTCGTATAACACTCGGATCATCCCTGTCCTGCTCTATGGTGCAGAGACATGACGCTACTCAAAGCGGATGAAGAAGCTCTTGATGAGGGAAAAGTTCTGGATGCGATCTTCGGGTGAGTCCTATTTGCGTTGAAGGCGTCTGGAGAAGGAGATTCAATCACAGACTGTACGGGGTGTACAGCGACATGCACCCATTTAAGCGTCTTCGGACCCAACGCTTAAATTGACTAGGCATGCACCCATTTAAGCGTCTTCGGATCCAACGCTTAAGATGACTAGGTCATGTAGAGCGCATGGACACTACAGATCCGACCCAAAGAGTGTTCGATTCCGAGCCATTGGACAAAAGGAACAGACCACGTCCTCCAACGAGATGGAGCACTCAAGCGGAGAAGGACCTCAACGAATTTTGGTGTGCGCAATTGTAGGCACCTGGCGAAAGATCGTCGTTAGCTGGAGAGGCTGGTTGGCTGAGGCTCCGGTCCACGCCGGCTGTAGCGCCAGTAAAGGAAGAAGCAAGCATTCCTAAATACTACCTCAGAACCATCTTCTTCTTTCTCCATCCCTTTGTGATGGATCTTGTCCTGGGATGGTGATAAAGTGGTTTGCACGTGCTTGCTGCGTGCCAATATACAGACTTCTCTGTATTCTCTTCCTACATTGTAGTTGCCAAGCGTTGGCGTTGTTTGAATCAGATAAAGTAGCCCCTCCCCACGACACACTGGCTACACAACCATGTATGCCCTGGAAAGCGTTTGAATGACTCAGCCAAGTTCGAAAATACAAGCGGAAGAGCTCAAAAATGAGAACAAGTCGCATAATTCGACAGTGTATCAAACTAGACGTCAGTTGAATGTGCAAGTGAACAAGAAGCGTCGGTACATTCAACTACTGTGACTTGGACAGCATTTGTCCAAAGAATTACACAAATTTATTTGTAAAATTGATTTTTATCGCCGTCGTTTTTAAACATTCTACTTCTCCGGCGGCGGATGCCTTCGAGGGACAGTCCTTGTAGGTTGCAGTTTCCTGGGACAAGATTCTGCAGCATCCAGTCGTGCTATTGCTTCTGCGTGCAGCGTGCTTTTGTTTTCCCATGATTGGAGGGAACTTTCATTTCATGCCGACTTTTTTTTGTCGGATGATGGATTACTATGACTTAAAAAGTTGTCCATTGTAGTGCAATGCAGCAACCTACATTTGCTGTAATTTCTTGGTCATCAGCTATCACGGCATCAGCACCGACTACCTGGCACCAGATCCGAGTGAAGGCGGGACCGTGACGGAGGAATGGCTCAGCAGTGTGCATCACAGAGGGTTTTGTCTTTTAGGCTAAGCTCATTTAGGTGTTGAAAGTGGCGAAGCTGCAGTGACCCGTTACTACGCCGGCAAGTCGTCTGCAGTATTTTCTGCCAAGACATAACAGACGTTTGGAGAGTCATGCCACCTTCGGCTATTTTCTCGAAAGGCCCAATCTTCAATGGATGCCCTAACTGAGGTAGTCTCAGCGCAGGTTCAGATCCTGATAAAGTCTCCGCTGAGCCTTGCCTGGCAAGTTCATCGGCGATCGAATTTCCAGCGACACCGCGGTGACCCGGACCCAGACAAGTCTTAGTGAATTTTAACTGCCGATCAAATTCAGAGAGGTCCTGCATTCCTGAGGTCGGACAAGTCCTTAAGCACAGCTTGGCTGTTGCCGCAGGCACAAATACTTAGCTCCCTCCACATGTTCTTCACAAAATAGTGGCTGTGGCCATTAGGATCGCATAGGGTTCCGCTCGGAAAATGGACGCATATTTACCTAATGAGGTGTGCAGTCTAATATTGTTGCCATCCATGAACGCGCCAACGCAAGATGGAAGTATTCGACTAGAGTTCTTTCCCGGCTCAGATTCTGTCCAGTGCCAAGCCTTACCGAGAATTCGCATCCACTGCCAGAAGTCTGACAGTGCTTTGGATGGGACAGACCGTTCCAAACCAAAACCTCGCGATGTACTAAGATGGTAAACTGAAACCCATTTCTGGTCAACTAGTCGTCGATCACGCCCTTTAGAGCTGCCTGTCCTTTTGAACACACACCCGCTAGGCAGCTACATCATTGGCAAAGGCCTAGTTGGTCATTTGACTGGTGACTTGAAACGACAACACTTCTTAATTTGTATATGCTCTTGCCGGAGTGGCGAGAGTGAGATGGGGTGTTCATTGACATTTGATTGCCGGTCCTTCGATGCACACACGCATACAACACAGATGGCAGGATCGCAGGCAGGAAGATCTAAATTATTTCAGTTTAAAATTCACAACAAAAGGTCTGCTGCCATCGCTTATTGGTTTTGATCAAACGCACAGATTTGAGATGAAATAATATGATTTTTCCATGAAGTCTCCCATCCACATCATAATTCTAGTCGATTTGGCATATCCTTAACATCCCTAGCGGCCCCTGAAATTTGATATTCAATTCAGTCCGAGGACGTTTGCGTTGTGCGACCAGGCGCACAATTAATTCGCATATTAAATTCCCCACAGCTCCGCACTCGAATTCGGTGGAATCTGTCCCAATTTCAACGTCAAAAATAAATACCGAACGTGAAATTAAATTCACGACAAAATCATAAGAGAACTCTCGACAATTATTCGACTTCCCCAGCACTCCTCGTCGTCGCTAAGTCAAGCCAACGAACAGTTTTTGGCGAGTAAAACAAGAAAATTGAAATAAAATACAAAATTCATTGCCGCTGACGTCCGAAATAGAGATCAAAACAATCTCTGTCGAATAAATCATCAGAAACCAATTGCACTCCCTGATGGGTCTCGTTAAAGGCTCATGGATCATCGTTCGGAGACACTCACGCTCTTGCCCGAAAGCACGCTCCCATCGATTGCATAACTGCCAACAACTTTACATGCTGGCTAATAATCCGTGAA
Organism: Eristalis tenax; assembly: GCA_905231855.2. Taxonomy (NCBI): domain Eukaryota; kingdom Metazoa; phylum Arthropoda; class Insecta; order Diptera; family Syrphidae; genus Eristalis; species Eristalis tenax. The sequence goes on along the minus strand of HG993128.1, from coordinate 40,174,898 downwards.
TTAATTGCAACCGAAATCGCCCCCGGCTTCCGCCGACCTGTTTAGGGGATGATTTGCCAATACATGTGTAAATTTGAAAAAATAAAATAAATTTGCGGGCTATTTCGGCAGCGGTTCGTCGCGAGAACGTGTGGGCGCGCCCGACGAGCATAGACGGGGGCCTCTGGAAGGAGTGGAAATTTTTAAAGTCCATTCCAAGCTGCATAGCATCGCGATACATGTATCTCTTTGATAAGTGGCGGACAGTTACACACGACACCTGCACTAGTGGTGGTAGCCGAAGCGATCTAAATTTAAGTGCGAACCGATGTTTGCGTGTGTTTTTGTGTGATTTCGGCCGATGGGGGAGAACGAGTGGGGGATCTGCCGAAAATACGAGCAGCGAAAATCTGTATTATTTTTCACACGATTTTTCAATTAATTTCAAATTGACATCACCGCATCCAAACATTGTGTCCTTCTGCCGCTCATATCGCGTCACTGGCTGAATTTTTATTTGCATCTTCTATTCGTGCCAAATTTGCTTGCACGGCCTGAGCTCAGGGGATACGCATCAGGTTCCCCGCGCTTGGCGTGGAATTAAATGCTTCATATCGCTGTTTGAATTATTTCACATGACCGGCCGTACACTCGATCAACATTAAATTGTGATGTAATTCTGACAGGCCGGCGATTGTTGGGGCTTTTGTCTATTTCGGGAGCTGTTTTGCAAGACTCGCGAGTGGTGGGTTCTGGGGCGCATGCAGATGAATAAGTCACGGTGTTCGAGGAATCGAACGGGAGGCGACATGTAAGGTGTCTTGTGGTGCGCTCAAATTCGGATTAATCTTTTTTTGTATTGAGTCACTTGTCAAATCGGAGGCGTTCGGCAGCTTCGCATTTCAATGACGAATAAAAGACAAGATCGGACAAGCCACTTACCTTGCAGTGCCTTACAAGACTGTCCTTCATTCAGAGATAATGGAGGACAGGGATATCTTCTACTTCTAGCTCTCTTGCCCTTTGATTTCTTCTGACAGGGTTTTTTATACGATGTTACGATACGTGGCCGACGCGGGAACTTTGTAAGAGAATGTGTGGAATGCAAGGGAATTCTACTAAACTCTCTACACGCAATGCAGACAAGGACAAGGAGTAAAAATGGCCAAAGTTGGATATCTCTGTCCTCCATTATCTCTGGCTTCATTTTTGAAGAGGGACGTGCTGTGAAGACGACTGTCGTCGTCCGTAAAAAGATGAAAATACCGTCGAACCTCCATAAGTCGAAGAGTCCCGAGAACAAATAATGTGTTCGATTTATGGAATGTTCGAGTTATGGAGCGTGAAATGTAGGAACATTTAAGTTCGGGTCTCTCTAGGTCCTGTAACATTTGTTTGACTTAGAAAATTCAACTTGAGGATGGTCGACTTACAGAGGTTAGTCTGTAGTTTAAATTCCATGTCCTCATGCTACTGCGAACAACGCTGTAAAAATATCCTTTTTTTAGGAGTCCGAGTCGGTAGGTAATCGCATAAGATATCGCTTATCGGGTGGCACACCTCGTGCCGTGTCGGCTATTTGTCACACAATAATGGGGGGTTTGCAATACAGAACGATGCAATTTGAAAGGCTTTTCATGACCCTCGTGACATTGGCATTACTCGACATAACCAGGACCTTCAGGATCTAACATAATCCCTCTAAGATATATTTTCAGGCTTATAAAAATATCTCCGACTGACTGATGAACACTGTAAGAACAAGATGATACGCACGAAGACGACAAGCTGGAAGTAGGATCTAGGAGGTAGTGTATAAACATTTATTCATAGACGCTAGTCCTTGTGTGGGGTGTAACATCTTAGCCTGCAAGCATCAAACCAAGCCCAAACGCAAATAACCTCTTGCCAAGCAGGCTTAACAAACTACGTCAACCAGTATATTTATATGTCGTTTATGAACAATTGTCTCGTGGTTCTTTTTTTTAAGGCGTCCTTGTTTTATTCTCTTTGCTCGTGAATTTGCCTATGTCTGCATTTTCTGTTGGATAATGTAGATCACTCAAGTTTTGGGTGGCAAACAATAAAGTCAACAATTGTTTTTGAGCGTTATTTGGTGTTTTAATCACTTATCTATTTTTTCTTGTAACATAACATCAGGTAGGCGACCGCTTGGCGGACCCAGGACGTTGGACCAAGTCCAAAAACTCGCCTGTTTACGTTTGGGCGTAATTCCTGATGAGTTAGAGTCGATGACGGAGGATCGAGTTGCCTGGAGATCTCTCGTGCGTGGTTTAGCCCCGCGACCACTTTACCGGAGCATGAGGGTCAGAAAATGATGATGATGATGATGACATAACTCCTTGGGCATCGCAATGAGTCCAGCAGGGCCCACATAAATGAGTCGTGGCGTACCACCGTTGTAGCCTTACCTTTTGAGCGCGTTTCATGTATTTATCTATTTTTCCTTGTTACATAACTCCTTGGGCATCGCAATTGATTGGACAGTGAGACGTGGCGTACCACCGTCAAAACCTAACCTAAGAGCCTGTGGTAAGACACTTAGCTACACTGGGGGTTCGGCATGCCATTAGCACTGAACCAAAATATATCCTAGCCTGCACTACAAGCAATTATTTACAAACTAATGCTATCACAGTTATCAATTGCTGATAAAAATAGTTTCTAGATAAAATGGAGGAAGTTGGTCATCTTTATAATACTTCGTTTCTGCTTCAGTGTTTCCGATGCCGCTTTCGGATAACTGACTGACGCAAAATGTCATTTGATTGTCATTATGACAAGCGTTCATTAATTGTATTTTTTTTTGTAGCCCTTGTATGACACTTCACTCCGAAGACTCCATAGATCGCGCATTTCCTCTTAAATTTCACGCATCAATACCGTTCATCACTAGTGTGCTTTTCCTGTTGATCTCCTTTGTGTTGTTCCGCAGGCAGTTGCTCGAAAAGTAGTTGGTCCGGAATGAGGTTATACATATCCTTTCCATGGACGACTGGCTAAACTTATACAGCCTTCACGCTGCGTAGTCTTCTCCTCCCGTTGCCTGGTAAATATGGCACCCGGCCCGTAGAGCAGGACTGCGATGATCAAAGTCAACCTGGGTTCCAACGGTCTCCTGAATTTAAAAACAACATCCAAGACAAGTGTTTGTCTGTATGGTACAGATCTTGTTGGTGCTTTACCAGGGGGTTGGAACAGACGCAGACGCAGACGGATCTTGGTGCGTCCTACACTCCGAACTGAGCCTGGGATTAGCCTCTACAGCAACCAATTGTGGTTTTCCTGCTCTTGGTCTAACATGAGAGGATTAGACCGATGGGTAGGGAAGGGAGTTTCTATTGATTGTTGGTCCATTGTGATACTCACAGTCAGACTACTTCCACTGATCGACCACTCCCGGCATTTGATCCTGGACCAGATTTGAAATCCAGATAAAAGCATATTAAATTAGCTTTCACTGGGATTCGAACCCCACTAACCAAGGGAACCAACTGCGCCATGCATTCTGCCGGATGAGACCTATAGTTTCATGGCGAATTATGAAAGCTGCTGGATTGGGGGTTGAACCCAGAAATCCCAGCCATAGGAGTCTCCGCACCTACGAACTACTAGAAGGCGGCGAATTACCCGACAGTTAAAACTTGCCATTGGCAGTTTTGTTCAAGTTGTTGCTACATTTCTGAGAGACTCTCTTAGTCTGGAATCCATTTTAGTCGCCGTTTTAATGTCAACAAAAGTGTCATCTACGGCACGACCCGTCACATCAATGTCATCTGGTAACAGTTGTACAGACTTTTGAATGATCTTGGCAGACAGGGTGACCAGTGAGTCTTGCACAATCTACTGAACAAAACACTCGACAGTGCATCCACTTTTCGAAAACGTTGACATTGAAGGAGTCGGTGAGTTGGAACAACGAGAGTTCGACATCGTCAACAAGTTCGACGTTAGCATAGCTGACTTGGCGTATAAGTAGCACATATCGACCTCTATTTACCATTCAACTTCTCTTGGACAACGTTGGTAAGTACTTGTCAATTAGAAACCATCAAACAATTTGATATCAAAAAAACGCACAAATGATTTATGGAAGACATCTTAGGTGGATTGGATGCAGTTGACATTACACACGGAGTCGGCGTAGTTGGTTGCTGCTGAAGCCAGACCCAGCTCCATCTAGATGGAAGCACATGAAAGACATGTCATTTCACTGTACCGCCTTTGGGACAGGACATATTTGACAAGGTACATGCTTGTTATAAAGGCAAACCAATTCGTGGCTACTGGAAAGGTTTTCAATTTGTGTGCTTCTACAACAAGCGCCCACGTTTGTTAACTGAGGATTTTGCAATGCACCTTGTCAAATATGCCCAAATTGGAAACCTTTCCACTCACCACTTTCCAATTTGAATGTTCCTTGCGCAGCCTTGAAGTGCATAGTTTTCAAGTGGATTTTCTGAGGTTCGAAGCCTATTGATACAGCCTATTGCGTCTTATCTTTGGGACACTCGAACCACCCAAATTTGTGTGTTACGATGGGGATGAGTGTCACTACACCCGTGACGTGAATACTGTGTGTGGTGTGACTTCAAACGCTTCAAATTTACCGAATCCAAAAGTCCCACAATTGTTTAAATGCACTCACTTGTAAGGCCATAGCTGAATTATTCGTAAACAAACTTTTCGATTTCGAAGATCTACAAACATGCGTGCAATGATCTCAGCCATCTCAGCTCGATCTATCTATACGAAGTGTGATATGAAAATTTATTCGCAAAATAAAAGACCTCAATCAACCAAGTTCACTCGTAAGTTTTGTACTTTTCTCGACCCAAGGAAATTGACTTCACCCCTAAAATCTCAATGATACGATAAATTGCATGCAGCCACGTTTCCGTCCTCCTCCCTCTCTCCCTCGCCCATCCAACCGGATCGCAGCATACATTTTCAATTGAATCCCAAAGACTGAGCATTAAGTGCAAAAACGAAAAAAAAAACCGAGAAAAAAAATCAAACCAACGAGTATCATAGAAATACCTCACAAATAGTTGCACCACTGCTCTGTACCAGCCGCCAAACTATACGAAATTAGAACCAGGTTAAATAGCAGAATGGTCCTATGTCTCGTCATCGCCATTCCCCTACAAACACACTCTCACGTGTGCTGTGCTCTCACCAAGCACTGCATACATTTCGTTTCTGCTTCAGAAAAGATATAACCATTTTTTTTTCTAGAGGAAAACAAAAATTTCTGCTGCTTTCGAAAATTTTTATTTTTGTTCATTCGAATATTTTCTGACACCCATCAGAAAAACTCTAGAGCACTACGTATGTGTGTGTGTGCCATGTTAGCCGACACCACACCTAGAGGAATTTTGAGATCTCGCCTTTCATCTCGAGCACACAAACCAACAGAAAAACCAAAAAAAAAAAAAAAAAAAAAAAGCGATCAGCGCAAGTGGGCGGCTTTGAAATCAGGCAGGCAAGCAAGTAGAATATTTCGAAAACAAAAATTCAAAAATCCCACGAAAAAATCACTTGGAAAAGTTTATATTTCACATAAACGAACTGCTCACTAAAACAGGCATCAGTCACGCATACACGCGCACGAAGACACACCACCAACGGCAGCTGGATGTGTGTCAAAAGCGAAAAAGCTGCAAGTGTATTGAAATTTAGTTTTTAATTTAGAAAAATACAAAATCCTCAACAAGATAGAAAGATACGGGATTCTTCAACGACGTGTCGTTTCTTGGTGTACCGTCAGTCAGTTTAGTCGAACCGCAGCATTCGCTCCAACGACGTCAGCTGCTCGGACTATCGTAGAGATTTAAATTTTGTTTCTTTCCCTAGAGTAAGTTTAAAAGATACAAAAACCAATCAAGCCAAATCATATTCTACTTATATTCTGTTCGACAACATCTCAAGTCAAGTGTGGGAGACTTTTGAAACTTCAAGAACTAAGGATTTTCTTCTTCATTTCTTCCTTCCACTTAAAGTTAGTTATGGAATTTTTATCATTATTTTTTTTTCCGATTTTGATTCTGATTTTCAAGTGAGCTGGACTCGTTATATAACATTTATTCAGTAAATTTTGATTTTTGTGAAAACACGAACGTCTCGGGATTAACAGTGATCTAAACCAGAACAAAAAAAATAAGGATATCCGTGAAAATAATTAACAATCCAACAAAAGGAGAGAGAAAAAAAATACAAAGGATATCTGCCCTAAGTACATCTCGTGACTTTGTGTAAAATCTAAATATACAGTGTTTCAAAACTGCAAAGAAAGTTTTAAAAAAGAAACTAACCTTAATTAACTTTTTTTTTATTTTAAACAACAAAAGCAAAAAAAGAGAAATGAACAAGAAATAGTTCGAAACAAAAATAAATAGTTGCCGCTAAAAATAGAAAACCTCTTCAGCTCAGTGTTACATGATACACACAACGTACCAGAAACTCACAATAACAACAAAATAAGAGAGTCTATAACAAAAAGGAAAAAGTTATGCAAAGATATCAAGGAAAATAAAAATACGAACGCAAGCAATGAGAAAATATGTGATTACGCCAGAGCGTGTATTTCGCTGTGTGTGTATGTGTGTGTGTGTGCGATGCAAATGTGTGCATGTGTTGCTTTCAAGTAATTGTGGAATAGATACACACTTTTTTCAGAAGGCAAACACGAAGTCTTTTGAGTATAAATTAAAATAAAAAAAGAAATTGTGGACAAAATTTACAGCACATCCACACGCCCATACACACTCACACACACAAACCCAAGCACACACTGTCCCGAATCACGCATACTTGCCGACACACCTGCAAAAAAACGAAAAGAAAGCTCAGTGTAGGTGTTTGCCATTTGATATCGGAGACCTCTTCTAATTGGGTTACAGACGAATGTGTCGGCCTGACCGGTCGTTGCGAGGAAGGTTTCCTAGCTTCCTTCTTGACTTAGGTTTTATGTAATTTCGCAAAGAAAACTGTACTGAGCCAACAAATGTTCCCCTTTCGTATTATTTGACGTCCCAACTTCTGACCCATTGATCGACGTTTTGATGTACAATTCAAGTGTCCTTCTCAATCAATTGACGCGTGTTTTATTTGCGAAGCCTTCAAGACACTTGTTGCTTGTGGTTTCCTTTCGGCAATTCAGTGCTGACCTTAGGAATGTTGCAAGATCTGTCTTGAGTTGTCGCCTTTCCTTTCGGCAAGGTGGACGGTTGCTTTTCAGGCTTCTCAGAGAAATGCTTTCTTTTAAAGTGACTGAGATTAATTTCCAAACGCCAACATGTTTTGTCTTGTCAGACTTCTTGGGCATTCTTTAGTACTGGGGACTAAATGATTAATTCTTCCGATTGACCCATGAAACAACATTTTCGTCACTAAATCCAACGGACTTTGGCAACTTTTTAATAAGCCGCTTTAGATAGACTGACTCCCGTCCAGCCGAAGGACAGTGATATCTCAGAGTGACTTGATCCAACTAGAATAACTGGGAAGCCTAGGCTCTTTAAAGTGTCCAGAAGGTCATCAACCATACAATTGCGCTGTTTTAAAGACGTCATTGGACCGGCAAAATCGCATGATCTTGCGGGTTTTGATTTAAAGGACGAGCGGTTAATCGACGGACCCAATCTCTAAACAATGGAAACAACCAGTCTCTTAAACGCGTCTGTAGACATGTTTCACAAGAAGGCTCCCTACAGGCGCAGCTCCAGATTCAACCAGTATTCAGGGTCAACCCATATTTGTCAGAATTGATTGATCATTGGCTTGCAAGGAACTTGCCTTATGAAGTGACATTGAATGACATCTCAGGCATTTTGGCAAAACTTTGTCTTTGTAGAATTCATTTCAATATGATCATTCTGTAGAGCAGGACCCTTATTAAATTCGTGGGCTTACCAAGAACACGGTGTCGGATCCTTGCCTGCGAAGGACTTCTGGGTAATTTGACATAGTTTTGGCAAAATCTTGGCACAGACTTAGCGTCCTCGAGTCTGACTAGGAATCGGAAAACAACAAATCCATCGGGAATTGATGATCGCATGAATGGCTTTGGTTTGTGAATCAATGCCATAGTTGACGTATATTCTGAACTCAACTTAATCAGCCTAAATTTCCTTAAAATTCGAGCTAAAAAGCCTCAAAATGTTGATAAGTGAGTTCAACTACGTGAGTCAGCTCCAAAGTTCAAGGTTAAACGTCTTTCGAGCTCGGCCAATTGATATGGCCAGTACATCAGCGTGAATTTTTCTACAAGCACCAATGTCGAAATTTCAAATTAATCTATTCACGTTCATTCGAGTTCAAAATACTTGAAGAAGAGATTTAACTAAATCAAAGCGAAAGTTTAAAAAATTCATCTGAAGCAGCTTACATTTTGTATGGACGCTACAGTGGGCTACACACTTGACTACATCTTATTTCATTTAAGATTAAATTGAAACATGAATTCTTCTAGACTAGCCTAAATTTTGCACGTTTCATTCAATTCAGAGCCGGCTCAAAATTACTGAAAAGTGCCCTAAAATCTGACTTGATAAGTACTTAATTTCTGACTTCTTGCATTGTGTCAAATAAGTGTACGAAAATTGGAAGTGCAAAAGTAAGGCTCCCTTTGGTACCATTGCGTTGAGGTCTTTTGATCAAGCCAACAAATTCTACCCCAATTTTCATATTTGGCCAGAATTGTATGCATGATCATTTCTATCATATGCCCTAAGCTTCTAAGACTGTGCAAGTAAATGCCCTTGTTAAAGGGTCCATTTCTTTATTCAAGCCGAACAAGCTCTGAGTTTCTGTGAACTTCGTTCTTGCGAAGAATTTCATTTCTTCTTTAGGGTGTTCCAAAATAGAGTTCGTCAATTACTACTATAAACGGACTGATATCGATGAGTGCTTATTTTGATCACCAACATAAACACCAAAAAAACTTCAATAATGTGTTCAAAAAGTTCTGGGCTACACTGTAAAAATAAGAGATTACATTTTCCGATTAGAATGTCGTCTAGATTTTTTTATTAGTCCAGAAAAAACAGCTTTTTCCTTTTTCCAAGGTGACAAGCAGTATTTTTAGAGCGTCATCGTCAGAATTAGAGTGAACACAGACACGAGCTATGTTGGCAATAAAAAAATGTGTATAATTTTGAGTTTTCCTATCGCTTTAAGAAAAACACGAGGGACACAGATTTACGTCAGAGACTCCAGTCGCTCCGATCATGGTTGTTCCAATAATTATATCCAACACATTTACTGACTGCCGTGATCCATTAAAACTTTTCAAATTCTGTTTCCGCACAAACGATCAAATAGTCCGCAGACTTTTGAGAAGTTCTAAAAATATGCCAGCCATCAGTCATCAAAGAAATATTTCAAAACTCACAACTAATTACGAAATTATTGAATAATAAATGCTGCATCATTAAGTCGCATTCACAGCAGTTTATAAATAGGCCGAGCAACACAATGAATAGTGAGACGAGCGATGAGTTCCCAAAAAAAAAAGCAAAAATATGACGTGCTCAAGATAAATTCGTTTTTGTGTGCACTCTGCCTCGAAATTAACATCAAAATTATGTCTTAAATAATGGATGAGGACAAAATCGAATTAAAAATATCACCTGTTGTGCGATGGTATTTTGTTGTTCGAAAATTGTTAATAAATTACCACCCACTGACCATCATCATTCGGGTGGATTAAAAATAATTCGCAAAAGCATAGAGAAAGGCAAAAAAACGAGACACCACCATCTCCCACCTACACGCTACATGGTGGCTGACGGAATTCTTGCAGTAAATCAAGGCACACTGCGATCTTCTTTTTCGAATTATTTATTTTCCTTTCCTTAATTCATCTTGTTCTTCGATCTGTCGAGTCTGTGCTTCGGACTGTGTGTTCGCGTATAATGATTTGCACGTAAAGGAAATTCAATCCGGTGGTCTATTTATAATCAGCGCCAAGACTAACACATATCCCTTTTTGGCCACTTACTCAGATATGTTGACGTGACGACCAAGTGGCCAGAGAGAGAATTTGTACACAAACAACAACAACAACAGCGACAGCAGTAATCACACAGTGGCACACAGTGGCAGGCGGCTGAATACGAAAACGTCAGCTGTGAATCCCTGAAAATGTTGAAAGAAGAGCAAACACAATTAATGAGAAGGAGGCGAAGGAATGTAGAGAAATTCATGAAAAGGACAGACATACGATACAAAATGGGGGGGAGGGAAACTGAGAGCGAGAGAGTTAGAGGTGATCGTGGATATTTTTAGGCGATGTGTAATGGTGATCTAATTTTACTGAACATCATAAGTTTCATAGATCTAACACTTTTATGTGAGGTATTTCAAATGAGTTGAGAAGACTTCTTCAATTTTCTAGTGGGTGGCTAGGACAGGATGCGTGATTTATGGCATTTCTTAAAAATAGTCTAGAAGATTCGGTTTCTTTTTTAAAAAGAGTAGTTTGTAATTCAAGTGATGTTTGTAGCTAGTTGGTGATGGCAACACTCTACACATTTCACGGCACTCAAGCCTCAGCGTTCGGAATCGGCATGAATGAGCCCCCTTCAGTCAAAAGTCCATGATTATAAGGATCCCGTCATTTAAGCACTCCCTCAAATCAACCTTTCATAGGATTCTTCGAATTGTAAGGCGACTTCGAAATTGGGTGACATCGAGTCTCTGACCAATTTTTTGAACTTAATTCTAGCTCCAATGATTGGTTCCCGTGAAACAGATGATAGTTTGTACATGTGTACGTTTTTATAGACTCTGATGAACATTTGATTAGGCTACACCGTGTATCAGGGGTGCCGTGAAAATAAAAAGCTTGTGCATACACGAGATTTCACGTGGAATCGTAGCCACTAACCAGTACGAAAAGATCGAAGATGTGCGAAATGTACCTTCTACAGTCTCTGATTCTGAAGTAAGTTTCCACAATATTGGAACGTTCAGCTTTAGTCAGACGATCTATATTGACGAACCTTAAACTAAGCAAATAAAGTCCCGGATGACAGTTCGGTTTGACATATATAGACGTCAAATCCGGTTCACGAATTGGATGATCGTTCATGAAGAACTTCCTAGACGTTTTGATAGGAGTCGAGATTTGGCATAAAAAAATAATTGTGTAAAAGGCCTTTCTACAAAGGCTCTCTAGAAATCAAGGAATGAAATACTGGGTAGATTCTACACTTATAGAAACAAAATCAATTTCGACTGAAACAATGCCAAGTTTTGAGGCCTTCCTGTTGCTTTTTGGGTGTCTGTGGGGAGTGGAACCAACAAGCCTCAACGGTAACGAGAAATCACTGGTTAGACACGTCCGTCGAGTTTATTGATATTCTCCTTCCTTAATGTGGAGCATCAAGCACAGGCGTCCTCTGTTTCGTTGTTGCAAAGGCTCGGAGTCGAAGACTCTTCAAATCTGAACCAAGTTGACCATGTGTTCTATACAGCCAAGCTACCTTAGACGTTGTGTACGCATTCGCCGGGCTAATATTCTCTTCCAGGCTCTTTCGTTAAATTCCATGAATATACGGGTTGTCCTTTTTATAAAAACTACACAATAACAGACAAATGCAGATTTCTATGTTAAATGCGTTTTAAATTTGATCACGTTATAGGGCTTTCTCAACGTGATCACGCTACAGAGACGTCAGTCTAAATTAATCAAATATAATAAATGTTATATAGAATGTATATCAATAATTTCATGTAATTAAATGAAACAATAGAACTCTTGAAAACCTGAGGCCGGCTTGAGATGTGGTTCGATACAGAATATGATATGAAAAGCCTTTTTCAAGCACATTTATACAAAAGAAAAATATGTCTAACCATTTCCTTTTATTACTTCTTTCAGGTTTTTAATCCCAAACCATAACCATGTCCGATGATGAGGAATACACGTAAGTACTCAACTGCTCAGTTCACGGTATTAAAATTCGTATCATTTCAAGAACGAATCAAAATCATTCTTAAAATACACAAACAGTTTTGAAAATCATAAATTATTGATTTTTGTTTCTCTCAAAAATTAAGAAAATATGAATTAAAGATACACTCACGTACTCGTATCTCAACAAATGTATTTTGCTCCATATTTTTGCAAAACGCCCCCGTCCTGTGTAAACAGCAATGTTTCCGTTGTTTGTTATTTTGCTCCAAATGTAAATTTTTGTATCGTTTTGTTCTGTACATCCCTCCCAATCGATCGTTGAATTTGTGTTTTCCTTTTATTTTTGGTAATGTCTTGACATCCGAATTTTGTGCAAATCACATGTTTCGTGAACATTGTATGTTTTTTTTTTTTGTTCTCTCTGCACACTATTTTCAACAACATGCACTTTTTCCACACAATTTTTTGTTTGAAAGGAAAATGACAAGAAAATTTTTATATGCATTATTTTCTGTACAGAAACAGTTTGATTGTATTTTTTTCTCTCTAAGTCTAGGACAGATATACGGAACAATTTCATTGCAAGTGTGAGAGAGTCAAAATAATGGGAAGGAAATTTGTATTGAGTAAATTTTTGCGCAAGGAGTGGAGAGGCTATGAATTAAATTCAGTATACACCTGAGTATACAACAATTTATTATTTTTTTTTTCTTCCACACATGTATTGTTTCTTTTTAACTAATCATTGTATTTTTTCCAACCTATTCCCGTTTATGTGTTGTCTCCCCCCTGATAATGACATACAAAAAATACAAACCATACACATATTTAGTTCCGAAGAGGAGGAGGAGGAGGTCGTCGAGGAGACCAAAGAGGAGACGTAAGTTGCAATTAAATTATCAAATTGACAATTAATTTTTAAGTCGCAATACTGAAACGAAAACAATTTTGGCACATCATGAAATTGAGTAAATTTAGAAAAAAAAAAGAGAACCAAATAAACAAAAACGTCTGTAATAACAATGTCGAGAATAATTTGTCAAAAAAAGTCAACTGTAATCAACCGGAAGAACTAACCACACTTTTGAGACAAACAACTATGAACAACGTTTAATTCAATGTTTTTTCTATTTCTTTCTTTTTATTGCAGCAAGTAAGTGTACCTCTGATTTAGCGATTTTTTAAAGAGTATAATTTGGTTAGGATATAAGCAAATTCCAAATTGGTATTAAAATACAAAAATCTACATAACGTATACACAAAAACAAAAAACATTCGTACACTAATTGGGCAGAGTATAAATATATGATCAATTTTGTTCTAGTTTAAATTTTCTTAAATTTAAAAACAAAATTTTCTTACAAATATTTGCATTAAAATATTTCCTTACACACTTGTACACACTCACAATTCATTTTGCACATATTCAAAATTTTTTCCAAAAAAAAAAAAATATATGTTTAAACAGCAATTTAGATCATTTTTTTGGAAAATATATATATGTATATCTATATATTTTTTTGATTACATTTTTTTAATGACTCGTTTAGCTTAGTATTCGGAAAATTTAATTGTTCACAATTTTTTAAACAATTACTTTTTTTCTCTCTCTCTTTCATTTTTGTGACAAAAAATATTCTCACACAAAATAATTTATAAACTGTATAAAAAATAAATCAAACAATTAAATTTTTGTACGCGGGGATATCGTTTGAAAAACAAAAAAAAAAAACAAAACCGAAACCAAACAAATAATATTTTTGACGAAACTCGAAACAATCATTGATAAAAAAAACTATAATAAAATATGTATCTAAAGAAAACCACCTCAAACACCAGCCGAGTAAGTTATAGAAATATTCTATACAATCTGTTGTTAGCTCGAAGTAAAAGCCGCTAACTTTAATTACTTTAATTCATACTTAATACTATTTTACTACTCTATAACAAAGCCTTCTTGTATTACTATTTCTTTTTAATTTATATCTTTTTTTTTTCTGTCGTTTAAACCAACACAACAAACAAACATAAAAATAATGAAGCTTTGAAAGAGAATCAGTTTAAAAACGAAAATAATTCGAATATTGGTGCGTTATTTTTTCAAAAACAAAATTCTGACTATTCACGTGGAATTAAAAAGAAAATAAATTGTCGAGAAGCTTCATTGTATATAGTTTTGGGAAAGTAATAGTATTAATTTTAATGACTTAAAGGTTTAGTTTTTTTTAATAATTTATACTTTTTTCTTTTGATTTTTGAACCCCGTTTCTTAGTGACTACTTTTCTCTAAAAAAAAAACAGCAAAAACAATTTTTCGACTTTATACGCGAATTTGAAACATTGAGACACATTCTTTTTCCACATTATTCGTTTATCAGACAATCAACATTAAAACATTACACAGAATTTATTTGAAATTAATTTAAACTCCTTATTAGATGCAAAATAAATTAATAGTTGAACAAAACTTTCTTAAAACATACATGAAGCATTTGTAAATACACAAGCTTTGTACATATCACATTTTGATTGAGAAGTAGAGATCTGAAAAACTGGTTGCTAAAGTACAGGATGAATATATTTTGGAATATTGAATTTTAAATGCAGAGATTATGGGTAGAGTTTAGAAAATCCAAGCCATTTCTATCGATGTTTGACAGAGAGTCAAGAAAGTCTTGACTTGAGGAATAATTCGCTTGTTGCAAGTAAGCCATCGAATTACTTTCAAGATCTTGCGTACAAGACCTTTTGGCGATTGTTACTCTATTGTGTTATGTTCCAAGCAAATTTAAAAACATGCCCCTCAATGCAGATCTGTCTTATATTCATACTGATCACGTCAACATTTCAAACACTTGCCCAGTCACGGTCGTTCAAATTTCGATACAATGGAACCCAGACGCTAGTTATTACATACTGGAGTAGAGCCCTAAATCGAATATTCGTTCAGACTGATGTTCACAGTATTTCTTGGCTCGTGGTCAATGTACTCTTTTGATGTAGTCTATTCCGTATTTGTCAAGATCGGGGTAATTGTTTTTTTTAATTTTTTCCAATGATCGTCTGGAATCGGTAAACAAGTCGCAACATAGTGACGCATATGCTACAAAGGTTGTGTTAACCCCGAAATTTCGTCATCTTGTCCACAGTTCTGGCATGTCCATGTATTTGCGTATGTCTGCACCTTGCCACGATCGGTTTCATTTCACTTCCAAGAGGAAAAATGTTTATTCAAGTTAAGTCACCCATGAGCAGTTCAAAGACAAGACACCCGATAAACGTTTCTTGAAAATGAGGATCTCTTCATGGCCTCTCTCACTCAAGAAGCCAGCTGATCTCTGAATGCGTTGCAAATGCAAGATGTAAGTCCAATGCATTGTAAGTCGACAGCAAATGCTGTGTTCGCAGTGAAATCGATAGAATCCGATGTTTTTCAACACTGTGCCTAGGTTGGGTTATGTAGAGCCTGTAGCTCTATGGCTTCATACATTAGTCCCATTTTAAAATTGAGTCTCTAAGCAAAGATCCATCTGCATATTGACTGAGAATTATTTTTTTAAATAAGTCTAGCTAAATTCCAAGTGGTGACAAATGAAGTGAACGATGCAAAGCAGCAAATTTTCATCATTTGCTGCTTACTCACCAGTCACCAGACTGTTAAGCGTTCCTCCCCCAAATCCTGCACTTAAATAATCTCAAAAAAGTATTAAGCAACAACAAAAATTGGCCGCATACATAAATAAAACAAAAAAAAAAAAAAAACATTCTGAAAAAACCAAATTTCTTTTAACAAATTCAAAAAAAAAAAAAAAAAAACAATAAGAATAATTTTTGCATGCATTTTCTTAATTCATTCACTCAATTTGTAAACTGCCGCCTAAACTGCTGGACCTCTCACATCCAGTCCCAACAATTAATGCAAAATAATTATATTCCATATACATATATAAAAAACATATACACTTAGTTTAAATGTTGTGTATTGATGTATTGATGTTTCGTCCCACCCCCGCCCCACCACGCACACAAAACAAACAAACCATTCCACATCAGTGTAAATATTCCAAGCCAAAAAAATTAAAAATAAAACAATCAAACCAAACCAATGAAAACATTAAGCATTCATTTTCTGTGTCAAATGTTAATTTTTTGTTCATATTTCTTAAATATTATACTACTGTCCCAAGAAACCCCCTAAAAATCAAAAAATTTAAATCCAATTGTTAGTCGTTTAGTTTTATTTTACTTTATTTTTTATTTTCTGTTGTGTAACGCCCTCTGTGTGTCCCACTATGAAATACCAAAAATATTAAATTAATTGTAAACATTTGCGAAAAAAAAAACAACTTTATCAAACAAATCAGATAAGCTTTCATAAAATCAAACTAAGCTTCACCAGAAAGGACATACATCACATTCATTCTAAAAAAAATAGAAAAAATTAAATTCAAAGAATACAACTAATATATAAACTTTTTTTTGTTTTATGAAAATTAAAGAGGTGAGGGAGATCCAGAGTTCATTAAGCGCCAGGATCAAAAACGTTCCGATCTTGATGATCAACTGAAAGAATATATCAACGAATGGCGCAAACAACGCGCAAAGGAGGAGGATGAGTTGAAGAAGCTCAAGGAGAAACAAGCCAAACGTAAAATCTCCCGTGCTGAGGAAGAACAAAAGATGGCTCAACGCAAGAAGGAAGAGGAAGAGCGCCGCGTACGTGAGGCTGAAGAGAAGAAACAACGTGAAGCCGATGAGAAACGTCAACGTCTCGAAGAGGCCGAGAAGAAACGTCAAGCTATGCTCCAAGCCATGAAGGACAAGGACAAGAAGGGACCAAATTTCACCATTGCCAAGAAAGAAGTTGGAGTTGTAAGTAAAAACTATGCACGTAAACTTACTTTAGAATAGTTATGTCCTCATGGTATGTTTTTCGTTAAAGCTGGGCTTGTCATCAGCTGCCATGGAGCGTAACAAGACCAAGGAGCAACTTGAAGAGGAGAAGAAAATCTCATTGTCGTTCCGCATTAAGCCCCTCAACATCGAGAACTTGAACGAGTCGAATTTGCGTGAGAAGGCTCAAGAACTGTGGGAGGCCATTGTCAAATTGGAAACTGAAAAGTATGACTTGGAAGAAAGGCAGAAACGTCAGGACTACGATGTAAGTTTCAATTCACCCCCCTCCATTTCCATCGCTCATCGTCTCATTGTTTTTTCTCGTTTAGTTGAAAGAGTTGAAGGAAAGACAGAAGCAACAACTCAGGCACAAAGCCTTGAAGAAGGGTCTTGACCCTGAGGCTTTGACCGGAAAATACCCGGTAAGTTCTGACAACTATCATTTCCCATTTCCCTACTGACTGACATTCTTCTGATTGCAGCCAAAAATCCAAGTAGCATCCAAATATGAACGACGTGTCGACACACGCTCATATGACGACAAGAAGAAACTCTTCGAGGGTGTAAGTATTTCAAGTTCAACGAACTCGAACACTTTTCGTTTACTTTTAAATTTCATTACTAAAACGTTAATATTTAATTTTTGATAAAAAAAAAAAATAATAAGGGTTACAATACGTTATATGCTGAAGTTCGCGAGAAAATGTGGCAAGAGAAGCACGAAAGATTCATGCAGCGGTCCAAATGTAAGAATTGCCGTGTATTTTTGGACTGTTCACCTTCAATGTTCGACAATAGTTTCGTTTCGTTCGTTTTTTTCTTTTTCTTGTTTCTTTAATTATTTTTTCTCTCTTTTCCTCATAATTCATTCGTTTCGTTCTGTTTCGAAATGATGTTGTCTCATTTATTTTTCAGTGCTGAAAATTTCATGTTTCCTATACTTTTTTTTTTTGTATTTTGTAAGTCAAAGTCTAAGTCTGAGAAGTTAAAGACAGAGACGTGAAATCCACGATGTCAACAGGTTTGGTTATCCTACTATCTATCCATTTCTGTGCTGTCAATCTATCTCTACTCTCACTCTATGTGTACATTCTTTCTAAAAAAAAATACATTACATACACATTTGGACACATTTCTTTGTTGGGTGCTAAAGTCTGTGGGGCAGCTTAAAGTGCTTGTCATGAAATTCAGCGGTATTCTTAAAGATTTTGGCACTCCTTTGAAGTAGGCTTCGCTAAAATGGCAGTATAATTGCATTTCCTGAGCTGTGAGTCATCGACTTATTTCGAGAATCAAAACAATCTTGAGTCTACATTCTCACAAGAACATCTGTAGCCTCGCTCGTATTTACTATAAGAAATGTGACTTTTGGCCATCTTAAGAATATTTGTCGTCACCGTTGGCAAGCTCCAAATTTCAGTTAACTATGCTTAGACAAACGAAAGAGCACCATTCAGAAATTTACTCATTAACTCCTCTAATTAGTCACACTCTTCATCTGAATTCGTTCATTGTGGTACATTTGGATCATTAAAGGTCAGTAGGTCTTAGGTCAAAGATTCAATGTTCAAAAGATGTTAAAATTGTTCGTTCAAAGAGTGATCCAAATTGTTCAATTGTTTGGATTTCGTACTCCGTTTTTACCAACAATCTAAAGTTAGTCACTAAGTTCTAGTAACGAGTGAAAATCTGTTACATTTAAAGTTAAACATTTTGGTACATTTCCATCAGCAAATCTTTGACGCTGTTTGGTCAAAATGTCCATGCATTGAAGTTTCCAAATACAAATCTTTTGAGACAACGCCCTTCCAAATTGTGTTGAAACATTACTAGAGGCTGTTCAGAATTTTCCCCGAAAAGAGATCTGGTTTGAATGATAGTCAAGTTCGAGCATGGAGAAGGTTCAAAAACCATTTAATTCGAATTGTTTCATGGTTGAAATATCAAGATATACATTTTCTTACAGTCGAAAGTACAAAATTTGTTCAGCCAAAATCGGGAAATTTGTTTGATCAAAAGTTTTTGATTTGTCGAAAGTCCAAATTAAGACCCAACAACATTCAGACAATCGTCCTGCAAAAAGTTCAAAAATTATTTGATCTCATATATCCGTCCGTGAAAAATCCAGAAATGATTTTGTGCATTTTTTCGTTCATAAAATCGATTCGGGAAATAATAGGAACGAAATTTAATCGGATTCGTTTCAGCAAGAGTATCAAAGATCATTTTAGGCCGTATTTCAAACTACAAATAACTACGACTTCTGTGTCAAAACATTTAAAGACCCCTCCCTTGCCTAACAAAACTTGTTCCCTACACTCTAGGACTTGTTAGACTACAGTCCTAAAAGTTCAAAATGATGGCGCCTTATCCATTTCAAACACTTCAAATCTTAATTCACAACATCGCATTTTTTTCCATCACATGGTAACAATAAATTCTGATCATACAAATTGTACAAAGAAACATCGCGATTTTAGGCAGACTAAAAAGTCGCATATTTCGTCTAAGATTGAACCATCACAGGCCAATGAAGGATCTACAAAATATTGTACATTTGCACTGGAAAATATTTGTCGTTGAGAAAGAATGTCAGACAATCGAAATTTGGTACAATCTCGTCAGAAATGTGTAAACTTCTGATCAGCTTTTCAACATCTCGCATCAACGAATACATCCACTAGAAAACAACAACAACAAGAACCCTTAACAGCGTAATGTAACGTCTGTAACGTCTTCTCTTCGTAACTAACACACAACTGTAATTTTACAAAGCAAACAAAAACGAAAAAAAAAAAACAACTACACTTTCATTGGGACACACACAACTAACACATGGAAAAAAAACCATATTTTTCTGTTTCTATCTGTTTCATGTTGCTCAGGGCTGGGATGAGATCACCAAGGATATCAATGAAAAGCTGTGGAATGAAAAGAAAGAACAGTACACTGGTCGCCAGAAAGGTACGCCCTGTATGTTTCCAAGGACCCATTTATGAACCTATTTGTTGTCCTTTCAACCCTTTGATTATTGAGTTTTTCTCCATGTTTGAGAACTCAATTTTCCGAGATATATCGATTGATGGATACTTTTGTTTCTGTTTAATTCTAGCCAAACTGCCAAAATGGTTCGGAGAACGACCTGGCAGAAAGGCCGGCGATCCAGAAACCCCCGAGGGTGAGGAGGATGCTAAGGCCGATGAGGATGTTGTCGAGGACGAGGAGGAGATTGAGGAGGAGGTCGCTGAGGAGGAAGAGGAAGAGGAGGAGGAGGAGGAGGAAGAGGAGGAAGAGGAAGAGGAGGAAGAAGAGGAAGAAGAGGAAGAAGAAGAGGAAGAAGAGGAAGAAGAAGAAGAATAAATATTTTATTTTTAAAAAAAATAATAATAAATGTATACTCTCTCTCTCTCTCTCTCTCACTCACTCATTCAACTTGAAACTTGTTAACTCTTCACGAACTCACACTTGTCACTCTTTAAGTTTTGAAAAGAAAACAAAAAAGAAGAAGAAACAACAACACAAACATCATCAACAAGAACAACAACAAAAAGAACAAAAAGAACAACAACAACATCTAGTTAACTCTCTCTCTCTCTCGATATTCCTTTTTTCTTTTTAGATATTTATTTTTCTTTAATCATTTCTGTTCATTTCAAAATAAAATAAATCCAATATCTTTTATACATTGTTATACTTTTATTTATTGTAAAAAAATAATACGTTTTGAAAACAAACAAACTATGCCAAATGAATTAAGAGAAATACATTAAACTTAAATAAATAATAAAAAAGAAAGAAACAAAAAAACAAACTCTTCCATGCGGTTGCATTGACACGTCTGATGGCAACTGCTTAAATAAATCAAAAATTGGTTATTATTTGTTTTTTTTTTTCGTGCAGATTATCAGTCGTGGAGTTTGTGAAGTGAGATTTTCAGGGCTAAGATGTCACGTGAATGTAAATCTATTTGAGGCGAGGTGCAAGGAGGATGCGATCAAGACCATCTCTTGACGCTGATTTAGAATCTTCAAAAACTGATTCAATCTTGGAGGGTGATGTAGAAGACCTGCCCCATGATGACATGAAACCCGAGACTGTTTCATATAGTTTGGGCTGTGAGTTAGGCCGTAGGACTGGTTTAGCTGACAGTCACTGAGAGTCGAAAGGAGTGCACATATTTTGCACACTTCATCGTACTGCGCAGTGAAAGAAATGCCTGTCTCTGTACTGCTTACAGTAAAGCAAGTGAATGAGCTGAGGCCGTGTGGCGACAGCCTAAGCGGGTCGTCAAATCTAAACGGACTTCGGAGCCTCGGCAAGCAGGTCCCGTCAGCATCAGCTCCCAGTGAAGAACATGAAGATTATATAAAAGTAGACCAACCGAATGTACGTCCAATCGACAAAAATACTATCTATCCCACCTCTTGCAACAACTGTAGGGAGTTCAAGGTGGCCTATAAGAGCGTACGTCTAACTAATTACAATGCACTGATCGGCACGTACCGTTGCGGCTATCGACCCGGCAAATCGCCTATAGCCCAAGCACGACAGTTAATCTTGGAAAGGACCAGCGAGTTTCAAGTGGATACACATCAGCTAGCTGCAGACTTTACGCCACATACAAAAGCATTCATCACTAGGAACTATGGTCAAATTCGGAATCCCGAGAAAACTGATCCGGTTGTGGTATACCGCGCTCAAACAAGCGTGGTGTATGGTTTCTCTTATGGACTTCCGTACCGTTTGGAATCCGGCAAGGCGCTGTCGTGTGCTTTCTGGAAAAGACAGTGAGGCGGGCACCTGAAGACTACAAGTCTGTTTAACTGCTGGGTTACGCAGACGACATTGGCATCGTCGGGCGTGTTAAATGCAATAACATGATGCCGACAACAGCAGAACCGTCAACAGGTCGAATGCTTGCATCGACTGCCGTTGCATTGTCAGCAATGACATCGTCAATACCAGAGTTCAAAGCAGGCCTGATGTTGCACCGTCGGCAGAAACGGCTAATGAAAGGGAATCGCCAAGGTCCGTTGATTCGGATCTTTAACCAATAAAGACCGTTAAAAAAAACCAAAAGTGTTTTTATTCTAACAACAGAAGAACACTGAAGTCTAACACGCCGCAGAGGAAGCTCTCACTGCGGTTTAAGAAGAGGTGACGAGCTGATCTTACGATCAATGACTGTCAGAATAATTTTGGAATAATTTTGAAGTAGGTAGGGCCAAATGTGAACTCAAGAACAACACCCTAGTTCAATTCTGACGTAGAATCGCCCTTGGCAACTGGTCCGAAGGATCAAAATCATGCTCTACAATTTTTTTTTCTTGCTGTATGGGGCCGATAGGTGGACGATAAGCCAAGCGCATGGACACCAATATTCGAGCTAAGAGGGTTTTCGGGCCAAGTTAGAGCGGGACTGCTATCTTCGCGCAGGATTGCTGTTGTCAATGCGATCTACATGACGCAATCCACTTCGGCATTAGATCCGTAACACGCCTGCCAGACTCATGTCCATTTACAGGCCCTACAGTTCGTAGATCTGCTTCATTGGATCCCATCGACGCAAGGACCAAAGATTGAACGCAGAAATTTTCCCTCAAAACGGCCATAGACCATGGTTGATGATCAAGGGCTTATTGATAATGTCAGCTTTGTCCTTCTAGAGAGTTAGGCTCGACTGGCCAATGGCCTCTTGTTGGCAAGAGTTATTCTGAGTTGAACCTCGGTCTAGTGGTGTTCCTACAGTCACCTCAAAAATGTACATGCTTATGGTGCAGTAAAAAGTATCACGGAATAATTCAAAGCAACGCTCCGAAGAGAGGGAGAGTGTGAGAGAGAGAGAGAGAGCGAGTGAGAGAGCGGAAGAGAGAGAGAGAGGAGGGAGAGAGAGTGAGATAGAGAGAGAGAGGGAGATAGAGAGAGAGATGGAGATAGAGAGAGAGGTAGATAGAGAGAGAGAGACTTGGTGACCCCAAGATGGGGCCTGCACCACTGTGGTGACGAAATTTTGTACGAGTCTCTCAAATTC
The DNA here is from genome assembly GCA_905231855.2 of Eristalis tenax. Lineage (NCBI taxonomy): Eukaryota > Metazoa > Arthropoda > Insecta > Diptera > Syrphidae > Eristalis > Eristalis tenax. Next base: position 40,152,048 of record HG993128.1, on the reverse strand, counting down.
TCTCATTTTCGAAAATAATTTTGAAGCATTATTTTCATTTCATTTTTTACACACGCGGACTGTATTCCGTTCCGGACTGAACACGCTCCGAATAAAGGACTGCATTTTCTGGGGACAACTGTTGTCTGGCACTTTACTTAGCCATCCTCACTTGTCTGTTCGGCATCGGTTCGGTATACCTTTTCAGGATTGCAAACATCTTGATCACCCCCTTCCCCCATCCCTTCGAAGAAAACACCGAAGAAGCATTCTCCAACAATGCACCCTCCCACCATCCCTTATCCTTGCAAAACGATGACTCCAGCCCGAGGAAGAGTAGCCGTTAAAGAGAATGTGTACAAATTGATGAAAGTTAATATTCCTCGTCAGGACTTGGAATTGAATTCTCAATTCACATGTCATCAGCATCAATCCAATTCTACCTTGTTCCAGATACGAGCGAGTACGTCCCAAGCGTCGGCCATAAAACCGTCCGTCCAAGCCCCACACTCGCCACCCCATGCCCGAGCACCCGCATTAATGCAGGATGTGTCACTCAACCGCAACACTTCATTTCATGCACAATTCGATATTCTCTCTCTGGCGAACAGAAGGGACCCTTAAAACGACTCGAGAAAACGAAATAAAAGGAATTCCACAAATTGGAATTCATCTATGAATGTGTCGTCGTCTTCGTCCTGCTTTTTTTGCGTATGATTCCCTTCCTGTGAGCACACACGAACGCACAGTGGAAGGAGGGGGAGGAACACAAGGTGCTAAAAAGGAATGTTCATGCTCTGTGTGTATCAGCTCACAGGATGGCTTGCCACTCCCCCTCACAAAGCTACTCACACTGGGTGTCTTCAGACATGATAGCATTTTGTATTCGGATCCTTTCTCGAAAAATCCCTTAAACAATTTTCATCATCATCATCGCAAGACTCGAACAGAGAGGAGAGACACAGGGCGGATGAATTCTTCTGTAGCTTATCCTGTTCCTTGTCCCTGACAGTGCCTGTGACTCGGTGGCATCGCTTGTCGTTCGCCTCTACCGCCACCGCCGGCAGAGGAGGTATCTGGGACACAACATTGTAGTGAAATGGAATTCAATTTTGTAAAGAGGTTACCGAAGCCTCACCCTCTCGCCCGCCTAACTCGGCGCTCAACGCTCTTGCTGTATCATTCTCACATGTATTACCTGCAATATTACTAGAAGGGTGCTGCTCTTTGTCCCTGCAACCAACTGCCGACCAGCCCCGTCACACCAGAACCAGCGCCAGAACGACCATCAGCGTCGCATGAATGACGGAGAGTAACGCTGATCAGCACAGTGTACATGTTTGCTCTCGCCAACATTCAGCACGTAACTCGGCGTCATGTTGATGTGGAATGTGTCCGCTACTGTGATGAATGGAAATTCTTCTAAGGGACCTGCTACAGGCCCAACGCCCCGAGCGCCAACACCCATCTCCCACTGACAGTCATCGGAATTCAATTTGTTCCCGCAGCAAGAGAGACGCTGTGGGGGTTTTCTGTTTCAGTATTTAAATTACCGTAATTAGATCATAAGAGGAGAAAGTTTTATTTTCGACAGATAATTGGAGCCGCCTAGGGCGCCGGCATTGCTGAATGGCGGCGGTATCATAACTACCACAAAGCATTTAAGCATTTTCCCGTGAGTGAGTCCTTCACCAGGCCATAGAGCTATTTCTGTGTTAGGCGGGAGGGAAGAACGAAGATAAATTACAACATCAGAGGGCATAACCACCAACAAGCTGATGGATAGATGAACCATAGTCGTAAGTGAAACGGACGCCGAGACAGTGTGGCTGCACGGTGCCTAGTGACTGTAATTGATTTTGTTTCTTTTTTTGATTTTGGCCAGGCCTGGTGTGCCCTTGCCCGGTGTGGTATCTCTTTGTCTTCGGGTTTGACGGGTGGATGAAAGAGCAATTAGCTCCTAATTAGAATGGTATGCAAGCAAAATTAATGGAAAAGGGACGGAGGACGAGAGAGACGCAAAGGCAGGAACGTGCAGAGATGGTGACTGAGCTTTGGGAACTGCGGCGGACGATAATTTGATTGGATTGGGACTGGATTTGGCAATCAGAGTGAGTGGAGATTAATTTGATATGAATGTGTCTTCTGAGATCTGGATGAGATTGAGTTGAACTAACGCTCTGTGCCGCCACTGACAGGCTGTGGTTAGTCATCCATATTTGTCAAGTGTTCAGAATTGATTGATGGATCAGGGCAGACACATGAACTTTGGAACGACATTGGATAAAATGTTGGTGAACACTGTCACCACATTGGAGGAAGTTGAGAGATTGTACACTCGGCATTCATTTTTTATCATATTTTTTACTATATTATATTATTTTTTGTGGTGGCGGCAATATGGGGGTATGTGCGTCGACCCCCTACGCATCTGAAACTAGCTGCCTGGGTTAGATTCCCGAAATCAATTTTCACGGCCCCAACTATTTCAAGCCGCTGACAATGTTCAAAGAGCATAAGGGTCAAGAAAAAGTTTTGGCTTAAAACTGCAGGTCCCTTCCAATCATGTGACACAATAGCACGCACAACGCGAGTGGTTGCTGAGAAGCTAGATCCAGGCCCTCTATTTACTGTAGCGCCACCCATATTAAATTTTAAGTTCCGATTTTGAATAAAACACAAATTATTTAGGAAATTATGGTCATTTCTTTTTATTATGATAATATTGGTATGGTTCAATCATGTATGGAACAAAATATCGGCCAAATGGCCGCCGCGACCTCGGCGGCACACCTCCATCCGATGGTCCAAGTTTTCGATGACGCTGAAGCATAATTGAGGTTCTATGCCGTTAATGTGCCGAATTATCTGATGCTTTAGCTCTGGAACTGTTGCTGTTTATCGACGTACACCTTTTCTTTCAAATAACCCCAAAGAAAAAAATCCAACGGTGTCAAATCACATGATCTTGGCGGCCAATTGACATCGCCACCACGTGAGATAACACGGCCATTGAATTTGTCGCGCAAAAGAGCCATTGTTTCGTCAGCTGTGTGGCAAGTGGCACCGTCCTGTTGAAACCACATATCGGCCACATTCATATCTTCCAATTCGGGTCATAAAAAGTTCGTTATCATTTCACGATAGCGAACACCATTCACAGTAACTGCCTGACCGGCCTCATTTTGAAGAAAATACGGCCCGATGATGCCGCCAGCCCATAAACCGCATTAAACAGTCACTTTTCCGACAATCACTCTTGGATTATCATTCGCCCAAATGCGGCAATTCTGCTTATTGACGAATCCGCTGAGGTGAAAATGTGCCTCATCACTGAAGATGATTTTCTTCGAAAATTGATCATCCACTGTTGCCATTTCTTGCCACCATTCTGACCATTGACGACGCTTGAGGCTTTTAATTCTTGAGTCAATTGCACCTTGTAAGCGTGTAAATGCAAGTCTTTATGCATAATGTTCATCAACGACGAGCGTGAGAGGTGAATTTGTTAGGCACGACGACGAGTTGAGGTGGATGGATATTTTCAGCAGTACGAGCTGTACGAGCATGCACTGGTGTCTTTCACATCTCCGATTGTACGCACATTTGGACGATTAAATTGACCGAAAAAATCACGAAGTGCACGATATGCATTTTGATTTGAACGCCCAATTTCATAATAAGCCTGAATAACTTTAACGCGTTGCTCGATTGCGTATCTTTCCATGATTCAAATTGAGTTAGTCTGAAATTGAGAAATGTCAAATGAAATGCAGAAAAAACTTGACGTTTAGGTGTGGTTCACATTCAACATCGGCCCAAATTTAACCACCCTTTATTATTTTTTTTATATTGCTCATATAAGTTATGTACAAGGCTTCAAGCGGTGCTAATGGGAACCCTTCCGTCAAGGAGTAAAGTCTCTTTTGAAAAGAGTCAGGTTTACATTTTGAAGCCTCTTTCTACACCTGCAACTGGTAACCAGTGGCCAAGAAACCGCCTTGAAACCATACATCACTGGAACGCAATACCAAGTGGACAGGTTTCAGTCGTTCCACACACAAACGAACGCCGACATTTGTTTTGTTTTTTAATCGTTTTGTTTGGCGGTTACTGCTAACTTACACTTGATACAACTAACCCCGCTCTTCCCTGTTTACGTATCGGCTGTTTCATTCGTTTCACTGCCTTAAGCTGTGAAGAAACATTGAACTTCACACATGCCATGGATCTGCTTTCAAAACATGAATTGCATGATACTTACTGGGATTGTGAGCACCTTCCTTGCTGGGACGATTACATCCTCCGCCTTGTAGCTCACTCACTGAATAGCGTTCTCCGTCGCCCTTAAAACAGTCCCTCCAAAACCATGTTCAATGTTTCCTTGTTTACCCCTTCTGTGGCAAAAAACAAAACAACAACACTGCTACACGTCACGCCCATCAACCAACAAAAATCCGCTTCCCCATTGATTTGGAACTCGCCTCTGCATCCGAACACCCATCAATCTCCATCGAACACACAAAACATGGCAGCCAATATAACGCTCAACGCCCATCAACATCTGCTGAATAACGGTACCACCAACCCAGAGTTGCCACACACCGTGATCAATCAACCAGCATGCCATTACGAATTCTTTTCCTGTGTCCCTCTTGCATCAACAAATTTAACAAAAAAAAAAAACAAAATGAATAGAAAAACCTTCACCAGGATAATGTGTCCTCCCCACGCCCGGAAAGCAAAACCAAAAAGCATCATAAACCATAAAACCCATCCATGGGCTCTCTCCGGGCGCGCACACGGTATCAGAATGAAATCCTCTCCTAAAAACCTCATAAATTACCATGCTGCTTTCGATGATCTCATAAAATTGACTTAAACAGAAATTTATTCTCCATTCTGACTGACAACTTGTTTACAACTTTTGAATCCGCACTTTTTAGTCCTCAGCACAGCCAGCACCAACACTCACCCACCGACTACAGATAACGGCGCCAACCTGGCCTAAAAATGGAAAGAGAAACTTCGTGCCACAAACAAGAAGAAAAAAAAAGCAGAAATGAAAGTGATTTATGGTGGCAAGGGATGTTTCAATTTCGTTGGCAACTCCTGCAGCGGCGGCCAACTTAAATCCGATTTCAATTTGACAGATGGTTGAGCTGGCAACTGCAGATACGAGCATGAATGTCAGAACTGTCCAATCCAAGGATTATCTCATGCAAAGCCTCAGTGGTACATTGTCCGGGCGACGAAGGTTTCCACATATTTTTGAACGAGGAAAAATACACATTGTATGCCTCCCTGCACCAGATCAGAGCTGTCATTGGTATTCAACAAGTGAATGAAAAGCACAATATGTCCTTCGCCTCCGACCGCTACCAAGATTCCCTCAAACCACCGCCATTCGACAGCTTTTAAATGTTTATGACTTTGTCAAGGTTAAGAGCGATGTGTCGGAGGAGTGTTTTAATGGCAAAACCCCAACACGCCAGCTCACGAACACATCCCCGTCAACGTCAGCCGCCAACGACAACAGGCACACACACGCTTGTGACGTGCAACTTGTCACTTTTATTAAAATTACAAACGAGCCGTCTGACGTTCAGTGGTGCCAATTTTATGGCCCACCCTTGTTCATTGTCTCTTGAGGACTCCGAATGCGTCCTTGGCTGGCATGTAGGCTTTATGTAAATTTTATGCAAATACGAGCTGAATTAAGTTGTTGTCTACACCCGGTGAAGTACTGGGCTGAGGTGGGTGAAATGTGGGCTGTAAAAGGATTTCACAAAAGAACGAATGTCACTGCATCACAAGTGACAGCGGGGCGAGTGCGTGGTGAACGGGTTGATCAACTGGGGCTCGTGGTCGCGTTGATAATGCGTTCAGAAATCAGTGCGTGTGTGCGTTTGACTGTGTGTACTTTGGAGGCATTTCCCATTGAATTGAATTAATTACCGCATGCATGGCTGCCAATGCTGAGAGTAACCTTCTTCGTATTTTATCTCGAATCCATTAAGGATTTTAATTTTCAGAAACATAAAATGTGGGGATAAAGGATTTTTTAATGACGCTCCTTGATGTATGGTCTATGGTGGATGGTTTGACTCGGGTCTGGTCCGGTTATTAATTTAAATTCATGCTTCGCATATATTGGAGCGGGCTGCAGGATGAGATGGTTAATTGACTTGGAAATTGTCGGTCGGTTGAATTTATGTATCATTGAGAGGCAATGATTCACTGGCCTTATCTTTGATGGATGATGGGGCGAATGCAGGCATTCGATGGTTAGTGTGATTCTGAGGTGAAAGGACTGCACACAATTATCGACTTGACTCTGGGGCATATTTTACATTCAATTTGAGGGAAGAATGGTAAATGGACGTTGAGGCTTCTGATGTCTTTTATATAGAGAGAGTCTTGATTATTTATTATCTTTTTTCAAAATGAATGTATGCTTACAAAAACATTATTCTTTAAACGAGAACATTAGTTAGTTAACTTGGCAGCATTGTTTTCTGTGACAGTTGCTCTGACAGATTGTTTTGAGGTAGATAATTTAGGGCTTGGCAATTCACCACGAATAGACGGAGAAACGTCTACTAACTGTTCGCACTGATTTTGAAAAACATGGTTCAATTGAGAAAGTCAAATAAAACCAAACACCATTACGTTTGGTGGCTAGATGTGGGCAAAAATGCTGATGGTCAGCACGTTACAGTCAACAGCGAGCGGTGCAGAGGCAGGATTACTTACGTCTGCTTACACTTGGTCTTGGAAGCCCACATTCTACGCGTTATTTGCCGACATACCGAACGATTTTTGCGGGTGAGTGTAGTGGCGGTTCTAAAACTTAAAACCCAAGTAGGTTTACGTGCCATTTTGATACCAAAGCCTTGACAGGAGAGGAAATGTAGAGTTCAGGAACATCACTTATATCTTGATGGTTGGATATTTCTTGAAGAGAAAAACACCTAGAGCTCGATGTCTAGCTCTTGTAATTGGTGAACGGGTACATAAAAAGTGATACAGGCGACATAATGATCATTATAGGGGATGTCCCATTTGACCGCATGTTGGCCGGCTATGGCCAGTGTTCCACGAAGTTCCCTACACTTGTTGGAACGGTCCGAGTTCTGCAAATGATGGTCTGTTGTTCTTGCTAAATTAAAACTTTGGACAAGTTTTCCTGGATGTTGCACAGTTACTCAAACTGGCCTATCGAAAACTGGCCCCCTTAAGGGAATGCCTTGATATTCTTGCCTTGACCAATCCGAGCAGGATAGGCACATCCATTGGCGTCGGTCAAAATGAAGTGGTGATCCTTATCTTGTGAGTTCCTTAACTTTCTCCTCAGAATGTTGAAATGGAACAGCGAAGCCAACTCATACCTATATTCCATGACTAATTTTGAGGTGATACAGACCGACTCAATAGCCCTAATTTCAGCGTCACTGTCAACGCATATGACAATGCTATGTTGAGGCAGGCATAGGTCTTCCGCTTGGAAAACACTGGCATAGTACGGAAGTCTGAAAGAAGTGGATATGCACTGCGAAGAGCACAAGCTACGACATGGACGCGCCAGCATCTGTAGTCAGAAATCAGACAATCAGATTGGTCTGGTAAGCGTAAAATGAAGACAAGAAGCAATGGAGGTCTAAGATCGGTGGGTAGAAGTTCGGTGAGAAACCAATTACAGCGAAACTTCTCTTTACGGACACCCCTCTATAAGGGACACCTCTCTTTGCGGACAATTCGCCATGGTCCCGACATGAAGATATTCGTATAGTTCAACCCCTTCTGAACGGACATCCCTACATAACGGACTATCGTGAAGGCTCCCACTGCCACTCTTTTGCTTTCGATCGGTTGTACTCGGGCTTTGTCAGCCTGGCCCATCTGATGTTAGCTGATTCTAGGAAGTTGACTGTTTGCAGTGGGATGTGCCCCTCCCCTGCAGACGATCACTGAAGGGCAGATCCATGTAAAGCCATTCTCATTTACTGGGATGTCATTATGCCAAGCCACAAAATAAGCCGGGTTGGCTCTCTGGCGATCGCCTCATCAGATGATTGACTCCGAATAAAAATGTCTGGGTCTTGTTTGATACTGGCAGCTATACCGGCTCTCTCTTTTTCCTACCGCACCAATCTCTGTCTAGTCTGTGGCTTAAGATCAAACACTCACACCTTTACACGCTACGACGAGTTGCCTACACACTGCAGCTGTGATGTCGACCTCACGATGATTTACAAGTGAGCCGGAATTTCGGTAAGTTTTTGACGTGAAACATCTATTGGCGTGCCTTGGCAGTAAAACCGTTTCGTATGCAGTGACGACAAACGATGTGGAGCTGTCAGATCATGCCCCCTCTACCACAAGGGAGTCGAACCACCGCTCTCGTTTGCGTACACCAATTGCGTGACCTTTCAACCTTTCTGCGATAGATGACAGAGAGAATAAACATTTAACTTGAATTTAGTCTCTTAGGAATGTCTCAGGTTTTTCTTCAATGTTCGTCTACGACGGTTTGTCAGATAGTCCCGTTTCAGAATTCACCCTCTTAGTTGGCAATCTCTGCAACTCCTTTGATTGGCTCGCACTTAACTGCCGATCAAGATAGACATCCATTCACCAGTCACCCAAGGGGGGTGACCAACTGCCAACGAATCGAATAAAACTCCATCCGCTCGCATAGCGCACAGATATGGTTTCTTAAGTGCATCCTCGTTTTATGAACTTGATTGCAAAACCGTTTCTCAGCTTCCAGCAACTACGCGTGATCTGCGCCGGGAATTATTCCCCGACGCTGTAGAACAGCGATAAAGCAACAACGTTGAGTTATAGTCATCCATGAATTTTATTATCGCACAGAGTGGCATGACGTGCACCCCACGCCCGCCAATCTGGAAGGAATCCCCTGTAAGCGTCTTTTATTAGTTTCGAAACAAAACTCCAACAAGGGCGGCATCGGCGGCGCTCCGGCAGAACTTATGTTCAATATAAAAAGCGTCCCCTGCATCCATCACCCAGGATCCAGAATCGCGCACCCACCGCCGCCCATCGCAGACAAATGGGATAACTTTAATTTTATTTCCGAGGTTGACACTCTCTTCCGAGGAATTGTCTCTCCGCTGCACGCTACCCCACCCACAGGGGACACGGGCTGGGCTGGTAAATTTATTACGTTTTCACACCGGGAAACTTGATTTAAGTTTTCTTACTCCGTCTATGGCAAGGATGCTCCCGGACCCACGCTACTACCCCTCATACCCGAACCCACGCTGTGTTCGTCGTCTGTGTCGTCTTTTAGTGGCCTTCGCTTGGGCGTGGATAACAGCACACAGTTGCAAGGCGAAATCAGGATTGGCGAGAGATGGTGAAGTGGCGATGTAGCCTCCACAGGGACACCTCTGTGCCGGGAGTTAGTTCGCAGCGGATGGATGCAATTACTTTGCAACCACCAGCGCCAGCCTAGATGGACAATTTAATACATGTTCCACTTAGCGCCACCCCCTTTGACGAGAATAGCGCCACAAAAGGACGCTAAAGAGGGCTAATTCGCAAACAGGTGGATGGGTGCGTGGTGGAGCTCTTTGATGGGCGTGACCTTAATTAAATTGCAATCGAGATGAAATATCGATTTCCACGTTCAATTAGTGAAGCCAATGTCCTTTGATCCTTTTTCGGTGTCGAGGGAAATTGTCATTAGGTACATGAGCACGACGCGAACGCCATTAAATGGCGGCGCTGTTCGAAAAAAAAAACAGCAAAAATTACTGTTTTCTTTTGAAGTCCCTCCATGTGGGGGGGGGGGGGGAGCTAGGCTCCTGTGTGGGTTATTTTTAAAGTTTCCATTCAAATGGGTTATTTAATGGGGTTTGCATTCACGCGAATCGTGGATCATGGTCTCGATAGGGAATGGCAAGCATGCGTGAAAACGAATTTCAATTGATTTCACGTTTGACTGAGGGATGAGGCCATGAAGAGGCGCAGTTGCATCGGATTGCTGTTGACAGCTCAATTGAAAAAATAACCATCTAAAAATGAACACCCTGTACGAAGGGACATCTATCGAACTTTAAACGCAAGTACATCGATTGAATTTCATCAAATTCCTTTGCTCGTTCGTTTCCATTTAAAGCAGCAACCAACTCACACCCTCTCTCAGCCAACACCCTTTAAGCAGAAATGAATATCTAGGACAATTGTACTCAGCCTGCACGGTGACAGTGTACGCTTCCGATTAACCACTACAAAGTCATCCGGAATTCGTATCTATCTGCTTAATGATGCGTATTTCAGATAAAATCCATTCCAACTTTGTTTTCAAACACGTTCTGAACAGTTTTCCCTTTTTTTCCATTTTCATGTCAAGCACAGAGCGGCGTGTGTGCGTGTGTCTGTGGATTTGTAGTCACAACAATCATTGTTTCCGGGAGTCCTTAAAAAATATTGTTTGCATTGTTTTATTGAAATCATGAGTTTTTTGTTCTGGAGATCCTTTCTCTTTTTTTTTTGCTCGCTATTCCTGTGAGAGGAAGCAAACAAAACAGGAGAAAGAGAGAGAATAACTGAGTCCTATTGTTGTTGTGTGCCGACAGATATCCAATGCGGGGGAGGGGACAAGGTATGCGAATTGATTGCAGGATTTTAAAAATTCTATTGTTTCGATGAGTGAGTCATAATTTGAATTCAACACGAGTCTTGTCGGCGTGTTTTTTGTTCCGTTTCGGAATTCATTTGTTTAATGGATTAAAATGCGGGAGGGGGTGGCGCAAGAGGAAAACTTTGAATACGTTTTGGAATTGTTTAAAAATTGAATAAAAACGGCATGCAATCTAAAATATTGGATGTGTAAAACGAGCTTAACAACTCGTTGAGCGGAAGCGTTCAGCTGAATTTATTCGCTTTTCTGTACGCTCATGATGTGAAGTGCCCTTTAGAACCCGTGTTTTTTTTTTTGTTTCCATGCGACTCAATTTGGTGGAGCGTGACGAATGAGTGTTTAGAGGTCGATGGGTTGGGCAACAAGTTACGCGTGGATGAAGAGAGGAGTGGACTCGGGAATGAGGTTGAATGATAGACAGCAGTGTAGTTTAAAAAAAGCCTAGCTAGCAGTTGCTCGAGACCCTAGTCCACTCCGAACTGTAGCGTGTCAACCAACCAGCCTCTCCCACTAGCCTGATCTCTGGCTAGCTAACTCCAGTGGCGCGCGCCATGTTGGTCGAGGCCCTCCTCCACCTGAGTACGCCTGTTGTTCGGAGTCTGATCTGAGTCCTTCTCCACCTTCTCCACCTGAGTACGCCTCTTGTTCGGAGTCGGAGCTGAGTTGTCCATGCGCTCTACATAGCCGAGCCACTCTAGTCGTTCGATCCGTAGACCCCTGACTAGGCTCATGACTAGGCTCTAGTGCCTCCCAAGACCACTCTACACCTACTAGATAGATTCCAAAAAGATGCTCATGGAGCTAGCCAACTGCATTCCACTTTGTCACAATACCTGTCTCCACAGGTATGCTCATGCTGATGAGTTTACCCTTAAGCCTACTTTCGGACGCGCAGAGACTCCTTCTTCAGCCGCACCACACGAATATGGAAATCTACAGACCAATGTGCACAGCTACCTGCTCTCCCTTTCTCCCTCTATACCTTCGGCCGTGCTGTGCCTTGGCCCCGGATACATAAGGATACTCCTTCAGTGCAGCAAAAGGCTGCTGTGGGTTGTAGTTGGAGTGGTAACTGGTAATCATCATCTGAGATATCATGGACACAAAAGGGGGCTGACCCATGACACCATATGCAGGCGATGTGGGAACGAAGAGGAAATAGAGGACACTCCTCACTTCCTTTGTCAATGCCCCAGCCTAGTGAGATGTAGAAGACTGGGGGAATTCTTCTTGCAGAATGTCCAAGAGCTTGCAGAAATCCCATTAACTTCTATTTTCTTCTATTGACCAACATAACTAGATCTGACGGATGTGCCCAAGTCTACCCACTCACCTAACCTAACCTACATCTGGAAAGAACTGCGTTCTGGACACTCCGTACCTGATGGCACTCAGGTCAAGGAGGCTCGTCTTAGAGAAGGACTTCTCAACCAGTATCTTGCGGTGAGATCGTACTGGGAGTCTGAACACCGCTTGACGGTCCGCTATGAATTTCCACGGATGGATCGAAGATAGGCCGAAGTCTTGTTCTGTTCTAAGGATCTACATAAAAATGCCATTCCGGCTACCAAATCACTGCATCGCGTCATTCAGCCAGATACCATAGCGATGAAGTAATCCCTGTCCTGACAGACATCGTCATCGCTTTTGACAGCCAGGCGGCGATCAAATTGTTGATTGCAGTCACATCCAACTCCCTGACAGCCGCGTCGCCTATCTCTCAACGAAGTGGCCAAGTACTTTAGCACCCTCATGTGGGTGCCGTGACACTGTGACATTCCACATACTTTGAAGCGAACAGACTTGATAGAAAGGGCACAAGTTCCGTACTTTTTTTCCAGATGGAGATCTGCCATCCATGCCTATTGCTACCGCAAAACAACTTCTGAAGTTTGAAACGCTTTCTCATATAAATGGTGGATGGTCTACCAGTACTGGGTGCTTCATTGACAACCTATTAAGGTCTACTCTCGATTCACTACGCTCATGTAGGCTGTTTAAAATGAGCAGGCAGAAGTTTAGACCTATTATCGTTGTCAAAACGGGGGCTATTTGAACTCACTACAATGATTTCTGCAGAAGCTGCAAAGACGAGGACGAGGAAGACACTATTGCACATCTCCTGTGCAATTGTAGAGCTCTCTCCTTCCGTAGATGAAGTCACTCAGACGCTTACTTCTTGTACAACCTGGCCGGACTACGCAGCATTTTTAGAATCTCTCCTGCATATCAAACGCGTTAATTGGTTAAGAACAGAGCGGGCCTACTCTGATCCAAGTCTGACTGCTGGATTTGGGTCGTTCCGGACCTGTATAGTTCCTGGAACTATGTCCATTGTCGGAACTATTTCCCATCTTTCCACATACTTCAATTAAACATGTTCATTTCATTTAAATAGTTCCCAGATCGCAGAGATGTGTGTGAATGGGAACATATACTTGTATGGACATGCCAGATTAAAAATAAAATCCGAGCATATTCGGCCATTCGACTGAAAAGGATTGAAAGCCGGCGCCCACACTTAAAGTATTATCCATTTATCCATCTCTGCTATATACTTCCTCGGATACATACCCATGCATACTAGTTCCGACCTAAAAACGAACCGTTCCATATTCGTTCCGCCATTGGAACTCTTTAGCACAACTCTGCTGAGTTCTGGCGACAGTCTATTTAGGCCTTTAGAAGACAATGCAGTGCTTAGATTTTCTGTTCTAGCCTCTCAACATCTTTCCAATAGGACAGCGCCATTGACGCCCTGTGCCTCTTGGCCCAGCTAGATGCGGCTCCCCATAGCTCAGCGCAATGATCTTGGAATATCCTTTGATTTAAAGTTGTGCCTGCCACACGTTACTCACACATGTCGTGGTCGACATACAGCTGCCTTCCATTCCGTCACCTTAAACGAGCCAATCTGCCAATCTGCGTCTAAGTGTTCCCCATTAAAGCTGTCACGGGCAGTGCCCCCTGTCAAGCACATGTTCGTCAAAGCACTTCATACATTCCCCCTCTACACACGCAAAGTCGTTCTCATTACGAGCTCATTGCCATCACACGCTTAAGCGGCTCCAGTCCTGCGACAGCCAACCCACGCACTGCTGTCGTGACGCGCAAAAAGGGACGCCAAGCGATTGCGAAAAAACGTCACGTGCTTATGCTAATGCCAACGCCTCGGAATCTGTCCCCACCCTCCCCCACTGTGGAGCGTGCCCGGAATAATTTCCCACCCGCTGATTATCTCCCCGTCCAGAGACGAGCCCACCTTGGCGGGGGATAATTCGAAAGGTTACCTGGTAGTCTTTAAAGTTCCCCAACAAACCGAACCGAAGTCCTGCATCCTCTGCAGGCACCACCGCAGCGCAGAGATAACCTTGCCACGCAGCCTATCGGTAGATCCCTTGCAGATTTACAGTGTTCCCGGCTCATTAAGGGAATCAAGCGGAGCGTGCCCCGATAGCGCACGGATGTGAACGAAGACTTAATTATTGAAATCCGTTAGCAAACACGTGCAAACACCTCGTAATCCGGGGAATCGTGGATTTGCAGCCTGCTGCCTGCTGCCACATGCCACATAGGCGCTTCGGTACACCGACCGCACAGCAATTAGTATGCCCACCGCTCCCAGTACGGCAATGCGTCCCTGGTGACCGTTTGGGCCAAGTCTTGGCAGTTCTTGGGTCCGTGCGCACACCCTCCAGAGATTAGCCGGACCAGTTCTTATTCCTCGTTCACTTCTGAGTTGAATCCAAATGACTTGTTGTTCCCCGGGCGCTGGCGGGGTCCGTTTCAGGGAAATCCTGCAGCTGACCAAAGTGTAAGTCGTGACAAGGGGTCTATGGATGCGGGTGGGATGTGTTGGATGCGGGCGGCGTGAATGGGAATAAGAAGGCCGCAGCGATGACCTAAATTATCACCTCGGGCAATTAGAACGGATTTGCCCTAATTGGAGTTGGAAACTCGTTTTTTGTTTCGCAGCTCTCCCGTCGCCGGGTGTCTTTGTGAGTTGTTTGCCGGTCCCCTTTCGCTCCTCTGGAGGCCGGTGGGTCCTTTTCAACGGACCGAGTTGTTTTCCTTTTCGTGCGGTGTTTCGGAACTCTCACTGCCATTTGTATAAGGCGAGGATTTGCCGGAGGGGATTAAATGAATTGAGAGGATTTGAGAATGCTCTTCTCTTGTTTTTTTTTTTTTTTTTTGTGGGTCCTTTCACTTTACGGTACAGTGGGCTGTGTTTGGATTCGATTGAATTGAAGTTTTCGAAAGTTCGAGTGGTGCTGTGTGGCTGTGGACGGGATGCAGTTGTGTTGAGTGCACATCACAATCACATCAGGGTGCCGGGGCGTTCAGGTCAAGGAGGTGATATCGATTTACTTGAATTACTGAAATGGAAACCTCGGGAGGAGGATTTGGTCGTTTTGTGGCTATGGGGTGGTATTGCAACTGCCAGTGGGAATTTCGAGGGCCTCTTGCTTGGAGGGGATTTCATCTGCACTTGGTGGAAGTGCTTGAGCGATCATTGGAGTTTTGGCAGTCGGTTGAGTGATTGCCGGCTTTGCTTTGAAGTGATTATTTCATTCGTGGTTCTGAGGAGTGCTTAGTGGCTGTACGGTGGGATTTGCACGACTTGCGGCATCGTTGAGGGATTCTCGGACATTGACATCGTAGGGAGTACACAACGGCCTGAGCATCGTGAAGGAAGCGGATACTATGGGTCTGAGGAGAAGACAATGTCACATTGTCTTCAGGAAAGGCCAACCAACTCTTATTAATATTGTTGAGGGTATAAAGCACATGCCCCCTTTTCATAGCTTTGCTTCGTTAGTGTTCCCCTCAGATGCAGTCCTTTTCAGAGTTGCATTGAGGGCTATGGCCTCCTGTTGCGCGGAGGTGGAGGAAATTCCTCTGAGAATGAGAGCTGGTTCTTGTGACCTCAGTTCCAAATTCTGTAAGTTCTATTCTAACAATCGGACGCGTTGTCGTATAGCACTCGTCCAGTCCTTGTTGCGAAAATATCGATAAAGTGCTTCAACAGCCATGCTTCATCACCGCCACTGCCCATGATTTCACCATCAAGGATGCGACGCCGACGAAGTATGACCCTTGCGGAGTCCTTTAATGATTATCTCTGTTGACTTATGCTCCCCTGACGCTGCCCTGTGCCCAGCCATCTCAATCCCGTCTCTTCACATTCTCTTCGGTTTCTTTCTCCTCCTTCGGTCCTTGTGTCCTTGCTTACCACAAGGCGGTCAGGGACTAATTGTGTCCATCCATATGCCCCTTAATTGAATAAAAGTAATTCCTTCCATTCGGCCCATTTCACCAGCCCCCCCACCGGCTTACTTGGGAATGAGTCATCAGAGAGGTCGTCTTAATTGGATTTTTTCCCTCGCCCGTCTGGCACACATTGCACGGCCACAAAGGATTATGGCGTATGGCCAGAGTAAACTTTATCGGGACAATAATCGCCTGCCACAAGTTAATGGCTGCGTAAATACTGTTATGCGCCTGCCAGGACTCGAGGGACCTTGCTGCGAGTATGAGTAACGGCTTGATGTGTCGCACGAAAGTCGCCGACTTTCGGGAGCGTGGCGAATAAATTCAACGAAAAATCCTCTTCCTTGTGGAAGAAGAGCTGCACACAATCTCCATGGAATTTAGTCGGAGGATAAGCATCTGCCGCCTGGTGTGGGGAAAGGATTGAAATATAATTTCCAACGTCTTACGATGCCTCGTTCCGCCAAGCAAGAGCTACCGCCCTCTTCCCGCTGCTCCTAATTCCTTCGTAATCCTGCAATTCGTTAAAGATTCTCGACGGAGATGCGCGTAGCGCGCTTCAGTCCTCACCTCCCCCTCCCCAGACGGCTGAGTGGTTGGTCTGAGTCTTGGGGAGCTTAAAAACGACTTTCATTCCATGCCATTTCAATTGGATAATACGATCTGGGTGTGCGCTGCTCTGCGTTGTGCAGATGGGTTGATGGTGACAGACAGGCAAATTGCTTCTTCTGCTCGATGTGGCGGCGGCGCTGGGGAAGGCTAGAGCAGCGCCGGGATCTAAGTCCATTTAATGTCAATTTACATTCGCTTGCTGCGAACAAAAAAGTTCTCCCTTCATGCAGTCCAGTGCTCACCGGATGCAGTTCTTACTCGGGAGGATTTGCGGTGAGGGTGGCGTGGGTGTGGGTGTCTTGGGTTGGGTGGCGTTACTCTGTGGGGAATTACACACAAAATGGCCAATAATGTGCTTCGAAATGTTCCACTTCGCCTCTCTCTCTGCTCTCTCGCCTTGTGCATGAACGTGGCCAGCGGAGATGGAAAAATTGCTGCATTTCGTGCGGCGGATAGCTGACGGCTAACTACCCCCTAATTCGTATGCCGTGCACTCAAGGAAGTGTGGCTCCTGCTCTGCGGCGGGGTTACACAGCAGCAGCACGTAGTGGTGTGATATTGAATTCATGGATTTAGTTGGTGTTTATGTTGAGTTTGCTTGGGTGTGGAAAGAGCGGATTACCGATACCGTGTGCTGCTGTCAGATGAGACCACTTGAGATACGTACGTGTCCGTGGGTATTGCCGGGACCCTGCCCCGACACTGCCATTGACGGTTCTATTGAATTTGTATGCACCAGATGTGGATTAGAAACAGGGCAAATGCATTTGTGTTTGCTGCACACGTCTGACAGTTAATTTCCCCTGGAAGTTACTCAGTGTCCGCGGTGGCTGTGGACAGTGATAAACTGCTGATGAGCACTTCGGAGGACTTCGTTTTGCTGTTTTGCTACTTGTGTTCGAGGCACTTGTAGGAATTCGTCTCAATTTCTGGTTTGAATGAAGGCGATCAATTCACTTGGGGAGGTGATGGAAGATAAACACATCAGCATGTTACAGGATTTCAGCATGGGCTTCGATGTTTCTTGAATTGGACCTTGAAGACATGCGTGGGCTTGGGGTTGTTGGAAACAAATCTAGAGCATTTACAAGGGCATCACATTTGTTCCAGTTATGCGAGCGAATGTTTACCAAGCGGAGGTTTTAGAGAAGGTTAGTTTTTTGGGCCTCTTAGCACGATCATATTCGGAAATAATTAGTGAATCATCCAACAAGAGGAGTCTTGTTCGGCGCATAAAGCAAGGACGATACAAACATGGCTCGAAAATTACGGTTTAAACATCATTTCTGCGGCAGGTTTGCCACCGGAAGGGCCGGATATCAATCCTTGGTCGTTCTCAAAAGAAGCGAATGCCATAGCAGGCAGATGTGAACTGGGCAATCTACACGGGCAGCTCGGATGTGTTCTCGGAACTCCTTAACTTATCCAAAGTCTACAGACTGCGAACTATTCCAGGGCGTTCCAGACCCAACCATTTGCCTTGTTTCGTCAAGTCAAAATACACCCAAAAGTCCTGCCAAGGCATAAGGCTGTCATATGCACTGTGGGCTAAGCAGCCATCACTCAAAAGTATTGCAGGCCTGGTGGAGCTGTTCCAAAATTTGCCTTATCTGGGTTCTAAGTCGCAATGACGGTGATGAGAAGTCCGATGAACTGGCTAGGCAGTTATCTGCCCTTCAGTGCTTGGGAGGGAGGACATGAGGAAAATACAAAAGTCTCTGCGAACTTGAAATAGCAAAGCTCAGATGGGCCAGACGGGAAAACTGTCCGCGTGGCCCGCGCACAACCGATCGAAAACAAACGATCTCCTCCGGGGGACTCGATGAGTATTGCTGGATCATTTGCTGTCTGTTCGAGGCTCTGGCCGATATGAGGTCATGCCGTCAAACTAGGTACAACACAGCTCAGTGGAAGACGTTGTAGACTCTGTTAACGGCCCAGCTGTGAGTGTTTGATTTACACACACCTCAGTGGCAGACCCTGCAGACTGTATTTAATGGGCCAAGCAGCGAGCGCTTGGTTCACACTTCTTCAACTCACTTGACCACGACTTGAACTCTGCGAAGGGTATACGGAATCTTATGTCTTTTTCTCAAACGCCTCCAGTTGCGTTTAAAGACATCTCAAAAAAACACTTAATCATCACCATCTTCTGCCGCGCATGCTCCACTAAAGGGGTCGCGTGAGGGGTAAACCTCGCACGAGAGATCTCCAGACAACTCGATCGTCCGCCATGGACTCTTACTCATCAGGAGTTATGGCCAAGCGTGCCCAGCGAGTGTTTGGACATGGTCCAACCATCTCGTCCTGGGTCTTCCAAGCGATCGCCTTCCTGATGGAATCACCTCGGAAGTCGTGATGAAGGGAACATTCGTGTCACTTGACCAAACCAACGAAGCATAGCCCTCTCCGTTCGAAGAAGGAGCTCCTCAATGTTGAGGAGCTTGTTGTGCCGCGTTTCTCACCCTATCACGGCGAGTAATTCCACGGAAAAATCTCATCTCAGCAGCTTTCATTCGCGATCTTATTCCTTCGGTCATTACCCAAATTTCATGACGATAAGTGAGAGTTGGAACAAATGCTGAGTTGAAAGCCGCTAACTTGGCTTTGACACCAAGATCGGCCATCCAGATTACGGATCAACCAAGCTGATCCAAAATTGACCCAATCCTATTGTAAAGCTCAGCATTACTCCTTCCATCACTCGTGAAGAAGACCCCGAGATTCTTAAACTTCTCCACCTGCTTCAATGGGACTCCACCAGCATGTGGAGTGCATTGAACAGGCGTTCTGGAGATGACTATAACCCCCGATTTGTCCACGTTGACCTTCATTCCAGCATCACTACATACGACCACAAACCTATCGAGTGTGCGCTGGAGTTCCGTCTGGGAAGATGAGGATCACTAAGCCATCTGCAAGAAAAAGATGAGTTACCCTCAACTCTCCCAATCTGAAACTAGCCTCGGCTACGCTGCAACATCAAGTCCATATAGGCAATGAAAAGAAGAGGTGACAAGACGCACCCCTGGCGAAGTCCAACGCCCACGCTGAAAGGTGTTGATTTATCACCGTCATCCCGAACACAGCTGCTATAGTTTGTGTATATAGACCGAATGGCCCTCAGAAGAGGACAGTCAATCCCATACTCCTCCAGAACCGCGAGAAAGGTTTACCTAGAGGAGCTCGGTCGAATGCATTTTCCAAATCCACGAAACGACTGTAGATGGGCTTGGCATACTCCCAAGCCTTCTCAAGTACAATTCTTAGAGTGAAAAGCTGGTCGGTTGTACTTCTACCGGGACGAAAGCCGCACTGTCCATCCCCCATCCTGGGCTCGACCATAGCTCTAGAACGCGCTGCTAACATCTTAGCGTAGACTATCTCGGGGAGACTTAAAAGAGGTATGTCCCTGCAGCTGGAGCAATCTCTTTTGTCCCCCTTCTTGTAAAGTGGGACAATCACAAAAAAAAAAAAAAACACTTTAAAAATAAAATAAACAGAGCTGTGCGAGCACTTGGCGCTATTTGGGTTCTCACCGAACCACTACTTCTGTTTACTTGCCTTTACTGATTTCCTTACTACTGCTTTCCACTTACCTTACCCTTGGTAACACTGCCTCGGGAGGTTGCTATTTTCTCACGATTGGAGAGGACCAATGGTTATGTGCTGATTCCACACGATAAAATCCACATGGCCAGAGCTCAACGGCGGCGTTGGATCGTAACTCAATCCGCCTACTGGTCGGAGTGATCACAGGACACTTCCCAATCGGAGCAGTACTCCGGAAACGGACTACAGAATCCAGCGGAGTTGCGGTGATAAGGAAAAGACTGAAACGATCCAACATCTGCTTTAGCCACTGCCCAGGTCTCCAGAATCGGCGCCTACCTTCGCTGGACCAACGATTTTTCACAGAGACTGCGGACATATTGGATCTTCTGGGATTCGTAAAGAGCACGGGATGAAGCCATCATGGGACACAGGATAGGTTGCAATTGGATTGTGTACTCCACAAAAAATGAATGATCCCTAAGGTCTTGGAGTGGAACACTCCCCTTCCATAACCTAACCTACGAGTATGTGCGGATTTCGAAAGTCGATTGTTGAAAGGCGTTGTGCTCGACTGCGACACTCGCTCGACTGCGTGTGCAATTCATTTTTGTATAAATCTAAGAAAGTCGAAATTTTTAAGTTCCTGTGTTATTAGGATTCATTCACAATTAACAACACCGAAGTGAGCAGTAACAACGCACCACTGTGTCTCTGAAGAAAGAACCTGTCAAATGCACAAAAGGTCATAAGTCGTGATGCTTTCCACTTGTGGGGTGCATTCGTTGCCTCGCTTTTTCCCATTAGGGCTTGTGAGTTGTAAAATATTTTGACAGGACGCAACACATTCTGTGGGCTGGAGCTTCTAAAATGATGGCAAAGAAACAGGCTTAAGACCTTTTAGGCTGGGATTGTCATGAATTTTTATTTTTTATATAATTTAACCACAAAATGAATGATCCGCAAAAAACGAGCTGTGTGTCAACCCACCGATATCTGGTGACTTATCAGTGTGGCCGGCTTATTTAAATCCTTCAGCCCGTAAGCCAGTCTGAGACGCTGCCTGGAGATGTAATCGTTCTTAGTCGGCATAGCCAGCTTTTAGACATTTGGCTGTCGATGCAGTACTGGGTAAGTTTGAGTGTTTAGGGGCTCCGGAGGTCGCTGCGTGCTGTCGATGCGAAAGTATACACGTGAAATCTGATCCAGGTTCTCTAGAACAAAGACTGTATTCGACTGGTGATGTTCTCTGAAGTGTCGCCCTCAGTTCTTGTGGAAAGGAGATGGTATCTTCTACTTTGCTTGGCTCTGCTAACAGATCTCCTGGGTGTCGGAGTTCAGCCGGAGAGGTACCTTATTTGTTCACCATCGAAGCCGAAGTAGAACAAGGCGCTGCGAATGATGCCAGTTCCTAAGCAAGAGTCCTGTCCATAAGGGTTTTGCTTGCAGGAGGTATCCGCTGTGAATCCGATGACCTCCTAGAGCCGCTCCAAAATGCCCTTGAATTGCAATGGTTGGTAATGAAAGAGGATCACTGATGTGACAGATCTGGGGAAATAACATATGAAACACAATCTGTGTCAAGAACCAACACAAACCAGCCTGACGTCGAATTGAAGTCTCTGGTTGCAGGGTGTCCATTCATACATGTTTGACTCATCTCTCCCATCTTAAGCGATCGGACAGTTAACGCTTAAGTTCGGCCTCTAATTACCAACCTCTCCATCTAATGCGAACCTCTGACTTGTGGCATCCAGTTTGCCACGCCAAGTTGGTCCCACTTTTTTGAGCAATTTGTTGCTCCGACTTGTCGTCTCTAATTCTGAAAGTCAAGTTGGTCCGAAGCCTTGTCTCCGAGGGTCAATCCCAAGGGTCTCCTACCGACATTTACACATCCCCCGCTGTGGCGGCATCCTCAGTTGTTATTCAACAACATATCGCAGGGATATTCAAAGCTTTGAAATGCTTTGAGATTCAAGTCCTGGATGCAGTCTTTATTGTTCCCACTCTGTTGACCTCAAATTACACTTCAAGCTGTGATTGGTCTCTCATTCATATCATTCGCAAATTTCCTTACTCCCCACTTCAGAATCGCCGACGTTCGCCGCCACAACACATACTCCGTCCATTCAAAGTTAAAAACTTTCCCCTTGAATACTCCTCTGTGAAGAAACACACGGGAATCACAGCCCAGACTCATGCCCCCCCCAGAGATTCAAGTCCTGGATGCAATCTTTATTCTTCCCACTTGGTTGATCCCAAATTACACGACAATTTATGCATGAACCCAAACTTCAGCAGCCCCCTCCTCCCTCCCAGCCATAAGCCATTCTTCCGCCTCCATTCACTCTGCAAACACAGAGTCAGAGTGCGCTTCCAACTTTTTCCTCACTCTCACCACACACTCGCAATGCTCCAAGACTTCCCGCTGAGCATTATGACTTTCTGGCCGCATCACCCCCTCCCCTCGCAAGCCCAACCCTCTCCGAAAGAACCGACGTTTCACCAAGGCAGTCTGAGACACAAGAAGCACCAAAGTTTAGCAAGGAACTCGGTTCGCCGATAACTATTTCATGAACTTGTTCCCCCTGGCGCCCAACCGCGTTGCGCGCCTCTGGCGTATGTGGAAAAAGTCAGGCCAAGAAACTTGTCTCAAAGAAGACTAAAATTGTTGCTTCCTGCATAAAAGATTATCCAAAGATAATTTGTTTTAATGACTCCAAGTGCACTTGGCGTTCCCGTCTCCGAGTGTCCTTCCATCAGGACTCCCAGCTACCGGCGCGGCGTGACGTGTGTGAACCACCACCGCCCAGCATCCACAACGAAGATAACTTATTACTTTGCTTGAAGTTTATCGGATAATTTTTGCGGCATTCGTTGGAGCTGGCGCATAACATCCTTTTCGGCAAGTTTATCTCCTCTCCCTCGGTCTCTCGGCGGATGGAGTGCCCAGAGCGAGTGAGAAACTTTTCGATTCATTGACTTCTCTGAGTGGCATCGTTACGGGGTGGCGTCGTCACTTACTTGTGTGGATCAGCGTGCAGTCCGCGGGTAGCGGACCCAAGCCGGGTGCACTCACTACCTGATGGCCTTGTCGTAGCCAAACGCTTGCAATTCCCTGCAACTGTCGCATTCGCATTTGTAAACGATAATGTTTTGTGGCGGGCGGGGTGGTGCCGTGGTGGGAGAAAGAACAACAGCCGCTGCATGAAAGGACACAGACGGCTCCTGGAAAGTTGTTTACTTTTCGGATTTTCCTTTCAATTTATGAACAACTGATGAGAAAAGTTCCACATCGGGAGTGCGGCACTGGAAGTTCTTTGTTTTTCGGGTTCCCTTTTTTGGTGAGCGAAAAAGTTTTCGCTTTGTTTGCTGAGGTTATGTTTCCACGAAAGCGACGAGGACGACGACAGCGAATCGCTGCGATGAGAGGACAAGTGCCGGGTTTTAGTTTGGTAATCTTTTCAAGCTGCAGCCACAAACAGACGGATGACTACTTTTGCAATGTAATCGTGCCAGTTTCGGGTTCTGGTTCACTTTATGTGATGGGACTTTGAAAACAGTTGGAGCCAAGTTTATGATCGCAGAGCTGAGGGTGCCAGCCTCATTGGGGCAAAATTGTGCGGGGAAAAGCATCCGAGATTGTTTGTCGTGGCTGCCATCCTCTGGAGGCATGGGACATCATTGGCGACAGTGGCGCCTTGCAGTTTGAGTCGAAATGAGTCTGACACAAATCTCCAGAGGTTGCCTTGAAGGATAATCACAATAATGGATCGTGGTCGGCCAAAGCAACAATTCAAATGTGGCATGGGTTATTCTCCCTCGGTTATTCTCCCTCCCAGTTCCTCACATGGCGATCAGAGTAGACCGCTGGACGTATGGAAAGGACGTTCGTGTCCCAAAACTACCGCAAGGCTTGAATTTGCCGCCATTTGGGCAGTAAATTGGTGGAACATTGGACAGGAAAACAAAACGATTTGACGGTTGAATGTTTCACAGTGTTTTTGTGATTCAACAATATTTCAAAAACAATGAAAGTTTCGCGGTCGCCCTTCTGAAAAATACAAAATATGGACGGAACAGTGTTTTAACAAAAAATGTAGGGAGGCTGGATGTGCTGGAGACGGTAGACACTGGTGGTCTAAAACAAGCCGTTCAAATGTCAGTATCAACGCAGCAGGAACCTCAAGTCGCCGTTCGAAGGCTGGTCACATAATAACACAGTTCCTTCCGCCGAAAATGGATGCCATTTATGTGGCCAGCATGTGGTTTCACTTTCCACAAGACGGTGCCACATGCCATACCTGAAAGAATCCAATCATTGCATGAGGCATTTACTGGTCGTGTACTCTCTCCGTTCCGTGATCAGATTTTGCACCCTAGATCGTGTCCTCACCCTAGATCGTGTCCCTGCTCACAACCATCCCAGCACCACGCGGCCAGGAAGAATTTGAACGCTCAACGAAACTTTGTCCGGTGCTCAAGAAAGGAGACCCCTTTGACTGCGTCCACTATCGAGGGATCAGTCTCGTTACAAGATCCTCTCTGCCACCTTTGTGTGAACGCCACCATTCGCCAATAATCTGATAGGAATGCAGTTTCAGCCCAAGTCTTCACAGTACGGCAGATCCTGGAAAAGTCTCAGGAGGTGCAGATCGACACCCACCACCTATTCGTCGATTTCAAGGCCGCATAGGGCAGTGTGCATAGAGACGAGCTATACAGCGTCGTGTCTAGTTATGACATTCCTGCAAAACTCAGGCAGGTTGACGATGGGGATCTCTAGCAGCTCCATCAAGGTCGGTGACGATCTCACCGAGACCTTCAATGTCAAAAAGAAAGGTCTTAGACAGAGCTACACGCTATCATGTGATTTCTTCAATATCATACTTGAGAAGATCGTGCGAATCTCAAACGAGGCACGATCTTCCAAAAGTCCCTTCAACTGCTTGCTTACGAGCGCGACACTGACGTGATTGGACGAACACGGCGAGCCGTCAATGAGGCGATAACTGGCACTGAAGCGAAAGCGGCTCAAATGGGTCTGGCAGTAAATCAGGGACAAACAAAGTACATGCTGTCATCACCGAAGGACGCATGAGATCGACATCTCGGACAGAGCGTCATAATGGATAGCAGAAACTTTGACATGATCTTCCTCGGCTCTGCAGTATACAGGGACAATAACACCAGCAGAGAGATCAAGCGCAGACGCAGGACAAGCCTTGTGACTTTTATTCACCAGTTGCTCAATAACAGGGCGACAAGGGCGAAGCGCAGTGAGACCAAGATCTGCAGAGATATGCAGATCCCCCGCTCTAGTGGTGAGCGAACATCTTTTGACACTAGAAATGACAGGGTGCAAGGGTATTATAAAGTCGGCCTCCTTCGAGCTAAGAAAAAATGGGCCAGAGAACGCGGCACGAAGTCACTCCTCTTCACCAGGAAATTTTAAATTCCCGACTTTGGCCCCACTCTGTATGTGGGACCATTTTGAAGCTGAATGACAGCGCGCACGTGCTTAAGGTTGGGCTACAGTCCGGCGTGGACCTGGGCCTCAATCAACAAGCGTCTGCCGCCAACTCTATTTTTAGCTAGCTGCCTTCAGTTTCGCACGCATAGTTGGTTGAGGTCCCTTTCCATTGGCGTGCGCCAACCGAGTCGTGGTCCCCCTCTACTGCGCCGTCCCTCGGGTGTGGTTCGAAGCATTGCCAGGCGAGCATGGGTTTCTCAATCGTTGGATCATCAGTCTGCTGGCTACGTCAATGTCGCTGAACAGCTCGTACAGTTCGTCGTTATATCTCCTCCTTCACTCACTATTTTTGCAGACAGGACCGAACATCACCCGAAGAATTTTCTCCTGCCTAAGAGTAACTTCGTCCGCTTTTGACAAAGTCCATGCCTCTGCGACATATAGCAGGACTGAGACGATCTGCGACTTATAGAGGGTTTTTCGAGAGAGGGCTTTTTTCTTGATCAATTACATTCTTAGCCCAAAGAAGCAGCGGTTGGCAAGAGCTATTCTTCGTTAAATTACAGCGCTAGTGTCGTTATCTGAATTGAAAGCGGTTCCTCAAGCAAGGCAAATCTACATCTGGCTATCGTCCGAGACGTCGATGTTGGGTATCCTTTATTGTTGTCATTCACCGTTAAACCCACATTTCTCCATGGCTCCGTACTGCTGTAAAAAGGCTATAGGGTGCAAATGGGGACTACAGCCCCACATTCAGTATTCAGCCCATCACATCACTGCTGCATGGAGTCGCGATTTGGTGGACTGCGCTCGGAAACGAGATCAACTGCAGTACGTATCCATTAGCGGAGCGCTGAGGACAACCCCCTCCTCCCCTCCATCTCGCACCGATAGACATAATTCAACTCGATTCTAAACTCAAAAGTTAAGAGTCTTTGCCGTTTACTAAATTCCGGTCTAGTCCTGGCCTCAAACTCCAGTCAGCCACTGCCCACATAGCCCGTCTGTCAGAAGAATTATTTCCCCCAACTTGCTGTGCCACTTAAACATCGCAGAGAAAGTTCGGTTAGCTCAAAATATCTCCCATCGCAGGCTCATTCATCCGCAGCGATGAATTTAAATTTTACAAGTTTTCCAACTAAGCAATCAGACCCGCAGTCCTCGCCTCGAAGTCTCTCACCACCGTGGTCCGGGTGCACAGCTTCTCAAATATTTAATGCAACTGCAGATGATGCCGCAAAACATCTTCAGCTCTGCTGCTGCTCTCCCTCCACGCGAATGTGCGAGAAACCGGCTTCACTCGTGTAAGAATACTGCATCGCTTTTCCATTACAAATCTCTTTCTCTTTTCCACTCGACTGGAAGAAGAAATCGGGCTAAGCAGGATATTACAGAATGTGCTCTGCTTCTCCCGGCGTCGTACCCCCGTCAAACTATGCACCATCGAGCACATTCGAAAAGGACATCTGGAAACTATTTCAAATCGAATGCGAATCAATTTTTCTGCACTCCCTCTCACTCTCTCTCTCTCTCTCTCTCTTGCCCGCTACCCGGCACGATCTAAGCTGACTCGCAACCACTGCCTGCCCTTAAATCATTCAAGTGTGCTGCAGCAATCGAATGAATGGTGTAAATGTAAGCAGCCAGGATGAGGCGATAACCGATGGCAGAGGTTGGATGCGAGTATAAATCACTTATCTGGAGCAAAGTCTCAATTTCACTTTCTCCCTGCATCGCACCCCCTCTCCCTAACCAACCCGGATGACAGGGTTTCTGATTTATCACTGTACATCGGAGTTTGCTTACTTCGATGCTGCAATTAATCGATGCGGAAGTTTATATCCTGCTGATACTGTGTACACATGTGATCAAATCTCCGAGGCCTAAGCGCTGTCGATGGGACGATAAATCTTTTCACTTTCGGTTTCCCCGGAGCGAGTCATTCAATCGTGTGTGCGTGAGTCAATAATTAATAGCCACAAGATAATGGTTGCCCAGTGGTCTAGAGCGGCAGGGGGCGGCCAATAAACGGATGCACTCTGGCAACTGGACGCATAAATGAACTTCGACTTCAGTCCAAGATGTCAGTTGTATTTAATGGAGCATATTTGTGAAAATATTAAAACGAGGAAGAGGAGATGGGATGGGTCAGAGGAGGCTTAACAGAGCCCGCACAGGCGCCTTCTGGGAAATGGTACTCGTCCTCCAGTCGCTTGACTGAATGGATGTGGTCGGAGCATCATCCTTTGCGACTCCCACATCGATTGAAGGCACTGCAAATTTAAATTGAAAACTTTCATTACATTTTGACGATGACTGTTGCAAGGGACCTTGATGACTGCTTAGTACGAGGTTCATCTCCCGCAGGCTGTGCTGCAATATCATCTTCAGAAGGATGGTTGGTTGTCAAACGGTGGTTCTTTTTGAGTGAAATCTACGTTCATGAAGGGATTTGTCCACAGAGTTGGTCATGTGATAGCCAAGAAAACAGATGGGAAGTCATGATGATCAAGTACGAGGTGGGATCTACCAGAAATGCATACGGCCGGCAGCATCACTGGGCGACGTTCTTGATGGGACCCAGAGATCAGTCAATGGGGCAGGTATTGGCATTGAATAAGTTCAAGAATAAGCTGCTTTTTTCGTGCTGTTGTGGGAGAAAAACGAGGAAGTGCCTGAGGAGCCCAATGTTAGGCGGTTGCTTAGCTTCGACGACCTGGTCACTTGGGGAAATGCCCCCATCATCATGACTTCCGAGGCATGTCTTGAATGCGACCTCATCAGGTAGGCAATCGCTGGCAGACCAAGGACGAGGTGGTTGGATGAAGTCCAAGATTGGAATGCGACCACATGTTCAGTAAATTGTTGGCAACACTGAAAATCCAGTCCATGGCAACACTGATAGCTTAGAGTTGAAAAATATTGAGAGTCAGCGATAACTTTGACGCCAAAGTCGAAATCGGCTAGAATTGGACCTCGGAACTTTGTTGTTGAAGCTTTTGCATGGCACGACCAGAGCGCGGAAGTTAGGGAAGTGCAAGACAAATTCGAAGATTAAGTTGTGGTGGATCGAAGAACACCCGTTCTAAGGTACATTCACCAACCGCAACGTATGGCAGTTCCAGAGAATTGAGTCCATTTAATCCTTGTCCATTTTGCAGACGCCCTCTTTGCTTCGTCCTCACGAACCGTGCCCACCAAACCACTTTAATTAAAATCAGCTCTCGCCATTTAAATCCCGATAAGACCCTTGCCTGAGTCCCTTAAAGCAGTCACGCAGTCATTGAAGTGTGAATCTTCCGAGTAGATTGCATTCCCATTTACCAACGTCCAGAAGTCCTTCCTGCCCCAACTGGATCGTTCTCCGTTAAACGACTGTCAAAATGAAGATGTACGATGCAAGAAGAAATATCGCCACACTGGCACAAGGAACGCATATAAGTTCTCTTGAATATTTAACGCACACACAAACACACACACACACACATACATTCTCTAACACACTCGCTCACACCGAACAAGCGTTTGTATGAAATTTTAATGACTGCAACCCTTTCATGAGCAATTTGAAATTCAAAACAAAAACATTTACTCTCGGCAACCGCCGTACTCCCTCCTCATCGGCAGCAGCAGTTGCAGCATGTTCGAGCACCCCTCCTTAGCACGTTAAATGCATGCGTGGGGGTGCGGTGGGGGGAGTGAGGGAGAGACTGGCAGACTGAAAGGAAAATACCATTCTTCTGGCACTTGCCTCCGAGGACGATCGCATTGTGACATGTGCTTGTGGCCTGTTGGATACAAAACATTCCCACACATGTGTGCTCTAACAGTCTCCTTATCCTTTTATGCATAAGAAACAAGAACCACTGCCAAGGAGGCAGCACATGCCAGCGCTGTAGTCGCAGTGCATAATCCTCTTTTTGAATGCACAAGACACTGGCAAGAAGAAGGACACTGTGCCGAACTAGCTGGGTGCTGTATGAATTGTGAAACTCATTACTTGTCTCAGTCTTCAGTAACAGCAGCGGCGCAGGGGAGGGGTTTGCTCGTTATAGGAGAGGCAGGCAGAACACGTTACATGAGATTTGGGGCCGGGTTGCTGTGTCCACATGTTTAGTAAACTCACTCGCAGAATATCCCCCTTTGTTTTGTGTTTCTGTGCACAATTTTGTGGCATAATTCGCGAGTGAAACTTGGCGTGCTCGCGGGCAGGGGCGGTGGTGGCCTTTTGTTGCGACTGGATGATAATTTCAGACGCTTAATGGCGGGCGGAATGACAAGCACGTGACAAGGGCAATGTTTGGTTAACACACTCTGCAGTCGCCACTGACGACGACCGAGGATGGTGAGCTATGGTGGTCTCGGAGTTCGGTCTCGTTAGCGACGACATTCTGTAATGGATGCCCTTCAGTTTCCGAGACCGATGCGGATGCGGGTGGCAATGCTATGGAGACTGACTTGACTTTAGTACTATTGCCTCACATTCGCCTGACAAGGCATTTTTCTCTTGCCGTCAGACTTTGATTGATTGTTACAAAGATCGTGCACAGCATTCTCTTGAGCTTCGCAGGGTGCTCATTGTACTTTCCCCTCACTTGCTGCCTTAGTCAGTATCACAGTATCACAGCCCAGTTATGAATTGTGGACGTCTTAAGCATCAAATAAAACTTCTAAGTTGATGGTAAATTTTTCTATTGTTCGAGCGGGCTGACCGTGGAGCCCGCGAAAGCAACATCGTCTGCAAAAGCAATGACCTTGCACCCTGCCCTTTCCAAGGACACTTCGATTCACCGATACGATCCGCAAGACAGGGGAGAGAACACCGTCCTTTGGTGTACCTCTGTTAACGGCTCTGCAGAAATTGGTCTCACCAAGCTTCGCCCTTGTCGCCCTGTTGTTAAGAAGCTGGTGAAAATAAAAGTCACCAAGACTGTTCCAATCCCGTGCCTTGTTGTTCAGTGCTTGAGTTCGACGTTGTCCCTCCATGTCCAGGAAGGTAGGAAGGGTGACTTATTTGTGCTCCAGAGATGTTTCTATTAAACGAGTGAAGGGCTGTCTTCACGGATTTACCCTTGTTGTGGGCAAGTGTTGGGAGATCGGCATTTTGTTTGTTCGGACAGTGTGTCCGATCTGTACCAATATCAATCAGTTTTCCCAGCCTCTTGACAGACTTATAGGTCTTAGATCATATACAATACGACTCGATGGCTGTTTAAGTGCCAGTGAAAGCAAACTTAGAACGTTTTTATCTGGTTTTCAAATCTGGTCCAGTCAGCATTTGCCGTTTGGGTCCAACTACCGTCGCTATCACTGGAGGGCTGTGACTGTGACTCTGGCTGCGTGTATCACAGTGGACCAACGTGGTCTAAGCCCCCTTCCCTTGATCATTTGGTTTGACGTGAGAGCCTTTTCCGGCCAGTTGATATAAAGACCACGGTGCTCATTCTGAACAGCTGGGGTACATAGTCTAGATCTAGGTGTCCTTGAATGAAGGGGACCAGCCTCGCAGAGATGAGCGTGTACTTCTGGAGCGAAAATGCCATCTGGTCCTGCCATTTGGGGCTTGAGAGAAGTAATGGCGCATATGGCAGTGCTCGTCTTCACTTTTAGAGAGCTGCGAGAAGCTTGACAGATTTCCCCAGCTTCCTGGAAAGTGAGTGTCGATGAGAAGCCGCAGACTGTCCTGGTTCCGTCTGCCCTTTGCGTTAAGAAGGGCATTTTTGCAGACGATGACAGTATCTTCCTGATCCTACAGGTCTCGGAGATTTCTTCGATTTTCTCACAAGAAAGTCTCCTGGCTTTCTTCAGGTCTTATTTGAAAGTACTGAGAGCTCTTTACGAGTAAGAGTCCCAGTCGACATCAGCGCGTCCTTGCTTGGCTTTATTGAAAAGCTTCCTTTATCCCTCGCGAATATTGTCCAGATCCGATCTGTTCAGATTTGAACAGAGCACGAGTCAGGATATCAGTGAGTCTCTCCACTGAGGACTCAGGCCCAAGCTGAGATTTTGCGGATGGGAGCTGTCAGTGTCCCAGTTGGTTTTCCTGTTATTATGGAAAAGAATTACACTGGGAGGGGAGCTTGATAAGCAAAAAATAATCTACCGGTGATCACCGATGTAAATTAAAGACAACGACGGTTGTCCTTTATTTTCCCTCTATGAGGGACTGATCGCTTCTTTCTTAAAACTAACTTACATTAACTTAGGATAAGTTGATCGATGTCGATGAGCAATGGCTTTGACGCTATTCCGTCCCACGGTGGATGATCGTCGACGCTCATACGGTGGTGTCAGTTTGCATCGCTGTGCCTGGTCTCACGGTTTGCTCGGCTAGCGTCTGGCTGTTTGCACACCTGTTGTTGTGTGAGAGCACGTTAACTTATATGGTCTGAGACAAAAGTGAGGTCTAGGGCGTCTTGTCTAGTCTTAGTGATGTAGGTGCGATCATTTCACAAGTTAAAAATTATCACAGCAATTTTAAAAAATGTACGCATGGCAACCCTATACATGAATACAAGCATTTTGGAGGACATGTACTCTCTTTAACTCCGGCGCGGAAAGTCCTACAACGTTTTAGGTAAATGTCCTCTTGTTTTCGGGTCTGAATTTCAAAGAAAAACAGGGCCAACACAAATCTTGTAGGACACATAAAATGAATCAGATCTTATTTTGACTCCCTTGTGTCAACCCTCTAAATCTGAAGCTTGTTTTTTTGTTTGAGTTCATTGACCTAGTTTTTGTTTTCAAACCTTTGCCCTCTTTTTAAGGTAGATGAAGTCCAGGATTTTATAACATTTTGTCCAAGGCTAGCTTTGACAGCCATGGCAACCCTATTCTTGTAGGTCATCATCTCTGTACCTCCGGTTGTACCCTGTACACATGTTTTTGACGATATTTGTTACTGTCGTTTTTGGGTCTCCTGATAAGAGTAAATTTTGGCAGTTGAAGTGTTAGTTCCCTGCTCCCATCATGTACGCCGAAGTAAGCCATAGGCACATTGTGCCTGTTTCCAGAGGTCGCTAGCTAGAGACATTGTTGGCTGAAGTGCAACCTCAGACCATAGCGCCATACGAAGAAGCAGAACCAAAATGTACGTGCACACTCCTCCCAGCTTACTCCAAATCTCATGCATCAACTGGGGCTTAATTAGTTGCCGCCAAAGGTGCGCGTTGCTAAAGGGTGCGTGTGGCAAAAATTGGGCTTGTGTACCAGAAGATGCGAAGAAAATGTTCTGTACGTGCGAGCTATGCTCGATGTTAACCCACTCCAAACCGCGCTCTGTTAAAGCGAGGACGCAGGCAGGTAACAACTCTGCAGCCCGACACGAAGAAGACGAAGCATTAAAATGCCAAATCTTTTACAGCAGCAACTGCAATCAAACTTGAAACCGCACCACAATGGAGTGCCTTTAGCGGATCTCATATTTTTCACAGGCTAGACTTCATTTCTCGAATCCCCCATTCAATCGATGCCGCGACTAATTTTCAAACAAAAGCGAACAAAATCCGGAGTCAAGACACGTTTTCAGATCGATTTCATTTCAGTTCTCAGCGGCAAACTCCACCTAAACTGATTCACCAACAAGTGCCGTCAAACACACACGCTCTCCTTGTCAAAGTTTTGTTGCCGAACAAAGTACACACTCCTCTCCTCGCCCACCACGCAGCATTCGCAAATCAAAGTAAAACCCACCAGCTGTTCGAGCACGTTACCGTGTGCTTGCGCTTCCCTTTGACGACGATTGATGGCTGGGTGTAGGTGAAGCAGCGTTCGAAAATATTTGCCAGCGTTCGTTGATTACGCGCCGCACCCCACGAACCGTATAATTGATGGTCTTGCCGGTAACCATCTAACTGCTCAACTTCCACATGCTACACCAAAGTACACTTTAATTGGATCCATCCGCTCGCTGTGTGCTGAAAAGTTAGCAAATTTAAGATTAAATTAAACGCCCTTCCCACCGCAACCGGGGTGTGTGTATCTGCGCAGCCACCCCGCCGAACATGGATTCATGTCATTTTTGTTCCCAAGAGTAGCTCCCAGTTGGATCCTCTTGCTCGACGGGGAGAGCATTCCTTTCGAGTTGCACAAGATTTGGGGGAGGGTTTACCCACACGAATTCCTACCACCCACCGCCATTCAAGCAGCTCCGGCATCCCTGAAGCCATTGCAAAAAGAAGTGATTGTGCATACATGCAGGTTCTCCTGGTCTATGGATGCACTAGACGGTCCTAGTGCAATTTCACGAATTGTCGCACATAGCGTCCCGTCCCGGCCTTCGGGACTGCGCTCCATTGAAAGGTGCACCTCTGAGGAGGGATATTCATAATTATGTGCCGGTGCAGGTGAGGGTGTGGACATGGGGTGAATGTGTGCTATCACGCCGGCACCAGCATACCTAACGCTCGGCCATTATGCCAGACGTTGGCGACGCACTGGCGCCATTCAGTAACACTCCATACAAAGGCAGCCATGTCCCGGCAAGCCGCAGTCACGTGAGGGTCCTGCATTCAGGAATATCCTTGCTTAAAGCGAACATAATGGATGTGCGAGAATTAATTTAAAATAATTATTTACTCGGAGTTGGTTGGTGCTTAGTTGGTTTAATTTAATTTTGTTGGTACTCCAGTGGTGTCGGTGTGAACACGGCTGTCTGTGGAGCCTTGCAACGAGGGCGAGCGCTTGTTCTGCTGTGAATGGGGTAACGCTGCGTTGTGTAAGCATACTTTGTTTAACAAGGGTTACGGGCGAACGAGGGCGAGGCACGGGCTCCCAACAGACTCACGTGCGTTGCTTCAGTTTCAACAGTCGCTGAGGGCATCCCCTCAGAGTCGCATTATGCAAAAGCACTTGGAATTATGAGAAATGCTCTCCATTTTGGCCCACATAATGAGGCTTGAGTATTGCAATGCTTGTTGTTCCCACAGGACTTGTTAAAGGACTGATTACACTCATTTTTGATTCAACTTTCAATTGATTTGGCTCTTCACGAATTCCCTCCAAGCGAACCCACGCATATCCACTTCCGCTGTCATCAACGAAACAACACACACTCCGGACGACGAGTAGTCCTGTACTCGTACGTCGAACATTAATTGCTTCATCATCGACCAATTTATTCAAATGTACGCACAGTCCGGCAACGCGGACTCACGTCCCGAGCTCCAGGTACGTTGGCTAAATGAATTGCCATTAGCCAAGCTCCACACCCACCCACCCACTCTCGAGAAGTTAAATAATCCCCTCCAGCCGAACACGGATTAAGCGTTGCGAGCATCTACTCCAGTTTTCCTCCGGCCCGTACACACATCAATTTACACAATGAATTGCATCACACACCCGCCTGCGCCCGGTCGTAAAACAAGTCCTTTTCCAGATCAATACGCCCCAAATAGCTTATGCTTCCCATTCGTGTTGGATTGCAACAACATGCTAGAGTGGAGAGCTGCACACACCCATGTTTAGATGGTTCCGGCGAACATTAGGCAGGCAACGCAGCGGAGCTTTCAGTTCGGTCATCCCTTTCCGATTTATAGTCGTAGTCGCGCTTAAGGCAATTACTGCTAACCCGATGCCAATTAATCTAATCATGTGCATTTTGGGAATACCCAGCCCGTCCTCGTCGGCAGCGCGTCCGCCTGTGTTCGACGAGCAGCATGTGGTGCATAACATACGCTGGCTATCGCCAGCGCTTGTATCCTTGCTTGTTAGCAGGAAGCCTTAAATCGCCAGACCCGAAATTCTGTTCGCCCAACAATGGGGCTGGGATTGGTTGTGAGTTTGTGCTTTTCTCAAAATGTTCGCCTGATTGCGTTATCTGGTGCATGATGAGCTAACACACAGCTTAAAGAGGACTGTTATTGAATGGATAATGCGTTGTCGGTTTGGGGGTTGCACAATGGGTATTGAATGAGAAATTGTAAAGACTGATTTACCTGATTTGGACGTTGCTCAGTTGCTCAATTGACTTTGGTGGCGTAATTATCCGAAGCCAAGACACAGCAGGCGTCACTTCAATGACGATGGATAAGCACAGATCGGAGGGGGCGGTTCTTGTTATCCCACACGGAGGCCACCCATTTGCAAGCAAATAAAAGTTCGTACCTGAATCTGTAAAAGTGTAGAAACGTAGGCTTTGACCACAAAAGATGCCGGGCACTCAGAGCTAAGCTAAGTACATGACCCGCGTTGGGCGCCATTTTGTTGTATAAATTCTTGCAACCGCAAGCAAGAAGCTATGCACTTGGCCTATGCAACGCCTTGCACAGACATCTGATTTATATTACCCCTGAATTTTTTTAACGCCTTTGGGCGTTGCGCTTCGTACTGGGTGCGTCTTGTCACCTCTCCTTTTCATTGTATATGTGGACTTGAAGTTGCAGCGTAGCCGAGGCGAGTTGAGGGTCTTTTTGCAGACGACTAAGTTATCCTGACATCTTCCCAGACGGAACTCCAGTGCGCACTCGATAGGTTTCTGGCCGTATGTGCTGATGCTGGACAACGTGGACAAATCGGAGGTTATAGTCATCTCCAGAACGCCTGTTCAATGCACTCTACAGGTTAGTGGAGTCCCATTGAAGCAGGTGGAGAGGTTTGAGAATCTCGGGGTCTTCTTTACGAGTGAGGGAATGAGTTACTGCTGAGCTTTCCTGTAGGATTGGTCAAGCTGGGTCAATTTTGAAACAGCTTGGGAGATCTGTAATCAGGAAGGCCGAGCTTGGAGTCAGAGCCAAGTTAGCGGTTTTCAACTCAGTACTTGTTCCAACTCTCACCTATGGTCATGAAATTTGTGTGAATGTGTGGTTGTGGTTGTGGAGTAAGATCGTGAATACAAGCTGCTTAGATGAGATTTCTGCGTGCTGTTGTGGGAATTACTCGCCGGGATAGGGTGAGAAACACGGCTGTGCACGAGGGTCTCAACCTTGGGAGCTCCTTCTTCGAACGGAGAGGGCTATGCTTCGTTGGTTTGGTCATGTGGCACGAACGTCCCTTTCATCACGGCTTCCGAGGCGGGTGTTGAATGCGATTCCATCAGGTAGGCGACCGCTTGGCAGACCCAGGACGTGGTGGTTGGACCAAGTCCAAAAATTCGCCTGGTTACGATTGGCCATAGCTCCTGTTGAGTTTGAGTTGATGGCGGAGGATAGAGTAGCCGGGAGATGTCTCGTGCGTGGTTTACCCCCGCATGCGAGTCAGAAGATGATGATAATGACGAACAAAATTGAGCCTGTCTTGTTGGCAGAGGTGCCCAGAGACTCAAGCCATTTGAAACTGCACGTCTAAGCAAGCTGGCGTTACAGTCCGAGGTGGACTTGGGCCAAGCCGTACAGGAACCAATCTTGTCGTGGGTGCTCGAGTAGGACCCTTGTGCTACCATGCGGATCTGTGAATGCCCATTCCGCAAACAAATGCGAGCTCTTAAAAAAAGCGAAATTTGATCCCTATGGCCCACGGTATGAAGTATGTGCATGGAGAGTGCAGCGGATGAAAGTGTAAACAATACAAACACATAAACTCAACTGCCCTCTACTTTACGTGAATCTCCGTCGAAACCGGATGCCACTTGACACTTTTGGGCATCTGGGGCGATGCAATGTGACATAATGGTCGTACTGTGTGCTTGCATTGGATCTGTGTGGTTGTGGTGTATGCTTGTGATGTGTGCTTGCAATGGATCGCACTGCATCAGATAAACTAATCAGGTTGAGCGATCGCTTAGGGGCGGTTGATGCAATGTGCTGCCCCTAAGGAGAGGCATGCTGTATATGTCACAGCCAGGTACCACAATGGCTGCACGTCTGTGTACCATCTTTGGACTTCGCCATTCAATTGGCCCATTCTTCTATTTTTGGTATTTTGGATCTGCTGTTGTTGTTGAAGTCAAAGAGTGGAGCATGAGAGCACTGACCTGGTTAACATGATCAATCTCTAGCTGCTCCGTGAGTCTCCTTCTTTCCAGGGCTACGGCTTGCATTGTAGTCTCAATCTAGACAGCCATATGCAGTTGAGGAGTCGAACCTAGACACGCAGAGTAAGAGTCAACGAACCTGTCTGAGTAGGAACTCAGATACGGATAACTGGCATAAGATCCTTCAAATTCCAGCTGTTGTGTAGTGTCATTGTCCAACCTCTCACTCCATTCCTTCCGAGGACTACAACCAAGGATAACTGTTTCCCAAGAGACGTTCCATTTCGTTGCTTACGGACTTACTTGAAATCGCTCATCATCTCCAGATTAGCCACTTAAAGTCCAGAGCAATCCACTTAAAGCGAATCCGAGTCGCCGTCAGGAATCTGACTTAAACAACCCCTTTGTTGGCGTAAACTACATTAACGCCGTTAATTATTCTCACTTCCTTGCCGGACCTCACAAGAAGCGTTCACTCCAGTCCGAGTCACGTCGGATGAAAGAAATCCCTTTTTTAGCCTTCCAATCGCTTTTGTTTGCTTTTGTTTTTTCCAAGAATTCATTGACTACCGTCGTCCGTCGCCTGTTAACAGTGCTTTTTCATTTTTGCGAATTTTCATTCCGACACCAAAACAAATGACCGACCAAAAAGGACGACCTGTAATGAAGTCAAGACACCGTCACCAGGGGACGGAGCTTAAAGGCCATCCAACTGCCCACCGGGGTGGTTCTTGAGTTGTGCCTTGGGTGCAAAGGGTTGTGCGCTCGTTCGCCTTGACTCCTTATCCTCATCAAAAGTTTCTGTTTTTCCTCGTTTTTTTTTTTTTTTTTTTGTCGTCTTCTTCTGAGACTCCTTTCCGGGATCGGTGACGTAGTGGGCAACTTAATATTACGAGAGTTCTTCCAGAAGTCGTTCATTTTTTTCCTCCTTTCGTTTTTTTTTTTTGCAGTCCTTCGGGGAGATGGTGCTTCTTTTCCGTCCTCCTTCTGGTGGATTGTGTGTGTTGTGTGCCAAGAAAATGAGCGAAACCTGCCAATTTAGTGGCTGAGAGTGCTCACAAAAAAATTCATATTTCTTTCGAATGAAGCTGATGTGAGGCGGAGGATGAACGCGGGCGCGCAGTGGCTGGGGAAGGAGACGGAGGATGACTCGAATGTAAATTTGGATGCGTTTCTCCCTCGTAGGAAGGAAGTCATATTGAAGTTAAGTGAAAGGATGTGAGATTTGACTTTATAAGAGATTTCTGTATTCGTTTGGTGGGCGGGGGTGGGGTCATAGTTTTTGTGAAATTATCACGGATGGCTGGTTCGATTGTGGGCCCCGAAGCTCGACAAAATTTTAACAAGGCCATCCTCCTCGTCTGCTGTGTGTAATCAAGACGAACCGGAGCGTGAATTCCCTTGGCTCTGCACATTGAATTAGGTTTCATTCCCTTTTTGTTTGGGGACTGAGTGCTGCTGAAGCGGGTGCTGGAAATTTGAATGAAATTTGAATTCTCCTATGGGAAGTCAATGAAGCTGAGAAGAACCCTGCAGCATCATGAATTGAAATAAAGCATGAAGCCAAGCTTGAAATAGCATCGCCGGAAGACACGAGGGGAGACAAAGAGGTCTGAGAGACAGGCGCGCAAGGTAGAAGCACAGTTTGCAAATTTCTGCGCTGTTTTGTATCCCAGGGGAATGTAGAAGTTAGAAGTGAAAAGACAACTGGAATGGAAGAAGAAAAAAGTCCGAAGGACCTCTTCAAGCGTCATGCTCGTTCGAGAATTCATGGTCTTGTTACGTGAAATCACCTTCATTGGATGTGTTGACTGCACTTCTGAAGGGATTGTCAGAAGTGCCGTGGACGTGTGTTTTTTGACAGACCTCGTGCGGAACTGTCGTCATTACGACGTGTTGAAACCCTCATGGCAAGACTATCTCCTCAATGACGTCTCACAAGTATTCAGCTGTTTTGTGAAAATCAGAGTTCTGTGAAAAAAGTCTTTCGAACACTTCGAGCAACATATGACGTGAGTCATTGACCTTCCGAGTCCATTATTGCTAAGTGGACATTGTTGAATGATACGCTAACGAATCCGATAAGACAGCCCCAAAGGCGATCCAGGATTAGGAGGCCCATATCGGATCGAAAATTGGACTGTCATAATGGGCACTAAACAGCCTGCACCCGTGAGTACACAACATAGCGGCAGTGACAGTGTGCTCTAGCCTTCTGTGTCTAGGTTCACCTCCCGGTAGGACAAAAACAATTTTCAGGACTCCGCCTTTTTCGAGTCACTGACAATGCTTAAATAGTAGGTTGGCGGTTAGGAGGGGTTGCTAGTGGATTCACCAGGACACCTTGACCATGTCAGTCCGTTGTGATACCCACAGCCAAACTACTGCCTGTCACTGATTGACCACTCCAGTGCCGAATGATCCCGGCAAATTTTGAATTTGAAAACCAGATAAATGCGTATTACCTTGCTTTCGCTGGGATTTGAACTGGGGACCCATCTAACCAAGGGCAGGCATAACAGCGCCATCCAGTCGTTTACTCAAAGAGTACAACAGTCTAAAAAAAGCTTCTCAAGCATGGCCATTCGGAGTCCGAAAAAAATTGAAGGTCCTTTCACTCGTGGGAGAACAATAGCACACGCACAACACGAGCCGTTGCTGTAGGAGTAAGACCTTTGGTTTCACTGGAATTTTTATGGTTTAGTAGTGAAGTGAAAAATGGCGGAACAAAATTAATTGTTTTATGTTGCTGTGAATATAGCTCTGAATCGGGCAACCATATCTGGACGGCTAACTGCAGAACGCACAGCTACGCTGTTGGTGGAAGACATTACTGCGGAAGATCGATTTGCTGATGATGATGCGGCAGTGTACTCAATAATGATGGGTCTAATATTGAGGTCGAGTTGGCAGTGGAAGAGGCGAAAACTGAACGATAATGATGCGAAGACCGCTCTGCTCCAAGCAGAACTTGATGCTGTGTTGGGTGCTGGCATCGTGGCCGAACTATTGTCTGATGAATTTTATCCACGCATAGATGGACTTGTGTGGACGGAAGCTCCACAACGAATTAACTGTGCCTGTTGCTGGAAGAGGTGGGTCCAGTAGTAATTTCAGTCAAAATCCCATTTCCGTTTGCAAACAGTTCACGGCACCAGAGATGGTTGATATCATTTGCCGTGAAACAAATCGAAAGGCAGCCTGTAAAGAGCGCACTTGGAACGAAGCACATGCAACAGCAAGTCCAATGGTTTGGCGGCTAACGAATGAAAATGAATTTTATGCATTCATTGGTTTGTTATTTTCATCTGACCTCTTCAACTGCAACGCCCACCCGACCAAGGAATTTAGAGCGAGTGCATATGGGCCAACCGTTGACGAGCCAACGTGTGACACCCACCGGACCAAGGGGTTGCGGGCGCCTTATCACATCTTACACATTTACACAGCAACATTTTGCTACATTACACGCGAACCAGTAAATCTGCAATAATCCTCGACATATGGTTTATGTTGAACGCGAATTTAGAGCGAGGGCATATAGGCCAACCGCTGATGAGCTAACGTGTCGCATTCAGCCGCTGCATCATGGTACGGAGGACCCGCAATTCACTCGCATATTACCATTTGGAAGAAAAAATATATACCGACAAATTAATCAACTCTGAGCGGGCTCTATGAACTGTGCAAGGATTCGGAAGCTGAGATCGGCCACATTGAACATATGCCCACAGAGCCTCCTGGGCCGAGATGCAGAAGAGGACCGAGATGCGGTTTGATCAAGTGATTGGGGAAATATGACGTTGGCTGTGTTGACTCGACGCAGACCACAGTAGTCGCAGTCTGCATAGACAACATATGAAGCTAAATATCGCCCATCACGGCGAAGGGGCCACTTGTAGGCAGCAATCCCGTGGCTTCTAAGCCGCGTTCCGTATTAGACTGGCACTGTGTAGCGTCTGATTTGGCTCTCTGGCCAGAATCTGAGCCAGGAAAGAAGAACTGTATTCCAAGCCAATGAAGAATCTGGCGCTGGTGCCCTCGCTGTGGGCGGCTACAATTAGACTGCACACAACGTTCAGTAAATTTGCGTCAAGTTTCCAAGCGCGAACCTATGCGATCCCAGTGGCCACGGACTATGTTGTGAAGGGCATGGGAAGGGGTGAAGTATTTGTATTTGTAGCCACAGCCAAGCTGGGCTTAAGGCCTTATTCAACCTCGTGCGTGCGCCATCTCGAATGCAGGCGTCCTCTGTTGTGCGTTCCCACTGAATCGGTGCCGAGTTGCCCATGTGCCCAGCCTCCTTTGGCGTTTGATCCGTAGACGCACGGTAAGGCGTCTATTGCCCAACGATGGCGCGGCGGTTGGCAAGAGTTATTCTCCGTTGAATGGCGCTACTGCAATTGTTCATGCATGTAGATGATGTTGACATTGTGACGTTCTTCGTTTTGCCCATTTAACCGAGACACCCCTTTTAGCCACTTATTTTGACGGCACGCTGTGTTCTGCCAGTCGCGTCAATGTCGCGTATGCTCACATGTGAACGGACCTCCGGAAGATCGTGCATCTAGTATTTGCGGTTGAAGAGCTGCGCAGCTGCGTCCCAATGCCTTCATCAAGTTCAATCAGGATGCTTTGAGCCTGTCGCGTGACTATGCCTCAAGCTCGGTTGACTTTAAAGGACTTGGCCTCAAGGCAACACTCTAGAAGATATCAAAGTTTGTTGTAGCTTACATTCAATGGACGTAACGTCCAGGAGGCATTGAGAGAAGAGAACTTTAAGCTGACGAGTTGATAGACAGGAGCGACGTCGAAGGCAGTATTCCAGATTCCTTTTAAAAGAGCAAATCCCTCAGATTTACGAAAAACCAATACGGACTCGTCTGCAGGGCAGAGAGCCTACGTGTAGGTCTGTCGATCTGCCGAGGTCAATATGCTCTTACATCGTGTGGAGCTGGAAGTGTGAAGAGGCCAAGGTATCGTGCTTTACCGCCAGTCTGCACGTTCTGATTGCATTTTGTCCATGCCATGGCCTTCAGTGTCATGCGGTATGTCAATCGTTTTGTACACGAGCACCTCACGGTGTCCTCGATTGACTGACTAATTGACGCAGTACCAAGTGAAGACAAGTGCAATAAGAAGCCTTAATCATTCCAAGTAGCCTCTGATTCATCATTTCTGAAGACAATATATTCATCTGATCGATCGACTCACCGCCTGTGGAATTCCAAACACGAGCCAAGCTCTCATCGGGCATCAGAGCAAAAATGTTCACACCACAGGTCCGCCCGGCCCTTCGTTCACCTACGAGCCACCGTCATTACACTCAACACAGGATGAAATGTGTGCATTTCAGTGTTCTTAATTGGATTAGTTCGTTACAGGAGCCCAGCAGCAATCAATAGCCACCCAGTCCCGACCCATCCACAGAGGGTGTGTATGCGTCAGCCATGCAAGGTCCAACATTTCCCAGGATGCACGTGTGCACACACACACCTACAGCTCCCTCAAGTGGAATGACATTGAGGCCGAGGGCAAATTAAAGAGAAGTTAACTCGTTTGGATACGCTCGGAAGGACGCAGGACACAAGGACATACACCTGAAATCGGAAGGGGGGCTGCACAAAGGAGTGCACCTGGAGGCGAATGGGCAGCCATCACATGCTCGCTCAGATTTGATTAATCTCCCATCGTGCGTGCATTTTGTCATGGATCGCCCATTGGCATTGGAAAGCGATAATGAGTGGCATACGATGTTTGGAGGTCCACCCAGTGAATGATTAATGCAATCCTCGGCCGGCAGACACATCCATTTGAACAGCAATCTTTTGCGAAATTGAGCCGGACTGAAACGAATCGCCGCCGATTAGATCGCAGTAAGCGGCGGCCAGTCGACACCCAGGAGCCAGCGTTGGGGTTCATCATCATTAGGACCCGGGTGTGAATGAACCAAGTCGACTGCTCGAACGCCTGGGGGCCGTGCACTCGGCAAAGCTGCATCGGAGGAGCTGCTCCCCCGGTTGACTAGGTCCCGGATTTCCCTGGCATGCAAAGTGAAAATCACACAAGACACATTCGTGGTCCCTAAGTGAGTTATGAAGCTGTGTGGCTCAGGCACTTGGCCCCGATCCAAGGTAGAGTCGCTGCGTTCGGACGATTTCTTGGCAACTCGGACGGTGCCTATGAGCAAACAATGAAAAATGCACCATTGTCTCGGGAGCGTGTGTGTTTGCTCTCGTGCACAACAGTCTGGATGGCGGGGGAATGTGTGTCCCTTTGGCAAGGATGCATGCCGTCCCTGCATAGCGGTTTGGTCGTTATTGGCTAGTCGTCTGACTGCTCCGAGACTGTGTGTTCCTTTGATTAGTGTGCACATGTGATTGGATGCCGATGGGGGAGGCGAGGGAAGGCCTTGTTGCTTGCACATCTTATGAGATGTGACGTAGCCTGCATGCAAGAGTGGATGGATGGCGGTGAGCCGTGGGAGAGGGCGTAAGTTCCCATGGAGTGTTTCACGAGCCAACAATAGGTCGTGGGGGATACTGAACAGAGGCCGGAATTCGTTCAAGGATCAACATCAGGTACTTCGATTTAGAGGAAGTACTCCCTCGGCAACGAGACTGGTGGCTCATGGGCGTCTGCGGGTGTTGTTGAATTCTCTCTCGTCCCAACGCCTAGTAACTTATCGTCCCAGCAATACATTCCTCTTCAAGATGAGTCCTCGCCCCGTGTTTAATTTTCCAGTGAATGGGGTTCCAGAGAACTGAATTCCCGAGCAAAAAAAAAACCGTCCACATTGCTGAACAAATTGCCTCTCCCATCCACACAGCCGTCCAAGTGGACACCACTGAATTCCGAAGCCGTTCAGAAGTTGACATTGCAGTCATTCAATTAATCCAGTGTATCCCTCACTGCGAGTGTCGCAACAATAAACATGCAGTCGTTGCGAGAATGCAACTGCTTCCGTATCAGTTGCAGATACACTTTCAAAATAAATGCTCGTGGAACACACAATTTATGCGACACAGCCGTCCGTAGTCCTGACCCTCCCTCCTCCAGCGCCCACATCATTGAGAAATGCAAATAAATTTGTATACCAATTCAGGCAGTGTCTGAAATTCAATATTGATACGAACATTTTCGGATAATAATTCATTGGCCGGGCCTTCGCGTTCGGTGTTTGCACAGCCAAGGCTCGCTGGCGGTGGGCGGGCTTGAGTTGATTTAAGGACACGACGGCAGAGGTCCGGCCCGGATTGTTTACTAGTTTGGAAAACATTATTGCGATGGATTCCGAGTGGAATTATACAGAAATTTAATTAAACGCGAAGTTGTAAGTGTCCTTCGGGGTATCAGAGGAAGTGCAAGTGGGCAGACTTTCAAATCGACTGTGGGTTTTGATTCTGCTGGCATTCTGTAAATACCGAGGGTGGACGGGATAGTTTGGGTGCTCATGGTGGACGTTCATTTAAATGCACATCGGATCTACTTGATCGTTCATTCT
The DNA here is from genome assembly GCA_905231855.2 of Eristalis tenax. Taxonomy (NCBI): domain Eukaryota; kingdom Metazoa; phylum Arthropoda; class Insecta; order Diptera; family Syrphidae; genus Eristalis; species Eristalis tenax. Next base: position 40,107,077 of record HG993128.1, on the reverse strand, counting down.
TCTGTCGATTTCCGCAGAAGTGGGATGGATGAGGTGGGAGTGGAGAGCGTTGCACAAGTCCCCTGCACATGCTCGGCATTAGCGTCAGCAAGAGTCCGACGAAATCGGATTACTTACAAATTTTCCTAGAAATTGCTGCAACTGCACAGAGACAAATACTCAAATACGTGGGTTGAGTGCGTCCTCAGCCGACCCCGCATTTCGAAGTCCATGGCTGGGCCGCCCTCAGTAAAGCATCTGTCAGGGAAACACTCGTATGGACAGATAAGCACGTACAGCGGGGGTGTATTCTGCGACAAGGTAATAGGCTTTGTGTCCAATGTCCATCGGCTGCGACAAAGTAATAGGTTTTGGGTACAATGTCCATCGGCCAAAGGTGATGGTGGCGGCTGTGTTAAAATTTGAATAATTTAAACAGCCACCTGTCCAACAACGACTGTAAAGCCGGTAGTTTTTCTTTGTGCAGAGCTGCAGTCAGGGGCGAACCTAACAACCGACTCCAGCTAGCGCGGTCTGCAATGGCCTGCTCTTATTGAAAGGGAATGCCTTAGTGATAATGATAATGACAGTGGCATCTGCAGCGTTACAGAGAAGGCAACCATTGCACAAATTCTTCTTCTCTGCCCGAAGGAACAATCAACTGGGGGCCTACTTCGACACTTTATCGCTTTTTTAACAGCACCGACACATACTGCTGGCGGGGTAAGATCGACTAGAACCGCGTGAGTATAAAATATCCCAACGTTGCAACGTAGACTAGACTCGTAGCTAAAACCACTTAATTTTATGTAAACAAATATTGGGTCTATAACTTAACTCGTGCGGTTTTTTTCGTCTTCGCATATTCCGCTCGTTATTCGGCTACTGCTCTCTTCAACCGGATTAATTGTGCTCGGTAGCGTTGTCCATTGATGGTTTCAGCCGGTTTTAGCAGCTCATACAGCACACCCTTCTGATTTCACCAAATACAGAGCATTACCTTCGCGCCATGGATGTTCGGCTTTGTCGTTGATTTGGCTGGTTGGCCGGGTTTCACATATGACTTCGTTGCGCTTGGGGTTGTCGGAATGGATCCATTTTTCATCACCAGTAACAATTCGATGCAAAAATGACTTCCTTTTGTGACGTCGTGTGTGTCGCGTCATCGCAAAAACACTTCTTCAGGCACAAAGTTCATATATTACCGAAAAGAAGGTGAAAGAGAGCTCGCCGGAACCCGCGATCAAAATGTGCGTGTTCTGTTAAGAAACAAAACAAAAATGTTCAAAATTCAAAAATTGTGTTCAGCGACGAAGCTCATTTTTGGCTCAATGGGTACGTAAATAAGCAGAATTGTCCATTTTGGAGTGAATATCAGCCAGAAGCATTGCAAGAGCTACCAATGCATCCAGAAAAAGTCACAGTTTGGTGCGGTTTATGGGCTGGTGGCATCATTGGACCGTACTTCTTCAAAGATGATGCGAATCGTAACGTAACTGTGAATGGTGAGCGCTACCGTGAGATGATATCCAACTTTGGTTTGCCCAAAATGCAAGAGCTTGACTTGCATGACATGTGGTTTCAACAAGACGGTGCCACATGCTACACAGCACGCGCAACAATGGACTTGTTGAGAGGCGAGTTCGGTGAACATTTTATTTCACGTTCGGCCGCCTAGATCGTGCGACTTAACGCCTTTAGACTATTTTTTGTGGTGCTATGTTAAAGCTCATGTCTATACAGACAAACCCGCTTCAAGTGACGCGTTGGAAGACAACATTGAAGCATTTATTCGTGAGATACCGGCCGAAATGTTGGAAAGAGTATGCCAAAATCGGACTAAGCGGGTGGACCATTTGAGGCGCAGTCAAGGTCAACATTTGCATGAAATAATCTTCAAACATTAAATTATATGGACCGTACTATCGATTCAAATAAAATTTCATTTTATGTGTTTTTTTTATTTTTGAAAAACTTTCCTATATCTTTTAAAAAATCATCCTTTATATTACCGAAAAAAAGGTGAAAGAGAACTCGCCTGAACCCGCGAACAAAATGTTTACTAAGCAAACACACACTAGACATTCTCGCTCGTAACGATGTTGACACATTTTCGCGATTCAGCATTTCTTTCTATAAACGATTATTCGATTACGACAGAGTCTATACGATATATGGGTCAGTGGTTGAATGGCTTTACGAGGGGCGTTCAATATATTCTCGGTATCGAGGTGAAGCTGTGGTTGTATATGTAAATCGACTTATTTATCAAGTAATGCTATTATTTTAGTGCATTCATATAAATGTGATTCTTAATTCGCGTTGTATCTCCAGTTAAACAGAATCGTAATGGCAACTGAGACGATGATGGTGAACATTGAGCATCGCGCTGTAATTAAATTTCTCACTAAGCAAGGAAAAAGTCAAAAAACTATTCATGAAGACATGATGGCTGTTTACCAGGGTTCCGCACCTTCATTATCAACTGTGCAAAAGTGGTCAAGTGAGTTCAAGAGAGGCAGAGAGAGCATTGAAGACGACCCCCGCTCCGGCGCCCCGGCAACTGCTTGTACGGGAGAAAGCATCAAAGAAGTCTAAAAACTAGTTCTTGAGGATGCCCGAATAAAGGTGAAAATGATGGCAGAGATCACCAAGCTTTCAATTGGTACCATTCACACCATTCTTCAAGACCATCTTAACCTTTCAAAGGTCAGGGCAAGGTGGGTGCCACGAATGCTCACAGTGCCTCAGAAAACAGTGAAATCGCATGCTGTAGAGAGCTTTTGGAGATGTGTAGTGAGAACGCGAACGGTGTTGTGGATCGAATTGTTACTGGTGACGAAACATGGGTCCACCACTAAGACCCTGAAAGCACACAAGAGTCCATGCAGTGGCATAAAAAAGGAACAGACCCCAGGAAGAAGTTCAAAGTCACTGCGTCTGCCGGGAAGCTCATGGCCAGAGTTTTTTGGGACTCAAAGGGAATCTTGCTCATTGAGCACAAAAACAAGGTGAAACCGTCAACGCCAAATCCTACGCTTTCACTTTGCATAATTTGCGGGAGGAAATTAAAAAGAAAAGACGGGGTAAACTCGCAGCTGGTGTGTTGCTTCTTCATGACAACGCCCCTGTTCACACGGCGCGAGTTTCCAAGGCTGCTGCTCGAGATTGTGGTTTCGAAGAAGTCCAACAACCACCCTATAGTCCAGACCTTGCCCCTAGTGATTATTTCCTGTTTCCGGATTTGAAAAAATGTCTCCGTGGAAAAAGATTTTCGGATGGTGAAGAACTCAAGTCGGCAATAAATGGGTATTTTGCAGAGAAAGAGGAAATTTATTTTTTAGAGGGTTTAAAAAGGCTTATCTCAAGATGTAACAAATGCATTGATGTTAGGGGAGATTATATTGAAAAACAAAAACAATTTAAATTGAATTCGCATTTTCCTTCATATCGATACCGAGAATATATTGAACGCCCCACGTATGTGTTCGTTTGCTAGATCGATTGAGCCGTAAACGAAAATAAAGGGTTGCAGCAAAATGATCACCGTCAACCAGATTGATCACATTGCGATGGACGTCAGACACTCCTCCAATATTCTCGATGTCCGAACTTTCCGAGGAGCCAATATTGACGCGGATCATTTTCTTGTTGTAGCCAAGGTAAGAATGAGGATATCGAGAGAAATACGGAGTCGAGACAGGACACCTCGTTTTGACGTTGGAAAGCTACAATCGCAATCGATCGTTAGGAACTTTGCCGACCGAATCTCCCTGAAACTCTCCGAAAGTTCGACCCTGCCTACAACCACAATAGACAAGGAATGGAAACGTTGTCAAGAAGCCATCAAAGAAGCTGCCACTGATGTGCTGGGTTTTACGACACCACCAAAGAAGAACCCATGGTTTGACGACGAGTGCAGGCAGGCACATGCAGCCAAACAGGAGGCCTACAAGGCAACTCTGCATCGAACAACGAGAGCTGTTCGTGAGCTCTATGAGCAGAAGAGAAGGGAAGAGAACCGGCTTCTGAGAAGGAAAAAGAAAGAGCACGAGAAGCGCGCGGTCGAAGAGATGGAGAGATGTTACGGCAGGAAGGAGGTCCGAAAGTTTTACCAAAAGGTAAAACAGTATAGACCTCGGGTATAGACCTCGGACAGAAGCCTGCAGGGATGAAAATGGACAACTAGTAGTAGAGTCACAGTCGATGCTGAGAATCTGGAAAAATCACTTCTGCAGACTGTTAAACGGCGATGACGACACAAATTCCGCTGTCAGGCAGAATGTTCCACTTAATTTGGACGAGGATGACCAAGAATTCCGTCCCCCCGACTTAGGCGAGGTCAAGATAGCGATATCTAGACTAAAGTCGAACAAAGCTGCTGGAGCGGACGGAATGTCCGCGGAACTGTTTAAAGCAGCTGGAGATGATCCGGTTGGGCGCATGCACCAGCTCATCTGTAAGATAAGGTCGGAGGAAAGCATGCCGGAAGAGTGGAATCTCAGCGTCGTTAGTCCGGTCCACAAGAAAGGAGACCCTTTTGACTGCGCCAACTATCGAGGGATCAGTCTCCTTAACATAGCGTACAAGATCCTCTCTGCCGTCTTGTGTGAACGCCTGAAACCATTCGTCAATAACCTGATAGGTCCTTATCAGTGCGGTTTCAGGCCGGGAAAGTCCACCATAGACCAAATTTTCACACTGCGGCAGATCCTGGAAAAAACCCACGAAACGCAGATCGACACCCACCACCTATTCGTCGATTTCAAGGCCGCATATGACAGCGTGCATAGAGACGAGCTATACAATGCCATGTCTAGTCTTGACATTCCAGCCAAACTCGTCAGATTGTGCAGGATGTCGATGGAGAACTCTCGCTGCTCCATCAAGGTCGGTAACGAACTCACCGAGACCTTCAATAGCAAAAAAGGTTTTAGACAAGGCGACACGCTGTCATGTGATTTCTTCAATATCATACTTGAGAAGATAGTGCGAAACTCAAATGTCAACACCAGAGGCACGATCTTCCAAAAGTCCGTTCAACTGCTTGCCTACGCCGACGACATTGACGTGATTCAACGAACACAGCGAGCTGTCAATGAGGCTTCTGCTAGCATTGAAGAGGAAGCGGCTAAAATGGGTTTGGCAGTTAATCAGGGCAAAACAAAGTACATGCTGTCATCACGAAAGGACGCACAACATCGACGCCTCGGACAGAGCGTCATAATGGGCAGCAGCAACCTTGGCTTTGCAGTAAACAGGGACAATAACACCAGTACTGAGATCAAGCGCAGAATTACTCTTGCCAATCGCTGTTTCTTTGGGCTCAAGAGGCAATTGAGTAACAGAACCATCTCTCGAAACACCAAGTTGACTTTATATAACACCCTGATCATCCCCGTCCTGCTCTATGGCGCAGAGACATGGACGCTATTGAAAGCGGATGAAGAAGCTCTTGGTCGTTTTGAGAGAAAAGTTCTGCGTGCGATCTTTGGTCCTGTTTGTATTGATGGCGTCTGGAGAAGGAGATTCAACCACTAACTGTACGGGGTGTACAGTGGCATGCACCTAGTTAAGCGTCTTCGGATCCAACGCTTAAGATGGCTAGGTCACGTAGAGCGGATTGACACCACAGCTCCGGCCCGAAGAGTCTTCGATTCCGAGCCTTTGGGACAACACATAAGAGGTCGTCCTAGAACAAGATGGCGCACACAAGTGGAGGACCTCAACCAGCTTGGTGTGCACAACTGGAGGCAGCTGGCGAAAGATCGTGCTGGCTGGAGAGGCTTGTTGGTTGAGGCCCAGGTCCACCCCGGACTGTAGCGCCAAACTCAGAAGAAGCAAAATGAAATATGAAAAAATTGATGTACAGTAAGAGCACGTTCATATAAACAGGCTACTCACACGACAGGGTGGCTGACCGTAATAGTTAAACGAATGTGAAAACAGTCAAAGTTGCCACAGGCGGACAGCGACGGTCGGAGCACTTTTGTCCGGCTAGGGAGGACAACTCCTCTATTGGAAAGAAATTCCTGTAAAAATTATTTCAACAGTCCCTGAAATTCACAAACAAGTTAAAAATTAACATGAAGACAGAAGAAACGAAGATACAACAACAGGACACGGCTGCAGAAATCAAATCCGTCATCCAGTTGAGTAGAGGCAATGATTTTATGGCAAGTGCCCCATGCACACACACACATTGTGCTGTTGGTGTTTTGTCGCTTTCCATGTAAAGTCAGTTAATTTGACTTTATCGTTCGCCTACTATGAAATTCGACCGCCTTAGAGAATTAATTTTACCAAATTGAGGCCGATGTTCCAGTCCGCGTTCGGGTTGGCAAGTGTCCACTAAAGGGAATCTAAAATGAATGAAGCTTCAATTGAAGATTGTCCCGCTCAAGGAGATTGTCCGCCTAAGAGAGTTGGAAACCAGATAAAAGCTTAAAAAACTTAGCTTTCACTGGGATTCGAACCGGGGACCCCACTACCCAAGAGCAGGCAGCTTACCAACTGCGCCATCCAGTTGTCGAATGGAAGAGTTAGAGTAAGTGTATTTTTTGGGTTAAGCTGAGTGGACAGATTGCTTATTCTCTGAATTAAGACATGGGCTGCTTTGGTGCGATAAGAAGGAAATTACCAGAAAAATGTATTCTAAGGCCAAGGCTGACAAAGTCCCGCTCACATATCCCAAAGGAAGGCTATTATTTTCTCTTTCTCCGTATCTCAAAGAACGGAAATTCTCCATTCTCACCCTCTTGAGTCGTCCTCAATTTTTCGAGTGGGTGAAAATGCGTTCTTACCATTTCATTCCAAATGTGCCATCCTATGAAGGTGCCATCCATTCTGACGCAAAGGGTTGATAAACATTCTGAGAACTTTTGTTTTATGCTAGTTCAGTGTTGTTCGACTTTTTTACTCCACGTTTTCTACACAACTCTTTGACAAGCTGATTTTGCAGAAGGCAGTCACATAGTGATACCACGCGGATTGATTCCCCCTAACAAGTAAAACCAGTTGATGCTTGTGACAAAGCGATTTAGCTGGCTACTACTGACGCTTTATAGTTAATTGAGGTTGTTGAAGTAGTAGGCCCCTAGGTGTGAGTATCTAAGACCTGCCAGCGCGCTACCCGAGAAGAGTAGGTGATCTGTGGTTTCAACCTCCTCTTCATCCATGCAGCTTCTACAGAAGTCTTTATAGGGGACCCCCACCCAAGGGTGCCAATTATGCAGTGCCCTGTTATGACGCCGGTGAGCGTCCTGAGTGAAGATCTGCTGAGTCTAAGCAAATTGAGTGATCGTTTGATATTAAGCGATGGCCACATTTCCTTTGTTTTGAGACAAGTGGTGCCTTTTATCAATTTACACGGCTTTCGAGGCGTGCGTTGAGGTCGATTACATCAGGTAGGCGACTGCTTGGCAGACCCAAGACCAGGTAGCTGGACCAAGTCCCCAAACTCGCCTGGTTACGCTTGACTTCTGATGAGTTATAGTCGATGGCGGACGATCGAGTTGCCTCGTCGTGTGTGGTTTACCCCCGCGACCCCTTTAGTGGAGCATGCGGGTCAGAGAATGATGATGATGAGAACATTTATCCGCGATCAGTCAAACATTTTGTGATTGAAAAAACATCTCTAAACGAATCATAGAACGCATGTCTTTTTTATCAGCAATTTGCCTGAGTTTAAATATCAGCCTTTTTACGCCCAAAAGAAGATGAAGACAGACAATTTTTGACAGGGTGGTCGTTCAGTAAATCTGAATTTACTCGACTACATGTACTGTAATCGTCTTCCACACAATTTCTCATTTCATGTGCGTCTCTCTGAAGATTCCCTTGAATTGGCTCGTACGTATCGTGTGCCCCGTCTCAAGGTCACTTGTCACTCAATTGGTCAAAAAACTCCCACGTCGGTTTCTACAGAATTCGTAAAACATCCAGCAACTAATTGCTACGGTTTACGATGCCTCATAACAATAGATGACCTGGCTGAGGAATTCCTGCCCCCAACACGTCAACGAAACGGCGCCAATCCTGTACGAAACAATGAGACGATCATCACAACAATGGAATAAACAATGAACCCGAGAGCGACCGACGAGGACGACACACAGGAAGACCCCAGGAGGAAAATGCCTTCGAAACTACTTCCGCACATAATCTAATGGCCATTTGCCAAACGCTCTTGGTTAATATCCCTTTTGTATCCTTAATTGTCAACGACTGCTGTAGGAGGTTGTATTCGGTTATTTATGTGCGTCCCACGGACGTGCCATAAAACGAATCCGAGCGCACATAAAGGACCAGCTTGATTGCACGAAACAAGAAGGACACAAATAAAAACGCCATAACAGATAGAAAAGCCAAACAACAAAAGAGCACACGACTGTGCTGGCTCTCACATGCAGTGCTCAGCCTGTACAGCGTACACCAGCACAGCGCAGCCTTCGTTGCTCACACTGAACACAGCTCCAGCACACGCCCCGAAGGACGAGGCAGATTCCATTATCTTTATTCTCAATATTTGGAACTAATAGGGCAATTTCTTTCAGAATAAGCAATGAAGAGCAAAATAATTATTTTTTCCTCCCGCTTCCAACTTTGTTCGTCATGCTTTGCGCCGCCGTCCGGCCGAAGCCCCACCGTCCTGTGGCTTGTCTGAATGTGCGCCTTCAGTGGGGTGAGGGTTGATTTTTCAGTCAGTTTTCTATTTTTTCTTTTCGCTTTCGCCAAAGGATATGTCCATTTGGTCTTACTCTCCTCTCCGCAACGCTGCCGCCTCCGCGCAGCTTCTGCTTTGAATTTCTTTCCCTTAATCTACTGCAGATTGCACAAGAACTTTCCGACACTCGTCCCGTTCGTGTCCAGGACAATGTGCATTAATCCGATGCGACGACTACGTCTGCATGCGATGGCACTTTTAAAACTTCACTGAGTTGAATAGAATGGAGTGGAGAATGGAGGAGGAGCGGCAACCCGCCCCTGCACAGTTGGATTGAAAGATTGTACTCAAATTTAAAGGATTTTTCGTTTGACGACCCTCGAGACCTAATAAGGAGCAATTTGTTCGAAATCACAACTGATTCCGCTACAAATCACCGCCATGACACTCAAAGCCTCTTATGCTTTGTCAAACCGATCAAATCGATACAACGAAACCCACTCAAGTGGAGCTTGTTAGGTTTGGATGCTGATGGGTTGGCGGGTCGCGGAGAGGGGTGGGGTCGGTTGACACAAACAAAGCGTTGTTCGGATCGAATTTCCCCGAAGGAAGTGGGATGTACACGAAAAGAGAGAGGGAAATGAAAGAAAAAAAAAACAATACCATCAAGCTTCAATAAATCCCAATCCGGCCAGAATTGGCTGTTTCCAATGCTCCGGCGGCGGCGGCAACGCTTGTGTCGGTTCGGGGAGATAAGGGAACACTTGTCAGCAATTTGCAATTGATTCGATTTGAATCGAATTTGTTTTGAATGTAAATTTCCGCAGCATCGACTCGGCGGCGGCTGTGGGGTGGACGAAGGACGCAACTGAACACAAGAAGTGTTATCCTGATGTGCGATTGTGCGGTTGGCATATGTGCGGCGGCATTGCCGTACACGATAAGGTGTCGTTTTCATTGTATCGCGGCGCAGAGGACCGTACTCAGCGTGGGGATGAATAAAATAATCCAGTCGTAGGCAAGGGGCGTCAACATGACATCTTTCGAATAACATGAACACATCCCTGGCTCGTGTCCAATTGGCAGTAGGGGGCGATGTGGGCGATGGTAAAGCGAGCGACTGGAACACATGAACTCACCTCTTGAAAAAATGACCGGGATCGACATTCGTCGTATCATCTTCTTTTTCTGCTGGGGCTACAATCCGGTTTCCAGGGCGCAACACTCAAAGTTGTGAAGGAGAAATGTGGAGACTGGCTCATCTCAAGAGGAGAGGCCATCAATTGGCAGCTGTGATTGTGGGACGTGACAACGATTGTCTTCGTTTGTTCTGTGACGTATCGCACTAGAAATAATTATGATAGTTGACGCTGCAAGGGCAACACTTGTAAATGCCCGCGGAGCTGTCAAGCAGGAGAGAAAAGAAGAGTCTTGTCTGAGCAGCGACGGTAAAAGAGAGGCGACACAACACTGCCTACAAGTTCATGACCTTAATTCATTCCTCATCAACACCAGCGCAGATGTGCAGCGTAATTCCACCAACACGTGTGCAACGAATACGCCTAAACAGCGACTTTAATCTTTATGCAGCGAATAAATCACCAATTAAGACTCTGGCGGCGCCAGTTCAGATGGTCGAAGATGCGCAACCGATATTAGGACCCGATTCCCTATCACACTTCAACGTCTTAGTACGCGTGCGCCATCGCAAATTCATCGACGAACTAAAATCAGCCAATCCTGCAGTGTCATCAAAATCAGGAATGTATTGCAAAGTCGTGCTTGCATTAACAACTCGCTTCTCTTCCAGGACTTGTTAAACGAATTTAAAGAATTAACCCGTGAGTTCACCAAAAATCAGGGCCCCCAAGGCCAAAGGCAAGGAGGCCCTGTCCCGGACATGTTTAAATCGGCAAAAGAGGAGATACAATTTCAGCTAGAAGCAGGTATATGCAGTCCATCCCGTAGTCCATGGGCGAGCCCCTAATTGATGGATAAGAAACAGAATAATGAGTGGAGGCTGTGTGGAGATTTTAGACGTCTTAACAGCACCACGGAGCCTGATCGATCAAAGAAACAGAACAACGAGTGGAGGCCGTGTGAAGATTTTAGACGTCTTACCAGCACCACGGAGCCTGATCGATCAAAGAAACAGAACAACGAGTGGAGGCCGTGTGGAGATTTTAGACGTCTTAACAGCCCCACGGAGCCTGATCGATCAAAGAAACAGAACAACGAGTGGAGGCCGTGTGGAGATTTTAGACGTCTTAACAGCATCACGGAACCTGATCGATCATGTTGCACAGGTGTACCATTTTCCCTATTAACGACCTTCGCCGCGCCTATCATCAGCTTCCAGTCGAACCTGCGCACATGCCTATATCAGCTATTAGAACTCCTTTTCGTATGTTCGAGTTCCCTTATGTGTCCTTCGGTCTGCGCAACGCGGGACAAACCTTCCAACGCTTCATGGGCCACAGTCCGAATTTGAATGGGCATACCTGGATGACATATTGACAGCGTCAAAAGACATTTACGAACATCATCGATATTTTTGTTTCGAGAAGTTGCGAGAGTACGGCATCGTCATCAACCTGCCAAAGTGTGTGCTAGGAAAATTAGACGTGAATTTCCTAGGCTTCCTGGTTGAACAAGAATGCATTGATTCCCCGGCTGAGGGAATTCAACAATTGACGGACTTTAAATTGCAGCAAACGGTATGCAGGTTGCGACGTTTCCTAGGAATGGTAAATTTCTTCCGACATTTACTCCCACACGAGACCGAGGACCAAGCCATGCTGTCCGACCGTATCGAAGGAGTCTAAAGAAATGACAAGGCCAAAATCAGCTGGAACGATGAAATCAAAAAGCATTCCAACGTTGCAAAGATCAGCTGTGTCTAGCAACTTCTCGCTGTCCCCAAAGCAAAGCTTTCACTCACGCTGGACGCTTCCATTTCCGGGGTAGGTGGAGTTCCCCGGTAAATGTATTTAACTTATTTTCTCGACATCGCGTGGAAAGAATCTGCCAAATAAGTTCATTTTATGTCAACATTGCTTTTGCAAAACTAAATTAACAATTGTGACGATTACATCTGCCGAGGCTAGGCAGCCCTGAAGAGCAGATTTTTCCAATAAGTCAAGGATGAAGGAAGGGGGCAGCATTCGTTGTTCAACGTCCGGCGTGAGTAGTTTGAGATTTCCAACGCATGTTCCAATGGAATGACAACAATGACACAAGTTACGCCATCTCTTAGCAAACTCACGAACTAAGTTATAGACCCAATACAAAATCTGTCCTCTAGGTCCCGTCTTTCAGGTTATGGCCTTCCCACTGATCCCTCACAATATATCTCTGAACTCCGTCACTCAGTCACTTGCGTTCCGACACACAACACGTTTCAATTTGTATGCCACGCCCACGCCCGACATGTCCTTCAGTGCTCATCCCACTCCGCTCGGCAAATCGCAATCAATTTCTCTGACCCATCGCCGCACCCACCCGCCGTTCCAATTTGCATCATAACGCAGTCGGATTATGGCGCACGGCAATCCCCGTTTTCCTCTTTGAATTCAATTTGCTCTGACAGGACCCCAACGATGAGGGTTGGGTGATGTCGTTGCCGCTGCAACTATAGACTCAGCTCCCTGCCGCAGTTCACATTTACATTCTCGTTGACATCCTAAATCTGTTGACAGGAACGACGGAAGCGCTGCAGGTTGGTGGGCGTGGGGGCTGACGAAGGAATCTCTAGGAAGACAGAAACAGCTAGAGCGCACCGAGCACTTGTATAATATAAAAATGGCATGCAACAGCATCAGGCATCAGGATCGTGTCGTCGTCGTGTGCTCTTCAGTTTTGTGTCGACCCTTATCCGGTGAAGCGCCTTCAGCGTTACGCCAGCGGCACATGTTTGCCATTTGCACTGCACTGAGATTAGGGGCACGGGGCAGAGGGGCGCTCCTCACTCTGGATAAGAGCCACAGGACCAACTGGGGATACCAAACAAAATTTCCATAAATTTTCCATTAACATTTCTGCATTGCGTCATGATTTCAATTCCTGCCTCAATATTGTGTCTCTCACCGTGTGCTCGGTCGAAAGTGGAAGCCCTCGTAATGGCATTGTCCCCAAGCGCGACGCCTGGATGATGAGCCCAGGGGTTCGGGGGACTGTCTTGGCGATGATTGCACACGGTGGGGCAGCAGTCAGCGGAGATGCAGTTGATGGGATCAGCTGGATGCTTGGTTACGTGCGGTAATGGAGAAATATTCGTTTCAGACAAGTTAAGAGCAAATGTCAGCTGGCAAGGCGACCGATCCGAATGAGGATTGAGTGCGGCAGTTGGGGTGGGGCTTGGAGTCTGGAAATTGTTTATGCAATCTCGAAAAAGTAAATATGATGACTTTGACATCGTCACCGTCATCGAATTATATCGTTCATCTCGGTTTATTCGATTTCATCGATTTAATGCAATTTGCTGTCCATTTTCGTTCACTTCGCAACAGCAGAGCGTGTGACCCGTTGTCCCCCCGAAGGGATCGGGCCACTCGTGCTCTTAAAACCATTTTGTGACAGTAATTAAGCGATTGGGATGGTTGATGCTGGTATTACCATGCTCACTTAATTCATCGAAGCCGTATTTGAGTACAAGTTCGGAGGGTGCGGCAAGACCTGAGAGGGATGCAATGGTTTTCTTCTGCACCTCGTCTAGGTGGCTGGCTGCAGAAGGCAGTCACACTTGGGCCGAAGGAGGTCCCTTGTGATACCACGCGGATTGTTTCCCCCTAACAAGTAAAACCAGTTGATGCTTGTGACAAAGGGATTTAGCTGGCTACTACTGACGCTTTATAGCTCATTGAGGTTGTTGAAGTAGGTGTGAGTATCTAACACCTGCCAGCGCGCTACCCGAGAAGAGTACGTGATCTGTGGTTTCAACCTCCTCTTCATCCATGCAGCTTCTACAGAAGTCATTATATGGGACCCCCCCCTGTTATGACGCCGGTGAGCGTCCTGAGTGAAGATCTGCTGCGATGGCCATATTTCCTTTGTTTTAAGACAAGTGGTGCCTTCTAGCCATTTACGATTAGTGATGTTGATTGCGTGTATGTTGATAGCGAGTGGCATGGAAGGTGGAACACCTCCTATTGGGTGGAGGATGTGCCACACCTAGCGAGGTTTGCAATCGCCCGGTATGTCACAGTGTCCCGGCTAAGCCGAGACAGCCTGCAATTAAGGGATGTTTTCGAATTAAACATGACATTGCCCAGAGACTTGATTGCGGCCTGACTGTCCGAACAGATGGTGATATCTCTTTTGGATTTTACGTTGTTCTTGAGCCAGGACAATGCCTCCTTTATCGCAATGATTTCTGTTTGGAGTACGCTACAGTGATCAGGGAGGTTCAGGGAGATAGCTATGTTAAGGTCTTGAGAAGAGACACCAGCATTTACGCCTTCGTCTGTCTTCGACCCATCAGTGAAGATGCGCAGCGTCTGATTATCAGATATCCAGTCCAGTCTGGAGGGGATGCTGGTGGAGAACTTCTTCTCGAAGATGGCTTGCGGTAGTAGGCGGTCGGTGTCGTTGGGGAGAAAGTTGAATTCGTTTAGAATGGTCGAGTGGCCGAAGGAGAGTTCGGAGCATTTTGAGTCTCAGGGCTGTGCTGGCTGCCACCTGTTTACTGAAGGTTTCCAGTCATGGAAGATGGAGGAGTATATTGAGTGCATCTGATACACACGCAGGCCAGTCTTTTCACCCGTTTGAGTAGCGTGCAGTTGACAGCTGTGGGTAGTGCTGTCCACCAAAGTGAGACTCCATACAGAAGTGTCGGTCTGACAATTGAGATGAAGATCCAATGGATGATGCGTGGTTGTAATCCCCATTTGCAGAATATTTCTTTTTTTACGGCTGAACAGGGCAGAAGTGACCGTCTCCTGGATATTGAGTTTCCAGCTTAGCATGTTGTCGATGATGAGACCCAGATATTTCGCACTGGCAGTAAGTTGTAAAGTGGTACCGCACAGCGTGGGTGGGGGATTGTGTACCTTCTGGTGAATAGTACGAGATCCATTTTCTGGGGGTCAACACTGAGGCCGCATGTTTGTTTCCATGCTTCTAGCTTATTGAGGGTATTCTGCATTATGCCCCTTAAGGTAGAGACAGATTTGCCAGTTGTAGCTAAGGCGACATCGTCCGCATAGGCAACCGCTTTACATCCAGCCTCTTCCAGTATTTGAAGCAGCTCATTAACCGCTACGTTCTAAAGAAGAGGCGAGAGTACACTACCTTGCAGGGATCCTCTATTAACCCCTCTGCGGATCGTAGCATCTCCGAGATTAGAGCTGATGGATGAAAGCCACTAAGGACTTTCCGATCCCGAGGTTGTTAAGCGCAAGAGAGATTGCCTCTGCTTCGATGTTGTTGACTGCACCTTCTACGTCAAGAAATGCCACAAGGGTATATTCATTGTAGATTCTTCAATTGTTCCTATTAAGGAATGTAGGCCTGTCTCCACAGACTTGCCCTTATTGGAGGCATAGTCAGTTTGCCTGATATATTGATCTATTAGCTGTAGCTCGTCTATCAACAAGGGTGAATCATTGTAAGGGCGATCAGGGAGCACTCTGTGCCCAAATGTGAGCGGGAGAAACTTCAGTACAATCATGTTGACGTGCATCAATATGGTCTGGTGTCAGCAGCGCTGAAAGACACAATTGGAACCACATGTTGTCTAGGGGCACTTTAAATTGGACTTGGAACTCCTTGATTCTTAACCTCCCTGATTGACATACACTGGACACACTTTTAACCACTCTGGAGCTTAGAATGTCCCAAATGGAGCTGTGAACCGAGCCATTTATTCAGATTGAGATATCATTCGGGGGCCATGGGCGTGTCAGGGTTCATTTACATGAGAGGCACAATCTCTCCAAATTTCAGGTAAGAACGATAGGAAAATACTTTTAATTAAAACAGCGTGAGGTAAAGATTCTGGCGGTATGTCACAGCTAAGTTCATGCCATTATGTATCAAAAAGCAGATCATTCGAATGGCTGCATCGGCGTGGGTGGCAGTTCCTCAAGCGGTCGATCCACTTGTGGTGATGACTTGGTCCAATATGTGCGTCCTTATTCAGATTTCGAATGGTGGCCTCGAGCTCGTCGAAAGTGGTTGGCCTCCTAGACCCGGAGAAAATACTCGACGAGTGTAAAGTCGCATGCTCGTGGTGGCCAATTGATGAACGCTCCCCATGAGATGGCATTTATGCAGCGTCGTCTGATTGGAACCACAGCCACAGAAAGTCGCTCTACACGATCGTTGATGGTAAAGGCGTACCCTTCTTCATTCCAAACGCAATAAGGTGCGCTGGTGCGTCATCTTTGGGGATGTATTTTGAGGATTGTATTTTCCTGTGGGCTTGTGCGTCAACTCCTTTGGAATGGAATCCTAACATCCTAGGATGGATCCCCTTTACGAGCAAAATACTTCTCAATTTGGCCATTCGGAGTCGTCATAAGACTTTAGGTTCCTGCCGCTGGTGAGAAAACAATAGCGCTCACAACACGAGTGCCTGCAGAGAAGCTTAGTCCCTGGCCCTCAACTGACTGTAGCGCCGCCCAAATTATTATCATTATTCATTGATCCCCGGAAGATGATTTGTTGACCAAGACCCTGACCTCCTGGTCTCCTTCCAGTGCTCATTATTTAGCGATCGCAGCGTTGTCCGTGGTTGCCCGGCTTTGACTCTTGCGTCAGAACAAACTTTACAGATGGCGGCTCAAAACCAACCGACAACTGAAGCGAGTTGCTGTGGCTTTGCCCAACACAGCTGATGAACTTTGAATCTTGCTCCTCGAGTCTGTCAGTCTCCTGTGCAACATGCCACTGCAACTACCATACTTTGCACATTTCTCACACAAATTGGTGAGACGCATCCAGGAACTAAACGCACTTGATGGCGACAAATGCATAATCACCTGGTCACCCTTGCAGCTTCTACTACCACCAAGACCCGTCCAACGAACATGCATGCTATCTATGCGGTGGTTGCAGTCCATGCCGTGACATTGGCTGGCCCAGTTCTCACAGTCCAACCAGAGCCCATTGCCACCACCCACTCTTGCATGTCATCCAACCATCGACACAATTAACTCAAAAGGTCTCCACTCACGCTTCATTACTCACCTCCCAGTGGTCCACCATTGTCTAAAGTGTAATGTGTCGTAGTCCGTTCATGTGCCAGAGTCCATCGAAGATCATCTGCAATCCTCTCCACTTAATTTAATCATTATGCTGTAATGAACAACTGGCGACAGCACAGAACAATCACAATCTGCAATCGACTTGTGTGAGGAGATGCCTCACACTCACGTCGTAAACGCCATCGACGACGCGTTTTATCGACCCACTCACGCCGCACGCCGAACAATAGGCGCTAATTTGCATTTAGGACTGCACTCCATGAGCTCCATGAGCTCCAGGAGCTCCAGGACCGTGTAACTCACGAACGAGTAATAATCTCGATTGGGGAATTGACACGTCGGGAGAGTACTCCATGGCTGTGGATGGAGGCACAGGCAACCACTGGCGGAGCCGTGTACAATCAAAGCGCCTTCATGCTGAACTGATTGGGGCGTTCGTGTGTACATCCTATGAGTGGGGGGATACGCACCAGACCGCGCTCACCGACAAGAAAAAATACAAAATTATACGACCAGATATCAGACCGGGGAGATACATAAATCCTTGTAAAAGCGAAATTGATCCTTAAATAAATTTCACTTAACTCCCCGGTCTGGTGGTGTTATGACGGAGCCGTCCCTCGAGGAAAAACAATCAAAAAACCCGGCGAGCGAGTGAGATGAAAACGAATATGTTCCCCGAACAGAACAAGGAAAAAATACACAAAATCTGAGCCTGGGCACGAGCTGTGCCAGAGACGGTTGTCTGCGGCGTGGCGCTGTGTGGTGTGGTGGTCTGCGTGAATAGCGCCTCTTCCACTTCCAAATGGGATTCTGCTGAGCGAATCCTTTGAGTGGGTAAACAATTTTAGAGGCAATCAGGGGAGGGTATCATGTGTTTGGTCTAGAATAAATTGCTCAAAATTTGTTTCACAAACACGACGGTTTGGGGGTTGGCTAAATGGAATGTGTGCCCCTGGCATATGTGTCTGTGTGTGTGTGGGGGTGGGGGTTATGTTACATTGAAACGAGAATGTCAACTGACACGGAAGACCGGAAGGGACGAGGTAGGGACTTGAGACGTTCGGCGTTTGATTAAAAAGGCATTTTCCTTGAAACCGAACTCAAGCCGGGAGAAGCTTACTCGTGCATAAAAATGGGACGTCGGAGCAGAATTTATTGCTTTCCGTCTTGCAGCTGGGTTAAGTGCTGACATCAGTGCCAGTGGTTCCCATATGGAAATCGTAGTTTTCTGAACTGAGTCCTGCTGAGGGTCGAATGAGAAACGACCTTTTTCTGGAGTAATCACTTCGTAACTAGAGTGTACGGATGAGTGGGTGGATTTCGAAGGCAGTGAACAGGATCACTACATTCGTCGAGTGGATGTGAGGCTAGTTGGCAGATTGTGCTGCGTCTTGAGTCATGGCAGTTTGTTTTTGATGATCGCTCTCCAACAAACGCAGCCACTCCAAAGGGTGCACATTTTGACTGGCTTCATGGCTGGTGATAGCTTGTTTCAGGCCTGGTCTGAGTCTAAGCTATAGGTGTCTTCCATCGCTGATGGCCCTCTGTTTCCATTCATCAGGCCCAAACCCTGAAAACTTGAGCTAAAAGGACGGGCAATGTCGGAATGGATGAAACCCATCCAAGACTGAGCTGGTTCCAAGCATTGAGCTGGTTCCAAGCCCTGAAAACTTGAGCTAAATGGACGAACAGTGTCGGACTCGATGAAACCCATCCGAGACTGAGCTGGTTCCAAGCATTTAGCTGGTTCCAAGCCCTGAAAACTTGAGCTAAATGGACGGGCAATGTCGGACTTGATGAAACCCATCCAAGACTGAGCTGGTTCCAAGCATTGAGCTGGTTCCAAGCCCTGAAAACTTGAGCTAAATGGACGGGCAATGTCGGACTTGATGAAACCCATCCAAGACTGAGCTGTTTCCAAGCGTTGAGCTGGTTCCAAGCCCTGAAAACTTGAGCTAAATGGACGGGCAATGTCCCATCCAAGACTGAGCTGGTTCCAAGCATTGAGCTGGTTCCAAGCCCTGAAAACTTGAGCTAAATGGACGAACAGTGTCGGACTTGATGAAACCCATCCAAGACTGAGCTGGTTCCAAGCATCAATTCACCAAAGCTGAAGGGGAAAGAATTAACTTACACTGATCGAGCGAAGTATTTGGGTGTAATTGCCGACAGCTAACTGAGCTGGAGACGGGAAAGCGTCGATTGTTGGTGATCCCAAAGAAAATAGGTGATCCCGAATGGGGAATACGACCTAGAGTAACACACTGGATCTACACGGCAACCATAAGGTCAGTACTGACTTACGGAGGGTGGTGGAAGGCACTACAAATAATCGAATCTTCCCGATCAGATGAAAAACAGCATTTGTCCAGCCCGCCCCTAAAAAGGGCGAATCTTCATCACCCACCTCGTACCGACTCATAGCACTTACGTCCCTTCTTTCTAAGGTCATGGAAACGCTGATAAATCGTCAGCTTATGGAACATCTTGAATCGCGGAAGCTTCTTGATGACCGGCAGTAACATGTCCACTCGTGATCTGATAGCTTATCTCACCGAAAAGTGGACAATGCAGGCGAAAGCAAGATCGGTGCGCTGAATATTTCTAAGGCAATTGATAGAGTTTGGCATCAAGCTCTCTTGTGGAAAATGCGTGCCTATGGTGTCGATGAGTCCCCTCTTCAATGGATTAGAAATTACCTTTCGAAGCGTTCAATTCAAGTGGTTTTGGATGGGTTCAAGTCTAAAATCCACCAAATGAATGCAAGGCTCTGTTCTGTCTCCGACACTCTTTCTCATTTTTATAAATGATCTCTTGTCTGCTACTTCTAGTCCAATCCATTCCTTCACTGATGACAGCACCCTCAGCTTTTCACGTTCGTTTCCAAGACTCACGAGAATTGGAACGGCAGCTTACGTTTAACTGGGTAAAGAACAATAGAGTGGAGTTCAAGACTTCAAAAACTCATTGCTGTCTGCTGTCACTCAAGCGAACCCTTGCCAATCAGCCATCATCCATGAATGGCACCTGTGTCGATGAAACCGGAAAGCTTTCCATCCTTGGTATGTGTATCAACACAACACTTAGTTGGAACGATCACATGTTTGAGGTCGCCAAAAATGCTGCGAAATGTTTAGGTTTCCTCAATCGATGCAAGAAATACTTCACCCCTTCTGTTTGGCTTTAATTTATAAGGCGTATATACGCCCCAAACTTGAGTCCAACGCTCATATCTGGTCTGGTGCGCCCAAAACCACCCTGCACCTACTAGATAGAACCCAAAAGCGAGCGATAAAACTTATAGGAGACACTCGATCCTCGACTCGCTCGAACGAGCGACGAGACGGGACGGTATCGTCTCGTCTCTATCCGTATTTTATCGCTATTTTAACAAACGATGCTCAAGTGAGCTTGGCAACTGCATTCCTCCTCTCTATTAATTCACCCGCAGTACCCGTCTCGCCAGGAATGCTCATCAGTTTACCCTTAAGCCTACTTTCGAACACACAGTTAAATTTAGAGAATCGTGCATCAGCCGCACCCCACGAATATGGAATGCTCTTCCCAGTCTTATATTTCCCCCTGAATACAATCCGCAGGTATTTAAAACCAATGTGCACAGGTACCTCCTCTCCTTTTCTTCCTCTACACATTCGGCCCGTGCTGTGTCTTGAACCCGGACACTTAAGGGTATTAACAGTCCCTTGTGCGTAAATTATGAAAAAAAATCACAGGTGTACTTGGATCAACACCCACTGGGGTCCTCGAAATCTTACTCAATCTCCTTCCCATGCACATTTACGGGAAGCTCATAAGACTGAGGGAATGAATGTAAGCAATGGAAAAAGCCCACATCAACGTGCTGCTTCAGAATTCGAAGATTCCTAAACAATCTGATTGCATAAGACCCTTGGGCACAAAAGAAGAAAGAAAGGTGACCAACCCACTGTCACGGAAATTCACACTGACGGCTCCAAGTCGGAGAAAGGCACAGACTCCGGTGTATACGCCGGAGCTGCCATACGGTTGAAGAACCAGTGCAGTGCTTTTCAGCCAGAAGTAGCAGCTGTTCAAGAGTCAGTTTTCCGGCCCCGATGGACGGGAGATCTGTTGTTGCCTACATAGATGTCAGGCGGCCATAAAGGCTTTGGAAACACGATCGATTAATTCCAAGACGGTACAACTCAGCCGCCTATCACTCAGGGCGATGGCGGACAGATGCAATGTTAACCTGTGCTGGGTCACTGGGGACAAGGGGATTCCGGGCAACGAAAGAGCCGACGAATTAGCATGAAGGGGGGCGAACCAACCACTGGCACATCAGGAGACACCTCACCCCCTATTGAACGCGTAAAAGTCAGTGCTATTGACAGACGTCATAAACAAAACCAATCGCATATATTATTAATAAGAATTTTACGCATGTAGTTCAACGCAAAACTATGTGGCCTACATTAGGTCGATCAAGAACTAGCGCTCTCCTGAGCTGGACAGGAGGAACATTAGTTAAGTATTAGGTGTCATTACTGGTCATTGCCTAACTTGCAATCAGGCCAAAAGGCTGGGAGCACCCTGCACTGACGTCTGGAGAAGCTGCAGGAATGAGAAGGGAGAGGAAACTGTGGTACATTATTTCAGAACCTGCCCGTCCCTGGCAGGGATAAGAAGAAGCAATGGGCAGCTATTTCCTCTTGATGATATAGCAAGCATAAACATAAAGGACATCCTTAACTTTTTAAAGACCACCAACTGGCTATAGGTAGCGTCACAGTACAGGGAACGTGCGAGCAAGTCTAGTTTGTCAACAAAATGGCTGGAAAAGCCGATGAAGTGACTGCACAACAGACCATAAAGGGTTAAGAGGTATATCTCCAAGAGGTATATCTCCAAATCTCCAAAAATTTTCCCAGTCACGACTACCTAACTATCTTATATCTCTCCATGGACTTGTGTTATGTCTGGACTCTGGACATTTAGCTCATTCGTAGTCACTTTTGCGCGTTCAAATTGTTCAATAAGTGGTTCCCTTCATCTAGGGGTCCTTGGCCAGAGGGCTTATTATGATGGTCTTGACATATTATTATCGGCTGTAGAAAAAAGCGGGGATATAATCCACCGCCTCAGCCTTAAATCGAGTCTAACCCAATCTGCCTTGCATTTAAGTAAGCAATTTTGTTATTGATGGTGCGACACGACACACAACCCCATTCCCAGCTTTTATTCCAGGATTGTGGACATTTTCTTCTTCAAACGAAACGTGACCCCGATTTAAGGGTTTTCCTCAGACACTCTTCCATCGTTTTCAATATTCCTCATGTCTAGAGGCAAGTGCTCAACTGAGTGAACAACCTCTGAACCAAAATATCTGGTGTCAATTCCACATGCAATTGACAAGACCTTAGGAGTGTGTAGCTTGGTCAGTGACTCGATATAAGAAACCCTCACACAAAATAAGTCTGAGTCACAGGACAATTTCCCCATCAATGGACACGAGATCACATTGGCTAACAATCTTAACTGGTACCTCCACCGTTGTCCTTATCGGACTTCAGTTGAGCATCAGTTTACAAAGTTCGACAATGAAAGTCTGTACGGCTGCCCTTGGGTAGCTCCCAGAGCAAACGCCATCGTGGGATTCTCCATCACGGAGAAACACACAAGCAGGTCATGAAAATGAATGAATTTCTGTAACTTTTGAATGCCCCTTCCCTCAGCAGCACAGATATCATCACGGCTCGAGACCGGCCCTCACACAAGCCGCAATTTAAATTTTAATTTCATCCTTTTTGACTAACTAACGAGCGCAGGAGTTTTTATTCGTTCTCGGCAAAAACAAACAAATATTCCACATACGCCCCAGCGTCTGTCGTCAGAAAAAATGTTCCACATACGCCCCAACAGCCAGGGCGGACTCCACTTGGTAGGCAATTAAAATTCATCACAATGTGTAGGCAGTCACACCCCAACGGAAGGGGAGGGCCTAGGTCTCCTCAAGTGATTGAAATAATTTGAGAGCACTTATTCCTCGCCTGTTCGTATGCGCTCTCCGTACAAACGACACACGTTTGATATCCTTCGGCTGATTCTCCCGCTTTCAATGGAGCACCTCAAACATATGGCACAGGGGGTGACGCAGGAGTGGCAGGCCCAACCATTCACCAGTAAGTTAATCCCTATGAAAATAAATTTAATTTCAGCAATCTCTTCCTGATTGCATGCAGCCCGAATACGCAAATGCTGGCCCATTCGTCCTCGTTTCATGTGGGCCCGAGGGTTGCGGCGAGGATTTTGTGAGAGATGAGATGCTTTCACTTCAGAGGACGTCTTGAATGGATGGAGTCTGAAGGAAGAACAAAACAACAAAAAACATGAATTTAATTTAAATTTTCTTCTGGGACCGACACTCCAGTTGGATTCCATTTAAGCTCAAAGGAAGGCTCTTAAATTTCACAACTATTTAGCGCAAGAAGAACGGGCTTTCTTTCATGACGCTGCTCTCACATATGCGTCGCAGCCATTTCGGCCGTAATGATGCCCGTGCCATTCCGTCTCCCTGCAAAAGGGATACTCTAACGGCAGACGAACAACGGCAAAACATTTTAAACGAAATGAAAGCAAAGATAAAAGGATACTCTGCGTTTAGGGGGAGTGTGTGAATGGAGAAGGCCTACTTTGACAGTGGGTATTGTTGATTTTCTGTAAGGATTTCACATCCCCAACGTCTCGATTATGGTTGCCTAAGATCGGTGTTAAGGACCCTGTGAGCGGTCCTCAAGGGGGGTGATATACATGTCGAGATACATGTGCTTTCGTATTTGGAATATTTATTCCGCGGGCACGTTACGTCTTGGCATTTTTTTTTGTTTCCTTCTCGCCTTTGTGTATCCTTTTGTCCTTCGAGGCAGAAGAATTTGTTTCGTTCGCAAATGTATTGGGAATCAGAAATTAAATCACATTTGGCTTCAAAAGTTGTTTTTCATGTCCAATGAGGAGCTGGGATCTTGAAGGAATTTTTTCAACTCGGAGGGGGGAGGGGGGGGGGGGGAGGGATTGAAACGACCCAACGGGATGAAGGATGTGAAGGATATACATCATTTCCCGGAGCGGATCAACTTTGTTTTAACGATATGAGCGACCTCCCAATTGGATTGTAAATTTGATTTCGAAGTTTTTATGGGTTTTGTTTGGAGTTCAGCTGGAGGCTGTCAATGTTCCAGTGGCACTGGGCAGGAGCCTGTGGAGCTGTGGGGAATCCAAGCCAAGTCCTTTTTTCGGGGACTTTGTGAATTAAACGACAATCTCAGCATGAATGGAGTTCACTTGTAAAAAGGGTTCCGATTGCATCGAATGGGGTGTGAATGGGACTCACGCAGCTAGCGGAGTGAATTTTGAAACTTTTTCAAGAAACTTGATCCCCGTGGGGACACTAAGTGACAATGCTACTCGTGTTGGAAGTTTTGACACATTTCGCCCATTTGGAGTTGCTTCTTATGAAACCTTTTGCGGCGCTGAGTGAAGCACTTTGGATTGAGCGTCTAGGATTGAGCAGGACTAACGAATGACATTTCAATTCAAAAGGATTTGAGACGACGATAACACAATGATGCCACGAATTGACCAATGTACTGCTGTTTATTGGATTTCAAAGCATTGAAGAGCGTCGCTGCCAGATACAGGCGTTGATAGCCACTCTTTGTCAAGGAACTCCATCTCCCACCACACACATTTGGGAGTAGCAGATTTTCGGGCAGGAATAAGACTCAAAAGCTCTATGGAACGTCGTTGGCGATAGCATTATCTACTGAAGAGTGGCTTCATGCCAGGACTCTGCCTTTCAAGTAGGGCGGCGAAAGACCTGAATCAACTGTTTGACTAAAAGCAGCGTCCAAGGCTTCAGCCTGGGGGATACTCCGTTTAGTCGTATCCCATCTATTTACGAGCATATATCGAAGAGCAGCCTTGGAATAGGCAGTTTCTTAGAATAGAGAGTATTGAAATAGAGGTGGCAGTCATTAAGTCCCTTCCCTAAGGGCTACATGCGCCGCTCTGAACACCAGTGAGGTAACAGCGGGTGCATCCAGATCCCTTCGGAGGTTCAAGGCCAGTCCAGGATCTTGCGTCATGTTGTTAAGTGCCTCGCTTTGGGAGGACCGCATGGGCAGTTAACCACATGTGGCATGCGGGTTATACACCCGACCCAAATTCAAAGATCGGCCCGCCTAAGAATTACACGCTGGAGGCTGTCTTAGAAAATCTGTCCGACAGCAGCACTAGAGATTATCGTATTGCCTGTTCCATTAACCTATTCTGCAGCAAAAGTACTGATTTTGTCGGTTTTGGATTGAAAACCCACACCTCTCCATACTAGCAGCTTGGACAGCAGCAGAATACAAGAGACGAAAGCATCACGGCCTCACATTTAAGTAATGCATTAACTCACACATTGCACTACACTACCCTGTCCAAGGGAATCAAAGAAATCAAATCCGCATCTGATGTGTCAATGGGAGCAAGCTACATCCATTACCAGCTCAGGATTGCCACAAACTATCGCCTCTCAATAGCAACCGAAAAAATGATTTCAATTTTCCACACAAGGACCACCACACCACGATTTACATCTCACACTCGTTGGCGTGTATTCATTGTAGCAGCTTTACGATCGCGCAGCGTCGGTGACTAGTCCTCGAATGCAGGCATTACTCGTATCCGCTACAAGTTGCAGCTTTCGAATACACATTCGTCATGGCAACAATTTATGGAGCACAATGGTGGCGCTTATTGTCTGGGAAGGCACTTGCGAGGAAGGCAGCGGCGGCAAGTGGTATTATGCAGATAAATGCGACGGCATTTCCCGAACCCGAGTGCAGATAACATCTTCGATACAATGTCCTCACAAGAGGGCAGATTTGCATTTTTGTGAGGAGAAATTTTGCATGAACTTGCATAAATCAGTTGTAGTAAGGTGAGCACTTCGCCGTATGGTGGAAGGGAAGTAGGTTCCCGATACATATAGGAATTTTATTCGATGTATTGTCTGGAGATGTGAAGGATGTGGATGTGGAGGTGGAGGTGGAGGTGGAGGTGGAGGTGGAGGTGGAGGTGGAGGTGGAGGTGGAGGTGGAGGTGGAGGTGGAGGTGGAGGTGGAGGTGGAGGTGGAGGTGGAGGTGGAGGTGGAGGTGGAGGTGGAGGTGGAGGTGGAGGTGGAGGTGGAGGTGGAGGTGGAGGTGGAGGTGGAGGTGGAGGTGGAGGTGGAGGTGGAGGTGGAGGTGGAGGTGGAGGTGGAGGTGGAGGTGGAGGTGGAGGTGGAGGTGGAGGTGGAGGTGGAGGTGGAGGTGGAGGTGGAGGTGGAGGTGGAGGTGGAGGTGGAGGTGGAGGTGGAGGTGGAGGTGGAGGTGGAGGTGGAGGTGGAGGTGGAGGTGGAGGTGGAGGTGGAGGTGGAGGTGGAGGTGGAGGTGGAGGTGGAGGTGGAGGTGGAGGTGGAGGTGGAGGTGGAGGTGGAGGTGGAGGTGGAGGTGGAGGTGGAGGTGGAGGTGGAGGTGGAGGTGGAGGTGGAGGTGGAGGTGGAGGTGGAGGTGGAGGTGGAGGTGGAGGTGGAGGTGGAGGTGGAGGTGGAGGTGGAGGTGGAGGTGGAGGTGGAGGTGGAGGTGGAGGTGGAGGTGGAGGTGGAGGTGGAGGTGGAGGTGGAGGTGGAGGTGGAGGTGGAGGTGGAGGTGGAGGTGGAGGTGGAGGTGGAGGTGGAGGTGGAGGTGGAGGTGGAGGTGGAGGTGGAGGTGGAGGTGGAGGTGGAGGTGGAGGTGGAGGTGGAGGTGGAGGTGGAGGTGGAGGTGGAGGTGGAGGTGGAGGTGGAGGTGGAGGTGGAGGTGGAGGTGGAGGTGGAGGTGGAGGTGGAGGTGGAGGTGGAGGTGGAGGTGGAGGTGGAGGTGGAGGTGGAGGTGGAGGTGGAGGTGGAGGTGGAGGTGGAGGTGGAGGTGGAGGTGGAGGTGGAGGTGGAGGTGGAGGTGGAGGTGGAGGTGGAGGTGGAGGTGGAGGTGGAGGTGGAGGTGGAGGTGGAGGTGGAGGTGGAGGTGGAGGTGGAGGTGGAGGTGGAGGTGGAGGTGGAGGTGGAGGTGGAGGTGGAGGTGGAGGTGGAGGTGGAGGTGGAGGTGGAGGTGGAGGTGGAGGTGGAGGTGGAGGTGGAGGTGGAGGTGGAGGTGGAGGTGGAGGTGGAGGTGGAGGTGGAGGTGGAGGTGGAGGTGGAGGTGGAGGTGGAGGTGGAGGTGGAGGTGGAGGTGGAGGTGGAGGTGGAGGTGGAGGTGGAGGTGGAGGTGGAGGTGGAGGTGGAGGTGGAGGTGGAGGTGGAGGTGGAGGTGGAGGTGGAGGTGGAGGTGGAGGTGGAGGTGGAGGTGGAGGTGGAGGTGGAGATGGAGGTGGAGGTGGAGGTGGAGGTGGAGGTGGAGGTGGAGGTGGAGGTGGTCACACCTACAACCTAATGGATCTCATAACAATCGTCAAGATCAAGCATTATTCAATCGATTGCTCAGGAAATTAATGGACTGACCTTGTGTGCAAGTTGCCCCCTTGGACATCCTTTCATCGCCCCTCTCATGGTCTTAGTCATCTGTCACGCACAACAGCATGGTGCCTATTTCCCGAAAACTCGAAGAAATTCCAAGAATTTATCGAATTCAACACACCGCCTCCCATGGGGAGCACCTTTCCCTTGAATTTCACGCCTTAAACAACAGAGAACAACCGACCAGAGTGCAGTGCCCTCAATACAGAAAGCACGCCAATTTGCTTGAACTCGAATGACCCCTTTAATTCATCGTTTTAAAACGTTTCAACCCTTCCCTTCCATTCGGCCTAAATCTAGGGATAATTGTGCAATAAACCCCACTCTCGTCGTGTTTCAAGCGTTAACACCTTTACCGCCCACATCACGTATTCACCATCAATTATTACAAGCCGTACATCCCCTTTGTCTGGCTGTATTCAATCCGATGTCGGCCCTTCCGGCTGCCATTATCCGTTTTAATTGCCTCAAAATTAATGCGCATCAACCAATGACAGTTAAACAAGGCGTGTACTACACGATTTTTCGTTTAACAACTTTTTCTCTCAGCCCGCAGCGCAAAGCATGCGGTGCGTTCGTCGATGTCGCTGTCGAAAGGGATATTTGGGGATTGGGTGGTGGGGGTTGGGGGCGTTGAATGTTTTATTTACGCTCATTGTCGTTGCCCAAAAATTAATTGGAATTTAATTTATTTAATTACCCGCATGTGGATGTGTGCGTGTTATAAATGTTCATCATGAACCTGGGCAGTGGGACGGCCCCGCAACATGGAACGGGTGTGAGTGCTTGGGATGAGTGGCTTATTTATTCTGGAAATTTCCTTTCTCGCTTTTCGTTTCACCGGGAGACCGTTAATATCGAGAATTTAATTGGAAACGTCCTTGCTGGCTGACTGCGGCAAAGTTTTGTGTCCACATGTGTGTCCACAGTTTCGCTTTTCTTTTATGGGCTGTCTGTTGCCATTGAGGGGATTTTCAGTGTTTTTTTTTCCTTTTGGCTGTCTTTCCCGGGCGTGTCCCCGGAGAACGACAAGGTTCTGATTTCCCCAGTGCGGCCCAGCGATCAGAGGGAGGCTGGGTTTCCGGATAAATAGTTCAACGTGATGGTAATCGGAATGAAGGCATTAAGATCTCCAACTGACTGCAAGGCTCTTCTCCGTGATTACAGCAACAAATATATCCGTTGCATTGTGTTGCTGTCCTGTAGCTGTAATGTGTCCCTGTTTTTTGGCGAACTTTCTCTCGATTGTGGACGATTTACCCGAACGAAGAGCTCCCTTTGAGCGTGGATGTTCATTTGACACAACATTTACCAAAGAGGATGGGGGAATGAGTAATGAAAATCACGAAGATTCTGGTCTCTAAATTCAAGCGTTAAAATCTGTGCTTTAATACGATTCCGGTAGCTGGACCTGGGCCTCAACCAACAAGACCGTGTCTACCTGCCTTTAGTTCATACCCCAAGTTGTTTCAGGTCCTTCTCCACATGGGTTCATCAAGGAGTCGGAGACTCCCCATTGCCCAGCCATTTTAGACGTTGGATGCATAGAGACGCCTTTGAAATCCGCTTCTGAGATTGTCCATCCGTATAGCAGGATGGGCGCGTTTATTACTAAAAGAATACTTGATCCTTCGAGAGAGCAATCTACTACTGCCGCCGTTGAAGATGACCCGCTGTGTTCTACGAATCACCTCAATGATGTCGGGCTATCGAACTTCTGGAAGGTCGTACAACTAGCGTTGGCGTTTGTGTTTTGCATGATCTTTTCAAGAATGAATTTGAAGAAGAGACATGACGGCGCATTGACTTTTCTGACATTGAAGGTCTTGGTAAGATCATTACCGACTTTGGTGGGTCAACGAGAATTCAGCATAGTCATCCTGAACAAGCTGACGAGTTAGGAAGGAATGTTAACACTAGATATAGCCGACAACACTAGACAGTCCGAGGTGGAGTGTACCAGACTGACCTTGGCATAGGAGTCGACACACCAACCCACTACGCCACGTCGGCCATGACAGTGTCATATGCGGCCTTGAAATCAGCGAAAAGGGGATGAGTGAGGATCGGCATTTCTTGAGTCTTCTCCAGGATCTGCCGTGGTGCGAAGGTCTGATCTATGGTAGACTTCATTTCACCTATCAGAGTTTTTTATAAACAACTTCAGGACATTGATTGTTGATTGAAGCGGAAGACGTGAGCCTGAGCTGCAGACGTTGGACATGCTATCTTCTGCTCTTGTTGATTTTCATGTGGTCGCTGATTTTATTTTACCGCACATACACCTGCAACCATCGAGCTGGTTTAGTCGATTGATTAATGCTGTCCGGACTGCACACATGCCTTTGCCTAGTTCATAGGACTCGAATTTGTGCTTTCTTGCCCTTTCTACTCACGGTGAATTTCTACACACGGTGTGCTTCAAAGTGACTTAGGTCGGGTCCAGACTTCGGTTGCTAGCCTACAACTTCTGGTCAACTTGTTGTCTCCTTCAAGTGAAGGACTTCAGATGAGCTTGACCCCAGCCCATAACCACTTCAGTTGCCACTGGGAGAAGTCCGTGAAGTCCACAGAAGTCCACGCGGGGTGAAGTCCACAAAAGATCATGGATCATCATCAAAAGTCCACCGTACCCAGTCCGCTTCATTTTCATGTCCTTCCCGCGTTGTCGTCGATGCGATGTGAGTGAGGAGACCGTGTCTCTCTAAAATATATTCACAAAATGTACAAAAAAACTTCCCCGTTCCTTCAATTTCCGGCAGGATCCGGCCTTTGATCAACGTTCCCGTCACAAACTCGTGCAAAAAGTCTCCTCGTGTCTGTGTGGAAAGTTCACCGAACCACTGTCTCACCCGGAGTTGATGAGTTCCGCGGCATTTATGCACAAGTTTAGATCTCAACATTCCGCCGCACACACACTTGCAACCACCTGCAGCCGCCGTGCATGACGAGCCCACCCGCAACACATAAACATTAACAAAATTTATTTGCTTGGATTCTCACAGCAGAGTTATTAAAAAGGATAACTGCTCTGCCACGGCTACGCTCCTGCGAAGCGGTGGATGGAAAATAATTTGCCATCATTGCCCCTCATCGCGATGCGGTGAGGTTGGCGTTGAAAAAGAAGAGCGAAATTGCTGTCATCCGCAGCTGGGGAAGCGCCCCGCTTCTCATGCCGAGAGCGCGTGTAGCTTTCAAAAATTTAAAATGTCGTATAGCCAGTAGAGAATTTTTCAAAATTATCTGCGGGAAAAGTTATTGCGCTCCAGATTGGAACCGGAGAACTGGTTATTTATTCGTTTATGCTCTGTGACAGAGGATGCGCCCATGAATAGCCGGCCGGGGCCAGTCGGCATCCGAACACTGTGCTTGGTACGTATACCTTTGTTAATTAAGCTGTGTGCGAGGTTCAAGGGTGCAACTGAATCTCGACATGGTACAGGCGCTGTGTCGGTTCGCTTTTTTTTTCAATTTAAAATGGTTGGGCATGTAGGGCTGGGCTTTAAGCATTTTAAATGTCAGTGGTGTAGCCTTGTTGGGGGAATTCATTTAAACGGGGGACACTTGTGGGATTACCCCTCACAGTGGCGGCCGTTGAAACGGGACATTTTTTGCTGATAGACATGTTTACTGTCCGCGGTTTATTGGTGTGGATGCTGGGAATAACTAAAGAGCTTGCTGTGATGATGTGTCAGCATTCAGGAGACTCGAGGTCGAGTGTTTGATAACCTTGGCCCCACTCACCTGGCTTCTATGGTAGCAGTCATAGCTATTTCGACCATCATTTCAACTGTTGCCGAGCGAATTAAAAACCAATTTGACTCGGGTTTTGAACGATCTGCCTGATCAGTCTTATAGATTTACCTATGGCGTGGGCTATACGATAGAGAGGACGAAAATGTATTCTCTCCTTGACGTTTCTAACGCATTCGGGAAGGAGTACTACTGCTTGAAATACGATCAAATACGACTTCTAATTTACCTTAAAACCGGGATATTCTACAGAGGGCCTTAATCATACTTCGCATTATGTGATAGTTCTGCTGGACTCAACCAGGGATGATTACTTGGTCCTGCCTTTTTTGCTGTGCAGTAGAGGAACTCTCCTCTGCAGTCCGGGCTGGACCTGGCCATTCTCCCAACTGAAGCTAATTTAGTTCATGGTGCCCTCACCGAACAGTCCATGCTACCTACAGTGAAAGCAACTCTTATGCTTACATTGCGTTTGTTTATACTACATATCTGATTGGGGCTCTTAGAGTTGAGTTTCGGGCACCTAATTTTGATTGTTATACAATTGCTGCCTTCCAGCGCTCTTGTGTTTGTTGTATGGGCAGTGTTTCATTCTGTAAGCATTTACAAATTGTGAGGGAAATCCCCACGCAGGCTCCTTCAATTGAGAGGGACGGTGTTCCGGCGTGTCCTCTACACAGTCCCAATGGTCCGTTACCTAACACTGGCGTACAGTAAACTGAATATGCCCTCTCGGCAACAATTCAACGATAGCTGATTACCAACTTAGGGCTTAGAGGCAACATCTCCATAGGTTTGAATGAGGCCTGACTGTCTACATATGAAACTGCCAATATCCTGTGCTGATAGAAGTTGTTTAACAACTCCTTTAGCTTGTGTGCTTGACCCTGAATGGGCTTGTCATCTTCCCGTGGACATTTCAGTTTAGTTCGATGTCAGGAATCGTGAAATTTTAGCTTTGGTGCATGCGTACTATGTCGTTAATGAAATTCTGTTTTCGGAACAAAAAGTTTATATTTTAAATTCGCTTCTCACAATTAAAAGAACTTCTCACAAGAGCTTCTGTAAATTACCTCCTCAAGATTGGTTACATAAACTGCGCGCACAACAACCAGCCTCTTGTCATGCATTCCTGAAGAGGAGCGTCATTGAAGCCTCCTCCTTTGATCAGCATTGTTAAACACCTCCTGAGGTAGTCATCATCCGTATCCATTTCGCTCCTATTTACAACCCATTTTCGATATCTCCTGGACGCGTTCACCGCCCCAATCTAGTTTCAACCACTTTCAAACTAATTTCTTCGAACTCAATCCCAAGTCGTCGAACCTAGCCTGCTCTACAACCTAGGATGGCCTCTTGTTTCCTTCTCATACATTCTTGACGATCTCACCGTGTTCGGTGGCAGAGAAGTTTCTCACGTTTTCGTTGCCCTTCCCGATTCACACCTCTGTGTCAACTCCCTTAACCACAACCACACCACGGGTTCGAGTGACTTCCTCTCACCCGTGTGCCGGAAATCTTAATCACTTTCGCTCTAATCCACCTCCATTCAATTTGTACTGCCACCCAACACCTTGCAGCCAGCACAGAATTCTCTGGCTTTCTCGGAAACATGACTGCATGCATGGAAGCGCCTTCTGTTCATCAAACGAACCTGATTCAAATTTATGAACAACTCGTACTCCAACGATCCCGTGCGGCGCACAGAATACCTCGCCGAGCTCACAGTCGTCGACCATTAAGACCTCGTTAATGCTCCCACACACCAGAGTCCTTGCACTTCAAGTCTAATGAATGCGATAACAACATCCTTTGACAAATCCATCTCCGGGGACATGCAATACTACCCCACCTCTCTCGCCCTTCCTCGCCCACCATCCGCACTCAGTGCCAGAGTCGTTTTCAATTTCCAATTGAGGTGCATTCCTTTGGCAGGAGTCTCTTCCACTATCCGTAGGCATTCGACTGTGTCATCTGACAGCGTTACAAAGTGCAGTACACATGAAGCTAACTAAGCCTTCACTTGTCTTCCGGTGATGTCTGTGCACATTCCTCTGAATGCCTTGACTTTTGATGCATCAACGTCGTCATCATTGCAGAGCAGAGTCTGCTTTTTGCCATGTCTCCCTTCCCAGAGGATATGCCAGCATTCTCTGTGTTGGGTGTGTACATCAGGACTGACAGAAATTTCTCAAAACGTTGCCGCTTCGTCGTCATTGTTGTGTGGCTCGACGACAACGATGTCTTTCTGTTTCTCTTTATCGGTGAAATCAAATTGCAGATACGAACCCACAAGCACTGACAACACAGAGACGAATGAACCTCATCTCCTGCTCATCCAAGAGTGACATGTTCAAGGAGTCTGTCTCTCCTTGGCAACGGTATGCGATGTGTAATGGATGCATCTCATCGGAGTCACAGCAGTTCTCGGTAATCAGGATAATGCTGTGTGCGCTCTGACAGTGTGTGTATGCGCCCTCACAAGAATTGATTCAATTAGTCCAAGTTGGACTTGTCCTCCATCAGCCAGCAGTAAGCAGTCACAGAGTCATGAGTGCGGTGCTGGCTGACATCACTCCGTCGGAGGAGTACTTGAACGTTGACATCCAGTTTCTCCCTCGATGGAGGAGGGCGTCAGCTTGACGTGGGACCACTACGGGAGGACAACAGGAAAATTAAATTATGTCACAACGGCAGCGTCTGATGATTCCGGTGATTTGGAGGAAATTCAATTTGGTCAACAGAGCGAGAGTCCTGAGTGATTTGTGGCATTCTCAAAGACATCCCGTTGGTTAGGAGATAAGCGGTATGTGTAATGTGACCTCTGGGGAGGGGATGGGGAGGGAGAAGACAAGCGAAGACAAGAGTAGCTGGGAGACGACTGGCAACAAAGTCTGACTCTTTGCTTATTCAGGGCTGCCAGGATGGAAAGTTTGTTCGATTCACAATTGCGTCAGAATTTCGGTGGCCTGGTACCAACGCACTGTTTCGCCACGAGCAACAGGCGGGAACAACCTTGGAGTTTCCTCAAGCTCGATTCCAGGTCTTGACTGTCCCTTCTATCCATTCTCTCGCCTTCAGTGAAGGTCCTTCGGTTTCACAAGACTGCTGATTTCCCTCCTCTCCTCATGATGTTTCGTGCATAAGCCAATTGCCAGTCCTCGCCCACGCCTAAGGCCTTAATTGGACTTCATTAATATCATCAAATCCCAAAGAATAATGAACGAGAGGGTGCTTCGTTTTCTGGCAGTGACTCCAAGAAGTCTGCAATTACGTACGCCTGTTGTGTGGGAAACTCAAAGCTAACACTTGTTGCGCCCGAGGCTAGCTTTGATT
Source organism: Eristalis tenax (assembly GCA_905231855.2). Lineage (NCBI taxonomy): Eukaryota > Metazoa > Arthropoda > Insecta > Diptera > Syrphidae > Eristalis > Eristalis tenax. The sequence continues at coordinate 40,072,581 of HG993128.1, read as the reverse complement.
GAAGTTTCGAACAGTTCCCCTTGAGCATGTTCCTAAGTGAGTCTTCCACTTGAAATCTCTGCCAGAAATTTGCCAGGAAAACTAAGGAAAAATTAAAAAAGTTGTCACTGCTCTTCGCCTCCATCCACTTAGCATCCGCTTGTTCCGGAACAATGCCACCAATTGCCACAGGCTGCAGTCCCCTCCCCCACCGATGAGATTTGAGGAAAACGATGAAAACTTGTCAAGTCGTAGTCGCACGTAAATTACTTGCTTTTGGAATGCCGTCGCTGTTCCAACAGGCGGCTGCCGTTCTGCCATTGAAGCCCAATGCGACTGACGTGGTTTTGATTTATTGTTCGAATTCCCTAGCTACACCCTCGCCGTCATAGTCGTCCCAGCGCCAGTGTCGAACAGCAATTGATTGCCGTTTGATAGCACGAATGCTGTTCGTTGCCGGTTGCCATGCCTGCCAGCGGCCTAAGCTCTCCTCGCAAATTGAGTCTGATGTTGGTGTCCTTTTCATTAACTTCGGCGCTTGTTGTTTTTTTTGTTTCTTGTGTTTGCAGCACTGCTTAAGCTGAAGGCGATGGAATAATTCTCCAGTAATTAATGCAGGCGAAGTGAACAAAAAAAGCGAAGGCGCCTCTTCGCCTCTTTGGGGGGTAATCAATTTTTCTTATTTAATTTCCAGCTCCTTTAAGATGTGGCACGGGAGTACTGATCCTCCAGTCCCTCGGGGGTGGTTGGGCATTTGGGTGGCGTTGCGAAAAGTTTGGTTAATGGAAAAAGAAAGCTGTTCACTGTGGGAGCAGTGGGGTGGGTGAAAGTTTTCCATTGGAGCTGCTTTTGTTAATTAATTCTTTGGTTGAGAGGCGTCGGTGGTGGCTGGCATCAGAGGGGGTGGAGTCCGCTAGAGGTGTTCATCAATCTTAACGTTGTCGGGGATAATTAGACTTGAGAGTGTGAACGAATATTGTGTCGCTTCACACCGTCTCGGGATAATGGAAGGCAATTTGAAAGGAAGTCGTCGTGAGACACGTTCAGTTTGTACTTGACAATGGTGTGAGCGCTTCGCACTTTGGTGATGCTCGTCAGCGTGATGGCTTGCTTAGTGAGGCAGTTGGGCTTGTCGGGGGTCGGAAGTGAAGGTTATATCTCGGTGAGCGAAATGTTACACTTGAGACTGAGACTTAAATCAAGGGGCTTATCTACATTCGTTCTCAGTTCTGGGACGACAGTCCTAAATCATGACCAAGCCCACATAAGTTCTCAGCTTCATTAGAATACAAAATGCGAAGGGGCCTCTTCGTTCTGTTGGGGAAGTCCTAGATCAATGGCTAATCTCAAGTGAGTTCCCAGTTCGGTCCTCGATCAAGGATCAATCCTCATCTCAGTTCCCTTATAAAAGTCCTAGTGCAAGTTCACGTGAGTTCCCAGATCTAGATTCCTAGAAGTCCTGACACAAAGTGCGAGGCCACATGGGGAACCAGTTGATTCAAGGGGTCCTTGTTGAAGTGAGCTCCCAGTTCTGCCACAGGAGTCCTTTACTAAGGACCAAGCCTAGTCTCTGTTCACTTAAAAGAGTCCAGCTCACCAGCTCTATCAAATTAGTCATTCATCAAGGACCAAGTCCCCGTGAGCTCCCAGTTCCGCAACAGGAGTTCTTGATGAAGGACCGAGCCTCGTCTCAGTTCCTTTTTAAGAGTCCAAGTCACTTGAGTTCCCAGATTGAACTAAGTCCTGATACAAGGTGCGATGCCACATGGGGAACCAGTTGGTTCAATTGGTGAACTTCCAGTTCTGCCAAAGCTTTACTAAGGACCAAGCCTAGTCTCTGTCCACTTCGAGCTCACGTGGATTCTCGATTCCGCAACATGAGCCCCAACTGCCGCGCCAACACTCACACGGCTCAACGGCACATCCCGTTTCCGTTTAAAGACGAAACCATCAATCCGCCACTTGACTCGTGGGCCCCTCTGTGAGATGCCACCCCCTCGGAGAAGTCATAACATATTTATGCAAAATTTGCTGCCACGTCCTGAGCCCGAAACATCCCTCAAGCGCTCAAGTAATCTCCTTCGCACATTTTTCATGCGTTCCCGCATAAGTTACACGTCCCGAGCCACTTACGGAGGTGGTGGTTACACACTCCCTCCCGTGACATCGTGGACTTAAAATGCCGTCTCTCCTAGGATTCCTCAAGGAAAAGAAACAAAAAAAAGAAAAAAACACATCTATCCACTTCCACTAAAGCTACTCGCAATTAAAGTCTCACGCGATGGGATACCCAGTGCGTAGGAGTTGTTTGTCTTGCTGGCTGTTGATTCAATTAAAATCAAGCGAACAAGGGTGCAAAGCCCCCTGTGCTCCCTCCGAGCGGAGCACATGACGAATGTGAACGTTTCCAATTTGTTTCCCTGCCAGACATCCCGTCGCAAGGGTTTGGCTCCAGGGTGAGTGCTGGTAAAGTAATTGCGGCAGTGCCGTGGAAAAGTTCCCCCTCTCTCGTTGCCAAGTCGAACCTGGTGGCTGCAGGAGAGTGGGGCCGGCTTATGGTAAGTTCCTCTGGCAACTTTATGTTACCACTTATTACCATAACAATTAAGGGCGCAATTTATGGGGGAGTAGTTTTCGACGGCAGGCATAAAGTGTATTATTATCATTTTTTCTGCCGTTTGCTGGCGGCGCTAGTGTCGTGTAGTTTATGGAGCAATGAATAATCTTATTAGGGGCTGCACGGAGGGAGAGGGGCGGACACGAGTATTTGCTGTGCTGAAAAGTATTACAAAGTACGAGAAGACAAAGTTGATGGTGTGGCATCGTTACTTCCGGGAATCGTATGAAAGCAATAAAAGCAACTCCACCACAGGCTTACCGAAGCGTGTTTTTTAAGCTTTTCCAGAACTAATGGGTTGTGCCCGCTGGTAGAGGTTTGTTCAGAGGAAGTTGAGGTAATTTATGATGCGCAAACATGGATGCCCCCATCTGCTGGGAGTTGGGTTTAATTGCTGAAATGGTGGTAGACGTTCATTCACAACGGCATGCATTAAATCGGTTCTCAACGAAAAGGACTACCATCTATTAAAGGGAATTCCGGACACGATGGACTTCTTCTTCTTTGTTTGGCGCTACAGTCCGGGGTGGACCTGGGCCTCAACCAACAAGCCTCTCCAGCCAGCACGATCTTTCGCCAGCTGCCTCCAGTTGTACACACCAAGTTGGTTGAGGTCCTTCTCCACTTGTCTGCGCCATCTCGTTCTAGGACGCCCTCTTATGCGTTGTCCCAAAGGCTCGGAATCGAAGACTCTTCGGGCCGGAGCTGTGGTGTCAATCCGCTCTACGTGACCTAGCCATCTTAAGCGTTGGATCCGAAGACGCTTAACTAGGTGCATGCCGCTGTACAGCCCGTACAGTTCGTGGTTGAATCTCCTTCTCCAGACGCCATCAATACAAACAGGACCAAAGATCGCACGCAGAACTTTTCTCTCAAAACGACCAAGAGCTTCTTCATCTGCTTTCAATAGCGTCCATGTCTCTGCGCCATAGAGCAGGACGGGGATGATTAGGGTGTTATATAAAGTCAACTTGGTGTTTCGAGAGATGGCTCTGTTACTCAATTGCCTCTTGAGCCCAAAGAAACAGCGATTGGCAAGAGTAATTCTGCGCTTGATCTCGGTACTGGTGTTATTGTCCCTGTTTACTGCAGAGCCAAGGTAGACGAAGTCCTTGACTACCTCAAAGTTTCTGCTGCCCATTATGACGCTCTGTCCGAGGCGTCGATGTTGTGCGTCCTTTCGTGATGACAGCATTTACTTTGTTTTGCCCTGATTAGCTGCCAAACCCATTTTAGCCGCTTCCGCTTCAATGCTAGCAAAAGCCTCATTGACAGCTCGCTGTGTTCGTCCAATCACGTCAATGTCGTCCGCGTAGGCAAGCAGTTGAACGGACTTTTGGAAGATCGTGCCTCTGGTGTTGACATTTGAGTTTCGCACGATCTTCTCAGCGTGTCGTCTTGTCTAAAACCTTTTTTGACATTGAAGGTCTCGGTGAGTTCGTTACCGACCTTGATGGAGCATCCTGCACAATCTGACGAGTTTGGCTGGAATGTCAAAACTAGACATGGCATTGTATAGCTCGTCTCTATGCACGCTGTCATATGCGGCCTTGAAATCGACGAATAGGTGGTGGGTGTCGATCTGCGTTTCGTGGGTTTTTTCCAGGATCTGCCGCAGTGTGAAAATTTGGTCGATGGTGGACTTTCCCGGCCTGAAACCGCACTGATAAGGACCTATCAGGTTATTGACGAATGGTTTCAGGCTTTCACACAAGACGGCAGAGAGGATCTTGTACGCTATGTTAAGGAGACTGATCCCTCGATAGTTGGCGCAGTCAAAAGGGTCTCCTTTCTTGTGGACCGGACAAACGACGCTGAGATTCCACTCATCGGGCATGCTTTCCTCCGACCATATCTTACAGATGAGCTGGTGCATGCGCCCAACCAGATTATCTCCAGCTGCTTTAAACAGTTCCGCGGACAGTCCGTCCGCTCCAGCAGCTTTGTTCGACTTTAGTCTAGATATCGCTATCTTGACCTCGCCTAAGTCGGGGGGACGGAATTCTTGGTCATCCTCGTCCAAATTAAGTGGAACATTCTGCCTGACTGCGGAATTTGTGTCGTCATCGCCGTTTAACAGTCTGCAGAAGTGATTTTTCCAGATTCTCAGCATCGACTGCGACTGTACTACTAGTTGTCCATTTTCATCCCTGCAGGCTTCTGTCCGAGGTGTATACCCTCTGGATAACTGTTTTACCTTTTGGTAAAACTTTCTGACCTCCTTTCTGCCGTAACATCTCTCCATCTCTTCGACCGCGCGCTTCTCGTGCTCTTTCTTTTTCCTTCTGAGAAGCCGGTTCTCTTCCCTTCTCTTCTGCTCGTAGAGCTCACGAACAGCTCTCGTTGTTCGACGCAGAGTTGCCTTGTAGGCCTCCTGTTGGGCTGCATGTGCCTGCCTGCACTCGTCGTCAAACCATGGGTTCTTCTTTGGTGGTGTCGTAAAACCCAGCACATCACTGGCAGCTTCTTTGATGGCTTCTTGACAACGTTTTCATTCCTGGTCTATTGTGGTTGTAGGCAGGGTCGAACTTGCGGAGAGTTTCAGGGAGACTCGGTCGGCAAAGTTCCTAACGATCGACCCTTTAAGTTAATTCACGACATCGCCAATTGAAGCGATGAGCCTATTGGAAAATGAGATCGATGAGCAATTTATTCTTCTTTTTGGACCGATTAATTGAGCCATTTGACGTCTCAAGACTGGGATAGGGATTCGAGAAATCAGTCGTATATGTCGATCAACCAATTGCAGTCTTGCATCATCAGTCATTACATATGTTGTCAAGTACCAGCCAATGCCGAGCCAATCTGCCCGAAAATATGACTCCAAATAGGTCTCTTCGTATGGAGCTCATAAAACGTTGTCCTGCTCAGGATTCTCATGAAGTAATGTCTGAAAATGTAAATAGTAAGCATTTCTTCTGAACCCAGTGTTAGTTCGATCAACCTTCTCTCCCCTCAGCCTAACAACTAATGTCGCTGCACCGCTTCGAGACAAGATATGTATGTGCTATTCCAGCAGGGGACAGCGGCTTAGCTCCGTCGTCCTTGTTTATTTCCGAGTCGATTTTTTCAAAGTCTCCGATGGTTGACTCGGTTGTTTCTTTTATGATTTAGGTTAGGTTAGGTTGGTGGGTTGGCGGACTCGTTGAGATGCCCTCCTGAATGCCTTCGAAGAAATATTCTCTCAGAGTTCTGTGTTTCAACTCGCAGAGGTAGTGAGAAGTCGCCTCTTTTTCCATTCACCGCTGCCTCTGCATATGTTGTCCATTTTCCAGTCATGCCACTCTTGTGTGCTCCACCTACCATCGTTAGGTTATGTTACTTCACGTATGAGTGGCTGACTTCAAAAGTCAGCCAGACTTAGGCCAAAGAGGTCCCATTGTGGCACCACGCGGATTGACTGCTCCTAATCTTCGAACGCACCAACTGACTTATGACGAAGCGGCTTAGATGGTTAGTGTATCTGCTGATCGTTGAGATTACTGAAGTAGTAGCGCCTCAATGTGACATGAGCAGTGGAGGCGATTTGCGGTTTCCACCCCTCTCCATCCTCGAGACACCCATCCAGCGGGCATGCATTTGAATTGCACAGTGTCCAGTGTTGACGCCGATGAACAGAGGGAGGCATTGCTTAAGACTAAGTGATAGCCATATGTCCTTTGTTTTAGCCATTTGCTAGGAATATGTTGCTTTTTGCATTGCTGAACTTGGGCCGAAGCACCAGAGTGGCCAGAGAGCTTAACCTTCTTAACCTTCTGCTGCCTCTATGATTGTGTCATCCGCTTTTTGTTTGACATCCGCAAGAGGTCGTTGGATCCATAAGATGGCTGAGGCTCGGACACTTTCCTCAGGAGTTCATCAGCTGCTTCATTGTTGGTCATGTCCCTGTGGCCCGGGACCCAGCATGGAGTGGGTGCTGAGATACCCTTCGCGGCATACCCACACTGGAACTTGTAAGCGAATGCTTCGTTATGACGCTCTTGGTGTAGTTGCATGCATGTGGTCAAGTGGTGGTGTGACCTTCAAGCCGCTGTTGGAGCAGTCATAATTAAGCCTGTTTCAAGCGCCTGCTTGTCTCTGAAGTCTGAAGTTGGTGATGCCTGCCACCAGTCTAAGGGCTCTTTTACGCGGTGTTGAGGGGAAAGAGAGGTAGAAGGTGGCTATCTCTATAATGCTTCATATCTGCTAAAAGCTGAGAATAAAAATACAAGAAAGAAGGGAAAAAGAAGCGGAAGCTCACGCGAAAGCTGATACGATCTCTGGTGCACACAGAAAAATAACGAAAGCTCTCTCGAAAGCTGGTACATTTTTCGCACTCATGCGAGGCGGGAGCCTCCTGCAGGTTTCATTTTCCTTGTCTACAAGCCTCTCATTTGATGCGTTGAAACTTGACGAATTTTGACCGTTAAAAAGGGGCCAATGGGTCAGACAATCACGCGTAAATCCGCGCGTCTTGGAGTTTGGTCCTCTTTTCTTGCCGTAGACCCTGCACGACACACGACATCTTTTTCATTGACAATTTTTGTCTAGCGTACTTCGCAGTGGCAGGCTGTGTAAGACACATACTCTAACCTCTTCCTAGAAATGTTTCCTCACAGTAAATGCATAAAATGTGTATTTTTGATTAATGGACTGTACCTTAAGGTGGAGCCCTCTGGTCACTCAATGACCAACATCGTAAAACTCCTCTTTACTGGGACTCAACCCTTGCCTTAGATTCTCAATGCACGCCGAAAGTGTCACCCAAGTTGATCGGGCCACTGGACGACCCTGTTACTGATTCGGTGCCAGCTGCGTGTTATTTTTGTGTGGATGGGGCCTACTTGTCGGAGGAACAGGACGAGTACCCAAAAAGAGGGGGGGAGGGGAGGGGAGGGGAGACAGGTGTACTTGAGGGGAGGGGAGACAGGTGCCTTGAGATTATAGCTTCAAAAGAGTCGTCGCATAAGGTTGCACTTATAATTCTGTTGATGAGCAAGCTTTTAATGAATTGATGGACTTTAGTACTGGATTTCCTTGGTTTTCGCGTTGTTGAAGGTCCCTTCGATATCAAGGAACTCAGCAAATGTAAATTCTCTTACACTTTAACGCTCAGTTTCACTCTCTTCTCACGCTCTCAATAAAACTGATGCTTGATAGCGCTTTTCTCAGTTTTCCTTCCATTTTACTCTTCGTTAAATTATTTGTCCTCTTTTATGCGCACCGACTAGGTACTTTGTTCCATTTTCTTATTATTTGCTTTCACTGGTCAGACTCAGGGACGGATTTTCTGAAGTGTTTGTTATTATCTCCCTTCACCGATAGCAGCACGGGCGCACTACAATGATTCCAAAGGACTGAACCATAGGCATTTTGAAACTACAAAGTGCGGCAAATACACCAACAATCCAATAGGAATTTCAGCAACTACACGCACCAGTTAGAAGGGTTGCCATTCTCTCATCGATCGCATTAAACAAACGAAGTTCAACTGAACTAAAGTTCAGGTTCCGCTGTGAAACCGGACGAGTTAAACTAGACATTTGAACTCCGTTTGAGGTTCAGCTGAGCTGATGTTTAAACCGTCAAATTTATTTTAACGGGATTCTGTTTACCATTCAGATTACAACTAGACTCACAAACTGAAGGTTAGGGTGTGGGCTCAACAATAGGGGCCCAGCTGATGTACTCTGTTTATTATTATTGTCGGCTTATTGTTTATTTTTTATGTGCAAGTCCGTGTGCCCACGGTGGTCTTTTTGGGATGGGGTGGTGATGTGTTAGCCGACTTAGCCTCGATGGTGATTGCTATCACTGCTCTGGTGAATCCATGCAGCTCGTTGTCCGACGTCGTTGGAAAGTTCTGCTCGTTTAGCAGATGTGACGCGTTGAGGTAGCGTTGTCGGGGGATTGTGTTCCTCAGGTTCCTGATTTCCTCATTAGGATGGTTTTTTATGTCTAGTTGCTGCTTTCTGAACAGTGTCACCATGTACTGTTGCAGGGGGATGATGCGTGCTTGGTCGTAAAGCCTATTGTTGCTGTGGTGCCTTTGACGGGCCCTGTCGAATGTGAGTCCGGTACATACTCGCAGTACAGTAATTTTTTTTCGAAAAATTGCGAGCTTCATCATCTTGGTCTTAGAGATGGTGTGCCGTAAGATATTGCGAAGCCGTACGTTTGTCCTCTGGCTTAATCCATTTTGCTTGCGCATCAAGGGATAAATGCGATGGAAGCCTAGGTTGGCCTTCTTAAGGGTCAGCTTCGAATGACTGTTGAACTTCAACCTTTCCGTTAAGTTAATGTCAAGATACTTGACATTCTCGTTTGTTGGTATTTCTGTACCGTTAGGTAGCACTTCCTTTGTGCTTCGACATTTGGCGGCTGATCTGCATCCACCTCTGGATGGTCATCTTAAGCACATAAGTACCGATTTCCCAGCATTGATACGAATACCCCATTTGGTATAGTAGTCAAATTTGTTCGCTGTTTGGATTTGGACCCTTTGCTTCGCTATCTGCGGTGACATCGAGCTGGCATATGTCAGCGAGTCAGCCAAAATTGACATCATTTCATTGTGTCAGTTGGATGTAGTTGATCTGCCGTGTAGATGTTGAAAAGCCACGGTCCCAGCTTTGATCCTTGTGCAATTCCCGCCTTGGTGCTCCGCTCTGTTTACTTGCTGCCTTCAACTGAGATGTAGAATCTTCTGCAATGCAGAAAGCTATAAATTAGTCTGATGAGGTTGAAGGGGAATCCCATCTGTTTCAGCTTGTAGATGAGAACCTTTAGGCCCGGTGCACACATGAGTCATTTCGACACGCGGTGCCGCAGCGTCGCCGCCTTTAAAAAATAAATTGAGTGGTGCACACAAACGTGCGATGATGCTGTGGCAACGTGCGTCGTTCTCGCGGCTAAAAAACCGCATGAATCCGCGAGACCGCTGCTTCACCGCAGTCGCATGTCACATTGCATGTCATTGAGCAGCGTCATTTCAGTCGTTCATAGACCTCCACACAGTGCAGACGTGATCGGCTTCAGTTCGGAGTATTACTTTTCAAGTCCACAAAATAACACGGCAAATTGTATAGTGTCGATAGCTCAGTGGGTAGCGTCATCGCTCGTGATACGGACGAGTCGGGTTCAATACCCACGGAAATCCAAAAAATTTTCATTCTTTTTTTAAGAATAAACAACAAAGACACATTGTGTGAGTGGCGTGATGGACGCAGAGGAGCAACCCGCGCTCCCAAAAACGGGTAGAAACAGTGAACCGGTAGCGGGCGCATCAGGCCACCAAGCTGGTGTACCAAGCCAAGCCGAAGAGAGGAAGAAGAGGAAGAAGAAGCTGTTACCACAGACAACCACGGTGAAACGCCGAACTACTGTCACTGAGGTGACCTCAGGCGACATGTACGTTGCGGGAAAGCCGAACACAAGAGCAGCAGCAGCAACTGCAACTACAATAGCAGCAACAACAATAGCAGCAGCCAACACAGAAGTAGCAGCAACAACAAAACAACAACAATCAGTAGACGACGTCCTATACGAGTCGGCAGAGGGCGAAGGGAGATTCTCCTACGGAGGTAAAGGGAACCCCTTTAGTTCCCTAGTGTCATCCGAGTCGGAAGACGAAGAGGAGGAGGACAGAGAGCAACTTCGCAAAATCCAAAGAAAGAGAGAGGAGCTGGATGCACATATACATGCAATCCAAACAAAATTACAAGCCAGGAGAGCGGCCAAAGAAGCTGCACAGCAACAGCAGCAGCAACAACAACAACAGCAGCCAAAACTGCAGCAACAACTTCAACAACTGCCAAAGGGAAAGCGTAAGTTAGCTGCCAAACACCAAAAACAGCAGCAGCAGCAACTACAACAACGGCCGCATACACAACAGCAGCAGAAGAACCAACAGCATCAGAAACAACAACAGCAACACCAGCAAACAAGAACACCGAAAGCAGAGAGATGCCCGCCAATAAACGTTTTCGGAATGGAGACTAAGGATGTTGATATACTATGTAAGTTGGCCACTGAAAACTCCTTTTTTATTAAATATAAAGGGCCCTTAAGGCTATCTGTCCACTGCTTATCAGTGGCAGACTACCGCGCTGTAAAAGAAGAATTAACGGCGGCGGGGGCCGAGTTTTTTTCGTATACTCCCAAAGAAGAAAAAGTGCAGACCATGCTCCTTAAGGGCGTGGATCCAGCTACTGATCCTGAAGATATCCTCGTTGAGCTGCGCCAGGCGCAGAACGACGATGTCACGTTCGTTGGGGTTAAGCCCTTCAACACTGCGGTAACGAGAAGGGAGAATAGGAAACTTCCGTTCTTCCTTGTCCAGGTCAGCCCAGACAGCAAAAAAGACAGCCTTAAGCGCATTAATCGCCTAGGTTCTATTTCTGTTACATGGGAAACATTAAAAAAGACCAAGCGCATACTCCAATGTGCTCGTTGTCAGAGGTTTGGGCATGCCGCGGCGAACTGGAACATGCAGTCTCGCTGCGTCAAATGCGCTAAAACCCACATCCAAGGGGAATGTCCCTTAGGGACGGAAAAGGTCGAAGACAGGAGTAAGCTAATGTGCGTAATCTGTAAGACCAATGGACACCCGGCAAAACTATCGGGGATGCCCTAGAGTGCAAGAACTCAGAAAAATAATAGAGGCTAAAAAGAAAACAAAAATGGTAGAAGCGCCTCGTGCTCCATCTACCACTGTTACTCCGGCAGTCTCCTATGCCCAAATGGCATCAGGTAGGCGACCGGTACAACAGACAGTGCCGAAGGTGGCTGCGGTCCCAGTGACCAGGCAACCCGAAGCTGAAATGGATCTGAAGGCGGTCTTGCTCTCTATCCAGGGGCAGATCTCTCAGCTCCAAAAGCAGTTCCAGGAGCAAGCAGCGCGGGTAGACCTCATCTACTCGACGTTGTTTGCCGTGCCTAACGCCACAACTTCCTAATGGCTGCGCACGCAGCCAGTAACCTTAAGATCCTAGCAGTGAATGTGAATTCACTGATTAGGACTGAACGAAAACTAACGCTCGGTAACCTTCTGCAAATCCACAATCCAGACGTGTTGATGGTCAGCGAAACTAAACTGAACCAAACGCGCAAACTCTGGTACAAGAATTACCACATAATTCGAAGAGACCGGCCCCAATCCTTGCAAGGGGGCGGGGTTGCTCTCCTAATAAAAAAAGGCCTGTGTCATAAGGTCTTGTATAGCAGTGAAGTGCGAAGATTTCAAGTGCTAGAAACGTGTATTGCACGCATTCCGCTACAGGGTGGAAAGCGGTTATATGTGATCGCGATCTATGCAGCTGACAATAGTGCCCTCAATCGAAACTTTATTTCAGAACTCGACACTCTATTCAGTAGCCTTCGACTAAGCTCGGAGGAAAACTATTACATCATTGCCGGGGATTTGAACGCCAAACATAGAGAATGGGGCAATAGAGTGCATAATGACAGGGGAACCCCACTGTATAACTGGTTGGCAGAGCACAATATTGAGTTCAAGCTAGATTTGCTTGTAACCGATAGGCCATCGTATCCCAGAAGCGGGTCCTATCTGGATCTATTGCTAATCGACAAAAGACTAACGATACGAGACGTGGAAAGACGCACACGGAACTGCTTAGCTACGATTGAGTACGAAAGTGATCACTGCGGACTCTTCGCGGCTATTCAGCTCCCGAACGAGGTGGAAGAACTTGGGGAATATGTCCAGAGGCACCTTTATAATTATAATAAGGCCCGCTGGCCACGCTTCTCCAGGACTTTAGTCACAGAACTACGTTCGAGTGGGATCAATCCACCGACGAACAGAAACCTGACAAACGAGGAGGTTGACAGGTACCTCAGACAAATGGATGACATAATCAAACGTACCATGGACAAGATCATTCCGAAGATAGTACAAATCGATGACAGCGATGTTTATCGAAATGCTACCATCGATGCACTTCACGCGCACAAAAGTAGGCTGCTGTCGAGACTCAAACTCTTGTACAGGCGGTTTACAGACCCACAAAACCCGGAAGTCAGGGCACTGAAGTCGGAGATCAAGAACCTCCAACAATTAATACGTATCAATTATAGCTTGGCTATAAGCTTGCACTGGGGCAATAAAATCCGGGCTGTACGTTCTAACAACCCGGGTATGTTCCCTCAAGTAAACAAAATATTTCGGAGGAAAGATCAAAACGACATTCAGGCCGTTAGACTCCCTAGGACGACAAATAACGAACAGTTACTGACTTCAGTTGGCATAGATCCAGATGGGGCAGTGCTAGACAATGACTTCTTCGTGGTTGAAGATCCTCAGGAGAAGGTGAAAGCAATCGGTGCTGTGTTCCAGCGAGTGTATACGGTTAACGAGGTTCGTAGGCCGAATCGCGAACTGGAGAACGAAGCCCTGCTGAACCACAACAATCTTCGTAATGAGATAAGACAATGGCGATCTGAGAACCCAGGTTTCACATGGTTCAATGACGATAATTTGGCACATAGTGCCGTCGCCAATGATGGAAATCACATCTTGATTTCTCAAGAAGATCTCCAGGGTATCTTTAACTCGCTGAAGAAGAAAAAGTCAGTGGGAATCGATGGTATACCTAATATTGTGCTTCGCCATCTTCCCCCCGAAGCTGTGCAGATTTTCACAACATTGTTTAACAATGCGCTGAATAATGTATATTACCCAAAACATTGGAAAACAGCTGTGGTGCAACCAATCCCTAAACGGGACAAAGACAGATCAATCCCGACGAACCTTCGATCGATCAGTCTTCTTCCTTGCATAAGCAAGGTTTTTGAAAAGATTGTCATTCGAGTTCTGAAACAATGGGTTGAGGAAAATAATATCATACCGGACAACCAATTCGGATTCAGAGCGGGGCATGAAACCATACATGCCGCGTCTAAACTTGTGTCCGACATCCAATGGAATAAAGCCAAAAAACAATGCACGGGTGCTTGCCTGATTGACTTGGAGAAAGCGTTCGACACCGTTTGGTTGGAGGGCCTCTTCCTCAAGCTGGTCAGACTAGGCATAAGTAAACCATTGCTATACATGATCTATGACATGATAACAGGTAAAAAGTTCGTCGTAAAAAGTGGCGATGTAACTTCTTTCATGGTCTTTGACATCAAAAACGGTCTGCAACAGGGAGCGGTTGGTTCGCCGATCTTGTTTTCAATATTCACTGCTGATCTTATAGGTTCAATGCCGCACTTAATTGCGTACGCCGACGATTTAGTGGCGTACAGATCAGGTCCGAAGGTCGAAGTAATAAATATCTTGTTGCAACGTGACTTCGAACAAATTCAGCGATTTTGCGACGAATGGAAGTTGGTTATCAACTTCCTGAAGTGTGAAACTATCCTTTTCAGAACCCCGTTGTACTTGGCATCATGGGATACGCGCACAAACTGGCGTAAGTTCGGCATTTTGGACCCACGGGGACGGCTGTTAGATGTGAAAAGTGTAGTCAGATATCTTGGCATTTGGTTGGATCAATATCTGTATTTTGACAAACATATAGATATTGCTCTGACGAAAGCTAAAAAGGCCTTTGCTATGGCAAGGGGGTTGTTTTACAGCAGCCAACTTGATTCCAGAGTGAAGGTAATCTGCTACATGGCCCTCATCCGGCCAATTATGGCGTACGGTTGTCCATTGTGGTTCAACGTGAGTCCTTCCCAGATGGAAAAGATGAGGTTGTTCGAGAGACAGTGTCTTCGGACATGTCTCCGGTTGTATCGTACACCCGAGTCTGAGTACAAGAAGTACTATCCCAACGAGGTCCTGTACAACGAGGCAAACTTGAACAGGATTGATAATTTTATTATTAAGCTGAATAGAAGGCATATTGCACGAGCTATGACTTCTTCCAACAGTCTGATCTTTGGGGCTTACTACCCCAACGTAATGTATCATGAGAGAGTGCGCCTTACCGGCTTTATTCCTCCCGAGGCGTTCCTCTACCTCGACACAATTGGCCTAATACAGGATCCACACGGATGTCCTGTAATCTTCCATGTCGTACGCCGAACAGTGGATAGGCGACTTCAATATGAACGGGATGTCGCTCGAAGTCACGAGGATCTCCTCCGGTTCAGTAGAGCGATCTCTGCTCGAGACAGGAGAGAGTCTGCCAAAGAACGGCAATTTTACTGGTGGTTACACCAAAACCAGTCTCCGCCGCCGCTGGCTTTTTTAAATGACCCGGTAGTTGACCATGGTGGCCAGCTTACATAGGTTTTAAGGTAGTTATTAAGAAAAAAAAAATATCAAAAAAAAAAAAGTATAAAACAAAAAATCAAAAAAAAAATAACAGATGTAAAATAAAAACCCAAAAAAAAAAGATGCTCCACGGCGTATAAACTATATATGTTAAGCATATACATAACATATACGCCCTGGTGCACGCGTCCGTACTGTTACGGACATAGTTAAGATAGTCTTAAGTTTTATGTTAGGGTAAGTTAGGATAAGGTAGGTTAAGTAAAAAAAAATGTTTAATAACAGTTTGTCGTCAAAGACTTTAAAAAAAAAAACACGTAGATTAAGCCGAAAGGCACATGTATAATATAGATTAGATTAGCTTAGAGTACCCGAATAGGGTCAGTAGGTTAGTATTAAGAACATTGTGAATTCCTAAGTTAGTTAAGCTAGTTTTAAGTTATTTTGTCTAGCATGTAAGTTACACTCAATATAATAAAACAAAACTACATTAAAAAAAAAAAAAAAAAAAAAAAGCAGCGTCATTTCGCCGTTAATTGAAATTCAAAAGAAAGATGTTGAAGAATTTGAACTAGAATTATTTATCAATGAAATAAGATGGAGCGTGGCTTCCGAGGCATTGCACTAAGTACGCGAAAATGACTCGTTTCCATTTATAAACCTCCATTGCTGCCAGCCAAACGCGAACTGCAGATTGAGTCCAGCGAGAAAACCCGCTGAACTCGCGTCAAAATGACGCATGTGTGCACCGGGCCTCACTGTGAATCTGGGCATAAATCACACCCAACACATCGTGTAATGCGGTGTATGTTGCAGATTGGGTTGCGGTTCAATTTACCCCGAATATACAGGCAGTCGTGTGCTCAAAGTTGAGCATACAGGTGCCTGCATTCTCAACAAAAATTAATTTCAAACGGGACTCCCGAGACAAAAAAAAGGAACTTAAATGCAGTTTTCTAAAGCAATTAGTTGTGTACTTGTAACAAGGAAACAAAGAGAATGCCTCAAAAACTAAAGGGAAGGCGGGTCATACGATCCAAAGTGCAACGAAATTTTGATCAACAATGAACCACCCTTCTACACTTTGCCCTTATACTCTTGTGACTGACTGTACGTTTTCAAACTCCATTCAAAGCCTTTAGGACGAACGAAGTTAGACATTTTGGTCAATAGCACTTGGCTGTTCTGTAGATGGTCTTTCCTGCGTTTGGATCACAACATTGACGTCTCTCCAAGAGGACGGTATGTCCATGGGATGGGGAATTATTATGTGATTAGATTATTAAGAATACATAGCAATGGCCCGACGACCTAGAGGCTTTGGCTGCATTTAAGACGAAGCTTGATACGTCCTTACACCACCATGCCGACGCGGCGATTTGCTGTCAGCACAGTCCCTCCGAGTCAGATTCTCCGCATGTCTCGTTACCTCCTCTCCGAACTCCTCTAGAAACTATCGAATTTGTGACTTGTTCACAAGAAGCAGATATCCGATCCCCATTACCCCCACGCCATCTGCACGTGGCGTGGCCTTAAAGGCGTCTTTCCTTCCAGCCGCTCAGTTTACACTCCGTCCGCTTGTAAGTGCAAGTCAAGCACAATAAGGAGATTTGCTCCTCCTTAGCTCCCCCCCGCATTACTTCAGGACTCCTCGACAATAAGGAGATTTGCTCCTCCTTAATTACCCCTCGCATTCCTTCAGAACGCCTCGGCCAGATCTGCACTGTGCATCGCATTCCTTCTATTGAGCATCTAGACATAGATCTGGTCATCCACGCAACCACCTGCAACGTACGAGCAATCCGAATTCCTTCGCCTGCCAGGCATCGAGCTGGATCCTGCAAATCGTTAAAGCCTTAAAGTATTTGCAAAGTTCTGCTTGGGCGGGCATTCACATTCCGGTGTGTTCATCTGGCATTCGGACGCTGCACAAAGGTGTTATCGCAGCACGACCACAGGGTGCCGTGCACCCCTGTGTGAGTGAGCGCGCAAATCTCTGCAGTTCGGTCCGTCCTCGGAAGTAACTGACTGATATGAGCACAACATTTGATTCCACATGCAGAAAGCCAGTCGACCGAATCCGAGCACATATTCACATCCCTGACTGCAAACAGATGCACAGATGCGGTGCGGCGCTGGGGACGGGCGGTAATCGTCAATCCTCGACCCGGATAGGTGCTCCGAGTGAGAATGGGAGTTTTTACAATCGACGAATGATTCAATGCTTCTGCGAGAGATTTTTAATGGTTTACTTTTTGTTCCAGGGACGGGCCGGTTGCCGGGGTCGTTAGATGCTTTGCTGCAATGTCAGTCGCTTTATCCAAAGGTTATCCAGCCGCGGCCACGGGGCCTTTAAATCCTTACTGCGGCCACTGTGTCATAAATTCAAAGGAGCATTGCATCGTATCGCCCGAACACAGTGGTCTCTGTGATCTGTGAAGTTTTACACCCCCTCCCATGGATGCAAGCATGCACCGACAGTTCCAACCATTCGAACGGGTGCCTGCAGAAGGGATCAGTGGGGTTGTGCAGTGCACACAAGGACCGGAGAGAACGAGCCAGTTCATTACGCCCGCTCCGGAGAAGGTATCCGATGTTTAGTGAATCAGAGCAGGGCGCCCCGGAGTACATTGTGGACACGAAAACATGCTACGCTCTCGAAAAACTGTTTGCGACTTATTTTATTTTCAGCAGCACTCAGATGGCACCGAGCGCTGACTACTGGCCTGTAATTAGAAACGAGAAGCCACTGAATACACACCGCCCCCCATCGTGGTGCATCTGGTTTCGGGAGCCACTGGTGGGATTTGCGAGTGTTTTCGGCTTATACGTGACTGCTTTGATGGCCCGTAAATGGGAGCA
Organism: Eristalis tenax; assembly: GCA_905231855.2. Taxonomy (NCBI): domain Eukaryota; kingdom Metazoa; phylum Arthropoda; class Insecta; order Diptera; family Syrphidae; genus Eristalis; species Eristalis tenax. Next base: position 40,054,900 of record HG993128.1, on the reverse strand, counting down.
ATGGAGATGTGTTTTTGTTGTTTTTTTGAAGACCAACGCACGGATAGTTTGGCGAGCGTTCCAAGGGAAGTGGCAACACGTAATTAGGAAAATCGGTGATTTGTGAAGTCGGGAGTTTGGGATCGAGGGTAGTTTGTTTAAACTTCGCGAGCGTGCAGGGCGATGTAATAGAGCGAGTGAGTGCGGTCATTAGCGGGCACCATGCTGGGGTTTGGTGACCAATTCACGTAATTGGTTATGAGGGGCCGACATGTGAGGGGAGCATAGGTGGGAGAAACGAGGGATAATTGGCTGGGGTTCCGCTGCTTATGGGTGACCTGTGTGGTGGAGGTGGTACTGGTGTTAGAGGGATTCTAGTCGAGTGGAACGCGTTGGATTGTAGTTAATGAAGTCGTTAGTATTTGAAGCTAATTTCGGTTTTAAGGGGATGAAATTAATGCGTTTGAAAAGAGCGTTATCGAGCGGGGATTATTGGGGGTTAACTTACAGGGACGCGGCTGTTGGTTCGGTGGAATCGGTTAAATACCACAGCTGGACAAGTGAGTGCTGTACTTACATTTTGCAAATATTTCTGATCGTATCTCCTCATCAGGGGCCGGCAAATCACGCACGATAGATCTCCAGAACATGCTCCAACCACCGCGTCTTGGGTCTACCAAGCAGTGATGGAATCACAAGACTCTGTCGTATGCCGTGTCGATACTCTAGGATGAGTCAAGTTCTATGGTGGGTTGGGTAGGTTGGTAGCTCAAGGCGACGTGTAGCCCAATTTACCAGGTGTATCAGGACTAAGGACCCTTGTTGAGTTCAGAGGAGTTTGTTCGTTTTATCACCGGTCTACCTAAGCCACAAGGAATCTGCCTGGCGACGATTGAAGGTCCAGGACTTGTGAAGGAATTCTTAAGCAAATTTTTACACCAGGACACCAGGACACCAATAAGCTTGAAATGGTATATGTCCAAGTATATCCATTTGCATCCTTAATCCGCGTGTTCCAATATTTGTTGTCTCCACTTATGGGTGTTGTCCTCTTGTCTCTGATTCTATTCCACTGAATTGTTTTCTGAATTCTAGGAATTCTAGGAAATTCAACGGATACTTAGTTGATTGACAATGTATACCTACAGACGCGTGGCATGGCCTGTGAGTTTCGAGCTTGATGGTGTGGTTCTATAGTGCTACCAATTAGATTAGATATGAGGTCTATAGGAGATAAATATCTCTATAAGCGATCTATCGTAGATCTATAGGGGCCATGTCAACCCTTAGAAAATACTTAATTGAACTTTGAGAGCAGGGCTAGCAAATCTGTCGTTTTTATGGATTTCCTTCAATCCATGTGGATTCTATTCAATCTCGAGCTCTTGCTTATTTAACGGGCGGGCGACCTATGGAGGGTCCGAGCTTGAGCAAGATCTTAGCATGTCCTCAGAATTTTGGCACATAAAAAGTCGTTAAGTTAGAGGATCAAGCTTCTCAGCAACTGCCCGTGTTTTCATCAGGCGGGCGACCCATGGAGGGTCCGAACCTGAGCAAGATCTTAGAATGTCCTCAGAATTTTGGCATTTAAAAAGTCGTTAAGTTAGAGGGTCAAGCTTCTCAGCAACCGCCCGTGTTCTACGCGCTATAGTTCTTTCACGAGTGCAACTGTTTTGCGCCGACTCCGAACGACCAAATGGAGAAGTTTTTCCTTCACAATTCCACTCTTTGAGCATTGTCAGTGACTTGAAAGAAGGGGGCCGTGAAAAATATTTGCTCGTGCCTGGGCTGCGTAGGCTCAAGAGCGTTTTTTTTTTTTGTAATGTAATTTTGTTTTATTATATTGAATGTAACTTACATGCTAGGCAAAATAACTTAAAACTAGCTTAACCAACTTAGGAATTCACAATTGTTCTTAATACTAATCTACTGAACCTATTCGGGTACTCTAAGCTAATCTAATCTATATTATACATGTGCCTTTCGGCTTAATCTACGTGTTTTTTTTTGGTAAGTCTTTGACGACAAACTGTTATTCATTTTTTTTATTTTTGTACCAAGAAAACTGATTAAAAACTTGGCTAAACTTAACTTAACTACTTAACCTACCTTATCCTAACTTACCCTAACATAAAACTTAAGACTATCTTAACTATGTCCGTAACAGTACGGACGCGTGCACCAGGGCGTATATGTTATGTATATGCTTAACATATATAGTTTATACGCCGTGGAGCATCTTTTTTTTGGGTTTTTATTTTACATCTGTTATTTTTTTTTTTTGATTTTTTGTTTTATACTTTTTTTTTTTTGATATTTTTTTTTCTTAATAACTACCTTAAAACCTATGTAAGCTGGCCACCATGGTCAACTACCGGGTCATTTAGAAAAGCCAGCGGCGGCAGAGACTGGTTTTGGTGTAACCACCAGTAAAATTGCCGTTCTTTGGCAGTCTCTCTTATATCTCGAGCAGAGATCGCTCTACTGAACCGGAGAAGATCCTCGTGACTTCGAGCGACATCCCGTTCATATTGAAGTCGCCTATCCACTGTTCGGCGTACGTCATGGAAGATTACAGGACATCCGTGTGGATCCTGTATTAGGACAATTGTGTCGAGGTAGAGGAACGCCTCGGGAGGAATAATGCCGGTAAGGCGCACTCTCTCATGATACATTACGTTGGGGTAGTAAGCCCCAAAGATCAGCTTAATAATAAAATGATCAATCCTGTTCAAGTTTACCTCGTTGTACAGGACCTCGTTGGGATAGTACTTCTTGTACTCAGACTCGGGTGTACGATACAACCGGAGACAAGTCCGAAGACACTGTCTCTCGAACAACCTCATCTTTTCCATCTGCGGAGGACTCACGTTGAACCACAACGGACAACCGTACGCCATAATTGGCCGGGCGAGGGCCATGTAGCAGATTACCTTCACCCTGGAATCAAGTTGGCTGCTGGAAAACAACCCCCTTGCCATAGCAAAGGACTTTTTAGCTTTCGTCAGAGCAATATCTATATGTTTGTCAAAATACAGATATTGATCCAACCAAATGCCAAGATATCTGACTACACTTTTCACATCTAACAGCCGTCCCCGTGGGTCCAAAATGGCGAACTTACGCCAGTTTGTGCGCGTATCCCATGATGCCATGTACAACGGGGGTCTGAAAAGGATAGTTTCACACTTCAGGAAGTTGATAATCAACTTCCATTCGTCGGAAAATCGCTGAATTTGTTCGAAGTCACGTTGCAACAAGATATTTATTACTTCGACCTTCGGACCTGATCTGTACGCCACTAAATCGTCGGCGTACGCAATTAAGTGCGGCATTGAACCTATAAGATGTGCAGTGAATATTGAAAACAAGATCGGCGAACCAACCGCTCCCTGTTGCAGACCGTTTCTGATGTCAAAGACCATGAAAGAAGTTACATCGCCACTTTTCACGACGAACTAGGCTCAAGAGCGTAGGGGTCGCCACGAGTCTTACCCTCGGCCAAACCAATCGGAAGAGTGCCGGACCAACTGCGGAGAAAGTCGTGCTCTTTCTTGCTTTCTTTTGTAGATATGGACGCCATGCAATTGTCCTCCCGATTGATTCCCCATCTTTGAGAATCGCGACACAAAAATAGCCCTCCGCAGGATAGCGACTATCCGGGACACGCTGTAAGAGGCCAGTGTTGGATCGTACGTGCTGTGGCCAGGGACAGGGGTGTCGGGATGACTCAAGTCCAGTCGTCGGTGTCCAAGGAAAACCGCCAATGCCTTTATACTACAGCTAGAGGGGAAATCTACCTTAATGTTGTTCTAAGGGTCAATTTATCACCATCCTTACCGTAGATTTAACTCGCCTACACCACACAATACAAAGAAACTAGTTCTTGATTTTTGTTATACTTTTTCTATTTCTGTTCTTCTGTCACCGCTTTTGGTTCTTTCACCTCTTCTGCTGCTCTCCTACTCCTGGATGACTTGGCTAATCTCAGCCGTGTTCTAGCGACCCTACTACCAGGTCTCTTTGGAGACTTTCCCCTTACAACGGCAACTCCGCACACCACTTCAGGAATTGCTCTCGACTTTTAGGCGCTCGACTCTTAGGCTGGTGTCCCATCTTTCCGTCTTTTGGCCACCCTTGCCATTGGTTTCCCAATTCCTGCCTCAACTTGGGAATCCCTCCTATCCTGCTCCAACCATTTTGGATGACTGATTGAACCTAACGCCTTGCCTCCTCTTAGGCGAAAACATTTCGCGAGGACATAACTGACAACTTCGAAGTCGAAGACTAGCCGCCCCTTGTTACATTCAGTTCTCAGTGCCAGCAAACTCGTTATCGTCTCGCTAATGATGTCAAGGTCACTGGAGCGTACTGGAAATTGTGCAGACACTTCTTGACTTGCTTAAATCTATGAAAGTTTGCCACCATGGTCATCTATGGTCACCGTGGTCATTTTGAAAACCCAGCGGCGACGGAGATTTGTTTTGGTGGAGATCGCATTGCTACGAGCTCGAAGAAAAATGGACACCCTTGTACATCCTCCATTACCCCAATTGGGTCGAGATAGAGAAATGAATCAATTAAGCCGATCAGGCGCACACTCTCACGGTACATCACGTAACGATGGGGTAGTCTGCCCCAAAGATTAGTCTGTTGGAAGAAGTCATAAAAATGACCTCTTCTGTTCAAGTTTGTCTGGTTGTTCAGGTCCTCGTTAGAAAATAATTCTTGTCCTCTGACTCGGGTGCACAATACAGTCGGTGACACTTCCGAAGACATTGCCTCTCGAAGAACCTGGTATCTTGTTGGCTGTTGTATAACAACCCCTTTTCCACAGCTAAGGGTGTGTGTCGAATGCGAGTCAATCAGGCAGTCAACCGAGCATTTTGTGTTTTCTTGATTCCACTGAAGGTCCCTCTCCGAAGCCGCCCCTAAAGCCTTGTTGGCAGCATTTGTTTAACCTATGATCCTCCGAGTGCCCAAATATGCCTCACTGTTCAACTCAGCCCCCTCAATCCCGGCTTATTTGAAGCCCACATGTGCACATGGTCAACCACAACAATCACTGCTGCGTGAAGCTCTTATTTACGAGTTTTACCCTCAAGCCATTATTGTCTCATATTTCAATCACTTCGGTTGGGTTTTCTGCAAAATTAAAGACATCCACACGTACGTCGCCTCTTCGCCCGCAGCCACAACAGTCACCACAGAAGGCCGCACATATCTCCGGCGCGGATACACAGTCCGGATATCGACTATCGCCATGTACCGTCTAAGGATCCACCCAAGTGCCCGGCTGTACAAACGTGTATGTAGCACCCCCCGCTCGCAGGCATCGAGATTCTGTAATCACTTGAATTGTGTAAAGGATTTTCATACACTTGGCCGCCCTAATCGATGTTTATTCGTTTGAAATTCTCCCCAAGGCATTTTACTCGGGTTCGTCCTTTTTTTGCTTTTCAGCCCGTTCGTCTATGGCCTGTGTGGAAGTGAAGTGTGAGCTGCTGAGCTTTTACTGCTCCGCCTGTGTCTGGCTGCGGGTAGTGATACAAAACCAGACCCACATGTGGATAAGATGCTTGCACAAAGGTTCCTCTTCAACAAAGAAAAAATGGATGTTCGAGGGTATCGTTATGCCAATAACGTGCAGGAATTTCCTATTTATCTCGCTTGGGTTTCTCTAAGCATCCGCGTCCGCGGCTGCCCCCCGCTGACTCATTTAGAACAGACGAGTGTTTATTGAAAATGGAATCACTTTCTGTTGAATTCCGCCACCCACTCGTGGGGCAAGGGAATGGGAAACGAGGAAAATGATCGTCCACGTCGGAAAATTAATTGGAATTTGATACGTCACAAGGATACATTTCAATTTGCGAACTTGCTCAAAACTAATCGCACCAGATGCCGTAAATGATTCGCCTCGACACAGGGACCAAGCTGTATCGCGACGGCCAAGGCAATGAACCCCCTCTTCAGGCATGATGAATTTAATTAGATTTCCCCAGCAACAGACGGGTCTTAAATGAATGCAGAAGCAAGCGAATTTAAAGTTGAAACGTCCACCGAATGTCAGTCAGTGTCTCTGGGAGGAGACACCACTCACTGCAGGCACACAAAAGATGGAACCCCGGCTGGTGTTTGAGGGTCTCTGTAATTCGTTTCAGCGACAGGATAAAAGGATAGAAGCCCTTTAACTCTGCAAAAACGAGAAAACGAAGAAACGGAAGAAATAAACAAAAACCGAGCCACTGAAGGAAATTGCTTTCGTTTTGTTTGCGGATGGCGAAAGGATAACACATCGTACGCGTGTGTGTCGTCGCTGTGTTGTGTGAAAGAAATCCAGAAATTCTCCCCGAAAATAAACGAAACCATAGTTTCGCCGCCCTGCTCCCCGACCGCCGTGCCAGCCATTGTGTTATGAAAAAAGTTTCGCTTTGAAATGGAAACAGGAAGCAAATATTTCCTTTCGTTTATCCTTTGTGTAGTTACTTCCCCTGGCACAAAACGAACCGTGGATCGGGAACGCGACTAAGGTGCCCGCCGGTGGAGGGGAAGTATTTGCAAAAGTTTCTAATTGATTTGTTGGATAAACAGGAGCAAAGTCTGTGTGTCCTTGAAAGTTGTTCCGTTTCTTTCTGTCTACAAAACGCAATAAAAGTTTTCAAAGGGAAATTCATATAAAGTTTCACCCTTGGCTGGAAATTGCATGAGATGTTGTGATTGGTTGTGACTCAACACTGAATCGGAGATAAGGATTCTCGAATCTGGGAAACGAATTTGTGGGTGGCCTTGTGGCGTTGAGTAATCTCATGCAGGGATTTGGGATTCTGAGAAGAAAAATGTGTGCTGTCATGTTTCTCGATTGTGAACATTTGTCATTGCGGATGGTTTTAGATGGAAAACAAGTTTGTCTTTAGATTGACCTACAAATGGTTGGGCAGTTTTTTTCTGACACTGTGAGTTGGAAAGTGGGTTGGAAGACTCACAAGGTAGCCTCAGACACCACGGCTGCGTGGCGCATGGTGCAGCATTGCCGAGTTGTTTGGTGTCTGCCTGGGTAATCTGCGTTGGGATTTCCTGTATGTTGGGATTTCCCTCCAAAACATCGTGGGATAAATTTGCTGTCATTACCTGTGTGGATCGTCAATCAGGTGCAGCGCCAATAATTGGGCTTGTGAGACTAGCTGGTGCCAAATGACGCGAAAACAATGTTACTGGGTGATGCTTGAGGTAATATCTAACGATCATCTGGAGATGTCTCATACTGACGCACGTTGAAAAATTAGGGGTGTGCACTGGCCGATAGGGGGTCATGTGGGTAGACTAGGAATTCCTCATAATTCAGAACCAGCAATTTTGACTCACTCCTAGTCTGTATGTCCAGCTCGGCAAGGGACTCTAGACTATTCCTTGAAGGTTTCGGCGAGATATCAGAGAGGAATGAATGACTGAAGTCCGATGATTCTAATTTCAGTCAGAGCTGTGGTATCAACGGCACTCAGTGCTGATGGGGTCATTTTTGAACCGCGACCTATCAAACAGGCTTCGTCTATTCAACTGGAAACATGTGTTTCGTTTTGCATGTACACACATTAGGAGTGGTCTCGCAGTTGGCAAGTGCTAACAGCCAAACTGCAAGGTCATTGCAAGGTTAGGCAGTCCGAGCGAATATGTAGAAGTGCTTAGACTAGTGACCCACAACAGATTTCTAAGTCTGCGCGGCATTCTTAAATAAGGTGCTTGTTCTTTGATCATGCACACGAGTAAGTGCTCTGCATGGAGTGAAATGCAAGATACACCCCCTTTTCGGGTCATTGAGAATATCTGCTGCTAGTGGGCATGATGTAGGGGAATAATCTCCCATGGGCCTCTCAATGGCAAGGCAAACTTATTACAAACAGAAACACGATTTTCCACACCGAAACGAAAGCACATATTCATGTACCTCCCTGATTTCCCATTTAGTCCGTAAGTGTAGGTCCACTGCACGTGTAGCCTCCGACTGAGATACTCACTCGCTGCAGTTTCTCTGAGTTTATTTCGAATTCCAGGAAAGTCCAGGAAAGCACTCTGCAGCTGGACAGTGACAAATCACGGCAAGTACATAACCGCCACCCCAGCGCCACCAACGCCACCAGCGCCAACTCGAATGCCCCCCGAAACCAAATCCACTAGCGAACTGAGTAGGAATTCGCTACTTTCCCCCACTTGTTTTCGGTTATTTTCTAAAGCGACTTTCCTCAACTTTCCATGACGGCCTTAAATTCTGCTTTCCCCGAACGACTATCGCTGCCATGCTGGGCTTGCATCAACTCCATAAATGTTGTGAGCGCTCTTTGAACAGGGTTTCTTATCCGGCTTTACGTTCGTACGTCTGCACACAGCTCCGTGCTCTCACAGAAATAATTTCATGCACATTAGTCTGACGGAAACACGGAAACCGCATCCTGCGGGCGGAGCACACCCATGGCGGCGCCCCATACCCCGCATCCACAGCGAAACGTTACAATCCACTGATGACTGTGTCATCCACACGGTGGAACAAGCCAGGCTAGTGTTCGTTGCCCGACCTCCAGTGGTGCACGGCAGACCATATTTTTGGCCGTCACACCGATGGAGGGGGAGGCAAAAGCAAAAAAGTGCTTCTGCTAATTTTCATTCGCGAGTAGTGCAGCCGCAAAGAACATTCCACATTCACACAGGTAAGACCGTGTGGTGTGGTCCGCCATTCACTGAGCTTGCCAGCAATTGGAAGAACGGCGCGTTTACTACCGTGTGTCCATATTTGCGACTTTTAGCGCTGTGTCCTGGCGGTGGGGTGCACTTTACTCGTCCTTCCTGCGCTTTTCAATTAGGATAAACATTCAGCGTCCGCTAGATGCTGGTAGGCGATACGAGGATTTTTATGTAAGCCCAGCCGATCCCCTCACCGTCTCATCGCCGGAGTGGAGATGGTCCGCTCCACTGATTCTCCTTCCGGCATCCGCTAGTCGAACATAAATCTGATGCTACAAGGCCCCTGTACATGCAACTGTTGGATGTTTGCTTGCAGGATACGGAAACGAGGATACATAATGCGCGCCGCATGTATGAGGAACTATTTGCATAAATGAACAGACCGAGCGAATAAATATTCTCCGTAGCCATCCGCATGGCGGCGTGTTTGTCGGGCGCCTTTGGGCGCGGGTGAGCGGCTGCCTGTGTGTGTCAGGATGTGCTCTCAAGGCGGGTGGGCGCACAACCTCTGGAAGACAGCATCGGGTCCTGCCGGTGGCATTTGAATAAATCGTGCAAGTTTTTTTTTCTCTTTTTTCGAAAACATCAGCGGGCTGGGAGTGGTGGCGGTTTTTTTCCCGTTGGCGGTGAGCGGGCTTCTTGTGTGGAACACAAGTGGACCCGTTGAACTCTCGTAGTGATCTGGAAAATTTGTTATGGCCGTCTCCTCGGAGGGAGGGTGGACACCTGGGGTTGACAAAGGGCAGAGACTGATGTTAGGTCGGTGCCTGTTCTTTGTTCCTTGTTTTGTTATTCGTTCGTCGTTGGTCGTCCGTTTATACGTCTTCAGTGATTGTTATTGTTTGTGTGTCCTGTAAGCATTCCGACAAGTATGCTGGAGGGATTAAAATGTTTTCAATCGAAAGCAGACCGTCTGGCCGAGGGGGACAAGTAAAATGTAAAGTTTTTTTTTTCGAAGGATTACTCTGATCGTTACCAGATTTATACATTTCCAGATATATTATATGTCCATTAGACGGGTGTGGGCTCCAAGGAGATTAAGACGATTTAAGGATTTAAATCGCATTGGTTTAAGTTAAGGATGCGCAGTAGTAGGCCGGGTGGAGGTCAGAAGAGAACACAGCGATTATTGTTTATTTGGAGATTTGTGGCAACTGTACGAAGCAGTACGGCCACTGGCTTTCGGTTTGGTGTCGCGAAAATGTCTTCAAGTTAACGGGTGTGAATGAAGAAGAAACGGTCCGCTCTAAAAAATTTTCCAAAAATTTGTTTGCAAATAAGTGAGAGAAGAGAGACATTCCTCTTGATCAACCCATCATCTGGAAGGACAAGCGAAACATAAAGACGAAGGACACTGTGTTTTCGTCATTACCTACATTTCGTCTCCACTGGACATACAATATTTCTGCTGGACAACATCGGGAACACAATCTCAACAGCCACCCGTTCTCTTTTCTTTCGTGGGTAAGATATGCCATGTCGCCGCCAAACGAAGTAGTCTTCACTAAAAATAATGCCTACGCCTATGGTTTCAAACAGACGGTGCCACATGGCCTACAGCCTGTGAAACAAGTCAATTATTGCATGAGACATTTTCTGCAAAATTTCAGTTTCGACAAAAGCGGCGTGCCAGATGTATTATTTCACCAATAATCTTACCCTCGAGCACTTGAGATTCAAAGACTTAAACCTTGGCGGCCGTGGCGTGAAGGGTCCGTAAGTCGAGTCCTAGAACCTACCTTGCCTAGGTTCGATTCCTGGTACGAGCGAAATAATTTTCACGGCATCAACTCTTTCGAGTGACGGACAATGTTGAAAGAGTCTCGAAAAGTCTTCTCAAATTGGCTGTTCGCAGTCAGCATAAGACTGTAGGTCCCTTACAATCTCACGACTGGATGGCGCAGTTGGTTAAGTGCCTGCCCCGGTTCAAATCCCAGTGAAAGCAAAGCTAATACGCTATTATCTGGTTTTCACATTTGGTTCAGTCAACGTTTGCCGTTGGGATAAAATGAACGGCACTATAGCTGGTGTGGGCGGTCGATGGGTGTAGTCCGACTGTGGGTATCACAATGTACCATAAGTGTGCTCGTGAATTCAGTAGCAGCCCACCCTGAGAGAACAGGCATGAGAGAACAATAGCACGCACAACATGAGTGATTGCTACAGAAGCTAGGCCCTGGTCCCCTTTCGGCTGCAGTATCACCCATATTAAATCAAAGACTAAACATAGTGTGTTCTCTTTAATTCAAATCTTGCGTTCATTTTGAGACCAAGCCCTTCCTCGGTTGCCTAGTCAGCAGGATACAGCGCCGACTTTACGTTCACGTCCTCTTCGACGTTTGCTCCCACTGTTAACTGCCCACAACATCGGCTTTTCGAACTAAATCAAGCCCTTCCTTGGGCCTTATCAATCAGACCCTTTACTACACTTTCTCGTTCCATACGACAGCGAATATACCGTGAGAAAAAAGTTGGAAAGCCACAAAGAGGTGTTCTTGGACCAGAACCTTTTCTGCTTTGTACAAGCGATCGCATAGGACATGTCTGTTAAGGATGTCAACATTTTGATTACATTCATAAATCAACAAAAAATGAATATGGATTATCTTCTCGTTAGAATCTATGTCCTAATGCATATACAACTGTGGAGACATTCAAAGCGTCAGCGAAGGTGATGGCTTGTCCGCAAAGGAGTCACCCCTTCGACGCCACATTGTGAAGTTAAGGTATTGTTGAAATAGAGGAAGCACCCATTCTGTGCTCTCTTGTTAACGAAGCAATGACGACGGTAAACTTAGAGGAACGAAAAAGAATTATATTTGCCCTTAGAGCGACTGAGAGATTACACGCCTGCCCTCATTCCGAAAAACGAAATAATGCGTTTACTTGCGCTCTCACATTAATATACTCTTTGCTCTTGCTTCGGCGTTTTACTGTGCTGGATATTAAAAATGGCGTCACATAGAAACGCGACCATTCGTACTCAACCCCGGGCAGCTTTACCAAGCAATCAGTCTCTATTGAGCCATCTAATGCTCGAAACCACAACCAGACAGGCCAAGTCCCATTCGACCAGACCACGGTAATCCAAAGTATCCCCCTTTAATGCTGTGTGACAGGATTACGGATGCATTTCCGAATGAGCCATATGCACACCGCACAATCCCGTTCACTTGACAGATTCCCATTACGACATTCCCAGCTGCTGCATCCATCACCGGACCTCCTTAAACACCGTCCTGCTGCCAACCCCATTTCCATTTTGTTGGCGAGAACAAAAGCAAACTCCAGAGAATTGACATCATTAGAAACTGATTTGACTGGCACCATACCCGTGGTCAGCGGGCAGCACTCACCCGGATAATGAAACTGTCATCAGAACACCTCCCTGGCAGGCAGCTGCTTCGAATGCTCCTCATTACATATTCGATTCGGACTGCAATTCAAACTCAAATTAGCTGGAACCACCTCCCCACTCACAGCCATCGTCCCGTTGAGGACTAATTAATTGCAAAGTACATGTGAGTACATGCAGCCATTCAATCATCCACTCCATTCATTTCGAATGCAGTGCACGGGCCTGGGGATGTGGCAAAACGTGTTTGCCCATTGTACCTGTTTCGCCATCGTCACCCCCGTCCCCCCACACACCCTGCACTCCACCGCAGTATCTCAAGTGATTCATAAACTGGCAAGTGTACGTCAACAAAAAGTTTGTGTTATCCTCTTGGATAACTTCCTAACGTAAACACACTCGCTCCCGAACATCTCGAACACACGGAGCAGCAAAAACGGAACAAATGAGCTTTTGATACGACTGTAGAGTGTGGTCTCGCACAGGACCGGCCGGTCGTCCGTCGGCTCGAGCAGGTGATTGCGATGCAAGAGCAGTTCGCAGTCGTTAGCAGTTCGGCGCGGGTGGTGAGCTCTTCTCAGGCATCAACTTTTTGACCCTAGAACACGGCTCGGGGTCCTCAATGCAGTCGTGGGCATTGAGGACCCCGAGTTCCCAGGGAAGCGCGCGCACACACACGTTAATTGATAGCCGAGGCGACCGTGAGACGTTTGCAGTCAAGGATGGAGGGCAAAAGCAATCGGTTCGTTGCACCTTAACGATGCTTAGTATCCTGTTTATGGGTGATTCCCTTCGGGCAATCGTTACGGCGAATTATTGCGGTTAAGGACGAGCTGGAACTAGCTTAGAGTTTAAATTTATTTCTTCCTTCTCTCCTTCGCCTTCGCTGGTTTCTGGGTTCTTCTTGGCACTTGGCACGTGATCAAAATAAGCAAGTGAGTCAATAAAAAATAAAAAATAAAGAAAACCTGCCTGAGTTCATCCACTTGGTTGTGTGCGCTCCTGGGACAATTTCTTCTCTATCTTCCGCTTTGTGTACACATTCCTCCATGACCGGCAAGCTGGCACGTTAAGCGGACTCCTGACCGCACAAAAGTTAAGCTCCGTTGATTTCTTCATCCCCGAAGGATATATGGCTGGCAGATGGAATGTTGCCATTAACTGCAACAGAAAGCCAAGACACGGCTCCTAAATCAGTCGAATAAATTGCGTTTGGCAAAGTTTGTCTTCTGCCAGGGTCCCTCTGATTTAGTGCTTGCATGCCAGGATGCGGATATCCATTTTCTGGCTGATTGCTTGCGGTGTTAATTTGGTGAGGCGCACGATTAATGGGAATCGACATCGTCGTCTCGTCGAACGACCAAGGAAACGCCACGATCACAATCAGCCTTGCATAAGCGATTCATGAACGACGTACGATAACGAACGCCGGGGCAAACAACAAAGCAATGGGACGACATCTCCAAGGAGACAGGATTCATCTCTGGTAAATATGGTAAATATTTTATGATTCGATTGAATTATGAACGAGGGACTCCCATTGTCCCGAATGGGATTTATGGAAATTCCTGTGTCTTACTGCTGCTTGTGTGTTTCCATTTTTGTGTTCTCCACTTTTTATTCTTAAATAATGCATCCTTAAGGATGATGGAGTGATGGGAGAAGACCATTCCCCGGAGGATTGTGTACAGGGATTGTGACTTTGACCAACGGTTATTGCGGTGACCTTTGAATGGGGGTCCCGACAAAAAATGTCCTGTTTTTTCGGGGACGTAGTCGATCATAAATAATTTATATGTCATTTGGCTCCCTCAATTTAAATACAGAAGAGGATACATTTAAAATTATTCTTGTGTGGTCACAGCGGGGACTACTGTTTTGTGGGCGGGGGTCGTGTGTTCAACACTGAATCCTTGTGGGTTCAGTTTTATTTTTTCATTTCCTCTTCTTCAAGACAACTTGTGTGTTGCGGGTTAATCATCTATTCTACGGAGCACTTGCATTTTAATTTAGTCCTTTGGGTGTGATGTGGTCTTTCAGCGGGCTTAGAGGGCGGACCCGGCCGCCACACTTGCTGTGGAGCATGTGCATGCAACTGGGTCAAGAGTGGCAAGCGGAGTAGGGGAATACGACATAGAATTGAGGATAGAAGAAAATTGTATCTCGTGGGGGAGAAATTTAGACTTTAATTCGGTCTCAGAGTGGTGGCAGTCGAGGAGAAAATTACTTCCCAAAAAGCATTTGTTTACTGCGAAAATTGTGGACATTTTCTTGGATTCTTGGAATCATTAACGAGGTCGTTGTACTCCCGTTGGGGAGTTTGGAGCGAGCTTGGTTTTGTTTCAGCTTGATTAGAGCCGGGTTGAAAATGGTGCTGCATTCTTAATGGTCTCCCCCAACGGAAGTCCATGATGAGCTGTTTTCTGTAAAAACAGTAGTTGACCTCAATAAATTATGAATGTAGATTTATGCTATATAAAATACTACCACATACAAGCGGCTTAAGGCAGATAGTAGAAGACTATCGCCCGAAAAACGAAAGCTTCCATCGATTCCAAAATTATTTTAGAGCATTGTAAAAGGAAAATTATATTTCATTGTGAAAGGAAGTGCTTATAATAACCAGTAGGGCTTTATGCAGGACAGGTCATGTACAACTAAAATATCATGATTTTCGAATTACATTTATGAATATTTAGAAAATCATTTACAATTTTATGTACTTACACTTTCCTTACAAACAGGCTGAAGTCTTTGGGATTCCATTCATCAATTTCAGAGCGGTTTCCAATTACTTAAAAGAAAAGATCTACAACTCGGGTGATAAAATATAAATCGGTCGTGCCATAAGGTAGCCATGTGGAGCCATTACTATTTCGTTTGTTCATAATATTTTCAAATTCTGTAAAATGTTAACATTCGCAGAGGACCTTAAATTGTATTCATCTATAAATAGTTTAACTGATTGCATTAAGTTTCAATTTGATATCCATGCACTAGTGCATTAGAGTTAAAAAAGGTATCTTTACTAAAATATCTGACATCGATCAACTAACATCGAATTACATCCCCGATTGTCTATGATTATTTCATAAATGATCGTAGACTCAATCGTTAAAAGACATTTCACATTACATTATAATTATTTGCAAAGACTAACGCTATGTTCGGTTTTCTGAAAAGAAATAGCAAAGATTTTTGGGGATGTAACTAGTCTAGCCCATCTTCTGTTCGTTAGTCAGAATACTCTTCCATCATTTGGGATTCCCGATATAATACACGAGATCTCAGATTCGAAAGAGTGTAAAAAAATTTCACGAGATATGCTGTCTGTAAATTATATTCCTTCGGAGATGACGACGGATGTAAATTAATGGGCTTGCAAACCTTAAGTTTCCGGCATAGCGCAGCGTCAGCCATGTTTAACCGCGACATTATTAATTACCGTGTAAATTCTCCAGAACTACTTTTTCTCATGAATACATAAAATAAAGAAACTAAAGCGTTTCATTTTAATAATAAATTTGTATGGGTACTATTATAGATTTCAAAGAAAAAAAAAACAAATATTAAACCCCGCATTTTGGTGTCCTCCTCTTTTAAAGAATATTTCCAAGGTACTATCTCAGTTGAGTTTATATTTGAAAGACGATAATGATGTTTATTTCGGACAATGCTTGTCGATAGGATGTGTGTCCTTTGTTGACACAGATCTTCTGTTCGGTTACCAGGGATCAGAGGCAAAGAACCAACTGTGGGTTTAATGAACCTATTACAAGGTATATAAACCCTTTTAAAGAACTTTACAACGAAATTGATTTTAGCTTGTCTCTGTTAATGTTTAAAATAATTATTCATACACTATTTTTTAGTTAATATTGTTGATTTGATGTAGCATACAAGATGCAAAACCTTTAGACGATCCTTAGTGGCGCAGCAATATTCTGTGTGTGAAGCGATACACGTAGAGAACGCAGTGTATGAGAACAAAGTATTTTTTTAAGTCCAATATTTATATATTTATTTATACAACAACGTAATTTAATAGTGGGTCTATAACTTAATTCGTGTGGTTTGTACTATTCCATTGGAACATGCGTTGGAAAGCTACAGTATATGTCAGTGTATGTCATTCATTTGAAGCGTAAACAACGATCATCTTTTTTCACTCAATATGTCAACTTTGTGCCTGAAAAAGAGTTTTTGCGGGGACACGACGCCATTACGACATCCCCAAGCGCAAAAAATCATATGTGAAACCCAACTAGCCAAATCAGCCACATATCCAAGGCGCGAAGGTAATGCTCTCTATTTGGTGGGATCAGAAGGGTGTGCTGTATTATGAGCTGCTAAAACCGGGTGAAACCATCTATGGACAACGCTACCGAACACAATTAATCCGTTTGAAGATAGCAGTAGCCGAATACAGTGGTGGTCCAGTGTCTATATAACGAATGATCGATATACCGCACACATTTCAAATGCGTTGTCTCTATATGGCGTGCGAAACACAAAGTTGATATTCGATACATCTGGCCATTTAATCATTCGTCGTACTGGACCACCACTGTGTAACGAGACTACAACTAATTCTTACTTTAAAATTATACTCGTACTTTGGGCAGACTTGTCCCTCGTAAGTTGACGCATTCATTCGCACAGCGCGTCTTCTCGAGAATCGAGCACTCGGTAGCAAAAAGTTGGAACGCTCAAGAATGGAATATATGCATTTAGGGGCCGGAATGACGTAATGTGTATGTGACGGCACTGCTTCACACCAGTCCGACACCTCTTTCCAGGCAATAACAGTCCTTAGTACAACGGAGAATGTATTCAAACGAATAAAATTTGACAATTGTTAAAAACTTAATTCGATTGTCGATTCATTCGGTCTCATTAGAAAACAATCGAATACTAATCAAATAGAATTCTGCAATTTATTTTCAGTAGAACCTAAATATTACAATCAAGAGGATGGCGTGTACTAGTATCCGATTGTAGAAATGAATGTTTTTCTCAATTTCTTCATTTGGTGTTTTAGTGGGAGGAGCGCACTCTCTCTCTCTCATATGTGAAGTTTAAATTGTAGAAAATCAAATACCACTTACATGTATGTAAGTGTGAAGACCATCAGTTTACACCAGAAATGAGGTACAATAGAGATGGTCTCCATGCCCGTCGACAAACTTGAGAGGCTCTTTGACAGTTATTCACGAATTTTTGACATTTAGTCACGAATGCCGTTCTCTGATTGGTCAACTTGGGTTGAGAAAAATTCGAATCCTGGTGCGAGCAAAACAAGTTTCGCGGCCCTCCTCTTAAGGACTGTCATACATTTTTTTTTTTAATCCTTTATTTTAAGTATTTTTCACAAGCTTGAAGGATATGGAACCAATCCCTTTTTTGCTTCATGTCGTTCTTTACACGGTTTTGTCGGTGTTCCGGGTAAAATTAAGTGTACTCGGCTATAAGACCTCGAGTACCCTGTTCATTATTCTTGTTTCATAATTGAATAGCATGGAAATTTAATTTGTCTTTAAGCCTGGCAGTCGCACATACATTCGATTTACATGACCTCTCGCTACAGGCACACAGGCTAAAAAACACAAATATTTCCGAGCTTTGTTAAATTTGTAGCAATGTTCAATGACTGAGAGGACTTTTATTTGCATTCAGACACCCAACCAACTTCCTCTCCGTCCGTTTTGTTGAACGTTTCCAAACGGAGGCACCTCCATTCGTTCCCTGGCCTCAACTCAATACCCTTGTCCTCGCATGGAGTGTGACTTGAACATTTCCATTTCATTGCTAAACCCATCAGCAAATCTACGGAGAAACAGATAACTCATCTCACAGATTCATCACTCGCACTCTCTCCAGAGTAGTGTCCTCTTCAGACGCCCCCCCGGGCGCCCACAAGTACTCCTCAAATGCCATTCATCCACTTGTGCAGCTCCCCCATCAGTCATCAATTACTGCATCTGTGTGGCCGTGAATTTAATTAAATTTCACCTTCAGGTCATGGGTACAGCCCTGAGCACTTCATAAATATGTCAGCATTGACTTGAAATGCTTTTAAGCCGGTCCTTCTCGGTTCCAGCCCTTGACCAATTTACATTTCATCTGCACACAGCATACAAGTGGTTTCACTAATCGCATGGCTTCATTCCGTGAAAGCCAGCCATCCTTTCATCTGTTCACAAGTCAGTTTCGTTACTCCCACGCAAGGAAAATACTCTTTCTCCTGAAGTCTCCCCCTCTCTCTCTCTCTCTCTTCCTTCATTTATTCTCGTTTCTTTCCACTCTTCACATCAGCCGCAGTGAACATTCCTTTTCAGTGCACCTGCCCAAGGAAACACATCCGCATGCACGTGCACGCTAAAATCCCCCGATATCCACACCCACTGGCACGTGGTGGTGGTCTTTTGATCCGAGTGCGCTTTGCGAATTCAATTTCATTTCGAATGCTACCTGGCCCAAAGGAGTCTTGATCAATATTTGCTACGAACTGACCTTCTTCTCATCAGCAGGTCACCCACTCTCCGCCCAGTGGGCTATCATTTCCAAAGAAACCGACTGCAGTCGAAACTCTACACGCCCGCCTTCTGCGCCGCATCAAAATCAACGTTCGCCGGAGGGGGAGACAGTGCATTCAAAGGATTCCGCTTTGTAAGCGGGTTCAGGGAAGATATGAAAGGATGAAAACTGCACATGGCCACCGGGAATGAGAGTCTAATTGAAAGTTTAGCAAAATTGAGGTGTGCACTCTTATGGTCTCCGATTGCACGTTTTTTCAGTGTTCATTCTCTTTGAGTTGAGGGTTTTTAATATGCACTTAGGAAAACGACCGCAGGATTCTCGAAGCGCGGAGACCAATGAATTCGAAGAAATTCTTTTGAAATTTATGAGGAGGAGGGGCTGTATTGAAGGCTCCGGACCGAGTGAAGGTAGCTCGGGAAGATTCGGGCATTCAGGTGCAGTGTAAGGAAACTGCTCACGAACGAGTCTCAGTAGTAAAAGTATGCTTCCAATTGCCGTGTACATGTCAGTCAGTGGCGAACACTGAGGTGGAATAAACGATTTCTCATCCAAAGAAGTACTGATGGGGACCAATGGTGGGATGATGCGCTAGTATAATGACCAATAATCCGCCACTGTTCAGTTGTCCATATTTTTTTGTTCAAGGATCATTTATGGTCAAAGTTGCTTCTGCTGTTTGGGCAGTATAATGGACAGCTAATTTCAAATCCCACGAGATGTCAAAACTCATGGTTTCTCTCTTAGAAATTATGTTGCAATTGAATAAAGTCCAGGATCTCATGTGGCACCATTCAAACGTTACGAAGACCATGCTCATCCACTTTTGCCAATGAAACCGCAACATCATGGCAGATTGTACGCCATTTGAGGCTATCAGTGCAAGAGTGGCGTTACCCACAAAAATTGAAATGATGTTGATCGTCACTAGAGCGCTCGGGTTTTGAGGGTTACGCCACTGATGTTTTTATTCTCACCTTTCTTGTGGCATACCTCAACAGGTATCTCTGCCACGCATCAAAAAAATCATCATCATCAATCGTCAACCACACATTGACCTCTACGAATGGAGTGAGGCCCACACAACTGAAACCGGATCAAACAGCGTCCTTTTGTGAAGTGAAGATGTTTTATTTTCTTTTTTGGTCCTTCGAACCGCATTTAATTATTCAAGTCATTTTGTTCCCTCTTCCTGGATCGGGTTCTTACACTGATGATAAATTTTAGGCTTAGAATCGATCAGCAACAAAATTCTTCTCCGATTCGGTAATCGAGTGTACTCTACAGTAACTGCAATTCCGAATGAGTTAAAAAACACGCAGTCAGTCGGTGTGCACACCGGTGTCGCTTTCCGTCAAACACGTCACATGAATTCGTACACATTAGTTCTTTATTAGACGACAATGGAATAGCGCCGTGGGGGAGTTACACTGCTCCTTGCGCCTCGATAATGACCACTTTATGTCTCCTACATTCATGTTTCATTAACTCCTTATGTAAATCTCCCAGAGAGCAAAAACAAAAGATCTTCTTGCCGCTTTTAGGTCGTCACGCTCCAACGATCGGTATTTTGAATGTAAGTGTGCAGACTAGGCCACACACAACACACTTTTGGGCACACCGGCATAAAAACTGAAAACATTTTCACTTTGCTCACACAGTGTCGCACACCGAATGGTCGTTGCGCGAACTGGTCCACACACGAGTCAATGTCACTAGGGTGCTGCGCAGGGGGGCCTTAAGTTCTATATCTGAGCCATGTTAGCAGCCTCAACGTACAAATTTCGAGTTACAAAAATACATTAAGTCTGCCAATGATATATTCCTCAGGTCAGAGACTCATACTGTCTCACAACTGTCTGAGTCTGACTTTATGTATTTTTTAACTTTGGATTAGCTCGTGAGCAACCGAGTCATCAAAAGTTGGACCGAAAGCTTGAAGCACAGCCAGCGAGGCCCAGGCAGCCGCTTGTATGATGTGCTATTACTGATATAACGACATGAATGTAGGCTCAAAATAAAGTCAGAATTAATTTTGTACCTCACACCGTTGTTGTTTTATTTAAACTTATTTTTCCTAGTGTATGCTGGTGAATACTTAGTCCATGTTGGTCCATTGTGACCCACAGTCAGACTACTACGACCGATTGGCCACTCTAGTAGTAGCGCGGTTTACTTGATCCCAACGGAAAATTGTGCCTGGAGCAGAATCTGGGAGCCCCACTAACCAAGGGCAGGCTCTTAATCGTCAGTGCCATCTAGTCGTCTTTCCCACCGTTCTGATCTGGACACCGTCGGCGCTCCTCAGCTCACTCGTTCTGGTTTTGCTTCTCACATCAGTCAATTTATCATTTGGATATGAACTAAGTGTCCGTGTGAATGAAAAAAACGCCGTGATCACTTACTCTTTACATCGAAAGATGCTCGGTTTTCCTCTTCTTATTAAACCAGAAGTCTCCAATTTGAAGACCTTTTTAGCTGAAGCACCAACCGTCTCAATTTGATACCGGACCAGATCCACATTTTTGTACAGCTCACACTCTTTATCTTTTACTCACCTTCACCGCAGACAAGACCGAATATATCCAAGCCCTTCCCTTCGATTTTGACAAGTCTCATCCTAGCGCCCATATATCAAACCTTTAAGAAAATTTATTGACTTAACTTCAATAAAACCAAAGACAGTATTTTTATTTTTCGTAATGTTTTATTATACAAAAAAAACCCTCAGACGTCTTTCATTCCGTTTATTCTGCTTGTTTAGTTCGACATTAATTTACCTATACAATGCTTAAGTTTATACATAGTTTTATTTATTTACGCTTATATCTTTATCTCGTGTCTTGTAGTAAATATATATTTATATATAATTTTTTCAAGATGTACAAACACTTAGAAAACAATTCAAACAAAGACCATCCTTTTTACACATTACTCTAGACAAGAACACAGTATTTTCTCCGAAAATTTAAGTGGAACTTAAGGGTGCAACAGTTAATGGTTGGTGTTCTTATTTGTTGTAAACAGTTCCAAACACATTTGAGCATACAATGGTTTTTTTTAAAGAAATGTTGCATTTTTTATCGACTATGGGGATGAACATAAACGGTAAGTAATTTAAAAAGAAAGCCTTCAGAGTTAAGTACTTTCGAATGATGTCTTCATGATAACAGAGGCAGTTGAGTTCTTGTGATTCGTTTCTGTGTGCTGGCATGATGTTTACGAGTGTCGTGTTGCCGGCGGAATTACGGAGGTTGTGGTAAGCAATGTGATCCCGATCCGATTGGTAAGAAAGTTAGACTAACTCATTTGCGGCAGAAATGTGAAACACTTAGCATCGCGAGGTTTCGAATATGCAATCGAAGAAGTAGCGACGCTTTTCTTTCAGGACGACAAGAGCCATATGTTTTGATTCCTCTCGAAAAAGTTTAGAGAAGATTTGTTAGATGATGAGGAATTGTGTGTTGATGTTTCGAACCGAATAGGCCGTATTCGTTAAATTTTGGACACAGGAACAGGACCTCTCAATAGATAAAAATGTAAAGAAGACACCGTAACCAATTGAAGCTGTTTAGAAGGGAAGACATTAGTCGACGTTCAAGTAAAGCAGCTCTTTGTTAAGGATTTCAATATGTACATGCTCTTGCAAAGTGGACTACAGGATCCGTAAATTGACAATCTACAGAATAGTGAGTAACACTAAAGAAAATCAAACGTGTTTAATCAGAGCGGGCCTTAGGACAGGTGTGTAATGTCTGCGGAGATCCCAACCTCGTCTGATGAAGGCGTCTTTTGGATGTTGCGAGAGACAGGACCCCTAGGAATGTGTTCACTGGGGGAACTAAATATATCCGAATTTCAACTTTATTTCGTTTGAATTTATGAACGTTTTCGAATTGATGGCCTCTGAGGACAATATTAGAGCGCGTTGATTTTTGAAAATGTGCAGAAAAAACTTAAAATGTATGCCGATGCCTCTTGTTGTTGTCAAACGCCCTCACGTTTGCCAGAGTAGTTACACAAACTCTTGCACTACCCCGAACAAGCACACTCAATATATCCAACTTGTCACACACAACGCATGCACAATTTCTTTTCGAGACGCGCTGCGAACTGTTGGCTTACTTCTGCTTGTGGAGAACTAGGACACAGTTCTGAAGTGCAACAAATCATTCAAGATTTTGTCTACAGCCGCAAGTATGTGGGTTTAGTAATCAATTGATGGATGACTGCAAGTGTCTCTTCTCAAAGCAGTGCAGATTTATTTGGTCGCATCTTTAGCATGCTGCTTACATTTTCGTTCGGAATTTTGGGGCAGAGATGTTATAGCACTTCTTTGAGTTTGTTCTGAACTGCGCACGGAGGTGCACTATCATGTGATTCATTCAATCTGGTACTAGGGGTATACACTGAATGCTCTATCTTCTGCAAGTCAGTTCAGTTGGGTGACATAGACGACGTCGACATCGTCGAGCGCTTCCAATGTGCCGTAGTGGAAGCTTTATTTTATAAAGAAGAGGCGAATCGAACTGGTCTTAAACACCTCACTCGAATGACCAAAGACATGCTTTATAAAATCCTTATTTTGTAAGACCTCCTCTATGGAGACGAAAGCTGAACGATAAACAGCAAAGCTGATTCTTGGTGCCTTCGAAAGACAAACTCCACGCCGTTTATATGACCCCATCTGCAGGGAAGGAGAATGGAGGAGAACCAAGATGCAAAGCTGATTCTTGGTGCCTTCGAAACACGAACTCCACGCCGTTTATATGACCCCATCTGCAGGGAAGGAGAATGGACGAGAACCAAGATACGGATATAGGTAGTCTGGAAAGCAAAAATTCGTCAACATTTTGAGAGCATGGACGACGATTCTTCAGCTCAGAGAAGCCACCAAGTAAAAACGTACCTGTTAAATATTAAAGAGAAGTGGACCCAACTTTGATCCCTGCTTTACTTCGTATTCAATCTTTTAGTCGTCACTGACATGCTCAACAATTTTCACCCGGAAAGTTCGGTTGTTTAGGAAGCTTTGAAACCGTGCTATGTAAGTTTTCGCAAATTCCAATCTAATCAACCTGTCTCAGGATTTGTTTGTGTGTCGAATACGTGACATTTGTCAGCATATAGACCTTGACAAGTTTTTTGTCACGTCGGGAATTGCACCCAGACACTGTAAAACTCATTAATCAACGGCTTTGAAATTGTTACATTTATTAAGTTAAATGTGGCAGCTTACAGTACCGTGTACTACAACTGCACGTGGTTCCTCAGAAATCTTCACAAGAACTCAAGAACATCTACTGTCGTCAGGTTTTGACCAACACAAAAAAATGCACAACCTTGAAAAATTCTGGACAAATAAATAAGAGTAAAATTAGCTGCAAAAAGTATTTATTTCATTTAACATTTTTATTGTCTGCCAGTTGGTTCTATGAAATATACTTGCAAGAGAATGCATTTATATTAACTTTGAATCATTTCAGAAAATAGCTTAAACATAAGTACAAAACAACACAAGGAACGACACTCAGCAACTCGATAAGTTTACGGAGTTCTTTGCCGCGAGTGTGTAGATGTTCAACTGCACACAGGAACGAGTGCTGTATATCCTTGCAGTTCACAAAATAAAAGACACAGTAAAAAAATAATAATTCCTTTAAAAATATTCAGTCACTTGAGATAACGAACTAAATAATAAATAATTTGCTTGTTAGTGTTACTTCTCTTTCTTTCTCGTTTTTTTTTATGTATTTATATCTATCCTTTACAGGTTCACCGCTGCTTAAACATACACAATTTATTTTCATGTATATATAATTATCCATTTATATATGTATACAAAAGCTCGTAACTATTTCTTATCTACAATTAAATTGGTTTTTTCTGTTTTTTTTTTACAATTTCATCTTTCGCTAAAAAAGTAGAAAACAATTTTTGAAAAAAAACAACACTAATAAACCAACGTTCATTTACTTAAATTCAGTTTTGTTTTAAATGCAATACTCACACGCGTGAGTCGTCTGTATCACGCAGAAAATCTTCAAACAAACACGGACTAAACGTGCACACGAACAAAATTGAAAAAAAAAAAAATCAATGCAAAGATGGACATTTTGCAAGTTAACACTAATTTTTACTAACTAAGGATGGGGGGGAGTTTACAAAATCAAAAGTGAAACACACACGCGAAAACAAGTTGAAAAAATACAGCAAGAAACTTATTATATATGTTGCCTAGTTGTAAACAAAACAAAATTTATTTATTATGGGTTATGCGGATTGGTATCCGGTATCATGTGTTCCCGTTGGTGAGTTCATTCGCTTTTGATTGTGAATCCTTTGGCTTTAGATCGGTTTGCTGCTCATCATATGCTGATTGCTCCAATTTTTTGTATTTTTGTTTCGCCACATCGAACATTTCTGAGAACAAATCGTTTAGATTGTCTTCGTCGGATTTTTTCTCCTTCTCGGCTGGCAGACGTTTTAGTAAGTCTTTGGCTCGGTTATCCCAAAGTTCTTTGTTTGCTTTTACCTATCCGAGAGACAGAAAGAGGGAGAGAGAGAGAGAGAGCAAGAGGTGAGTTCATTCAAGTTGTTTTGGGTAAGTTACACAAAATACAAGACAAATAAAAATAAAGACACACACAAAAGCAGCTCTACATAATTAATCGGAAATCAGGTGAGAATGAATGTGCGTATATACAGTGAATTCAAAGAATTGTGGAGAGAGTTTACATTGATATGTGTTTTAAAGCGTATATTACGTCTAACGAACTTACGATTGGCGTTCATGTGGCTGGAAAAAAAAAATAAGGACACTCGACTGAGTGATGTGAAGAGAATGCCTGACCATACATAGGATTCCTGTGTTTAGTTTCAAAGAGGGTGTAATGGGAACAGTCCCCGAGACAAGAGTTTCAAGCGTCGAAAGAACGTCAATCACCATCCAATGACACCCACGCGGGCATCGCACTTAATTAGTCAGTCAGTTCAAACCCCGAGTGAATTGAAAACTTTTGCAAATCGAATTATCCTTGCTTATTAGTTTATAGCTTAAATAGGTTCGAATGAATATGCAGCATGCTTATATTGGCCAACACCACATTCTGCTGCAACTAGCAGTGATCAATTCGTGTTCGTGGACTTTAATCTTCAGATCTTATCATCAGTTTAGTTGGCTACGTTTTTCAACGACTTTCATGATGCACTGGTCTCCCTCGAGAACACAGCTGATGCCAGAAGTCTCAAGTCTGAGTGTCGATGGGCGAAATGGGACCTGAAACAAATTTTCTATCGCATCATGTTCTCCACAAAACGTCTACCAAATCTATGTGGGAACAGAATATACGAACCGAGCATGTCAAAATTAGCCAACGAGGAGAATTTTTACTCATGTCAAACGTGCGGTTCATTGCCTCATTTTTTCGCGTTCTGAAATCAATACCGACGCGTGTTTATTAAGTTAATTTAATTCAAATCAAATTGAATTTCATTAAATACCGCATTTTATGAACTCAATTGAGAGACTACAATACATTTTGCAATTAATTTTGAAACATAACCCGGGTTTATATACACCACGAATGACTGTCCGAGAGATATGGGTTTCGTTCATTTTTCAAGCAGTCCTTGATAACACGGAAAACATTCCCTTCTTGGCGCGATTGATGTTGATTTGTCACCGAAGTGTGCCCCAATAAATAATCAAGCCTTTTCAAATCACATGGTCGTGTAGGACTAGGACATGGACCCTTGACGCCATCGTTCTTCACACCAAATGCCAGAATTGCGCTCATTGAGTTATCGCTAACAAAATGTTTGACATCGAATATCAGATCCAATGTCAAGTGACAATTCACCGAAATTCCAAACGATGGTGCAAAATTATTGCTAACAGACATTTTTTACCAAATAGCAACGAATTAGTACTAAAACATGTATTAACTCGTAATTCTTATTAATTAACGAATGTTAGCTTTCACTGGCATGTGGTAACTGACGAGGATAACACGATTCACCGAATTCGGCGTGTAAAAAGTGGATAACTATTCATCACAGGGAGTTGATTGTCTTGATGAGCAGCAGGTTGGTTGACGGCTGAAATTTGGTTTACCAACTATGTTTGTTTTATGCCTTAAAAGCTATCACCGAAAAATTACCTCAAATTTTATGGATAGGCTCAGTGATGCTGAAATCATCAGACGAACAAAAATATACGAAGATCGTATCAACCATATGGAGGAACTAGGAAATTTTCGAAAGCCATCGTGCATAAATTGATAAGTCTCGTAAGAGATGATTTAGAAGGGGTGGTCCATTCCAGTCGCCATGAGGTAAGAATGCAATAAATCATATTTTAAACAAATTTCGATACACAATGTTAACAATATGGAATAGGACAGATGTACTGGAACGATTAGTACAAGTTGGTGAAGTCTTGCCGTGTGCTTAGCTATAAAGAGCGGACAGCTAATATGCGTTTATTAATAACAAAAGTTCACTATCCGTGTTCTAGCTTAAACATGTTTTAACTAGCGGATAGCGTTTTTTTATAAATACGGCTATAAACAGCTACAGCGAAGACGATGCCAATGCCTAGTTGGTTGATATGGTTGGCTTAAGTTAAGCGCTTTTGGCCTGCAGCTCGGTCAAAGTGGTTGGCCTGCTATCGTAGACTAAAAGCGTAAGTATAATGTGAGTGAGCAAATACACCCACCCCCATGAGCCAACTTAAATGGCCGCCCACAAAAGATTGTCAAGCATAGGCGGATTTGACAGGTTGCACACATGCTCCAGCATGAGCTTGAGCGCTCTGAACCGTACCGCGAATATGCGAATTTGACAGACGGAAAGGAAAATATGAAAAGTGGGCAAGTCAGCTGATATTTAATTACAATTCGTGTACACGTACATACATATATAAACGACCTGGAAACGTAAAACTTTGTTTCTCTTTTACAATAAAATGAAAAAAATAAAGCAAGCACGGGAAGAATTTCTGACACATGGCTGTGTGCGCATATGTTCATTGTTTTTTGCATCTGTTTTGGTTTTGCAAATATGACGAAACATTTCTTTAACATTTGACCCTAGCTCCTATACACTCATGAGCGTTGTATATAGTTGAGCTCTAAGGACTTGATGCAGCACAACAGACAACAGTGGTGTCAAGGCATTATCGCGGCGGCCAATTGAGGGACGCTCTCTGTGAGATGATCCCTACGGCGGCTATGTTTTCTTCATTTCGCATCAGTCTCTATCTGTAAGAGTGTCCTCACTGAAGTCACGGAGTTGGAATTTCGATGTTTTTAAAAATGTTCGTACGTAAATGTCGGACCTTATGGCAGCGGCTGTCAGTTGTCATTGCTGTCGGGCGTAGATAGGCGCAGTCCTTGGCCAAGTAGTGTGATTTTGGTGTGTATTGTTTCTTCCATTTCACTGCAGTAGCATGTCATTTGTAGTCTTGACAAGTATGGTGGCAATCGTGAAGATTTTTGGAATATCGATCGAACTCAAGGAGAAAGGTAAATTTCTGCTCTGGACATCTCAGCCTAGAACTTGTTCCACGCCGGACTGTGGTACCACATGCAAGAGAATGTGTTAATATCTTCTCGTTATTTCCCGCCAATCGGCGTTTATTCCGAGTTCATAGCTATTTAGGCACTTTCTGGATCTGTCTCTGTTTATAACGAAAACTACACAACTTTCCTTGGCATAGCTAAGGTAACTAAGGCAAAATAAGGTTTGTTAAACTGACAACCAAAATAGGCAAAATTTTGTAAATCTCGTAAAGCTTCTGCATCAAATTGATTCATCTTGAAATGACGAACATCCTAAGTCTTGTTCCTACATTTTAGGTTTATCGAGTATAATTTATGGCCTCCCGATCAAACATAATGTACACTGCTGCATGAAGACGTTGTCTCTCACTGAAAATGCACACATTCACTTGGGACATCATTCACATGTGAATCGCTTTATAATAATGCGCTTTGTGTGTAAGTATGTCAGACCTACACCGAATGTAAACGAAAATAAACCTCGCAAGTCGTCAGTTCGGTTGGCGGAGTGGGTTGGTGCGTTGCTCACGCTTTTTTTTCATATCTGGCTGGAGATATTTTTTTTTTTTGTGCAATGAATATAATGAAATTAGCCATAGAAACAAAATGAGACGCATACATTCTTCCTGTGATACGACAGGCTTTTCTGCTAGTCCTTGAATAAAATGTCAACGATGAAGTGTCGTTTTGTTATGTATTGACTTTTGCGGGGTCGAACCACCATTCCGGTAGATGTTCTTTGACGTATGAGACTCTGGGAACTTAAGACTCTGGGATACAAATCATTCGTGCCCCGTCGAGCAAGATCGAGTAATTCCAATAATTCCTATAGCAATCGGTTCATTATGAACATCTTCTTCGTCTTCAGTTAGTGTAGCTAGTCTAGCGTCTTCTTGTCTTGGCACGAGAGCATCTTTGATCTTATTTGTTCCATTCACGTTGACTTTGGTTAACTGGCTGTCACCTCCGTAATTGATTCCGTGCCACAGTATAGTCAACTTTAGCAAGATTGCTTCTTGTCCTATTTTTCCGAATTTTTCAAGTTTGTATCATATTCAACGTCGCGCTTCACGCAAAAACTGGGGCCACATGAAATCATCTTCGCATCTCCAAACACCGTCATTTCCTAGTCGATGACTTTAGAAACTAGGTACATGTGCGTAGTTTTTTCCCTTCAGTGACCAGTTGTGCCATTCTTGTGCTCAAAGAGTGTACATGACATGATTCTACAAGTGGATGAGGGGATGCGAATCCTTCGCGAAACTTATCCTCCGCATAAGCTCACACGAAAGTAATCCAAAACAAAAACAAACCGAAAACTTTATGAAATACAAAGCCAATCAAAAACACAAAAAAACAAAACGAGGACACAAACGGACACACACTCCCATGGCACATACCTTAAAAGTATTATCCTGCACCCAAGCATCTGGCTTACCATATTCCGGTGGATTCGCGTACGGGTCGTAGCCCAGTACAGACAACATGGGCGCTATTTCGGCCATATCGCGAACCACATCCTCCGGTATTTGTCCCACCCACTTGGACAGAGCTTCCAAATTCACCGGTTTGATCACCTGGTCCGAAGATCTCTCCACCCTGCAAAGGATACACAAAACGATGGCATTCAATCTCAATAAAACCCCATTAAGCTGCACAGTCATCCCCTAGCATGCACGACTATGCTCAGCATCAGCAAATTTAACGCTGAGTGAGTTGAATGAAAAAAATGTTGCAAGGACGAGTTTAAGTGTGATTTATTGCACACGCCTGCGTCATTCATAAATATTGGGTGAAGGCTAGGAGAGGGGAGTGCGAAGAGGGAGCAGAAATAATGAAGAAGAAAATTCAAAACTCACTTTGACAACGGCACTCCGTTCGGCTTGTTTATGAATTCCTCATGATGCAGCACAGACTCGCTCCATGGCACATCCAGGAAGCCCAGGATCTTCCTCATCCATTCCTCGGGATGTAGCACCAGTTGTTCGTAATAGACCTGCAATTAATTTCCCAAAAAAACACATTCACATCCGCGCGTGAGTCAACAAAATTGTATTTCACACAAAAAAAAAAAAAAAAACAAAAACATGACACGACCCACGAAAGAGAGGAGAACGAAAGGATTCCCGACGTGAACAGATAAACGAGCGCAGTGGCAGTTAAGCAAAGAATTCTCCATTAAAATGGAGTTAGGAGTGAGGATTAATTCGCATGATGGATTGCGAGCAAGGACGACAACGATGGCGGCAATGATGGAATAAAGAGAGAAACCCCGCCACACACATCCTTGCAGAGTGGCGTGTCTGTCGCGCGACTTGGATGTATTTTTATTATTATTTGCTTTTCTAAATTCTTCGTTGTTGGTTTCTGCTCTCCATTTTAGTTGGTTATTATCGGCTTACATTTAAGTGAAGCTCTGGCGATGATGAAGAGTCTGGGGGAGTGGAGATTTTGTACTGAATAAATAACCTTAAGAAGGTCTTAACTGATATGATGGCAAATATGACATGTAAGGAGTCTCTTCGATCCTGTTTTGTTCTCTTTAAAGCGCCCTTTTATCCTACTCCAGTTTGAGTGCATTTTTGTTGTACCAAAAAGGTGACTTCAAAAAAATTTCCTTTTTCTAGCACGACTTGTCAAATGCTGGAGAGGACTTGAGGAAGACTGAGCAGAGCGTGGTAGTGCATGGCTTATGGTCGAGAGGTCATACCGATGGAGGCAGTCGGGCGGTAACCGGATCAAGTTTATCGGGAAATAGCTAAGATTGTAGGAATTTAATATGTTGTAGTCTTTCGAATCTTACTTGACTAATTGAGCCAGAACGAGATAAGTGCTGCGTTCGCCGAAAACGGATTCGGAACATAATTCAGAACTCATCAAGCCCAATTCAAATTATATCCGATTTCGTAGCAGCTGATTGATACACCGACACACACCGAAAATGAAGGAAACACCAAAATATTGGACTCATGCAGACGAGTGTTCATAGAAAAAGACAAACCGGAGCAACAAATGCCTATTTTGCAGAGTTTCAGAAATCATATTTTTTGGAAGAACAGTTAACATCGACAATGCCGCGCGTGCCCAACTCGCCGTGGTAGAAGCGTTAAAGACGATTGAATAGTAGGCGAAACGAGTTCGCCTTAAGGTCAAGGAGTACAAAGTTTTTGACTCTGAGTGCTCCAGTGTAGAGCTGAAACTCTCCGACAAATAAAGGTCAATGATAAAAAAAAACGAAGGACATGCCGCAAGGGACGTTTCGGCAAACACCACCTGAGGCAAAACAATACGATTGTAGCTACAATTTTGAGGCAGTAGGTGTGTGGCTCGAAAAACGTTAAATCCTCAAATGGCATCTCAGTGAAGAGCGACTACGACGAACCCTTTCCAAGCGCTGCTACTTCGGTTGGTTTGAATGACTTTGGTAGAAAGTCCTAACTCAATCATACTCCACACACAACACTTGGCAATCCTGCTATATGGAGGCGAAAGCTGGACGACAAACACAACCACAGAGCTGGTGCTTGGTGAATTGGTATATGGTCCTGTTTGCAAGGAAGGTGAAGACATTGCCTGAATCCTACGACATGTGCACAGATGTGGATTGAGTCAGAGCGCATATCAGGGAAGAGGGTCTTTGAATTCGAGCTTCCTGGTTCGAGAAGGTTCGGAAGACTGAACCTCCAATGAGGACACCACGCCATTGTGGACGAGCAAGACATGTTATCAGACTGGCTCTGATAACATGAAGCAGAGACAGCGATGGGAGGCAGAAATCTCAAGCTCAGACATTCCATGGGTCTCCGCCAGATAAGTAAGCAGCAAATTTGGAATATCGCTGGGAAAATTGAATCGTACTGAACCTTGACTGCCTAAAAAATAAATAAAAATATCGTGCCACTCTACACTCTTCCACATACACACACAATCATTACTGATGCCATTCTGCTATCAACTTGCTATAATTCTCTAAATGTTGTGCACCTATGCCTCAATTATGGGAGCTCTCAATTATGTATGTTCTCTAATCTCAACTCCATTGTATGCTCTCAATTATATATGATCTCATGTCATACTGTTATACTAATGTTATACGATTGTTATAAAAAGCCTGATCGATGTTATAAACGCCCTCTGTTAAATGAAAGCTGTTGATGAGATACGTTCTCAAGTAAGTCTGTGTTCTTTCTTGTGTTTTTTGTGTGACGTATGACAGTATTGAGCTGAAAGGACATTGATCAGTTTTGGCATCCCTTACTAACCTCTTAGAATAACGATGGAAAATGCTCGTGCACCTTTGATGTGAAAAAATGAGAGAGAATATCATTCTCAAGAAAATCGTGTGTTAATCATCCAGAAGTCCATGCAATCGTTCGCATATGCCGATGATATTGAAATCATCGGACGAACAAAAATTACTGTCAGTTCGGCATTTGTGAGCATCGCGACGGAAGTGGCTATGATATGCCTTGCGGTGGGTGAAAGTAGGACGAAGTACATGCAAGGAAAAGGTGCACAAACATTGACATCCTTG
This sequence comes from Eristalis tenax, assembly GCA_905231855.2. Lineage (NCBI taxonomy): Eukaryota > Metazoa > Arthropoda > Insecta > Diptera > Syrphidae > Eristalis > Eristalis tenax. The sequence goes on along the minus strand of HG993128.1, from coordinate 40,022,196 downwards.
ACAACTTTGACGCAACGAACTTTGTCTATCTAAGCTCGGGATTGGAGGAATTTCTCTTGCTACTCGCTATACGTTCGGGTATTTCTTGAAGGAGAAAAAAAGGTTCCCGGTGAAAGCAACAAAATAGTCTTCGTGAGCTGGGGGTCCACGAGAACCCTCAGCCCCCAATATGCACGTTATACAAAACTATTCGGGCAACCCGAAGACCGTCCCCTCAAGCCAGCCGGTTAGTTATCAAGTTATTCTTGCAATAATCTTTCGATAGCGACAATTTTATTTGTTACTGTATTTTCGATTGAACAATGAGCCGCGTAACTGCGAAAGCATTGTGTGCAAATTGGTCACCCAATCGCTCCCGTATGATGAGTCCAATTGCGGGGCTTGCTATGAAACGTGTTAAGTGCTCAGGGGAGAGTCCAAATTTGGTTGGTATCTTTCTAAAATCGACGGTGGCTCTGAAACTTGTCCCAAATCACGTCTTAGTTGTCAAAAATGGAACACACCCGGTTCCATCGCTATGATTTTTTTGTATCCCTTCCAAAGTCGGTTGTCTGTAAAACGCTTCCTATTCGTTTGGGCATACTGTCCACCAAGTTTGCTATCATGTCGTGGTCAATACTCTTTGTATGCTTTGCCAGAGTTCGTCCATGGTTTTTGGTGGATTTTTATACGCACTCAGCCTTTTGCCAATAGACGGCCATGCCATTAACTTAACATTTTGATGTTTGAGCCAATTTTAAACAACTTTTGCTGTAAGCTTCGGTCTCCGACTTGATGGATGACGATGTCTGCTGCGGGATAAGACTACTCTTAAGCAAAATCAGGAAGATTGGTCTCAAGACTGTGTCGGTAGATAGGTAAGTAGGGGGCTGTTGGTGGATTGACCAGAACACTTAGACCATGTGGGAGCCACAGCCAGACAACTACCACTGATTGTCCGGCCAATTTCAAAAGCACACGAAGGTATTCTTGGCCACTTCGAGAGAAACGTACTTCGGATTATCTTCGGTTTCGTATGCACTGAGGAGGAGAAGGAGGAGGAGGAAGCGGTTGAGTTTGGAGGAGTCGACTGATTAGGAAATTTTTGAGCTCAGTAGCTCATCAAACGAGTTCCAGTGTCTCGATGGCTGGTACGTGTAGATCGAAGGGACACCAACGGCCCATCACAAAAAGTCTCCGACTCCAATCTCAGGAACAACGCGAAAAAGACGAACAAAAATCGCGTCTGGTGGTGTGGCCGTTGAAATGGGGTCCTCAGTCTAGCACAAGACACTGCTAGTTTGAGAGGATTGTTGAAAGGGGTCCTGGTCGACACCTGAAACGCAGAAAAGTCTGTTGAATTTGGGAAGAAGAGTGCCCCACGAACTGAGCCATTGCCCTTCGGCAAGTGTACACACGTTCAGCGCAATAGACTACGGCTGCATTCATCAAACATTTTTCGCCGGCAGCCGTTGCCTATGTTCCACGGAATAGATTACGTCAACAAATTTCCGCCGGCAGTCAGATATCGACGTAGTTCAAAAGTGAAAAGTTACCATCAACGTGCATCGATGTCGGTACACTATTTATTTCTTATCGCCACTGTACAAGCTCAATTAATCAACTTCCATTCGGCAGGAGCCCATTGTAACACAGCCTTGTCTGATTCACGGGACAATGCTGCAAAACGATTTATATCAGCTCATCGCGTGTCAATCCATTAACTCGCTCAAAGTCACGCCCAATGGCCACCACTGATGTTAAATTAATTCATTCGCATGCAAGCCACAAGAACGAGGCATCGCTTGTCTCTCGTGTGTCCACAAAAACACGTTAAATTGTCAACCACTCACGAATGTCATCCGAAAGAAAACACATTTAATTATCACCATCATTCGCGGACGATTAACTTCTCAGCAATTCACAGATTTTCCGTTTAATTAAGTATGCATTAAAACAGCAAAACAAGAGCGATGTCCGTCCTCGGAACTCGGAAGAGGCTTCAGTCGGAACTAGGGCCGGCCAGATGGGAAGCGATTAACGTGGACAACACCAAAATGGAAACAAAAATCCCGAACACAGTCATTTCGTTAAACGAATTAAGCAGCATAAATCACTTGCGAGCAGGAAGTGTCCAGAGAGAGGACAATGCTATGCGGAGAGGAGAATGCGTTTCCGTATCTAGATAAGCCTCTTCCACGCACAGGACATGAAAAATGGCGGAGAATGTATTGTTTGGGGGAAATTCTGAGTGTAAGAGTGCTTTGAAGTGCCGGGATGGGGAGTCTGGGAGTACCATGGACCACAAATGGTTTCGAGGGCAGACTTGGTTTAGAGGTGGCCATCACCGAAGAGGCTTAATGAGCTTGAATTTAATTCTTTCTCCGATAAGTCAATGGTGAATGGGCAATTATGGACGACAAGTTGGTGATTTGGGGCGATTTTATTTCCCCGTGGAGGTGCTAGGTTCTAAAATGAGGTTTGGGTTAAGGGCGGAAGTTCTCAAATGGAACTCAATTCTCTGTTGTCCTTCCAGGACGACAAGGGAGAGCAGAGACCACATGACAGATTCTCGAAAAGCAGGCAACACTGCAGGCGCCCCGCGGAACTGATGGACCCACTGGTGTCTGCGACAAGAATTGTTAAGGTACCCTATCGTCAGGTACGAAAAACACTGACTTCATCACGACACCACTGATGTCTGCGACAATATTTGATGAAGTACCCTATGGTCAGGCACGTGTGAAGTTCCTCAAAAACACTGACTTCATCCAGTGGGGACTGAAGTCGGGCACCATCTCCAATTACCTCGCAAAGTCCTTTCGTCCTTTCGTGTCGACAATGGATTTCCATCAATTTATTCACGAACTTACCATCATGCAACGTTCCTTTCCAATCTCCTTGCACTGACCGTGCATAACTTCGATTGCGTGATTCCACTTTGTCATGCACTGGCGATAATTCGTCAAATCAAATCCAGTTATCGTGACTTTCCTCGAGATTATCGAATGCACCGTCGCCCGGCCGTCACGCACCATGAACAGGAATTTCGCCTGCAAAGCAAAATGAGAAGAAAAAACTCAGTTGACCCAGTTAAGGAACGAAGAACAGCATCGGCTTACATTTGGGAACAGCTCTATTACGTAGGTGCCCATCTTAAGGGTGAGTGGATCCTTATTGCACAATCGTGGCGCTGGATCCCCGTGCTTCGCGATGATTTCCAAACAAAACTGCGCTATGGCACTGTTCATGACCTCCTTGGAGATGCCGGCCTCCTGCAGCCGTACACTCTCCTTCTCAGACCTCATCCAGTGCGATCGAAGCTGAAGGATTCGCGGAATAACACGTGTCTCCTGGCCGCATCTGCAATGAACGAGATAAGAAAAGCATGAACGACGTTAACATAATAACGACGACACTATCACGAGGTCGGGTAAAAGTTTTTTAATTCAATAAGGCTTTCAGTTCGCTTCATACACACACACAGAGACAGAAACACACTCAGGCACACTTCGTCCACTTTACCCCGATGTAGGATGGAAGGAAGGATGGTGGCTTTATTGAGTTCCACTCGCGACGTAGTGCCGTATGGAATGGGACGCCATTTCGTCGGGATCACGTAGCCGCGACGAGATGGAGCTTCACTCCTTACGGAAGTCATTATCAATTTTTCTTCACTTTCGTTTTATTTTTTATTTTTTTTTTCGTGTTTATTTAAAGGACTGCTTGCCGGGCAAGGCACCTCCTTCAGAAGAAGTTTTCACATTTAATTCCTGCACGCCTCATGAAGGCAGCCAAACACACAGTCATCGCGTGGCCGTGGCTGGTGAGTTGGCGTTTCGTTTATGTATTCAGTGATAATGAGAAGTTATGAACTGTGACCCCATCACCGTTGGAGGGTTGTGCAGGGAATCTGCGGATGCGAATGGCGGAGAGCACAAATGAAATGAAATGGAATCGCAAATGAACATTATTTTAGCAATTTAATTCTGACGATTTACTGCCCATCCTCTCGTGAAGCGGGCGAGAGAGAGAGAGAGTGAGGGCTGGATGCGCAGGTGATTATCATAAAATGTGATTACCGCGAATGGCTGAGTGGTGGGCTCTGGAAGAGGAAGTTTGTTTTATTCCTCGATGGAACGGAGTGTTAAAGTTCAAATAGATCAGGAATTACAAAACGATGAGGTTCGTGTTAATTAAAGGAGCATTTCGCAGCAGTAAGTGAGGAGAGACAGTGGGTGCACCTTCGGGGAACGAGGTCTGTGACCTGGTTGCCGTGTTGGGGTGCCCTTAAATATACCTACAGCTCTCGAACTTGCGCTAAAATGGGGCCGAAATTCTTGCAAGAATCTCATAATTTTTTGGTGAGATTTATGTGACTGATTGTTGTTGCAGGTCGATGTGATTTGGCTGCCACTTCGATTTGAGTGAAATTTGTCAGTTTGTGTTTGACATTCTGAACGTGGGATTGATGCAATGGAAGTTATTGCAATTTCTTATTGTTTAGGGAGTCAACAGAAGAACTGCACAACATTAAGTTAAATAAACACAATTGATTGACTGCGGATTGCGTCGTCGACTTCGACAATTTATTTGTATTATGAGGTGTCAAAAGGGGAGGATAGACTTGTTGTTTATAAAGATTATGTACTATGTAGGTCTCTCTCCCCCTCCAATTGTGGGGGCATTAAGCTTAGCTGAGCTTCTTTGTAAATGTTAGATATGTCTCCCCCTGTTGAGGTGGGGAATAGTATTGCTCAGAATTATGTTTATGTGAAGCAGTAATGCCTAAAGTAGGGGGACGTAAAGAACTTAAAGGGTCATTTTAGCTATTATCTTTTTGGCAACACTGGTTTAAACAGCTGACGCACGTTTCGTGTTTTGTTTCACTGTCAAACATCTTCAGTTTGGTCTATAATTTAACCATGAATCGAACAACGCTTGCAAATTATTGAATTTTATTATCAAAATGCGTGCTCGGTTAAGAAGGTTCATCGCTCGCTTCTTCCATTTTATGGTCAGTTTAATTGAAGCTCAGTTTTGGCTCAATGGGTACGTAAATAAGCAGAATTGTCGATTTTGGAGTGAATATCAGCCAGAAGCATTGCAAGAGCTACCAGTGCGTCCAGAAAAAGTCTCAGTTTGGTGCGGTTTATGGGCTGGTGGCATCATTGGACCGTACTTCTTCAAAGAAGATGCGAATCCTAACGTAACTGTGAATGGTGAGCGCTACCGTGAGATGATATCCAACTTTTTGTTGCCCAAAATGCAAGAGCTTCACTTGCATGACATGTGGTTTCACCAAGACGGTGCCACATGCCACACAGCACGCGCAACAATGGACTTGTTGAGAGGCGAGCTCGGTGAACATTTTATTTCACGTTCGGGACCGGTCAATTGGCCGCCATCATCGTGCGATTTAACGCCTTTAGACTATTTTTTGTGCGGCTATGTTAAAGCTCATGTCTATACAGACAATTGACGCATTGGAAGACAACATTGAAGCATTTATTCGTGAGATACCAGCCGAAATGTTGGAAAGAGTATGCCAAAATTGGACTAAGCGGATGGACCATTTGAGGCGCAGTCGAAGTCAACATTTGCATGAAATAATCTTCAAACATTAAATGATATGGACCGTATTCAAATAAAGATTACATGCATTTTTTCTGAATTTTATGTGTTTTTTTTTTGTTTGAAAAACTTTCCTACAGCTTTTAAAAATCACCCTTTAGTTGCAATGATCAACAGTACATAATGCAAGGACTTAAACAGGAGTTGCAGGGGTTGAGGAAATTTTACTTTTGATGGAAGATTCACTCGCAATTGTAAAGTAAAGCAGAAAGGAAGTGTGAGTTATCAATAAATTTGTATAACGTAGAGGAAGGTGTTGTTTTCTTATAACAGCCACCAGTCAGTGCAAGTCCCTGTACAAATGGATTGGCAAACATACTATTTCGGCCACAACTCAGTCCGAAAGATATTGGTTAACGAATCTACGATCAGCGGATGTATTGTGCGAAAGGAGAGAAATTCCGTCTTTGTGGCACGTTCTCTCCTCCTCTGAGTGAATAAAGGATAGCAAGTGCTGTGGTGGACTGTCGTTTGAGGGGACTCTCGCTCGAACTCTTCATAAAGATGGTCACAGTGCCGAGTTTGACCAGCATAATGCCTTTTAATCGACAATTTATTCCTTCTTTCTTTCTTTACATTATGGTGTAATTAAAAGGGTAACATCATCATCATCATCTTCTGACGCGCAATGTTAAAGGGGTAGTGTGGGTATAGCACGCCCGAGAGATCTCCAGGCAACTCGATCCCCATCATGACATATGCCCCAGCGTAACCAGGCGTATTTTGGGAATAGTCCTGGTTCTTCCAAACGGTCGCCTACTTAATGGAATCGCATTCAACGCCCGCCTCGAAAGCGGCGCCGTGATGGCGTGGACATTCGTGCCACGTGACCAAACGAAGCATAGCCCTCTCCGTTCGAAGAAACAGCTCCTCAATGTTGAGTACCTCTCGCACTGCGGTGTTTCTTACCCTATCCCGGCGAGTATTTTCCACAACAGCAGCACGAAGAAATCTCATCTCAGCAGCTTGTATTCGCGATCGATATTCCTTCGGTCATCATTTCGTTAGGTGAGAATTGGAACAAGAGTTAAAGCCCGCTAACTTGGCTTGGACACCAAGCTCGGCCTTCCTGATGACAGATCTTCCAAGCTGTTTCAAAATTGACCCAGCTTGACCAGTCCTACAAGAAAGCTCAGCATTACTTCTGCCATCACTCTTGAAAAAGATCCCGAGACACTTAATCTTCTCCACCTGCTTCAATGGGACTCCACTAACCTGTAGAGTGCATTGAGCAGGCGTTCTGAAAATTGCCAAGATCTCCGATATGCCCACAGTAGCCTTCATTGCAGCATGAGGACATACATATAGAGTGCGCAATGGAGTTCCCTTTGTGAAGATGTGAGGATAACTAAGTCATCAGCAAAAAGAAGATGACATTCCTCGCCTCGTCTGCTCTGCAACGTACAATCCATATATGCAATGAAAGGAAGAGGTGACAATACGCTCCCTTGGCGAAGTTCAACGCCCAGGGTAAAATGTGTTGATTTAGCACCGCTAACCTGCACATCTGATATCGTTTACAGACTGAATGGCCATCAAGAGATGATCATCAATCCCATACTCCTAGAAAACACTGCACTGCAGAGCTCGACGACATCGATTTATCCAAAAAGACGCAGCTACATGCCATGCAAGCAACGCAGCACTCAAAGTCGTGAAGGAGAAATTTGGCGACTGACTCATCTCACGGCATGTGTTCACCATTTGCCGCCGTGCTCTTGGGACTTGATGACACTAGCTTATCTTATTTCAGGCTATGTCAAGTCCTTGGTCTACTTGGTCGAGCTCGAGGCAAACATTCGAGGCGCTAATGAAGGAATAACGCGTGGTTATTGCGATGCCGAGGCGGCCATTTGAATGGAATGCTATTTCATACCCAATACTGTGTTGACTACGTCTGGTCAACGAGGGAGACATTTCTTTACTCTTTCAACCGGATGTCCAGCAATGCATATCAGAGCTGGCACTTGATGTCTTCTTGACACTTCATGGCGTGGGACTTTTACTTTCCCGGCGTTTATGTTCAGCATTCCTAAGTGCACATCCCTCCCCAGCTTTGATGGGGTGTGCGCTTTCATTTGAATTTTCCAAGAACTGGGCAGCTTAACTTTTGAATCAGATTGTGTAGATAGTCTGTGGAACTGTAATTCCACTTGCTAAGTCCGATCAAACATGACCTCCCCAACCTCACAACCAATCACCCATCATCGACAGATGAGCAGAAACACATGCTTGTGCAGCAAGTGCGCAGTCAATTTAGAGATCTGCCCGAAAAACCCATCAGCCGCAAGAACTTTTTATCGAAAGCAAATAGACAATATATTGATTGACCCGCCAAGCAGTATGACGCAGAGCGTGATTCACTCCCATGTGGTTCACATTCGATTTCGTCTTAAAGAGCACATCATCACGTCTGAACGGACGCCTCTCTTTCACAGAAAATCATCCGACTTTATTCACACACATCGGGGGCGCACACTACCGATGGAGGTGAATTCACAACACCCAGCCGTTCAAATGCAAACTTTGACTTGGAATTGACGTCTTATCGGAGATCTGAACGCACACCCACCCACCTCTGCCATACGGAAGCGCCTGACAACACGTTGTCATACCTGACAGCGCTGTGTCATGCCGACACAGGCCATCTGCCTCTGCCGCAAATCACTGATACACGAAGCGGGTCCAAATTGCTACCTCCAGCCATAAAATGGTCCATGCCTCGCAACTACAATCGCGCAATTCCAGCTGAACGAGGCGCAGCAGGGCCCCGCCACATCGGAGTGCCATCAAAGAGGCGGAGGCTGTGCTGGAAGACAGCTAAATTTAGAATACGAATAGTTCCCGCATGGATCGTAAATAAAAATGAATAATGCTCACGGTAAGTGGAGGAGACGTCCCCCCAACCCGCATGGGAGAGGAACAGAGGGGGATGAGGGTGGACTAGAAAACATATTGAAATGAATATTAATGAGTTCCTCGGGAGCGTAAATCAAAGGCCAAGTGGCTTCGGCCGCAGAAAAATTGATTGCCGCCATCTCTGGAGGAGCATGCGGATCTTGGGTTATTGCCACTTGTGACTAGCTAGAGGTATGAGTCGTAAAGTCTTGAAATTACGAACACACGGGAACAACAGCTTGGAAGGCAAATGACGACACCCGAGCCGAGAAGTGGAACAAAAGAATGCTGATTCGAAATGTCGAGCACATTGGGCACTTCACAAAAGTGGAGCGCTGCCGGTGGTGGTGTGGTGATGGCGTAAGCGATATGCGAAACGCGATACTGCTTGACCTAGATCAGATTCGCAATCGAATGCTGCCGTGTAATGTCACAATAAGCCCCGATTTGAGTGATGTCATGGAATGGGAGGGCTGTTGGCTGTTGGTGTGAACGTAAGCATGTCTCTCGGTGGTTGGAGGGACGTGGCTTGTGTGTCGGGGAATAACAGCCGCCTACGAGCATGCCCAGAGGCGGATACGATTAGCTACGCAACAGTCGCAACCTCGTACTTTGTGTCTCTGCCAACTGACACTTCCAAGGTGCGTATGGTTTTTTGACTTATTCTACAGGCAAGGTGTAAAAGGAATAAAAACTGTTGCACTCATTGACGAACAACAATGGACACCACGGCTGATTGGCGTCTTAAAAGCCGACGTGATTTCGTCGTGTCTGAAGGAGCATCCTGCCCATGCCGTCGAGACTAGCTCGCCCAAATTCTCAGTTGTGTGGACAATTTTTGGAACAGAATTTTGATTAGTTAATGACAAAATGCATCGTCTATGTCCTCCCATGGTTCTACGGGTAAATGTGTACGACTGATTATCTTGTACGATTTGCTTTCCCATGGGTCTTCAGTTTCAGACTGTTTGGTCACCTTGCATACGGCATATCGAATGTTCACGGACGCCTCCAAGACCAATGAAGGACCTGGCACTGACGCGACGTTGTAGGCGACAACATTACACTGCACACCTTTCTAAGTAAATTTGCGTCGGGTTTCAAAGCGGAAATCTATGCGATCCTAATGGCCGCGAACTATACTGTGAGGGTTAGTTGGACGGGGCGAAGTTTGTGTCTGCAGCTACAGCCAAGCTGTACTTAAGGCCATGCTCAACATTTTCACCATTTCACCAAGACAAGGAATGCTTTTCTCTAAATTTGATGGGAAGCCTTTCAGTAAGACTTATCTGGGTCTTGGGCCACCGATCATCAGAGGATATATTCTCCGGATCGAGAGGAATGCTTGCGTCCTTTTTAGAACTTCCATCGATGGTTGGGCCTTTCGAGAGCGCAGCCGGAAGTGGCATGACTCTCAAGGATACGGACAGACCAATCGCATGCTCCCTAACGTTTGAAAGAAATCCGCGGCATTATTGCTGTCTCTTGACAGAAGAGACTGCAGACGACTTACCGGCGTACCTACGGGCCACTACACCTTCGCCAAACACCGAAATGTGCTTAGCCTATGCGATAAAACCCTCTGTGATGCCTGTGAAGAAAAGCACACTGCAGAGCACTTCCTCTATTGTCCCGGCTTTGCTCGTATCAGGCGGCAGTCATTATGCGCTCATGAGGTCACAGGTTCACTCCTCCGGAAGACCAAGAAATTCGATCAGAAGTCGAACCATGGATCGGCTTTCAGTCTGAGTGCTGATTGCTAATTTGATTATTTAAAGCCGTGATCTGTGAAAAGTGCCTTCAGGGACGGAACTTGTATCAGGGTATGATGACAAAAAAAAAAAAAAAAAACGTAATCTGGCGTGTTTGGTCCGATGACCAAGCCCACCTGAATAATGTACCCACTGTTTGCATTGCCCTTTATTTTTTCTAATTCCACCGTGACGAGGTAGGTAGGTAGGTAGGTGTATGGGTGCCCTTCCGGCCTTGAGGCCGTGACTCACTTAGACCAACGAGATGGGTCCATTGTGCCCTTAACAACATCCCGCTTTGTTTCAAAACCTCAGGAGGCTTTTCTACACCACACAGGTCTTCCAGGTCTGCAAAGAATTGTTGACGCAGGTACTGTTTTATTTTCCTTGCTAGGGCTGGTCATTCCCAGATGTTGGATAGATTATATTTCTTCGTCATCTTTGCAGTTTCTGCAAAAGTCGTTGTGTGGTATATTAAATCGCTATGCATGCGTGCCTACTTTACAGACCCCTGTAAGGACCTACTAGCTTCTGCACTTTCTTACAACTCAAACTGATCAGTGATGTTGATCTCTTTTTATTCAGCGTTGGCTACAGGACCCTTCTTCAGACTGAGCCGTCTAGTTTTTATTCTAGGACTTCCAGTTTTCTTCGTATAGAGCTGAGCGACGTGAGCACGCAAGCAACAGCCCTGGATTCTCAAAAACCCAAATCCTTCGCTAGGCTTTCTCCTTTTTCGTTTCCTTAGACGCCAGTATGCCCGTTACACAGCATAGGCTCTCTTTACATAACCCGACAAGTTTCGATGTCAAGATTTCCAACTCTATGGCTTTTATTGCAGCTTGGCTGTCGGAGTAAATAAAGATCGCTTTGTTGGTTATATTGCGCTCTCTCTGCGCGAGTGCTGCTTCGTGTATGGCAGCCACGTTAGACTGGCTGCAGTCGTCACTGCCAGGGATTTTTCGAATAGGCCCCTGAAGATCTCCGCTGCAGTACCGCCATTCGCCTTTGAGCCGTCGGGGCATAGGACGAATTCCCCTCCAGCTGCTACCAGTTACTCTTCCCGTTGTTTCCGGTCTGGGAAACGAAGGTGGGACGTCTTTCCGAAGCTAGTCTTGGTGGCAGGTAGTCCGTTTGATTTATGTGTTGTGCTGCTGTCCAGCATTTGAGTATGGAGGCGTGATCATATGGTTTGTCCACCCGGAGACGCGCTTCAGTTCTACAGGTTAGTGGAGTCCCATTGGAGCAGGTGGAGAAGTTTCAGTATCTCGGGGCCTTTTTCGAGAGTGATGGCTGGAATGCTTGGCAGACCCAGGACGAAATAGTTGGACCAAGTCCAAAAACTTGCCTGGTTAGGCTTGCACATAACTCCTGATGAGTTAGAGTCGATGGTGTATCGAGTTGCCTGGAGATCTCTCGTGTTTACCCCCGCGATCCCTTTAGTGGAGCATGCGGGTCAAAAGATGATCGTGATGATGAGCATGTTTAAAGGGGTAATGGCAAGCATTGATTTATGAAATACAATGACAATTTCTACGTGAATTTCTAAGTTGTTTGTGTTTAGATACAGAAAAGGGCTAAACAAGTGGAGGATGCCTACAGTCTAACGTAGACTCCACGTGTCGCTGCCTTTACTTGGCAGCAGTATCCTGAAAAGTCGTGCCGGCAAAGTCGTTGCGGCCAATTTTTGTGAATTTAGCAAAGTGTTCAAATATAGGATAATCCAATTTGTGGTCCGAATGTGATGTTCCTAGTTCATTTATGTACGTAGCTCAAGCCGAACAACTATCGGGGACTGTTTTGTTTTTTTAATCTAAGGTTTGCCATGTGGATGAACTTACAATGGCTGAAAATGGTGTTAAAATTGTAAAAAAAATTGTTTTGAAAATAGCGATTCTGCAGTAGGTACATTTCGTGCACAACGAGTAGATTATAGACGACGAAATAGTCCATATGAGCATACTTTAGGACAAATATAAAACAGGTCAATTGCACTGGCCATGTTGCAGCTGCCTGTCATCGAAATGCACGTCCTATGCAAGGTATGGCCACTAGTGAAGGTGTTGAAGACTCCATCGGCGATCACAGGATTTGATCTTAAGTACATTGATGCCCTGGCGATTTTAAAACGTCTCGGATCCATTGTTTTTGCTTGTCATGAATGGCGCAACAGCCCATAGGGGGCCAGGGCCGATTTGCATCTAAACTCTTATAAATGTCAGATTAGTCAAGAAGCAACTCCTCCTTTGGCAATGTCAATCAAGACTGATACTGGAATGGTTGCTGATCAAAAAGTCTTACAAGGTTCTGTCTGTACTCAATTCTCATCAATTCTGATCTCATTCATTTAAAAACAACCAATTGTTCCGTTCAAACACGCTCCATACGCATACTCGTCTGCGTGTATCCTCGTTTCAGTCAATTGGCGACAGGTCCCTCCCCAAAGGATAACCTGATGTCCACCTGCACACACAATTTAACCGATTTTCAAAAATTCAAAATTTGATTCAATGAACTTAATCATGTATAAGTGCCCCTAACAGGCCGGTACCACCAAATCGCTTGCAGCATCCGCAAACGACCAAAGCACTACAAGTAGATCCCAGACCGAGAACGTTTCCCAAGTGGATAATGGAATGCCAAAGAGGACCTCCGTCACCCCGAATCAACACTCGGTTTCCAATCTAAATGCACGCCGGCTCCGTTGAGAGCAAACAAAACTAGTCTCAGACCATTCGAGAGCATCAAACCGCACTCGGGCAAAACGCAAACCAAAAATTAATTAAACCAAACACAGACAAACTGCAGGAAACTGTGCGTCTCGCACTCGTCTTATCTCATCTCACACCGCATCACCTTCACCATCCCTCATCGGCATCTCCCGTCTCACTCGTCTTTGTTGGATCATCTTATTTGTATTCATGAAGTGGATAGATACTAGGGGTTTTCCTTCCTTCCGCAGGATGACACAGAGTGAAGCAGGAAGACGGTCCCGGTCCAGGGAAATTAATTAAAAATACCCAGCCACTATCGTGTCAAACGTCCCCAGAAGAGCTGAGAAGACCAGCGCCATCTTGAGCTCATCGAATTTATGAATAACATTGCTTATTCGTTTTCCGACATTAGACCCTTCTCGGGGCGGTTGGGTGGCATAAAGAGGCAGACAGGAGGTGGTTCGGTGGCTCCATTCCATCCACGAATGCAAGCAGCTTCTCGTCCTCCTCAAATGAGTTTACAATATTCATGACGATAATGTTCCTTGAAAGCCACCCCTCTCATCGTCAACTTCCGTCATTCCAGAGTTCACTATCCCCAAACCCGAGCGCAGTCCATCTGCCTCTGACCAAAGCACGACGTTTGAGGTCAATTCGATTAGATGTTAGCGGAGAGCCACCCCAGGCATCCCGGGGACCCTCTTTCATGTCACAACTCGGGAAAAGAGAACAGACGAAAAAAAAGAAAAACACGAGGAAAAGTTATCAAGTTATCATTTTATGATAAAATTTTCGCTCAGAGGACTTGACGAACGGGATGTCGTCGCCTAGCTCCAGGCACTGCCGACACAGAAACGTCAACAACTCCGTTCCTCAGTTCGATGAAGGGAAAGGAAGCGAAAAGGAGAATAAGGGAAAAAATAAAAAACATCCAACCACAGTCCATCTCCAGTGAAATAGAAAATTTGTGTTCGTTTTCTTTTTGAGGAATTCTTTCATCAAACACTCATCGATGGGGAATGAATCGCGGGAGGAAATTGAAAACAAAACCACCCCACCGTCAGGGGCGGTCCGGGGACCTGTCACATAACATCTAGAGGTTCAATAATAAATTAGGTCCTGTGAACTTTTAGGTGAATTTTTAATTTTCCAATTGTGGACTTGCTCTGTGCAATCGCCAGGGGGAATCGATGGTCCATAGGGATCCCCTCATCATACCCCACTCCCACCTGTCAGCGGCGAACGGAAGGATAATTTATTTGTGTGCTGGAGTATGGCATTCAGAAATAGCCACTTGAATTCGTTTAATGTAGAGATTTGTTTTATTTATTTTTTTGAGTGGGTGGGGCTTTGATTGGATCTCAGTTTTGAAATGTGGAGTGCTTTCAGGTGGATTAATTCTTGAAGTGGGCAGCGGTATCCTAATTGATGGTGCTTTTGTCAGGCGAATAAAGGAGCTCGATATTTACATTTTGAATACGCCGTGGACACAGTGGTGTGGGATATATCTTGAATTTAAAGTAGCTTTCGCTGGATGCTTTGAATGGGTCTTACAGTTGGTCGTGGACGTGCACGACGAACGAGTCAGTGAGTGGATGGCGAGAGATGTTCCAGAGGTTCAGCAATTTTGGAATTATTTCGATTGCGGACAGACTTATGTGAGCACTTAGAAGTTGCGTCAAATCTGACAGAAGATACAAGGAATCTCAGGAACATAGGCGACAGGAAGCCGGAATTGGGGTTTCACCATTCACCAGAACGCCATTGCATAAGACCTAAGAATTGGCGAAGGTACCCATCTGCAACAACTGGCACAAAGGACTGTAGTCAGACTCCAGGAATGTGATCAGTAGATCTGTAGATCATTTCGCGCTTACATAGAGGCGCGGGTGGGTGAAGATAATCTGCTACTCGACCCCCATAGGGCCAAGGCTCACTTATGGCCGTCCCGTGTGGTCCAACATGTGTGCAAGCTTGATGGAAAAGATTCGAGTGTTTGAGGGGGCTTGCCATCGCCTTTACAGAACACCAGAGTCTACTCCAATGAAGTTTAATACAACAGACAGACCTGATATGACTGAACAAGTTCCTGCTGAATATTCGAAGTCGTTCTGCGAGAGCGACTCAGTAAATAATCTGATTTCTGGGGCTTACTACTCCAATCCACAACACTACGACAGGGTATGGCAGGACTTCTTCGTCCCCCAGAAGCATTGAGGCACTAACAGGAGCAGGGCCTGATAGAAGACAAAACCGCCACTTGGTGTGCTCAACTGGGGATGGGCGACTGAACCACGGGCTAAGGAGGGTCTCTTCGGGTTCTAGTTCTGTTCAGATCGGTATCGGGTCGGATGCAATAGCTAATGTTCTAGAAAGGGTAGAGAGGGTGATACCGATCCTCTCATTTGGAGTATTCTTATGCTTACCCGAGTTGGGGGACTGCAAAGTTATGCCGCATCTGAACGTCGACATTTCAGACTTTTTTCTGAATAATCAGCGGTGTGCCCCGGACCATCAGTCTAGCCTCTAGGCCAGAGGTCAACTACAATACCACGAGTTTCTGACTTTCTTGGCTGATATTAATCTGTCACCAACGAATAATGACGAACAGTTGATGGTGGCTGTCAAGTCGTTTGCTGCTTTGTCTGGGTTAACATTCCGACAAGACGCCGACAACGTTCACAGGATATACATCTTCCCAGGCCTCGACATTCAGAAACCCTTGAGAATACGATGACACCCTAGTGGTTGCTGTCGAACCTTGGCCCAGTTCCACCTCAGACTGTAGCGCCACCAATATTATCCGAACATCGGAAAATACCCTCATTAAATAATCATCATGCTGAACCAAATTAGGGGGCTACGCGTGCCGCAAAAGCCTGTGATTAGGTTTCCCCAGCCCCTCAGCCCCTCAGCCTCATCACTATCAAATTGGTTGCAATCACATTTCAACCAATAAATTTCGCATTTAATTGCGGCAGCAACACACGCATTCGCCGAGAAATACCACACCATCAAAGCCAGACCGAATTCCGTAAACAAACAAGTGTAGATTGTTGGTGAATGCGTGGGCTGCTCCTAACTTCCACCATGCCACGGATAGGAAAGCGATTTCTTTGAAGATTTATTTCGGCACGAGATCGTCAAGAAGTTGGGCGTGCATCTTTGATGCTTTATGAACTGAAAGGCGTATTGGTCGATGGACGTGAGTTGACACCTGCCGCGACAAATGATGAATGCGACAAAGGCGGTGTAAATCGTTATATACTTGTCTGTCGTATCGACGGTCTATTTCTGTCGAATAACCTCGACACGGTAGACCATTTAAATGGAAAATTGGTGTTCTTCCAACATGACCCGATTTGAGCGATGTTTTCGAAGAATGGTGCGTCTAAAATGAGCGTCGACCTGAAATATTTCGAGAATCTCTGTCTAATCGAGTTGAGGAATTCGGATCACGGAAATGCCAAGCATAGCATTTTTTATGTTCGTTCTTAAATTGGTTTGGGCTGGATGGTGTCACCTGCGTAACATTGGCTGCATGTGCTCGCCTTTGACTCCGAACCAGTGGAACAACTCAACAGAGGACGCATGTGGTTACAGAGATGAGCACAAGACTGGACTGGCATTGACCAGTTGAGCCGGCGTAATTAGAGACAGCTAGCTGGTAATCGCGATCATCTCAGGATTGCATGGCGAAGGAGAAGGAGATCATGGTCCCCGTTGATTGACAGTAGTTAGGTGTTGCAGGTGAACATACAATCAATGACAAAATTCTTGCTCTCTTTTTGCAATAGGAACAAGATCTTTCAGTCTGCACAGCAAAACTCCCGCTTACGCAATTTGGCTTCTGGTTTCATTTTCTCGGTATTGACACGTTCCAGTGTTTATTCCCACTCTCGGTGGCGGTAGTATTTTCTTTGCACAGCCCACCATAACCACGGAATTAATTCGCTGGAACCTTTTCCAATTCAGTCTTGTTTCCGGGTCTAGATCTGCCACCCATACCTTCAAGCACTGCGGCGTGACGCACCTAGAGAGCTGGGACCACGATTAAGACGAACCTCGTTGCTTGATCCCAACACTTCAACCGAGTTCCACGTGATTTCTCATAAAAGCCTGCAATTTTTGTCACCTCTCCTCGCATTTGACCAGCTCCCTGAGACCACCAGCTGTCCCCCAAGATGTGTCAATAAAGACAAAGCAATCCAGCTCGAACCTGTGCAGATCATAAACACTTCGAAAGTGACAGCCACATGGCCACAAGACAAAGAACTCACATCCTGGCACGTGTTTAACCAAAAACTCACATCAGCCCATCAAGTCCATATCTTGTGTGAACAGCAGGGTATGCGATTGTGAGCATATAGAAAACCTCCTCACAAGCGATGAGAAAGATGTGCCTGCTGCAGACCGAAAGTAAATAAGAACACACTCGCAGCGTGAGGCATCTAGTATGCAAACACCTGTGTACCCCGGGGACAAGTTGCCAGAACTGACAACAGCTCTCTTTCTGTGGTCTGTATGTGTCAAATCGCTTGTGGATTCTAAACATGCGTCCATAAACAGTTGTTTTTACGATTATGGCATGCGGTTTATGTGCGACATTAGGAGCGCACCATCCATATCGTGTGGCAATTATGTTTAGCCAAACAAACGGAAGACGCTAAGTGTCGGTCTGAGGCTGAGAAGTGGTTTGATCGAATTTATGCTGCACGACATGCGCGCCCGTTGTCAATTGAATGCTCTGCTGAAGTCGCGCTCCGGGCGACATTATGGGAGTCTTTAGGTGCACGTTGGGATGTGCATGGTTGTCATGCAAGGGTGGTGGTTAAGTGATGACAATCAACGAGAGCACGTCTGAACGTGTTCTGCATTAAACAACGACACAATTGAGGGGAGCACGAACAACTCTTATGTTCAATCCAGAGGTGGTAGTGGGAGATGGCTGGGTATGCACCGCAATGTGGGTGGGAGAAGGTGTTAAAATGACACAAGCAGAAGGAGTGACAGATCAAATCTTACTGGCTCTAAAAGTCTTGAGGTGCTTGCAGTCACTAGACAGGCCAGGTAGGGCCAGGCTGAGGTGGCTGGACTTGCGCCGGACTGCTCTATTCTACAGCCACAGTCAGATCACTTGGGTGTGATACCAAGAACTCAGGGAGTGTAAATCGACAATCGCCATATATTTGTAAACTTCAAGGCCGCACATGGCAGGGTGCTGCGAGACCCCGTTTTGTCTGGTTTTGACACTCTTGCCAAATTTAGCAAGCTTTCAACGTCAACAACGAACTCAACGGGCTGAAAAGCAGACGGGCTGACAAGTGGCTCTCTTAAAATTCAGCTTGAGAAGATCGCAAATTCACAAGCAGAGACACGATATTTAAGAAGTTCGTTAAGCTGTTCGCATATATGGATGACATTGAATTGAAAGCAGTAAGAGTCCGCGAGCATAGAGGCAGACGCGAGGAAACGAGGTACGTCTTGGACAAAGTAAGTGAGGAACTTTGTCTGCCTCTGCTCCGCTAACAACAGAACCGAGATCAAATGTTGAATAACTCTTGCTAACAGCTAGAGCCGTCTCTCGGGCAAAACCTGTTCCACGTCACAGAGCCATCGGCAAGTTTAAAAGCGGATAAAAAGTCCTTGGCAACTTCGCTTGTTAAAATACATTGACGAGCGTTTACAGATTCAGAGTCTAAGTTGGCGGGGCCATGTAGAGCGCAAAGACTACTTGACTGTGGACAGCCCAAAGACACATCGACTCCGTGTCTGCGAATGGAATGTGTATGGAAGGTGTTATGAAGGGCTGTGTGTGTGTTTGTATGTGTATGAAGGTGTGGAATTCTCAGAAGGAGGGGTGAAACCGGAGAGCCACACTAGCGACAGTTTCTCATCCAAGCAGGTCAAGGTGAGCGAGATTGAAGATCGAGTAAAGCGCATCTGAAATGGTTGCCTTGAGTGCACCGGCAATAACGAGGGAGGATTACCATTGAACTTTGAGAGCATGGATCGTACAGCTGTGATCTATAACCAGTAAGTCATGTGGAGACCCCATTTTTGACAGCGGCATTCCTGCTGATCTAGTAGGAATGCCGCGGTTTCCAGGTTGAGCATGAACAGAAATGAACAGAAATCACCTCAGTTTGAGCTAGTACTGTAGTTTCACTGAGCAATGGCCAATTTTCTCGTAGATTATCGTTACTACTACTGGTGGCCCCTTACTTCTTCTTAAGAAGGGGTCACCAGTCCTGGGCGTAATGGAACCCGACCGGAAGTACGCATGCGGCTTCGGAAGACTACCAACGACTATATTCTGTCACAACGAGAGGCGAGGACCAACTGAAGCGAACATGCATTTGCAGGCTGACCAAGAGGTTGACGCCTTGTGATGGCGGTGCTTTGAACCCATGTATAAAGTTATGCTAGCAGGTCATGGATTTTATTACTACAATATTTTCACAGAGGGTGGCGACCTCGGAATTGAGAGACCTTCTCCAGATCAGCCTAGCAATCGGGTGCAAAGACCCAAAGAGCATCAAGAGGTTTCCCTGCAGCACCAAGCACTTTATCAAGGTGAAACTCAATTGGCATGTGAGGCAAAACGCATAGCTATAGGACATGGTAAGCATTATGCTAATGGTGTCGACATTGTACATTCTGCAGCAAATAATATACTCTTTCTGACTGACGCATAATCCCTACCCAGTCCACCCCTCGTTGCTGATGATCTGCAACGCCACATTCGCATGAAAGGCAGCACATGGATCTCAATTGAAGGAGAAGTGACTTTACGAAAAGCTTTAACACCCATCCCCACAACACTCCCCAGTTCTAGCTGCACGAGGACCACAGACATGTCGCCCCTCCCATCGTGTCACTAATCAAACACAAGTGACATTGGTTTGAACTCCCCCCACACCATCACACTTTCAACATATAAACACCAATGACGAAGTTTGTACCCCCTTGAGAATGTTTTCCCTTCTGTTTACAACATCACCCTAGGCGTAACCTTTGCTCGTGTCGCGTTTGACTTTAATGAAGGTCGTTAAACTATATCACAACTATCAACAATGCACCGGGGACACAGTTACATCCACCCACCCACCCTCCACTTGTTGTCAAGCACGGAAAACGTAATTCCGAGCAGCAGCGTAGATAACTTCTTTTCACAAACTCCGGCTTAATGAACGTCTAACATTTGTTCCACAAGTTCCGTGGGTGGCTCGCTGGGATATAAAAGCAAATTCTCGGATCGTAAGTGGAAGTAATTTTAATTTAACAGTCTTGTCCTATAAACAGACAGAACGACGAACTGGGGGCGAGGAGGTGCTTGCTTCTTTGGGGAGCACGAAAGTTTGATGGATGGTGCTGTGAGAGGGACATGACAGGGCCCGTTTAAATGAGCGATATTCAAATTAGTTTTTATTGTCTCCCCGCCGCCGCCACGGCAGAGGAAGCTGGCACAAAAGGGAGGAACATGCATGCCCATGTGATCACGGCGTGCCTGCCATCTGGTCGGGGGAATGTTTTCAGCGAGAATTTATGAGGCGTGACTTCTCCAATTGTTTGAGGACCGGCACTGGAGATTTGAGATTGAACCCAAAGGGAAGGCGGGCGAGATTTTATGGATGTGAGTATCCAAGGAGTATCCACCGCGGAGGAAGTTTTGTCATTAAAATAAATGATTTTTAAATGAATTTGTTGCGGCCACGCTGGGCGAGAGTCTCACCGGAATCATCCAAGTCAACAGTCGAAGTGCAGATTTCCATTCCGAGAGAGAATCATAATCATCACATCTGATGGGCCTAATTAAAAGATTGAGTGAAAAATGGAAGAATAGATTCGAAAAAATAGAAGAAAACATTCGTACGACTTCGGTGGCATTTGGGTGGTAATCCTTTGCCTTTGGTTTCTCTGCGTAGTTGTATCTGAGCTGATTCCGAGGAGAACACATTAAAGCACCGGAGTGTGAAGGAACTAGAGTGTGGCTGAGACGATAAAGACGAGAACGCCGGAAATAGCATTGAAATGGGTTCTTATTGTTTTTATCTGTCCTCGTGGCGGCGAAGGATTTTATGGATGCTTATGCTATAGTTTCGTTGGATGCGTTCCGAAGAAACGTAAATGATTCTCAAGAATTTGGACGCATGAGACGACTGGCATCACCGACTCGTGATGAAAAGGCGATTAAGTTGCGGGGGGAGGAGGGGAGTATTTCTGTGAGGTTTTATGGATGGATTTAACGGATGGTGTGGGATAAGTGTGCCGTGGCGATGCTTTTAATTAAACAAAACTTCCTCATATGAAACAACATTTCGAACGTTGAACACGAGAGGCGCTATCAGTACAACTGTTGGGTTACGCAGATCACAAGGACATCGCCTAGCCGTGCCGTGGTGGTAATTTAAGAAAAGCTGGCTTCTATGTTATTGCGAAATATTAGTTGTTGTAAAAGGAAATCTATTCTTTCGCCAACAGATGGTGTTGTGTACGTCCCATCGAACAAAACTGACTGCAGTTCGAAAGATAAGATTGCCGCCATTGATAGATTTGTGATTGATAGAATTTCCATTTGCGAATCACTGCACCAACATCGACCACACATTCGTATAGCGGATGGTGACTGGTGACGAAAAGTGGATCGTGGTCGATCCGCGGTGAGTCGCCGCAAACGTTGGCCAAGCAAAGATTGACGACCAGGAAGGTCTTGCTGTGTGTTTGGTAGGATTGGCTGGGAATCATCTATTATGAGACAATCTCCTACGGCAATACTCTTACATTCGTACCTGTGTTGTCAACTATTGGACCGTCTGAATGAAGCAGTCGCTCAGAGGCTGTCAGGCTTGGTCCATAGGAGAGGAACTGTGTACCATCAGGAAAACGACAGGCCACACAAATCGGTAGTGACTCGCCAGTACCTTCGGGAGCTTGGTCGCGAGTTCCTTATGCATCCACTTTGTAATCCGGACTTAGCACCAAGTGATCACCGCCTGTTGCGATCCATGGCGAACGCTTTTACTGGTGAAAAGATTGCCTCAGGCTGAGTGACTCATTTTTTCACCAATAGAGATGATGGCTTTTAAGAGAAATGGCCACAAATAATAGAAAAGAGCATTTACTAGTGCCAACCTTAGTAGTCAACCCGAAAGTTTTACAAACCGAGATAACCCGGGTTAGAAAGAAACGGACCGAGTTATAAACCGTGTTGACGAACTCGATTTGGTGATAAGCCGAAAGTAAACAATTCCATAATCTATGGAATGGAGCAAATCGAGTTGTATTGTCAAATTCCATTCTGTTTCGGGTTAGTTTCAGTTCCGCAGGCTCACGCCGAGTTGAAACATCTGTAATTTTTTTTATGTATTCGGTTCGTTTCATCGGGTTTGCCAATACGGTTTGACTCGGTTTATGTGTAACCCGGATTGACACACCACTGGTGAATACAGTGAAAACTTCTATTGCGGACAACTCTCTTAGGCGGACAAGTCTCTTAGACGGACAATCGCTTTTAGCGGACAATTTCTCACGACCGTGGATCTTGAATTAAAATTCCAAACATTCCCATGGACGGACAATTCCCTTAGCCTTTCCGCCTTTGAGAACTTTCACTGCACAGCCTTAAAGTTCATCCCAAAACAACTGGATTTCCAGTGACTACACCTAATATTTTACTAAGGTGTCGTGGGAGGCTGTTACATCGAATTATTTGCCGTCTTCAAAGTGCGTGCAATGCCTGGGACACAAATTCAGCAGGTGTTGATCTGTCTTCCCGGAAACCCGGTTGGGAAGTTGAAAAGAAAAAACATTGAGTCGCAGGCAATGTTTTCGCAGCGATAGGACTTGTCGTTTATCGGAACAATATAAGAATTGAATACACGCATCTACTCAAGTACTGTGAGACTTATCTTTACCGACACCCCTCTATAAGGGACACCTCTCTTTACGGACTATTCGTCATGATCCCGGCATGAAGGTATTCCCACCTCTTCTGAACGGACATCTCAACATAGCGGACTATCGTGAGGGCCCTGCTGCTGTCCGCTTTAGAGAGGTTTCACGGTACTGATGTACCAAATAAGTTCCCAACTCCCCCCAAGGGAAGTGAGACGATTCACAGCTGACCTCCCTCATTCGCGCAGCAGTCCTCCCTACTTTTCCTAGAGATCTAAGAAATTTCTCAATTTTCCACGAAACAATACTCCCTTCAAATGAAGCCGATATAAACCGCTCAGCAATCACATTCTCCTCTCCATCACACAAAAGCACATCACCATGACATTTCGCAGAATAAGATTAATTAAGCAAACCTTCACAAGCATAAGTGCTTCTTCATAAAATGACACAGTCATTAGTCCAATATCCACTTAACGACATTCCATAACATTCTGGACACACAACAGACACCCCCGTCTGCGTGGTCGTGTGACGAAAGAATTCATTTGTCAAACGGATACAAGCACAATGCCCAGCCATTAGAACAACGACAATCCATCCTAATTCAAAGTGTCCCTCAACAATGATCAAACACAAAATGTTTTCCCCAGTTCATTTATCCAGCAGGAGTGCAGATACATTGAGGCTCTCGCCCATCACTGCCCCACTGCAGATGTACGAGCATGTGAGAGGGTCGACAATGTTGAATGACTTTGTCGTATCCTTTTGTGAACGCCGTCACAGGGAAGAAAAACTACCAAATCATCGTTATCCTTCCCGAGACGCTTGTTTGTGTTTTTCTTTCGTTTTCCTTCTTGCTTCCACTTCCCTTGTGCGGAAACCAAAAAATGAACAAATCACAGCCAGCAGCATTCTTCTTCTCCCGAAGTCCGAAAATCACTGCCAGGCCAGAGTGGAGCCTTCACTTCGGATCGAGGGTATTCCGTGTACAGGATGTCGACGAACATATGTCCGGACAGTCCACGTATGGGTGGCTGGGCGGAGGATACGGCGATTCTTGATTTTTTCTACTTCATTTTTCGCCAGTCGAAAAACAACGGATCTATAGCAACAGCAACGACGCGGGCGAACGGAAAAAATATTTGCGTTCATTCTTTATTTCCTTCATCCGGGCTGGCTGGCTGGCTATTGTCGAGAGCGCCTTGCTGCCTTGCCTTTGAATGGAATGCTTCTGCCAATAGTTCTCCGCAACGATAGGTCCTTTCTCTACCCGGGCAGTCCTTGCAGTGCAATTGCAGACGACTCCGAGTCGACAAACAGGCAGCAGCGGGGAGGCGCGAACAAATGAAGTTGTGGCAGACATTTTTGAAACGATATAAATCGAATAAGGTCGCGAGCTATAAGTGAACGCTGCAAATAAGTCGATGTAACAGCCACCGACGTTGTGCGCTGTGAGTCGTCGGTCGGTGGTGTGCGTTTAACAGTTGACTTAGTTCTGACTTAGTGCTTCATGCAGTTCGATCGCTGGTTGTACCGTTTTTTTCTTGTTCGTCTTCCCGACTCAGAAGGATCTAGCGATGCCTTTGTGCTGGCAGCAGAGAGTTTGAGTGTATCCCTGGAAAGAGCCGAACACAATGGGAAAAGAAGTCAACCGGAGAACGAGCGAGTTGGGCTGGAATTCATTTGCTCTTCCGATTTAATTTAAAAGCAATTACGCTTTGATGCCTTTTACGCCACCCCACACAGTGTGGGTCTTAAGCTGCTATCTGTCGGCCTTCGCTTGGGTGCATGGTGGTTGGGTGGGTGGGGGTAGCATGCTTAGGCGAGCCATTGTGTTCGACCGGGCAGCATATACGGGTGTTTGGCCGATGTGAATTCTTCGAATAGGAAAATAATGATGTGGGTTCCCATCTGATTGTGGGCACAGTTTTTGTCTCGTTGTCTTCAAGTTTTTCGGTTTTCAAAGCGCGTTAAAGCAGGAATGTCTGTTCAAAGATCTCTGACCCATGGGGAGGAGAAGACGACAAAGGAGACCAGCGGAGCTAAGACAAAATAACGCGCAAGTTTATAAAGGTTTTGCCTTCACTTGGTCGTCCTTTGTTCTGCCGGGAAACCACCACTTTACGGTGACTAGACTTAATTAACTTTTAGGATTTCATTGCTGTTGAAGATGCAGCGAGGACAGCGGAGATACCAGAAGATGTACGTAGCGCTCATTGCTGTGCGCAGTGAAAATGGAGGTTGACAAAGCATTTGGGTGGTCCGATAAAGGCTGGAGGGTAAACTGATGACAATTTTCGCGAGACGAGTAAGTTGTGTGAGCCAGCTAGGGTGATGGATGATGTTCCAAACAACCCGAGGACACACACAAATGTTCACATCTGTCTGTTTAGTTTCAGTTTTATCTCTTATAAATGGATTTTGTTGATGTGAACTTTGAGGCGACAGTTGACATGGACTTTGTGAATTGTAGTCAATGAGAAGGGAGAACAGCACTTCAGGCATCGTTTGAGGAGAGCTTAACGTTTGTAAATGTTCCAGGTCTTCATACAGTCGATGAACTGTAAGAGTAATAAGCTGCCAAGGTGACAGCAGCAACAACTGTGTGGGAGCGGTGCAGCAGACGCGGACCTACCGACTGTTTGGAGTTATTTCTGTAGAGACTTGATCGCTTTCTTTATTTAGCGAGCGAAGAGCGGCTAAGTGTTTGAATGTCGCCCGATTAATAAGCGCGAACAAATTCGAAAGCATGGTGGTAGTCATGTACTTTTTGAGCGATAAACTATGCTGCTTCCCTGAGTGACGTCCACAATTTGTCACCGGAGCAAAGCTCATTTTACTGCAAGCCAGTGCAATGAGTGGGAGAGGACCTCGACCACCTCCTTGTTGGAAATTGTAGCAGGAATCGCAGTGCACTGTCCTTCGACTCTTACGAACTTGAAACTCTACGGTCTAGGTTAGGTAAGAGTGGCTGTCTGAAGAAAGCAGTCACAGTTAGTCCATCTGATCCAGACTGGAACCAGTTGGTGCATGTGACAAAGCGATTTAGCTGACTTGTATTGACGACCGGTGTAGTTGGGAAGCAAGTGGAACCCATTAAAAATGGTTGAGTGACGAATGGCGAACTCGGACCACTGTTGAAGGGTTTGGAGTCTTCGGGCTGTGCTGGCTGCTACCTGTTTGCCCAATAGGTCCAGCGCATGAATGTGGAGGATTATCTCAAGCGCGCTGATATACATGCAAGTCGGTATTTGCACCCGGTTGAGTGCATTACAGTTGAGAGCATTATCAGTAAAGTGAGGCTACCGGTACGATAAATAGTTTTCACGGCCCATTCTCTTTCAAGTTCCTGACAATGCTGCGGAGAAAAGTCTTCTCAAACTTCGTCATAAAACTCCGCTCTCAACACGTGAGAGATCAAGAGTACGAGTCCACTTCTGGTTGTAGCGCTATATTATTAAAGTCGTTGATTGAGGTGCACCCAGGGTTGTAGCGTTAACCAAAAAGCAGCGGAGAAACAACGGTCTCAGTCGATTTTATTGCCGCGAAAATAACTCATGGCACCGTCTGCGCTTGTCAGTGCACGACGAGAGGCGGTTCCACAAATTCAGAGTGTTTGCTGTTTTTCGTTCTTCTACGTGGTCAGAGTGGAGTTTGTGCTTTGACTTGTGCACGAGCATTTGTGTGGCTCAAGCAAGCACACATGACGGTTAATGAAATTTGTTTGGTTTTGGTTAAGCGTTTGTTTGAGATTTGACTAAGCACCAGCGTGAGATAAAAGGCCCCGGGCTTGCGAATTTTCAGAGTAGACGTCGACGCTCTAGGTTCTCGTGTGTAAGAGTAAGTAGGTGAGGGTGGATGTTGGCTTGCACACAGCCTTTGATGATTCGTGCTGTCACTTAGATTCTTCACATGTGGTCCGAATTGGATACTGATGGGGCGACATTCGAAGCTGAGGATCAAGCTGTGGGAGTGCGTACCCATGAAGACATACATTTATGGGAGGCACCAGAGGGGGGCGCACTTTCTCTGCTTCATCCAAGTCGTTTGGGATGATGCCTAGGCGTGAGTAATGTGGTAAGAGAGAATAGTTGTTTAGTGAGATTGGGACTTGCTATGAGACTGGGTTTGTCAGCTATGAGCTCGCCAGGGAAGCTGTACTTTTAGATGAACAAACAAAAGATCTCTTTAGGTTGCAGTGTCGTTGCCACGGCGGCATGATTGTACAAGAGGAACCAAAATCTTGTGTTGGTTAATTTACAATTTCAACGACTAGCCTGCAATCGACAAGGGGTATCCCCATGTCGTCATGTTCAGTGGAGAGTGTGGGCAGAATTGCTGCGTGCCTGCACTGGTTCACAAATTCCTGGAACAGCTATGTTCTGCCGACATGTCCTGGCATCATACATCTCATCTAGATCTCATCTATTTTAGTGAGGGTTTAATATCAGGTTTGTTTGGTTTTTTTTCAGTTTTTTGTTTCTAGTTTAGTTCGAGAGCTTTGGTGGCTGCCTGACTGTCTGAAAACGTAGTAATTCGCGTGCTCATATGTCGTTTCATTTAAACCATGACAGTAATAATAATAATATGGGTGGCGCTATAGACCGTAGAGGGCTAGGGCCTAGCTTCTCAGCAATCACTCGTGTTGTGCTTGCTATCGTTCTCTCACGAGTGGAAGGGACCTACAGTTTTGTCTAGACAGTTATACTCTTTGAGCATTGTCAGTGACTCGAAACTGGTGGAGCCGTGGACGTTTTTTTGCTCATACCGGGACTCGGACCTGGGCAACGTAGCCCCAAGTGTGTAGGAGTCGACGCACCAAGCCACAACGAACCGTGACAATGCTTCGACAATTTAACAATCTCGACTTGAAAAAAGCTGCAATATTGTGCGAGTCGAACTTTGTTCGGAGAAAACATCACAGCCAAAGACAGACGTGCTCGCTTTCAAAACGTCTGTCCGCGTGTCACAGAAAATTCTGTAAATAGTAGGGTTTCACAAGTGAGTAGTGCGAGGGCGAAGCATGACGTTTCGTGCCGAAGTTGCCGACGTCTTTTATGATCTTTGTGTGCCCATTAAAAACATGGATCTTAACCGGAGGGAGACGCTAGCGCTTGTTTGTTGTCTAAGTAGGTCGAGTGTGTCCTACTTAGCCAGCAAAGTTGAGATTGAATAGGATATCGAGTGCTTCTGAAGAGGGAGTTCTAGCTGCAGCGCCGATTCCGAAGAAGGTCTGTCGTTGCACTTTCCTAAGACAGCTATAATTGTTTATGCATTGTAACAAGTGAGTGTGTCAGTTGCTTCCGATTAATGGATGTTTTCCTTTGCAAGGCAGTATCATTGTTTCCCCCTGTCACCACTCAAGCCAGGCGCTTCTAAATATTAATTTAGTCATTTTGCATTCTCTCTGTAATATATTCGCCTCTATCCCCCGGCTATCTAATCCCGCCGGCATTAGGAGAGTACTTAGTTCACACATCGCAGCTTCCTGCGCTGTTTGGCAATATCGATTGCACCCGATTGTTAGCCGCACACAACGAAGGACATTAATTTGCAAAGTGTTGTCAAATCATTCAACATGCCCTTTCGCATAAATTAAATGCTGGAATGATTCCTCCCTTCAAGCACAAATCCGCCTCCCGTCATTCAGACAGATTGCTGCAACCCCACGCATACCCCACAGCACTGCGTGTCTGTTAATTAATTCCATTCCCTGCGCTAAATAAACCCGCCATCAGCGTCGATTTAATAGTTCCCGGCCATCCCACAGCGCACCCCATGGAGGCGCCAGAAAAACAATAGCGCACAGATTCGTCCCCTGTGGATGGCGTTTAATTACTACTGCCGTACAGTCTAATCTCAGCAGTTCATCGGTCAGATAAATCATCGGGCCCGCTGTCGATCCAAGTGTCGTCGCAGTCGATGCCCATGTGCGTTGCCGTCTGTGGTGACCTGCTCCCAAAAATACGAATTCCAATTGCGGAATAAGAATTCTGTTTACTCGTCAAAACCTCGAGACATTAGTTGACGCAACGCTTCGCAAAGAGCCCGCACACCAGACCCGGTGACACCGATCCACGTTCGTTCCGGGTTGTGTTGCGAAACGAATTTCGCGCATTCAGTGCGGCTCGCAGAGTGAACTGTTGACAGATGCACTTTTGCCGGGCAAATAAATATGCCTTGGCCGCACTTGATTGACATCAGTTCTCTTCGAGTTCGTTTGCAGTCACAAGCCCAAAGCGCAAAACCAAAAACCACACAACCTCAATCATGAAATTCTTTGTGGGATTCCTCTTTGTTGCTGCCTTCACCAGCGTCGCTGTCAGTGCGGCCATTGGTGAGCCATCAAAGCAGTCGCTGCAGCAGGGACTTCAGCCAAGCTCTGCCGCTGACAACTTGGATTCGCTGAGGATTCGCAAGGCAGCCATGTCATATGGACCTGCTCCAGCAGCTCCACTCGCGCTGTCCGGCATCCCATGCCCAAAGAACTACTTGTTCAGCTGCCAACCCCAATTGCAACCAGTCGCCTGTAGCAATCAACAAGCTTTCTCACAGGGTGCCTACTCAGAATACGTCCCACAGTGGGCTCCACACCCACATGAGATCTAGGCAAATATGGACTGACAGAAAAGGACTTGCTGAATTGGACAATAAACTGTGGAAGTGAATAAATGAAGAAAAAAATACTTTCAATCGAATTTGTTTTACTTTGCGAATGAGATGGGCGGGGAGACTTTGAATTCGAGGGGGTGTGACTTTGAAGCAGGTTTGAGCGTTGAGGCGTTGTCCTTTTTCCGAAAATACAAAAAAAGACAAACAGTGTCCCTGTTTAGGTCCCCTAAACAGTACGACGTTAGGCAACAGATTTGCTTTGAAACCACATGTTGCTGAATTTGGTGTAAAAAAGAGCTTAGGATTAATTCCCACTGGATTTAAATCAGAATGGAATCCTTTGCGGCTGTAAAAAAAAATGCTTAACCCATACCACATCAGAGCACGATGGCAGTTACTTGGGAATATTCATCCTGCGAACAGAACCCATTCCACAGCCCTCACGGATCACTACAGGCGATGCCATGCGATGACCACACCTGAAAGCAGATATTTTTAAATTAAGCTCTTTGACTCTGGATATGTGGTTCACTGAAGCACTAGCGTCCCCCTCCCCCACCCGCCGCTGAAAACCAAACTAATCACTATTCAGAACAAAAGGAAAAGAAAAAAACTTCTGTTTCAATTTTTACTTATATTTCATAACGAATAGCACTACATTTTCAGTTCACAATTCATCCTTTGACAGCTTAGCAAAAAAAAGCCCACACCCCCACTCCACGTGAGGCTTGGAAAAATGCACGTATTTCCTGTAGCAACTACACCGGATGCAGATTAATGGAATAAACTTTTCGCATCCCGTGAACCGACTGAACAACACAAAGCGAAGCTTTCAATGGGTATGTGAACCAAAAATCCAGTCCCATCCATCTCTGGTAACTAACCACTGTGAGCCAGCAGGAGCCACATCAAAATAAATATCCGGTTCATCTCCACCTACATGGGGGATGACTGTTCGCATACATGTCCAGCAGGTACTGCGTATAAGTTGGCATTCACACAATTGACCATACACCTCATCAACAGCAGCACCTGGCAGCAATCACTCCACAGAACCACGGTGCGGGCGCT
Organism: Eristalis tenax; assembly: GCA_905231855.2. Lineage (NCBI taxonomy): Eukaryota > Metazoa > Arthropoda > Insecta > Diptera > Syrphidae > Eristalis > Eristalis tenax. The sequence continues at coordinate 39,991,637 of HG993128.1, read as the reverse complement.
GATGGATCAGACAACAAATGGGATTCTAGGCTCGGTGTGGCGTCCCCACATCATTACTCGCGAGTAAAATTGCAAATAATTTGTCAATCTACACGCAAGAGGATATTTCAAATATTCACCAGGACCCGCTCCTTACCCATTTCCGAGTATGCGAGCTATTTGAGCCGTGACCGCAAAAAGTTCAAAAGCGCGGTTTGCTTTCGACTTTTTTTTGGCGAGAGAATTGCAATGCCAGGTGACGGGCTTAATTAGTTTTGCCTAGCCAACAACAGCGGCCTCATGTCAGTAGCGGACTGGACTGACATGTGGCTGAAAGGTGCGGCGTCGGTGCACCAACAGGAGCCTTTGAATATTTGATTTGATTTGTCATGGTGGTCGATGAACCTGATGACTGGTTGCGGTTGCGAATTAAAATTCCCCTGAATTTATGCATGAGCCTTTTGAGATTGATCAGCTTTGGCCTTGCTGGTGAATCTGTACGGTTGCAGGTGTTGTTGCGACTGCGGTTGTGTATGTGTCGATTTAATCGAAAGTGGGAGTGTGTGTGTTGAGCATGTGAATGTTGTTGCATACTTATGGGAGCGCCATAAAACCATGCAAAAGCAAATGACGACCAACTTGACGATCGTGAGATACGACGGAGCGTCGAAGATGGTCACAACATCGGCGGCTCTCAACTCGTGGATCTAATGCTGGATTAATTTTTAATTGGTTGAAGAAAATGAACCGCTTCCTTGGAATCAAACTACTTCACGAATGTAAAGATATTGCTTTGCCATCATTTAGGTACCGTTGAACTCATTTTGGTAGCCTCCATTCAATGCCGACCAATTACGCCAAAGTCATAAGCTCTCGCCCCTCTGCTTGGCTTTATGTGTCGTGCAGGCAGACGTTCCTTCTCAAACCAGGGATCTTTCTGAGTGCCGTTTCAGAAACTCAGAAGAAGTTTCTCTAATGGCGTCTGAGCCATTGTTCATGGACAGGGTTAGACTCTTGTTGTCTTGCACTACTACGTTGTTCTATCGATATCGCTGGTCTTATCTTGGTCACCAGTCAGTGTTGGCTCCTCAGAAGGCTCGGATGTGGATAGTACTAAAGGAGTGTCTGACTTCGGTAGCATTTTGATGAATCAAGTTCACGATTATTTAATCAGGGGACTACCAAGTCCTTTTGTGAATGATGAGAGAGGTCTCACTCTGTCACAGACTCCGTTAAATGCGACGAAGTTGCCTTCGTGGCCCAGTTTAAATCTCATAGAGCGATCTCGATGTCATATCTCGAAGCCGTCCAAAATATGTGAAAAGTGAAATGCTTCTTAAAAAGTATCTGTCTAAAGGAGCTGTCTGAATTCACAAAAATGTTTAGGTTTACAATTCCACCCACGATAGAAATAATGGCTCAACCATTATTAAGTAATCTTATGTCAGAACCGATCAAAAATAGACACGAATTAGCGAAGTGCTAGTAAGTTAGTTAGCTTATAGTCAGTTATTGAGCGACTGATATCGATTTTGAAACTTAACGAAACTTGACGTAAGTTAACGAAACTTAACGAAACATACCAAAGTGCTTAATCATATCACAGCGTATCAAGTCTATTTATTTTTTTGATAACTTTATTATTTCTATTGTGACCTTAAGACGAAGTCGCCAACAAAGTCTATTAAAGTCGAAAAGTACATTGAATGCTATATCTGTTCGCGTGCTGGACCACCACGATACGTTATTCTCCAGTCCAGTTCTTGGTTATGTGGTATCTTGCAGCGTCGAAAAAGGTCTTCGCCATGCAACTAAGTCGGTGAATTCGAGTGTTTTGTGTTTCAATTGAACGCAGTTTTAAAATAATTCTCACACGAAAGCTGTTTAAATGCGGAAAAATCAAAAATGGTTTGTGACTGTCATACGAGCAAGCTGATCATCTCGCAAACTCCCCAAACACAGACACACAACCACACACAGTTCTGCACATTTTTGAATGGCATCCCCATTGAGCCAAGTGAACACATAAAATGGCGGTTTACAACCGCACCTATCCCAGTCCGATTGCATTTCTATGGCACGCCAGCAGTTCGGCAAACTTTGCTATCGTGTCTCAGGGAAAAAATGATGATTCAACTTCAACAGTGAGCAAATAAAGCGATTATCTGAAAGTCATAAAGGAATGGGGTTGCAATCGATTGGAACACACTTACCTAACATCTGGATGGGCGTCAAGCATGGCTCGCATTAACGTTGTCCCAGATCTGGGCACACCTCCAATAAAAATTAATGGCATCTCTCTGTTGTAGGAGTAGATTTTCTGATTCTCTCCCGTCACATATTTCTGAAAGGACAACGAGAAAAGCGGAAACATCATTAAATGCGGGGGCTAAATGGAAGAAATTGTGGGTTGACGTCAATGGCAGTCGTTTAATTCATTTTTATCTCAGTTTTTGAGGTTAAACGGTGGGGGACGCTTTTGCTGAAGAAAGTGGTAAAGTGAAGTCATTCCGAATGGATTGGGGGGTGGGACACCGGTCTTTTATAGCCCGACAGATTAGCACTGGCGGATTGAAAAGGGAACCAGAGCAGAGGTTCGTGTGTGTCCTGATTGTTGGCAGAAGGGATTAGTTAGTGAAAGCTAACGACGTGCACACGGGGAAACTATAATCGGATTCATTTAGTTCTATAAAGCAGCTTTACCGAGGAGTGCATTGTCATAAACTTTCATCCTCCCTAATGAGCGTAAGACTATTGTTTTTATGGGTTTATTCTAGGAAGGGGTTATTCCTCGGAATCCAGCGAGAAGTCTGTCATGTTTACGTGCATCTTCCTCATACCCCGCAGCCGTTGCGTTGCTTCTGTCAGACAGTTGGACCAGTCCTTTGTCTCTGATTTATTCGTTTGGTTTCCCCACTGATGAGGGATTCTCGTTATATTTTTCAACTTTCAACTTCATGGAAGCTTGCCTGACCACATCCAGGATGCCATTCAGCTGCAAACTCGAAGTCATGCCACCATAAAAGTGCCACTGTAACCCCATAACTGCACAGGAGCTACGGAAATGTGTCCTGTGTGTCAGTGTGTGTGTCTGTTTCTGTTTCAAACGAAAGTCATGTTAAGTTAAGAACTGTAAGTTTGGGTCCACTTTGAAAGAACTTCTTCACACGAAAGTTAAGCGAACTCTTCAGCAGCACTCCCCCGCAAGACGATGCTCCTCCAACACGCTGCCGCCCACCCCCTTCATGCAGTCACAAGCGTTGGCTAAATTGGCAAACTTCAGGCGAACGTAATGGCACTAAAAAGTTATCCTGCAAAAAAGACCACGACTGCAGAGCAGCGAGAGAGAGAGATAGGGGCTCAGAGATGAATGCGTACGAGAAGTGTGTTCTGTGTCAGGTCAGGTATTGGCAATTACGGTAATTGTTTGATACGATTTCCATCCTCCTCGCTGGTCTAGTTGTGTTCAGGATATGCCACATGCCACGTGCGAGCTCCGACGAGTGCTGGATTTGATTAGTAAATTAGAGGAAGTCCTTGAGTGCGGTGCAAATTGCTGGCTCGGGGAGGGAAAGTTTATCCTCCAAGTCCCTGTGCGAATGGATTTGCGGTTTGTTTGCGGCAAATGAATGTGACTTTGACACAAGCCCCAAGTGGAGAAAGTAGACATCGCAATTGACCCAAACCGAGGAAGAGGGCCGATGTCGATGACAATATCACGAGGAGCATTATTGGGGATTACTCAGAGCAAAAGAAAGCCCATATCCTGGCCGGCGGCGGAGGTGGGTGGCGGAGGTGGGTGGCGGTGGTGTTGTAATTGGCAATGGTTCACCTCGTGGATGCTGCTTGCTGTGGGGACGGGTGGAATGCCAGAAAGTGAATCAACACAATCACCAGGGCTGGTGGCTCCGGACAATGGGACATTTTCGGTTTCGGCTGGATTGGCAGCTTACTAAGGGGGACGACAACTATCGATTTGTTTGCTCGATTCGATCAAGATTGTGGCGTCCCAATGTGGGGATGAGCTTATGTAAATGCATGAGGGGACCGGCAATGTTTGTCAATAGTCTTGACTTGGGTGATGGGATTAACTGCCTGACGGTGCTGGGGGCGGGTACTTGATGTTTGCACGAGCTAAGGCCTGAAAGAGTCAGGCAAATGTTGGTCGTCAGCATGATGAGAGCACAGCTGACTTGGGGAGAGTTTTGATTTGGCCCAACGATGCTGGCTTGTGTCTTGACAACATTATCGGACGTAATTGTCATGAATGGCGTCCTGGAGTCCATCTGCGGGGAGCAGTTTAAGCATTTTTGTTCTTTCTCGAGTGCTCATTAATGAATGGCTGGCGGTCGCAATTCGGGCAGTCAAAAATTAAATGCTCTCTTAACGAGCAGTGTTTCCGTAACCGATCATGCAATATTAGACTTGAGTGTGAACTACAGGGAAGATCCCAGCCTAGCCTAGTCATAGTGACCTGGAACCCAGAGACAGTTTGAGCTGGTATTCTAGCCCTGAGCTATCGGTATGTGCGCATGTTCCTCTACTAGTTCTGAATATGAAGTAAAGGTGGCAATAGCTTTGATGGCTGCTTGTGCATCACATGGCAACCTTCTGCCTTGGCAAACTTTTTGGGTGTATTCTGACTTGACGACATGCTTCCCCGATTGCAAATGAAATTGCGCTTGAAGTACAGTGGGATTGTCCGAAATGTACAGGAATGCCGATAACACACCCACCAACTGACCCATCTTAGAGCCATCAGTGAAAAGGCTCTAAGGAGTGCCTTTGCAGGAGGGCAGGAGTGCCGACAACACACCCACCAACTGACCCATCTTAGAGCCATCAGTGAAAAGGCTAAGCCATTCGCTTCCTTCACTTAAATGACTCCCTTCAAATTACTTGCTTGAGAGTAGGCCACAATGTTAACCCAATACATTCTCCATGCCTTTGACCCATATCCCACACCAGAGTTTGACGAACATTGATAACTGCCTGGATTGTGATCTTTACTGGAAGAGAACGACTTGGTGGACTAAACGAAACTATAAACAATCCCTTGTCGTTCTGACCTTGTCTTGGAGTCCCGGAAGTTGCTTGTCATTTAATATAGATCCGCCAACTGAATAAGATTTCCTGCTGTCGCGAAGGGCTTCTCGGCATACAGCACACCCTAAATCTGTGTTGGCTGCCGGGCCAATGGTAAATAACCGGCTATGAAGCAGATGAAGAACTTGCCATGAAAGGGACCAAGACTGATCCACCTCAGCCTTGTCCATCTGTCCAATCGTATGGACACGTCTTGCGGATGTTCATAAAAAGTAGAGGAAACAATCACAGAGATAGCTAGCAGAAGGTGGTTTTCTCTTACCACCTGGGAGACTTCTCGAATGCTTTAGCTCGAGATGAACAGAAAAAGCCGACTCCTTCAGTGCGACAAAAATTCCCAGCGGTAGTAGCTGGGGCACTAACTGGCAATAATCATCTCCAGTCAAAGGCTGTGGCTATATAAAGGACAAAGAGGACACTGCCCAGTCTCTGCCAGTGAAGACATATAACACCCAAGACCGCCATGGTATAACAATAGTTTCTTGAGCAAAGCATAACAGGATGGTCTAAAGAGAAGACATTCCCACAACGGACATCACAATGGGTCCAGCAGGGCCTAAGGTATAAGTGGCTTACGCCTGTCTACCCAACATAATCCAAGCAACACAAGCATTTATAATCACCTTATTGCATCAAGTCGCTAGTGGACTTTTGTGAATACAACACTGTCTCCGCATTGTGGGTCCCCGGCCACGTGGGATCATAGGGGAAGATGTACCGGGGGAACTACCTAAGTGACAATTCGCGATTCAAGTGGCCCATCCTCGCCTAGTACACATTCCCACCATTGGGAGATCCACATCACAGGGGACCTGCCCAAGGCAAAGTTGGTAGAGCCTTCGTCAAGTCGCCAAGGTTTCGACAGAGCCCCTAAACATCACGTCCTCTTCTTGGTCAACTGTAACAGCCACAGACAGAAACAAGTTCTGGTTGCTATCATCACGAGGCACAGCCTGGTGATTTATCCTTATGCGCTTAGTCGTGTCACATGTGACTGTGACAAATTTGTATCAAATTAGTCACAGTCAGAGCCCCTAAACATCACGTCCTCTTCTTGTTCAACTGTAACAGCCAAAGACCCAAACTTGCTATCATCACGAGGCACAGCCTGGTGATTTATCCTTATGCGCTTAGTCGTGTCACATGTGACTGTGACAAATTTGTATCAAATTAGTCACAGTCAGAGCCCCTAAACATCACGTCCTCTTCTTGTTCAACTGTAACAGCCAAAGACCCAAACTTGCTATCATCACGAGGCACAGCCTGGTGATTTATCCTTATGCGCTTAGTCGTGTCACATGTGACTGTGACAAATTTGTATCAAATTAGTCACTGGAATACCACACAAATTAAGACAGTACAAATGTGTCACTGTGACATGTGACACGACATGCCACTGTGACAAATTGGTATCAAAATAGTCACTTACATTTCACACGATGTGACTAAGACAGTACACAATTATCACTGTGACATGTGACACAACATAGCGGATCAGTGTGAATAAACGGTAGGCGATTAATCGATTTTAAGGTCACATATGACAGAGTGCACAGAGACTCATGCGATGGAGACCCAAATGCGGCTGAGAGGATGGTCCACTCAGTCTCGTGATGATAGACGAGATCTGACTCACTGAAGCTTGGCAATGCGAGGCCATGGGAATCCTTAAAAAATATCCAAATTCTTCCACTTCGTTTCGTGCACAAAGAAGATGACTGCATGTCAGCCGCCAAGACCGAATTCAATTAAAACGACGTGAACATTAAAGTTGCAGAGAAATAAAACACCGACAACCTTTCGACATTCCCAGCAGGAAGCTGTCACATCACATCGTCATCGAATATTGTGGTCTTCCAACCTGCCTTAATGAATTTTTCTGTTTTCACTCAACCTGTCACATTAAATTGTCAACTGTTATCCCTGCACGCGCCGGCAGGAGCCACTTGCTGGGGCTGGGAATAGGAAAACCCAAGCTTGACACATTTTCAATAACATCATCACACCAAAGGACACACAACCGTTGGCAGGGATACGCAAGTATCCCTTAGAAACACAAAACTCACCATTCACGACCCCCATCCACGGGCGCACAGAGACGACGTGATAGAAGGCAAAATGAGAAGGAGAAAGGGAAAATTCAAAATGAAAATGAAATTACTCACCTCATCCCTGAGCATGACAGATTCCTGGTCGTCCTTGAATAAACATGTCGGACGCAGTTCGGTGAATTTAAAGACACACATTGTCACAACGACAATCCCGAACATCACCCAAAGGGTGGCCTTTCTGTTTCGATGCGGAAGTCTCATTTTGTCTTTCTCTTGCACTTTTCCGTCCGTCGTAATGTTTGTGCTGCTGCTTTGCGTGTGAGGATGTAAGCCTTCTTTTTCTGCAAAATAAATGTCCTTTTGCTCGCTTAAAAGTGTCCCTTCCTTTGTGTTCAAGTTTATTGGAAGGACAGGTCAAGCCGGAGTTTGAATCTGTCTTCGGTCGCCTCTGTGGGGAATGACACTGCACCACTACGCTCTCTGGAATGGGGGCACGCAGGATGCTTTAAAGTTGATTTTTCGTAAATATTTGCACTGCTGGACGGACACAGGACACAGGCGGCGCGGCGTGCGGCTGTCTACTGGTATTTCATTTCGTCGGAAAGAACCAATTATCCGATTCTGTGAATGGTGTGTTCATCCTTTTTTCGTTCACTTTACGGAATGGGAGGGGGTCGTGCCTCTGCACAGAGGCTCGAGGGCGTTTGTCTTAATTGTGCAAAAGGAAAACGAAGTCAGACCGAAGTGTTCTTCCTGGTCTCGGTTGTGTTTATTTTTGCGTTCGAGATGGATGATGACAGCGGGGGTGGGTCGGCTGGTGGCGGTCCTTTATTGGTGGGCCAAGCAGCTGTAGCCTTGGTTAATCGCGGTGGTGTGGTGTCTGTCTGTCTTCTCTGGACGTGGTCGTCGTAGTGGCGGTGGTCGCGTCGTCGTCCTCTGTTGGAGATCCGTCCGTTTTAATGGCTGGCAATGGAGTCCTGATACCACTTCTGTGTCGCTATGGCCGGCTTTTTTATTTTTCCTCTCCTTTGTCCTGTTCTTGTTTAAATGGCTCGGTGCTTGTGTTATCTTGTCATCTGGAATGAAAGAGACAGAGAAAGACTCAGATGAGAACCGAGCGGTGGCGATGACGGTGGAAAAGGGTAGCCTTCGCTTAATTAAGCCGATCGAAATTAGATGCGGTTAGCGAAATGCTATTTAATCGGGCTGCTTCGTCTGGTCGGCCTAATGTGCCGGCGACGGATTAATGGAGTTATGAGCTAAAGCAGACTACAACGGGGGGACCAAGCGCCTGGCCAAAGCATAAGCTATAATGTGTTTACAAAAATTACGTTTTCATTCTTTTTTTTTACTTTTTAATAAGCACATTTCCGGGAAATTGAAAAACTTCCCCTTGCAGGAAGCGATTATAGATTATGTCGGCCGGTGGGTAGTTGGGGGAGGGAGCAAAGTATATGTTTTCACTTTTAATTGCAAAGATTCTGGAGGCGAAAGAAAAAACAAATTTCAAATTAAATTACGAGAGCGGAGGAAGAGTCTTTTGAACTTCGTTGACGGGGTGGGGGACATGGGGGAGCGCTTGGTAAGCCGTCACTCAGACGGTTGTTTAACGTGTAATTGGACAACAATTACTTACGCGTGCGAGGAGGAAGGCAGGAGGGAGCTTCAAGACTAAGCTTCTTGTTTGGATAAGCTGATCCAAGGATCCTGAGAAACAAATAATTGATTCAGATGTTGAAAGGAGAACAAAGGCGCTTTGTTCAAGTGGAACAGGCGCCTGGGGATGTAACGCTTAAGGCGCTTTATCAGGAGTACATGAATTTCGCCTCAGTCCAAATGTGGGCATGCGGGCGGAGACGATATGAGTTTCTTTAAAGTTTAGAGCAAAAGTGTGGCGGTAAGCGTTTCGAATGTGACCATCATCACGACATCTGAGGTGTTCTGAATGCGCGATCAAGTAGGCGACTGCCTGGGAGACTCAGGACGAGGTGGTTGGTCAAGTCCTAAATATCGACTGGTTGCGCTTGCGCATAAGTCTTGATGAGTTGGAGTCGATTGCTGGAGAACTGGAGAACTCTCGTGCGTGCTTAACTCCCAGGACCCCTTTGGCGGATCAAGCGGGCCACTGAAGATGAGATGAGTGTCGTTTGATAAATCAGTGACTTCTTTACCTCGTAGTAACTTTAAATGCAACACTGGCCCCGTCAGCTCCCATCTTTTAGTAGGCCCCTGGCAAGTTTTTTAACGACCAACTATTTGGGCAATTCCTCAATTTTAACGAAGCGTTAATTTGTTGCAGTTGATGAACGCGAACCCTGCACCACCCAGTCCGCCGATTTAGATGTCGTTTACTGCGTTCTATATCGATTGAGGTCGTACAAGCAAATGTGACGCCGAACTCTTATGTCGCATGGAATGACGTGAATTTGCGTGAGGCTGTAGGTGAGTTAATCAACTTTTATTTGGACTTGATAAAGCTATACTCTTGATGGTCTCACTCTCGTCGGTAAGCGACTCTCTGTGACCGCCTCAAATGGACAATGCCCGTCCTATCATTGACTTCGAAATACACTTCGGGTGGCATTTTCCAACCAGGAAGGAGTGAATCACTAACACCACCAACAAACAATTCGACGATGGACGCACATACATGCATGTGCACATGGCACATGTGCATGTTTTTCAAGTGGAGGGCCTGGCCGTCAAGGAAGCGACTAGAATGATATCAATGCTGGAAATACCACCGGCTGACAAGATTATTCTAATTGATAGACAAGATGGCATTAAAGAAATTTCGGCAACAGAAGTCAAGTTCTAGCTGGTTGCATGCTGCTGCGAAGAACGCAAGTTGTCCCTGATAGATCTACGCTGAGTCCCAGGCCAGAGGGACATAACCACCAATGAACCATCACTCGCTGCTTGCCAGGCAGTCTAACAAAAATCTTACTAAAATCTCTTTTGTGATTTCTAATGATATAATGATGGCTGAAGTACGTAAGCCCAACGAGCAACTCAATGGTTCCAGCAGGACCTAAGTGAAACGTGGCTTACGCCCATCTACCGATGGCCTGACCTAAGGACGCCGAGAAGCACGTGATGAATAGGGGGTTTCTCCGTGTGGACGTGCCAAGACAGGCCATGATAATCGTGGCCCAAAACCGGTGAGATTCCCAAAACCGGTCAGCAGTTCTGTTTTCGACGAATTCGAAAGAGAAAGTGGTGTTGCATCAAAAGAACGCAAGGTTGCACAGCATGGCATGAATCCATACAGGATATTCTCCAGATTTAGCCCTCTCCAACAATTTACCGTTTTTAGACCTCACTGGACACCACACCTCATCCCTAAAGCTGAAGTCTATGACTAGGCCTAGGGAATGACTAAAATAGAAACAGGGCTAGGATCTGGCTAGAAAACCAGAATGAAAGCGAATTAACTTCGCTTCCGCTGGGATTCGAACCGTTGACTCCGCTAATCAAGGGCTGCCACTTAACCAACTGCACCATCCAGCCTCTTTCTGAACATCCGGACTGAAGGCAAAGCTTCCTTTGTCCAGGAAACCTAACCAGAGTAAGGGCAGCTCTGAAGACGAACTACTAGCAAAGGTAGCACGAGACGACTAGATCCTAGACGAGGCCCACACGACTCCAAAGAAGCCGAAGAAGGCTGACTCATTAAGCAGCCCTTTCAACGGAGTCGGGCCAATGTTTGAAGACCCTTCAGCGAAGTTGAGCGGGTCACCTTGAGATCGAGAGACTTGGGGTACAAGTCGAAGCGCAAAGAAGCTTGAGAGTACTGAGTCACTGAGCATACCCTTCATCGAAGTCGCGCGGATCGCTTCGATGTAGAGAGACCGAGAATCCAACAGGAGGCCCACACGACTCCAAAGAAGCCGAAGAAGGCTGACTCTTTAATCAGCCCTTTCAACGGAGCCGGGCAGGGTCACTCTAGTATCGAGAATACTCAGTCATAAAGCAGACCCTTCAGGGATCATAGACGTCCCCTACGTTCCGGGCGGCTGCGAGGAAAGTGTCGCTACGTCCTTCATAGAAGGCAAACAAACTTGTAATCTTTTTCCAACCAAGCAGCTGTGCAAGATTAAGCAAGCGACCGGAAGCATGACATTCACAGTGGGTGTCAAATAATTGTGGCTTATGCACATAAATTCCAAGTGAACAAACGATATCGCAGTTTATGCAGTTCCGTCCAGAGGTTGAGCATTCAACCGCATCAGCGGCCGAGTTGATATGGCAATAGGAAGTCGCCGGCAGTTGACACTCGATAACTGGCAACATTTTTCGCAAACTAGGAAGCATTCCGTTCACGCAAACAAATCTGCTCACATCTGCAAAGCAGTTGTCACTAGAAAGTGATCTAAATTTAGAAAGCTACGCGTCTACACTATTTCTGAATTTCCAAGGTGCACATGACTGCACGTACAGATGGCACACAGACACCCTCCACTCGACAAGAAGTCGATTTAAATTCACTCGGGCCACATGGAAACAAGAAAAATTCATTAACCGAACTTGTTCGCTTTGCACATCTATCTGTCTGTCTATGCAAATTCCTGCGTTCGTACGCCATCACTTCCTGTCGCACAGAGCGGAGCGCCAAAGAAATTTCAAGAAACGCCCAACCCGACGGCGATAAATATTCAAATGCTTGCGCATCCACGAGACGTTTTGAATCGCTTAACCGAATTTCACTTCTCTTTGCACTTACCAAACGGTTTGTCAATACAGAGGCGACAGAGGACGACTGCAGTTTCCGCAGAGACGCGAGGCAAACCAATGGAAGCTCCTCCGCAGACCGACGACGTGGAAACTTCAGCATAATCCAAACGAGCGCGCAACGGTGGGGGTTTATCGCACAGGCCAGGGTTGAGCCCATATTTTCCATAAAACGCTCAAAATAATGTTCGAGGCACATTCCCATTAGCTAAGCTATTTGTTCTAAGTTCTCAAGGTTAATTGTAAATTTCGGCGAATTTTTCCGACCGTCCCGCTTGAGCACGCCACAAACTCCGCCATAGTTTATTGGTTGGTTTTACACAATCTAAGGTTGTTGCATTAATTAAGTCAATTAGACACGCCGCGGTGGGTCCACCGAAGCCGGATGACGCACGAGCCGATAGGAAATGGTGCGACGAGCAGCACTGCGATGTGCGCTAATTGTGTGTTGTATGTGTGGTACGGATGACGGCTCGTGCTGCTTTAGGGGGAGCCTCTCCAAAGACATGTACTAGGATGACATTAGCTGCTTCGATGTCGTGGCACTTGTCATGGGTTGTCGGGTGATTCTGGGACGACAGTAAAATTAATTGAATCCATTAAAACGATTTATTAGACAAGAAGGCTCTGGTGCGCCAACGATGAGACGCACTCTAGTGCAGGAGCGCATTTGTTGGTGAACGAGTGAGCGACGGCGTCTTTGGGTGACTGTGGGCAGTGTTTGACGAACGATGGATGCTTTGGTGAAATTGGATGATCATTGTCCACTGAGAAGGTCTTTTTGAAGTAGCATTCGAATAGTAAACTGTGAGGGCATAAATTAAAGATGACCATTGGATTCTTTTGATCTTCTGACATCTTAGTCGATCAAAAGGAAACTTGAGCAGAGAAGGGAAGAGGTCACACTCCCTGAGAACTGAACAGCTTTCACATTGAATAATTTCAAAAGCAACAACGTTCAAGTTGTCCAATGTCTAGGCATGGTTTTTCAGTGGGGACATGCGAACAGCTTTTGTAGAACCATGCCGGAGATGTTTTGTTTCTTCAATGATCAGTTCATGAGTTTATTTGGTCTTGCAATGTTGTATCATCAGACTGTGACGTAACGGACTAGTAGTTGCACCTGAGTTTTGCGCACAGAAACGAAGGAAAGACCCCCCAGGAGAAAAAAAGAAGGAACAAGAGAAGTGCTTGCTAGAATCGATGAAGGGGTTCTATCAATGGGTGAGCCACTTAGCCAAAGAAGTTTACTGGGACGAAGAAGGAGGAGTGGTAGAAGAGTCGCAATCGACACTGAGAATTTCAGAGACCACTTCTGAAGACGGCGGTGAGGCAGAATATTCCACTGAATCCGACGATGGATGATCTAGACTAGGCCAAACTACCAATGTCGAGATTGAAGTTTAACAAGGCCGCAAGTGCCAGTCGGCTGTCCGCTGAAATCCTTAAAATGGTTGGGAATGTCCTGATTGAGTCTGATTGCTCGATGATTCTCAGAAACGGTCGATCAACTAGACTGGGCCATATAACCGATGTATTGTGTACGTCTGAAGATTTCTATGAACAATCATATAAAGTCCTTATTATTCAGAGTCCTTAATATTCAAGATCTTCACACAGCCTTGTTTAGTGTTGACATGGCATCCAAACTCGTTGTGTAGTTGTGTAGAACTTTCGATGCTCCATCAACGTCGGTAATGAAGACAGTAGCAACCTTTAACTCCAAAGAGGCAAGAGTCTTCTCCAACATCGTTCCGGAAAAATATCCTACAAACCGCACAGGCCTACACCAGAGCCAAGAAGTCCATGCAACTGTTGAAACTGACGTGATAGACAGAGCACCACGAGTCGTCAATGAGGCTCTTGCTGACATTGACGGAAGACGGAAGCTACAAAAATAGGTCTTACTTTGAATGAGGGATAAGAGGAAGAAAATGACACTAAGATCCACGTCTTGGACAGTGCGTCGAAATGGACAGCAATGCGGGCAAATAACACAGGCGCGTTCTAGTGGTCGGCCTTTAATAGGTGTTGCCAAGCGTTTTATCGAGTTTACGAGACGTTATGTCAAAGCGCGGCAGCTTCAGTGTTCCAAATCACAATCGAATGCGCGCGTTTTACTAGTAAAATGCTCAGAAATCCATTTAAAAGAAAAAATAAAAGCCCCACAAGAAATGAATTATTTACACAAATAGTTTCCTCAGCCCGCCAAAAATGAAAAATCGCGAGTAAATTAAAGAAGAATGTTTCGCAACTGTCGAAGGCCGAGTTTATAGAAGCAGTTGTACCTAGAAATTTGTGTTCGCGATTACGATATAACGGCCACTGAAATATGCAAGCGCATTGTGACTTCTTTCATGGATTTACGTGTATCCTACGCGAGCACGCAAGAGCCAAATTTTGAAATGGGTAACACCTTGGAGCTAGTATCAGACTTCGTCCACCTAGGCATCGCGGTAGAACTCACAATAACAGCACCGACTTTAAGCCCAGAATAGTTCCTTTCAAACCGCTGCTTCATCGGACTCAATTGGCACAAGCTGGCCTTTTACTCGTACAAGACATTGATCATCCCAGTCCTACCATACGGTACAAAGTCATGCAGGAATGCGGATAACAAAGTCCTTAGACTCTCCGAGTGAAAAGTTCTACATATGTTCGATCTGCTGAAGGGGATTCAACCTTCCTATCCTACATGTGCGTTGCATTAGTAGACGCCATAAGCCAACATTTACCAACTTTGACGGTGCCACCTCTCTCGGGTCACTGGCAGTGCTTACGGAGAGAGCCAGAGCCAGAGCAGCCACAGCAGCGGCAGCCACTATGTTTATATTATTTTTTAATGGCAAAGCATAAAAAAAGAAAAATTAAGAAAACAAAATGAAACATGACGCAGTGTGCCAGACGCGTTTTGTCTTTTTAAGAGCGAGTGAAATTCTATTGCAAAAATTGGAGTCCGCGTCCGTTTATAAGAGACTCCGTTTATGAAAGATGAATTTGCATTGAAAATAGTGAGAATAATTGCGTTCTTTAAAACCTGTCCGTTTATGAGAGGTATCCGCTTATGAGGAGTGTCCGTTAGGAGGGAGTACCACGCAGTAAAGCCGCCCGATAACTGTAGTTGTTTGAGACGTGAACGATAAGTCTGGTCCAAATGGAGGAATGCCATTAGTTGGTGTGAAACGTGATTACTAGCCGAAGTCGTTGCTCGCTCGAATAATATTCCTCAGGACATAACTTACTTCCATCAAGCTCGCACTGCTGTATAAGAAGATGATGACAAAGAGGCAGCGTGGCCGAGCGGTCTAAGGCGCTGGTTTTAGGCACCAGTCCGAAAGGGCGTGGGTTCGAATCCCACCGCTGTCAGGCACAGTTTTTTTTTTATCAATTTTCCTAATCGAAGGAATCAAGAATGGTGGTTTTTGGAGAAAATCGATTAAATATCGAGTTGCTTCAGAAATTAAGCATAGAAGCGATAACAAAGTGGCCACGGTTTCAATTTAATTTTGAAATTAATTCAAATACAAAATAATACAAAGTTCAAGAATCTATTGCCTATCTACTTGATCATCCGCAAACCATTTAGAGTTTTTAGTTAAGTGATGGAGATAGCTAATGCCAATGCCACTGAGTTCCATCAAATTGGTAAAATATGAGGCGTCTAAGTTACTACTTCGAAGGAAGTGGCGTTGTGGGTTGTTGCGTCGCCGTTGCCTAGGTTCGATTCCTGGTACGAGAAAAATCATTTTCACGGCCCCACCTCTTTCGCCTAAATTACTACTTCGACGGACGTGGCGTTGTGGGTTGTTGCGTCGCCGTTGCCTAGGTTCGATTCCTGGTACGAGAAAAATCATTTTCACGGCCCCACCTCTTTCGCCTAAATTACTACTTCGACGGACGTGGCGTTGTGGGTTGTTGCGTCGCCGTTGCCTAGGTTCGATTCCTGGTACGAGAAAAATCATTTTCACGGCCCCACCTCTTTCGCCAAAATTACTACTTCGACGGACGTGGCGTTGTGGGTTGTTGCGTCGCCGTTGCCTAGGTTCGATTCCTGGTACGAGAAAAATCATTTTCACGGCCCCACCTCTTTCGCCAAAATTACTACTTCGACGGACGTGGCGTTGTGGGTTGTTGCGTCGCCGTTGCCTAGGTTCGATTCCTGGTACGAGAAAAATCATTTTCACGGCCCCACCTCCTTCGTCTAAGTTACTACTTCGACGGACGTGGCGTTGTGGGTTGTTGCGTCGAAGTTGCCTAGGTTCGATTCCTGGTACGAGAAAAATCATTTTCACGACCCCACCTGTTTCGAGTCATTAACGATGCTCAAGGGAAATATATATCCTTGATCAGGGATATTATGTAATCTGCTCTCACCAAGCTAGTGAAATGGACTAGCGGAAGTGGCCCAGGCGTCAAACCGTAAAAACAGACCTAGTCCTCTTTACGAGAAAGTATAAAATCACTAACTTCGACCCACACTTTGCGGTACCAGAGCTAAATTCTTGGGACGTATATTTCACGAAGCTAAATAATCAGGAACGTGTCAAGAAGGCCTCCGCGGCTCTACACTGCTGCTAAAGGGCCATTGGGTGCAAATGGGGATTACAGCCCCGAATGGTTCACTGGCTATTTACATCAGTAGTCAGACCAATGTCGCAACTGGGTGGACAGCACTACATAATCAACGTCACCCCGCTCGCTAGAGTGCAGAGGATGGCGGGCGTATGCATTAGTGGAGCGGTAAAGACTACCTCCTCCGCAGCACTAAACATACTCCTTAATCTCATTACTTTGCCCTCCTGACAGCGACCAGCTCGGCGATCAGATTAAAGAACTGAACAGCTGAAAAGAACTTCAGTTTGGACATTCAATCCTACGCAGGTATAACCTCACTCGAGAAAAATTTCGCAACGAGCATTCCACCCAGATCTTACTGGGAGTCTGATAACCACACGCTGGACAGTCCACTGTGAATTTTCACAGATGGATCGAAGACGGATGCAGGTGTGGGGGGCTGGTGTCTATTCCAAGGATATGAACATCCAGCTCTCTCTACATCTACCTAATCACTGTAGCGTCTTTCAGGCTGAAAGGAAGCTCTGTCATGGCTAAAAAACAATGTCGAGCACATCATGTGTTCCGACAGCCAGGCAGCGATCAAATCTCTGGACTCTGTTACTTTCAACTCCTCTTACCGATATGGCCAAGCACTTTAACATACACCTTATGTGGGTTCCTGGACACTGTGACATTCAATAAAATGTGCCAAGCGGACGAACTCGATAGAAAGGGCGCTAACTCTGTACTCTTTCCAGATGGGGATCCACCCTCCATTACTATAGCTACTATGAAACATCTGCTAGAGCTCGAAAAGCTTGCTCAAACAAACCGCGCATGGACATCAGGCACTGGATGCCTAATCACCAAACAACTCTGCCCTAAGATCGACCCCAAACGAGAGCAGGCCAAATCTCAGATCTGGCGTTCTAACAGGGCATTGTGCCATTGGAACTCACGCCTCTAGACCAGGCCTTCCTTACAATGATGTTAGTAGAAGCTGCTGGACGAAGAAGAAACCATTGAACACTTGCTACGCAGCTGCAGTGCTCTCCCGTCCCCCAGATTCAGACTTCTGGAGGCACACTTTTTCGATAATCTGGCTGCTCTGGGCTATATTAGAATCAGCCCTCTTCTTCGCTTTAGTAAACGCGCTAAGTGTTTTGCGGCATAGGTACCCCAAGACACGCTTTGTAGCACAATGGGCCTATACTTGGCCTAAGTGTGTCTAAGCAGTCAGCCTCTTTAACCTAACCTAACAATGCTTAAGAGTAAAACTGTCTAGAGAAAGCTTTTCAAATTGTCATTTCGGACTCGGCATGAAACTGTAGGCCCCTTCCAGCAATTAGAGATTCTCTTAAACAAAACACGAGTGGTTGCTGGGAGAGCTGCCCATATACGAGAGGATAGAGCGCTGCAGTTAAAATGCACAGTAATTTCTTCCTCGTCCTCATCTCTGCAGATTCAATGTAAAAGTCACTGTAGGGGATACTAAATCTTGAGGCGTGAGTTTCGATGGTGCAATGCCCGGTTATAACGCCTATGAGAGTCCTGTGATTCGACGTACTCATACTTATGAGGTTGCGTTCGCTTTTTTTTGGATCGGGAGAAGGGCATAATTGTTTTGAAAGAGCCCGCACACCGTCCCCCATTTGAATGAGTAAGTGCTTGAAGCTTCTGTAGATGTTTTGCAGTAGCGACAGGCATGGATGGAAGGTCTTCATCTGCAAATAGTACGGATATAGTACCATTTCGAGCGAGTTCGTTCCATTCGCAATTCTCTGGGATGCCACAGTGTCCCGTTCAGTAGCTCCCCTGTTTGAGAAACTTAGGACATTCTTGACATTTGCGTTTGTAAAATTGTCGAGGTCGTTTAAAGAATAACTACCTACAAGCTAGTCACTACCTCACCTTGAACAAGTACTATTTCCTCTTCGCCCCATCTCTTCACCTTCTACAGAAATCAATGCACACCGTTCCAAGTCTCCTGGTTTGATTGCCTATGGCACGTCTAACACTGGGAGAACTTTAATTTCCTTTGGATTTATTGCAGGCCACATGGTCTACATCTGGCCTGCTACATTCCTCTGTAGCAACGATTTAAGTGCTTTCTGTAGAGATTCGGGTGTCTTCTGATACATACTGCGGTAGTGGAAGACCCGGACCCTTCTTTGTTACTTCATCGCACATTTCGTTGTGCGGATTGCCCTCGTACACAAATACTCCACAACTATACTCTTGGCAACAATTCTCGGATTTCAATTAGCATGTTTATGAGCACCTTCTTCAGTTCTCCTGATGACTTAGTGCATACGTGCATGAGTGCACACGAACAATTTGTTGATTTATGTAAGTAATTAACTCATCTCTAACTGCAACTCAACTTCATCATCTGTGTCCAGGAACGAAGCTATCGTCTAGAATCGTCCAGCTTTCCAGAAAGGACACAGTTGACGAGGGAAATGTTTCTCCAAGAACTGCCCAGGGCAAGCAATTGAATGAGGTTCAATTATCCACGTGCGTTGCTCGTCCCCCACAACTCTCTGTTTAAAGTTATTAAATGCACACGACTTGTGGTGGCATCAACTTGAATCGGGACTCGGATGTGTGAATTTATTGAGTTTATGCGATGGATCATCATGGAACTCCAAAGTAAAGTCCAGCTCTAGACATGTGTTGCCACCAAGATGGAAATTTCAAATAGTTCAAGTCATGCAAGCAATTCTCGACGTTGCATTGGTTGAATGTGCGTTATTGTCTTTGGGTCCACTTAACACGGAATATTGTGCATCATCGAAAGTTGCCCACATACGCATCAACATCGTCAATGACTCTTAATTGCACAACATTAAGTTCACTTTGTGAAAATAAATCTTGACACTGGTCACTCAATCCAACTGCCCCGCCTCTCGGACGCCCCTAAGTCACCACTCCAGGCACTTCTCGGCATTCGATCGATCCACACCTGATGTGCCCATGAAACTACCCCCCATTCAACGCCAAAAATCAAACCATCTGAGCCCATGATTCAGATCAGATTAATGCGTGCATGCCAGCCACGGTTCAATGTCGGAAGCACGAATTCAAATTCGACATGTGTACCGCACATTAAGTGCCCCATAAAACGCCTCATTGAAAGCGAGTGAAATGGAAAACACAAAAGAGGTCATGAACTTCATTGTCACTAATTTGTTGCAACAAATTGCCGTTGAGCCCATTCTAACAGCGAATTTAATTGCAAATTCAAAAAGGGCTCAACAGTCCTCGCCCTCTGACGCGAGCAGCGAAATGCAGGAGTTGCCCGACATTAGACAGCCGTTCCGTCAAATGGGAATCAATTAGGTCGACCTTTCCAGTAATTTCCACGTAAAACACAGCCGTTATGATGGTAATTAATGAGACGAACATGAATCGGTAATATCAGCAATAATAGGTAATTAAAATGCTGGCATTAAGGTCCCGTCGGCACTTCGCAAGCAGCGGGCGCGCTGCGCGTACGCGAATAAAATTTAATGAAACCCCAGCTTTGTGGGCGATCTCAATGGAATCGGTTTTATTTTATGAAACATAACAAAGTTTCGGGGATTCCTTGGAAATTGCCAGCCGGCTGGGTGGAATGAGGTTGGAATGCTGGTGCGGTGTTGATTAAACTTGAGCCAGTGTCGGTGGACGACGCAATTTAGAGGTGATGACAACTTTTGGTTGAGATGGGAACTGCTTGTTTGATGTCTGTCATTATGTCCTGATTGTCCTTTTGGATCCTCGGGGTCTATACGCTCCATCGTGTGCAGTTTCTCGTTTTGAGGGCACAATAGGGCTGGGTATGCGGGTATAGATATAGAGGGACCAATGTGGACAAACAAGCCACAGACGACGAATGACCAAGACTATTAAATGCGGAATAGCTCGAAGTCTAAAGTCTTCTGCGAATGGTCGTGTCCGCTGTGGCGTAGGACATCTCGTCTCCCACTCTCAAGAGGAGGGGATTCATCACCAAGAAGGCAGCTTGGTGCGTGAAAACGAAGAAAAGTGGTTGGACATCATGCTAGATGGAGAGCCTTGTTCGTTGAGGACTAGGTTCACAACAGACTCACACAACAGATGGTGTGAAAGCATAGTAGTAGTAGAAGTTCGACTACCAAGCCGGAGTCGAGAGGTGGAGCCGTGAATGATGAAGTAAATTCGGGGCCCAGCGGGGGAGTCGACGCATCGACCCACGCTCAGTGGGATGTAGAATTTAAGACCACAAATTCGAGGAGGTTAGCACATAGTTGAAGACTCGGATTACAGAATTCTTGTACTCTTGAGGGAAAGAGACATACATACAATCTCATGCATAATGATTTCATCTGTCCATAGCCCCTTTACAGGACCCTTGACCCCAGACATTTGATGATTCAAAGATCATTTAATTCGAACCCCTAGGGAGATGTATTTTGAATTGCATAAGACCTCTGAATTAACCTCAAGTAGTCACGTTTAATTCTACATCAAAATGTGTTCAGAAGGAGATGGAAATGCAATCAGCATGTTGTTACATTCCCAACTAAAAATAAACCCAGACGCGACTGCGAACACGTCGATTTGTTCATAAGCTTACTTTATAATACTTTTCCTATGCACTTATCGACCAAAGTACCCTCACTTCTCCGGCCATGCATATTGATTGTTCAGCGAGCAACAGATCGGCAAATATCTGCATCAAGTTCCTAGTAAGCGGACGTGATTAATGTTTTAATGCGCGCTGAAGATTGCTTGAGAGACTGGAAATATCGAGAACGATCAGCACGTGCTGGAGGGTGTGTTATTCTACACTCGCCTCCAATCTTGTGCTCTGCTTAATCTAGTCAAACACTAAGAGATGACGGAGAGGGCAGGATGCAGTCACAACATAGGCCAATATCTTCTGCTCGTAGAGGGCCACGGACAACCACTAGCGTTGTACTCGAGAGAACCTCTCACGATTGCAAGGGACCTACAGTTGTATGCCGAGGCGCAAGGCCAATTTGAGAAGCTTTTTTGAACATTGTCAATGACTCGAAATATGAGGGACCATGCAAATTATTTTGCTCGTACCGGGGCTGAGTAGGCCACCACTGTTCTGATTAAAAGCCTTAAAATTGTCTACAAGTCAGATCTATTTCACAATTCTCAGACCACAGGTTAGTGGTTTTAATCTCGGCAAGGAGGAGAGAATGTGGGTGTAGGGAGGACATAGATGGTACCAGTGCTACCATTGGATTCATAATTACCTGCAATCTCTTAAGTAGGTAGGTATATAGGTGCCTTATTTCCACGGCACACCTAGACCAGCAAGCTGTGCATATTTCACCCTTCATAGCGCACCATCTACCGTGACACGTTCTCTAGCTCCTAGCACTTTCTAGCACACCTAGACGAAAATGCTGCGTCTATTTCACCCTTCATAGCGCATCATCTAGAACTACTCAGATTCATTTATTAACCTTAAATGGTTTTTCAGTTAAATTCTAGGAACCGCCTCCTTGTCTTTCCTAGGTCCGCAGAGCATGTGTTCGGCAGATTCGATTGCTTCCGCCTTCCTGCTTGCTTCTCAGGCCTGAAACCCGTGGAGGGTCTGAACCTGAAGATTAGCTGCCTTTCATCAGTGACAGTGCTGGACGTGCTGCTTCCAATCGTCAACAGCAAGCTGTCTTGCGTTCGCGATCACTTGGATACCGGAGGTTCAGATTTCCTCTTTGCTGGCGAGTTGTTGTTCATGCACTCGATGTGGCGAAGTCAATGTAGTCGACGGATCGTTGTTCCCGTTCTTAGATGGGAGACAGCTTGATCTTTCATAAAGCTCTTTCTTGTATGTGAGCGGATTGGTAAGCCTCCACACAACAGCCAGACATAAGCGACCTCTTTTCTAGGGGGTTCGTTGCATACATTGGTTCATCTCACAGCGGGTACTGTAGAGGCTACCCGTGGGGCACCGCGGGGTTTATAGTTTATGTCATCTTTACCTGTGCATGAACAGGGATCGTTGCTGGCATAATTTGTGGTGAAGCCCTTCCTCATCTCTGCAACTTCTACGAATCGTTGTTCGGTATGCTCAGACGCAATAGAAAGCTATACACAGTGTTCGGTAAGGACCTAGGGCCTAAAACTGATCAATGAGGATGTTCTTTTCTTACTCAACTCAAACAATAGAACCCTTGCCATCGCATCTGTACCTAGACCAAGCCTACGTGTTCTAGTTTAGTCCGTCTTCTAGTTTCTCCATAAACATAGGGTCAGATGCGTTTTTCTCTAGACTGTCCGCTTTTTAGTTTCCTCAGAGGCCAGCATGCCCTGGTGACCAGCATAAGGTGACCGTGTTCATCAAAGTTATCTCAGTGACACTTTGCCTGAATTAATGCCGCTTGGGCATTCAGATTTGTCGGTGCTGCCTCGTGTCTCGCAGCCACTGAAAAAGCTACAGCCTCTCAATGGCAGGGATGTAGACCCTCTAGTGTTTTGGGTGATCTCTCCTTCTACTAGTGTAGTATTCGGTAGAGAGAGCGTCGATGGAAGGTCTTCTCAAGGTCCGGAGATAGTCCATTTGTCTGCAGTTCTGTGCTGCAATTCAGTATGGAAGCGTACCCGTATGGTTTGTCCCTGCCCGAAATATGATAGGGTTCAAGAATGTATTCACAACCTGGCTGTTCCAACATATGACGACATGCCTATCGAGTAAAACTACGTATGTGCGTGTAAGTGCGTAAGTGTGTTACATTTACTCATCCAGTGCGGGGCAAACTGAGAGCAGACAGACCAGTGCCGGACCAGTTGAGAGCAGCCGCGCCAATCCACAGAGCTTGCGCTGAGCTGACACGAAGTGCATTTCAGCATCGCTAAACATTGCTCCATAAGAGATCGGCGAGAGGGGTAAGACAGTGCCGTAAATCACCAAATCCCCGATATTCAGAATTCTTGAGTTTTTTTTTGATTAACCTCTCTTATTGAGTCAGTCTGTAATGTTGACTTAGAGCGGCTGTGAAATTCCGGAAAATGTGAAAACAATGATGACCGGTTAAGCTTCTCTTTCTGCATTGTTTACATTGTACGACACATGTGCGGACGAATGCTACTGCGGCTTACGTTGTTCCTCCAAATTCGCACGCCGGCTTGACACATTGGCGGACATCAATACAAGAGGTTCCAAGAACTGGATGTATTGAGTTTAAAAAACATGGAAATCGAAATGATGTCGTGGCTTATTTACAAAGCGTCCAGTATTTTCCGGAATCTGCAGACAATTCTATCTACTTTAGAAGGAGGGTCTGAAAGCAGTCTGTCACCATGGGCTTGGTGATTAATTTAGTTCTTACTTAAATGTCTTCTTGGTCAACTTTTGCAAACATTTCTTTCAGTAGATCTTTATAAGAATTAGGGTGCTTGGCTTGGCTTCAACCTTCAACGCAGAAATCGGCTTCTTCTTCTTCCGACGGTGATACAGTCGAGGGTGGGCATGGGCCTCAACCAATATGATCTTCAGCCTCTAATTAACCACGCCAAGTTGGCTGAGGTCCCCGCAACGTCGTCTAAAATGCTGTTCCCTCGAAAACAGTTGCTCATCTCCATCTCATCAGCAGCATGCACATGTAAGAGCATTCTAAAATTGATTTAAAAATTCCAAGCGCGCGCGACCACTTGCACGTCGCACCTTGTTTTACGACTGTCAAGCACAGCATGCATGATTGCAGTTTTATGACTTTTATTTACATGCTCAACAGGCTGAGTTGAGTATTTAAACGTCTTCTTAATTTTTTTCCACGCCACAGTTAGGCAGGCATCGACGCGAACATTCTTCAAATGATGGCTAATGCGGTGACAAAGTGATGCGAGAGAAGAATGTTCATTGCCAGTAGCACGTCGTGAATGCTAAGATGGTCTTCTACAAACTTTGCAGGGCGACTGGTAACCTCTCTAGAGAGCCAGTGATGGCCATCACTGTGGGATATGAAAGAAAACGATTGTGAACGAACAGCTTTGTCCATTAACTGACTCTCCCATTCTCACTTCCGCTTCGGCCAGAAAGTAGCTGTAAAAAAGTGAAAAGAGCACGCCTTTTCAGTGTCTTCGGCCTTCACCCGAAACCAGGTGTCGTCGTCAATATTCCAAGTACTATCCAGCAACGCACACGACTCTGGACGCACAATCGGGTCGAAGGCTCATAACCCTAGCGCTCATTACTCGTGTCATTTTATGATTTCAAAAATAATTGCTCGCATTACTGCTCGTAAACAGTGCTCGAGAGAATGTCTTTATTAGCGCTGCCACCCGAGAGTGCGTTCCCAAAAAATAGTTTCACATTTAATTCCCTCATTCAGGCAAGTAGTCATAACCAGCGCTATCTGGCTTTAATTACCCTCCCCGACCTCAGCACGGTCTTCGCCTGTCCAATTTAAAGATCACGCTGACAACTGCGCTGCCGTCCATCGCTGGACTGGCCTGTGTACACGAACTGACATCCTCATTAAAAACCGCCGCAGCTCGTGAGCCCCGTCGAACCCGGGACCATCCCAGCTGTCTCGGCCACGCTTGATGGCGGACCTCAGCCGTGCAATTCATCTTCAACCCTCCGTGCTCTCCATTCGAGCGTGCATTACCGGAGTGGGGAGACCGGAGCTCCCATTTCGGTCGTAGGGCCTGTTCAACCCGCTCTGGTTGGCATCTATTAAGCACGAGTTCATTTATTGCGGAATGCATTCAATTTCACGGCCGCCTGCACTCTTTCGCGGACTGCCCGGTGATTGAGACGCGAGCCAAATGCGAACAGCGACAACCGCAATGACCATGAAATGGTGCACCAACATGGAAGGTTACACATCCAAGCCGCCACTGCATGAAGACCCCGAGAAAAAGGTCGAGCCAATCAAGCGTGATGTGCAATGCATACATCGTTCCACCATGCGGAACTCAATGAGGCGGCTGTGGCTGAGGTGAGCACCACTCGTCGACCTGACAACGCGTCGTGATATACTGCACCACCGAGGCGTCGGGTGACAGTTCTCATCTGACACACACACATTCGCACCCTTCACGATGTGTTTGCTGCTCGGCTCGGCGAGGAAGTGATTAATTCCAAATGGTTTGGGATTAGTGTGAGAACCCGAAAGCTTTGCTATCTGTCAGCCCGAGATTGATGGTGACACTTGCGGGGGACCACTTGACCCAGTTCCCAAGTGTCATCAGCAAAACTCATCCCTTTTCGTCAAATCGTTGACACTAACTGTCAGCAGCTGAATGAGAGACCACCGTGCACCATCATTAGGGCTTGACCCCGATGCGAGTGGCCGCAGAAGACAATGCGCCGAGTGGTGGGGCGAGGGCGCTTCGCACGTTTTCACCTAATCTCGTCCGCTGTCAGAAATAATGACGTTTGGCTGTAATTTACTGTCATTTTCGTTCCGCTCCCCGAGGCAGAGGCAATTACGGCGGAGATGGTTCTGCCGCCGTGAGTCTTCCCACAGCGACAAGGTGCCCCCGGCCCACAATCCATACACGACCACACAACACTCCACTGAGCTATTGACCGAATTTCACAGGCGGACTGGTTCTTTGGCTGAGTGGAAAACTAAAGAATCGGAAGGCGGCGTGTTGTGGCCGTTTTGTCGTTTGTCTTCGTCTTCGTCTTCGCTAGCGTGGGACTTTTACTTTCGAGCGTGCGAATTGTTTTTGTGTGCGCTTCTTCTCCTGCGGACGGGTGGATGACCTTGTTGGTGAATTGTGTGAGACACAACCACTCTGCATGGCGTGGATTTTTTTGAAAGTTTCCGTTTTCTCAGACACCTTGTGGCGTAATAGACTGGTGCTTTGAATGAACAAGACGAAGGTGCTTAGTTGTTCTGACATTTGTGTGGAGTCCACATAAATGTCACCGGGGTCTTGTGAAAGAGTTGCTGCCTGCGCATGAGGCTTGGCTTTGGGATTTACGATGATTTTAAGCATCGTTGGACGGATAGTGCACGAGCGTGACACAGCGGAAAGTGATTTGTTAAACACTACACTCGAGAAACACGAGAGATGTCAAATGGAGTCGGCGATTTGTGCGGCGAACGTTTCCGATGTGGGTTGGATTTATAGATCGACTTTCGCTTTCCCTCTCTCTCTCTGACTTTCGGCACCGATTTGATTGGTTTTAATCTGGTGAGCGTCGGATATCGGTCACAGAAAGTCTGCTCAGCATTGCTGTTTCTAGGGCGTATGTTGATGAATTTTGATTAACTTGCTAATGAGCTACTCTAGGAAGTGGTACAATATGATGGCTTGCTGCTGTCAAGCTTCGCACATCATAAAATGACTGGAAGGTGGTTGAAAGGTATGTGGAACAGTTTTCTGTGTTGGTGGCTGGTTGTTTCATATTGAGTGAGTAATCGTCGACAGCAGAGTCACTTGCTGGCCACAGGGAACGCTCTTAAACAGGTTTTAACACTTACTTTCGTAATTCATATTTCATTTGTACTCCATTCGATCTTATGTGCCTGACAAAAGCTAACCGAACTAGCATCTTTAGGCACACTTCCTGGTTGACACCAAAAAAAAATGCCGCACTGGAATGTTTTACATTCCACAGTGTATGCACCATCGATGATTCGTGCGAATGAAGCGATTACAAAGTGATTGTATGATTTATGCCACTGATTGTGATGCTGTCTGCTGCCCTGTCACCACTGTACGACAACTTTTAAGGACTATCCTAACCAAATTAAGGCTACCATTCATGAAGCAAATAGATAGCCACATAGAACAAAAAAAAGCAGTTCAACAGTTGATAGTAAGGGTTAGTAAAAGTCAAGCGTCACGCTGTACAACAACGTGTGTTCATTATTGAACAATGTCTCAGACATAATGAAAGCTTTGGCGGTCACATTCAGGACAGTATAAGGAAGGGGGCGGTGGCTATATACACTCGCAGGAGGGTCCTAGCCCCCAAATGGGGTCTGAAACCGAAAGTGACACACTGGGCTTATACAGCAGTCGTACGAGCAATTCTAACAAGCACTGCGAAACTCAGTCAATCTGAAAAAGGTCGGTAGTATACAAAGATCTGATTGCATTTGCAGTACTCCATTAAGCACCTTCAGCTGCCATGGAAACAAACTAAATTTAATTAAAAAGAGATTGTTTTTCCTTACTTAGTCTGATAATCTGCCTATCTCGAAGGGTACACAGACGGATCCAAAACGGAAGAAGGCCCCGGACTGAAAGCATTCGCGTCATAGCAGAAAATCTTCTTCTCCCTGTCCCGTTGACTGCCTAACCAGTGCAGTATATGACAGGCAGAAGTAAAAGCTATCCAAGAGGCTGCACGCTTACTGTCAATGAACCCGATAGACGCTATATATATAGACAGTCACGCTCATACTCATTAAGGCCCTGGATGCACCATCAATAAATACAAAAAAAAAAAGCACACTCGTAAAATTAAATAGAAAGGAAATGTATTTGGCGTTATTACCGGTCATTGACGACGCACACGCCAGAAGAATGGGAACCTCCTACAATGGCATCTGCACGAGCTGCAGGAACGAAGAGGAGGAAGATATTGCGCTTCACTACCTCGGCACCTGCCCAGCACTTGCATGGACAAGGAAAAACGCGCTAGGTAGCTATTCTTTTAATAGCCTCGAAGAAATGTCAGATGTTAGAATTTTGGACTTAGCAACATTCATAAAAAACACTAAGTTGCTGTAAGCCAGCACAGGAGTTCATCATCCAGGACGCGTCACTAGCATACCAGTAGGTAATTTCAGGCATTGAGTTAGTGCCCTAAAGAGGAACCGGTGCGTTAGCTGCCGAATAGGGATATCACAATGGATGCAATTAAGATAATGCTACGTCCACTGTCCGGATGAACTTTTACTGAATCCTCTCTCAATTTGCAAGTCACTCGCTCCCAGTTTATAAGTGGCCGCCAGAAGAAATGTCACTCGCTCTCAATTTTTAAGAACAGCTGGCTTTTGACAGCACATAATAGTGTGAGAACACCAGAGAATAGTAAGAGACAACATGGGAAAACAAACTGAAATTCACGCTGTATGCGTATCCGGGCTCACAACCTCTCACGGACGGATGAACTCGAGGAGGATCTAACGAGTTTTATCAGAAACCGAGAGGTTTTCAGACCCGGAACCTGGCAGTTTAGGAGAAAATTATAAGATAAGATTCCATGCACAATATGTTCGGAATAGTGTTTTGCAGTGACTGTTACTTGTTCTAGCGACATGATAACACAGTTCCTTCTGCCAAACTTGGGTAATATGGATGCGGCCAATATGCGGTTTCAACAAGACTGTGTGACAAGCCATGTAGCCCTTAAAACAATTCAGTTATCGCAGGAGACATTTCCTTGACTGAATTCGCCTCCTGCATAGACCAGTAGATTCCTTTTTATGTACGCAGATTTGAGGTAATCCGCACAGCGGGTTAAACGGTCGATTAATTGAACATACATTTTCGAGAAAAATAAATACATTCATATGAACTTTGTTTTGATGTCCATTTTGGGTCTGTTTTCGCGGAAGTACTTACGAGAAATTTAGGATTATGATTAAAGCCTCCACGTATCTCACCTGAAACAAAAAAGAAAAATCGAAATTAGTTTATTTACGACAACGAATTAATTCTTAAATTGAAATTATAAGAAGAAGCAGACAGTCACTTAGATGTGAAACATTGATGAACATATGCTTTGACCGTTGCAGTGTTAAAATTAAACAATGCTTGTGGTGGGGTATCGGCTGTTCAAAAGCGGTCTCACCTATTCACAGCCACGGGACGATGAATCATATAAGACGCTATGTCAGATGAAATCTAAGGGGACAAGTTGGATCTCGCTCGTTTATTTCTAAAGTATGCACACGTACTACATATAATCGAATAGAAACAATACGAAATTCGAAAAAAGGAAGCCGAGAGCGTAGCCTCCAATCTCTTGCAGTAGATGGAGGTATGATGGCGTGACAGCGTCATACCGTTATCTGTCATCTATTGTACGGTCGGTCCAGTCAGTTTTCATTAATGACTAGCAAGCGGTCAAGCTGCGATAAGTTGCCAAGCCAATAACATTTCTCCGACGGTGGATGATTGGGGTGTCGGAATCCTCCTAGTCAGCAAAATAATCTTCCATTAATGAGGAGATGCCAAAAGTAGATCCACGACCTTCCAGATGGACCCTGCACTTGCAAGCACTCTAAATAAAAGCCTTGGATGCATCAGGTCATCTGTCTCTGTGCATCCACCTTATGTCGTTTTTCTCATGAAGAACGGAGAAGAAAGGACTTTTTGGAGTTCTCTGACTAGAGTCAATTTAGGGAGCCATTAAAATGCGACTTCTGACACAGATTCCCCTGCATGTTAAGTAGTCTGCCATTATCGTGTCCATCTAAGCAATTGACCCCCTTCAGCACCCCACTCACAAGATTCAAGAGGAAGTCTTTAACTTTTTGCCTCCAACTTCGGTCAGACACCATTTCAATCAGTTTATTGGCCCCCTCTTCACAATGCGTCGCTTCATTCGAAGGAGAACCCCACCATTCATCATGTGCAACGTCCACTCCACTCATCTCCACTCTTGCACACAGCATCCACCAACAGCAGCAGACACACTGCATCTATGACATGCAATAAATTTGCCCGGTCCCAGTACTCAGGAGCGATCTGATGTATGTACAGCTTGTAAAACACACTCATCCACCCCAACCGATGAGAGGACAACGACAAAGGCGGCGACCGACGACGACCGTTCCATTCGCTAGATAAATCTTCAAATTATTGCCTCAGCTCTGGCGAAAAATCGAATTTCAAAAACGTTCGCTATCCGCTTGAGGGAGGATGACAAGGAATTTATGTCATGCACAGCACAACACAGCCGCAAATACACCCCACACGCACTTCTCTCGGGTTGGCCCTCTCTTCTCTGGGTCTATCTAGTCGATAGGCCGAATTCAGTTTGCGTCCTCGAAGTTTTGGCGAAACTCCAATCTCCAGGCGGCGCGTGTGTGTGTCCAGCTTCGGACAAGCGCGGACCGACTCGCCAAGACCGCACAATGCCATCGCACTGCCTCCGAGGCTGGGATAACATTTGTTCAAATGGAAAGGATTTCCTGCGGTGTCCGCTTGTCGTATCGTGTCGCTGTGCGCAAGAGAATTTAATTAAAGCCATCCCGGAGTTTGAACGGAATTTGGATTTGAACGAAAATTGCTTTTTGAGAACTGACACACACGCGCCTGGTGCTGTTCGTGCCAGTCAGGAGTTCTGACAGAGTCGGCGACACTTATGACAGTTTCGAGTGGCAGCGCAGGAACGCATGTGTCTGGAATGTTGTTAACGAGGTTTTGCAGTTTTTTCTTCGACTGTGTTTTCCCGGGTGGTGGACGGGGGCTTGTGCGCGTGAGGACACACATTCTTTCGCGAGATTTGCAGGAAATTCATTTTTGGGGGCACATTCTCGAGAGGTGCCCTCAGGGAGGGCTTCCGAGTGAAGAGGTTCAGTGGTCTTCTACAGACTGAATGACCCTCAAAGTCTAAGTCGCGTCGATTGTTATCAAAATACCTACAAATGAGGAACGTTAAAGCATTTGGAAGCAAATGGATTCTATTGGAAGCTGAAGAGGAAAAAAGGGGAAGGGATGCTTGAGATCTGTTGGTGGAGCTTCAGTGCCGAGTCCCATTTGAAAGGAAAGAGCACTCGACAAATGACGTAGAATTGCCCTTGGAAAGCGGTGATGCACCGATTCCCAGACCTGTTGTTTGGAGACAAAAACTGGACCGTAAGCAATACAGCAGAGCTGATTATTGTTGCCTTCGAAAGAAAATTTCCGCGATGAAGGACGGTGAGCTGGGCTGATGACACAACCGCGATCTTACGAGCTGTTGTCCTGAAGGAAAAAAATCCGTCGACTACACTCGCTTGGCCATATCTAGCGCTTGGGCATCACTGCTCCAGCTAAGGGGGTCACTGAACCCAAGTCTCCTGGTTTGACCGAATGACCGATGGAAAAACTAAGTCATCGCGAAAGCAAGAAAGCTTGATGTTGATGCTTGGAAGCAGCACACCGGGCAGTTATGTTTGTGAGTCAGTCTTTGTGGCTGTAAAAATGTACTCAAAAAGTACAATTGTAGAACGGGATTGAACGCTGGGTTGTATCGCTTCATCCAATGCATATCAACATCACGCGAGAACTTAGGATTGGGCGCATGTTTAGATAAGAACGAACACTGCCAAGTACAGTCTGCACCGAATGCCAGACAACCAATGGGTCGCAGGTCTGATAAGTAGCTTCCAATAAATCATTAAATCCGATTCAAAACTAACGATCAATACATACATCCTACATTTCGGCCTGTCAAGCTTGTTCTCGTTCATTCTGATTGTCAAACCCAGCTGAGTGCGAAAACTCCGTGATGTTTCGGGACATAAATTCAGCAGCTTAGAAGTCCTTCCTAAGGCCTTGAGAGCTATAAGTTTGTCATTTCAACTAATGTCCGATCCGAAGATCCTTAGATGTCGACGGTCCGTGGTAAATGGGTTGACTTACGGTTGACTACAGCCGCAGCTCACTTAGGCGAACTAGAGAGATCCATCATGGTTTCGGTCAATCAATACGTCAGTAAATACACAAATAACGCTTCCATTGACATCGAGGTGCTTTTAACAGCATCCATCATCGATTATATGGCAAACGCTTGTGAGCTCGGCCTCTGCCATTATTTGAGGACGAATTATTAGGGGCACTTCCCAAGATATCACTCTGTTCACCCTTCTATGTGACTTATATTTTAAAAAGCTGCTACACTTACAATACCGCATGACAAGACTGCAGGGTGATGGCTTATGCGAATGACGTTGCTATACCCGTCTCGGGGAAACACCCCCCCGTACTGAGCGAATTTATTCAAAATTACCGGGTTTGTCAGAAAAAAAAAACAGATGTTCTCAGCATAAGCAGCCAAAGTAGCCCTCTTCGAATTGAAGTAAGGGTGTGCGGTCGATTTGGCAACTTTGTATTATAAGTGGGCACCAGCTGCAAAACTTTCGACCCTACCATTTGCTTGCTTAGCTGCCTGGAGGTGAACATAAGGGCTCACTGACACTCGCAGCAAGGCCATACATACAAATTTGTTCTCCAACCACGCATGATTGACCACCGTCGAATACGTCGACACCCACGCTAGATAAATTGACACGAATGACTTTCAGAATTCACGACTCCACCTCTCTCTAGTCCTTCACAATGCTGCAAGACTGAGGGGACTCTTAATTCCGTGATCTCGACTCTTTCATTCATGGTTTCAAAACCAAAGCAGGAGTGGGAAGCCGCGCCTTATCTAAAGATCAACACCATTATCTTGGAATGTCAGGCGACCATTATGGCAGAAGAATTGGTGTTTTTTTTTTCTCTCTCTCATCGGTGGACCAGAGTGTCAGCAAGACTAGCCAGCCACCTTCAAATGACTAAGGGTCCTCTCCACTTGTCAGCGCCATTGATTTCGTGGGTGTTCTCTACTGGGTTGTCCCAATTGTGAGGAGTCGGAAACTCTAGCCGCCTGCATAGTCGTCTCAGTCGTTACATCCTTCGGAGCCTGGTTAGGCTTTTGTAGCCGCACAGCCCTTACAGTTCGTGATTGAATCCTCTTTTTCAAAAGCAACGAATATAGAACCACCGACTGAACGTAGAACATTTTCCTCGCAAAGTCTTCTGCATCTGCTCTTGAGATTGGCCCTATCTCCACGTCATTGAGCAGGAAATGGATTATCAAGGTGTTCTATAAATTCAGCTTGGTCCAAGCTCGGTCAATTGCCTCTTGAGCCCAAGCACTTGTGTGATCCACCAGAAGTCTAAATTAGTACCAAGCCGTAGCCAAGTTGTGAACAAACAGTTCAATGTCTGCGTTGAGTACTCGAATCGGTCAGAGCGGCAAACTTGCCAGACTTTCTACAAACTTGCCCCTCTTCCTGAACAGGGACATACAGGAGTAACGCCCACCCTGGCCTGCTTAGGTTTGACAGCTCTTCTTCGTCTCAAGTGAAGCCGACCAAAGGAAAGTTGATCAGCTACAGTCCAACCCAGTTCAACACCGTCTGACCGAAGCGACATTCATCAGCTCTTCAAATTCGGCGGAATGTGCACTTTCCTGTTAAGGAGTGGTGCGACGGCTCCGGTGTTGTACCACACATACCAAGAGGTTCAAGAGGGCGGTCATCGCGATATCACATCTTCCCATCTGTCGCATTTGAATAACGTTTCGTGAGCAACCACATCAGCAGCTTCCATCTGACGGTCGTTTGTTTCGCGACGTGACTGTGTGCAACTTTTGAACCTTTCATGAGCAAACATTTCTCGCAGCGGCAAATCAGTCACGTGGCGTCCGAAAGAGACAAGTGCAAGCACAGTCGCAGGAACAAGTGGGGTGTCGCCTCCTCGGTCCAATATCCATTTTTATTTGCGACTTCAAGCACAAATAAAGGCACTTAAAAGAGGGGAATGACGACCCCCTTCAGGGAAAACAAATTGCATCAAGCTGAACCTTTAATCCGCGCCTGCAGAAGGCGCAGCAGCTATGCCACGCCATTTCCCGCTTGCACAGTCGAAAAACACATTCGCACTCGGAATGAACGAGAAAAAATCGCATTAATCCATTAACTGCACGCTGCATGGGCTGCCGGCTTTTCGCAAACCGATTACAATGCATCGTCAAAGGTGACTCACTGGGAAGCCGCGCTCCGCGCCGCCGTTCCCATGGACCCAGCTAGACAAGGCTAGCAACTCCGAGGTATCACCTTCCACACCTATACGACCACAACGGCTCATCTCGTCGATGCGCTGGTGCTCGGATTGCCAGGGTCTCGAGGCAGCATCCAGCGCCGTGATGAATTGTGTCTCGGTTGTTGCGCGCCGTGTCAGAGAGTCATATGACATTTACGAACGATTGCCGCAACCGGGAAGCCACACCGCAGAGAACGGCAACAACCGACGAGAAACGAGCAACAAGCAACGGCCATGGTGGACTTAATTTGCCTTTTGATTAAGGAAAGCAAAATGCGGTGCGGTCTTTTG
Source organism: Eristalis tenax (assembly GCA_905231855.2). Lineage (NCBI taxonomy): Eukaryota > Metazoa > Arthropoda > Insecta > Diptera > Syrphidae > Eristalis > Eristalis tenax. The sequence continues at coordinate 39,957,147 of HG993128.1, read as the reverse complement.
AAGGAAAAAGAACAGCAGACCTGCAGCGATGTGCATAAATTCCACAGCACAGCCCTTGCGAGTCGTGTCGGAGCAAGGGAGCGAGTGCAAACGTGATCCATTGCTGCTTGCTGATACAGGCGCTACTTCTTTTGCTGCCATTGCTGTTGCTGCAGATGATGATGATGATGACGCTGCTGTTGCTGATGTTGCTGGTGCTGTCGGAAGATTGTTGACCTTTCGGTGTGTGTTTCTGTGACTGCTCCTCGTTGTCGGATTAAGACCGAAGCGTCTACTAAATCTTCCAGGGCTCTTTGTATCGTCGTCTTCTTCCCGCCCGTCAGAGATGGTATGATGACAGGGTAAGGGTGGGGTGGGGGTAATCACGAGATAATGCTCATCTGCCAGAGCAACGCTTTTGGCTGCGAATGTGAAGATGAATTGCTCTGGTGGCCACCAATGCGGCAGAGAATCGATGCGGACAACCAGACTACAGTGGCACCCACAGCCACTGGGTGGTGCTTCTGTTGGTGGACTCCCTCTCAATGACTGTGCACTCCGCTGCCATAATTGCATCCATTTGTCTTCGCTCACGAATGTGTTCCGTGTTCCGATGGCTGGAATGTGAGCTGTGAATTTTGATAAGCAGTCGATAATGGGATGTCAAGTTGTCGGGTATTTTTGTGTTTCTCTTTTTGTCTATCCCCCCCTCCGAGTGCTATCTGCAGGAATGTGTAATTAAGATAAACGAATGCATGCGGGGTTAAGTGTCCGTTTTCACGGGGTGATGGATATGCAACCGGTCGCGAACAAAGTGGAGTCTATGGGAAAATTTTGCACGGTTAGTCGAGCTTGACTGCGGCCGGGAGGTGTATTCTTGCATTGAGCGCGTCGTTTTGAAGAATGGTAGCTGCTAACTGTGGTGGGAAGGCACTTAGTTTTGGGACGGATACATTTTGGTTCTCAGCAGAGAAGGTCAGATATGGCTTTTGCCTTTGAGCGACTAAATGCGAATGTTTATCTCACGTCGATGAATGGAGAAAGCGTCCATGGACGGGGACATTCATCCTTCACGGTCGACTGCAGTTGGAACTGGAAGTCATTTAGCGTAACTTGACTTAAGGTCAGTGGTTGGGTAGCTCTGGTCTGCAGCCGCTGAGCAGGGTTGAGTGAAAAGATCACTATCAGAAGTTGTATTCATTTGGATTGTTCTCCTCATTTCGACCAGAAATTTTGAGCTCATAATTAACTCAGTTTCACGAAGGTTAGGCTAGAAGACATGAACAATGTTTTCTTGACAGAATAGGGAATAGTCTGAGAAGAAGTGTGGTGATTTCCTGTGACAGTGATTCGCGCTCATTCCTTCTTGGCGATAAAGTTTTTCCTGAGATTCCCACAAGAGGCTACTTTGATAAACAGACGACATGAATTGTTATTTATTACAGGGTCTATAACTAATTCGTGCGGTTTGCTAAGAGATGGCGTAACTTGTATTATTCCATTGGCTACTGTCGTTGTATGTCATTTCAGTATATGTCGTTCATTTGAAGCGTAAAAAACTATCTTTTTTTTTCATTCAAATCTGTCGAATTTTGTGCCTGATAATTTTGGTGGAAGCTTACGGTGAACAAGCGCTAGCTGAGCGAACGTGTCAAAAAAGGCTTGCACGATGATTTTGGCTTGAAAGACTATGAACGTCCTGGGCAGTCAACAAAGTTTGAAGATGAAGAACTGGAAGCATTACTCTATGAAGATTGTTGCCAACACAAGAAGAGCTCGCAGAATCTTTGGGCAGCAGGAAATGCTGCTGGAACGCCACAAAAGGAAGTCATTTTTGCATCGGATTGTTACTGGTGATGAAAAATGGATCCATTCCGACAACAAAGTCATATGTGAAACCCGGCCAACCAGCCAAATCAACGGCAAAGCCGAATATCCATGGCGCGAAGGTAATGCTCTGTATTTGCTGGGATCAGGAGGGAGGGCTGTATTATGAGCTGCCAAAGCCGGGTGAAACCATCAATGGACAGCGCTACCGAACACAGTTAATCATTCGAAGAGAGCAGTTGCCGAAAAACGCCAGGAATATGCGACCAGCCACGAGGCAATTATTTACCATCATGACAACGCTCGACCCACGTTGCTATCCCGTTAAGAACTATTTGGAAAACAGTGGATGGGAAGTTTTACCCCACCTGCCTCATAGCCCCTCCTGGCTACCATTTGATCCGGTCGATGCAGAACGCCCTCACTGAAATACGGTTCACAGCAGAGCAGAATATCAAAAATTGGCTTGATTCATTCTTGGCTGCCAAGTTTGTCTTAAATAAACGTTTAAATTTTGAAAAAACGAATTAAGTTATAGACTCAATATTTAAAAGTCAATTCTTTTTTTCAGCCCAGGCAACAAACCCGCAAACTCAATTGGAACTCACAACTCTCGCGCACACACTCGAATCCCAATCCATTCGAGAACCCATAGCTCTTCCAGCAATGAGACTTAATCGTACTCCATAATGCGGACATGCCTCAAATCGAACGCTATCGCGATAGAGCCTTCCCATAAATCAAACCACACTCGGAGGCACACACTGCGCCCTCTTATCGCATGCAGTACCCGCCCGAGTAATTATTCCATGGGACCCGCCATCAGCGCAGACCTCTCCCGTGGACACCCCAAAAGTCAACAAACAGCAACACTGACTTGTCGCCCTCCCACGAGCAAAAGCAAATTTATTTTTCGCCACAAAACTTTCATCCCCCGTCACGTGACATTTCACGCAAATAAAGATCAAAAATATTTGCTCTCATCCCCGACGGTGTCGAACGGGACACATGTTGTCAATGTCAACTAAATCCGCTTAGGATCCGCTGGCATGCACGGCGACGGGGGAGGAAATATTGAAATTCCATCACAGCGCCGAGCAACCGACTGAAGCCAGAGTTGTTTTTATTTCTCCCTGCAGTGCGCGGACTGTCATCCTACGTGCCCGGGATCCATAAGCCAACAAATGAGCGAAAAACACCCACAAACCAGGCGGCAATTGCCGGGGAAAACAAAGTATACTCAGCGGGACGCGGCTCAAACAAACGCACAACTCCCGATAGGCCATCTGCTCTTGGGTAGAAATTCAATTCGAACCACAAAGTGGGGCCGCATCGGTAAACAAATTCGGCTGTCATTTCGGCGGCCCTCGAGGTGGCGAGCATGAGCGTTGGTGGCTTCGGTGTGTAGCGACTATTTGCTTCCACTTGACAGCTCCGGAAGCCGCTGTACTAGACGCAGCACCACCGTCACATGTGCGCGACCGACTGTTGATATATCACGGTGGGGACGGGGTCATTGGCCGACGACAACGGCTCTGCCACCAGACGCCAGTGGCGACACCCAGAATGGGAGGCAGTCGAACGAATAGAACGGGAACTGTAGAACCGGCGAATAGACCTTACAGGTGTGGTAGTTGTGTGTATCCACACACACAGGCGGCTGTGTGCCGCGTTCGATGACACGATGATTGGTGCTGACAGATGACAGTTGCTTTGCCGACTGTTGCTCGCAGCATGGAGCGGTCGCAGCGGTAGTGGGAGGACATGCACAAGGCAGGGGCAAGCGGCGCGAGTGCCTGATTAGGCGGCTAGTGCGACATTTTTCTAACTAATTAGGCTGGAATGGGCGAGCGGCTCTTTTTATTGACTTTTCCTCTTCACGGGATAAGTTGCCCGTTTGGTTGCCGCTTGGAGAGGGGTTCTTGACTCCGGCCAGGTCGCTAATCGAAATTTATGCATGCGACGATTCAAATTAGCACGTCCATGAGTGGTGATGACACCGGCAGCGCTGGATGATATAATCTATTCTCGGGCTCGGTTCAAAGGCCGCCTTGCATGTGATGTTCGTGTGGAATCGTGACTAGTATATGCCAATTAGGTTGGATTTAAAACTGTAATCTTAGCAGACGGTATAACATTATGGAAAATTAGAGTCTGGGCTCTTGGGGGTAATGACTTGCGGGGGTTGGAATTTGAGTTGAAAGACAGACTTTTGGCGTGTATTTTGAAATGCGACCACCAAACTTTTATGTGCTCATGAGTCACCTGGGAGAATGTTGCTTGTCTACGAGGCACGAATGCAATGAGAATGTAGTCACGCAGGCGACTTCCGGCGCAAGTGACACTGTCTGGTGTAGGTGGCTGATGGAGGCAGTGACTGATTTTGAGGCCAACGCAAATTGTCTAACGAGGTGTGCAGTTGAATGTTGTCGTCTCTAAGAAAGGCGCCAGCGCCAGATTCTCCAATGGTCGTGGAGCCGTCCGTGAAGATTCGACTGCATTTTCTGGTTTGGCCACAGCCAGTCCTGAGTGTAGGGAAAGTAAATTTTGTTGTACGTTGCATCTGGAGTGCTGGTGTCCGTGAGTCGAACGGCACATCCATCGAAGGAAGTGCGATGCTCAAGGCCATCAATAGATGCGAGAGTTCAAACCATGATATGGATATCAAGGGGGGGTGATTCAGCAGTGCATCAAGAGCAGAGCCAGGCGTACTAGTCAAGGCACCTACAATCTTCGTTGATGCTTAGCGAAATCAGCAGTTATGGATTCACACGAAAGCTTATTCCACCACACCCCCAATGTATAGGAGGAGGGGGTGTGGTGTAAATCCAAACGGTTAGACAACAAAACTTGCCGAAAATTCCTTCATACTGCCAGAAAACTGGTAGCGCTGTGGCAATTTTCGACTCGTTGCGTTTGTGTTTTTGAGAAGTTTTCGATCCAGGATAACACTAGGTTAGGCTGGTGACATGATATTACAACCAATGTTAACCCTTTGCAACGCAAGCACTCATCCACTCTCGAACGAATCCAGAGCCTTTGGCCTTCCAATGGAGACGACGCTCCATGCTGATCTTATGACAAGCATTATTGGGCTTCCACCTCGAATGCCAAGATGTATATGGAAACAGGTCAGTGCCACTTACAGCTGGTGTGCCTGCTCATTTTAAATGCCAACTCAGTATTGGCCGAAAGATCGCCACATATCCAGCTCATGACAGACATGGACCGTCGAGTCGTTCAAAACACTGGAATGTGTCTGTCTAAAGCGCTCCAAACTCTGTCCAAACCAAACCTGTCGCATTCTCTACCGTCCACCATCTACAATCGAGTTATTTTTTTGCGCAGATCACTCTGCCCGAGAACTCCTTCCCAGCCCCCTGGCCCCTTACCCGCATATCATTCACATTTAACGACTCGATTTAGATTAGATTGTCAACAGGTTCCACTGACAACTTGCCAATTTCCACTCTCTGAGCAGCACTTACGTTCGATGAAACAATAGCACCTCCCCCTCTCAACTCATCTGCCCTCTCGTCACCGGCAGGGAATAGCGACAAAATAATAAACCACCCCCACCACCATCGCAGCCGACTTGAACTGCAATTATATGGCAAGTCACAACCACCTGCTTGACACTGTTAATTAGAATCTTTAAAGTGCCGTGGCTAAGGTTAACTAGAGTCACCCGTCAGTCACTACATCAGAGGTTGCGCCTCTCACAAATGGTCCTCCCACTTCACGGGATCCTTCCAGTTGCCTGACTCGTCGTTGGGTGGAATCCACCTTTAATTACTGTGAAGTGGTTCAACGTTTTCGGTGGTTCTTCCCTCATAACCGTGCCGAGCATCGAGTATCTGCTGAGAGTGGCATATCGCTGGGTTTTCTCGCCCGGTTCGCCCGGTTGAAAGCCAATTACGAGAAGATGACAGTGGTGACACGACGATGCTAGAGTGGGGTACATCTTGCCGGATGTACTGGCATAAGAAATGTGCAAAATTGAATGCGCCATTCTTGGGTGGGAGGAGGGAAGGTGCGCCCCCTAGGCCACAGAGCGCCGTGGAAAGGTCGGTCGGTCGGAAGGTGCTTGCTCGCGTCTGCTGACAAAAAAGGTACTCTTATTTTCGGAGCAAATGGTGATCGCCTTCTTGTCTTAATTAAATGTACCTCGGCAGGCAGCTACAGCTACCACAACGATGATAGAGCGTCATTCACATTCAAGGGGCCAAAGTCCCGGTCGCTGGTGTGGGCTGGTTTGACTGGTATTTTGGCCTTCGGGAGTGAGTTGTTCTCGGCCTCGTTTTCTTTGTCGATGTGCGCGCACACTCCTGGAGTTAATGACATTTTCATTGATTTACGGGAGGATTCAAAGGACCTCTGGAGTGTGCTTTCACTTTGGGGCGACAGCAAAAGGCAGCATTCCGGTGCCATTAGCCGAAGTGCGGGGCGTTTCTACGTGAACGACCGAAAGAGGACTCAGGTGGGGAGGAATTTAATTTCTGAAACTATGTTCAATTGGGGGTGCACGTAGGGCGCTCACATTGAAGGGCCTTTCTCGGGTACAGCTTCGCAATCGAATGCTGATGGCGATGGCGATTGTGAGATTCGTTATCGCCGACATTCCGGAGGTGTGCTGCAAGTCTTTAACGTCACAAAAAAAATCCGAGAACGTAGTAATTGGATATTCGATTCGATGAGCAGGGGCGGGTGCTGTGAAAGCAATCGTAAATCAATGCTGAATCGGTTGAAATAAGACTCAGATCAGGTGCGGGACAACAAAAAGGCGGAGATGTTTGTGAATGGGGGTCAAGATTATAATTTGAACGCCTGGCTTCGGTTGGCATTTGATCGAACTCTTTGAAGTGAGCAGTCGATACTAAGGGATTCAAATAATGGGCGGTTGGTTTTGGGTTCGGAGGGATGATGAGGGTCGTTTTTAATCATGTTGACCTATGGGATGACGTAGGGAAAGTGTTGTAAGGGGATGTGCATGTCTGTGCCTAAGGTAAAATTTCTTTGAAGGGAGTGGCTATTGTTTGTTGGCTCATAGCGACAAGGTACGAGTTTCGCTTGGAGGAGGACCATCACACGGATGTGAGATTCTGTGAAGAGACCTATTTACTCATCGCGGCACTAAGTCGTATGAGACTATTTGCCGCGGAAGACATAGCAATCCAAACACCGATCCAATTGGAGTTTGAAATTAAATTCTTTGTAAACTTGGATAACTTTTGACAGGCATTGCAATTGAGGAAATGAGATTTAACATGATGTTTCTTCCCAGAGACTTATTTCCATTTTTTTCTCCACATCATTTGAATCCACATTTTTTGTTCATATGAAACATCGGCTGGTGGGCCTACGGAGTATGATCGACTCGAATGCCGTGACGGCAATGGTCTGACGCTGTCATGCCATCAGTCCCCTTTCTAGTTCAAGCCACTCGAGCCACCGCTCTCACAAACACTGTCATTAAATAAACCGCAGCTGCATCTCGCGCATAAATGTGACATTTTTTTCTTCCATTTTCCATAAAACCTTCAATTTCATCTTTGAATCTGTTGCAAATAAGCTTGTTACTTGAAATTCATATTTTTTTTTAAATTTAAAACACTGTCAGGAAGGAGGACCCCCGTCTTGCCATCTTAATGGTGAACAAAAGCAGATTTTCCCAAATCACATTGAATCCAAATTTCTCGTTTCCACATCTGCCTTAAGCCCCCCGAGCCCATCAGAAAATCAAATGGCATTCTTCGCACACTCGAATAAATGTCATATGTCAGCCGTGCGCCCATCGAATCGGTGCCGCAATGCAAATACTAACTTCCAAATGAATCACTTCCAATTTGCACTTCCAACGCAGAAAAGAACCGCTTTTCCCTCTTCAACAGCAGAGATCCATCAATTCGCATTCTCTGCAAACCACGCACAGACCTGTGACTGAGTGGGAGATGCAATCACTTTTGCAGCCCCTGGGGCAGGAGGACGATGATGGATGATGAACGGACTAAACATCAATTTGAGCGCGCAATTCCACTCGGATGTCCATTTCCGTCGCCTCACTGGGGAATCCCATCCCGCTACCATTCATCATCATCATCCTCCTCTGTGTGCACAGCGACTATGCCAACCATTCACTCTCGTGCGTGTGGATGGCATTCAACTTCAATCACTTTCGCCGGCCAACAATTCACATTTGTATGCTGACTTGCCAAATAGGTGAATTAATTGCCAATTTTATTTCTCATTTACCAATTTCACCGCACGGGCACTGCTGCTGCCCAGGCTCTCTGAAGCCCGCGTGAGTGGATTATTTCGTAACGAAATTTGATCAGTATCCACTATCGCAGCCATTAAGCGGTGCAACGAGCCATTAACTCCTACTATTTACTGCTCGCTGGAGCGTTCACAAAACCTATCATCAGCGTCATGAGATACAGCATTCGGCGGGATCAGAAACAGAAAAATTCAAATCAGTTTTGGGGATTAAATACGACGGGGGGAGATGCCACGTAATTCATTAGAAGCATTTAAAGCGACGCAGTTAAAGTGAGCCAGCTGAGTCCCCACGGAACAACCCCGCTTCACTGGTGCTTGTAATTATCGTAAATAGGAGGATTGCTGTTGCGGGTCCTTGCAGTTGTCGGGGCCTCACCAAACCCACGCTGAAAATAAACGCCGCAAAAAAAAACAAGAACTCCATTCACGAGCGCACATGCACACTCATCACACGCGCCTCTCAAACCGCACGAGACCTGGCAGAGCACTCTTTTCGCATTCATACCCACGAAACTGGGTCAGATGCTCGCATGCAAAATGCATCTGACTTCAACGTATTAGAGACTACAACTGAGGTAACCATATGCTGGATGATATAATTCTCATTAGTAGATGACATCTTCTGAGGACACCGAGGACATGGGCGGCAGCGCTTCTACGAGTAGTTGCTTAAATAGGTCTCTGTGCAGGCAATGGTGGTGGTGTTGGTGGTTTTATTTCCTAGATTTTCAAATGAATCCCAAGACAAATGTGAGTACATTTGCGGATGACTCTGATGGCACATTAGCGGCAGTGGGTTCGTGCGTTCGTCCGTTTGTGCCTTCGTGCGTTTGTGCGTTCTCGAGTGTGCTTAACGGTTATTTAATGAATTTCATTAAGGAAAGAGGTGGCATTTTGCCGAGTGCAATGCAAGCACAAAGTGGAAGGAGAGGCCTTGAACCGATGATGGCTCTTGGAATGTGATGTGAGTGGTGACACAGCACAGAATGTGAAGACGTTGCGAGTGTGTCTATGGGAGTGACTGTCGGGGGTAGACCTGGAGGTGGGAAAGGCGAAGAATGTCTTGGATCGCATGGCATGGATCGATGGATTTAAGCAGATAAAGCAGACAAATTTAAGAAAGGGGAGTGTGTTGGACCTTCTCCGATGTTCCCGTGGATCAATGAACCCGATCGTGGGTGTGAAGGCTCAAAAGCTTGCAAAAAAACCCGTGAAATTCTGTCAGCTCAGCGACTCTGAAGAACACGAACATGGAGACCTACCAAAAGGCACTCTTTGAAAGGTATGTTGTCATAGGGCTAGGTTAGTTTTCAAGGTATGTCTTGGATCGCATGGCATGGATCGATGGATTTAAGCAGATAAAGCAGACAAATTTAAGAAAGGGGAGTGTGTTGGACCTTCTCCGATGTTCCTGTGGATCAATGAACCCGATCGTGGGTGTGAAGGCTCAAAAGCTTGCAAAAAAACCAGTGAAATTCTGTCAGCTCAGCGACTCTGAAGAACACGAACATGGAGACCTACCAAAAGGCACTCTTTGAAAGGTATGTTGTCATAGGGCTAGGTTAGTTTTCAAGGTATTAGGTGGTTAGGTGGACCGGTTTTAAGCCTTTCATTGCAGAACTGTAGTAAGATTGTTTGAGTACTCCAGGTGTGCACAGATCGCCAAGGTGGGAAAGGCAATGCTTAGAGAGTGAACCTGCCAGTGGCGTGGCGTGGACATTTTTAAATTGGACACGCAATTGAGTGATATCGGCAATTTCTGCTGGTTTAGCTAAGTGTAGGATCGATCATAAACTTAATACGTAAGCCATTAAGTTTTGTGAACAATTTATGAAAAATGTAGTGATCGTGACTGAACACACACGTGTCAGACTGCAGCACCCAACCGAAGAGAGGAAAAGGGAACACACCAACTCGACACGCGAATGTTCATGTCGATAAAGTTATTGCGTTCTGTACTCATCAAAAACATTGTCAGGCAAACTATTTATACATGGATCGACGCTTAAGCTCTCACAAAGGGAAAACAAGGAAATAAACCCAACCAACCAGATATTTTGCGCTCCATCCGGTTTCCATCCGGTTTATGCTACGCGCGAGGTCCGCATGAACTTTACTGAAACCTCGAGTTTGAAGTAGTTTCGCTCTCAATTTTGAAGTCACTCGCTCCCAGTTTATAAGCGTCCGCCAAAAGAAATGTCACTCCCTCTAATTTTTTAAATGGCCGCCAGAACAGCAGTCTGTTGAGAGGACATAATACAACAAAATAAACTGCAATTCACGCTGTAGGCTTGTTCGGTACGACAACCTCTTGTGGACGGATGAATTTAAGGCGGCTGGAACGAGGTTTCCAGACCTCGAAAATGTATGGCGGAACCTGGTGGGTTCGGAGGAAAATGTATGGAACCTCGCGGTTTCGTTCGGTGGCAACAATTTAAAAGCGATTTAAAAATTTATTATTTTTTACAATTGAGTTGACCGCTAGACTTACAAGCAAAAAAAAAATTATTACTGTCCTACAATGGCTGGTGCTTACATCGGGTTGTTCAAGCCCATGTGTCCATGGTGGTCCTTTTGGGATGGGGTGGTGATGTGTTAGCCGACTTAGCCTGGATGGTGATTGCTATCGCTGCTCTGGTAGAATCCACCCAGCCCGTTGTTCGACGTCGTTGGAAAGTTCTAAGCCTATTGTTGCTGTGGTGCCTTTGACGGTCCCTGTCGAAGGTGAGTCCGGTACATATTCGCAGTATTTTATCTTCGAAAATTGCGAGCTTCGTCATGTTGGTCTTAGAGATGGTGTGCCATATTGGGAGGCCGTACGTTAAGATTGGCCGTATAAGCTGCTTGTATAAGTGCAATTTTGTCCTGTGGTTTAATCCATTTTGCTTGCACATCAAGGGATAGATTAAGGGTCAGTTTCGAATGACTGTTAAACTTCAAACTTTCCGTAAAGTTAACGCCAAGATACTTGACCTTTTCGTGTGTTGATCTGTACCGTTAGGGAGCACTACCTTTATGCTTCGACATTTGGCTGCGGATCTGCTTCCACCTCTGGATGGTCTCCTTAAGCTCATAATTACCGATTTCCTAGCATTGATACGAATACCCCATTTGTATAGAAGACAAATTTATTCGCTGTTTGCATTTCGACCCTTTGCGCCGCTATCTGCGGTGACGTCGAGCTGGTATAAGTCAGCGAGTCATTTGCAAATAGACAACATTTCACAGTGTTCATATGGTTGATCCGTGTAGATTTTGAAAAGCCACGGTCCCAGCTTTGATCCTTGTGCAATTCCCGCCTTGGTGCTCCGCTCTGTTTACTTGCTGCCTTCAACTGAGACGAATCTTCTGGAATGCAGAAAGCTATAAATTCTTCTGATGAGGTTGGAGGGGAATCCCATCTGTTTCAGCTTGTAGATGAGTCGCTCAATCCAGACCGTATTGACGGCCTTTTCTACGTCCTGGAAGAAGGCGATGGTGACCTCGTTGTTGTTCAACGCAGCTACAACGTCGTGGTGGAACTTCATTAGAGGATGTAGCGTTTCCCGAAATCTGGAATGATGTTTACGTCGGTAGACCATCGCTTTAGTTTTCACACTACTAGGTCCTCGAGGATATTGCTTATGTTGCTCAAGAGTTGATGTTGGATAATAGGCATGCAATGATGTGTATATGACATTATTGTTGTGTTACTCATACATGATGCACTTCAAATGTCCCATACATCAATACAGAAATGTCCCAACACCTCAAAAAAAATATGTGTCACACTTCAATTTCTGTCATACTCAGAGATAATTGCTCTCTCTGAGTAGACGTTTCGGCACAAATCAGAGTGTACGCTGATACATTGATTGGAACTGTCATATTGGTGGACATTTTCGTTTCTGTTGGCATTTATGGACACTTGCAGGACAACATCATTGTGTTATAGAAGCAAGGAAAATGGACTCCACATTTAACTTGCAAATTATTTAAATTTTCCAATCATTCATTCAAATTTGTGACAACACTTGCAACGTCATCCAAATAATGGCGTATCGAAGTCATTCTTATGTTTATATGCACATATTAAGATTCATGTTGCTTGTTATACTGATACATTGTTGAAAAGCAGAACTCATGCATAACTCGGAAGGAATCGGGTTGTATGGACGCCACGCCATTTGGACCATTTGGAGTCGCCAAAAATATTGTGTATTTCCTGCTTTCGGAGGAGAACGCACAACCCGAGTTACTGCTGACGGGACTAGACCCCAGTCTGCCCACGACTGCGATTCCATCAGGAGGAGAAGAAGCAACCTTCATTCTACTCGTATACACAAGACAACTGAGAAGCGCGGTACAGAAACCGAGCGTCTGGCCCAGAAAACGAACACCAAACTCCTTTCTTGACACGAATCCGACTCGTATTACCTCCTCATTCAAGAACGTCGCTTCATTCATCTTAGGAATGAGCTTTCTTCTTGAAGATTTTCAACGTGCAACATATCAAGTTCAGTTCATAATCTACCCAGCCAATGTGGCATTTTGTCGCTGCCATTTAATTGGGACAGGGACACGCTTCTCAGGGAATGTGGCGGTCGTGGCGTTGTGGGTTGGTCCGTCCACCCCTACGCCATTGAGCCTACGTTTCCCAGGTTCAATTCCCGGGAAGAGTAAAATAATGTTCAACAGCAGTGATCAATGAGTATAACTGTGTACACAAAAAAAAAAAATCTTCTCAAATTGGCCGTTGGGTGTCGGCATAAAACTGGAGGTCCCTTCCACACGTGAATGAACGAGTGGTTGCTGCGAAGCTAGACAAGCAAACATCCTTGCGGACAAATATAGTTGCCCTCGAAAATACCATTCGCACACACATTCCTCACACTGCCTCTCTGCGTCACTCCTGCATTTGCCGCATTCCATGCCAAGCATCATTGTGCAATTAATTCTTGCATTCCAGTGCGACTCAATGATGCCAGACAAGGGCTCCCAGCACGGTCGTTACGCAAATACGCAGCATTCCATCAGCATTTGCATACAACTCTGAATGTTTCATTTGCAACAAACCGCCCACGTAAGTGCTCACGAAAGCATTTCTCTGCGCCGTCAGGTGAGAGTCACATTAAAGAAGCACAACCGTCAACATTACCGTCGCTGCATGGCAATCATTTAAAGGAAAATCCACTTAAATTCCATTACACTTCACAGTCACAGTAGCGTCGACCTGGAGCCCCTAGGAGCTACAGGCGTCGTTGTTGTCGTCACTGCTTCTGCTTGGGTGAAGTCGACTGAGCAGCAACAGCGGCAACCTCGCCGTACCGCCTTGCAGGTAATTCAAGATGATTTCCCACTTAACAGTATCTCGACAGCAAAACAAATCTTCCGCTCCATATATTCACATTTCACGTCGTCTTTTGTTTCTCGCAGGCATCTCGCTTCGGTTATCATTGTCGGCAGGTGCTATACTCGGTGTTCGACTACAACGGCGCAGACGAGGGAGATGTGGCATGAAGACGCCAAGCTGCCCTCGAAACAATGGAAAATCTTCGGAATTTGTGGGTTGACTCTTGGGCGGAGGGGGCTCACCCAGCGCGCATGGCCTCAAGAACAAGATGTGAACCATGAGATACAGTTATTGTGAATTGTTAGGCAATCGCAGAGCAACCCCCATGATCAGATTTCCGATGTTATTTGTGTCTAACTAGAGGCTGCTGCTGCCTAGGTGATGGCGAGAAATTTGCTTAATACGAGCTTATGCATGCGTGGCAGGGTGTTGTCGTGGAGGAGGATGATGGAGGGGTGGACGAACGTAACGTGACAGCTCTGAAAGGACTCTATTGTGTTGTTTTCTCGTCGAGGTGTGAATAACGTGTCAGAGCAGCAGATTTGAATGATAAAGGAGCTGATCAAGTGCATCGAGAATAATCGCCATTTCCCGAGAGGTGTCTGACGAGCAGAGGATTGTTCTTGATTCTAGTTCCATTGGAAAAACGAAAATGAAGGATAACAAATTGGCCTCACTCGGTTTTTGATTCAGTTGGAGGTGAGGCTACCAAGAACGACGACGTTTGGAAACTGCTGGGAACTCTGCTGGGTCTGAGAAAAATTAAATGGACTCCTCAGCTAAGCTAGCAATGCATCATGTGGTCGGTCCAAATGTTGATGATTCAGTCAAGTATGTGCGGCATCTCGAATGTTGGCCTCGGTCTCGTCCAAAGTGGTCGGCTTGTGTGCGTAGACTAAGGATGAAAATAATCGAGTGCTGTCAAGTCAAGACATATGATAGCTGCTGAGCCAACAATAGACGGATCTGTTGGCTATGTCAACACAGTCGTATATGGACGGGGATTTCCGTTTCCTCTCTCACATTTCATTCTGTGCTCTTGTTACGGAATTGAGTCTCCGTCAACAAGCATCGGCTGCAACCGCCTTCAGTCGCGTGAAATCCGTTTTTTGACTAGTGCGGGCCACTTTAAACTCGGGTGAGGTCTCTTGCGTCGCCGCACAGGCCCAATGTCGCACCGGAAACGAGTCACAATGACTAATACGGTTGGATTCGCAGGCGCTTGACTGGATTCAAACTTTACAGACGCCTTCAAGTCCGGTTTGGATACTTCTTTTATAGTGTCCACCGGCAGGCCAAACCTCGCGCGGAAAGACCGAGACCGAGGATTCTTCCAAGTCTTCGTCAAGCAGCCCTGGGTGAAGGGCTTAGTGCTTAGGCCGACCGATTGACCAGAACAAACAAAATTAAGACTATTCAAATCGGATGGTTGTGACCACGGAGTCATTGATTGGTGATCGGTGTTGCCATGGCTCTCATCACGTACGTCGGCAATAAGTTAATTTCGCGTAAGAATGACAAAAAGGATGTCGACTCTTCTGTTATGCAGCCAGAGTGAGGAAAGTTTATATAATCTGTATACGCTCAGAGATTCCACTTAAGTCAGAGTCACTTTTTCGAGCATATTGGCTTGTGTCTCGCAATAACTCATTCAATATTGTCCTCCTATGCCACAATTGGCGCTGAGTTATAGGCATAGCCGAGTAATTTGACGTAAGAGGGCGAATTAGGCGGCCAAAGCTGTCCAAATCTAAACACAAACTGTCCCCGAACTCATCTTGCATAGGTCCCTCGATTCAGTCTTGCTAAAACGGCTTGCATTTCGGGCGTTTGACGGCAACGTTGTTCTGACGGTGATCTATGAAAGAAAGCGTGCCAATGATTCCGCCGGACCATAAACTTCTCCAAACGATGCATTTTTCCGTGTTCATTAACATCTTTTGTTTCATCGGACCAGATGCCGCAGTTTTGTTTATTAAACCCATTCAACCAGAACTGAGCCTTGTCGCTGGAGACAATTTTTCGTTGCAAAGCAGATCTAGATCCGATGCGACAGGTTGTTCGGTCACTCGTTCTTCAGGCACTTTGCGTTGCGCCTTAGGTACCCTAAGGTGGCTAGATGATAGTGTTGGGGGTGGAAAACCACCGCGTGCCAGCAACTGAGACAGCTCACATTTATGATGGACCAGAGTACAGAACCACATGAAGAAGAAGAAGAATACACGATAAGTTTGTTAGAATGAAACATTTCATTCGAAGCTTCTTGACGGCAGACACTCCCACGATATGTTATCTCAAAGCTACCACAACAAACATAAAACACATCAAATCGGAAAACATATGTATTCATGTCTTACCTTATTTTCTAGTTATTTACAAATAACTGCCATCCCATCCATCTAATCAGCTTGAACGCCAAGTAGACCGGTATGATCGTCAACAGAATGTAAAGATAAAACGTCCAGCTTTCTGTCAGATCCTCTGTCATTACTGAAAAATGAAACAAAGCACACACACACATATATTTTCATTAAAAAATACAAATCATGAACATGTTGAAGAAAATAAACAGCCACCGACTGTGCGGATAAAAAGAAAGCAAGAATTTAATTGAAAAAAAAAAGAAAACAAATTTCCACCACATTGCCATTAGTTGATAGCTTATCTTGCGGTGAACGGCCGCATAATCTGAGCTGGCTCACCCGCCATACTTCCGCTCAACAATTCATTACACCAGTAACCCTCCCCATCTCAAGCCGCCCGCCCGGGGCTCCAAACAACATTTGTATCCTTAACACGGTCATTATTCTACCCCCGGCCATGCCGAGACGTCGACGACCAGCAGGACCAGCATTTGTTCATGAACTACCACCTCCTGGCGTGGCGGCCTACTAGCAGTTTTCATCTTATGCGAGACACGACCTACAAGGCAAATATGCTTCGTCAGTGCTACCGCACCGCACTGGGTTCTATTTTGTATACACGAGCTACGCACGAATATGTAGGGCGGAGTGTGGGGTGCTTTGTGTGAATATAAAACCAGATTGGATGTGTCGAAGGGGTTGAGTGGTGTCCCTTATCCCAACCAGTCGGCATCCAGCTGTCGTGGAACATTCACCCGCCACCGCAGCCCACCTCCCCAGCATTCTCCGGGGCGCACTGAACATTGATAGTCACGTAGCGCTGATGTTTTGCACAAGCAGCCCTCCACTGCAGACATACAGCCGCACCGTGGACAACCACTGACAGCACAGACGTCACTTGTCAGTCTTATCACGAAGTAAATATGTTCGACCTTATCTCGGGTTCATTTGGTGAAATTAAAGTCAACCTATCAGGAGATAGTGTCTGTGATCACGCCCCGTCGACGATCCACTCGGAGTGCCAGAGGAGGAGGACGTGGCACAGCTCGCGTTGCGAATATTAATTTCCCCCCCACACACGCCCGGATGCATCTTGCTGAGCAAGGGTTGCGGCCCCGTGATTGCCAATAAAATGGTGGCTCATCTGACAGATTGTCGCGTCACATCCAACAGAACCCCCTTCATTTGTGGCCAATTGTTTTCGATACACCTCCCGCTGATGCTGCCTCGGAGGAGATGCTGTGTCGTCAAGACGTCTGGCTCGCCGGGGCGAACCGCGCCCCGTTTCGCGTGCAATTCCACCGACGACGAGATGCCATAAAAAGAAAACCCCACATCCACTTAGGACGAGTCACAAGCCCGGGGTCTAAGTGCACGCGAATAAATACTTCAGATACAATTTCCTTTTTTGGATATTTATTGGATCGATTCGTCATGGAATAGCTTTGATGAATGCCAGTCCCGAGGAGGTGGCAATAAAGTGGGGTGGCTGTTGTAGCGAAATGGCACACACATTTTCGTATTGGAATGCTTTCCTTTTTCTGCCAATCGAGGGACCTGCGGAGGGTAATAAAATGTAATGCCAAGCTACGAGCAACGAGGATCTTGAAGAAATGATGAATAAGTCAATCAGACTCATAACAGTTCAGGGGCGACGCCAGACCCGAAGTAAATTGGATTAATGTAGAACAGCTTGTTGGCATTCTGAGCATAAAATTGAAACGGCCGACGATGGGGGAGGGCGAACGACAGGCCAGGTACTGCGGTTCGTCTCCACAGATATTAGGCTTCTGCTGGTGGCAGGGCTATGAAATGTTTTATGTGAGTCTAGCACAGGGACTTTATGCCCACAGTTAATTTGTAGCGCAATAAATGCAGATGATGCAGATGGTGGGAGGCGGTGTTTTAAAGCTTTTAGACGGATGAGTGAAGGTGTTTCCGGAAAGGTCCATGGTTCGATCCCAGATGTACCAACTTCCACTTTCACGACCCAACCACTCTCGAGTAATTGACAGTGTTCAGCGAGGATGGACGTAAATAAATGCGTCCCAAACATCAGTCCACGGTCCACAATAACGCTCTCGAGCCATTGACAGTGTCCAGAGGGTAAAGTGCGAAAAAAGGCTGAGGAAACTTCATTCATAGCAGCCCCGATTATGTAAGTGGGTCAGTGTGCAGACTTTTAAGCAGTCGATGGTTAGATCCCGGCCACCCCGATGTTCAATTTGCTCTTGTGGCCTTGACAGTGTTAAGGGGGTATATATCCATAGAAAAGCTTTCTCTAAGTCTGTGGCGGCCGTGTGGTGGTGAGTAAGTGCGAATGCTTCTAGGCGGAACGTTTAAGGTTCAATCACAGGCACACCAACTTCCACTTTCATGACACCAAGGCACTGGACTGTTCAGGAAATACATATGCCACGAGAAGTCTTCCAAACGTTATCTATGAACGCCGAGGCATGATGGCTAAGTGAGTAAACCGTTGTCAAAAATATTCAGGGTTCGATCCCGGACTTAATGAGTTTAGTTATCATGCCACACGAATTTCGGTTTGCTGGAAATGGTAAGAGAGGATTTCTGTTAATCAAACATGGCCACACTTCATATCGTCGTTCCTTCTGAGAGGTCTGGAGAGCGGTTGCTGTAGACACTAAGCCCTAGTGTAACCCAAGCTCTGAGTCTGATGCCTGAGAACTCAACCCTGGTGACTGTCTGCGTCTGATGCCTGTGAGTTCAACACTCATTCTACGGCCCTCAGTCGCCATCGATATCCATTGCTCTTCCTCTGCAAACTCATAGTCTGTCAGGAGGCGCCATAGTGTAGCCCTCACAATATTTGCTCTTCTCTGACTTATTACACACTCAATGAAGCACTCAAACTAAATCGTGCCAAGGAACCCGCCCAAATCTCCCGTGTCCGATTGACGAGAACTCTCCCTTTCGGTCACCACTGCCTGCTAATCGAACAGTGAACCCTCCTCAACCCACGACGAGTGGGAGACCTCCCTTCAGGTTATCGGTAAACAATCAAAACTTCGTTGTGATTTATTATCGCAACTCCGCAGTCTGCGGCCCGGCCACACGGTTTTTCGAAACTTGGCAACATTTTGATTGATTTATGATTTCATATCGCCTCGAAGCACCGCCAAGTGGCTCTCGCAAAACTTCAAGTGGCACTCACCTAATCACTCAGGCCGGCACCGAGCAGCCAGTCCATCAGTGGATACCAACTTACTCATCCGAACTTTGAGGATGCAGCACTTTCGTGCGCTGAATGCCTGAAATATCATCGAAACTGTCTACCGCCATCAATCCTTCGTCAATGTCAACAGAATTAGGCTCAGAGCATCTTCCGAGTAAATCATGCGTAAAAACACCCCTTTTCTTCGTCCCAAAAAAAAAAAAAACCGTCCATTCACCCGAGAAAGCGATTGTGGAAGTGGACTGGAAAGCAAATGGGTCGTGTTTGTGGCGAGCTTGGAAGTCCCCCTCGACACGACAAAGTTGATAACAAATTCACGAATTTGACAGTAAACTTTGCCGAACCGATAAAACAAAAGTTCCAACTATGGAAATGAAAATAAAACGGATTAGCACCTTGCCGGGGATGACGATGGATGGTAGGCGGTGGGTGGTGAGTGGTGAGTGGTGGAAAATGAATCGCATCGGAACGAAGCACTTTCGCCTCAAAACAATCTCCAACCACTCCCGTGGTGGCGTGTGGGCTGAATCCAATAAATTATTCCTGCTGTAGAAAGTTTTCCCTCTATCAACACATTTAAAATTTAAAATATTTTCAGTTTAGGGAGTCGTCTTTGCCGCTGGGCTGAGCCGAGCAGAGGCATCCGCAACAGACACCCTTTCTTGGTGTGCCGTGGCCAGCTTCTCTGTCGGTCTGCAGGAGTCGATAAAGCGCTGAAAGTCGAAAACAGAAAACTCAATTTTGTGATATCGACGACATCTGTCAGCGCTGAATGCGGCGAAGAAAGTTTCCTCACTCCTTTCTGAAGGGGTGGGGGAGAATGGGATCCACTTAGAAAATCTTGGAGTTTGCATGTTCGTGTCTGATGGCACTCTAGTGATGGGATACACGTATGAAATTGGATGTTTGATCTCGGCGCGACGGTGGTGGGGTAGGTGTCTTTGTTTTGCGGCGGAGCACTGATACCGTGGGGTAAAGTGCTTAAGGAGATTATCCTCCTCTGAAGCCTTGTTGGATATTTTGCAAAAACGTGTGTACACGTATGCATGTGAGGGTGAATATACTCTCAAGGGTAATATGAGTGCCAAATTTTTTGGTAAATACGTGCATGGAATACATTTCTTCAAAGGTGTGGAGTGAGATCTTTAAAGACTCTAGGTTTGGAGGTTGTAGGAAAGCTCGCGACACTCGTTCAGAGTTCATTTTACCACCCGCCCACAGACACACTCAATTTGCTGACAACTGGAAAAAGGACTCCGTTTCAGGGACATTTCCAAAGCTATGGACAAGTCAAAACCTTCCTTAAAATAATCCGCATCGGCGCTACAATCGGCAACATCAGTCTCACATGCGCACACGATTCAACGGTGGGCAAAGGTGACAAGCATGCATTATCGGATTTTCGAGTAAGAACGTGCCATCAATGCACGAGCTGTGACATCAAGATCGTTTAAGGAACCTAGGAACTTTCGAGGCTAAGCTGGGCCAAGCTGGAGGAAGACACCTCTGCTACAGTCATGAGAAAACACACCCAGCAAGCCAACACGTTCGAATAGGAACTCCAGCTGATGGATTTTGTGACGGAGCGCAAGGGACCTGGTGATCCCCTGATCAATCAACCTTAAACCAGATTGACGACATTCCGACCGACAATAGAGCAAGACCGCAACAGTTTGACGTCGAGGGGTTACCATCGCAATTGATTACTAGGAACGTAGATGAATGTTGACAGATCGACAAGGGACTGAATCTAAAAGTACACCATATGCTGCACGCCTCAATTGTACTGGCTTCTATGCAAGAAAACGTCTCAGTTCCACAGAGGCACTGGCTCGGAAATCCATCGAGCACGCACTTAAAATTCCAAGCAAAAGATAAACCCTCAGTCTCCCCTCCCCCAAAATCATCACAACTCCAACAACAGATGGAGCATGTCCAAATGAAATATGCCCTCGGACCATGTCGCATACGACAATGCGTACGCATTAACGCAAACCTGAAGCGTGCCATAAAATGTCCTGACGACTTTTTATTAAAATTTTTTCCCTACACCCAATAAAGCCGCTCCCATCCAACCGCAATTCTTCATAATCCTCCGAACGTGACAGAGCTCCATCCGCACCCCCTCCACCCCATGACTAATCCAAATTCCATTTTAGGCAAGGAGAGAACCTATAAAAATCAATCTCGTCGTCCGTCGCTTGTTGTCGGCTTACGGTCCAAATCTCTGTCCGCAGATAAAACGAATCCATTGAATTTTTGCCTCCCCCCACACACACCATCTGCACAAACACAAGCAAGGCATGACAACAAAGCCGCTGGGATAAGGGATAAAATGGAAGAAATCCGCAAATTAATGACAAATTTCATTGGCACTTCGTCGTCATATCCTGCCGCCTGTCGTAAACCCTACCCGGCTCATCTGCATACCGCTGCATAAAAAATTACAACAATCCAGGATAAAGCACACCACGCCATGCCATGAAACCGCTGAAAAGACACCGTCTTGACACTTAAAATTTTATACGCACTTGCCTCAGATGAGGCTACGTACATAAAACGCCCCTGCAGTGCGGGACGGGAGCCGCATCAGCGCTTGCATTACAAGCCAATACTGTGTAGTCATTAGGCGCCACTCTTAGCCAATTGCACCCCCCTTTGCTGGCCCTTATCATCAGCCCGACTCGAGGCTAAAAATAATCCGAGAAGCATGTGGGGTGGCACTTAACGGGTTGTTTATGGGCGAACAACAAATGAATACGAGCTGCAGTTGCAAGAAAGCGATCATTACGGCAGACAGTTGTTGCACATTTTCCAATTTATCGACACGACGCGACGATGACAGAGCTGCGAATGGCCAACTGAAAGGGCGCCTTCAAGTGGGTGAGAGTTCGACAGAAGGGTTTTGAAATCAACATCATCATCATCATCAACGCCGTCATGAGCGAGCGGTGAATCGGATGCCTGCACTTGATGGTTTAATTGCAAACATTCGATGTACAGATGTGGTTTCGGATGCGATTGTGCTTCCCCGGTTCGGTGGTCGGTGTGCTTGTGGTTGCCATGGCATTCGATGGGTGTGCTGAAGTGCACTTAGCCAAGCTGTACAGACTGACGGTTGTACTTGGACGAAAATAGGAAAATACTCGTTCAAGGGTGCTACAATGCTTATGAAATGTGTTGATGTATTCTGGCATGTTGGGGAGAGTGCGAGAGTGTTCGTAGCTTTGCTCTGTCTTGGGGTGTGTGTACGGAGTTCAAGGCAGAATGGCGACAAATTTGGGATCATCCAGGCTCTCTTTTCCTCTTAGGAGCATCGACAATTATTCACCCTCCACATCAATTAATCTGACTATTTTTAGACATCAGAAAAGCAAACAGAACAAGACCATGCTGGATGTAAGCTTGCCACATCTTAAATCGACAGCAGGTGCGTGGGCTGTCTGCGCCCCCCCCCTTATTCGTCAGCCCACACAGGACCCCACAGGCAACCACTTCCACAGCGTCCAAATATAGCACACAGAGATATAATTCAGAAGACAAGACAAAAATGATGGCACCCATAGGCACACACTCACACACATACGCTGAAGCTCTTATTCTAACGCCAAAGATATAATCTCCTAATGGCGGCGGCGTGGCTTTGTGTCCAAACACAACCCATAGAGCACTCTCGGAAGTCACATCCATCAGTTACCGTCAATCGCTGTCAATTAAATAAATCGTTTTATATTAGCCTCTTCCACAGTTCCTAGCGTTGTTCTTGCCACCCCCGCAATGACAAGCACTTCCCCACAAACTGCAAAACAAACGCAAACAAAAAATTGTAATTTAAGTAATTGGCCGTATCTCCCGGCTTACAACAGCTCAGTGCTCTCTAGGCGCGTCTTAAGTTCGTGGCAAATCTTTTGGAAAAGTGTGTTTTTTTTTTTTGCATTCCCACCTTCAACTGACAAGCGGGCGCCTGGGGTGATTTATCACGAAAGTCGATGACAGAGTGAATCTCCTCGATGCCAGCGAAAGCGGGAGTGTGTACTCGCGCTTGTAAACAATTTTTTCTAGCAAAACAAAAAACTAAAAAACAAAAATAAACGCGAAGTGAAATCCTCAACGAATTAATGTGCAGGCATTAGCCGCTAATGGAATTCAAGTTGTTGGCGAAATTCAACTCATCGCCAGCCGTTGACTACGGAGTTTGACTTCGTTGACCCCGCGTCGCTTTTCCGACACACATTCCCAATGGATTTACATGAAATTGAATTAGAACGCGATTTGAATGGATTTTATTTGAATAAGAATTCGAGATCCCAGCAGTCGTGGAGGAGCGGAGCGCGAAAGTCTTAGAACCGGTTTGGGGATGGAGAGGAAACATTTATGCTGAATCTTGATAACGTAATGACATAATTTGGCAAAATCCAAGCTAAAATGAATGGAGGGGGGAAATCTCGTTGCACTAGATCAGATGGGACCCGAATGGGGTGCACATCATTGGAAGCATAGTGGTGTGGTAAACGTACGACGAGGAATGACAGTTATTCTCTTTGAGCAATGTAAGTGACTCGAAAGAGGTGGTACCGGGAATCGAACAGCATATCGCTGATCGTAATGGGAGCAGATCAATCTGGTTAAGCTTCAATGTCAACTCTTAACGCAATGCATTCATAGAGACCCATTGTTGCAACTCCAAAAATCCGCATATATGTAATTTCCTAGTTACTTGATGCCTATTTTTAAATTCCTAGGCCTTGTCTGCTGCACAAGCAGTTAAATTTGCCTTTCATCCTTGACGGTGACTCTGGCACGCAGCATCCAATCGTCAAAGCGAAGTTTCCTCAAAAGTCGGGTTAGAAGGCCATTTTACGGCAAATCCATATTCAACGTACGTAGGCTTAAGTCAACGTAGGCAATATAAGAAATGCGCAGAAATGACCTGACAATGTGGCCGAGAGTACCGTTTTGCTTAGTTTCGAAAAGTTTCGTACAGCTATGTTTCGTTATACGAAATGGACACGGTATCCAAGTGGGAAAGTAAGACTTGCGCTGAAGGGTCTAGGTTCAATCTCCAAATCGAGTAGCTTTCGTAATGCATGCTTTTACCTCTCTCAAGTCACTCGCAATGCTCACAGCATATTCATGTCTAGAAAAATCTGCGCCATCCTCTCTAGATGGAATAATAGCACTCACGTCCAACTCCACCTGTATGGACATGAATCCCAGTAGATTTTTTTGCACTTTGAAAGTTGACTAGGCTTCTTGCTACTTTCGTTCAATTCTGACATAATCTCAAGATTACCTACGTTGACTATGATGGACCTCGACGTAGTCGATGTAGCATAATCGGTGGATTGTCTTCCGGACTACATTCACATCTTTGTGCAGTTCAAAGAGTTCTTGTCTTTATGACATGCTCCATTCATCCTTCTTCGCAGACAGCACCATATATACGATTCCTCTGTCAAAGGCTTCTTCAGACATCGCATCGAACAATTCCTGACGATTATTGCTGTTACCAACGACTTTGGAATCAATAAGGAGAGGTTGTTTCGATTTGTTGCTATAACCGAGAATGAACTGTATTTGATCCAATGTGGTGAACAAGCCCTTTAAGCGACTCTAAGCAAGGTACACTTCTCCATCAAAGCACGACAGAAACTGTTGCGACAACTAAATCTGCCGTCGTTTGAGAAGCTCAAGTTTAATTTATATGGAGTCCCAGGGATGCACTTCAAGATACAACAACTTTTCGGAAGTCTGCAGAAGTATAAAATATGAGCATAGCACTTGTATTGCAATGGGTTCACGACAGCATCTCCAACCATAGCGAAGTATCATCAGAGGACTCCCTTTTGCGACATCAGACAGAAGGAATACAAGAGACATTCCTACTACACAAGCCATGAAAGTCATTTATCGATTTTAAGACTGAATTGACTGACGTTCGGCAGCAGAGTAGAACTCATATACAGTCAGTCACAGAAGTGTGAATACAGCATATGCGTTCTCCATTTCAATAAAACTTTAATTCAAACGGGACTCTAAAGAAGAAATCTTAAATGCAGTATTCTAAGGCCATTATGTACTTACAACAACAATAATGCTTGTAAGCAAAGCTTGTCTTGCAAATTTGGTGCTCTAACGTCTAAATCTGGTTACGTTTTTGGCTTGTGACTCGCTGAGTCTATAGTTTTACAGATATCCTTTTCTTTTGTTTTAATGTACTTCAAACAAGACTAGAACACTAGATTTAAGATTTTTTCTTAGAGGTTGACATTTTGTTTAGGGCACAGGCACCTTCATGCTGCATGCCCACTTTTGGGACTGACTGTACATGCTTCCGGAGATTAGCAGCAACCATCCAAGGAAGGAGAATCTGTGCAAGTAGTGCAAGTAGAACAAATTAAAAAAAACTCTCCTGAGCAACTGCAGCTTCTTCAATAAGAGCTCATTGATTTCGAATAATCTCTAACCAAATAACGAAACGAGTTGACTGCGTCACATCATGTCAGCCTCATCCAGGGACCTCCGAACTCCTTCTATGACATGCGAGGCAAATTTTCGAAGACTCGATAGAGCTACCAGTTGATACTGGAGTTGTTTTTGCAGTATTTTGTTTCTCACTGAATTTAATTTCTGTTAGTTCCACAATACAGCGAAGGCGTATTTCCGTATTTCGCGAGTTTATCCTTTCGGTCGTTACTTAACGATAGCGGAGAGTTGAATGAAACTGCTTTTGTGGCAAGAACTTCGATCCACCAACAACCTCTCAAAGTGTCCACATACACAGCACTATACAGAGAAATCGGTGCGCGGTAGCGGCAATTCTGTTCTATCCGACAAGTCGCAAAATGTTCGAACGTCTGTCCGTTGCAATTGGCTGCCGAGATATGCATTGAATTCCAAATTGCATCGCAGGGAAGCAAATTCAAAATTCAATTTGTGGGTATAATGCAAACTCTTTTCCTCATTAACCGGAGAAATTGCGTTCCAAATTGAGGTCCACAGTGGATCTAGATCTGGGAGAAGATAAGGATCGCTATCCGACTCATTTGTATTCGAGGAAGATAACAGGACATACCCCCAATTGGTGAAATATTTGCAGTTTTCCAACTGCAAACAAAAGTCACAGCCCATCCCATCCACCAAGTCGAAGTTGGATTTAGACGCAGGGTCAATGTGTCCCATCACATCCATCGCTCCGCATCCATGACCCGGAAAACATGTTGTACACTCTCGAAAACTCAGCAGGGAGCACTGCCTGAATTCAATTTTTCATGAGGTGATTTCATCTCGGGAGATGCTCCATTAAAATTCCATAAATTCGCAGAGACCCCTTTCGAATTTAATGATCTCCTCGAGAGTCCCCGGCAAAGGATACAGCCTCACGCCCACACTAACATCGCTTGAGGTACCTATTTATGAGCCTGGAAACATTGTACCCAACGATGTTCACTTGTTCTCATGTCACACACGCCCCCCTCTTACACAAAAATAAATGTCGCCCATCGAGAGGGACATTAGCTGCGATGACAACAGTGTGTGACAACAAAAGCATCAGAACACACTCGCACATGGGGGGCGACAACGAGGACAATGGGGGACACACCACCACACAAACGCCCTCAGCAACACTGGCAACGCATATTCGGCTATCACAGCAACATTTAATCGCTTGTTATCGATTCCCATCGATGAGACCCAAGTGCCCCATAAACAAGAATTTGTGTTCGAGTGCTCGTGTAGTGGGCTGCAGGAAAAAAGGGTCGTGCACGGGGTTGGCAACCTGAACTCGATTCAATTATCGACACACGAACATTGAGGATAATCCTTTTTAAACTTACGAGACCCCAGCCGTGTCCCATAATCCAAACAACCATTACCGCTGTCTATTGTCGCCCCTGTAGCAGCCTCGATTCCAACTTCCATTCGATAGCCTTACTCTGGCTTCCTTTCTGCTCGCTCGACGACACTGCCGCCGTCGCCGCTGCTGGCATCCACGCCTCCACGAGCTGCACAGAGGACAATGAGACACTGTTGTCGCCCAGAGAGAGAGAGGACAGAGAGGGCACAAATCTGGGACGCGGCTGGGAGGAAGGTGGGCTGCCTTTGTGAAGTGCTGCTAAACTACCTCGGGGAGCTGACATATTCTTCGAAAGAAAAAAGCAAGTAGAAAATCACTCGAAAGGATTCGGAGGGATCCCAACTAGAGGGCGGGATGGGAGAGACAATGAACTGTGGCAACACCAACCCAGTTCAGGCGGGCAGAGCATTTATTGATCCTTGTTTTTCCAAAAGGAACGAACGCTCTCGGGGAGCTTGGGTGGGTACACGGCAAAGGGTGTCATCGTAATTTTTTCACTGAACGGCTGGATGGTTATCTCCTGCATGCAGCGGGTGCCCAAGTGCCTTCTTCACCTACATTCCCAACGAATGATGAGCAAACAGACCGAAGGAGCAACTTTCTGAAGACGCAACTGTACTCCTATGCGAGTACTTCGCGTCTATGAAAAGTTTTAACATGAATAATTTTCCAATAAACCATCCACACGAGGCGAACGAAAAACGCACAGTGTAGTGGCTGGATGACTCTAACAAGCCCTGGCCACGATGAATGGTGTCGGTTACTTCGGAACTTGTGGTTTCCGGTAAAGTTGGATAGGGCGGGGAGCATGCATGCAGGCATGCAGGTTAATTGCTTCCTTCTTCGAGTCTGACAAGTCTTGCCAAAAGTTATCTGCTGCCTGTGTGAGGGAGGTCAATTGGAGGTTGGTTGAGATCTTGTCGTGTACTTGGATGCCCTGACCAAGCGATGGGGTAAGCGAGATAGTTTGGCAAGTATCGAGTGATGGTAAGTTTGAAAAGAAATCTCATTATACAGTCATTTCTAGCTGCCAGAGATAATTGATGGTTAAATGGATGGCTTGGACCACATTGGCACCTTTTCATAGGGCCTCCGCGACACTTCTAAACCTGACTTCGATTGGGTGTTGGAAGAGGTTTTAGCTGGAGATCGAGGGCGTCGGCAACCTTGCAGGTTCTAACGAAGAGTCTGTCTCGCGATGTAGCTGTTTGGTTGGCTTAGTGTATGTTCAATCCGGAAGCATGTGCTTTTTTAAGTATCGGTGACGAGCGGCGCTTGGGCTCTATGTTAGAAATCCTGTCTGGCCAGCAGATTTTAAGAACATGTCGGAGGCACGGGACGCAAGGAGCTCGGACAGGCTGAATGCTACACGTCGCTGTCAAAGTGTATTTTGTTTCTGCGACAAGTTTCATTACATTCAATGCAAATAGAATACAGTAAGACCTGCAAATCGGGACACTGTGTAATCGGACCACCTCTGCATCGCTATTTTCTCTCTATAATCGGGACACCTGCTAGTCGGACCATGCTCCACTTATATGCTATGCGTTGCTAATGTATTTACCTGCCTTATTGGACCATGTAATGTGCTTGTAAGTACCTCAATTTCATGTTTCTCCGAATTTTACGCAAATCAAAATATTGTTTCTAAATGTTCGCAGAAGACCGTTTTTCCAGAAGACGTAATTTTTTTTATTTTTTTTTTCTTCGTAGAAAAGTTGTTTTTCACTAGGAATACGAGGAACTATGAATGTAGAGAGTAAACAATAAGTGTGGGGTTTCACTGTGAAACCACTAGGAAGCACAGGCTATGTTGTTTGTGGGCACAATGAAAAATATTGAAACATGTCTTTACAATCTACAAACAAAATTAACTTTACGAGCACACTGTTGATTATTTAATAAAAAACAGCAATTGCCATAGTTTCGCTGAAAAACACTTTTTAAATGTACGGGTCCAGTTAAAAGGGACCTCCAAAATCGGACCAACTGCTAATCGGACCACAACCATTGGCTCACAAGAGTGGTCCAATTTGACAGGTTTTACTGTAGTTCGGAAAGGAGAATATGAAATGTTGTATGTGTGATTCATACAAAACAAAACACAAACAAAATAACCACCAGCCAGATTTGAACTCGAAACCTGTAGGCAGCATGAGCAACGCACCAACCAACTCCGCCAACGGTATAGGTGTGACATACTCGCTCCTTACATACTTACATACATAGCGCTTTGTTATAGAGTGATAATGAAAAATGTTCTAGAAACAAAATCTATTGTTGTATGGCTTAATTCAGTTGTGTGATGAAAAGTACATATCTTTCATGCCTACCTTAATACATAATTCAGTTGAATATAACGTTCCTATTTGAGGTCCATAAATTAAGAAGTATCAATTTTAAGATACATGCAGCATGTTCATGAAAGTAACGAAAGTAACTAGTAACGATATTAAAGTGCCGAATATTGAGATAAAAAGTAACGAATACGTACGAGTACTCAATTTGTCGCTACTTTTACAGCCCTTCTAGTTACGCACTCGATGCTTTTATCGCCCAACCTGAAAAATCAGGAGCCGCAGCACCTCCATACCCCCTACTCATAACTATAATTTGTGGAATGCCTATTTCTAACCCAGTGTTGTAGGGTGGATAGGTAATCTGAGAATCTCCTATTCTACTACTTAAGAGGCATGACTTGTCGGCGTATTCCAGCTCTTCCAGTTGTTCAAATACACCCCATTGTCCTATCCTGTGAGAGGAGCTCGCAGGATAGTACGAATAGCAAGCGGGAAAGAATACACAGTATGCAGAATGCAGTGGGTTCATGTACATACGCTCTTTTCTGGAAGGCCTCTGCGTAACAGAGCATTTCACAAAAAAGTCATGTTGGGCTTGTCAAAGACCTTCTTAAGTTCAATGAAAAGCCGCATAAACAAACGATTTGAACTCATTACACCACTCGAATATGATTTAAAGGTCAACACACGACCGATTCCTCATGTAGTCGTTTTAAATTTCTCACAACGTCCCTGCCAAAATTCTGTCTTTTCGTAAATAGTTCGCTAATTACTCGAAAACTATTGTAGTCCGTACTGTCACATGAAATGGAAGTTTAACTCGGATTCCTTCATTCCATCGCTCAGGAAAAACTTCATCTTCCCGGATCGTTGCCCTTTATTAGACTTAAGACCTTTGCTAGGTTTCTGTAAAAAAAATAATAGGAGCTTTACGACTTCTGTCACATAACCGGACTGGAGTGTCGCAGGAGCTCAGTCAGGCAGGATCTTATTCGATTATTCAAATATCGACACAAAAGGTGATGCATCCTGTACAGTTGTAGTTAATTTAGAAAATTATTTTAAAAAATGTCTCCCTTTGTTCCCCCTATTAGGACATATGTCTCCCGAAGAAGCCCGTCTACAAGCAGCATGTCAGTAATTTCCGCTTTTACGGGATCATGATCTCAGCTATGTTCTTTAAGCTATCAAGTTTTCCACGGAAAGTTGTTTGTTAAGAAACAATTCCAACCCTTCTTCAACCCGTTTTGACCGGTTTTCATGAAACGCAAACGCGAGGAGCCTCTTTTCAGCGAACAGCGATTCCTCAAATTACCAAGAGCCAGAAACTTGTTTGAAATTATGTCAAAAGCAAGCTGATATCAGGACTAACGACGTCGAGGAAATGTCGTCCTTTCCGACTCCCATTAAAAGCACCAAACACTCCACCAAGAAGCCATCGCGCGCTTCACGTTCGCAAACATAATTACAAGATAAGACATCGCCGGTAAGTACCGCGTATACGATGTACGACAAGATGCACGGCAAAATTGAAAGCCAAACCCACCCACCTCCACCCTACTAGTTTGCAACCCCTCAGTGTTATTTTCCTTATCGTCCCTCCGCCGGTGGTAATTAAAGAAAATGAAAAACCATAAATCGTTCGTCTCACTGACCCCATTCGTATGTTGTGTTCTATTCCTCCTAGGCTTTCTCTTCTACAGATTGCGGTAGCTTCCATTCCACATACACACACCCCCACCCCTCTCCCAAATGAGAACAAATGCACGATTATAATTTATTAGTAATGCAAGACGCGCTACTGGCGCTGCTTCTGTGCTGCCATTGTGCCCTTACTTGATTCCAAACGCCGCTCCCATACCCCGGGCGGTCGTCCCATGGAGCCCAATAAGCGGATTTTCTACAACAACGGCAGCTACTTCCCTTCCCATGCATGCACCTCTCTTTATGGCAATGCACTTTCCCGGATATGGGTTCCCTACAAGACTAGAAACTAACGACGAAGACTCTGCGTCGTCGTTATTACGAGTAAGACCCTCACAGGGAGGAGTTTTCCACGAAAAAAAACACACACAAAAAATAGAAAAACGGATGAGAGAGGGGAAAAAGTATTTTCCACTTGGTCGGCTGGAAAATTTTTTAATTAGTTGGGGCTTTGCATACAGGCGAGGCAGTGCGGCGGCGGCGACTCGGGTCTGCAAAAAGCTGTGGCGACACTGCAGGAGGCGTTTACGAATACTCATCGTTTCTGTCGTCGTTTCTCCCTCTGAACGCTCTTCCGGTTGCGCCAATGATGCGTGAGACTCAGATCCGTCCGTTTTCGCATCGCTTTTTGCTTTCACCCCACGTTTCGGGGGCTTTGCCGGCAACTGACAGTTGATCCGGGGGAGAGTGCGTTCGGTAAACGACAGACGATGGATAACATCCAAGAGCATGTGGAACGCATACTGAATTAATCATCTTGAGCGACGCCATCACTTGCACCTAGTTGTATGGTGAAAATTAATCAAGCGTCTAGGCTAAGTGCGCAAATGTCTGTGTGTGTGCAAATGTTGAGGGGATGCCAGAGGATGACGGTGGAACTTGTGGCAGCTCGGCGGCAAAATGCAGGCACGACCCCGTCGGCTACGCCAGCACATAACAAATTGCTGAAACGTGCTGATGTTTGGAGCAATTAAGGTGCGTAGTGGGCTGTGAAATTTAGCGAACGCTTGCACGCTGAGACCTGACTGTTAATTGCTAGATGGTGGGAAGTTGAGAACTATTTTCTGTTCTGTGTTCAGTCGGTTATGTCGGATGTGGAGAGGACAGGAATCCGAAGAAATATGTGTGCTGCGTGTGGTACGTGGTGTGTCAACAGCAGTAGGCATCAATTTTGCTTCGAAACAGCGGGTAATTGCGATTGACACATTGATGATCATCGCATGGCGTCCTGGCGATGCTCGAATCGGTAGAAGTGGTCGTTACAATGAAGCCGTGGTTGGTGTAAAAAATACTGAAACTTGATGATCGTTTCAGTCCGTTCGAACGGACATTGATCAATTGCAACGTTACATCTTAAATGTGTTGCCTGAACTTCAATTTCACTTTTCACGTTACGAAATCAAAGAGAACATCATTCTTGTCATTTCTTTCAAAATTCGGAGATAAGAACGAAAACGTCCGCACCGCCTTGACCTTACTAGGAGGCTTTTGATTACTCACTGACCCAGTGAATGTTTCTTATCAGTTCGAGTCGCGACAGAACAGTGAAATCCAACCTATGGATTCCTAATCAGTTCGTGAGCATGAGTTTCATGAGATGTAATTTGCTAGTGATATATGATAATTACCGGTGCAGCGACTCGCAAGGGACTGAACATGGGGTGCAACACGTTTATAGTGTCTAAAGGTTTTCATACTGGGCTAGGTAACAATCCCGGTTCTATGCACAGTTTTTCAAAATTCATTCCGCAGCTGTCGTGATTACCAAACACATTCAGCTGTCAAAATATCCACTAAGTGTTGACAGCACTGTGGGATTGCCAGCAGGGTTTTCGTCGCACCGTGGAGACGTTACAGTACACTCATAATGGACACCAAACAGACTGGAAACAGCTGTAACTAGTATCGAAGAAGACCGAACAAAATCGCCAGCACGACAACACGGCTTATTTTGCGTGGACTTGGGCATAAATCCGTATACCATTG
Organism: Eristalis tenax; assembly: GCA_905231855.2. NCBI lineage: Eukaryota > Metazoa > Arthropoda > Insecta > Diptera > Syrphidae > Eristalis > Eristalis tenax. The sequence goes on along the minus strand of HG993128.1, from coordinate 39,924,320 downwards.
TGGGCACAGAAGAATTTAAGTCGGACGCCTCATGGACAATACAAAGCGAGTTCGAAATTTGGTGATGGATTCGTTGGCTGGAGATCCGGATTTTGAACCTCTTCTCGAACCAGCCAAATTTTTGCCATTATTGAAACGAACACAAGTGCATGACTGCCCCCACAAAGCAAGCGACTGCTGTTTGGTTTATGATGACCTCACTGGACCTACTTCGAATACCGCTACCATCAATGGTTAACCGACATCCTGTGGGCAGATCCTCTACAGCTTCGATATAACTGAGCTGTGGCTTCATGGACGCAATGCAACGAAGTTGTGAAGGAGAAATTTAGAGATTGTTAGCACAACTAGACCACTAGACGCCACTCGATTAGTTTCCCTGGAACTACGAAAATTCCAAGCCGAGCTCTTTAGACGAGCCTGAGGCTAATATTCGAGACGATTTTGTCGCAGGAAATATTGGACCGAAGCATCAAAAATTGGGTCAACCACAACGAAGCCAAGGCGGCCACTTGAGAGATATGCTTCATAAAGGCAAGAATGTAGGTTCAAAATAAAGCCAGAATCAGTTTTAGATCTGACACAACTGTTGTTCCTATCTAGTCACCCTGTAGATGTCAACGTCTGTCAGCAGGTTTACTGTAGGTAAGTATGTCAGTAAGTTCTCCCCCATGGCCCAAAAGACATGAAAACAAATGTAAGTTCCACAAACTCGCGACGAGAGTGCGCCAATGCCAATGACTCCGTAGCCCTTTTCAACTCTTACTCCAAATTTGTTAACCCAAAATATGGCAATACCACATCAATGCCCTCTTGATTCAATCACTCTTTTCCTTCCATTCCTCGGTCGCACCACGGCAACACCATTAAGATGCAACAATGTTCCATGACCGGCGGATTTGCAACACAAATTGAGTGCTTTTCGCGAAACTCAACTCATTTGCTGATAGCCCCTCGATTTGGAGCTGAGTGAGAAATCAGCAGTTAGCCTTGCTCACGATAGCAAATGGCCTCGGGAATGTCTATCCTCTCGCCCCTTCCGCACCGTCGTAGAGTAGGCGACAGCAAATTCAGCAGCCTCTTGCATTCGGATGAATAAATAATAAACGGAATGAGGATCGAAAAGGATTTATGAGACGAAATGTTAATGACTCGTCACACAATCGCATCAAAAGCCGAAGGACGAGTCGTGCTCCTTGAAATTGACTTAGTTTACGGTTTCGATTGGGGACTCTGGCATTGGAATTAAATTACCCCGCATACTGCGAGTTGAATGGAATGTTATGGCGGCTAATAACGAATGCCTGCGATTAGATTGTAGTGCCTGGCTTCGGCGCTCCTTTGGCCTGCGCCGTCAATTGCTGTCTCAATGGACCGAGACGGGGTGGCAAGAAATGATTCATTATGCGAACGTTTCATGTGCAATTAAATGAGGATTAGTTTAAGCGGCCATTAATAAACGGATTCACGATGGCAGTGGGGGAGGTGGGTAGCAAACCGACGAAACATCGAGGACAGGGCATGTAAGCGAAGCGAGGATGGTAAAATCATCTCCAAACGCGGTCTGAACCACACAGTGTAGATCTCCGTTCACAGGCGGCTATTCAGTGGCAGTCTGACACGGGGTCGAGCGGGGAGGAACGACTCGTTCATCACGTAGGCATCAGTGACCTGTCACATTTGCGTGAATTCATGTCTGAGAGGTTTTTGACGTTAACTCTCTCTCTCTCTCTCACTGTTTTTGATTCGGCAGACGGCAGTTGGACTGTGCGGGAGGAGTGGACATGATTTTAGGCCGAACAAGGAGCACTTAAAGTTGAAGCTGTGGAAGCATTACGCGGACGTGAAGTGACAGTGCACAATGGGATAAGAGAAAAGATGACATTTTTGACGGTTGATTTGGTGTTCTATCTTAAGGTTACAGTTAGTGCTGGATTTGCAACGATTTAAGATCCATCAAAAGACATGTACTCTAGAAGTGGTGAAAATGATTAAAGTAAGCAATTATTTAAACAAAACATTTAACGACGGCTGTAACATGGGAGATTACTATGATGTCGATATTGTGCGTTGGAATCTCAAAGGTGGCCGCCGTATACTGACGGCCTGACAGAAGAAACTTGCATATTCCACGGGACGGCTGGCGCATAAGCCCGGTGAGTGCCGTAATCGAGTCAATTACTGCCCAGAAACAGCTAAGCAATCAAAATGGTTGGTCCCCTCCACTCGTGAGAGAACAATAGCTGACACAACACTGCTGGTTGCTGCAGGGGTCAGGCCTCCTCGGACTTTAGCGCCACCAATTTTATTCAATTCGAGTTTGATTAGCTGCTCACTCAAATTGGTTGGGGTACCAAATTATTTACGACTCTACCACAGACGAGGTGAGGCGGTGCGGATTTTCGGCTGGGGGCATCATTAGACCATTCATTTTTGAAAATGAGGCTGGCCAAACACTGACCGTAACTGGTGATGGAATAGTGAATTATTGATCACCGGCCTTCCTGCTGAAATTGCATGATGTTGGTGCAGCTAAGGTAAGGTTTCAACAAGGCGGTGTCACATGGGACAGCCTTCATAAAGATTGGATGGGAACTCAAGTAGAATCCGCATTTTCGGACGAGTAGTGTCAACTCCTTTGTATATTGTGTCCTGAAATATGGCATTTTGACTAAATCACACGGAGAGTGTTATTTATTTCTTGCAGACTAACAGTGGTCTGTCTCAGTCTCAAGATGTCAGCCTTTCTGAAGTAAATATGCACGATGGTGGCAAATGAAGTTACCTCACTGAGCAAACAAATAGACGATACGAAGCACTGTCACTTCTGATAGTACATCGTTGAAAAGCTAACGATTGTCAAAAAGTCAGTCACGAAATATAACCGCTTGTAAACATCCAACGCAAGCTGCCAGCTGACCTGTGGAAGATGGTAGGATTTTAAAAATCACAGAAAGTCAAGTCCGAGGAATAACCACCACCAAATATTTCAAAAGATCAACAATCGTCAGGGTTTTTTTTTATGGTAAACACGCATTCAAACTTTTGATTTATCGATTTCACGATCCCAACTACAGTGCTGTGGTGAATTGATTAGTTTCTCGCGCTGCTTTTACGACTCCGCATACATGATCTATTCGTCATCGCAAGATTGCGAAAGATTGAGTTATGTTCTATGCGAAGATTTGTGACGATAGTCACATACAATTGGTCGTGTGGCGCCTATTAATTCATGAGACCATTAAACATTGACGCATGAGATGTGTTCAAATCGTTTACAGTTATTGTTAGGCAAATTTCGTGTTTGATCATATTTTTGATCTGTTTAATTTGAATTTTTGATTAACGAGTGTCGCAAAATTATCTCGGAAGTATTTCAGAGATGGCAATAAATCTTCGAAGGCGAAAGTTTTGAATATTTGAAATATTTCACTAATGAGTGAATTTTTAGAATTCTTTTATTTTTCTCTAGTTTTGACGGCATGAAATAGTTTTTTGGGCGACTTCTTAGTGTGTCCGGCATGGATCTATGCCTCTAGCTGATATTCCGCTTCCTGCTTCCAGTTTCGTATACCAAGTTGGGTGATGTCCTTTTCCTGTGTTTTCTGTGTACGCCACTTTTTACGCAATGCGTTGGTCACTGGCCAAAGATTCATCGGGCCGTGGTCCATGCATTCGATCCTATGCTTAGCAACATCGTAGGACTCTAAGGATACTGTGGCTGTAACGATACGATCTCAGATGTTTTAACTTTTTGTGTCGCTGACCGTCATCCCTCAGCCAGACCCCTACGTAGCTTTAGCCTTAGACGTTGGATCTGTAGATGACTGAATAGACTAGAAACTTCTCCTGCGATTGACATCCACGCTAAAGCCAAGGATCGCACGCAAGGCTTTTTCTTCGAAAAAAAACAATGATTTGTCTCTCACTGTCGAATGGATAAACTATGTCTTGTATGGAATGAGGTCTCCAGCACCAATTACTTAAGTAAAAAAATTGTGATTGGGAAGACTTATTCCGCGTTCAGTCTCGGTCCTGATTTCTGCTTTTGTTTTTTTATCCCGAAGCCAGTGTGGGCGATCTCCCCACAACTAGTCACTGCCCCTTCTGGCCTTTCCTCGGTGACAGCATATACTTCGTTTTGCTCTCACTAACCGTAAGCCCCTATTTCAAGCTCCTAGTTGAGCTTGTAGTTGAGTCGCTGACGAATTGATGTTCCGGGGTTTTCACCAACACTCCAAGACACTGCTCCGTTTAGTTCTGGACGATCAGTGTGTTTAGCGCCTCCAATTAATTCAGTCTCCTTGCATTCTCCATTAAATCTCTTCCCAGTTGAGGAACTCAAACACTATAGCGACCATATTTTGTTTGAAATTTTCAAACTGTGGCATTCTAACTCAAATATCAGCTGCTTTTTTTTTTTGCGGCAAAATCAATTTTGGGACGCACTTTAGCTCAATGGGCATGTATTTTTACAAAGTATTCCATATCGAATGACATACTGACGCATCGGATGAACCACCTGCTAGTCGAAGTCACTTATGCTTTCCGACAATGGAGCATTCAAAGTATGGTCCCCTCTCCACTCTCCCTGACCACACAGCCACTTCAAACCCAAATATTGCCTCGGGCTATCGAGTGTCCTTTGTAAGACACATCTGCTGTCAATCTTCAAACTCACATAAGCATGTCCTTGTGACGTGCCACTTAATTGAAACTTAATTGTTATAGCCACCCCCACCCGTATGTGTTCCCTCAAGTGTTTACCGAATGCTGTAAGAGCCAACACCCACTTGACATGGTCCGTTGTTCCAATCAGTCTCCTAACCCCAACCTCTCTCCATCTCAAGCCTATTTGAACTTCTCCCATAAACTCGCCCATTACGGGGCTCACTCATCAATATCCTAATGTCCTGTCATTAATTCTGCGTCATTTGACTTCGCCAGATACATCTCGTAAAAAGTCATGACTCTCTCTGAGCGGATCCTGACGATTTGTCAGTTTTAGGCATTCCTCATTGCAGTCACACTCCCACACACACGCTCACAGACAGAGCGCTGTTATTAACTTTCTTTTCAGACTCATCTCAAGATTTATTGAGATGACAGGCGTTCCGTTTGCGACTCACGGAGTACGAGGTCCTTTTTATTCGCCAGTCCCACCAGCGGCTTGTAGTTAAGGGTGACAGCGTCCCGGCGATAAACTCGGATCCATGTCATAAACATAAATTTATTCCACATTTCGTGGCGGAAAGTACTCGACTGCGCCTGGGGTGCGATAAATTTCCCTCTAATGTGCCCGAATTAACCGAAAAGAAACACACAAAAAACGGATGAGAATCGAAATATCTGATTGATTCCCTTCACTGTGGGACGGTTTTATTGGATTCCGCCGTTGCCCAGCTGCTTTCTACGAAATTCGACGCTGACGTGAACCGACGAGTGCTTCGATTCGATCGGTGAAATAAATTAACCAACTCTTGGTGTTGATGTCTGCTTATTATCGTCGGTTGCGGACGTCTTCGGCATCATCTGGGCATCGTGGCCGCCCGAGGGCGGCACGGTGGTGCGCACGAAAAACGAAAAGAAACCCATCGAGAGATGTGCTCTAAATTTCGATGAGGTAAACAAAAGAAATTTGCTCCAACTCGAGGAAGTCCAAAAGTAAAAGTATCTTCTCTTGTTGTCTTTGTTTTTATTTCTGTTCTCTATCTGATCTCTGCCGGGTTGCTGGCGGTGGTGGTGGTTTCGATAAAAGCGATTTTATGTGTTTGTTTGTCTGTTTGGCTCAAAACGCTGATGATGCGCAAGTGAACCATCTGCATCGTCACGAGGGACGTCTGGGGCGTTTTGAATGCCATCGCTGAACACGAGCACGAATCGCGCTCAATCTTGGGAGTGGATCGATTGAGACGGAAAAGGGCAGTTATCGACCTCTGGAGGTCTTTATTTGCCGCGTACAAACCTGTTTTTTTTTTCTTTCTTCGTTTTGGTTCAGGTACCGGCAGTGTGGCCGGGAGAGCGGTGAGAAAACGAAACAATTTTGAAAGCAACATCGATGTCGGTCTCGGCTGCGCCACGTGACAGCGGTCGGTGCGAGAGTACGTGTTCGGGTTATGAAGCAGGAACTCATGGGAAGCCACAATTGTAATGTGGAATTGATGCAGTTGCACTCCGGCAAGTGTTTGTTTTTCCAGTCTGATTGACTGACTGCGTGTGTGCGTGGCCCGCCGTCGTACGTTGTTTGTTACTTCATTGATGCTTGTCTGCTGCATTGTGATTACGTTACAATTCTTTGACGATACGAACTCCCCAATTTTCGTCGACATCTGCTGCAGCATACGAATGCGTTGAAGATGCCTTTGACAATGCATGCCATCTTGGTCAGCAGTAGAAGTTTGGTTAGATGCCGAGCAGATTGGGGAAATAGTTATAAAAAAGGAATGGAAGAGCCCCTACCAGATAACATCGAGACGGAGTCAGAAACAACAAGCATCAAATTCATTAATTTAATTCAAGCAAGATAAGGCTGCCATTTAAACATAGAACATTGGAACAAATTGAATCTCATCACAATATATGCTGTAGACATGCTATGGACAACGTGGGCAACGTTCAGCTCACTTCTGGTTCAAGGGGCTTATTGATAAACAAACGTGTCGTATGTCGTCGGATGAGAAACCTGAAGCAATTCTATGCACCCTGCAAAATACTCTGTTTGTGTGATTCATGGTCCGGCTGAATCTATTGGACCATTTTTTCTTTCCACCGTGCGAACAACGTTACTTTCAATGATTTAATGATTTCGAACATTTTTTGTCTCAATTGCAGGAGCTGGGCCTAGTCAACAGGTGGTTGAAGCAAGATGCCACACAGCACGTGGGTCGATGAACCAATGAAGAAATCGGAACCCATTTCTCAATTGGTCCATCGACCCAGAGCAGTTTATCTCTTGTTTTAGACCGGTGATGTTGTTACCGCGATAACAGCCGCAACATCTTCACAAAGTAAATGGTCAAAAACATCACCCTTCAGAGATCAATCCTTCCCATCTCATACCACAGAATCTGGTTTGGCCACTCTCTGATCATTAAGAGATCAAATGTGCTCCCTCGTGTTCGATGTGAAAATCGATTGATTGACGCAACGTCGTAAACTGATCTGAAACAAGTCGTTAACCTGTTCAACACGAAATGCTACAATTAAATATAGAAGCAATCGATTTAAATTGGTTTGATGCGAGGAACGATCCTATATCACCATGTTATCTCACTTTAATAGCTCGTCATGAATTAAATGAGGCCACTGCTTATGAGGCGATTTGATTGAGAGAAAACAGTGGCAAATCAGTGATCAAATTTTAAACGAATTATTCCCCAATATGTGCCGAAATGCCATTAAAAACTGGCTTGTCAGAATCTATTTCCGCAAGATCTCCCATTGAGAGATTCCCATCACCGAGCAATGTATTGATGCGACAATTTTCTGTTTACTCTCGAAACCACACAATTGGATGACCCTAAATTCGTCTTCACCCGACGGGGCAGAAGTGCCACGAAAATGTATGCATTATGCATGCAAAAGGGCACTCAAAGCAGTGACGCATGACTTCGAGTACAGCCGAAAGCAATAGTAATTCAGCAAACTTGTGACACTTGCCATTGAAAGCAATTAAGTTGGATGGATATGAACAAACAAATGTGATAGCGCAGTTATTTTAAGAGTCGGACCAGTGAACTGACATCCGAGCCCGAGTGATTCGCTCGGTCGCATTGTTTTTCACGCGATATGTCAGCGTTTAGTGTTAATAACCCGCGACAATTAACAGTTTGGAAGTGCACGAAGCTTGCGTGATTTTGGAAATATGACCCTCACATGGGGAAACGAGTGCCGCCGAATTGAAGCCATGAAACGGGATACGTTTAGGGCCAGAGGTTGTTTATAAACAATAAGTGTGACAAAAATATTGAGATTTTTTTTTTTTGCTAATTTCGATTGAGTTAAGTGATTCGATTTGAGTTAAGTGATTAGCAATTTGAAAGGATTTACAAGATCGAGATCAAAAATGGTGGAACCTTGCCGTCTTTCTAGTGTCTAGTGAGTTGTAGCAGCTGAATGCGGTTTAGTGCGTCTGCAGAAGTCAATATTTTCAGCACTGTCGAAGATCACGGCCTAGATTGGGTCACAGTGCATGCAGTTTTTCTGAAACACTACGTCAAGAAACTCACAAGGCAATATGCCGGGGTAATGTAATGCATGCCATCACACATCACAGGACTCATGAAGCAACATCCATTCATTGAAAAGAAAAAAGACCCAACGACAATTGACTTAAGTAAACCAGATTTTGGCCGCCGTGACGTGGTGAGTAAGTGCGCCGACTTCTAAGCTGAGTGCTTTGGGTTCAGTCCACTACACGAACGAATTTCATAATTCAGGGCTTCATATCAATCGAGTCACTGACAATGCTAGAAAAGGCTTCTCAGACTTCGCTCGTATCTGGACTGTCATTCTACGTAAATATGGTGGAGAGCGATCAACATAAAAATGTAGGCCCCTATACTCGTAAGATTTAGTCACTTGAGCGCCCCCTATTTCTATACCTTGACAGAGGTAAGTAGTGTTAGCATCAGTCAGGTCCATCGCTTCATTAAGAGCTACAGATGCTTCGCGGATTAGGGCCTATTAGATCTTGTAGTAATACAACGGGCCTACTTTTGGCCTAAGTGTGGCTGCCCTGAAGGTTATCAGCGACTCTAACCTAACTCGTAAGACAACAATTCCAGGCACAACACGAGTGATTGCTCTTGAAGCTTGGCCTAGGTATTTTTAAACATAATGTCAGCACTGAGCAAAGAGTAGCTGGATTCAAGTTATCCATCAATGTTCTTACACTAGCTTATGCACACTCATGCGCATTATAGTTGAGCCATTAAGTAAGCAGAAATGAACGAAACTTAACGAAACTTAATGAATCTTGACGAAACTGAGAACATTAGTTATGATGAACACAGCGTGACATTTCAGTGTATTTCCCCAATGTCGTGTATACTGTTGGACAGAAATGAAGTATTATAGAGATGCCCAACTTCACAGCTGATTGACCCCTAGTCCATCGACGAATTTCAGAGACTTTTTTCCAGCCCCCAGAAAAAGCCTTAATAAATCGAACAAAGCCTACGTATTTTGGTACGCTCGTTAATTCAAAGTAATTGTTCAGTTGGGCTGCCAGCATACACGCATAATTTTAGATCAGTAGCTGGTTTCCAATCAGTAAACTTTTCTTTCTCGTTTTTGCTTTGTGTTCTTTGTCCGGCTGTATACATTTTTCCAATACTTTGATCCCGTAGAAATGCGATGTGTCAAAAAAGGTTAATAAAATTGTTTTTTGTAGTAAAGTTGTACACACTTTGTTGGTTGCATATCTACTTTATAGTTATTTCGTTTTCGTCTGCCGCTCCAACTCGACTATTTTGCATTACTCTCGTTAATTCGAATTTTCTGTACGGTCCCTTGAGTTTCGAATTATCGGGAGTCGACTGTGTGTATTTTGGAAGGGGTTGAAAAAATGTTTAGAAAAGTATGTCGCATTGAAGGAAGAACTCTTCGAATGAAATAAACACAATATTGTAAAGAAAACAAATGGAACAACCTCAATTTTGTTTGTGTACTTTGTAATCTCACGATATACTACTTAAGCAACATTTCTGGACGGCCTTGAAGTTGTGGGTATTTGCGTTGACCCCTAAGCAACCCTACGCTGCCCAGGTTCGATACCCGGATGGTTCAGGGCTGCACGATCACTGACATTGCTTAAAGAGTAATAACTGTCTAGAAAAAGCCTCTTAAAATGGCCGTTCTTCTTCAGAGTCGGCATTAAGCTGCATGTCCCTTCCACTCGTGAACAATAGCACCCACAACACGAGTGGCTGCTGAGAAACTAGGCTCTGGTCCTCTACGGGCTGTAGCGCCACCCATATTATTATTATTATAATCATCATTTCTGTATACCAATTTAATAAAACTCCGCCCTAACCGCTGTTGGGTTGTTGAAGGCATGACCTTTTTAAGATGATTCATTACCAGGCTGAAAGTGAGCACTAAGGTATGACGGGCTTTTACATTCTATTTGAGATCCCGAGATGTTGCCGATGGGATATCTGGGTAAAGCTGCCAAATTGAAATAATTCGATAGCATACGATTTTGAGTGTCTCTCTCTTTACCCACTCACGCTTTACATGCTTCCGATACCCAAAACAATCCAAAAAAGTGAGAAAGTTCAGTCGAAAGCTGATACGATTCCTATCCTCCCCCAATTTTCGCTTCCTTAGCCTGCAAACCTCGCAGATGATGCGACGGAGTCTGATCCAAACTGACTGCGTAAATCGGCCTTTATTACTGTGAGTGAGTAGAAAGCTGAAGTTTTGCGGGTCAGCTGTAAAAGGAAGGCTCCCAATAAAGAAGACGTAATTGTGCTGCGAAATTTAAAGTCAATTTGAGAGTCGAACTGGCCAAACATTTCAACCTGCTGAGCCAAGCCTGTAATATCTATTCAAATCTGTGTCCCGTTTTTTCTTAGGGCACATCTTAGATGGAAGACAACAACGTAAGCCTTGTGAAGCTTGGAGAGTAAATCGGCGGAACAATAGCGTCTGCTACACTTGCGAATTGAATTCTTGTCCAGGCGTCATGGCCATTCTTTGACATGTGTAAACTACACGCAGACAGTGCTAACAGTGAGAATTTAACCCGTAAACAAACAACATGATATGACACACGATAAACGAAGAGCAGACGGGTAGGGCAACCTTGACGAACATGCACGACTAGCAGGCAACCTAAGGATTCCTGTCCTGTCTGTAGTGCCACGTACTTAAAGACGGGTATGCGTACGCAAGGAAGATGAATGTCACAGGAAAAGAACTGGGTGGGCACTAAGTACCAGAAGTGTTAGTCGATACAAGCACTTTTGTTGAGCGCATTGTTCAGAAGCAAGTGATTTCAGTTGAACACCACTGCACGTTGAGGTCTTATGATGAACCTTTCATTAGTCAGCCAAGATCCATGAACAGTCTCAACCTGAGCAAGGCAACACTGGCCAGCTTTGATGGTAAATGGCGTGTTGCATCCAGTCAAGTGCATAAATAAACTCCGATGACTGGATCGAATTCCTCTATCTCTCTATGTCTGCATACCAGACACTCATTTTGATGCCAGACACATGCTGCATCGAGTCCCGTCTGTGTGCGGTGTGAATATGAAATGAATGAGTGGTCACGTATTGCCCTCTTCTCAAAAAGATGTCTCACTGACTCCGAACCCAACATTGCTGACGGTAATGTCTGCTGTACATTCATGCGATGATGGACCGACGCCGGACTACTCAAGTTTCTGGTTCGGTTCTGCAAATGACTCAACTGACTGAAGATCGCACAAAGATCAGAGCCGCACAAGTGTAATTAAACTTCTATACTTTGCTGAGTGGCGAATGCCATTCTGACCCCCAAAGCGGTTCACAACAAGCGGAACACAGGTTTTATATTTTTTTCTGTTTATTTTTGCTAAGTAGCTTAACGTGATTCACGAGAGAGCTCTTAACCACTTCAAACAGTGGCTCTCGGTGAGTTGTAAGTGTCGGTAAGTGGGTCAAAGATGAGAATGATAGACGGTAGATTAAGGGGGGCTCCTGAATGAATGTTGGAGTCAATAGGCTTTCACGAAATGAAGGAGTTCAGGTGCAGTGTGCTTTTGGGAAATTGGTGTACAAACAGGTGAAGTTAGGGAGGAGGAAAGTACCACTGTAAATTCTTGTGAGAGATTACTAAGTTTCTTTTCATGTCGTTATACTCAGTATGTACCCGACTGATATCAGGTCGAAGTTAAAATGCCAACTATTGACAGAACACCGGGAACGCTTCCCATTGAAAAGAACGATTTGTCTACAAAGTTCTTTATATGAATCAAAGATGGCATTGCACTTGGCTGTTGATTTAAACTAGTGTCTTCAGAAATGGGACAGACTGGTAGAACTGGCCGTCAACTTAAAACTAGATGTGAATCAGTCTGACAGACGACAGTATACGACGATACTTATTGATCCATCCTCGTAGCAGTGTTCATGAATGACTGCATACATACATACCCTATTCGCGATGGCTCCGTATTCTTTCGTGCGTTGCAGTACCCTTGAACTTGTCTCATCAGAGACTTTATGACAATCGTATAGTGACCGTCAAGGTCTGGGACCGGATTATGAAGGTGTGAGTTTTTGACCGCGACGACACTTTTCTTGACCCCGGGCGGTACACATTCTCGCGATTCTGGAAAATGTCCGCATATGGGATCCAGGACAGGCTCCAAAGAAGCAACGGCTCATCCAAAATTGATTTAAGTGAACTCAATCCTAATCCTAACCCCAGATGCCCAGACTGACGACTAGGCACAACTCGAGTAATTCCCTCAAGCTCTTAGAGAGACCAGAGTCGTCAAGCCGCCGATGTGTTCAAATGAAACTCTCTTCTCACCTTCATTCCTACATTCACTCTTCTCTCCCACCTTCATCCTCAAGATCTCCATTGAACAAATTAAATTTGTCGCACTGTCCCACTTCAAGGAATGAATCACTTAACAGCCTTCCACCCTGCCAATGTTTTCTGCCTTAAGCAATTCACAAATCATCACTCACAAAGGTCAAATTGCTTCGAAAATAAATGGATAATCCGTCGCCTCAACAGATGTCATCACCGAAGCTGTCGTTGTCGCCCTCAAGAACCACTCAAAACCGATTAACAACCCTAGTCATCAGTCTGCCGCCGTCGAAGCCACAAACGACTTGCCCATCCTCCAAGGTGCAACCTGACCCACTTCATCCACCATCAGCAGACATATGGCAAGTGGCAGACCACTTCATAGCAAGACGAATTCCTGGAAACATCCTCGCCACCATTATCGGCAACACCCATCGTCGGCAGTCGGTAATCTCGTTATCGGCGTGGATTTTTCAAATTCCTCCGCAACGGAGTCACTGGCACAACATGCCAGACGGCAACTCGTCTTCGTAGTTTGTACACCTACAGCTCCACTCAACTGCTGCTGCTGTTCCACCAAATGCCACTCATTCCTGTTCGAGTGGCACTACTGACAGCCATTGCATTTTCGCTCTCAAGCACCAACAACAAACAACAATCCTCCGCCACTCTCTTTTACACACACGGACACATGAGCTCACGAAAAACTAGATACGACAGAAAACCGAACCAAACCAAACCGAATCCCCCATCTGGCCTTCAGGTAAACACAAAAAACAAGAGGTACATGCAAACTCACCGCTTCAGGAATGAATTCCTCGAGTGGTTTGGCCAAAAATTATTCCAATCGTAGGTGCAACTCTCTCGGCGGGATGAAGCTCAATTTTCATTGACAACACTTCACTTTTCGTTTTCACAACAAAAACAAAATCACAGGCAGCACGGCGGAAAATGTCGACTAAGCGCAGAACAACACGCACAACAGGGCGAAAATCACTCGCTGAGAGCTGACACAACGACGGCGGGGACAGGCGGACAGCACTTGACACATTGACGGCGGCACGATTGCATCCACCATCGAATTCCGCGGGGCTGTGGGAGCACACACGGCGAATAAATCGTCTGCGAAATCACTTGACGTGTTCACTAATCGAATTCCTTATCACTCGCGATCGGGTTCACAGCGGAGCAGTGTTGGGAAAATCAAAAGCGCATTCACACACGAGCTGTCACTAGCGGAGCGGCGTCTACACACTTGATTCTCGGGTAAAATTTGACAGCAAACTAAAACTTGAGCTGGAGAGTGAATACGAATCTAGTGGAGTCTCGTTTGTCAAATAGGACCTGTTCGCTTTGTTGAGATGGGATACACCATCGTTGACAGTGTGGTACCTGCGCAGTTGGGAAATTTTCGCCGCGACATCTATGTGGGAAATATTGTACTGAGGCTGCTTTTTCGATGGTAAGTGAGGCAGGATGGTGCATAGGATGGTCAGTCACATCGACTTTACTTAGCTTATGTGCATGAGATACGAGCTTAGTGCGGGCAACAATCAAGACCGGTAATGAATTCCGATTCAATTATGTTTGTGTCTCAGATATTTGGTGACTTAGTTTGGACTAGAACATGTGGATATGGTGAGTATGGGCGGACTTGATTGCTGCGGTTCGCCATCCTACCGTGTGGCGTCAGAGTCGACGGGATGAATTCTTAGTTGTGGAAATTTGTTTGCCTTTTAGTGCCACAGGGTGCTTGTGGTCTTCGAAAAAACCGAAAAGAGAACTGTTTACGCAAAGAACGAGTGTCATTTGTAACTTCTTTTCCTTCACTCTAGCTTACAGTGCAGAATGTAATTGGGCCTCCAGTCAGGGGAATCTTCTGGTAGCTGTTTCAAATTCCGACGAAATGTTACCTGAGGTTCCTCTCTTGTTTTGGACACGTGCTCGGAGGTAATTTCTTATTGGTTGGTTATGCCCAATCGTCTGAAACCATAGACGCCTGCCTATCTTCGCAATGTAGGCAATCTTTGTCTACTGATTCTGATCATATAATTCTCATCCATTTTTGGACGGCAAGGCACCCAGATCACTATTATGGCCACTAGCTGTAGACGCTGTATGTGGTGCCTTGATATAATGCCGACCAAGGGACTACGTACACGTTGGATACGCAAATATTTGGTTTCGTTGCTCGAAGGATGCGTCTCGCATGCAATCGTTTTTTGGTTGAAACTGCGGCAGGGAAGATGGGATACACATCGCCTCTCCTGCACGTAAATTCGTCCGTTGCCTGTATTAAATTAGTCTAAGGGTACTATTTCGTCGAAAAACCGAGCGAGGTAAGTGGTACCAGCAAGTATCAACTCGTTTACAAGATGGGAAATATTCAATCCGCGTTGCATAACAAAGGAGCTTTGCCTAAGTGTCATTGTTCTCTGCAGTCAGCCACTAAAATCTAACCTATCACCCCTATTTACATGTTTGTCAGTTGCGACCTATGGAGGGTAAGAGCCTAAGCGAAATCTGCCTTCCAAATTGTACGCTCCTGGGCAGGCTTTGGATTAGCGATAACTTCGTCTTTGTACCGGCGGTTTGGTCTTCCTCTCCTTCTCGAACCAGGAGATTCGGACTATCCAGACCTGGAGCGCGGATCGTCGGATCGATCTTCTCCATTCACCTTTCCACATTGAGCTTAAGACCAGCTCTGAGAAGCAGAGAACTCATCGCGTTGGGAGCGTGCGACGATGTCGTTGTCATCGTCGTTACCAAACAGTTGGACTGACTTGTAGAAGACAGCTGCCCACCGCTCTACCTTATTCCCTCGAGGTGCGACTAAACAAATCCACACTGCTCTGAGATGAGTCCATCATGATGACTCAGCCCACACACTTCAAAGGGGTACTTAAAATCTTGAAAGATTCAACGCACTAAAGCACTGCATTCAAGTTCTCCAGAAGTAAGCTAAAATGACACTTTAGCAGAACTACGCGCAGTAACAAATTCGCGTGTCTATTCAATTTCGGAGCGACCTTGACTCAGTCGCCTCTCACTTCAAAGCCAGCACCACTCCACTCTCCTACGTCCGCAAGTTTTTGATTAAACCACTCCCCTGCACCCTAACCCACTCACAAGCAGAGGGTTCCGAACAAGGTGTGCTGTGCATGCATCTGTGCGCCCACACGCCGTGAAAGCATCCGTGTCAAGTGCGTGCATTCCCTTAAGTGCGATCACCAAGTCATTTCCCCGCTGAAGATGTCATTTTCTTTCATTCCATATCTGCCGTTTGACATTTGACGACAAATAAAAAAGAAAAGCCAGGACCATGGAACGAGAAACTTTCTTTATAATTACAATTCGCATCGCTTGTATCCAGCTGTGATGCCATTAGGCGAACCATGCCCCGCCGGCATCCGGCGAAGCACTCGAAAGAATAAAAGGCGACCAGAAGCAGGAACAAATTGACACCTGGTGACAGTCTAAGTCGGAGGAAGCCGTCTTGTGTGTGCGGGTCGCGAAGTCCTTTCGTGCATTCGAAGTAGCGTATTCCGCACTTTCCATCCGCCACGGTCTAATAAACACGCGAAGATGTCATCAGAAGGAGTTCTCTGCGGAGGATAATTTGCTTGCACAGTGCCCTTGAGTATAATTACCGGCGCTGATGATGACAGAGTGACAGAGTCAGGCGTGTCGGGCAGAGGATGGCAGCGGAGTCCATCTCATTTCGAAGTCGCGGATGAGTGTAGTCAATCCTTTCTTATTGGCGCACTGAGTAGCAGCGGCGGGAGAACGACAATCGAAGGAGGTCCCTATGACACTTGAAAACATGAAAAGTTTCCTCAAGTGAAACGAGGTTAGCGGATGCATTTCCTTTCACCCACCGCCAGCCAGTTCGTCAGTGTCAATTAAAATAAATTGCCTTTTGGGAGATGCGTCCGTTGGGGCGGTGTGGCCACGTTGTGTCGGCGCTGCTACCAGGATGCGCGGCTTCACACGAACGACTGTAGACGGCGAAACGGAGGAATTAGTTAATTAGTTAAGGCGAAGTTTCCTTGTGGTTGTTTTTATCCTGAAAGCTTTTTAATGTCGTTTGTGTTGGCCGTGGGCGCCGGCAGGTGGGAGGGAGCAGCGAGCGGTTTTGTTTAAGGGCCATCTCATTGAGATTTCATGGATTTTGCGACAATAGGAATCCATTTAAATTATCCTTATCCGTAATTGCGACTGTTGAGTGAATTGAGGGCGGAAGTACCTGGTGGTAGGGGAGAGCGGTGGCGTCGGCTTTGATAGACGAAGAGGCAGGCCTAGGGAATTCTTAAATCGGTGCTAAGTGATTTTTGATTGCAGACGGAAATGGTTAGGTAGGTACACTTAGACTAGTGGCTTGTGCCCGTGGGTTAATTCACCTGCCCTCTGGGAGGAAATCAAGAAAGAAAAGGACTTGGCGACAGAAGCTACTTAAGGGCAAGGAGGCATTGTGTAATTATTACGTTGGATGTAAAAATTCGTTTAAGAGACGATTCATCATGATCATTGCTACGACCACCTACCCGTTGAAGATTTCGTTCCGCTTGTATAACCCACGTCGCCACAACACCACGACCTTGAGAGATCTATTAAATCGAAAGTTTGGAGTTCATCCAAAAGATGTACTACTTCACTTCTGGAAGATAGTATGTCCTTTGTAGTGGATTTCGTTGATTCCACTGAACTGAGTATTTCCATACGAATGTCTCATCATCTCACAGACAAAGCCGACACATGTACCTTGTCTTGGCACAGGTTTATTTTGTTAAGGTAGCGATTTAGAGCGCACTGGCCAGTTAGAAAGCTCGTTAGCATTCTTATACTTTCCTTGTTTCTTGTGGAGACAAACAGGGTGTCCTTATAAGAATAAGGCCTGATTAATCGCATGGCATTCCCATTCGTTAAGCAGCGTTGTAGCTGCTGTCCAATTGACATTATAGCCAACCCCATCGAGCTCATTTGCGGATTCAATCCCCTTGTGTCCAGGGCCACAGCCGAGCTTCGCATTGTTGTGCCTGCAAGGGATTGTAGTGTGTCGTAGCGATATTTGACCGTTTTGGAGTCCAGTAGGTGAGACCAGAACACTCAACAATTTGTCGCGATGATTTGCTTATGTTGGCAGACTTCAGTTCTGAGAGAAACCTCGAAGTGTTTGCATATAATTGCGGAGCGCGCATTGCTTTCTCTTTTGGTGATAGATGAACCTCTGGAAAATGAAGAACAAGCTAGATCGAAGAAAAAACGCGAGTTTGGGTGAAACTATGAATAAGACAAAGAAATGATTTCTCTTTCGTAATTTTGCTAAGAGAATTAGATGACGATGATTTTCGCAATTATTTGCGAATGGATGCGCCGACGTATGAAGAGTTGTTGACGTATTTTCTCAATGTCCACACATCGAACGAAAAGAGACTCTTTTAAGAAACACCATTACGCAGAAGATTCTTGGCAACAGGAAGAAGTTTCTCAGATTTTTGATTTAGCGCCTGTATTACTAAATCCGCAAAATCCACTAAATTCATTCCCTTAACTCTTTATTTTTGTATTATTCACTCTTTATTGCCCCTACCTCTGCAAAATGTCTGTATAATAAATTCAAAAAATCAAGACAACATTATTTTTCCACTCCGCCGATGTACAGTCATTAAAGTTCCAAACAGAATTGAAGCTGTACAACACGTGTTCACACCTAACTACAAGTCTATCAATCAAGCTGAAGAGTCAAAATGTTTTGTCTACCGCTCTACACGGCTGCGGTTTGGTTGTAACGAACGTTCTTATTGACGATTTGGCCCTTCCCCCACGTTTGTCAAGCAAATCGTGCCGCCTGATTGTTGAGTGTGAACGCCGCTATTGGATTGAGTGCTGTTGGTCTGTCTGAGAAGATTAGAGGAGATTTGATTGTGTCTGGCGGGGATCTCAATGGCGTGGATTTGGGCTTTAAACGTGGTAGGGCTCGACCCCATGGGTACGGAAATCTTTTGTTAGATCCAAACTACAGAGTCCATCTTTGATCCGTCGAATGATGGCTTCCAAGTTCAAGTAATCATGTCTCTATACCGATCTCCATTGACTCTTACGATTTGAAAAGTGCAAGAAAGGTTAAACCATGTTTCTTAAAAAAAGAAATACCCTAAAATTCGTCATCCTTCCAACAGCCAGCAAACACCTCATGGGCCATTCGCTGTGTTTGCATATGGTACCAATTATAAGGGGTTCTTGGAAGATTTGGCTTCTTGTGTTGGTCAGGGAGCATCCCAAGATATTTTCTGGGGCGCCAAACGACGAATAACTAATAATAACTGCGATGCGACAGTCCAAAACCTTGGAGTAGGTTGTCAGCATTGACACGCGTTGTCCGGTCAGGGAACTGATCCCCAAAAATTGTTCAAAATTGAATCCAACTGAGTTGATGTCTGCTTCAGTCACCCCAGTTTCGAGTCACCCCAATCATTCGAGTATGATCCTTAGAGTAGACGCCCGCATCGACCCCTTCGACTACCATGTGTAAAGATTCGCAGAAGACCTTCCAATTGGTGTCTCCTCGATTCTCTATATTCATCGTACAGTTACCCGGCCAGGAATGCACACTTCAAACAAAGTGCAGACACGGAGCTGGAGCATCACCATTGCGACTCGATGGAGGGAGATGCGGCTGACGTAGCTGACAGCAGAGAGCTCCTCAACTCCCAATCGAAGTCTGAAATGTATCTGATATCAAATAAAACGATCACCCTTCAATGAAACCCATCGATTCCGTCATATTTTATCTATTGGCTTGACTAGGTGCTGACAAACCTCCCAGACGTGCAAACAAGTTCGCTACTTAAAGCCAGTTGCATGAGTAATCGCACTCATAACGACACCTGATTTCTCACATCAAGCACAAATGTCACTGAAGTGTCCCAGCAAGTGAGTTGTACTTCACCGCACTTTCTGCTGAGTAGTTGATCTCGAAAGACCTCCCAAGTGCTGAGTTCACAAAATTGCCAAGAAGACTACATTCATGAAGCACCGCTGAACATCCTTTTAACACATCGCACCTTTGGGCACATTTCCTCTGGACCCACTCGGCGATGGCCGAAATAGACGTTCGCCAATTCTGAGCCCGAGACCTTTGTCGCGGCGGACACTTTTACAGGAGTCGTCGATAACACACTATTTCTTTCGCAGTATCCTTGCAATTTGCACTCAGCCAAACGACACCTTTGAGGACAATTTTATCAGCAAACAGTCCTGCATTCGATGCACACACCCCCCCTTCCGCATGCACAAACCAGTGAATGAGAACGGAGAGCATAGATAGTAGCCGGACCCACTCAGTGTGTCGACTTGCTTTGTGATTGCCACACTCATCCGTCCGATCCGCACACATTTGAAGGATACGCCATTGGACGAGCCTAAGTACGACGCTGTTGTGTGTACTGTCGGGCGGGGAAAAGTGGGCGTTGGACTGTGGGTGATTTGATGGTTTACATATGGCGCGCCATTCACGTCGTCGGCGGCAAACCACAGTTCAACGCCACCGCCACACCAGAGTGTATGGTCTGGCATTCGTTCTGTAGCTGCACGGGGTAATGCTTTCGTGTCGGGCAGGATATTAAATGTCCTGTGGTGTTCCATTTCACTCCTTTGGCGTTGGATTCTGTGCCGCATCTCCCCATTGACCCGGTTTTTTGAAATTCTTTTTGTCGTTCCTACTTGTGTTGCCTCTCTGTTTGCTGTTTCCTGTTGAAAACGGACCGAGACTCGTGTGGAAACGTCTGGTTCTTGCGGACAGACATTTCAGGATTGAGTGCTCCAATGGGAGTAGGCATCGTTTCTGGTTAAAGCCACAATCGTGACCATAACTTGGGATGTTCTCCGAAGGCTGAGTGACCGACTGAAGTGATCTTCAACCAGCCTGCTTGCTTCATTCGGGCACTTTCCCTGTTCGTCTAAATGTACACAATACTTAGCTCATTTCGTGTTTTCCGTCCGTGCGTCGTCAACATGCACTCTGGACATGCACTTGTGTGCGGCAGAGTGTGATAGATTTCCCATTTCAATGGAAGTGCATAAGTGATGGCAAATAATGCAGATGTAGTTTCCGAAATTCACAGAAGAACTGTTCTGTACTCCGAACTAGAAGGACTTTTGTGGGTTCACTGATTGGTTGGATATTAAGCTCAAAGCGGAAGTTTATTGCTTCCTGTGGCCATCCCACCACCCTAGCAGAGGTCGAGGGATGTGCATGGAACATTGACATTTATGAAATCATTCTTGGAACGGAGTCCATTGATGCCAAGCCACAGATGGTGATGCACAGAGGGTCGAGGTCGGCAACTGTTGCATTGTGTTTCCTGGTCAGAGATTTATTGGGAACAGATTTTAGATTTTCCCTTAAGAACTCAAACTGTGAACATAGTGGCACCTCAAGCGACCATGTGGACACAAATGTATCGCCCGCTTCAGACGGAGTCCGAAACTCAAGCAACAATTAATTTCGGCTGAAAGCACACGTGTGGATGTCCATCTTCCGGTATGCCTACAACCAGGGTAAATCTTTTGGAGACAGCCTTTCACTCGTGAAGAGGGTCAAAAGAAACACCTTTCGATTATGAGGAATTCACCACTACAGCCTGTTATCGAGGGACATTTTAATTACACCGAACCCAAAACAATATCCTTAGCACTCAACAGACTCGATTAACAGAGGTACAACGCTCGATACTAGAAAGGACTGGCTACAAGGTTATTGGCTACACAGCTGACGTTGGTACAGCGGGTTTTGGAAAAAGCTTTCCAAATTGGCCGTTCAGAGACGGCATAAAAGTGTAATATCGCTTCCACTCGTGAAGGAACAATAGCACGAGGGCTGTAGCGCCACCCATATTATTATTGTTTTGAGCCGTTTTGTTGGATTATTTGTTGCCATTGTGATGGTAACGCTGTTATCCCTCTCTCGTAATAGACGTCGTCCCTACTGGCGAAAAACTGTAGGGCGTGTCTTCTTTCACTAGCATCTCTTTCGGCGAACTTTTCACCAGCAAAATTGAGGACAGGAACAGGTGGTGATCACTTGGGGCTACGTCTGGATATTATGGTGAATGCATAGTCAAGCTTCTGGAGAGTCGCTATCAATGTGCGTGACCTGGTGTTGTACTGATGGAATAAAATCCCTCTCCTACAGACCAAAGCTGGCCGCTTCTGTGCGATCTTTTGAACGGTTTGTTGACAATTCATGTCCGACATATTGCCGTACACATCAGCTCATAGAAGATGATTCCCTGTTGACCACCGTTTGCGCCTGACGTTGTCGTAAGTGATCCCGTGATCCATCACCAGTCACCGTCCGTGGGTCGATGTTGTTGCGATTAAGCAATGATTCGTTCATGGAAATTCAGTGCATGGGGTTTTTTGGCTTTAACTCCTGTGGTACCCGCACATCGAGCTTTTTTGTATCCAGCCTAGTTCAGTGTTTAGATCCTGGGAAACAGAAACAGTGTTTACATGACGGTCAGACTCCACGATATTCATGATTTTATGGACATTTCTGACCTTCCAGGGCGTAGTGCATATCTGACATCGATATTACCGGAACGGAATCGACAGAACCAACACTGCGCATGATTTACTGTCCCCTTTATCGAAGAAAATCTGTAAAATAAGGCCGATTTCTTCATTGCTCGTGTCCATCTTTGGCGCAGTCAATCACAAAACTAGATATTATGCAGTCCACCATCTTCAAACTAGAATAATGGACAAGAGAATGCGCATGGTGTGCAACTGAACGAGGTGGCAAATTATTTTAGCATCCAACTTATGTAAATGTCCAGACACAGTGACAATCCAGAGAGTTGTGGTGCAGATGAACTCTCTAGGAAGGACACCGTACTTTTATTCGAATGCAGATATGCCAGTCATGCCAATATATTAACTTGCCGCCAGCAGCGTCGCGGTCCGCCAGGATTGCAATCACATCAAAGTCCTTTAAAACATATCGATTGCAGGCAGTGACGATTAAATGGTTTTCAAGCACCACGCAGCGGGTTGTGTCGAATGTTTGCCGCAAACATGACAAGAAGTGTTTTCCAAATAAAAAAGCAAAATCAAATACAACTTTGCGGAGGGATTGATTTAGAATTAATAAGCTGGGCAAACAGCACATCGGCTCCTCTGGCATGGATCAGTGGGTCGTGCTCCGTTGATTACTCTTGACCTCTCTCGACCATATCATATGTGCACAGCATAATCCTCAAAGCGACAAAATGAAGTCGAACAACGAGCCTGTGGAATGGAATCGAGACAGAGTCCTGTTTGGCCGGCCTTTAATGGAAAATGCCACAACCGGTGGTCAGGTGGGCGTGGCGCGACGCGGCGACACCCTGCCGAGGGCTCAGTATTAAATGTTGACACAAATGTATATGTCCTGGAGCATGCACACTGTATGCCCGACAAGCTAGGCACTTCTGAAAGATACGACAAAGGGAATGGAGCTACTTTCCTTCTGCCGGCTGGTCGGCTATGGTCGTCGCCAGATGAATATGGGCTCCTTTATCTTCGTAGTTCCAGTGAAAATCTGGTCTATGATTTCCCCGATGTACGTGTCCTGCCCTGCTGTGTGATGCGGTTACTGGGACAACAACGCTCTCTGCCGTTGGCCGTAAGTCTCTGCCCTAGGTTCCTGGGGAGGGGGGAGTGGTTGATCCTCGATTTATGTGCTCTCTGTGTGTCTCCGTCCGTCCACCCACCATCGTAATTTGTAACTCGAACTGCGTTGCTCGGGGGAGTTTTAAGCCGGACGACTTCATGGTGTGCGGTGGTGAATGATTAAAGTCCTCACATCGGGTGTTGTGCCATTGGACACTCATGGGGCACTGCTGGCAGCAGTGGTGGTGTGTTGGCTTTTTAGTGACCAATGCCGACAGGATTGACGTTTGCCTCTAATTACTAATAAATGACAGAACATGGCTCTGGATGAGTGATGTGTGTTTTTGCACTAGGCAGGGCAGAACGAGGCTGTCTTCAATTACCCTCTATGACCGTGCCCATACCATTGAGGTACTTGCACTGAATTTAAGCAGAGTCATGGTGTGCAGAGGGATGCAGTCCGGATGGTCAGTTGTAAGAATCAATGTAGCCTAAATGTGTGTGAGATGGGAGTGGAAATGGAGCATTCCGTGGAAACCGGACTGACGAACGGAGGTCCGGAATTGAAACCCGACACGGTGTCGAACAATCGAATGCCCCCAGACGTGATAGTCGAGTTGAAAGCATGAACAAGGGCTTAAGTTGGTGAAAACTGTGTGTGAATATGCTGAGCAAGCTGTGAGTGCATTCGTGTGCATTTCCAGGGACGGGACGTTAATGCAAAGTATGTGTCTCAGTCAAATGATAGAAAACAGATTTCACTTGTAAGCTCCGTACATGCCTTGTTGGACTCGCATACTAATTGGATCAGACCGTCCGAAGGTAGGCATAGAAACCCATTCCGTCAAAAACAAACGTGGCTGTGTTGGGACGCGGTCTTACGCGCGGCAAGGACTCGCACTTACCCATGTCTCGTAGAAAAATGGCACAATGCGCCATTTTGATGCCAAATCTCTCCCTATATCTTCCATACCTTGTGTTCCGAGGTTTTTTTTCTAATTTTCTCATATTTTTTAAGCAACGAGAAATAATCTCAAATCTTACTCTCTCCTCTAGTGAGTCCAAGAAACGTCAACCAAGCGCTTGGTGTCCTTGGTGTTAAGGTCTCCCTCTCAGCTGTGCTACCTAGTTTGAATCTATATTGATGTTGTTTTCTCTTTTTAGAAAGTGTGTAGGAATCTTAGGTTCTAGTGGGATGTGCTTTTAGTGTGAAGGAGAAATCTGTGCCAAGCCAATTCATCGGCCCTCTCACATCCTGGGATGTCACTTCGGCCTGGAATCCAGATAAAAGGAATTTTGTGCTGTCCTTCTAACGACACCGTCTCACCCCTTTATAACATTTTTAAATGCTTGTTATTTACTTTTTCAAGGACAACGTTTAAAGTGGTTCATTTGGTGTTTCACTACTAACACATGTAGAGCCGGCTTTCATTTCCAAGGCCACAATAAGCGCTGGCTCATAGGCATAGAAGAGTGATTTTAAGTATCTCCATAAAATATAGTCTAAAGGAGTCAAATCGTACTACGTAACCGTCCAAAACGAGCTATAAATGCCTCACTGAACTCAATTCTCAGTTCGGCAAGTGATGGTCTTCGTTAACTCTGGTCACTTATACAGCAACAAAGCAAAGATTTCCTCATAAGCGCCAAGCAGTCGCTAGTTGACCCAAATTATGTAGAATACACAACAGTCCAAATTATTCAATGGCCTTGTAAAATACACAAGAACATTTTCCACACAAGCAAAGGCAAATGGCCGTATCCAACGGCATCCTCTCGTGGCACGAGGGCTCTTTCCACCAAAGCCAGGAGCAAGAAGCCTACCAAGACTAGCAAGATTCACGTGCAGCCCCAGGAGCACTTTCAAATGAAAAGGTTTGTGAAGCAATTGAGTGAGTATCAATAAAAGAAGCTGTTTTTAAATTGACAGTAGCATCGGACAATTTAGAAGCTTCAGTTGTTGGGTAAGTTCTAAGAAGAAGGCTCGCAAGACGATTTAAAGGATGAGGCTGGAATGACCCTCTGTGATTTTAGCAACATGCAACTGATCATCTCCAGTATCTTAGGGGGACTACTTGAAAAAGCAATTGTATGAGCAACCAACAGTAAAGTAGATGACACTGATGTTTCGGTCCTTAAAGGGCAACAAGAGAAAGGAATACTAATTGATAGGCTAGTTGTAGGCATTTTTTTCACATGTATTACATGTTGAACAAATGTTAGAGTGTATCTAATCATGTTTGTTCTAAGCATTCAAAGCATGCATATTCACAAGATCTGTGAGTGTTTTTAGAGTTCAGTCGGTGTAGTCGAAGTAACCTAGAGACCAGACGCCAGAAGTGAGCGTGGCCCGAGGATTTGGTTTATTCTTATTATTCCTTGTGAAATGCATTATTTTTCCTTGGGTTTTATTAACCAATACCGTGCTTACGTTGCTAATAAGTTGTTCTTCTTAATATATTAATATTGGCTTGCATTTCAGGAAATGCTCAGACAATTCTTTGAAAAATAGGAGTGTTTTTTGCAAGCGTATATACGCTTCATACAAAATTCATCCATGAATTCATGACAAATGTCAACGAAAAAAATAGTTTGCAAAAAGCAAAGGCATTGAAAATGGCTGACGACGAAATTCACACATTTAATGTGCTGCTTTTGCCCATATTCCAATTCTCTGAACTGGAACTTGAACTGTCGGCACAAATCACGGAAATCGTTGCTGTACTTCCATTATTATTGTATGTCGGATGCCACTTAGGTAAAGCGTCTTAAGACCAATTTGGCATAGTGTCACTTTGGGTACTGGACTTTGTATGACCTTCATATTATAAACTGGGAAATAGGTATGCTGTCTCCCTGAAATCCCCTGCTGGGCTTGGTGTAGGTGCGATTTTCTGTGCATGTAAAGTTTCTTTTTATTCAAGCTTTCCGTGACTACCAAAAAGGGCACGCACAGAACAGCCACGAAAAATGAAACCCAATGAAACTATGGCCCTATTTTGAAAAGCTTGGCCCTATTTCGTTTTAAGCCTGGAAATTTCCGATTTAGCCTTATTTCGCTTTGCAGTTTCAAAAACTGGTGATGTTTGTTACTCCTTTTCCTCAATTACAGAGCGTTCATAGGAATCCATTGAACATTTTCAAAGTTATAATTACTTTAGATCCAGGCATCTGCTTGACAGTTGTTGACATACCGGAGCGACGAAGTCGCCGGAGCTGGTGAAACCCTGCGGAATAAGGGTTAAAATCCTGTTATAAGTCCAAAATTTGGAAATATCGCTTACAAGATTTTAACCCTGTTTTCCGCAGGGTTTCAACTGTTTACGCGACTTCGTCGCTCCGTCAAGTCCACAACTGTCAGGCAGGAACTAAAATAATTATAACCTTAAGAACTGTTAACGGATTTTAATGATTGTAAACTTATGGCATGTGGACTTATGACCCCGCAATAAATTTGGCACAATGTTGCAAACTCGCCCTAGACACTTTTAAAAGCGTCATTGTACCAAATTGGCATAATGTCGTTTGGCACAATGTCACGGCGCCACAAAATATTCACAATCCGATGAAATTTGTCAATCTCGCTCCATTAAAGATGTCCCTGTTTTTATTCGTTCAGTATATCGACCTTGTATGCTTTATTAAAACCAATCGGAACCACAGTGGGCACAATGGACTGTGTATTATCAGTCACTCAGCTTTGGAAAAGTGAAAAGTGACGTGATCACCCTACTTTGTGAGTTCCGCATGGCATGTGTGTCCCAGCATTTTTATCGCATTATGAACTCCGCCTGGACCCCAATGTCTTTAAAAATTATCAGCCTCCTGGACCCCTCTCAATAATCGTCGCTCGATATATTCCTTGAAAATCATCAGACCACAAAAATTAACGAGCCCCAGAGTCCACAGAATGACAAAACGCCTTACCCGTCCGATAGTAATCAGAGCAAACTAACGTCTCTCTCTCTCTCTCTCTGCCAAAGTAACCGCATTCAATTGACCAATAAAACTTAATCATCCATAACATCTTTAACCATTGTAATCATTAAAAACGTCCCAATCGACAAGATGGAGGGTTCGCATAAGTTTCTGAAACTATACCACGCCGCAGTCAGTGAGCACATCCCATCGATGTCGACCACAATTTGTATCAAATTACTTCACAGCAACCACTAACAGGCACTTGTCGTCCTTTGGACGACAGGACGGAATTCAGTGAAATGAACGAACAAAGTTTTCTTCAGAAACGAACATAAAAAAGAGTTCCTTTGTGTGCTTGTGTCTCACCGCTTCACCCACACACCGCCCGCATCACATTCAGCCTTTCAACAATATCGAACAATAGAGCGTTCGTTAAATTTTACGAGACTTTTATTCTCGAAGTGAACGATTTTGCATTACTTAGCGGTGACGGATACACAAACATATAACAACAACTCAACGACCGACAGCGGCGACGACTTGTTGCCAGTTGGGGACAATTTGTTTTATCAATGGGTGACGAAGGGTTCGCACAGGATGGGGTTGAATGGAAGTGAAATACGAGAGAATTTTCCGGTCAGAAGGAGCCAAAGAATGAGACAGAGAGAGCGAAAGTGGATTTAATTTTAATTAAAAGCACCGTCGAACTCGTTCGCCACGGACCGCCAAGGATATGTAAAACGATATCCTTTCGTAATGCCAAGCGCAGAATGCAAACTCATTTTTTGCACGGTGTGGGTTTACAGTGGGGTTGGCACAGAAGGCTGTCGACACGTTGTTGCCTGAAATGCATGTGTAGCGAGGAATGCACGTATTTTGAGAAATTTTTGGAACTCATTTGCGTTCGAGTTCGTTATTCTCGCAATCCCTTTGCATTGCCACCCATATCGTCGTCATGAATACGATTGCGACGCCGTTTTTGAAAACATATCGTTGTTGGATATTTTCTTTGGATTGTGAGTGAGTTTTTTATTACTTTTCAAATCAGTTTTTTGAATTCGTAGAGTCGTCGATAAATAGCAGCCTACTCCTGCTACCTCGTACATCTGTCGGACTAACTGCCGATGTCGGTGGCTCTCGAACCGTGGGTATTGATATTCCTATAAGGAAGTGTGCAGAAGGAAGGTCTGATCGATATTAGCTTAATTGACCTGATTTCTTAGGGCATGCCTAGACTTGTGTGAGGAGCTTGGAGATATGCTCAAAATATTAACAAGGTATTTCCCTTAATTCGTTTATGGTGGAACTGCACGGACTTAAACGCCGCCTCCCAGATCCCTCCAAATCATAGATCCCCTAGCTGTGAAAAGTCATTGGGTTGCATAAAAAGCGAGGAACTGGGTGATTCCCCTGCTGGCTTGTCTTAAAAGTATGCGTATCTTCTTATTGGCCCGGATGAAGTTCGCTCTGCAGTCACTTGAAAGAGTGACACATATGCCACGAGTCGTCGGTATACTTGAAGGAAATCGTCCTTCGAATAGCCCAATGCCACCTACATATGAACAGCGCGCATTGTAAGGCTTTGTCTCACGCCCTTTTGAAAGTCGGAGATTGATAGAGCCAGCTAAATCGGCCCTAGAAGGCGGTAAAGGACGATTTAGTGGGCCTTGCCTGGCGGTTATATCTCCCATTTGTTGAATAGTAGGTGAAGGACGACACGATGGCTCTACTGGCAGTCGACCTTGTACGGTCCAAAATCTTTGAAGTCAAAGAAGATTCGATTTTCTTACAGAAAGCTTTATTTTTCTACTTGTCCCTGAACTCTTCGAAGTCCTTAAGCTGGTAAGCTGCAACAAATCCTTTCTCTACGTAGACGTTACTTCTCGGGTCTTCGAGCTGGGTTCTCTTCCAATATACCCCGGGCTTTCGTTATAAGGCCTTTTTGTATACCTCGTGATGGTGGACCTCATCCAATTTTTCTAATGACTAGTTTGGTTTCATGTTGGTAGCCAGAGGAGGTTTCTGCTACCCCTTGATGGTCAAGTGACAGTGCAACCACATGTGAATTCCAGCGCGATTGGCGCAATTGAAAAATATTGCCATGCCTCAAAGCAACAATTTGCTTAGGCACAGCGAGTTCCCGATCGAATTACATCACGTAGAACGGATTTGTTGAGTTGTGTGTGGAAGCAGAAATGTTTCAAGCCGATAGATTAAGATGGTAAGGGCAGCTCCTTTTCCTGCCATGGTAGCTCATTTCTTCATTTACCAAATGCAGTTAACTTCGATTTAAATCAATTCACTTCAACAGCTCAACAGAACGCAGCAAAAACCCATCCACTCCAGTATTAACAGTCAGTACGAATTATGTTGTACGCGTTGCAGAGACAAGCTTCTTGGCTAGGTACGAGCATTCCTCATTCCTCCTCTCAACATTTTCTTTAAAGTCATCCTTCAGGTCTAGCGGAGTTTCTCCATCTCTGCCTTTGTCTTCCAGATCTTCCGCTCCACGACGATATTAAATCTATTTTATAAAGGGGCAGCTGAACTCTAGGTTAGTTTGCCATTTGGATAACCATTGTGTGTGGCTTGCGTCACTTTTTCTTCAAATATCTCGGCTAGTTCCAGCAATGAGCCGACTTAACTGAATCAACTGAATGCCATTGAAACTCTCTCTTCCTCACTCACAAAACCCCATTCGTCACGTACCCTCAGCTGCAGGTCAGACTTTAAACGGAAGTAAGGGGGTTCTGCTGCAGACAAAAGTGACAGGATGCCAAACATCTGACGTATTACCATAGGTAAGTGAGGACAGGCGTCGCATTCGCATGAAGGCTCTGCGAAATACCACCTGCAGCGAGTAGATCATTAAAATTAATTTAAACCGTTACTTGGAAAATGGCATCCTCATCCTCATTCACATCCCACGCGCAACGTGCCATGGTAATTAGTTTTTTTGCCCGTCATCAGCTGGGACGCGAGTCGAGTTGGAGGTGGAGCAACCAGAAGCGGATTCAGAGTATCCTCTTGTCGAAACCAAATGGATTCAGGATTTCCTTTCGCATTGTCATTGCGATTGTTTGTGTCCTCCTGCCTCTGCCAACGCAACGCATCCAACTAAGTGCCCCAAACGAGGCACTATCACCAGCAACGACTGCGAGCCCGATCAGGCGACCCATTTAATCTGCAACAATCAAGTGTCCTTGTGTCCCTTTGCCGCTACTGTTGTATTTATATTCTCCAGGAGCTGATCTGTGAGGACTCCAACCCCCACGGCGCAGCGGGGCGATGATAATTGTCTCCTCGCTCCCGCTTCATCCATGTCGATGACGAAGACGACGATGATGATGATGATGACGAGGATGACGGCATGGGAACTACGCCCCTCAAATGTAATTAAGGCTGCAACATGTAGCTTCAGCAGCTTTCGGGGATAACTGGGTCAAACGGCGCCGTGAAGTGTTGGTGTGTTTATGCGCAACACACACACGCTGTGTACACACGCCGCCCTGGGGATTAGTTACACGAGAATTGGAAAAGTGTTCCAATGATTATGGAGTTCATTGTTCAGCAGTAATTCGGTTTTGCCTGAATGGGCTTTAAGGAAACGTGCAAGCAGTGCAGAGCAGATCTGGCTAATTGGGTTGATGAGGTCGCTGGCGGATGCCGAAGTTAATAGGTGCTTTCAATTGTGGGGACTTACGGACTTGCGTTTGGCTGTGGAGCTAAGGCGACCTAGATTCTCGTTGGGGAGTGTGGAGGTGGAACTTCTTAGTGCGTGGTGCGTCTGATTGTGAATGGAATTGTACGGTTTTAGCGAGGTTGTAATGGTGGTCTTGATTGTGGCCCACAGTGCAAGGGTTTGTGCGAGGGTTGGTGCTTAAATGCGTATGAAAAGGAAACTCGCGTTACGTTCACATTCGATTTTTCTGAAAGTCTCAGAGGTTTGTGATAAACGAAATGGTAGTCAATTTTCTACGAGAAATTTCTTTTCAGCCGGTTCTCCGACTGCGACTTTCTCGCAAGCTGAACCGTTTTAGACTGCTCCCCCAGCAACCCGCCAGAATTCGCACTGTTCGAGTCCAGAAAAGAGAAACAAGTTCGAAAAAGACGAAGGTATTTTTTACACTAGGGTGCTGGTAGAAAACCACATCACAAAATGTTGTGGACCATATTAACTTCGACTCCGAGCCGATACAACAACGCAACGGAAGCCGAGCCGAAAGCGTGTAAGATGTCGCCCAACGGTCGAGATGCTGGAGAAACTGGAGACAGGAAGCCAAAGATGCTGGATGGAGAGCCTCGTTGGCTGCGATCCGTCACTTCAGTAGCGTGTCTGTCATGAAGTAGTGCGTATGCGTCGACTCCTACACTGAGGGTTCTGAGTTCAGATATGAACTACTCTCATAATTAACGGCTCCACTTCTTTCGAGTAACTGACAATGCTCAATGAGAATAGTTGCCTAGAAAAGGCTTCTCAAACTTTGCCGTTCGGAGTCGGCGTAGAGCTGTAGATCAGGAGAGTCCAAGTTCGCCAACTACATGTATTATTCACACCGGCCTTTACGGCAATTCAAAATGAATAAGAGAAGTTGGGATTTATGCCACAAGTTTCCTCAACACAGTTGAAGTCTTACCACGCATTCTGGGCATGAATTCCTTCAGTTGCAAGAGTTTTCTCAGTCTTTAGTTGTCAAGGGACTCTTTGGTGAAATTGAATCCCTTCAACGAAGTTTCCTCTGAAATGTTTGAAGGAAATGGGGAGTGAGGTCCTTCCTTGATAAACGACTCTAATCTCTGTAAATGGAATGTTCTAGTACATCTGCTCCTGTTAAGGAGATTCTGTTCGTTATTTTATATCTGCTTGGTGTACGATTTGAACTCGTCGAGTGTAGGAGTTCCTTGGTTAGCTTTGTTTCTCCACAGTGTCTACAGCTTTCTGAGCAGCTCTGTTGCACTGACAGTGGTCTTAGGTCAGGTTTGTTCAGATTTAGCGCTTCCTTGGTTCTCCTGGGTTCGATTCTCATGAAATTCTTAGACTTCGCATGTCTCTCCTGATTGTTCCAGAATTGCATTCATTTGACCAGTTGTTTAAGAAAATGATCGTGGTCGAATCACGGTGAGTCGGAGCAAATGGTGGTCCAGGAAGGTTTGCTGGGATTGGCAGGGGATCATCAACAATTAGACCGCCTGAAGGAGCTTGGCTGGCCGGTCCTTATGCATTAGTCAGGACTAACACCATGTGATTACCATGTGTTCCTGTCCATGGCGAACGATTTTGCTGAAAAAGTCGCCGCAGTTTTTCGCCAGTAGGGGCGTGGGCTATTACGAGAGGGGGGACAGCGGTATTACCAACAAAATGGCAGCAAATAAACCAACAAACAGGCTCACATTTTTTCAATTCGTCCAAAAATAATGGATTTCTTTTTACTACTAAAGTTTCCATAAATTAAGTTGCAACTGGCCTAAGTGTGTCTGCGGTCAGCTATCTTTACCTAATCTAACCGAAGACATCCCCAACTTCTGACCCGCTAACTATTCTTATGCGATTGTTCTAAGTGCCATAAGTTCAAAGCTGTCGCACAGCATGTTGCAAGATTTTCAAAGTCAGAGGAACTTTACTGACTTTGCCCTGATTCAATAAATCTTCACAGACTGACCTCATTCCACCTCTCGGCATACTCGTCCTGGCACTCCAACGACGCGCCGTTCAAAACGTCGCATTCCACTTAAAAGTATGGCACTCTCAGGGAAACGTGCATTATTTCCTTTCATGCGCCAGTCTCTAGTTCCCATCCATCATTCCAACCGAAATCCTCATAATAACTGCCACAGTCCACCTCCGTACAGATGCCCAAAAGCCAGCTCAAAACGTGGCTACACGGCCTCATTTAATCATATCGTCGCTTAGGCATTCCACGCCCATTCCACAAATTAGCCCAGCAACCTTCGCAGCTTTGAGCGCGACGAAAGTTATTTATCTAGCGCAAGGTTACTTAATTTTCATCGAAAAGATGGAGAATTCTAGTCCTATCCCCCCTCCCCAGCTACCCATCTCTTCACTTCACTCTCTCTCTCTCTGTCTCCCTCCTCATCCACCGCCAAGCGTTGTGGACATTTTTCATTTGGGTCATAAGACGTCTACTCCATCATTAGCATTACTCTTTTCGTTATCCTTTTGTTTGCATTGCTCTGCGAACTACTCTCGTTGGGCGCTCGTCGCAGCAGAACACAACGGGGCAGATGCAGACACACAGCCACACACAGAGCGCGACCGATGACAAAGCGAAAGGACAATGCAGTTGCGGCTGTGTTGTTGCAGCAGGAACACGAAACATCAACATCGCAGTCGCCCTGATGGTAAACACTCTCTCCGCTCCGGAGAGGATGCTTTTGTGTTAAATGGGAGCATCAGTGAAATTAAGATTGACCCATAAATATCCTAGCGACCGAGACTAGCTTGCTGCTCTGCAAACACCGACCGAGACCGACGACGCAGAGCGGCGATTTGGTGGCAGCAACCGAAAAAGGATAACAAAACCGGCTGGGGGTCGATCTGTGGGGCCGGCGATGAAACGTTAACGGAACCATCCGGACAAGGGGACTTTCTTCAGGTCGTCGCTGCAGCAATGGCAGCAACTTGAATGAGCGACTTTCGAGGGGCCCTTCTGCTGGAGCATATGTCGTTGTCGTCTACAACGGCGGGATGGAAAGAACTAAAGCACTTATGGGATTTAGTGAATGGATGAAATTTTCCGGGAGATAAATCTCGTTGATTGTACTTCGGCGACAACTGCGGGCGGTGCTGGTGGAACAGTGCGACCGACCGACGCACGCACGGTGTCCTCTGACTAGAGCCACATTGCACACAATTCATTTGTTGATGGTTATTTCGAGAAGTTTGCCTGCCATTGTGACTGGTGGCGATTGAAGTGAGGTAAAGTGGGATGCCATTGTTTGTACGTTTGAAGGATAAACTTTGACACAAAGCGAGGGTTCTTTCAAAGAAGCGTGCGCTTCGACTGCTGAGGGACTCCCGGAGATTGTACTGTTGGGAGGCTGGGCGAAGCTGCACGTTTGAATAGATAACCGATATAATGTAAAGCTTTAGCTGAGTGAAGTAATGTTTTGATAAAAGAACGCAGCGGCTTCATAATGGGGGTCTGTCTGATGACTTGTTATTCGAAAAATTCCCAAGTTAATTTTTTTTAAGAGGGAAAGACCTGGCTTCGCTAAAGGAGCAGTATAGCGTCACTTCAGTTTGTTCTGCAGGACATAGAAACATTCTGAGGAATGAGAAAGACTAGCATCCACACTTCAGCGTTCGACCACAATGGATGTGCGGCACCTAGGACTACTTAGGTTTTTCTCTTAGAACCGCCTCTGTTTTAGAACACACAAGTCCAAGGCTGTCGTGGAAAAGTCGTAGCTTCATCTCAAGCAATGCCTTCCATGTTCGCGTTCCCTGCAGAAGGCTGTAACAACATCTATTATACCAACGCCACCAACAACTTGTCACTTTTTTTTATTTTCATTCTTTAACCTCTTCCGCGGTGTTCTCTTCTTCTTTGCGCTTCTTACCGCTTCCGACAAACACGACTCGATCTTCCTGGTTGGCAGCGCTCCCGTGAAGTCACAATCACCTTTTAACAGTACGCTTCCTTGTTTACATACCACCATCTAGCGATTCTCTTTCATCTTCAACACCATTCAGAATCGTTAATATATTCCATTAACCACACCTACGAAAGCGCTGGCCGAGCGAACTTCCATTAACCATCTACCCGTGCACATGTGGAGGTGTTCCTTAATTATAACTCTCTCGCCTGCAGCCCCTCCCGCCAGCTGACAAATGTGTGGCAAGGCTCTTAATCTCTACACGTGACGCACGCAAATCCTTTGTTATCCCATGCTTTGAAACGAAAGAGAAAAAATGACACACTCCATGTTTGCGTATTCTGCGAGCCCACAAAATGAATATTCGCACCACGATGTTCCAATTACTCTTTTACAGTCGGTGGCGGCAGCGGCGTTTCCGCCCTCACTAATCCACAGCACGCAGCGCAAGGTTGATTTTTCACTCATTTCGTCCTGGCCATGCATATAATTGAAACGTTAAGCATCTTTACGGGGAGGAGGAGGTGGAAAAGTCTCTCCGCATGAGGCACCTAGGTGATGCCGGAATGCGTCAACGGGCTAATAACATGCGACAATGAAACCATAGCCCAGCGTGCCATTCCGCACGGAGGACATTCCTGCTTGACGACGGCACGGTGAAATTCTATTTTCAGAAGGTTACTCGGTTGCGGGCGAATGAGTGTTTAAGTATCCTGATCCTGAGTGCGGCCGTTAGCCGAGAGTGATGGTCTGGAATTTGTCATCGCACTCGTCGGAAATGACGAAGGGCATTGAGGGGGTGAGGAGTGAAGGACACTGCCACACGCTCTGGGTGTGCTTACTTGCTAAGTGAGGTTTAGCATTTGCAATTATAAACGCAGCGGAAAAGAATGTGGAATCTGTTCAGGTTCGCAGGTATAGGCGCTTAAGTGAAAACCTTGCTTATTTTTTCTGGAATCTAGTGGTGAACGATAAGTTATTATCCCTGGACAACTACTACCTTTTTCCCCGTCTCTCTGTAACGTCAACAGAAATCTCACAGCAGACTGCTGCCATTCAGGACAGTGATCAAATTAACAAGCACAAGATAATTGTGTAAGATTAAACGTGCATTATTGCACGGTACTGCCTTCTAGGTGGTCACGCCAGTTGACCACTAACGAATACTAGAAGCTGCATACACGAGGAGGAAATACAAAACATTCATCCTCTGTTCCTGCCCAGATCTGATGTCTCACCGGGATATAAACTCCAATGAGCTCTCTTTTTCACTGGTGCGTGGAGTCTGAGTGCTGGCTCAATCGAATAATCAGGTCTAGCAGCACCTCTTCAGCCTGTAGCATTGGTCTTCGTGAATACGGTGAGTAAAAGCTGATTCACACATCGACGTACACCAACCGGCAATTGCTGGCTGAAACGTCATGTCTTGGAAGATGCAGAGTTTCAAAACACAAACCCTTTAACTTCTCAAGCGAAAAGGATGACTAAGACAACGCGTCATCAAAAATGTTAAACAATGTGGGCCGTAACTTATCGGCGACCCAATTTTCTTCCAACAACACAATAATGCACAAATGGCGATGTCAAGCTGATCGACAGTCTCACAGTTCCCTTCATCATTCAATCTAATCTGAAACTGAATCCGACCGTGGACTCTGTTCTCTGGTCGGCTAGATAGAAAACAAATATTCCTCAACATCCACTGAACCTCCCACGCGCAGCTTAATACTGTAGAAAAATTAAACCCCTGTCAGCAAGTGACTAATATTCTGCATTTGCTCCAAGAACTCTTTGAAAGTACGTTTCCCTTCCATAGCCTGGATGAAAACAATAACTAATTGAAACTTTGAAACCACCAGTGCCCTCTACAGTCGACCACTCGACCTAGACTCGTTAGTACACACCTTCCACCGAATCAGCATCAATCGATGACACAAACGAGTGGCGCCTAATTCCATGGCAGCAAGCAATTATGTTTCCATCTCCGCTTTGAGATAACATCCACTTGAGGCATATGGTCGTTTGGTGAAAACTTCCTGGAACTACTCGAGAGATGATTAAAACACACACACACACAGCTGGAGTGACTTTATTTCAATTAAGTCCTAACCAATACCTCGTAGTTTTCCAGTTTAATCTCCTCGCCACCGTACGGCAGATAGAGGCAGCTGTGTGACGGATGAACCTTGCCGACACTTAAGCTGCCGTTATGGTGACCACGTCCGACAAAGAGCGTCTCCCCGTCGCTGCTGTTGCCCGCTGGGATAGCTTCCGGTGGAACGTTGCCACCCTCGGCTGGCACCCATCTGAAGCCGGCGCCGACAAGGACCTGGAACTCGTCGCTCTTGACCTCCTCCCCGCCATGGCAGACGTAGGCGCCACCCTTCGCGGGGATAACCTTAGCTGGCAACATATCACCACTGTGACGCAGCCGCCCCACATAAATGGTATCGCCGTCGGAATCGTGTCCTGCTATCAACGCGCCGTCGGGAATACTGTCAGCTGTTGCGTCCAACCACTTGTCTGGTTGCACCAGCACTTCGTACGATGTCAACTTCACTTCCTCCTCCCCGTACGGGATGTACAGACAGCCGTGAGATGGATGCACTTTACCGAGGGTCAGACTGCCCTCGTGCAAGCCACGACCTGCGTACAAGGCCTCACCGTCGCTCGTCAGGCCGCACTTGATGGCCGTCGCTGGGACATTTCCGTCGCTGTCCGGCGCCCACTCGTAGTAGAGGCCACAGAGAACGTCATAATTCGGCACTTCGTGCTCTTCGCCGCCAAAGCAAATGTATGCTTTGCCTTTGTTAGGGATTACCTTGGCTGGCAGCAAATCACCATTGTAGTAAGCGCGACCGACATAAATCGTGTCGCCGTCGGAATCAACTCCTGCATGGACGGCTAGCGGGGCAACGGCTCCCCCCGATTCTGGTTGCCAATTGTGATCTGAAATTAGAAGAGAGCTTTGGTCTATAGTGTGGTTCTTAATGTGGGACAGTTAGTAAGGCTGTGTACTTCTGCTGATTGGATTTCTAAGCGAAATGAGACTGCGGTTGGCACCGCATGTCAGCGCACCCTGGTTGTCGCAACGCGGGGACATAGATTTTGGGGAATTATCAGGTTTTGCTCGGTTAAGGGTTGAGCCCTGATCTGCTCATCAAAATTAGGACTGAAGGCAACCACGTCAATGCGGTGATGTGAAGGCTGATCCTTCCTTTAGTTAGAATTGTCATCGAGTTGTAATCTGAACACGATCTTTGACTACGGCTATGTAAACCTGACGCATAGAGCGTCGAATTTGAACTTGAAAAGAGGTTCGCATGAGTTTGACTGAGATCTTGGGGATGTTAAGGCATTTCAGAGTCAGTTGCATGTTGAGCAATCGTGGCGCAATCTTCACTCCCTTTGATCTGGTCCAACTGCTTTGCTGGCACCTAACGGTCACCTAACTAACGCTTATTTTGTGGTGGACTATTATATGGAGTCGAGTGAGTTCAATGAGTAATGAAGCAGCACCCAATGACTAGATCTGTCGAAAACATGTCCGCAGTCCATTTTCATGACAACAGCCAGGCTGACAGAATTGCACATCGCCCGCCCAGACATCAATTTGTTAA
Source organism: Eristalis tenax (assembly GCA_905231855.2). Lineage (NCBI taxonomy): Eukaryota > Metazoa > Arthropoda > Insecta > Diptera > Syrphidae > Eristalis > Eristalis tenax. The sequence goes on along the minus strand of HG993128.1, from coordinate 39,885,981 downwards.
ATTTCGCTACGGCATGCAGTAGGGACTTCATCGGACCCAAGAACTGAATGAAACCGACTATGGACAAGGATGTGTGATCGCTGACTGAACTTCGATTAAAAAAAGGGGTCAATTCAACCAATGCCCATCAGAAGTTCACTCTGCGATGTGGATTGTGAATGTAATTGGTGTGAACGAGGAAAGCTTGCCCGGCGAGTGAAATCTCAGTTAGAAGGATCTACAAGGAAGGCAACAGTGTGGTCGCCAGATGGCGTTTATGAACGAACTGATATGTGCAGTGGCAGTAAGTTGAGGCTTAAAATACCCAAGAAGTCAAAATCGACACCCACCACCTATCCGTCAATTTCAGCGTGCACAGCGCTCAGCTATTCCCCGCCATGTTTATTCTTGGCATTCCTGCCAAACTTGTCATATGGAGATTTCCATCTGCTCCACGGAGACCTTCAAAGTCAAAAGCTACATGCGTCTTTTTCGACATCATTCTCGAGAAGGTCGTGAAAAACTCACATGCCAGCGAAAGTAATTCGAAAGCCTGTACAACTGGATGACATTGACGTGATTGGCAGAACACAGTGCGCCGTCTTTGACGGCTTTTGCTGGCATTGAGACGGAAGCGGCTAAAACGGATCTGGTGGTGTATGATGTCCCCGAGACAGAACGACGTCTTGCACGGAGTGTCACAAGGGACAGCTATAACTGCCACGTAGTCAAAGACTTCGTACCACCGTGAACAGTACAAATCACATTGGAACTAAGATTATCAACCAAGTATCTGGAGAAGAATGTTCGACCACGAACTGGTACAGTGACATGAGCTGTACCAACGCATTAGTTGGCTGGGCCAGGAGGAGCGTGTGGACAACTTAGCTCCGGCTGGAAGACTCTTCGACTTCGACCCTGTCAGGTAGCGAAGGACCTCAACCAGCTTGGAGTGCGAAACATGAGACAGATAGCCAGAAATCGCGATACTTAGAAAGTCTAGTTGGTTGAGCCTCAGATTCACCACAGGCTGAAGCGGCATCAGAACAAGAAGAAGTATATTTTCTAATGTGTCTACTAACTATAGGAAATATTGTAAAATAAGGGACAATACTGTGTGAGGAGTGAGTGGTAACGCGATGTATTTCTTGGAAACATAGCCGACGCCCAAGCAACTTATGTCTGGTTCTGGTTGAGGACATAAGACGACATTGAATGTTCCTCACCGCCTCTTCTGTTTTTTTGTCGCAAGCCCTGTCTTCAGGCGAATTCTGCGTGGGGACCCAACAGTGCCTGGTGTTGTTACCCACCAGCATATGGCACTGCTCTCTATGCAAAGAATGATGATGCCACTTTATATTTTTATGAGAATAAGCCTGCATTCAATAATCAGTTAAAACTATCGTTTCAAAGTGAGCGTCATAGGGAGCGACACATCGAGCAATGTGCAGTCTCTTCTCGTAGAAAGGTCAACGTTTTATTTCCAACATCTGACTGAGACGGCAGTTAAATGACCAGGTCTGACGAAAATCGTCCAGTAAACTCTTTAAGTGAGTACCATAAAAACAGTTTCAGTGAAATCGTCTCTTGAAATCTAATCTAATCAGAACGTTAAAATCTTCCAGCTGGTCTTTTGATAAACTGAACTTCTAGTCACTGTCTTGTACTTTTATGTGTTCAATGAATTTTCAAAAATCGAAAAATTGCGCCTAGCAGCGATCACCTTTTTCTTTACAAATTTCAAGATCTCTCGAAAAACACAACACAACAACTGCCCATCATCAGACAACACAGCCCCATTTAAAGTCCCCAATCAGACATGTCGGTCAGCGGTCAATGGACTCTAGGTCCATGGAACCCCGGCACAATAATCAGAAAAAAAAAACAAAAATAAATAAAAATCTGTGTACGTACTCATAATTATTGGTTTTCACCGTGTCTTCACTTCAATAAACGAGAGATCTATCGACTTCACTGACAGAACTGCGACTGAATTGAGTGTAGAACGCCTGTCAGCGGCACCTGCTATCTGTGATTTCCACGACATTGCAATGAATTCAGTGGCGAACTGATAAGAGCTCATGTGTTGGAGCGACTGAAAGTCAGTAGACCTCGTCAAGAAAGTTAAAAGTTAAGACGTGTGCGAGAATATTATCACTACCAGGTGAGTGGGAGATTACGGAATCGGTTATCAGGAGTCGAACGATTGGAGTTGCATATCTCTCATCGAGCGGAGACTATGTCGATGAGGAGAGTGGGATTCGGTTATCAGGAGTCGAACGATATCAGCGATTGGAGTTGCATATCTCTCATCGAGCGGAGACTATGTGGATGAGGAGAGTGGGGCCAGTGGAGGTAGGGTACACCCTCAAATCAACAAGCACGATGCCAGCACGAACACTGACTCGTTACTGTACTGGAAGAGAATCTTGCGTCCGATGTGGGGTGTAAGCTGTTGTGTGGTAAAGCTTGATGGCAACCTATTTGTTCATTTTGAAATACGGCCTGGTTTGTGAGTGTTTTTTATCAGTGACAACCAATGTGACAACAGCCGTTAATTGAATTTCGCATTTGTAAATTCACTGAACAATGCGCAATGACCTGCACACACGCATGAACAATAGAACGGCCAACACGAGTGGTTGTTGTGGAAACCCAGGCCCATGACCACATAGGACTCTAGTCCTACCCGTCTCATGAACAGACGATCTAGCATCGGGTTATCCAATAAGGCCTTACTTTAAACTTTCACTGTGAATGCACCCGTGAACGAATGAGTAACCTGAAACCAGTGTTAAAACATTTTCATCACGGTACAGTTCATGAGCGAACGACGTGCACGGACAACCAATGTAGCAGCGAAATTCGTAGTCGGTGACGGAAACTTAACAACGTTACCGTCAAATATTGGTAGTTAGTTTTTTATCAGCAGATTCCATTGTCTAGGGTACAAAATGCAGGCTGCCAGTGAGATAACTGTCGCCGTTCAACCGTCCTTCGGAAGGTAACGCAAAGCAGTCTATTCCATGTCGTTTCCAAGACGTGTGCATAGCTAAGGCCAGAGGTGTGTAGATAATAGGGAGCCTTGGCGGTCTTGTGGCCGTGGCTCACTTACACCCACGTGTTGGGTACATTGTGCCCATGCTACAGAGTGTTAAACTTCAGTGACACCTACTGCATTCCTAAAACCAGCTAGATTCTTTCTGTTTCTTCCTCATCTCTGCAGCTGTTCGCTGTGTAGAATTCTCGGTCGTATGACATGTGTACAGTACTATGGCATAGTGGCCAGTGTGATTCCGATAAATGATGTGGATCTCTGCTCGCCCTGTATCGGCCAATGAGCCCTTGCTGTGGCTCCAATACTCAGGCCAATCCAGCGAGAACTGACTCGGCCCGGGATTGTGTATTCTAGCATTTTATTTATGGATCTGAACGGTGTTTTGGTAGATGTTGCTGGATATTCTTCCAGCTCCGTATCCTTCATAGCTGTCCGCCTTATCATTTCGTTTTAATTCCAGCATGTACGAGGATATCTCGTTGACCCTCTGACTACATATAGAATATCTGGCTATCAGAAGAGATGGTGATCGATTCACATTCAGTGCCGCCTGATGTGTCGCAGCCACTTCGGCTTGAAAAACGCTGCAGTTGTCCTTTTTTCGAAGAGATCGTAGAAGACCCCTGCCACTGCACTTGCTTTAGTCTTTGAGTCGTCGGTGTATAGGACAATATCCTTTACTGCTATTGCCACTTGTTCGTGCCATTATTTCCGGTAGCGGAAATGTTGATAAAAACTCTTCTCCGAGGCCAGAGCTCAGTTTACCTTTTGTTTTGCACTGCTATCCACATTTTGACCGCATGATTCTCTCTTCCAAAAGCCTCAGAGAGGCAATGCTAAAGCCGAAGAGGCTATGCTGCTGCTACAGATTGAGTCGAAAAGAGCGAGGAAGAAGATTGCCTCGAGAGCTGCCATCCGTGTTGTTCTGACACAACCTGATATGCCAAGGCATAGCGATATATTGATATATTGTCTCCATTGCTTTACACCACACCGAACAGATATAGGTTAAGATGGGTCTTACTGTATACTAGCTGTCGTTTGAGACTCCACGTGTTACCGTAAATTGGCTCCGCTAAAACCATACAACGTCGAGCTACCTCAAGAACTCAATCCACTTATATGTATGTTAAAGGAGCGGGCTCGAGACACAGGCACAGGCGCGGCCATTTCGCGGGCATCTCCGAGAACATGCACCGCTCGACTAGAATCCCTGACTATGAAAGTGTTTTCTAAGCGGAGGTCAAGGTAGTCAACTAAGCAGCCATAAGTGCCACTGGTAACAAATTACCATTCCAATTGGCTCTCAATGCCATCAAAGCAATTGCGACCACTTCAATCAAGTCCAATCAGGTCGCATATTGCGGCGAAGTCTAAAACTAAAAGATCTCAGCACACACTCGAGGGACATCACCCGCAATAAAGCAGCGGATCAATTTACCGGCAAAGTGATAGAGACATCCATGCCAGGAAATCCTATGGATGTCAAGAAAAAAGTAGAAGACATAATCATAAAAGCGTCAAAGGTGTTGTCCAAGCTGAGCAAAAACCGACAGACTAATTCAGAGCGACAAAATGTTGCTAGTGACGGTGTTTGGAGCACTAACTGGTCATAATCATCTGAATCCTTGAACCGACAATGGGACAAGCCAAGGACTAGCAGAGACTGTGGTGACGAAGAGGAAAAAGAGAACACTGTCTCAGTCTCTGCTAACTGAGACACAGAATACTGAGAGAATATTTCTTCCAAGACCTGCAGGTTCCATTAAGATCATAAGGGTACGAGGATGGCTGAAGAACACAAAGAATACGGAAGTACGGAGAGGCAGTGTGGATTCCCTCCCAAAGTTCTACTGAAGCTAACCTGCAGTCAATTGAGATCGCTACAGAGACATGTTGCAACGTTTTTTCCTTAGTCAATTGGATAGACTATACTTTAATTATGTGTGGTTTCAAAAATACTGGAACATCGTCACTCGCAAGTCACACAGCGAGTGTAACAATCGATCAACGTGTTGTATAGACATACGAGTAGTAACCTCTCCATTGGTACCCAAAATTATGTGATTTAACATCACTCTCTATGGACTTACGTTAAATCAATGGTTTATTTCAACAATCCGGCGTTGTCAAAGAGCGCAGAGACAATACGCAGGGTGAGATAACGATCCTTTCCGTCGAACTGTGTACCCGAGTCATCGACAATTGGGCTCAACGAATCAACAGCTGCAAACGTGTCTTGTTTAAAGACTAAGCTAACCTTATAACTTGAACCATTCACACATCTCCCCTGATCGGATTCTAGACAACTGCAACATCGTGAACATACTCTTCTCATACTCGAACTAGAGTCAACAAGTCGACTGGCTACACTCATTCAAATATTTGTTAGACCGGAACAAGATCGTGCACTGATCAGTTGGATTGTGTCGAAAGCCAACGAGCTCTGATACGACAAATTGATGTTCTCTTGAAGCCCTTCGAGTTGTTTTCCTTTTTTCTCTTTGCTCTAAGTGCACAGCAACCAACGGGTATTAACCCCTCAACCGGGAAGAATATTCAAACTCGCAACAACATGCATTTACAGACCCAAGTGATACGACGGAGGAGTCCGTCAAAGTTGGAAGCTCTTAGCTGTTTCAATATTTCAAGAGCATCAAAGAAGTCGGTGAGCGATTCCAATCGCGGGGATGAAGCGATGAAGGGATACCATCCCCCAAAGAAAAAGGGAAGACCATGCAGAATGATGAGGAAAATTGCTCTCATTTAATATTCATTACAATTTTGAAATTTTTTTCATCTCCTCACCCACGGCTTCACACGCTATCCGTCCCTCGTCATGATAATGAAGAGTGGGATCTTAGGGGTGTTCATCGATGGTAGATGTTGCTAGAAGTTCCTCTAGGCTCCATCTTCAAACCAGCAGCATCGTCGTTGACTGTGATGGATGATGTGAGAGTTTGTCTTGCCAAAGGTACGAGTAAGCCTTAGCACCACGATGCGGTCATTTTGTTACCGTCATCACACCGTCGTCGGTGGAAGAAGGATATCAGTTATTTTCCCTTAATGAATTCTCATTTTATACGAGGGGGATGACATGTATCGGGTTGGGTTGGGGGTTTGCTGAATAGGAGTCCCGAGGTATAACTAATGACGATGAATGCGAATATTAGCTGAAGGAGAGAGTTTCTGCTTTGCCCCAGACGCGCGTTCATTTAAGGATCCACGCTAATGGGTTGGAAAGTCTGATTTGCTTAATCCCGAGATTAATACACAGCAGAGGTTTGTGGAATGTGCTTCCAAACAGTCTTTCAGCTGTTGCTGAGAAATTAATGACTTCCAAGAGGAGAGATTACGAGAAACTCTGTGATGTGCAAGAGATTAAATTCGTCCACATGCGAACGAATGAAGTGTAGCTGAAGAAGTTTTGTAAAAGTGAAGAAGCCTGGCTTTTGTCATGTGTTTTCTAGTAAAATGGATATTGCTTGTTTGTCTTAGCCGGTGGTTCATTGTACAGGATGATCCCTCTGTCGGCAAGTCATTGTCGTTGGAGACAAAGCCTTTGTGTTTTCCTTTTCACCGCGACTCCTTAAGTGGATAAGTGAAGATGAGAGATGGGATGTTTGTGCACTTCACGCAGCCACCTTTGCAAGCACATATGATAACGTATTGGTTCTTAAGACTAATTGCTGACTTGCATTCGGTGTAAAGGTGAATTTTAGGCGGAATACGAGCTTCTCAGTAAGCCGTCACGAGGGGACATCTGGGCCCCTTAAGATGTAAGTGGGGGCGAACGCACCCGTGGGCGTGCGTGTTATGATTAGGGGACGACAGCGAAACAGGTTGTTGACGTAACTCGCGAATCAACTAAGGACCCCAGGTTGTCCTTGCGTCAGCACAATCGTACACTTAAACAGAACAATCGATTGCACATTCGAACTCTTTGAAGTCTCGAGCCTATGGCAATTGTTCATGATCACACGTATACTCTTATGTCAAGCCAGAACCTGGTTCGCTGTAGGGCGACATTCGATTTCCAGCCTTTTGGCATCGCCGCTATTCCCACTAATTTCTGTTAAAGCCTAGATAAGTTTGATTGCATTTCTCAGCAGTTGTTCATTTGCATACACATGACTCCACAAGGTCACACTCGCATTAGGCGGTAGTCGCAAATGTCACTTTCTTATGACTTACTCATCCAATGGAACAAGTACAACTGAGTGTCATAACACTAAATGTACATAGTATCCGTTCCCACAATGAAGTCAGCTACCCATCCCACAGTTCACCCTTGAGGCTTTTTCTCACGTTTTCCTTGCGAACTTGCAGAAAACTAAACACCTGCTGCTTTGTGTGACAACGTAATTAGCCAGAAGTTCAAATTCTACCAACTGTCGGCGCACTCAAAAGTTTCCGTTGCAACATTCCGCAACAGAAGTGTGCCCCCGAAAACGAAATGTACGTAGTTGCAGTGCCGAGCATCGGGCTGGCAGCATTCCATGAATAATCTACATCCACACAATGTGCTTTGGATTGAATTATGAGAGTTGTATGATGGAAACTGGGAGCTAATTCCAAACTAAAAACTATTGCAACTGCTGCAGAAAGGATGCAGGGCGGAGGATGTGCAAATGTGTTGCATTCAGGGTTTGCTTAGTGCTTCATTGAATTTATTGATTGTAATTTTGAAACTTTTCAATGGACCCTCAACATGTGCCGATATATTGGCCCACCTTGTCCCACAAGTTGAAGGGAATCCTTGAAGACACTGGAAAGAATGGTGTGGTTTGAGTGCAGGAAAGTAGTGATTTATGGGTAAGCTGATTGGACGTCAGGCGTGCTATAAATCGGTACTGATGCAAAATCTCAGAGTTTCCCAGTCTCATCTGGGAGTTGTTTCAAAATAAGTCCAAATTTCAAACCGATTATTTCGGTGAAATGGGAGAGGGATCGATCACAATTCACAGTTCCTAAACTGAAGCGTGTGGCATATAACTTGGCCAGGTACGCGAACAGGCCATACACAGGCGTATGAGGGAATGAACTGGATTTCCAGAGGCGTCATTGCAAGAGACGTCAATAGGAATAGTCATAACTTTAAATTTGGAGTAGGCTTATGCGTTTTAGTTCAATCTAGTTCATTGAACTAGTTCCTTCTTCTAGTTCATTTAATGTAATGCAGTACACTACTCAGGAATGTATAGCAAAGTCCGTCTGACAAAACATTTTTTCCACATTTTTCTTAAGTCTAATGAGAAAATAGATAGGGACGAAAAATTCACTCATAAAATTATCATTAAATGTTCATCAATTGGAAAAAGTCAGACCAAATTACTTGAGAATTGTAATTTTCGCTTCACATACACCGCCGACAATGCAACGATGCTCAATGTGCCCGTGCTACGGTATGCAAAAAAAACCCGGATGAGCAAGCCTAATGCCTATGCACTCAAAAAGCAAAAAAGCAAAACGCTCAATTCAGTTCGATTTATTTCGGTTGTTCTTATTGAGTTACATGCATGCTGAACTAAATGAACTCAAATAAAGTGACATTCTGAACTAGTTCACATAGGTCACTAGTGAACTAGTTCGTTCTAGAACTAAACAGGCCTAGTTTGGAGAGCGGTAATTTAGATAAAATTTCATTTTGTGAGACTAGAACTAACCATCTCGCTCTGATCCGATGTCAGACAGCAACTACTGGCTTCATCCAAGACTTCATCATCCAGTTGCTACCTTATACAATTGTGTGGTCCTGTGTTAGAAGTTCTTCTTGTTCAGAGTCCTCTTCATATAATTTCAGCCTAATCGGTTGAGGCTCACTTTTGAAAGTATCGCTGTGGATAGCTCGCACTGTGTATAAGTCGTGGGGAGAACTGGAGATTACGCCAGCAGCTTCTCAGACTCTGATACGTGACAGATATACGATTGCAAACACAATTGGGTGCCGCGACCATAAGTGCATCATTGATTTAAGATCGGCCTCAGACTTCCACTAGGAAGAGGAAATTCGCCATAAGCACGAAGTCTAATTGGTAGTTGACCATTAAGCACAGTCGACATCTGGTGCTGGATAAAATAGCACATAGGATAACTGGTAGTCTACGAGTATGTTAAGGAGAATCCCACCGGGAACTATATATACCCCTGAAGCATTGATTGGAGAACACTCTTGGAAAATACATTGAGCACGTATATAGATGGAGTACACCAGGGTTTGAAGAATCAATCGAAAATTCTTGTGTACACCGTGAAATGCTGGCAAGTCTAAAGCCATATTTTTAGCGAACGACATTTAAATAAATCACCCACAAACCCGACATATTTAAGTTTTCATTTGACTCATTATCAAATGCCTAAGTCGATCTTAAACATACAGCGTGAGTTAGGTTTTTAATTGTTAAGCCGACAGCACAAAGAAATTCAAAACAGCTTCACACAACACACGCCCATGCCATTACGGTGGCAGCTGTCGACCGACCGACCTGCCAACAATGAGAGAGACCGCAAGAAGTTTTCACACGAAATCATGGAAATCGTTCTCGTAATTACTTTGCGGTGGTCCACTTTGCGGTTAGCAAGCAGGGACTTGCTCCATCCACTTCCAAATGGCCATTCACAAATAAGTTTACAACTTCTAGTCAAAGCGGATGTTTGCACTTGACAAGTAGCCCTCGCACTGAAAACAATAACTCCACACGCTCCCACTTTTACCCCACTTTGCATTCCGCAGTCGTCCATGGACCATGTCAAACGGACCCGCATCGATGGCGTACCTCAAAAGTCATCGCTCCACATGACGGCTGGACTTATTCATTCAAAGGTCCGACTGAATGGAGAGCAAAGGCAAAACTCAAACAAATTTCGTTCAGTGCCCAGCCCTCAGCCCACTGCGGCCGCACCCATCCTGTGAGCGAAATTGTTCGAAAAGTTATTCCAAGCTTCCGGGATAAGGCCGTTGTGTACGGGTCCAATGGAAAAAGTAATTAACTTTCTGCTTTGTCGGTTGCCATGCTTTGTGGATGGCGTCTGCATCTGGGCGCAGGGCATGGCAGCGTGACGGGGAAAGGACACTTAGGTGTCGGTTCATGGTTTACTGCTGCAGTTCTCTGGAGGCCTGGAATTGGCTTTCTTTCCTTTGTTCCGCTTCCTTTGGCGATGTCACTGCAACTTAGCGCACGGAGGGGTTTTAAACGGAAGGTAATTTTGTTGCGAGTCTGTTATGATTTACAGGGTAACGTTTGCTCTTGGTATGAGTCCCCCTGTATTACACACCGACGCGACGGTAACAAAGGAGGTCTCCATTTAAATTGGAATTGGAGGTGGATGCTTAGGAGGTGCTGAGCACGAACATAACGTGCACGGCTTGAAGGAATGAAGGGTAAGGAAAGTAGGACTGTCTGCCAGAACATCCTTGTGAACTTTTCCTCTCACCGGCTTCTGCAGTGCGAGTGGGCTCGCTCTGAAGGCCGGAGGAAGTCTAAGACCTTTTATTTTGGTGCTCTGGATCACTGCTTGAAAGGCTTTCGAAATGGGCTTTAAGCGGATGCTCTTTGATGAATATTTTAATTGAGAATAGTAAGCATACGAAACATCCTGTCAGGATGCCTGTTGATGGAGCTGATAAGGATATACGTGCACACATATGACCTTCTACTTACCCATACTCAAACATGAATCCTTCCTGCTTTGGGCGTGTATACATGTATAAATGACCTCGAAAAAAAACAAAAACAAGGGACAAGGGTTGAGAGAGAGTATACAAGGATAATATAAATGAGATTTGTATCCCAAGAGGAGGATGAGGATGAGGATGAGGATGAGGATGAGGATGAGGATGAGGATGAGGATGAGGATGAGGATGAGGATGAGGATGAGGATGAGGATGAGGATGAGGATGAGGATGAGGATGAGGATGAGGATGAGGATGAGGATGAGGATGAGGATGAGGATGAGGATGAGGATGAGGATGAGGATGAGGATGAGGATGAGGATGAGGATGAGGATGAGGATGAGGATGAGGATGAGGATGAGGATGAGGATGAGGATGAGGATGAGGATGAGGATGAGGATGAGGATGAGGATGAGGATGAGGATGAGGATGAGGATGAGGATGAGGATGAGGATGAGGATGAGGATGAGGATGAGGATGAGGATGAGGATGAGGATGAGGATGAGGATGAGGATGAGGATGAGGATGAGGATGAGGATGAGGATGAGGATGAGGATGAGGATGAGGATGAGGATGAGGATGAGGATGAGGATGAGGATGAGGATGAGGATGAGGATGAGGATGAGGATGAGGATGAGGATGAGGATGAGGATGAGGATGAGGATGAGGATGAGGATGAGGATGAGGATGAGGATGAGGATGAGGATGAGGATGAGGATGAGGATGAGGATGAGGATGAGGATGAGGATGAGGATGAGGATGAGGATGAGGATGAGGATGAGGATGAGGATGAGGATGAGGATGAGGATGAGGATGAGGATGAGGATGAGGATGAGGATGAGGATGAGGATGAGGATGAGGATGAGGATGAGGATGAGGATGAGGATGAGGATGAGGATGAGGATGAGGATGAGGATGAGGATGAGGATGAGGATGAGGATGAGGATGAGGATGAGGATGAGGATGAGGATGAGGATGAGGATGAGGATGAGGATGAGGATGAGGATGAGGATGAGGATGAGGATGAGGATGAGGATGAGGATGAGGATGAGGATGAGGATGAGGATGAGGATGAGGATGAGGATGAGGATGAGGATGAGGATGAGGATGAGGATGAGGATGAGGATGAGGATGAGGATGAGGATGAGGATGAGGATGAGGATGAGGATGAGGATGAGGATGAGGATGAGGATGAGGATGAGGATGAGGATGAGGATGAGGATGAGGATGAGGATGAGGATGAGGATGAGGATGAGGATGAGGATGAGGATGAGGATGAGGATGAGGATGAGGATGAGGATGAGGATGAGGATGAGGATGAGGATGAGGATGAGGATGAGGATGAGGATGAGGATGAGGATGAGGATGAGGATGAGGATGAGGATGAGGATGAGGATGAGGATGAGGATGAGGATGAGGATGAGGATGAGGATGAGGATGAGGATGAGGATGAGGATGAGGATGAGGATGAGGATGAGGATGAGGATGAGGATGAGGATGAGGATGAGGATGAGGATGAGGATGAGGATGAGGATGAGGATGAGGATGAGGATGAGGATGAGGATGAGGATGAGGATGAGGATGAGGATGAGGATGAGGATGAGGATGAGGATGAGGATGAGGATGAGGATGAGGATGAGGATGAGGATGAGGATGAGGATGAGGATGAGGATGAGGATGAGGATGAGGATGAGGATGAGGATGAGGATGAGGATGAGGATGAGGATGAGGATGAGGATGAGGATGAGGATGAGGATGAGGATGAGGATGAGGATGAGGATGAGGATGAGGATGAGGATGAGGATGAGGATGAGGATGAGGATGAGGATGAGGATGAGGATGAGGATGAGGATGAGGATGAGGATGAGGATGAGGATGAGGATGAGGATGAGGATGAGGATGAGGATGAGGATGAGGATGAGGATGAGGATGAGGATGAGGATGAGGATGAGGATGAGGATGAGGATGAGGATGAGGATGAGGATGAGGATGAGGATGAGGATGAGGATGAGGATGAGGATGAGGATGAGGATGAGGATGAGGATGAGGATGAGGATGAGGATGAGGATGAGGATGAGGATGAGGATGAGGATGAGGATGAGGATGAGGATGAGGATGAGGATGAGGATGAGGATGAGGATGAGGATGAGGATGAGGATGAGGATGAGGATGAGGATGAGGATGAGGATGAGGATGAGGATGAGGATGAGGATGAGGATGAGGATGAGGATGAGGATGAGGATGAGGATGAGGATGAGGATGAGGATGAACAGTTTCTTTGACCTGTTTAAATTAATCCAAATTTGAAAGCCACACCTTCATATGACATCTGCCTTAAAGAGATTGTGAGTCACTGCAGGTTACTGCACGAAAAGTTACATTCTAATTTTGAACCGTGTGCAGAGAACCGGAGTAATCCTATCATTAATTAGTTCCTCTGCCTACCGAAATTTCGGCAATGAAACAGAAAAGTGGCTCGAAAAGGGAATGAGAAAACCACCGTTCTCTCCCGATGCCTGCGTGATTTGCAAAAAACTATGGTGCGGAGAATTTGATCCCATTTGATATGCCCTGCGTATTTAATCTTATCGCAGTATGCGTCAAATTGCAAGCACTGCCGCATCCATCAAGAAGTAAGTGGTTGAGCGCTACGGCAACTGCGACTATATAAAGCTCCTCACGAGTGGATATTATATCAGTTCACATCTGAGTGCGATCCAGGAACCATTTGCAATGAGAAGTTTATTTGTGGGGCTTCTTTTAGCCGTGTTGACTCTAATTTGTGTTGAAGCCACTAAAAAGGACACCAAGAATGACACACCATTGGTCGACTTTTCCGAAGCCTACAACCGTCATGAGCAGAATCAAAAGCTGACAGAGGGCGCAAAAGCCGATGATCAATCTAAACTGTGGAGAGGCGGAGATAAACACGGAAGCTCTTATGAAAAATCACCATCACATCCAGGCTCGCCACATTATCCAGGAAATCCAGGCAATCCAGGATCACCAAGCCTTCCTGGTAAACCTGGGTCTCCAGGCAATCCAGGATATCCTTCCTATCCACCCACTTACCCAGGCTCACCACCGACACAACCAGCTCATCCACCAGTTCCCGGCTATACACCATTTCCAGCATATCCCGGCATTCCATGGATCCCCGGTCAACCTGGAAATCCAGGAATTCCTGGACAGCCTGGACAGCCAGGCTTGCCCGGCAATCCCGGTATGCCCGGATATCCAGGTAACCCTGGAATTCCCGGATATCCAGGAAATCCTGGAATTCCCGGTTTTCCGGGTAACCCTGGAATTCCCGCATATCCAGGAAATCCCGGATTTCCCGGACATCCTGGAATTCCCGGATTTCCAGCACATCCTGGAATTCCCGGATTTCCAGGACATCCTGGAATTCCCGGATTTCCCGGACATCCTGGAATTCCCGGTTATCCAGGTTATCCCGGGCAACCTGGACAACCCGGTAAGCCCGGCATTCCTGGAAAGCCATATCCTATTCCAGGATATCCGCAATGTTTCTGTGTACCACAGTGTTAACATTTTGAATCGTGCCAATTGGTGGACACCCTCAAGGAATCGTAAATCTGGCGAAAGTCTTTTCCGAAAACCTCTTGACATATTTGATAAACTTCTTGAATAAATAAACTTGTACTTTGGCATACATTGCTTTGTTGTTACTTTAATTTGTTGCTAGAGTGACTGTTGTTCATATACCTTTGCTATCTTACATTTTTTGCTCCCGTAGAGAAGCACTAGAAAGCTTGTAGAATCAAGAATCAATGCCTTAAGAACAGATAAAAAAAGTTAGGTTTTTATGTGAACACATCATTTTAAACTTAAGAACTATGTATGCAAGTAATGTGGCGTATATATGGAATGGAGAGTTCATATCTGGAAGGGAAACAAGGATGCATCTTGAATGCGTTACTGTTTATTCTACTCATCAAATCGAAGTCGGCAGAACACGAATTCCGGCCTTTAAGCATGCGGATGACATTGTGTTCTCTATCACCACTGTGGATGGGTCGCAACGTCTGGTGAACAGGCGCATTGTTTACTGTAAATACTTGAAGAGGAGAAACGGTGGAAATTGTTTCCGAATACGAATATTTAGGGATTTTGGTGTCTTCGAACCTTAATATGGAGAAACATCTACAATCCAAAATAACTGAAGGCAAGCGAGCAATCTCATCGGAAAGGGTTTCCTTGATCAGCAACTTACTCTGGCCAACCGCTGTTTCTATGGGCTCAAGAGACAATTGAGTAAAATAGCAATCTCTCGAGAGACTAAAGGACTCTGTATAATGCCTTATCATTCCCGTCTTGCATGACGGCATAGGCGTAGAGGCATGAATCTAGCCAGGCGTCAACGACTCAAACACCCAAGTTTGTTGGGCCATGTAGAGCGTACGTATATTCAACTCTGAGCCTGTGCGACAACGCTACAAAGGATGTCTACCTACAAGGTGGCGGCTTTGCGTGTGAAACAGAAAACAGCTGGCGAGAGATCGACATTAGGCTTCTCCGTGTTGAGTTTATGGCTTTTCGATTCGGCAAATTTTAATTTAAAATTCTTTTTCAGTGAAAGGTCGTGGTGCATGGTGATTCTAATATATTTATATGCTCTCACCTACTTCAATTATTCCGCTCCCGCTATGCGACCTTTTCCTTTCCGGAGAATAAGCACCTTTGATTTTGCTGTGTTGATATGCAGACAATTGAGTTTGCAGTAGCTTTCCACTTTGTTGATCGTAAGCTGTAGAGAGCAGTAGCGCAAACAATAGTGCTCCAGTTCGTATGCCTTCAACTACAATTCCAGCTGGCAGGTATTCTGAGATGTCTTCCAAGAATAACGAGAATATCAGGGGACTCAGACGACATCCTGGTTTTACTCCGATTTCTATCCCAAACCATTCTGAAAGTTCGTTACCATTCCATGCACTGTAAAGCTTGATAAGAACATTTAAAAGCTTTTATGAGACACCAATTTGCGATGGATTATAAAAGAGACAATTTCTGTTTATAGTGTCAAATTCGGCTAGAAAGTCGACGAAAAAAGCATATAATTTCTCGTATTTCTGAAGTGTACTACAGTTGGATAGAAACATTACTCAGCTCACGCAAGAGAAGCAACAAAATTAAATTTCTACATTATAAATGCTCTAGATCAACATTGTCTCGTCAGCGACTCGTAAGATACGAAGTCGTGAATTTTGAAAGTCGTTCGTCCAGGGGATTTTGCTCAGAACTTCATTTACCTTAATGCCTCCCCTTTCATGCCAATTAAAAAGCTACTTTAATGCCGGTATACCCACTATTACTATTCCCTCGGGTCTGCTATGAGATTACCCTTACAACTTCGAAAAGCCTGAAGGGCCTTATTTCATGCCACCCAGAAAAAAAACCTAGTTACTTACTGCTTCAGGGAACTGTACTCCAAAACAAAAATGTCCATGGAAATGTGGGTACCTACTTTTATGTGAACTTCCGACGGCACAGACTTCAAACTACATCATGACAGGTCCCGCATCTCTAGTTATGCCACCCCGAAACTTCTGTCGTCACAATTCATCTCCTCCCCTCTTAAATGATGAGTTCATACGTTTTCACCTCATCTGCCCACCAACCTCCGCAGAATATCCTCATCATCACACAGATGTCAGGGGACGGGGGAATCCACTTATCCATGATGGAAATTTTAAAAATTTACAAGTCATCCTCAAATAAAATGATTAACTAAAACGCCTCCATCTCGCCACCGCGTCACATCGCCGGACGGGATGCGTAACTCTTAAGCACAAACTTTCACAGCACAAAATACCTTTTTCCTAGCCGAAGATGAGGGAAAAAACAAACTTATAAGCAATGGTCCACTTGCCGTCAGTGATTTTTGAGTTCCTTCGTCCCGGCAATTTGGTCTTCTTTGTCGTGAATCTAGGAGGTCGTACCCAAGACGAAAAAAAAACGAGACAAAAAAGTTTAATGAATGTTAAATAAGATTTTTGTGTGTTCTCCTTTTTGTGTATCTCCTTCTCGGAACGGAAGGAAATGATTCGTTTATTCGGGAAATTTTCTTCTTTTTTTTTTTTGCTTGTTTCGCCTGTTTTGACCTGGAAGACTGGCACTGCGCCATCTCCTTGTGCAATCAGCGGCGACGTATAATGCGGATGGCGTTACAAGTGATAACAAAAGTTCTTAGATTAAATGGACTTTTTATCACGAAATGTTATCCGAGGCCCTTTCTGAACGAACACAGGCTATTCGCCGAACTCCTCCCTGCGCTGATGAAATGGATTCAGAGTAGCCCCGGAGGATATTGACATCAAGAGCATCTAGATACAAGACTTCGCGTGGAATGTATTAAGGAGAAGCGTCTCGATAAGCGACACGCCAACAGTGAGAGATAATTAATTTAACGAATGCCTGCGAATCACACAAGCGACAAAGAGAGAGAGCGGAGATTCAACCGGTTTCGGAATGGACACATTAAATGATTTAATCGAATTCGACCGCAATGAAGACCCAAATCTGTCACGAATTCTGTGCGATGCAAGGAAGCGAATGTTTGATGGGAGTGATATCTTTTGCGATGCCTGACTGGGGGACACATTCAAATTTTCGACTAATTGCTTTGGAGGTTCTCGGTAGTGGCTGTTGGATTAGTTAGTGTCATCTTGTTGCGCTCGGGAGTTCTGAGTGAATGTGACGGAAAGTGTGATTAATTAATGACTACCGATTACTGCATCCTCATTGGCAGCACTTGCCGGTCGGACACTTTGATGGTGGACCACTGATCAGTGCAGCTGCCATCGTTAGAGGTGGCAATAAGAGATGATCCGAGACAAGCTGAAAAGAAGCTGCGAATCGTGATCTAATTAATTTTATTTTAAACATAAGACTTTCTAATTCCGCAAGCCATGGTGGTTTGAGCCTGCGTTTCAACGTTGTAAAATATTTAATTGCCAAGGATCTTCTTGTGTGGCGCTGTTGATAGGTCTCTCCATAAAGGTGTCGCATACTAAGTGCACGCAATGCAACAAAATGTCTGAGCTTGTTTCCGGTGGTTGCTTCTCACGCAAACAAGCACCGCCCTTGTTTCAGTCATCAATCTCACCTGTACCCTTAGTAAACAAAATGCCCACATTTGTACCAGAAATAGGAGGGCTGGTATCGTTTTCGCAGTTTTAAAACTCCGCCACACTGTCAATTGAGAATGCCATGCCAGCCCAGACTGAACGCAACAGTTCTGTTAAGTAGGCAGGTAAGGTTAGTACCTGCAAAACTATGCTCCATATTTCATCATTGTAACCTGGCCCATAGTTGACCTGCATTTACCCTGAAAGTTTGGTCATACTGATATGTAAAGACCCCTTTCTCCCTCTATACCTTCGGCCGTGTTGTGTCTTGACCCTGGGCACTTAAGGGTAGCAATCCCGCAAACAGTAAAATAAAATATGTCTGCCTTGACCGGTTAGTTAGCCCTTGGTGGTTTTAATGTATTTTATGATATCCTTCACATTGACGTTTGCCAAATCTTCGAGGTCGATAAAGGAATAATTACATAAAATGTTGGTCTACTCTCTGCAAGGGCGGTGCACGTGTCGAAGAAGTGCAGTACTGTTTCGTCTTTCTATTCATTCCGTTATCGGGCTCAGCAAGTCTGCTTGCTTTATTGTCAATGAGGCATTGTCCAATTATTAAGCCTACCAGTCTGTTAATTTGCACCCTCTACTCGTCCTAGGAGAGCTTTAAATCCATATCACAAAGTCGGGTTCGCGCGATCTTGCTCTGAAATTTTAAGTAAATCCATTAAACAAGTCGCGCTTTGATGGTTCACAGATAGCAATATCGTAAGCGCGAGCACAAATTTCTAGGTATAGCTACATCTACAAACTCGGACAGTTGTGAAACAAATTTCTTTTATTTACTCGCGATTTTTCACTTCTGGCAGGCTGAGGCAACTGCATGCATAAGTAATTAATTTTTTTTAGAGATTTTATGTGAAATAATTGCACTTTGTCTGGTAAAATGAATTTTAGACCATTTTACTTGTGAAACGCGCACCTTTCGTTGTGATTTGGAAAAGTGAGGTAGCCGCTCTTTATCTTAACATTCACGCAAGCTCGATAAAACGCGCACTGAAGCCTATCAACGTCCAGCAGTGTGGACGAGACTTTGTGACTTGGAAATTATTTTTGCTTAGATTTAGTTCGTTGTGTGTGCCGTTGATTGTCTTCAGTGTGGGAATGAGGTATCTCTTGATTCTGTGCCAGTGTCAGACTCCCTAATTCGTCGGATCTTTTCTTTCTCGGAATGGCCTTGTGTCCAGCTAAGGTTGCATCTGTCCGTTATCTCCTTTCGAGATTGACAGCAAAGTTGTCTCATCTTCGAATAGATCAATGGTGTTTCCAGGGCATTTTTTGCCGCCTGACTATCTATATATAAGACAATAGAGCTTTCACACTTACTGGTAGTCATTCACAGCCTTTTCAAAAGCTGTTAAATCTGTCTGGAATCTGTCTGCAGATATCTTATAGATACCGAGGTTTAAATACGTAAGTCCACTATGAAAATGTGGGGCGGAGAGGAGAATACCTTAATTTAAAGTATGAGGTGGGTGGCTCGCTTCACTCGCTAACAAGATTTTTACAATTTTTTCCGCAGGGCTTAACCCGCTTATCATCCGCTGACGGCATGTCAACAACTGTCTGGCAAGCACCTGGAACTAAAGTTAAATATCCAGATTAAACCTCAATATCTCCTAAACTAGGCAAAACCGTGAATTTTTGTATTTGCATTTTTGAAATTTTGTTCTTATACGGACTGCGTTTTCAAAACATGAGCCACGGAAATCTTAATATCCACCACTTGTGTCATCGTGCTTATCGCTTCCCGGAACGCCGTCGTGAAAATTCTGCACATTTTCAACAGCGTTTTGTAGTACTGTGTTTTCCTGCGCCAGATACCCGTTTCACTCTAAGTGCAGCAACCAATCGATAATCTTGTATTTCATCTTATACCTGAACCTGTGCCTTCAATCTGTCTACAGAGAAAACAGATTTGTCTAACAAACGTACGAGCTCGATCGGGTCACTCTTACACTTAATTGGACCTACATCGTCTGCAATATTTAAACACACATTAATCGCCTTTAACGTGTGTAGCTCGCTTAGAATACCAGCTCTATGGCGGTGGAATTCCCGACGTTGTCCTAGGCTCAGTCTTACCTGTTGGGGATTAGTGCCTTGTAACTTGACGTGGACACGAAGGTGGCTTCCTAGGAATCGAAGAATTGCTTGGATCTCAAGTTCTCTCGAACGTACAAACGCCTAGGTGTGCTCCTGATTTCTTTACCGGTCGATTGTGTAGATCTGAGTTCTCCTATTTTTCGGTAACACGACGATTATTTATGAACACTAGGGATTTACACCAGAATCCTAGTTTGAAATGTTGGCGAGTCACGAGAGTTCTTTTTATGTGACGTCTTGACTTCTCAATGTCATGACGTCAAATATCACAATTTTATTTTCTAGATCGGCCAAGTATACTTCGTCCATCTTAGAGGAAATCCATTACACTCACACCATACACACACACTTCATCGCCGTTCTTCGACCAGGAAAACGAGACTCTCCTAATAGAGTTTCCACATTATCAAAGCAAGCATTATCCAATCATAGTGTTTTTTGTTGTTCAAAATAAGGTCCTGGCCAGATCAGACTGGTATAAATGTTTCAATGACGAGATCTTACCATTCGTATTGAGAGGCTGACAAAATCGACAAGAAATCGACTGCAGCAGTGGAAATCGTGTTCAAGCCAGTTGCAAGCAGTCTCGAAGAACCCAAGTCTTTGCTTCATATCAGTCGATGATAATGTGCTACGGCCCAGGACACCGGCAAATGCGATAGCTGATGAACTTCCCAGGAAGGTGTCAGAGACTCGCCGTGCAACACAATGGACGATCTGTCACTCTGCGAGAGAAGACAGGAGACTAAATCTAGCCAACAGCAGTGGCATTCCTTAGCAACATTCGAGACCACTCTGACATCAGTGTGAAATGGCATTGTTACTTAGTCTAATTGGAGTGCAGTTCTAAGAGGAACCTCGATGTCGAAATTCCAGACAGAAATACTCCGACTGAAGCTGATCAGATCAACTGTATCTCCTAAAATCCCCGATCGACTCCCTTGAACACCACTTGCGTCATTGATGCCATCACAGTGTCTGTCCAGAATAAATGTTATGTCATATCTTTTCCGAGATTCCAGTACGCATCAGTAGCGTAAATCCAGACTAACCGATGAAGGTAGTCGGCGCAATGCAATGCGTTTGTACTTTGTAATCCCATCTCCATTAGCTGCTCTTCGCCCGCCTTCGTTGCGCAGTCACCAACTAATTTGCATCGAAGCGATGGCAATCGAGATCAAGGATTGATGCCCACATCAATCACTCGGTACTTGAGTACAAATTCTAGCTGCCCGGAAGAGTGAAAGGACGTCGAAGAGGTTTATCGACGCACATTTTTGGCAACATGTCGATTTGAACGAAATTGTGTGACTGGAGCCAATGGAAGTGTGTCCTATATAAAGTCGTTTGCTGGGTTCGATTCTACATCATTCTCAGAAAGCGTTTCATTCGAGCATCATGGCAATCGGTCGTTTACTAGTAGTGCTTGTGTTTGCCGTTGCCTTTGTGGCTGCTGC
This sequence comes from Eristalis tenax, assembly GCA_905231855.2. NCBI lineage: Eukaryota > Metazoa > Arthropoda > Insecta > Diptera > Syrphidae > Eristalis > Eristalis tenax. The sequence continues at coordinate 39,864,555 of HG993128.1, read as the reverse complement.
CCCTTTGAAGAAGGAAGTACTCAACCTTCCACCCCTCATTCACTTTTCGGACATTTTCAACACGCACAGCGATGTGGTGGACGACAAATTGACTGAGTATTCGGGCAACTCTCTCAACAGACCGAATCCACAGCAACCGAGCTATACTTATCCGCCGAACAGTGGCTACCCAATATATCCTCAACCGGGATATTCTCAGCCAGGGTATCCTCAAGCGGGGTATCCCCAGACGCCATATCCTCCGATTGAATATCCTCAGATCGTGTATCCGGCCTATGTTCCAATTAGTTATCCCTACCCACAACCCTCTTCCAAATATCCCCCGTATCCCCCGTACCCACAAATGCCCCCGTACCCACAGTATCCACCCTATCCACCAACCTATTCAATTTATCCATACCGCCAGCAGGACGTAGACATAGTCGAGCGCTACTGGAAGTTCAACGACGACGGCAGCAAGGAATACAAGTAAGATCTCTCAAAGTTGTGGGAATGTCTTCTGATCCAGGATCCTTCCAGATTGGTCATGAGCAACGGATTGAACATTTATCAGAAGGTGCTCAACAACGCTGGCGACATGGACAACATCCAGTTCATCGAGGGCTACTACTCTGACAAGCGTGACGACAACACCTTCCTGAACACATATTTCAGTGCCACCAACAATGGATACTCCGCCTCATGTAAGTTCGGAGAGAGATAGAGAGTTGATCATTTCTAGAATGTGATTTGTGCCTTGGGTTTCAGCCGAAATATCGAACTCTCAACCATCGTATCCGGACACCAAGGAGATGTTGACCTACCAACCGACACTTTCTCACCGGAAGACCAGGACCTAGGGATTTTGATTGGGTTTTTGGAAATGAACTTATAACAAGACAAGAGTCTTTTAGAATATCGAAATAAATTTTGGGTTACCGGTGCTTGCTTTCAAATTCTTTTGTTTTCTTGTTGTGATGGCATGTGGGCAAGTCATTCGTTTAGAGGTTGTTGCGAAAGACTTGGGGTTTGTCCTTCAGTCGGATGCTCCCCCAACAATCCTCCTGCTAAAAAGAAGTTGATCACGAAGCCTGAAATGAACAACTAGTGAGATTACTCGTCATAAATCGTGTCAAACAGCGCCACATGACTGGGAAGGATATGTTTAAAGACCAGATGCCAGTTTGCTTGGGGTTCTTTAGAATTCTTGATAGCTTCGTGACCATAATGAGAAATATCGATCTCATAGTATGTTGCAAAGCAGTCTCTTCTTTCTGTGTGGTAGGTACTTTAGGGCAAAGGATTTTGGAGTATTGTCAGATTAGTGTACCAGCAGTAATGCTAGCTTAAATGGGTGGGAGTTAGCCCCATACATGACAGAAGCTCAGATTGCAGACGTTGAAGGGAGTAACCTGATGTCGACGAAAGTTGATACGATTGCAGGCTAAGCTTTGTCAATGTAGAGCTAAACAAACAGACAAGTAACCACAACAGCTTTCCTCATCAATGTTTGTAATTCTACGAAAACGTGCAACTCACTGATGAATGCCGTTCGCCTTAAATTATCAGACGAGGGATAGAAAATGTTGGCGAATATACTCAAAAATTCTGTGTATGTACTAACTGGTTTCAGCATCCAGTATCTCAAGTCATCAAAGTACGCACAAAAATATTTTTACGTTTTGTGGCCTCAAAGGCTCCCGGTTGTCAAGGAGGACCCAATTTTGACGGTAAGGGTCAATGAAAATGATTGGCTTGCAAATAAAGGGTCTTCCAATAGGGAACTCTGAGCTTTGGCAGGTAATAGCGGCCATAATGTTAAACCTGCAGCTGTCAAATTGGTTGCCATTTCTTCAGTGTCTTTTGCTAAATCACCATGGAGAGACATAGCCTTCACCAAGTGCATTTTCGTGCAATTACAAAATTGTTTTATCAAAATGGGTGCTCTGCTTGGGCGACGTGGGAATGGCCATCAACATCAATGGTGAGGGCTATAGGGTAAATATGCGACAATATACACGTGATAGAACGAATTTAGATAATTCCGAATAATAGGGTGAGCAACTATATAAATACACACATACATTTGTACATTCGAGTAGATGAACACTGCTCAATACCGACATCGACGTCAACATCGATGTTTTGCCAACGTCGCACATCCCTATTATTAATACCTCATTTTGGACTGAAATATTGATTAGGGCACCAACGACATTCGGTCTCAACAGGACATAGTTCTGGCCACATTTCAAGTTCCACACAAGCTCTGGCCACCAAGATCACTGTACTGTGATGAAATAAATCACAATACTTCAACTAATGTGTAAAATAAACATAGCGGGGTGTACTTGCACAACATAGTGTAGCAGCGTAAGACCATATATTGCCCGGTACAGTTTGCCATTTGATTTACAATTTGGGAATTGTGACAATCTGAGCGACCTGAAGTCTTTAAAAACGTACTTCATGTTGATTTTTTAAAAATACACTGACCTTCGATTGAAGAGTTGAACTAAGAAAAGATTAAGCAAATAAAGAAGTTTACGGCATTTAAATGAATTTTAACAACATTTTAGTCTTGCAATAATTTTATTTAAAAATGAAAAATAGGCAACAGTGACTTTAGGTTGGCGCCTTGCATATGCGGAACACATAGGTAACGCAAGTTCATCGACATCAACCACTCGTGTTATGTGCTTCATCGAGAGTGAACTGTCGCTTTTATAGTACCCCCGGACGGCGAAGTTTGAGATGCTTTTCCTAGACAGGAGTGCTCCTTGAGCCTCAGACTTGAAGGAAATCGACCACTGAATTATGAAAATACGGGAATTGAACATGGAAACACGAGTGTAGAAATCGACATCACGCCACGACGAGCCGCGGCTGCCAAAACAATATTTTTCCGGCAAAAATCCATTTTTTCCAATTTCAATATATTTATCCTAGAAATTGATTGTTTCTAAAAGTTCGAGTTCGCACTTAATTGCTCTAGACGTTAGGTCCATGTCGACCTCTGACTACAGCGTCAGCCATATTATTATAACTAGTTCCCTAGTTAATTTGTAAGCCCCAATTCTTATAACCATCGTTTTGAATTTCAAAATCGTAACTCAATCATCCCGATTTAAGAAAAAATAGTGAATTGTGTACTTGGCAACCCTGGTGTTCAATCATATTTCATTCAAGACAAAGCTTTCAAAGTACAAAGCTCAACTTGGCCGATCAATCTTTGTTCATTCCATATAGCCAAGACAAGACCCACCAATCTCGAGCTTTGCATTGCGTGCTCAAAAAGCCGTTTGGTTTTCGTTAACCTTGAGCGACGGGCGTCGGTGGTATCTAAAACGAGTTTTGTATTTCTTGCGGTTAAGTTTTTTTTGGGAAATAGGTTTTTTAGGTGTCTCGATGACATTGTGTATGACGCCTTACTACCGGTTGTACAAAAAACCAGTGACGTAAATGCTCACAAAGAGTTATAAACTGTGGGTTTCATCTTGTGCTCTGAGAAGAAAGGAGATTTTTTTAAAGTGTGTCATTGACCAGGTTGCCCGCTAGCAGTAGATGTGACGGTTAGTTAAACAAGTATTTGCCAAAAGTTTCGGACGATATGCGAGTGAAATAACCCAAGATTATTTTACTGTGAAAAGCCGGTAGGAGCTTTTGCGTTACCGTTTGAGGCCTCATACGTGCCAAGGTTTTCACGTGACTCATGTAGCGGGTGTAATAAATTAATTGTTCGTGCATTTTTGGAAATAACAAGACGGTTGTTTACGTATATTGTTGTCAATTAAGTGTGTTGTCAAACTCGTTGTTAAGATGGAATTATGGGTAAATTAATTATGACGGTCGGGGAAATACACTGAATTTGAAGTTTGGTAAATGTACTTCGTACTTCTCTAGTTTGGCTTGAAGTAAGCAGTTTTCATGTATGACTAGGCCAGTGGTGATTAAAATGTATCCTTCGTACTCTGTTTTGACCCATTGAGCTTCGTGCCATTTGTCGCAAATAAAGAGTTTTTGCTAGGTTCAGTGGATGTTGTTTAATTTATCATGTCTGGACTACGTCTTATCCCAGTCCGTGTAAGTAGAGAATGGAAAGGGTTGAGGGAGATTTGTTGATTGACCCAATCTCCCTTTAAAGCCATACATAAGAAGGAAAGTCAGTTGAAGATAGACATTTTAATTTTCTAAAATTGATGTTCCATTTGCCTTTCGAAGTAGGTGTTAAAGAGTCTCTGAAGGCATCACATGCTCGGCAGAGAACAACCGCTTGAGCAACGCGAATAGCTGCTGAGGGAGCTATGCCGAGGTCCACATCGCGCTCTAGCGCTACACAGTAATTCAATGGAAATGTTCCCTTAATCAACAGTGCCTTTGGAGAATACATGTCAGTTGGCTTTCGTCATCCCCGCGATGGTTTTATTTTTTGGTACTTCTTGGAGCTTGTGGACTTGCCGGTCAAGAACAGCTACCATCTGAGTCCGTACTGCAGGAAGGTCTTTTGGGACCACTGGAATCCAGCAACACACGCGGGAGCGCTACAACACAGCCCGGAAAGTGAGGTCGCGAAGAGATTCACCGGTAAATAGATCCGATTCTGTCAGGAAAGTCTCTGGATTTTTCTTAAGTAGACATTACCACAAAAGGGGCGGGCTCAAAGTGAATGAAAAACTGAGAAATCTTCAATAGAGAGAGACTCATATTTGGATCTGTTTTACGAAGCAGACTTGGGCGAAAAGTCTCAAGCTTTGTTTATAAAATGAGGAACGTCTTGCAATAATGCGCGTCAAGACTAAATTGGGGGACATCAGGTTGATTTGCGCTCACGCTCCGATAGAGAACAATAATTAAGCTACCGAGCTAGAACTAGCTGACCCAAGCTGTCAGCCGAAAGATTGTGTGTACAAACTTCTGGGTTGGTGCCCAGCTTATAAGACCTAAAGGTGTCCTAAGATGATTCCTGGGGGTAATGCTCGACAACCGCCTGACATTTAAAACCCGTGCTGGGTAGTGCAGCAAAAAAGAATGCAGCGGATGCAGGCAGCACTTGCCGGGATGCTGCCGAACATCAGAGGACCTGAATACGTGTAAGCTCAATCCTGCTACCAATGAGACAGCAAAGAAGCATTCGTAAACATACAGGCTCCGTGCAATAGGTACAATTAGTGGCTTCAGAACACAATCGGACTAAGCAGCGCGTGTCCTTCCTATCGCCATGCCATTATCCCCAACAACATGCAGATGGCCTACATAAGGCGACTGGGAAACTACTTAGAGCCTGACGCAATCTGTTTGAAGAAGGAATTCTCGGCCATATCTGTCGCACTGAGCCATACTAGATGGGGCACCACAACCAAAGTCTGATAGACCCCAAAACCGATCCCCGCGATAGAAGTAAGGACATCAAGAACACACAGGAACTACCATCTCACCATCTCAAGAAGTTAAGTAGATACATGACCAGTAAATATCTCGTGCAGAATTATTTCACCGGCTGTATGGCATGTGGCAAGACCTTATTTTAAATCACATACTAAAATCCTCACTCACTGCTTCTTCGACTTGTTTTTGGAGGACCAGTGCGCTTAGCGTCTCCAACTGATCCAGTTTCCCCGATTTTTTTTTCCAAAAATTAAACACGCTATTGTATCGTAAAACGCTCCATTTTTGCTAACACCAAAACCAGAAATGAAGTATTATGGAGACAACAGAAACAGGTTCATTAAAATGTGTGACAACCATTTTTCATATCGTTTCCTCGAACCAAAGTGACCAATCAGAGAAAGGCATTCACGTTATTTCGTGAGTAATTGTCAAAAAGCCTCTCAAATTCGTCGATGGGCTGGACTCAATCAGCTGTGTAGTTGGCCATCTCTATAGTACTTAATTTCTGACCAGAATCATCTGTGAAATTTTATTTTGTACAGTGTTGCGAGCAGTCTACTGTACAAATGGCGGCAGATTCAAATGATATGTTCATTTTGGGGCACCCTTTAGGCTTACCACATTTTCCTAAAATGCTTCCTTCTTTGACTCAGCATCCATCGATGACTGTGTCTCATTGGGGTTTATTGTACAGTTCAGTGCTTTGTCAATGGCTTTATTCGACTTCCTGACAGTTTTAATGTGACTGAGGAGGCCTTTTTACTTGAGTTGAACGAAAATACAGCTCCGAAAATGCTGTAAATACTAACGTGGTGAATGCGGAAGTAATGTATATACGGCAGCAAGCCCGGCCTTCATTAAGTGTAGTAAGTAAGCCCCCATAATCGCTGTCTTGACTGTCTGTTTGCGTCATCCAGAGAGTCGTCCTTCTTGTTGAACAAACATATTCTTGTTCACTCAGCGTGTTTGCACCTTTTGCCACCAATGTGACTACCGGCTCTTGCTAAAGCCTAAGACTGTCATGTCTCCTAGGGGCGGTCTGCCAATTAATGGAGGCACGCACTAATTGAAGCGCTGAATCGAACGTGCTTCAAGTGACTTCGTTCTTGAATTCTCCAGCTCCTCAGCTTCTTTATGTGCACAAACTTTCAGTATGACGGACAGGCTTAAACACAGTCTAGCGCTGGATATAATTGCCCTCTCCTTGACAGTTTTTAGTCTCAACTTCAGTTGACTTCTAGTATATGGTCTTAGAGAAATGCTTGCGCAAAAAATACCAAGGTTCATATATCGTACATAAAATTAATATATTTAAATTTTTTCAGTTCACAGTTATGGCCTGTCTTAACAATAAGTCTAACCTAAAAAGCTATGGCGAATGATTTCCTAAAAATGGTTACAAAGTGAGGTACTTTGTGGACTGCAGTCTTGCTTCCTTTCTATTCCTCGTCAAAAATTGTCAAGGCTGGCTGGCCGTATGTGTGCTCTTCCGAACTAAGGGAGGCGAAGACTTCATCAGACGTTTCGTGCCGGACTTCTTCTTCGGAACTTGTCAGTGCCGGGTGCTCGGGGTTGATCTCTTCGTCGTACGCGTGATGCAGCACTTCCTCGGAGCTGGTCAGTATTGGGTTCACAGGACTGATCTCTTCCTCAGAGTCGTGCTCGATTTCTTCTTCCGAACTCGTGGTAACTGGTGCCTCTGGTTTAACCTCTTCGGTTGACTCGTGCTGAACCTCTACCTCGGAGCTGACGACGACTGGTGCCACTGGCTGAAGATCTTCATCAGACTCGTGCTCAATCTCTTCTTCGGCGACGGCTGGCTTTTCCGGCTTAACATCTTCATCAGACTCGTTATGAACAGCTTCTTCGGAGCTTGTAACGACTGGTGGCTCTGGCTTGCTATCTTCGACGGACTCGTTATGAACTTCTTCCTCGGAGCTTGTGACGACTGGTGCCTCTGGCTTGACCTCTTCGACAGACTCGTGATGAACTTCTTCTTCGGAACTTGGGACAACTGGTGCCTCTGGCTTAACTTCTTCCTTCGATTCGTGTTCAATGCCTTCTTCGGAGCTTGTGCCGACTGGTGCCTCTGGCTTGACCTCTTCGACAGACTCCTGATAAACCTCTTCTTCGGAACTTGTGACGACTGGTGCCTCTGGCTTGACCTCTTCGACAGATTCGTTATGAACCTCTTCTTCGGAGCTTGTGACGACTGGTACCTCTGGCTTGACCTCTTCGACAGACTCCTGATGAACCTCTTCCTCGGAGCTTGTGACTACTGGTGCCTCTGGCTTTACTTCTTGCTGCGATTCGTGTTCAATGCCCTCTTCGTAGCTTGTGACGACTGGCACCTCTGGCTTGACGTCTACGACAGACTCGTGATGAACCTCTTCCTCGGAACTTGTGACGACTGGTACCTCTGGCTTGACCTCGTCGACAGATTCGTTATGAACCTCTTCTTCGGAGCTTGTGACGACTGGTACCTCTGGCTTGACCTCGTCGACAGATTCGTTATGAACCTCTTCTTCGGAGCTTGTGACGACTGGTACCTCTGGCTTGACCTCGTCGACAGACTCGTTATGGACCTTTTCTTCGGAGCTTGTGACGACTGGTACCTCTGGCTTGTCCTCTTCGACAGACTCGTTATGAACCTCTTCCTCGGAGCTTGTGACTACTGGTGCCTCTGGCTTTACTTCTTGCTGCGATTCGTGTTCAATGCCCTCTTCGGAGCTTGTGAAGACTGGCACCTCTGGCTTGACGTCTACGACAGACTCGTGATGAACCTCTTCCTCGGAGCTTGTGACGACTGGTGCCTCTGGCTTGACCTCTTCGTCAGACTCGTTATGAACTGCCTCTTCAGAGCTTGTGAGAGCCGGTTGCTCTCGTTTAACCTCGCCGACAGATTCGTGTTGAACTTCTTCCTCGGAGCTTGTGCCGACTGGAGCCTCTGGCTTGACCTCTTCGACAGACTCGTGATGAACTTCTCCCTCGGAGACTATCACGACAGGTGCCTCTGGCTTAACGTCTTCGTCAGACTCGTGCTTAACGTCTTCTTCGGAACTCAATGCTGGTTGCTCAGTTTTATCATCAGCAGATCCCTCTTCGGAGATTGTCAAGGAAACTGAATCTTCATCAGTCGTCTTTACCTCGTTCTTAATGTTTGCTGAGTTATCGTCAGATGTCAGGTTGTTTTCTTCTTCTGAATCGTCCGCAATAGGCTGCTCGGTTGTATCATTTTCATTTTGAGCGGAAGCTGAGACGTTGTCAACAACCACAGCAAGCTGTGCGGCCTGCTCGTCTGAGGAAACACTTCCACTTTGTACATCAAGACCTAGAATTGGTTGCTCAGTCTTGTCTTCGTGCTCATCGACCTTTGTCGACTCAGAGCCACTGCCCTCAGAGTTCTCTAGAGCCAGCAAATCATCATGAGGATGCTCGGCAGTCTTCGTCTGATTCAAAGCTGTTTCTGCGTCGTTCACCTCAAGAGGCTGCTCTTCCAGAATGTTGCTCTCGTCATCGTGTGTCAGCGATTGGTCTGTCTCAGTCTGCAATGGCAGCTCAGTGGTCTGTGCGAAATGCTCTCCCTCAACTGGATACTCAGCCGTTGTTTCCCCCGATGATGCGTCCTCAGGTAAGGTTCCCAACTGTTTTTCAATGCCTAACCAAATGGGCTGGTCACTCTTGTCATCCTTCAGCCATGCTGGCAATTCGGTGCTTGCATCATCTTCGGGGAGTTGTGTACTTGGGACCTCTGTAGAGACTTCGTTTTGCTCCTCAGTTGGGATTGCTTCGGGGATGACAGTGTAGGCTTGGATGTCATCGTCGGAATCAGACAGGTGCCTAGCCTCATTATCGATGATGTTGCTTATGTCGGTTGGAAGCTCAGTAGATGCTTCAATGTGCTCCTTATTGTGGCTGTGCTCATCCTCGGCAATTGTTGCTGGCTCTGTGCTCGCTTCAGTCTCGTTTGACAATTCAGTTGACTTGGAGATATCCTCAGAAATTGGTTCCAATGTTGGCCCAGTCTCGGTTGGCAGGTCGGAAGAATGGGTACCGTGATCCGCTCCCAACGCCACCGCAGTCGCAGTTGGCAAATCAGAAGCCTCGGCGCCATCCTCGAAAGTTGACTTTCCACCATCTTCTTGGATCAGAGTCTTTCCGACAACAGGGACTTCGGATAAACCTGAGCCGGTGTCTGTTTCAGTGGCCACTGCTTGATCTGGAATTTCGGTCGGTTCCTTGTCCTCGACGGTCGATGTGGCTGGGGTGGCCTCATGTGTTTCATAGACGATTGCTGGTTCCTCCTCATGGGGGATGACTTCGTTGGTTTCATCCTCGGCATAGGGATGCTCTGGCTCATACACACTATTGCTCTTCTGGTCGTCACCCTCTGTGCTTATGCTCCTGGTCGAGTCTGATGGACTTGCCTTTGCCTGGGGCAAGACTGGCGGATGGGATTCGATTTTATCTGAGAACCAAAACATAGTTATAGAGGGAACCCAGCTGATGGCAGATTATTTTTAGCTTACCTGGTGTGCGTCGATATCCGTTCTCATCGGCAATGTAGTAGCTGGTGCTGTAGGTTCCATCATTGAGCCTCTGGGATACGTAACCCTCGTACACTTGAATCGTCTTCCCGTCCACAACTTTGTTGCTTATCCTCTGGTACTGGATATGCCCGTTGCTCAGGGCAGTTCTACAAGAAGAGAAACGAGATGCACTAGTTAAGACACGCAGTCACACTCCAAGCAGGGCTGGTTTAACTCACTTGAATTCAATGGTCCCATTCGGGTAGGATCGGTAGAACCTTTCGTCCGTATTCACTTCCTCCCTATTCCCGTTCCGGCCTCGTTTCGTCGGATTGACGTCTGTGTCATTGGCCAAATTCCTTGCCGGGGCATCAGCGGTCGGAGCGGCTTGGGTATACAACACGGCCCAAGCGAAGACGCTGAGGATCACAAAAACTCTTAGGGGTGCCATTGTGGTGAGACTCAAAGATGAACTCGAACTGCGCTCGTGCAGAGTCTCCTTCGGATATTTATACTCTCCGTTCGTTATCCTTCCGCGAACGTCAAGATTTTTGCCAAAATATTAATTTATATTTAGCAGCGCGTCAATCACCAGTCACGATCACAATTAACAAGTTCTCGGCGAAAGATGATTGAGTCTTAATTGCGGTTGTCACACGGCGGAGTGCTCTCGAGTCAAGACACTTTCGTTTATTTGTCTATCGGAAGACTGTTGACTAACAATGATAACAGAACGTTCTTATAGTGGCACTGATCTCGTCTCGATCTTCGCGGATTCCTCAATGAACTCCGCTGGGGAACCTCATTACACGCATCATCAGCGAAAACAACATCAAAAATAAAAATAAACAACAAATTTGCGGGGAAAAAAAGTTTCTGAATGAATTCGCATGAATTTCAGTTAATTCAGTCGACGCCGGGCTTTACCAGGCCAGGCCACAACTGAGTCATTGGTCCGAAGAGATTTCGGCGTGAGTAAGGCGAATCGCATTGTCTGCGGCTTGGCTGCGTCATCACGTGTGTGGATCACTTGAAGTCATTGGCTGCCCGACTCGTCTCGGTGGTGGGGAGGGGATGCCTACCGCAGTCTATGAAGGTGAACCTGGTTTGCATAAGAGTCGAAAATAATTTTCGGAATGCCGCGATGGGCTGGTGTGAGAGGTAATAATTGATTTTGGTTAGTATGGTAATTTTGGCGAAATTTGTTTTGGCGATGATCTACTGGGATGACTGAGTTTACGCTCAGCCGTGCTGGGTGCTGTGTAGCGAGTTCGTCGTTAATCTCTTGCAACTTGGAGGCCTACAGCATGCAGAAAGATCACACTGTGGTGTGACATTTTCGAACTGATCTGCTTGCATCGATGTGAGGAAGGAAAGAGGCAAACAATTCGAGGGCAAACATCGTGAAAGCTTGTCGTTTTTCTTTATGCTTCTCTTCTTCGGAGAAGAAGTGCCTTGACCTAGGCAGCAAATTCGTATAGATTTCTGGTTGGAGTGAGTGGAATCAGTTTCTAGGAATCGCACTTGCGTACAAACAAAAGACGGCAGTTGCCAGTTGATGATGGCCTTCACAGCATTCATCTGATATCATCGATATCTTCTTCGAAATAATAATTTCTTGCGAACAAATCTGAGCTCTTTCAATTTATTATTCGGGTTTTACTCTGGTTGTAATAATTTATGTAATGTAACACATACTCTTATTAAGCGGCCCATACACAGCCCACTTGCGTCGGTGGGCTGCCGCTTTTGGTGTGCCACACTGTGCGAGGACAATGAAAATGTCTTCGTTTTAGTGACACTGTGCCACGAAGAGTGTTGTGTGTGCGAAATTGTGTGACGACACCGCTGGACACATAAAAGTGCACACACAAGTGTGCTGTGTATGGTCAGCTTTAACATCACTGTCTGCCCAGACTAAGGAGGCCCACACGCAACACTCTCATCCTTTGGCCCAGCACTCTTGGCTCAGTCTCAGTCTCAGTTGGCAATGCAGAATCCATGTCGTCATCCTCAGAAGTTAACACTCCACCATCTTCTTGGGTGAAAGTCTTTGTGAACACTCGGACCCACGACAAACCTGAGCCGTTGTCAGCAACAGTGACCACTGCTTGATTGCGGAATTGGTCAGCTTGCTTCTCGGACGGCATCTTCCGCACTTTAGATTGCATTCACAATCTCCTTAGTGTTGGATGCGGCTGTGTAACAGGGTACTGCGCAATTGGCATACGAGCCTCAAGGATGGCTGTCCTGTACAATGATTTCTGCAAAAGCTGTGTGGATTCGTTTGACTTTGTTGCAGGCAACAGCTGGTTCCAGTTACATGATGGTCGTACACTGTCATAAGTTAGGGCCGACATGCAGTCACTCTGAGCTAACCTCGATTCGGGAAGATATTTGGTGCATCGAGGACTGTAAAAAAACAGACAATCCGGATAAGTGCATCGTAAACATTTAATTTCTGTTAAATTTTCTCACATCGCAATGAATCTAGACTTCAATCAACATTGAACTAAGCAATTTCCACAAGAAAAAATCCCAGATCCCCTTTGGGTTAATGTGAATCACTCATCATGCCAACCGTGGGGAAGGTGTTGTGCTTGAATGTGTGTGAAGAAAATAAATTGTATCACTAATGAGCTTGTATTGAGTTGCTCAATTAGGCAGTGCCGTACATTCAGATTCGTTTGCAATAGATACCAACATTCGGGAATGAATTTGCCATCTTCTGGGGAAAAGGGTAATTCCATATCGGGAACATAAAACGTAATCCTAAAGTGCCCCGTACACAGCACACTTGTGTGTGCTAAAATTTGCCATGTGTTGGCTATTGCGCACACTGTGAAAATGTTTTAATTTTTTGTGATGTGTGTGGGCTTGTGCGAGCACTTTCACACAAAATATCAGTGGTATTCTATAGTTGGAAAGTGACGAGCTCTAATATTGTAAAGGGCTTTTGAATTTACCTTTCATTCTGGGCAATGCTTTTTTAACTCATTCATGAAACGTGCATGCAGGATATATGAACAGATCGTTATTTGCGCATAGTGCAATGGTCCTACAATCACCCCACTCATAGCGCTCTGTTCTGTGGTCGTTAAAGTCCTTTGCAGACTAAACTCAACGACTTGCAACGACAATTGTCGGCGGTGATGTAAAGCGACATTTGTGTGCACACTTCGGTGTGCTGTGCATGGGGCACTTAACCAAGGGCTTGTTTGGATTGTTGGTGTGTTCATTCATGTAATCAATGATCTAATTTTTACTTAATTTTTTTTATTTTACAACAAAGTCTCCTGGACTTCATAAAGTTCAGCGTTTTTTCAATATTTCTATTCCCTCGAGATTGTAGGTTGTCTCATGGTAGTCCAAACTGGGTTTTGTTTCAGTGATGACCTCGTCTTTCGACGCTGATATCAGTCATTCCCTCAAGTTTGGAAACATTATACAGTCACTGGTGCTAAATCTGGAAAAAATGCAGGACAGGGTAGGCTCTTTTGATTTCGCTAAATGCTGTCGTTTTGGCTTGAATTCAATATTGAATATGTCCTTTAAAAACGGCGGTGATCGTTTTACTACTTTCAAAGTAATCGATGTGTTTGACATGGCGCGGCGGTGTGCAGCCCTAAAGCGTTGGACATGGCTTTCTTGGCCGACTGCTTTGACACCCTCTCATCCGGTGAAACCTAATCTCTTGATTGTTCGTTATTTTTTGCTGTGTTGTGAGAGATACATGTTTCGTGTACCTTAACGAAATGGGGCGGAAAAAAAATCGGGTTGGTCATTTCTGGTTTGCTCAGTACTTGAAAGTAGCCTATTGATAGACCACAGTTGTCGGCAGCGGTTTAAGGTTACTACGCTGGAAATTCAAAAAGCCTCTGACATATCAATCGGCTTTCGTGTATCATATCCCATTAAGAAGTGTTATAAAGCGACTAAAGAAAATGTCTCTCGCAAAACCTCAGCTCAAGGATATCAAAGGGTCTAGGGATACAGGCTCTTTCGAAGAGGCGCCACCTAGAGAGAGTAATATGGAACCAAGGAATTCGAATTCCAGTCAAATCCCTTCACGGCCGGTGGCGTTTGCAAGGGAACATGTACGAGATCATCTTCTAAATTATGGGAAATCGAAAGCATGCTTAACGCTTGGAATATCAGCTCCATACGTCGCATACACAATAAAGACTCTTGCATGAACTACGATAGCTGTGTCCCTACTCAGCGCCTGTGTAAACTTGTAAGGCGGTTTTTTCCCGCACTTATCGGCTGGCAATTCGAGTATAGATCATTCACACTAAGTTCTAACGAAGACTAGCGAGTTTCAAATCAATACAAAGCATTCATTGGAACTTTTTGATGTGATGCGAAGCAAAGTGAAAGACGGCGTGCGATGGATGCGAGGCTGGTAGGCATGTCTGAGAGGTAAGTAAATACTAATGTGAACAACGCAACACCTACAACTGGAGAATTCAAATTGAAAACAAGCAAGCAGCGTATCACTTCACAAAAATGTTACGCTTTAGCAGCACCGGTTGTCTACCAGAAACATTAAAATCGGGATCATTTACTCTCACAGTACACCAACAAGTCAGCATTCAAAACTGGAATCTGATTGATGAGTAATTACGATGATGTTAGTAGATTAACGAATGGCAGCAGTTTTAATCCGTCTACACTAGTTTGCCAGATGTCATATAATCTTAATTACCACACGCTGCTAGGTACAAATATGTGCGACGTTAATCACACAAAAATGCCCCGATTGCTCTGTTGGATGCTTTAATGGGCAGATCATTTCGACAACATTCGGCAGTATGATGTTCTGATTTAAGGTGAGACGTAATGAGAACCTTGGTTGTTGATCTGCGCGAGTTACACTGAAATTGCTTGAGAAGAAAAGGAAAAAGGTACCAAAATATTGACATCAACTATCACATTCCTACACAAAGTCGCCGGTGTGACTGAAGTGACTGTTTTGCAATTTAAATTCGTGCCAACTATACAACTTCAGTGGAGTGCCGTGAAAGCATGTGGGCCCACAAGAAGCTTATAATCCAATCAGCGACCATCATTCATGCATTCGAAGTCAAGCGCAGAAAAGTGTGACACAGAAAATCACTGCATCACCTTGGCCAATGTTGCATAAACATTTCAATCAAATAAGGGTCTGAAATGTCATCACAAGCTTAATCATAAAATGTGCCTCATTGAGTGCGTTTCGTTTAAGTGACTGACTTATTGGAGGTGTGAAACCAAAATGGGGCAAGATCATTGCAGAGACATGAAGATGAAAGCACCCACAAAGGCATGCTAATTGATTTTGTAGCCACAATTCTCAGACTGCGACTGGATAAAAGTTCTGGTCAAAATTGCGTGTAATCTCTCAAGGAGGCGTTAATCCGAGGATCTTCAGTAATTTGTTTGATTGAAACGGTCCCGTTTGAGATACATTTCTGATACGTGCACACTCGTTAACGGTCACATTGGAGATGCATTTCTGATACGTGCACACTCGTTAAGAAACCAGGAGACTTGAATTGCAATGCAAGAGAGGAGCTGCGAGCGATGATTGTTGCTTTTAAGAAGGGAGAGATAGACTGACGAGCGAAGGTCCTTTAATATTTCCTGATACATGCGCATATTTTTGAACCACTTCTGTGAAACTGAATATTGTCGTCCAGGAAATGGAGACAAAATTGATGTGGCAGACTAGGGTTTACCTGGATCCCAGAAAACAATCCTCTCCAGCGGCCATGATCTCTCTCTACATCCAGTTACGTACACCGAGGAGTTGATGTGCCTCAGTTGTGTGCGCTATTGCGGCGATCCTTTGGTGAGTTGGCCTTCGATCGAAGATAAAATCTCGCTGTGACTTACAGGGTCCAGCAATCGTAAGCATTGGATCCGTAGACGCCTGGAGAGGCTCATATCGCAGTGCAACCCATACAGTTTGTAGTATAATCTTCTCCTGCAGATGACATCAACAAGATGCGTGTCCCCTTCTCCTGACTGACTCTATAGTCTAGTTTGTGAGTGTTTAAATTAACTTTGCGCGTCACAGCTATCCACTCTCTCAAACTTATGGCAGAGTGTCACCGAATTAAAACGTGTCTTATGTGTCTTGAATTTCAGTAGAAAATGTATGGCTTGCAGAAGATTCCCCTCGTTGAATCATTTAAAAATGCGGTTGGTCAAGTTTTGCTTCTCACAACGCTTCAGTGCGTGGCTTAACAAGTTATGTACACTTGCTTCCTTGAGCCGAAGTTCAAACGGCCAGCGGTTTTTTGCTGCAATCCGGTCTTGGTTAGACTTCTGCTGCGGATTAAATATTAAGGTTTTTTTTCTTTTTGTGAATGGAAGATCTGCACGTTTTGCAGTGTGATGAGACAATACTGATTAGATCTGCAAAGATAGAGCTGACACTTAATTAAAGAAGTCAAAGTGGACAGATGATTCATTTCTATAAGCTTGAGTTGCTTTGGGATTTTTTTAAGATATCGTCATCTGCCCTGACAGTAGGAAAGCGATCAAGTCTCTGAGTGCAGTCACGTTGAACACAAAACCTTTCCTGAACAAGATGACCAAGATTTTGGCATCCAATTTGTGTGGCTGCCGGGAGATTATGATAACTGCTGAAGGGGATGAACTTTCTTCGGATTGAGACCTGCCATCTCTACTAGAGCTTGAAACAGTTGCTCATATGAATCATTGATGGCCTATTGGCACTGAGTGCCTCATTACAAGACAAGTTTTGCCCACTCTCGATCCAAAATACTCACGCAGCCCGATTAGAATGAGTTGACTGAATTTAAGACCTTTTATCGACATCATATTCTGACACACGCTTTCAGATTAGGCCTCGCCAGCAATGATTCCGCAGAAGCTGCACAGACGGGGAGCAGGAAGAAACTGTTGTGAGCAATTGCAGTGGCCTCTCCGCCAGTTGATTACAACTCAGTCACCTCCATCACCGCTTTATCAAAAGCGCTAAATGGTTCACGAGGTAGGATCTAATCGGGTCTAAGCTGGCTTAAGTGTGAGTGTTGCAGTCGGCGACTCCAACCAAACACTACCCAACCCACCTAACCTGTCCTATATTCTGTGCATGGCACTAGTTGACCTCCTTTTTGCACGATCAAAGTGTTTGCAAAGACGCTACATTTTCTGAAGTCGCAACGCAGCCAGAGAAAGAAAGGGTAAGAGGTACCAGTGCACATTTGACTTGGAAGAGCAGTTCATCTCTCTCAGAACACACTAAGAAGTGCGTCCGAGAGCAGTTCTAAAGGCAAACAGGGAAAGGAATGGTTCTTAAAGACTGGTTGGAAAGATCACCACTTAACACCACTTGCACATCGATGAAGCACTGACAAAGAAGACGCGCAGTGCAGGTGTTCAGATTTGTTGGTCGACCAAACGATGCCCATGTCAATTTAAGACTTTTCGACTTTCTGATAGGTTTGACTAGAAGTGAGTCAGCTTTCTGGGACAAATCCGCCTTCACAATTCAGTACTCAAACCCGCACCAAAATTGACTGGTTCGTGCCAGGTGGGGTAAGATTAACTCTTCTGTGCTTCGAATTGCTGTCAGTCAGTAAACTCCATTCATCATCACTAACAACCTGCTGGAGGTATCAAAAAGACGTCAAACCAGTTAATTCGATCCCAGTATAAGCTTATGATTCACACCCCTTTTCGTACGAACTTAATCCCCTGAATATACGCTAATCCATGGATATCCTAATTTATCGGTTGGTCATCGTGCTCGGGAACTTGGCCTTAGTTCATCGCCAAGATTCATGCGGTTACGAACAGTCAGTGAAAAGTCAAACGATCACGGAGCAGTTCACTGGTAGTCAATTTGTTTACGGAAGAATTTTGTTCAGCTCCATTTGGCAGGGTTTGTGATTGTTAGCATATCTGATGGTTCACCCCAAAAAATGTATTCTATAGAGCATTGAGAGTCCAAACCTTATCTGTAGCTACTCTCCCATATTGAAGGGAACACTGCTTAAAGCCACCATAACTAAGCTGTCTTCGCCCCGGTTCTAACCATCGCCCTGTCGTCCTCGAACCAGGAGACTCGGATTAGAAGACCCTCTTAGCTGGAGCTTTGCTGTTCATGAAATAGTCGTTGACAAATTTCGGCTGTCTTCTGTTCCATTGACCCTCCTGGATGAGAGAGTGAGTGGACCCCGGACTGCGAACAGCCCTATGCACCACCCACTATTGCACAACGAACAACACCCGTTCTCCCCAACCGTAACCGCATTTATTATTACTGTCAGTTTCAGTTGTACAAAATGTCTGCTTCAATGTGACGAGCTTTGTCCTCTAGATCGTCCTTCATCCATACCGCTCGCTGTGCATCTCTAAAAAACAAAAAAAAAAAAACAAAAAAATTATATATATGTAGCCTCCTGACAATCCCTTCATGGCTTACCTACATTTCGCAGTTCAATTCAGTCCTGAATCTAGCGTAATTTGTCTCATGAATAATTCAACTCACTTGGACCTCCCAAACGAATCTCTTTGCTTCTCTTGTGTATTCTCCCACCACCGATCCTGGCGGATGATTGCGTGGGGTCATCATTGTCTGGTATCAGGACGAGTAGTATATCCCCCGGTCGATGGTCCAAGTTAAAAACAGAATCAGTCTGCAAAGTTGAAAGCGGCAAAGCCGGAGCAGCATTCAGCGAGTGCATTGCGCTCAGAATTCCACCGATCAGAAGAATTTTAAAGAGCTCCATTCTGAGTTTCTGAAAGATGATTCCAAACTGGACGTGTCCATGCGCTGCTGTGCGTTATTTATGGCAAGCAGCAACCCAATCAGCTCTGATGTCCGACATGTGCGAGCGAATTACTTCGATATCAGGACTAAGGGCACGCGGGGACAGTAGATGGAGACGCGGAATGGTTGTTTACCTGAAAAGCAATAAACTTCACCTGATCCGGACGACGGCAATAACTCTTTTTTCGAATTATGTTCGGATTTAATTCATTTTCATTTCCACAGCACGACTGATTGTGCAAAGAAAGAGCTCGCAACAAGGCGGAGCAACGAGTTTGGCAACTTCACTTATTGCCTAGTGAAGGGTGAGGCAACGAAGGGTGATTAAAATTGGGTACTCATGGGGACATCGACCTTTGTTTGAGACTGGGAGTTTTACCTGATCTTGCGTGCCCAATAGCGTCAACGATAGAAGGCAGCTTTTTCTTAGGCTCTTCATGGGTCGCAGACCTTAAGATAAAGTAAGTAAGTAGTAAACTTGAACTTATCTCTGAACCGAACGACAAGCAGGCAAAACATCTTCAAATTTTTAGAGTGCCCATAATTGCTTTCGGAAGCTTTTGTAAACATTTGTATTCTCTGTCAAATCGTAGAAATAACCTAAACACCGATTTCCACGCAAATACCGATTTGTTGACGAACCTGGCAGCACTACAAGAACCAATCAGGACAGCCAGCTAACCAAGGCAGCCAACCAGCCAGGGCAGCCAATGAAGAAGGGACTCATCGATAAAAACGGAGGCATGATCTTTCCATTTTCCATTTCTGTAAAAATGAGCAGAATATATGCTAATAAATACAGTTGTCTACAGAAATGACGTTCAGTGACAACACCGATCAATAAAAATGCAGGACGTTTCTGTCACCATGGCAAGTAAGTCTCGGACTTGAAAATTACTCCTTTCCCAATCACAACTTAATCGCCTCTAATTGCCAATTGCGTTTTTCGTTGGCTCCGTTTGCTCAAGCAGCCGAAGAAGAAGCCCCAAGCAGCTTACACCGCAAACGTCGATTAATAAACGTCTTATTTAGCTGATTCTAAATTTAGACATCCATTTATCCTTATTTCATCATTTTATTGAACCCAAAATAACCATCTCGTTGGCACAAATCTGGAGGAGATGGTGGGGCGTTAATTTGGTTTCTGTATAATTTTACCTTTTTATTCAATTTTGCGATCATTAAATATTCCGAATTTACAGACAGTGGATGAGAGAAGATCAAGCCCCTGAAGCTTTTACATGGAATAAATATTTTTGAATAATTAGTTAATACAGTACGAGAAGTACCAGAGGAGGACCAGAAGCCGACGCCAATACACGTAGTCTCCACTGGAGTACCATCTAGTGGAGGCACAACCATCCATGTCCAAACCTACATCGTGTCGGAGAATCTCGATTTTAGGACATGGCATGAGCTATGTTCAAAAGTTCGACATGAGATTTTACGTTTATCTGATTCTGATTGAAAGGAGTGCTAAATAATGAGAGTAAAGTAGACGTGTTAGTCTTATTTTGTGGCATTCTTTTTAGTGAGATCTATTTCGGTGATTAGTGGTTGGTCGTTCGCTTCTTGATGTTGACGCTCTCGCAGCCAACGTTAAAGTGAAGTGACATGACGTATCTTGCCCACGAAAAAAAGAGGAGAGCTGATGGCTGTTCAGATTGTGGTTGTGATGTTGAGCAGAAATATGTTAAGTGGAGACAGTGTGATACGAACGATTTGGGCAATTTGTGCAATTGTAAAAGTACGTAATTAAAAAATTGTTTGACAATAGTCAAGAAAAGACAACTCACGTTGGTCCTGCAAAAATCATGAACCTTCTATGCGGGGTGACCTGCCGTGGATCGATTTGTCCATTGGCTACTTACGAGTTTCGTGCATTTCGACCTTTCTCTGTTTCACTCACTAAAACAAACATCAAATGGATCTTCGATGAATGAAAATGAAGAATAGGATCGTATTTTCCACCTTCCGCCAGCAGGCTCAGACATATGAAGAGTGTTTCAAAACTTAAGCGAAATTTGAATTTGCCGCCATTTGTGAAACAATTTGACAGCTAATAATTTTGGTTTGGTAAAAATAGAGCGTCACAATAGTGTTTTCTTAATTGAACAATGTCTCAAAAATAATAAAAGTTTTGCGGCCACCGTTCGAAAATTGCATACAAAAAATGGTCGGATTGTGTCTTAACTTTGTCAATTGCGAAGAGATTATGTGAAGCATTCATTAAGACGGGATCAGTTGGAGAAGCTTAATGAACTAGTCGCCATAAAAGAAGCCGCTCAAAGGCCAATGTCGAAGAAGTCTGTTGGAGAGTGTTGGTGAAAGTCTGTGTTCTCGCGCTTGGAGAGCTACTTGGTCTTGCTCCAAAAGGTACGAGTTTGCTCAGGGATCTATAGGTACACGTGTTTGAAAAGAGAATGCCTGCATGTCAATGGAGCAATCTGAGTCTGTATGGTCTCGATTGACAGATGACATTACACAGTCGGACGGTTAAGCCTCCGTAGGCTCTTCCAACCATTGCATGTCCTTAGCCGTACTGATGCATTCACACGTGTTGAGGGCAATTGCTGTAATATAATCATACGGCAACATAAACTACCCTCTTGAGCGAAAGAGACAATGGTCAATTATAGGGAGAATAGGAGATAGTCGACTGTTCGCTTCCATGCCCACTGTTCCCAGATGAATTGAGGCGAAAGTGGTGTAACCCAGAAAAATCAAGATTGTGCTGATCGTTACTAAATAGCTCTGAGGGCTTAGAAAACTGCCAGATTACTAGTTTTCGGTTTTTGTGGGTTACGCCATTTTGCACTGATAGGCTCAATTATTCTTAATATTTAAAAAAAAAAAAAAACAGAAAATAAGAATGTTCCGGCATATCTCTAGGTGTCGGTTTACTTGAAGTTGGCGAGCGTATATGGGTCGCCAGTAGTCAATTACCACGTGTGTCAAAAGTTTGCACTTACCGATGATGCGTACTAAGAACTACTAAACCCACTATCGTGTGTTTGCTCGTGGCTGAAATTTGCTCCAATTCAAGCGATAATTCGCAAAGACATCACTGAGAAACACATAAAGCCTCGACGGGCGAACGTGTAGACCGAAGTGTGTTACGGCACAAAGCACATATGCGGATCTTTGAATCCTCAACTAAAAAAAATTAATTCTCATATCATCGCACACACCATCTAGCAGCTCCAAGAACGTTGACCACATGTGGTAATACACCGGCCAAGACTTGTACTCATGGCGCTATCAAATGAGTCAGGTTTTTGTGAACTTAGATAGTTTTGCGAATCCACTCCAGTAGTCGGGAATGTGTGGCTTCGCTGATCTTGCTTGTCCACCGAGAGTCTCTGCCTTTGAGTGTTTTGTGGATAATTTAGAGCCGACTCAGGTGCTCCTGAATTAGGAGCCGAAATCATAGAAAATGTTGCGAAAAATTGGGTAGACATGAAGGACCAGTGCAAGGCCACCAGAACTGTTAAATCGAATGGCGTGGTATTCTCTGATTATTTAAACGTGTTCTCCATTCAACTAAGCAACAGTCGTTTGGAAATATTGCATGGTCTTTGTTTTATGCAACGACTGGATGGCACAGTTTGTTGCGACCCTGCCCTTGGTTAGTGGGATCAGAGGTTCGAATCCCAGTGAAAGCAATGTTAGTTGGCTTTTTCCTGGTTTTAAAATCTGGCCCAGTCACCATTTGTGGTATGTTGGTGTGTACCTACCTGTTTTAAGCACATTTGCAAAAGAAACGTGCAGATAGCTGGCCTAATATCGGTTGAAATATTCTGTCGCAGGCAATCTGAAATACCGACTCCTCTAGACATATTTCTGCCCAACATCACAAGCACCATCTAAACAGCCATCCGCGATCTTTGCTTTCGTGGGCAAGATCCGCCTTGTCGCTTCACTTCAACGTTGGCTGTGAGAGCGTCACAGCTCTCATTATTTACTACTCCATTCAAGCAAAGTGATTCACTTTTAGGAAAACGTCAAATATCATGTCCAACTTTGGAACAAACGTCATGCCATGTGGACTGGATTTGTTCACATCATGTTCATGAACCGGGCATGGTTCATGCCCAGTGGAGACTGCGTGCAAGGAAAGACTCAACATCCCTTATGACGGAGATTGCGGTTAATCCACTTCGCATCTGCCTTACCAGTGCAAACCCCGACCTGGCATTGGTTAAGAGCTCATGACGAGTTTGAAGCCTAGAATAATTGCTGATGGCATTCTTGGTTGTTTTGGCTGTCTCTTACCAAATATAAACTCACACTGTATCCATGCTCAAACTCAAGAAGAAATTATCTTTATTCACCAAACCAAGAAACTCCCATCATGTCGAAACTTTGTTTTCCTCGCTCATCTCAGGTCTTCAGCGACCATCAATCAAAATGTGCCCATTAATCTTAAACTTTGGGAACATATGGAACGTAGGGCGGCAGCACCGGTGGCTTGGTATCGCGTTCTTCTGCAAAGTGTTTCAAGACATGAGTAGATCGCGTGTCCTTTCATGCATCTAAATCCACTTACGTCTGGTTCTGCGGTATCCATTCTCGTCGGCAACGTAGTGTGTTGTGGCGAAAGTGCCATCGGGCATGGGGGTTGAGTAGTAGCCTTCGTAAACTTGAATCGTCACTCCATTCACCTCCTTATTCGTTATCCTTTGAAATTGAGCCAAACCATTGCTGAGGACGAGTCTGAAAGTGAAAGCGAATAAGGATTAAGAATGCAATCAGCCGTGACTGGAGTGTTCCCACTTGAATTCGATGGTTCCATCTTCGTAGGTGCGATAGAATTTCTCAACAGTGTAGACAGTTGCTACGTTGTCGATTGGCTCAGACAGAGGATTATCGCTTACACCGCTATCGTCTGTGGTAGCTGGGGCACACACCGCTAACGACACGAAGAAGGCGAGTACGAAACAGACTTTGATAGGATCCATCTTAAAGCACGAACTCCTGGGATTCCACTGACAGCTTGACAAGATCCCAACCTCGTTTTTATACTGCGAGGATGTTGTCTGCAGGCAGATTGTAGTCCACACGAATTGCAAAAGATGATTTAAGTACCACCGAAAATATCATAATTTGCAATCAGAGTCCCTTGTGGGTGTTGATTTATCAACACTTTACGTCGGGCCTGTGGTGCTTAACACGTTACGAGTGAGTTTGCTTTGTTGTAAAACAACTTGCTCGAGGTGAGATCAAATTCGCTTGTTAATGAGCGAACATTAATTAAGAATCGACGCTGTTGACACACCATCTGATTGAAGAGCGACTATTGACCCCTTGGCTGCTTTTGTAGCAGCTCTTGCATTTGCTGCATTCGGTTGCCGTATGGCAGCCGGCACTATGTGTGTGATCTGCGCATTACACTTCTGACATTGTAATCTGTTCGAAGTATCCTGTGGCAGTTGAGCCTGGAAATACAATTAAATCCGCCTTTCCTGCACAGAACATGGTGTGGAATTTTTGGTACGTCGCTTGACCGGTAAATCGCACCCTGAGCTCAAGTGGTTAGTCCCTTTCCTTATCTTTATCCGTCCCATCAGAGCTGAAGTGGTTTCGTTAGTGATCGTTAATTGAGCGATCTTATGACTACATCTTCATCTGGGACTATGACGTCCCTATCTCTTCTAGTTGATACATATTCTACCCATGATACTGGTCTGTCATTTTGTTGTTGGCGTGAACATCCTCCTATGCTAGAGGATACCTTGCGAGTCATCCTCTGGCATAGGCTTCTACGTTCGAGAGGGTGCCTGGGAAGTCTTGGTGTTTTTGAAACCACCTCAATCCCGGCCTGTGTGTGCAAGAACAACTTACAGAAGGCGTGAATGGCTATCAATGTGAACCCCTTCTGGGGCCTGTGTATCCAGTGTGGACCTGGGTCTCAACCCGCAAGAGTCTCCAGTTGACAAGATTTTTAGCCACCTGCCTCCAACACTTGTGTGGGCCATCGGGTCCGTGGACGTGTTTTATTGCATTGTTCCATTGGTTGGGAGTCGAAGACTATTCGGGCTGGAGCAGATTTGCCAATGCGCGCTACATAACCTAGCTATCTTAGTAGTCCTAAGCTCATGTCGTTGTACAGTTCATGGTTGAATCTCCAAAGACCCTCAACGCAAACAGGACCAAAGACTTAAGGCAGAACTTTTCTCACGAAAATATCAAGGGCTTCTTCATCTGCTTTTTTCCAGGCTTCACCGCCATACGACATGGATAATCAAGGTCGTATAGAAGGTTAGCTTGATCCTTCGAGCGATTTCTGCGTTCTGATGTTGTTCGTATTGTTTACTTGGGAGCCGAAATAGACAAAGTCCTTTACTATCTCGAAGGGACGATGTTGTGAGTCCTTTCTCGATGACAGTATATACTTAGTATTGTCTAAACCCATTTTGGTCGCCCCCGTTCCTATGACCGCAAACGCTTCATTGACAGCTCGCTGTTTTCGACCAATCAGCTCAATGTCGTGAGCAATGATATTAGCAATTGTACGGACTTTTGAAAGATCGCGCCTCTTGTGATGGTCAGTGAGTTGACTAGTCGATGTTAAAAAACTCGCCCGACAGCGCGTTGCCTTGTTTAAAAGAGTGTTTGAC
Organism: Eristalis tenax; assembly: GCA_905231855.2. NCBI lineage: Eukaryota > Metazoa > Arthropoda > Insecta > Diptera > Syrphidae > Eristalis > Eristalis tenax. The sequence goes on along the minus strand of HG993128.1, from coordinate 39,839,251 downwards.
AATGAAGATCTCGGTGAGTTCGTTTCCGAGCTAGATGGTGCTGCGAAAATTCTCCATCGTCATCCTGCACAACATGACGAGTGTGGCAGGAATGCCAAAACTATAAATGGCGTTGCGTAGCTCGTCTCTATGCACGCGGTCTTTAAATCGACTCATAGGTGGTGTGTGTCGATCTGCGTCTCTTGAGCTTTTTCCAGGATCTGCTGTAGTGTGAAGATTTGGTCGATGGTGGACTCCTCCGGCTTAAAATCGCACTGATAAGGACCTATCAGGTTAGTGACGAATGGTTTCAGGAGCTTACACAAAACGGCAGAGACTATTCGGGTAGTTTTGGCTCCTCTCAAATAGGGGCCAGAAACTCCCGAGCTCCTGCCCAAAAAAAAAAACACACACACACCGTCTAAATGCGCAACCCAAAAAGAAATTACCTTTATTCACTAAACCAAGAAACTCCCATCACGTCGAAACTTTGTTTTCATCTCTCATCTCCAGTCTTCAGCGACCATCAATCAAAATCTGCTCCTTAAACTTAAACTTTGGGAACATGTGGAATGTAGGCGGGCAGCACTGGTGCCTTGGTATCGTGCTCATCTGCAAGGTGTTTCAGGACGTCAGCGCACTGTGTATCCATCCGTGCACCTAAATCCACTTACGTTTTATTCGGCGAAATCCATTCTCGTCGGCGATGTAGTGAATGCCATCGGGCATGGGGGTTGAGTAGTAGCCTCCGTAACTTTCAGCCACACCATTGTTGAGGAAGAGTCTGAAAGTGAAACCGAATAAGGATTAAGAATACAATCCGATGTGACTGGTGTATTCCCACTCGAATACGATGGTTCCATTTTCGTGGGTTCGATAGAATCTCTCAACAGTGTACACATCGTCCGCGGTTGGTGGCGCTGCCCTAGTTGCTGCGTTGTCGTTTGGCTCAGACAGACACCGTTGTCGTCTGTGTCAACTGGAGCACATACGACCAACGATACTGAGAAAGCAAGAGCGAAACAGACTTTGATAGGGTCCTTCTAAAAAGCACGAACTCTTAGAATTCCAGAGCAAGGAGTCAACATTGTTGGCTGCACTTTGCAGATTGTAGTTCATGCGTAATGCAAAATATGATCTAATTACCACCAGAAACATTGTAATTCATAATCAGATTCCCTTGTGGTTGTTGATTTATCAGCACTTTACGTCGGGTTTGTGGTGTAAACACGGGCTTGTGGAGTTTGCTTTTTGTATCACAACTCTGACGAGCTGATATCAAACTTGTTAATGAGTGAATATTAATTAAGAATCGACGCTGTTGACGCACCATCTGGTTGATGGATGACCATTAACGCTGTGGATGACTGTAGCAGCTTTTGCATTTGATGCTGAGAATAGGTTTCAGAAGAGCTGCGGGTGTTATGCCTTGATCACCTCACATTACATGTTCTTCTTACACTAGAATCTGTGGGAGGTTGTATGCCTTTTCCTGCACAGCACATCTCACAAATGTGTTTCTTAGTACGTAGCTTCGCTGGTAAGTATGGATTTATTGCCCACGTGGGAATTAACTGGTGACGATTAAAATAGCTGAATCAGCAAATCCATTCAGCGAAAGGCCGGCTGTACACAGAAAGACTTAAGCTCTCTGTTGGCTTAAACAATCATTAATCTGCAGCGGATTTCAACAGTGCGATGGGGTGGCTTGTCATTTCTTCACACTGACACTAGAGATGAAACTGAAGCGGGTCAACACGGCGGGGCATCATCTTTCACGAATCTGTCCAATTGTTGGTTTACGCAGATGACATCGATGTGGTCATATGTTTCCAGGGTGCCGAGGGTGATGTTTCCACGATAATTGAAGAGCAAGCAAAGGAAGCTGTTTTTAAGGTGAATTAGGACAAGACAAAAAATTCCACAATTCCACAAAACGTCACAATCGACATCTGCACTTTTGCGGCGGTTAAGGTGTTTGCCTACTTCGAGACAAGCGTCAACTGGACGAAAATTGTACTTGTGGACATTGAAGGCAGACTCGGCTTTGGCAACCGTTGGTTCAAAAGGTGTACGATAAACCCGTTTAATGGTATTTCGGAAGAAGACAATCAGTTTAGTCAGGAAAGGGACAACAACACCAATCCGTCGTAGATACGAAAAATCTGTCTGGGAGTGTTCCACTAGTCGCTACAGAAGTCTGCAGGTGGATAGGACCGATCTTGCGACGTAGACGTAGTCGTACTAAAACTCTAAGAAGACGGGCAAGATTTCTAGGCGGTATAATGATGACTCCAAACTCATTTGGGGAGAAAATTTGGATGGCCGTATAAATATGGCGCATGTAGCGTTCTCTAAGGTAACCTGCGGCTTAAACCACGGGTGATACAATTGCTATAAATCACGATAGTAATTTTGACTTATCGCTCTCTGGTCTAGTGGAACATCTGGATCAGGAATATCATCTACTTACGTTGTGTGTACGTACTGTAGCAGCTGTGTTCGGGTTAACGGTGCTAAATCAGCACCTTTCACCGTGGGCATTGGATTTGGCCAAGGGTGCGTCTTGTCACCGTGCTGCATATGGACTGGATGTTGCACCCGAGGCGAGGAATGTCTCACATTGGGAGAGTTGAGGTTAAACCATATACTGCTTGCAGAAAACTTAGTTATCCTCACATCTTCCCAGACGGAACTCCAGCGTGCACTCGATAGGTTTGTGGCCGTATGTGCTGGTGCTGGAATGAAGGTTAATGTGGACAAATCGGAGGTTATGGTCATATCCAGAACGCCTCATCAGGTTATTGGATTCCCATTGAAGCAGGTGGAGAAGTTAAAGTACCTCGGTGCTTTTTCATGCGTGATGGGAGGAGTAATTCTGAACTTTTCTCTAGGATTGGTGAAGCTGACTTAATTTCAGCTTGGTAGATCTGTAGTTAGGAGGGCCGGGCTTGGTGTCAAAGCCAAGTCAGCGGTTTTCGACTCAGTATTTATTCCAACTCTCACCGATGGACTTGAAATTTGGGTAATGACCAAAAAAATAAGATGGTGAGTGAGATGAGGTGAGAGTTATTCGTGCTGCTGTGGGAATTATTCGCGGGATAAGGTGAGAAACGCGGCAGTGCGCGAGGAACTCAACATTGAGCAGCTGGTTCTTTGGAGGGAAGGGACTATGCTTCGGTGGTTTGGTTACGTGGCACGAATGTCCACACGATCATGACTTCCGTTGAGGGCGTTGATTCCATCAGGTAGGCGACCGCTTGGCAGATAGAGGACGAGGCGGTTGGACCATAACTCCTGATGAGTTAGACCCGTTGGCAGAATATTGAGTTACCTGGAGATCTCTCGTGCGTGGCTTATCCCCGCGACCGCTTTAATGAAGCATGCGGGTCAAAAGATGATGATGACGATGTGTATTTGGAACGCGGGTTCTCTAAAGAAGAAACCGAAGGCAGTACTTGAGGCTATCCTATTCCTCCCTCTTTGCCACGACCTACTCTGTAGCAACAATGCAGCCGCGGTGGGATTCTGGAAGGGCAAATCAAGCCGTCACGCTGCCATACTAAAAGGTGTACCAATACAAGCCCCAGAGAAACCATTCCATCAATGCTTTCCGGATCGAAAACAAAGGCAGGAACAAATTGTACTAGTAGAGAGAAGTCTCTAATGAGTACGGGCACAGACGACCACTTCGAGTAATCGCCGGGACTAGGAGACGACTGCAGCATCTTTCAAGCCGAAGTGGGTGCGATACACAAGGCAGAATGCGTTCTGAACCAAGAAATCATTTTTCTTTTCTGACAGCCAAGCGGCAAGAAAGGCCATAGCACCGGACATGCTGACATCGAAAGCGGTCAGGTTATGCAGACACATAGTGAACACGTAGACCTACGCTGGGTATCAGGGTCCAGTATCCGACCAAATGAAAAAGGGAACAGTCTCGCTAAAGAGGGAGTATCTATGGCAATCACTTATGCATACCCAGCTCTTAGAGAAGAAGCTCTGAACAGAGCCACAACTCGATGGCTTGGTGTGGGTATTGGAGCAAGGTCTCTATGGCCGACGCAAAAAGAGCGGCTTTAGTCGCAAGGATGTGCACATGCTAATAGGAGTCCTTACTGGGTTGTGCACCTAGGTGTTCATCTAGACGAGGAGGAGATTTATTGTTTCCAAAATTTACTCTGCGAATGCACAGCCCTAACCAAAAGAAAAGAAGACTGTTGCTAGCAAGGTTCTTCTTCATAGACCCGAAAGACTTGGGCGGAGTGGAATGTGGAATTTCGTAGGTCTTACAGTTGCAAAACACTTGCACAGTGGACCCAGCACGTTCGTGTAAGCCACTGCAGTGAGGTTGTTAGTGCACCCATATACCCACCTTAGCACGAAATCTTCGAACTGTAAAATTGTGTGGATGTAGTCCGAAAAGCAAATATACATTGACTGGAGAAGGGGTTCGAGAAGGGGAGAAAGACCAAGTCTCCTTTATAAAGTTCAAGTCATCGAGACCGCAAGACAACTCCGCCTTAATCACTGGAAGCAGCGTGTTCGGAAACGCCACCGATGGAATAAGCATAGCAGGCAATTAAGTAAGTGAGACGCTAATGATTGCTTCCATCAGTTTTCTTTCGCGCCATATTGGTCATTGGAGACCCCCTAGTTCTTGGCCAGAACACTGGACGATGCAGAAATAAGGCTTTTAAACAGATCCATGTCTCTTCTTTGTCACCCATACCAAATCCAACCAGAAAAAGGTCTCAAATGAATTCAATTTATTCAAGCTACCATAAGAAACCACCTTGGACCATGCATCTCTGACAACAACAACATGGATATGGAGACCACAACACAGGAATTCAAAGTCCTGTCACTCAACACCCGGCAGGCGTCTCATCTTTCCAGCAGTCCTCGTCCGATATCATCTAAGAACTAACTGTGGTAAATAGTTTCGACGACGTGTTGGGGGGCTCTGTTTCTCGCCTCGCCGGGGTGTAGATCTTCTGCCAGATAGTCTGGCCATCACTCAAGGCAATCCTGAAACAAAGGCAGTCCAAATATTCGCCACGTAATCACCGGGTCTTCCTACAGCCGACACGCACATTACTCACATGAACTCCACATAACCGAGTGGGGAGACTCGATAAAATTGCTCCAAAGTCGTAACCACTTCACTGGATTGCTGCAGCTTTTGGTGTAATGGACGCGCGCTGGTACGCTGCGTTGGCTTTGTCAGTGACCAGGTGGGGTAATTGTAACCAATCTGATGGACACTGTCTCGCATATCGTACACCGCTGGCTTACGAGTGTAATGCACTGCACCGTCAACCAACGAAGTGCATAGTAAACAGAAAATTCCCAGTGCAGACCGTGTGCTCCAGAATTCCATTGTAGGCCGCTTGCACGCTCTCGTTCGCTTCCGAAGTGGCACTGGCATGGTTCCAAAACTTTGTTACCAGCACTTTTGTGCCTGCACACTGGCTTTTATACAGAGGGCTGGGGTCGTTTCCGCCTTATCGATTCCATTAAACGGACGATTTATGAAATTGTAATCAGTGAATAAATTGCTTAACGGATAAACAGGCGTATTTGACGGTAATTAGTTGCACGGAGCTAGCATCGACTTTCGTTCTCCTTTTCGGCGGAAGATTAAGTTGCCGCAAGATTTATTGCATTCACGGCGGTGTTACTTGGAGTGGATTTTTGGGTTCCCTTACCACTTGAACAGGTTAAAGGCATTTGTGGTGGATTTCGGGAGGAGGCTGCTTTAATACAGGGGAATGCGTGAGGAACTGATGCAATTGGTTTTAAGCTACACGAGGAAAGGCTGTTGGAATGCAAGCTGGAAGCTTACAAAAACTGGTGGAATTTAGCTTGGAGTCTTGTTGCATTTTTTAGGAATACCGAAGCCGATTAGAACTTCGTCGGTCACTAATGGAGATCGGTCAAACCAACATGTTCGTCTAAAGTGCGATTGTTTTGGGACTTGTAAGAACTTCAGAATATAACGCTGTGCTCATGCTGTGACCACGGAGATATTAAAGAATGTGTTGAGATGACGCAAAAGTGCTTAGAACATTCATCACCATCCGACTCATATCTGCTGGTCTAGAAGAGAAGACTTGCCAAGTTTTAACTTGCGTCTAGTTATAACGAAACATTCATTTTGGTGGTCAGCTACGAACAGAAAGGCAGACTCAAGTTGCATTTTTCTTCATGAAAGTGTACTACAAGTCGAAAGCGAGTATCCTCCTGCGTTTCTTCACTTCGATGTAACCACAAGGTGGTATTTCTCAACGAGGAATGAACCCATCAAGAACTCCGCTTCCCTGAATAAGGTAGAATGCGAGAGAATTTTCCCCGAATAGTTAATGCACTGCTTCATCAGAATCAGAAGAGTGTTTTTCCAGCGGAGAAAGCAGCCAGAATGATATCAAGGTGCCCATTCTAATTGACAGTCAATAGGCCATCAAAGCATTTTCTGGAATCGTAAGTCAAGTCCCAGCTGGTCGGATACTGCTGTGAAGAGGTTAGGGTTCTCAGCAAGGGGCACTCGACAACACAATACTGGATCCCGGGCCAAGGCAATGAAATAGCGGTCGTAGTCCAGGCAAGAGGCCGAAGGACCCATCCCCAGCAATCCTATGAACCAAACCACCGGAAGTCAAGAAAGATGTGGATCTCTGTAGCCAGACACCATTCGGATGTTTTGTCCCTACCTGGACAGCACAGTGACCGAACTAGATAAAGACTCATGTATTGAGGCTGTGACGACGAAGAGAAAACGGATACACCCAAATGCCCCAAGATTTGCCAGCTGAGAACACTTGGAGAACATGCCTTCCAAGACATGCAGGACCTAACAAAAATCTCGCTAAAATCTCTTTTCTGATTCACAGCAATGTCAGGATGGCTGAGTACGAAGAGGGAGTAATAAGGATACTATCCCACAACGGGCAATGGGTACAGCAGAAGCTAAGTTGACGTGGCTTACACCCGTCTACCCGTATACCCCACCCAACCTAATCGATAAGTACGTTAGCCATTTTATAGGAAAATAGGTGATATCCAACGATTTCCCATCGTGCAAGTCTGCAGGAGGCTTTCGAACCAAAAGGTTTGGAGTTGATGATGCGCCCAATATGGCCACGCCAGTTCACTTGACGGTTCTTGCCTTTCGGCCTATATTCGCAACACTTCATGCATAGCGCAGATAGCACGTAGTCATCCGTTCTGTGTTATGGGACAGTAAATACTTGATAGGAGCTCAGCTCGTGCAACACCATTATTATCTATATAGCGTTAAGGTAGCGTTGTCCGGGATGTGTGTTTCTCGAGATCCTGATTTTCTCGTTAGGATGGTTGTTGATGCTTAGTAGCTTATTTCTGAACACTGTCACCATGTACTGTTGCAGGGGGAAGATGCTTGCTTGTTCGTAAAGCTTATTGTTGCTGTGGTGCCTTTGACGGTCCCTGTCGAAGGTGAGTCCGGTGAGTCCTTAAAAGTCAGTTTCGAATGACTGTTGAACTTTAACCTGCCGTGTAGATGTTGAAATGCCACGACCCAGCTTTGATCCTTGTGCAACTCCCGCCTTGTTGACTTGGAGCCTTCAACTGGGACATAGTATCTTCTGGAATGCTATCAGTATTTCGCTGTCATCTCAGTAACCCAACAGATGGATTGATTTGCAAAATGCAGCCTCTTGAGTATGCACAGCTTCCAGGTGGCACTTTCTTTTAAGTGGCATATTGAAGAACGCAAACTACAGAGTGGTGTGCATGTTTAAGCCGATTTGGAGGTTCGGAGACCAATCAACGCAATCAGATGAATTTCCCCAGGTTAACAGCTCAGAAATATAAAATTTTGAAAGTCAGTAGATTGAGGATTTGTCCAAGCGTTCACACAAAAATCAACATATGACATATTCCAAGGAGCTTGAAGTAAAAAAAAAACAAACCCTGTACATCACTGAAAACAACGAGTACGATGAAGAAATGCCCACCGCACATAAATTGTGTATCCTGCCATCTGTTGAATAAAATTCCACTCCCAATTAGCTCTTCATTTGATCTAAGAAAGGGACGACATAGCTTGAGATGTGTACAAACGTGTCACAGTTCAGTGCGACTGCTACGTCTCGTGGTAGACTTTCAAAAAAGATCCACTCTTCTGCCAAGTTTGTGAAAGGAGACGTGCTCTCCACGTCATATCTTCCATGTCAAGCGATTTGTCTAGAATCTCCACGACAATTCCGAAGTTTGGTTTTCGTTCCATGCTTCTGGATGCTCTTCACCAAGTGATGGATTGTCGTCACAGTTTTTGGTTGATAAACTCCTTCATGAATCCAATCCCAGTGGCATAAAGAGACAAACCAAACTTTCGACAGAAATGGAATTTAGATTCATGCTAATCTTTGACTGCGGCCCCCACTCCATTTAATTTTTTTTTTTTGTTTAAAGTTATCCTCTTCCTCAGTTGAAATGAGTTTTCAGAAAGCCAGTGTCACATATTGGTAAACTTATAGGAAACTATTCCAACATCTTCCATCCCCCAGACAGGCCATAAATAAATATTTCCCTTCAAACTTTTCTGCCTGAACGTACACATTTCCATTCACTGTGTTTACACAATAGCCAGTCACAGTCACCGCGCCACACACACCCGGACAGCCGAGAGTCAGTCAACAATTGCAACTTAAGTTATTCTGTCGGTGGATTCCACTCCCATAAGTATTTTCCCACTTCGCATTTTCGCATGGAAATTTTGCCTTCAACCCCATCCCAGCCGGCCGCCTGAACGCGTGCACCGCATGCCGTGGAGACAAAGTTTTCACTCGCCGCTCATCGTCGGAAGTCGTTACAAATTCCTACTCGCCAAGTTAGTCGGGGGACTTTTGCGTATCTTGACTCACTTCGCAAACATTTATACGGTATCCGGTCGTACGAAGTGCATTTTGGCACTTGCCGTTGAATTCTCCGCGCCATAATTCTATCTTTTTACAGCCTTTGTCTCGGTGTGATTCGTTTTTTTTTATCTCTGTTCTGCTGTTCATGACAATGGTTGCTGGTGCTAAAAAAAGATAATACCCGTACCGATGTAGTCCAAATCCAGGCGGAATGTTTTCCTTGGTTTTTCTTTTTCGGGTCTGTCGGATGAGGTACTCGTATTCCACTTCTGCGCGGTTCCGACAATGCAATACGTGCCTGGAGAAAATGGTGCATGGGACGGGCAGGAAGCTTGGAATGCATCGAGTGATATCGGTCGGACGGGGAGCACATGCATATGCAACGACCTATCACTTGGAATGGAGACGGGAATCGGATCTGTGGCGACTCAGAACAAGCGGTTTGGTCGCAACAAATATGTGGTGTTAGTGGACGATTATTCATGCTCCCCCCTCTCTTTACTCACCACACGCCATTCCATTCATGTGTATCTTAACAATGCATTCATCTACATTTTGTTTGGCTTAGTAATCCGATGTGGAAACTGGGCAGACTACAGTGGAGTCTGTTTAATCTTGCCGACCAATTGAGTAATTACTGTTGCGTGGTTTTAGGCTGAACACAAGTTTCTCGTGCATACATTTGGAGCATAAATTGGGGGCGAATGAGGGATTTGGGCTCATCCCACAAGAGGTGGCATTTGAATTAATAGAAACGAGCGATATTTTATGAGAGCCATTTAGAGCCATTTTAGAACCTGGAAGTATCAGCATGTTTCCGCCTTTAAAAGTCAGATATTTACAGAATAAGTACTGAATTAATAGAAACACAAACAGAAATGATACTTCTTCAACAAGAGCGAACCGTAAAGAGTTCTAAAAGAAAGCATTCACTTGAGAATTAGAATTTGAATTCAACGTTCATTCTTCAGTCCTCATCATTTTGAAGTCGGTCATATAAATTCCTATCAGTCATAGAATTACAATGGTTAGTGGAATTCGCCATGGCGTGGTGGGTATGTGCGTCGACTCCTACGACCTATGGTGTCTATGTTCGATTTCCGGTACGACAAATAGCTTCCACGGTGGCACCTCTTTAAATATACTCTTTGAGCATTGTCAGTGGCTGAAAGGGTACTCCTGTCTAGGAAATGATGCGTAGACTTTGTCGTCTCAGTCCGCATAAATACGAGTTGTTACTGTTGAAACTAGGCCCTGGCCCATGAGCAGATGAACTCGTTTCGAAAGGCGTTAGTGAATGGCTTCCCTAGCTTGATTGTCCAAGGGGTAGTCTCATTAAATTACACGAGTCACCTGACTGGCGTGCACCCAGTGCAGATGAAACAGCCGCTTATGGCGATCCGGTCATTTCACCTTGGAGGTTTGGCATGTAATGCTTGCTAGCAGTGTCCTTGGTAAGAGCAAGAGTTCGGCGATGACGTTCCAATAAATTTGGGGACAGAGTTGGTTCCGTTATCAGCTACCTTCTCCTGTGGATTAAAGCTCATCATAAGCATTATCCTCATCACTGAACTCTTCTAGAGAGGAACGAAGATAAGGGATGGGGTCTGATAGCTTCAATTCTTGAGTCATTACTTGACTTTATAAGCATGTAAACTAAGGACTTTTCCAAGGCTGCTTGAGATCCGTCGAACCTCCACTATGTTGCCACTTAAGGAGTCATTTAGTATGACTGGCGCGGCCACCATTTGATGCGACTATTTGCAATGCGATTTGACTTTTCCCAATGAGATTTGATATTTTGTGTCGTCTTACGTCCAATCCCGTTTGAAAAAAAGAAACTTAAAGCTGATTATTTTGAGCATGACATGGGGGCCTGTCCTATGACTCGTGAGACGTCGTTGACGGTTACCATCAAGAGGCTCAGCACTGGAACGGAGTGTAGCGCCTTGGAAAGAGAATTCTGAGGCCAGCGAATGCGCTTATGTGGTAGCATTTCTCGCAAGTCACTTTTGTTTAGAGTCAACCACACACCAGATCAAATAAAAATAAAAGCGGCCAGTTCATCGCCTGTTGAATTCATTTACGCCAGGTGAAGTTCATCACGCACGTACACACTAATGTTCATCTCAGGTGCTTAACCGTGAGATGACAGACATTTCACTTAAAGTGCCTGAGAAGAATCTCGCGTATCAAATTCACCTAAAGCAAATGGGAGCACATTCGCTGACAGAAAACAGACACAAATGGAAGTCGACATCAAACAGAGAGCATAAATCAATCTCCGAATGATTTCACACCCCCGGCTAACGAAAATTCAATGAACCCAATCTCCTCCTGTGCGAGTTAACATCATTTCCCTCATAAGGGGCATAAATCTTCCGCTTCACCTGACGCTAGCCGTCCATTCAGAGAGTCAAGCAGTCGGCCCGGTTATGTCCAAATACGAAACCGGTTCCATTATGCAAAGACGATACCCATTTTGACGAGCGAATTAAGCCGCATTAATGGGCGAATTCACCTGACCGCCCGGACCGAAGATAGACATCTTAATTGTCACCGAATCGTTCCATTGTCAGACGAGATCATTCCCGTAACTGTCCTAGATCTAGATAGCTCCACAGAGCTGGAAGAAAAGCACGAACGAATGCGGGAAGCCACCGGGAGAGATGTGAGGGCCATTAACCGGACAACCTTGAAAAAATTATCACACCATCAGGTGCAGATAAGCGATTTACTCGGGTGTGTTGAGCTGCGTTCAGCCATCCATCACTGGGTTTTGATGAATGAACCAGTCGTAGCTGCGGCATCTGATGGGTGTTTGCCTACTTAATGGAGAACCCAAGCGATTGGATTTATCGGCGATCACGACATTCACTGGGTTTGTCATTGTGTCTAGGCGGCCTGCCAGGAGCTGTGCTTGCCATCCACCACACCCCACGTTCGTCAGGTGGAATCGTCTGAAGGATGATTGTGATTTTGCGTTTGTCATCCCGGCCGCTGGCAATTTATTGAGGGAACACGATTGATGAGGGCACCAATGGAAGCTTCGTTTTTTTATTCTTGCTGAAACAAAAAAGAAGTGTGCTCGATTCGAATGGGAAAGTATCCAAGAGAGAAAGATTACCACCTATTCGTCGGTCGGAGTGGGGTTCCCTTAATGAAACTGCGATTTGTCTGCGGTGAGTGGAGTTAATGGTGATCGAACTGAAGAGGTTTCTCGCAGTCATGGTGATATACTTTTTCGGAGTTTGGCAAAGCGACGGCCGGCGGATCTTTGGTGTGGCCGAAATAAATGACTCTATTGTATTGTGTGAATGTTAAAAATGAGGATAGCTGGCAAATTCAGGTTACGTGGGAGATCTGCTATCAATTACAAGTCACTTTACAAAGTCGAAGGTGGGAAGGATGACTTGTATGAATTTGCCTAACCGAAGTGGGAGACGGGCGACAAGATAAAAATGAGCGATGAGGTAATGGAGAAGGTTTTGGGGGAAATCTGTCTTGTCTGTCGAAACTGAGATTGTGGCACGATTAGTTGCAGATTTCGTTCAGCGGGGAAAATTCTGCGTTCCTGTTGGCATTGACGGCGTTTGAAGAAGAAGATTCAACTACGAATGGAATGGCTCTACAGAGTCATCTGTCTAGACAGGCGTCAACATACCTAACGCGGATGTACAGGTGGTGTACGGAGAGCACTGCTCCAGCTCGAAGAGTCTCCAACTCCACACAAGTGGAACAGAGCAATAGAAGACAAGCAAGAAACCGATGGCATACGCAAGTGGAGGGGGACCTCACCCAACTTGCCATGCGTAGTTAGGGAATTGGGCTACAGAGCGTGAGAGCTGGAGAGGCTTGTTGTCTGAGGCCCAAGTTGTGCCAGACCGTAGCGCCAGCAGAAGAAGAATAATCGGAAGGCATTTCTCTCGACCTCTGCGTAACACTCGTGGCATGGCAGGATGACAGTCAGAGATTCTTTGAATAAGAAATGTTTTTTATCCGCAAATAAGGGTTGTATTACTCAACGTAGTCTCCTGGGCTGGAAAATTGACGGATGCTTGCCATGGTGGCTAAACGCGTGTGCACCGGAGCATTGTGTTGATGGAAGCGTTATTTTTTCTTCGCCAAATATTATCGTTTCTGCTTCAAATCAATATTCGTTTTACCCTTCTCGGGGTAATTGACGTGCATGACACCGCGAGCATCCCTTAAAACTGCGACCGTTACCTCATTTTCTAACAAACTCAATTTGGCCTTCTTTCACTCGGAGAAACACAATCGATTTTTCACTGTTTCTTGGTTTCGGGTGTGTTGTGATGGACCATGGGTGTGTCCATGGTGAAAAAGCTACTTTGAAGTGGTCACAAGGATCGGCTGTAAGCAATGGCGGCATCCATGGCGCTAGGATAGCTTCTTCATGTGCAAATATTCATGATGATGTCATGTACACCGTCGTCATGCACATGAATTCTTCGATCATCCATGTCAGTGGAGGGAGGTTTTCAACAAATTCAGAGATCACTAAACGACTTCTTACTCACTGAAATTGATGGCGCAGAGTCCTTATTGTTGTAACTTGGTGACTTTGGGTTTGGGAAAAAGAAATGGGTAGTCAGCACACGAAACGGACATCTGTTCACGGAGTTGTCTGCTTTCAATGTCAAGCACATTCTAAATGACACAGCTTGCTCAACACTTTTTAATTAGGAGATGTCAGTTGATGGAAGCAGAGTTTAATTTAAACTAACAGAGCGGGAAATACATAAAGTCACTGACGTGGACTGAGAGGCTGTAAATTTAGTAGTCACCAAAAGATGATGGTTTACAAGTTGATGGACGTACAACATGAAGTAGAATCGCATCTATACAGAAAATGGTAAAAAAATCAGTGTATTGTTAAGGGCTATCGGAAGCAATGTCGTGAAGATATCAGTGATGGCTATGAAATCTGACTATCACCTGCAGTGCAGGTGATCATTTTCTGAACATGCTTGATATCGTTAACTGCGAGAGCATCTATAGAATATTTATAATATATCCTCTTACGACCCTCAAACCATTGCTAATATATTTGCCTCTTTCTTCAGCCAATATTTTAATAGCCAAAACCATAATCCAGACCCTGGATTTTTTAGCTTTATGAGGAACTGCAGCCAAACATCTACCATCCAAATCGGTATTAATGAGAGGATGGTACGACGTAAAATTAATCATCTAAAAGACGACTTGCCTCCCGGTCATAATGTCACATCCATATTCGTTAAAAAAAAAACGCACAGAGAGACGCACATCCACCTAAACTCCGCTTAACGTGCAAAGATGCTTTCATCTTCTCCACACCCAAAACAGGCAAAAACAATGCTATTACGTACTACAGATATCTTTGACTCTATCGTGTATGACTCGTTGTACCTCATATTGTAAGCCCATATTTTCCCCACACCAGCATTTATTCTTTAAAGGCTAACCTTGTTGAAGACAAACTCCAATATCCTTCAACATTGGAGCAAGGTTACGAAGTGGACATAGGCTGAGTTAATAATTGCAACATTGTTGCCCCTGCACTTCACAAACTATTCTCTCAATCCGTTCACGAACACGAATACTGCGCAAGTTTGCAGCACGTCAGCATTGTCAAAAAAGTATTCATAAATGTAACATAAGTAGGCTACACAAAAAGTGTTTGGTTGACGTTTGTATTTCTAAAATGAATGAAGTATAATAGGGATGCTGAACTTCCAACTCTCTTGCCCTCTTGCCCTTTAAAATGTTTGACAACGATTTTTATACCGTTTTCTAAAGCCAATTTGAGCAATCAGAGAACGGCTTACGTTATTTCGGGACTAACTGCCAAAAAGTCTCTCAAATTCGTCAATGGACTAGGGGTCAATCTGCTGTGAAGTTGGGCAACTCCTCATTTCTGGCCAAAATTATTGTCAAACCATGTCTAAAAAAGGATAATACTAGGTTTAAGTTTGATACTTAGTAAACTGACCAACTTTCAAAAATAAATACGCAGCAAAAGGTCCTTTAAAGAAAAAGAAGTCTTGGAAGTCAAAACATGGTGCAAATAACAGAAATTGGTTAAAAAGAATAAGACATTTAGATAGATTTAATATAGTTATTTAGATAGATTAGATATGATAAGAAATTTCCGCATGATGTCCTTTTGAACCATTTTTGCATGAAAAAGTCTAGTTTTCGGTTTCCCTGCAAACCTGCAACAAAACAAAAATCACTGCTAATTTGACCGCAGATTGACTGTCACATTGCTTTCATGAACGCAGCTGCCGACTGCTCTCGTGCATAGGCCCTGTAGTTTATCTACATTTGTGAACGCAAGTCTTGCAGAGCTGCCGCAGAGTGACGTTTGTGAACTCGGCCGTAGTCACCACAGACCTCAGCAAGGCCTTTGAACTAAAGGCCCTTGGTTTCCCGTCAAATCGTACCTTGAGAACCACTCCTGCAGACTACTCTTCAGACACTCTACATAGGACCCCCTAGTAACCTCATCGGGCGTTCCAAACGGGAGTCATCTCGGCCGTTTTCACCATAAATGATGTTGATTATGTCACTTAAACTGTTTCATATCTATTTACGGAGATGACTTGAAAATAAGCAAAACAGTATCTAACTCAACCGACTCACTCGCACTCCAAAACAACCGTGACTTCTTCTTCAACTGGTGTAACAATACGTTAAATCTTGAACTTAACGTAGTAACAAATGCCGTTCCATTACTTACATTTTTTCCATACGCTCTTCCCCTCCTCTTAGAACAGACATCCTCCATAACGAGCCAGTGCCCATAGTCTCTTTTATTCGCGACCTAGGAATTATATGTGAAAGGGAGCCACACATTAACAATATGATCCTACGGCTTCATGAAATGCTGGTCCAAAGAATTCTCAAACCCCACGTTAGTAAATCCCTTTACATCATCGGTCTGACATACCGATCCTAAAATATGCTAGTCAAATCTGGAAGCTGTCCACCGTAGATTCCTATGTTTTGCATTACGTGGTCTCCCGTGATCTGATAGCCTTGCTTTACCAGACTATATAGATCGCCTACATTTGACCGGCTTGCATACCCTGAAAACCGCTGTGAAGTAGCTGACATTATCTTTTTGTACCAAGCGATATGATTCCATTTTGTTTCGTCCGCTTCCAATGCTGTAATTGGCTTATCAAGTCTAAAAATGCCAAGCTCGGCCGTCCAAAGCGAAAGATAAATTGCTTACCGAACTCATTTCTCAATTGGTCAGTGAGTCGATTCGCATGCTGTGCGGCATGTAGAGCCGTCTTTCTGGACCGGAGGTTCAGCTCGTGTATTTTAAGGGAAAATCAAGTTCGAAGTCATTGAACAATACTGGGGGTCCTAGTGATTCTTCTCACTGTCATCTTTGACAAAATATGGGCCAATGACTCCAACCGGACCATGAACTGCACCAAAATGTGCACTTTTTCGGATTCATTGGCAGCTCGTGTACTGCCTGAAGTCAGACCAAATACAACTCTTTTGTTACATTCTCATTCAACCAGAAATGAGATTCGTAACTGAAGACAATTTTTCGATAAAAAGCGGAACTCTCTCCAGCAGTTCTAAGGCCTACTGAGTGAATATAAGATGATGTGGCAAGTCAGTTGGCTTCAGTTTTTGGGTGAGGAACATGGTAGTGTGCTTCTGAATGTCTTCATCATCACGACTTCCTAGGCAGACCAACTCCAGCCAAGGCGGGCGTTGAATGCGATGCCATCAGGTAGGCGACCGCTTGGCAGACCCAGGACGAGGTGATTGGACCAAATCCAAAACCTCGCCTCGTTACGCTTGGGCATAGCTCCTGGTGAGTTAGATTCGATGGCGGAGGATTGAATTGTTTGGAGATCTCTCGTGCTTTACCCCAGCGACCCCTTTAGGGAAGCATGCACTTCAGACGATGATGATATTCTTTGAAAGTTGGGTCACATAAATGCCGTCCCAATCTCGCATCGCATGACGAACGCAGTCTATCGTCTGAATGTGACAAACGACGATCTTCTCGAATCAAATGACATCATTAAAAATATTTCCAAATATTATTCGCCTTTAGAAACTACAAATTAGCGTAAAACGGTAAGACGGTTAAAATTCCCAAATTCCAACAGTGGACTTGTGGGAAGACACATTATCAAATATTTATTTCAGTTCGGTGTGAAAGGGGTGACAATGCTGTTTTTGATGTTCACATTAATTCCCAGTCAAGCAAAAAGTTCGAGTTTCATGAAAGTTTGAAACAGTTTTTTGAAATGCGGCACAACAAGCCATCAATGGAGGGGGTGCCATGTGCTAAGCTTCTTCCCAAAAAACGATGACACACTTGTAAAACACTTCGTTAGTCATATTGTGTCAACTGTTTCCATTGGGCGCTGAGGGTGGGGGGTTTAAGCCATTTTTAAATTCATTCATAACTCAAAATTGTGTCAGTTTTATTCAGAAAGTTCCATTCAATTCACAAATTAACAATTTACACTGTTGGACGTAACAAAAATTGTTTCAGGAGGATAAGCGATTACTGGAAAAAAGCCTCGGCGTCAGCGGAAATGTTGCATGCATGAAATGCTGACGCATCCTAAAAACTGAATTCTAATTAAATTTCCAGATCGGACTTGTGGGGACATTTTTCATTTTTATGTGACCACGAGTTGTTTGGCATTGCTCGTGATGTTTGTGTTTTCATTCCCGGAAATGGAGTGTGATTTAAAAAATCGTTCCTGCCCAACGGTGTGCTTCAACATTTTTCCTGACCTCATAGGAATTGACTGTTGCTTCCTTCCATCTTCAATAAGCCAACATCAAGCTTCACAGTCCTCTCCGGCCACTCAAAACACCGTAGCCCCTATTCATCTGGCAAATAAAGATGAGACGAGAGCTTTTCACTTAACGTACAATCTTTAATCACCTCAAGTTCACTGAGGTGCCTGTAAAGGCCTTTATTCAAACTTTTCAGACAAAGATTCGTCTCATTCACCATGAATGTCAGGTTGCTCTTCGGAAGAAACCACAACCACTCTGAGTGAAGGAGTAAACACTTCAACATCTCAAGGTCGCCACAAAATGAAAGTCTTACCTACAAACTGCTGCTAATCTTGACCCCATTCAATTTGAGTGGATCAACTCAACCCCATACACCCCCCTCTCAGTTTGTGTAGGTGGAAAAGTTGTTTTTCATTTCCAAGCGAACCCTTCAAGTGGCCCATTCCAACTTTCACCGACCGGAATGTTACTTGCGGCTAAGTTGCACTTTGAAAGGGGGGAAACTATATTTCATGGAAGTCCATCACACGACGTTGAGGTTATGGGACGCTTTTACTGAATTTTTCATAATCTGCAGGAGTGCCACAGGCAACCAGTGTGGACACCCACGGTCGCTGTCCATTACAATCGCTTGCTCCCGGCGTATGCCAATTGCTTACCGCTTTAGACCCCCGAAAGGTCATGAGCTTGCCATTCCCGCTGATCGCCCACGGTGCAGCTTCGTCGATTCGTTTTCTCACTTAATGTATTCCCATACTTTACGAGCCCGTCTATTCAGAAGCTAACGAATGGGTCGCGAAATGAATAGCAATTCCATTAATTCCCCTCTCATGTCCTTAGTTTCTTTTTTTCTCTTGCTGAAGCTCACCTTTAAATAGCCCAAAGTTCCGGGTTTTGTTCGGCGCAACCGTCCGATGTTGGGCGCCATTTCCAATTAACCATGTCCGCTTTGTGTCAACACTCTCAGCCTTGACCGGGTGCATGCGGTCCAGAATTCCGAGCCCCTGCAGAAGAATTTTTTTGTTTTTCGGTTTTCCCGTATTCTAACCTCCCGGAGGACATCCAATCTTAATGTGATGACATTGTATGAATGAAAGAACGAGAGAATCCCTTTGTGGGACGCGATTCATCCTCTCGCAGCACAAAAAACAACACCACAGTCGACTGCGGCAGAGAATGGTGGAAAACAAGCAAGCTACCAGCCCAGTGGGATATGGAAACACATGCATAGATGCTTTCAGGATGAACCAGCCACCGGGACCATTTAATAACAATAATTGTTTGCAAACAGGTTGAGAAAAAATACACAAAAATGGTTAGAATTTATTAAACATAAATATGAGATGTTATCCTTGTGTCCTAGTGCACAGTGCATGTCCTTTGTGGCGATGTGTGTGTAGACTGTTCGAGGACAATAGACCAATTTTAATTCATACAGGATTCAAGTGGACATTGTCGATGCTTGTGTGCATGTGCGCTGTGCTTGTGTCGTGTTTGTTTGTTAGATTCAGTGTCGAAATTTTAAGTAAATATGTTCAGAGCCTAATTAATTCGAGGGATTTTGTGGACTTAATTAACTTCAATTAGATGAATCCTTGGCGATAAGTACTTGAACCTGTCCCTCTATCCGGGGAATGGGGTGATGATGAGGACAGGACTTTGTTGAGTTTGCTTGGTAATGGAGTGTATTTGAACTGGGAAATAATTAATAAGCATTCTTTGGACGAGTCTTGCAGTGCCACCGCAGAGTTCCTAATTGTTTCCTTTCCAGACCTTCATCGATACCCATACCCGAGCAATAGTTCGGACGACGCTGGTTCCCAATCCATCCATACTAAGAAGTGAAGTTGTAATTATATATTACATATTTCAATTCTACCATAGCTTGTTATCACTTTAAAGGTTCCCATTCCACCTTTAAGCGATAAATGTGCTTAAAGTTGTCTTTAGAATGTACATGTAACAGCTCCCCTATTTTTGAGTCCGAAGGCATTCTTCAGTCTTCCAGTTATGGTACCGAAAATGTGTGTGGGAGGCGTTTTGAGGCTTAGACGAATCGTGACATCGAGTGCGAGAGGTTTTCAAAACCGAAATTGGGATGACATGGCAATAAAAACGCAAAGGAGTTCAGATCACATGACAATCGTTGTCTGCCACCGACTGCGAAAAAAAAAATTGTTATAGACTAAAGCGTGCTTGAGTTGTGATTTTTCACTGAGTTGCTTCTCATTTTGAAATCGACAAGAGATATATTGGAACTTCGTACATCTGCTTGAGGTTGGTCTGTAAGAATATAACAAGTGCAAATTTAGAGAAAAAAAACATTATGATCAGAAAATCACGATCACAGTTGTACCTCGGACTATAAATTGGATTACAAAACACACTTGGAACACAAAACACTTTACTTAACTTCATAAAAAAAATACCAAAAATTACAAAATACAAAATTTTTCAGAGTAAGTTTTATACAATATCCAAAAAATAGTCCCTATTCATTGAAATATCGACTTCCTTGAGACAGAGTCATTTATTTGACCATGGCTAGTATGATGATTAGGAAGACCCGAAAATTTGATCCCTAGTTCAGTTAGATTTTTGTCTGGTACATACCAGGGGATTAAGGAGAGTAAATAATCCGATTCAATAATTCTTTTACAAGTAATACACATAGAAGTTCCCTTCTGTAATTAAGAGCTTTTAAATCTAGCATGGCACATATTGACCAATATTCAGGTTACCCATCAGATCATCGCAGGTTACAGCAAAACGCGTGAACCTTTTTCGAACTCAGTAAGTGCCCCTCCTGTAGGCTCCTATGCGCTCCTTTTCGTAAATATCAAAGTCCTCACCTAATTAGTCTGTTGAGGTAGTCGTAAGTATCAAGTACATGTAAGCTGCCACTGGCAGTAGCTTCAATTGAGAGAAGCACATCAATAAATTTTATGACAGGTCTGAAATTAGAAAAGCATCATTCGCTTTGCACAACCTTTATCGTCACAATCTCAAAAGCCTCAGTCGAATCCATGTTAACAGCCATATTCTGGTTGCAATGTGGTACAACTCACAAATATGCCTGTGATGTGGAAATTCTGATGGCTATCTTGAGGTTGTGAGATGAGGTAAGGTGAGGTTTCAGCTTTTTGGTATTGTTGCAAAAACCTCACAAGAGAACACACAACAATAGCTCCCATGTCGTGGTGAATTCGTATTGATGTCAATAATTCCTTTTTTATTTTTTGCTCTCTTCGCTCTCTTTTCACATTGCCCTCAATACGGGAGAAGGAAAGTTTAAAGCAAGACAAATAATAATCGGAATTCGGAAGAATTTGATGGAAATTGTTTCATCCAATGCGAAGGGAGAAGTCCTTTCTCGTAATTGCCTTAGAATCCTACTACATTGAGGTTTACAAAATATTTAGTACCTTGAATTACTTCCTCCAACAATTTTGTTGACGCTCACAAGTTGTGAGGGTTGCCCAGAATCCGATAACTGCACAATTTGTGACTCATCATGCTCATTGATTTGTGAGACATAACAGAGGTTTTCCAGAAATAGTGATATAATCTTATGATCATAAGAATCGAGACTTGAGTAATCGAATTATCTTAATAATCGAATGACTCCAGATGAACACATTCGATTATTAAAACGTCGAAATCATTCGAATGAGTACTAACTAATTACTTACTAGTAACCCAAGATGACTAGATAAAAGTCTCTCTTCAGTGTGAAAACAGGTAATAAATAGTTCCGGTCGAGAAATGCTAATCAGGAGATAACCAGAACGAAAGACAAACCCAGAGGAAAATAACTCAAGTATTACTTCACTTGTTATGCGTGTGTTAATGTTAGTCAATCGACACAAAGTATTTGGTGCGCATGCGTAATCCACGGGCATCCGGCGGTTTATCGAGAACACTTCTCAGTGCTTTAATAAAAAATATAATATTTGACTTCAGTCAAATGATTTTTATGACATCGCATCGCATCCAACAACAACATGAATAAAAATCTCCAGAACACCACTGTCTCCAAGATAAACAGCTAAACTGGGTCTAATTCGTCAAGGGAACATTATGCAAATTAAAATTTTATTAATTATTTGTTAATTTAAAGCGTTAGTTTATGTAAGTACTAAATATATTCACGAAATAGAACAAGTTTAAATTAAATGGAATCTAGTTCACAATTTAAGATGACGCAGTTATCTTAGTGCCTGCCCTTGGTTAGTGGGGTCCCCGGTTCAAATCCCACTGAAAGCAAAGTGGAAACGCTTTTTCTGGTTTTCAAATTCGGTCCAGTCACCGTTTGCCGTTGGGTTCAATTTGTTGCTGGTGAATTCACTAGCACCTCCTTCATTTCTTTCAATTTAATTTCTTTAAATTCTGTTAGGTATAAGATAAATTAAATTAAATTCAATCGCAAATTTACTTCGTTTCTTCCTCAACACCGTTATTCAACCAGTGGTTAGAGGCATGCACAATTGAACAGGTATGCATCCCATCATCCACCTCAACCTATCTATTCCTATCCCATGCCCTCCATTATCAAGATAGTCATGTGCCCGTGATCACTTGGACTTGCAAAACTTCAGTAGCCCTCCCTCCAGGCGATTCGCATTCGAAGACCCTTTTAGCCGGAGCATTTGGTATTCATTCACTCGATTTTTTGGGACTACAATCAAGTCTTGTTGTCGCAACTCATCTATTCACCTTCCTCACCAACAGGACCAAATATTCAACGCAGAATTTGTCTTCCGAAGAATTTGTTCTGTTGTTACACTTATCGTTTACCCGTCGTTTCGTCTAGAGCATCATTTTTTAGCCTCGAGTCAGGAGCGTTCACCTGGCTTAGCACACTGCCTTAGACAAACCGAAGTAGGTACGGTTGCCAAGGGTGATTCCGTTTCGGGTCTACGGTCTAGAACATCGTTTTCCTTATAACCACTTATCAGAGCTCTTGTATCAAAAGAACACCAAGTGCCAATGGCGTTGTCCCATTAAACCCCCACTTGTATGTGCACTTCAAAGATCATGATATGCACTTCAAGAGGCACACAGAGTAAGATTTCAAAAATCGCACAGGAGGTACGTGTCTGCTCCTGTTCCTCCAATTACCTGTGAAATAACAACAAATCAATTGATAACTGCCCCGATGCCTCGGATTTCACACACTCTTAAAAGCGTTGCCCCCAGAATCACAACTCATCTATCGTCTGGCGTTCAAATTATGTGTAATTGCAGCCTTGGCAAACTACTCCACCAGCCACTTTATCTCATGTGCGAAACTCGCACACTGACCGGAGTCCGTTCCAGCTTTATCTAGCAATTTCATTTCACACTTTATCATCTGCTCACCACAAGTCACCGCTGATAAGTTAATGCCTAGTCAACTTATCACTCCCAGCAGAGACCGGCACTTAGACCACGACTTCAGCCTCTGCACTCACACTCGCTCCCAGTCGATCCCATTCGAAGGTCCAAGTCCTTGTTACACCGTCACTTTGCCGTTCCCGCCCATTGACTTTAAATTTAAATTGCCACTGCAATTAATTGCCGCCGGAGATGTCGTCCTGATAGGGAGACCACCGCTTGTCAGAGCGCAGACATCAAGGTCGTCGCGGTGGAGTAAATTTTTCATGACTAAACTGGCGACACTGTAAGTGTAGTGATCCGTCAATACCCAGCGACGGCCAACCGAAGGGGAACTCCATCAAAGATTACGCACTCGTGCCATTAAGAGTCTCCGCTCGTACGCAACAATTAAGTTATCAGCCGAAGTAATTGACTCCAGGAGGGAATGGGTCGGGCAACCCCGACGACAGCTATAAATCATAACCGGCCTAAAATTACGCTGCGCTCCTTGCCCTGCGAGACGGGGTAATGATGCACTCGCAAATGATTAAATCACGTGGATGGGATGAGGCCACGCCCAGGTGACTCCATCGACGGTGCTGCGCTTTTGGAATGGAAGCCGGGAGCACCTGCATCCGGAAGAACACATAAATTTTGAATAAACAACGTCGAAGATTTGCAGATACGTATCCTAATGGCCTGCACGTTGGCTAGCGAATGCAACCAACCAACCAACCTCTTGGCATGGGGGATAAGGTCACAATGGCCGGAACCCATCGCCTATGATCAGCCCTAAGATCTCGGCAATTTATTATTGAGCACTGCTCCGCCCTCACTTTAATGCAAGCTACTCTGTTTACCGCCACCACCCCTGTCCATTGACCTTGATAGGGGCTCGATTGTGGCGAGGGTGTAGGCTGTTTACAGCGGCCGGCATGTGGCAAAGCCGGATGTTCGCTTCTGCAGCCGCACAATATAATTGGAAAATTTATCCGATTTCGGGTATAATTTCAAATGCTGGACTGGTGGAGGCTTTTGGAATGCGAGCTCCGGAGTGCAGCTGTGGTCGACAGCAGTTTCAATTGATGATGTTCATTGCGACAGTGGTGGGCTTATCTATGCGGCATGGCTGGTTGGATTTAAGGAATTTGTGTTGCCAGGAAGGGTGGACTGCATATCGGCCAGCGGATGGTCAATTGGGTGGCCGGAGATTTCGTCCATTGTTTAGCTCTGTTAAGGAGGCAGTCAAGTGGCACCAGTTGGACACTTGTTCACTGTAAGCTCACTGTTAGTGGTCACTTCTTGGGCAAGATGTCTCTCAATTAAATAAGCTTAAACATGGTTTATCCAGGTTCCGTTAGTATTTGAAATGTTGTGACTAATGCTAATGGAATGGTGAAAGCAATTGTGTTGCCCGCAAATGCATAATGAAAATAAAGAGAGTAACAACGATGTCACATTATTGATAATGTGAAGATCGGCTGCGGTCTGGTATTACAAAAATGCTAGATTCAACAGCGACTGCTCTTCCAGTTTTTATCGAAACAGGTTTGCGATAGTGGACTTAGCAAAGTAAAAAGTAAGGTAATGATGGCATTAACTCTGTCAATTCCTGGTAACTAAATATTTAACTCAATAATCACCACGCCGACGTACTGTGGAGTTGTTTTTCTTCGCTGGCAAAACCACTGCGTAAGCTCGTGCATCTATCCAACTCCTAGCAAGTGGAAACAGCACCCGTCCCCATAGCACTTACGTCTCTTCTTTCTATGTTCATGGAAACGCTGATCAGATTTTGAAACATCTTGAATCGCGGAAGCTTATTAATGACCGGCAGAACGGTTTCCGCAGCAATATGTTAATCACATTGGATTCCGATCTGGACAGCATAATTAACTGTGGAAAGAACAGCAGAGTGGAATTCAACGCTGTTTGCTGTCCCTCAAGCGAACCTTTGCCATTATCCATGAATGGCGCTTGTGTCGATGAAACCGGAACTTTCCATCCTTCGTATGCGCATCAATACAACACATAGTTGGAACCATATTTAAGGTCGCCAAAAAAAAATGCTGCGAAAATGCTTTAATTTATACGAGCATGAGTACAACGCGCATATCTGATGTGGTGTCCCCAAGACCACCCTGTACATATTGAACTCGATAGAATCCAAAAGCGACCGATAAAAATTATAGGAGGCAACACTATGTTTGTCCGTATTTTATCGCTATTTCAACAAACGATGCTCAAGTGAGCTGGCCAACTGCATTCCTTCTCTCCATGAATTCACCTGCAATACGTTTCGCCAGGAATGCTCGTCGGTTTACCCTTACGCCTTCTTTCGGACGCACAGTTAGATTTAGAGGCTCGCTTTTCAGCCGAACATCGAATGCTCTTACCAGCCCAATATTTCCCACAGACTACAATCCGCAGATATCTAAGCCCAATGGGCACAGATACCTCCTCTGTCTTTCTCCTTCTATACCTTTGGCGTGTGTTGAGTCTTGACCCCGGGCACTTAAGGGTATTAGTAACCCCTTAAGCTCTACGGTAAATACCGCCTTAAATATCTGATTGTAGCCCACCTTATATATTCCCCCTATCAATGTAAAATGAAAACATGTCAGAGCATAGTGCGGCTCTGAGTTGTTCGTTGACTGCGATTATTCTTATTCAAAAACAGTCAACGCAGATGTATGGGATGTCGCAGATTTGATCGAGTCTCCGACCCATCAAGGCTGGAACCATTTTAATCCAAAGATCGTGCATATTACTCACAAGGAACAACCAAACTATCTTTATGTCGACTGACACTAATTCGTTTCTTTCTTCTGGAGTTGGGCCCCATCCGACAAGCTTAGTCGAGGGTTACCTTTATATGGATCCCGGACACTGAACCTAGCCTAGGGTACCTTAACTGAATATCATATCCCTGCTCCACACAAAGACAGAATAGCTTTGAAAAAGATTCTCAGCAGTGGCTCTGATACACATACAATTTCCCACTAAAATATTTCCACCAACTAATGTTGCTTCCCTCCACTGCCAGTTTCACACGTCTGGTTGCCACCTCAGGCCAGGAGATGCACGGCGTTGTGTTTGCCGCATGCACATCCAGGCGCACTCCTGCGTGAATTGTTTGCCCAGGGCATTTATTCAACACAGTTGCACGTTCTCATTTCTAATGGAATTCCAGCTTGAAATTGCCCAAAAAAATAAAAAAAAAAAAAAAAAAAGTAACGTCCAGCAAGTAAAGTTGAACTCACAGCCCGCTGCTCTGTTCACTCTTCTCTTTCAATTAGCGCGCTCCCTAACTAGCTACACTTTTCAATTCCACACATCCGAAATGAACTCCCGCCGCTGGGTGTTGGCAAAAGCTTTGCGCCCTTGCGGCCAGCGTCCTCCGCACCGGGAAACTTTTCAATTATTCCCACCCCCGACCACAGTCCAGTGAACGCATTTCGAGACGAGATAAACCACGAAGTTCAGTGACGAATTCATTAGCACCGTACGCCAGTAGTGATTACCAATCTCGTCGCTGCTCGTTGGAACACACACATAGTGGTGCGGTTAGAAAAATTACTTGCCTCCCGTCACATCGCATTTTGCACATGTGAGAAACAGTTACGCATTAGACCACTCGTCCATTCGTGATGGCATGAGGCACAGCTGTTGGTTTTTCCCCATGACTAGGTGCAGCATCCAGGATGAGTTGAAAAAACGCATATATGAAAACTAAGGGCTTTCAATTGCCTGGGATTGTGAAAAAATCCGAGCGGTTGAGGTTGGGCTCGTGTTTAACCGAAATGAAGACCGATTTGCTTTCAGAGTGCCTCGCCGGGGGAAGCGCATGGTCCTTGTTGTGTGCATTCACAGAGAAACCATAACACAAATTGGGGCAACAGTACTTAATGGGATCCAGCGGTCGTTTTAATACGGCTCAATGGCTAGCGACTGGTTGCCAGTGCAACGTTCCGTGCACTTTTTGCCTCCGCAATGTAACCAATCCCAGTTGGCAAGTTGTTCGGGCAGACCCAATCTGTGAACTTTACACTACTAATCAGTTTGTGTGGTCGTTATTTCTGCAAGTGGGGAATCAATCAATCCGGTGGATGAATCGATGAGGATTCGGTGGAACAGCGGAAGCGAGCTATGTGCACGGAGTGGTAGATATCATTCTCTTTTGAAACAGAAATTGTTTGTTTCGAAGTGGGGATCAAGAGATTTTTTTTTTGTGAATAAGTGTAGTCTGCAGAGTAGATGGAAATTTCGGTAACCGGTCAAAGTGAACTTTGATGTCGGAGAATTGACTTAAGGGCGTCCCAAAATGAACGCATGATTTGAATTTGCCGCTATTTGCAAAGTAAATTATAGAGCAACATTGAAAAAAAAAAAACACTTGAGAGCTGACTGTGTCTCAAATTGATTCAAATTTTTCCGTTCATTTTGGGACACAGTATATACTCGTAACTCCAGCAGAGGAGTCGACCGACGCTCGTACCCACTACAACACGACGGCCTCCGGATGCATCCGCTAATAAGCCACCGACACTCTTTAATCTGGCCTGCCATTCTAGGTGACTCGAGGTCACCTTTTTTGCATTTTCCCAATCAAATTCAAACGTTCATAGAGAACTTGTTATTCCAGCCCCCACCCATCCCAGCAATTCTATTTGTCGGTTAACTGCGAAGCTCGTTAAAGCCAGTTTCTTAAACTCTAAAAGGGCCAAATTTTGTTTCTCTTAGATTGGTAGAAAGATTCCTGCTTAGAGTGAACTATTTCCACAGTTTTGAGAGCAAAATTCGACGTGGTCCTTGGTCTTGTTTGGGAAAACGGCCATTGCATCAAAAACGGTGAGAGTGAGGCTGAGTACAGCAACGTCTACGGATAAAATGCGTAAGATAGGGGACATGGGCTGTTGAGCGA
This sequence comes from Eristalis tenax, assembly GCA_905231855.2. NCBI lineage: Eukaryota > Metazoa > Arthropoda > Insecta > Diptera > Syrphidae > Eristalis > Eristalis tenax. The sequence continues at coordinate 39,811,294 of HG993128.1, read as the reverse complement.
AAAGTCTTCGCCTCCAAGCCAATCGCAAATTTAGCAGAAGAAGGCCGCAAAGATCATACTAGTTGGAAAGGCTTCTGGCTGTATTTTTCGTGTCTTCCATGAGTTAAATGAGAAATAGAGCAGTGCGAAGAATTATGAATCTAGCCAGGAATCTAGCCGGAATCTAGCTGGCTGGCTTGGCTATGAAGAGCAGCCCCGCTGAATCCGGCCTGAAGGTTCGCACAAAATGACCTCAACTAACTTGGTGCGTGGGTATGGACCAGCACAACCCTGGGTTTTAACTGAACTGAAAATACACATTTAGTGAGCTCTTCCCAATAATACAGGCTCTTGGCTTATCCATATCTCTTACGAACCACAGATTGTAGTTCCACGCCCTGTATCCACAGACCTGATAATTTTCAATGCAGATGAAGGCGGAGAGAAAGAGCGGCCGAAGACGCAGTCTGGTGATGAAGATTAATTTCGCTCACCCGAAGCATGGCTTACGGGTTCCCCATCTTTCATATCGGACACCTTCACAGTAGTATTTTCTTTGTCAGAGAGCACAAATGAAGACTGCTGACCTCCATCGGTGTGATAATGATCGCGTATCCTCCGCATTATTGATAGCAGTCGAGGGAGAATCTGGAGCTGGTGCCATTCTGTGTTGAAAAAGGCGGGGTGGGAACTGGGTGCACACCTAGATCCATTCCAATTGATGGGAGGAGGAGTGGTAAGAGAGGAAGTAGTGACATGGGAGTGAGGGAATGGCTGAAACTTAGCTTCATGTCTCCTCATGTCTCCTCATGTCTCCTCATGTCTCCAATACTTCCCTCTACTCATTGACGTTTACGAAGCCTTCACACCGCGATAAACTGTATGGCCCCGCGACGGACTCTATGGAGGCCATTCAGTAAAAATGTCAGTTAATGTGTCCGGAATAGAACCATGACCTTCGGCGAAGAACATACCTGCAATGTCACCATGGCCACTGCCACCGTTAGCATCATAATTTTGTTTGTACTGCTGGCTGGTTGATTCTGAGATTATTAAAAGCTGGCGTTGCCCTCAGTGAGAATGTAACTATAAGCGAACATACAGCAAATCATCGAAAAGTCTATCGGAGTAGCTTCTAGATGTGACCTTCTCAGGAGTGATTGGAAAACACAAGGCAGGCTAGGGAAATGTTGCCTCCTTCATCTCTGCAACAGCAACAAAAGTCATTCATGGGGAAGATCAATCCAATGACGAGTCCTCTAATGGTAAAAGTGTCTGTTAACCAACCAAGTTCATATTTCGTGTCATTAAAAATTGCCACTCAAGAACTATTCAACCGCCTGACATGCCAAAGGAACAACATCAGTGAACTCAACGCAATCCACCGAGAAGTGCTCACAGAAAAAGCCCCAACTTTCATATCTAAACTATTACCAAAGCTGCAGAGTTAACCCCATCTCCGACGAGCAATTTTAAACTCTCCTCAAATTTAATACAGAATTCCACAGTAATCCAAGCACGCACCACCTCACTGTGGCCAGCATCAAGCGCACCTGTCTCATGCAATCATCATCACCTAAATGGATCAATCTTCTGTCACTTGTCAGCTTAGGTAGATGAACTTTGGAAACTATTCTCATCAGGAGACACAGAATGTCCTCCCTGGGAATTAAAAGCATCCCCTCTTCAGATTGGATCCAGCCACCCGCATTCGATTCAATAACTTCCATTTAATGTCTGCTTCTCATCGGCCAAACACAGGCGTCTTCTCGAGAACACACCTCGAAGTCTGATATTTTGCGCCAACACGATGAGCGAAAATCAACCGCTACGACGACGAGGACGCGTGTGTGTGCAGAGAATATCTCGTCACAGTCAACTGCTTCTTCAGGTGAAGCGAAACTTCGTTTGAAAGAATGCTAATTCCATCGGTGGGTGTTATCCTTAATGCCACTCTGGGATATTTTTGCGCACCTTTCACCAGAACCTTCACCAGAACATCAACGTTTTGTTGTGTCAAGCGTGAGGGGGAGGGACACGTCAGATGTGTCTGCCGCCTCCTGCGAAGCGCTCAAATATTGAAACATTCAAAAAGGATTCTATCGTTCGGGGGATATCCTTAAAGCCTTTCATCACAAAATCACACTCCACTCTGCACAGCACATCTTTGCCTTTGAAAATTCATTAGGTTGCAGCATTGCGTGCTATGATCCGCTTACGTCCCGAAGTGTTTTATGTTTTCATTTCAAATGTCCCTCTCTTGGTGGCGCCGCGTCTGGACTTGAGGTTGCCTCACCACCCAACACCAGAAATCCCTCATCCGGACGGGGTGGAACAACGTCTTCGTCGGTCCCCGGAAATCCGTATCAGTTTCAAACTTAAACGGATGCTGTGAGCTTTAAGTGCTAAATCCCTCTTTCATACACACACACACCCACCCCCTCACGTCACCAGCAGCACCTAAGCGCTGACACTTACCATTGTCCTTGCGCTGGATGTTTCATCTCGACCCCAGCCATTTCGGTGTGCCGGAAGTGGGTTGCAGAGATTGAAATTTTTACATGACTCGGCACAAAGTTCGTGCCGACATACTGCAACCATTAAAAACACGCACACGTTATTTTAACGTGTTGTTTTGGTATAATCCTTACGCCGGCTGACACGTGTGTGTGTGCAGGGATATAATAAAAAATAAATATTTTTTCCCTTCTTTCGTTTTTTTTTTGCATCTGTTGTTTTGTTCCGTGGGTGGTGGTGGGTGGAGTGTTGTTGTTTTGTTTTCGAAGCGTTACATAAAGCGCGTTAACGCGATTTTCGCACCCACTTGTCTGACGTGTGCTGTGCGCGCGGGTGGAGCGCGCTAGAGCGAAATCGACGCCCGGCGAGCGGCTCAGTCTGTCGTGTTCGGCGCCCCAGGATGCAGCGCCGAGTTGATTTACAGCGCGAATCCACTAAGTGTTCGCGAGTTCTCTTTCAGCGAAGAGGCGAACAACGGCGGAAAAGGCAAAAAGCGTTGTCTGTTACTCTTGTTGTTGTTATTGAGAGTTTTTTTCCAGTTTTGTTTTTGCTGAATTTAAGGTCGTAGGTGTGGTGGAATTTAATTTATATCACGATCTGTTGTAGCACCTTGTTAATGGCGTTAACGCGCAGGAGGCAGCCTGCGGGCGGAGGTGGATGAGTGCGTGTGAAGATTAACATGGCCGTAATGAGGTCCTTAAACGGTGTGTTGATACGTCGGTGGAGTGTGGGACATGAAATAAATTATTGCCGCGTTGAATAATGATCAATGTTTTGTGTTACTCGACGACGACGTGAGTGGGTCATTCCACAACCACTTGACCGGTGTTTGTCAGACTCTTTATTTGTGCACGTGTTCAATGATACGTGGGACGGGAACATGGGAAAGTACCCGCCAACCTCTTAACATAATCGATGCGATCACTTCAAGGAAGACGAGACACGGTACTCAGCGACTTTCGCTTTTTGGGCATTTCTGGGATACCATACGTTGATTGTATGAGTTGTCGAGTCGACTTGTTGAATGTGAGTCGACTTGTTGAACATAGAGAGCAGTGATTCCATGGTCAGCAAGAAGAAAAAACCGAGACATACTGTAGCACATCCCCGACTGGTACTTACAAAATTCAGGTCTAAATTGTGAGATGGCGTATAGCTGTGTCCCAGAAAAGGACGTTTGAGTCAACGGAAGCAGCGTGTAAAGAAGGATGGTGGCCCCTTGTGTACTGCATGACATGCAAATTTAAATGTTGCGTTTCCCACGGTTCCTACACGGGTCATTGCCATTTCCGTCTTAATAAAAGCAAAAGCGTCTATGACACCCACGCATGTCAACAGTTGTACGGACTTTATGATCATGCCTCAAGTGGTCAGTGAGTTTTTAAATAACCGACTTATTAGTGAGGCCTGTTTTTTAAAAGTGAAGATCTAGGTGAATCCGTTGCGGGCTTTGATGGCGGAGCAATATTGCCCATCGTAGGGTGGACACAGTCTGAAGAGTACGGTAGGATCTCCTATTATAATCGGGTGGTCGCCTATCTCAAGTCTTCCCTAAAGAAGACTAACTCTTGCTGCTTTCTGTTTGCTGCTTGCTCTTGTCAGAAAATACACTCAGTCGTCGCCCATCAGTTAACTTTTACTCTATTATTCCACGCACTGATAGCAACATCGATAGGCTTCTAGATTCATTCATTGACATCTTCGTGGCATCGTGCTTTCGCCACCAATCTCGGTTTGGTTCAACACTCTCCGTCAAGAGCGTGTTGCTCCCATCATCGAACTCTAACATATTCAGACGTTAACTCATGTGTCGACTGCGATGCTATCATAGTTTTTGTTTGATGATTTTAACCAGATTGAAAAGCTTATCACGTTGTCCTTCCTAATCAAATCATCACTCCACAGCGGAATGTCTTATGTAAGCCCCCATTTTCCTAAGCGATGTCCTCGTACTTTGTTGCAGGAAATCTCTATCGGTCGCCACGCATGGGCCGTTAAAATAAGTTATTCACTGCCAACGACAGGCCAACGTAAACTGCTTTATGCCACCTCTAAACGCAGAAGCGAATAAAACTCTTCAACAAAGTGTCGTCGTTTCAACTTCTCCCAACTCCCTGCGGGCACATGCATTCCGCCAACTTTCCCATCAATTCCAATTTCATTCCCATCATCAAATCCTTTAGCCATCATAAACACCATCCGCAAGTTTGCGTCGGAAATAAAACGGCAATCTTCTGGTAATTTGACAAATGCAGTGCTCCTCGTCCGATTTTATGACATACTTTGACATGCGATGAAAGTTTCAACATCCGACTACTGGCCTCTACAGGACGTATGCAAACGCCGCCGCCACCGCCGCGCCGTGCCGCTGGCATGTGCAGCACTCTTGAGACCAACCTCGGCCGTGAACGGCAAAGTTTGAATTTGTTGCTCGGCCACCACATCAAAGTCGACGAACTTTTTCGCTTTGCGGAGAAGGTGCAGTGGACCACACTCCAACCGATTTGAGCTTTATTGGCAATAAACTGGAAAAGGATTGCTTGCAGTGATAGAATTCGGATTGCAGCCGCACAGGAAGGCGCACTTAACACACCTTCATCACTGTGGATTGGGACATCCTCTACCAGAGGTGGATTATTTTTCGACGAGGCTCCCCAGTTCGCTGATGGTGAACTGAGCACTCATTTGTTCAAGTTAACAATGAAACACGGACACACAAAGGAAATGAGGAAAAACAACTCATCTTCGGCAAATGTCTCCCCTGACAACGGATTGAATGCTGACACGGTGGATTGCTGATGACGTCTAAAGGAGTCGCTGATTGCTGGGAATGGGAATGGAAAATTGGATTCGACAGTAACTGTTCGTGCAGCTGCCGAACCGAACAGATGTCTCTCATTACTGAATGCGACATCATTTGGAGGTGCTTTCGGAGAGAAGCTTTCAATGCTGTTTGTTTGGATTGGAATTGAACGAGCGTCCTCAATGGTGACGATGTGAAGAATGGGGTATTGTTTTGCTGGGTGTGATAACGGAGAAAATGGAGAAAACGGAGTACAATACGGATTAATTGTTGAATTGCAACAATGGAAGGTGCACCCTCTGTTGGAGGATTATTGCGAAATGGAGGACACTGTTGCAATGCAAAGAACGAAACGGACAAGAGTTGGTTCTTCTCCGCGAATTAAAATGCAGCAAGTCCAATGATTTTGTTGACAACGAACCACCGAATTGGAAGAGGGAACACTTGACAGTTGAGTGTTTCGGCTACAACAAAAAAAAAAAACAGCTGTCCGAAGTAAGACTGATGGGTTCATATGCAAGGACTTGTGCCTTGTCTTGGTTGGAGGTCTATGGGGCCAACAACAGATCACACAGTCTTCCACGTTTCTTCACCGGGTAATGCTAAGAATTTATAGAAACGTTTGAATTGTACTCTAGTTCGAAACAAAGAATATTTTCTAATGAAAGTGGTCTTGTGTTTTTTCCCCCATTCTTGGGATTTATCTAGCGACCGCCGTAAACTAGGGTTAGTGGGCTAGTACGCTGTTCCAAAGTAGCATATTTTCTCATCCGTAACAGAAGCAATCTGTAGACAAGGTTTCATCGAAATCCGAACAAATAAGTAGGATTATATCGGACTTGAATGATCGTACAATTGGGAATGGAGTGTAGTTCATACGAAGTTAAAATTTGAAGGTACAAGCGTAGTTACTGCTTCCAACGCTCTGGCTCAAAGTTTCTGTCACTCCACAAGCTGGCCGGTATAAGGGACATAATCCTCACCAATGCAGTCACTAGCTGTTTCCAGTTTTGCACACCATGTCGGTTGGGGGAATTTACCACCACAGCACGTCACTTCAATAATGGGCATTTATCGCTGCTTTGTCTCGGTCGTTTGTAACTGTACTGTACAAGCACTAGACTGGATTACTCTTGGCGCATTCTCACATGCTCAGTGATTCGAAAGAGGTGCATTTTTGAATTCGTAGAATGGACATATAACCCAGACTGGATGCCCGAGCGGGATGAGTAAGTCCTGCGCAAAGCTTCGCCCAATGGAGGGCTCCATTTCATCGGAGGGCTCCATCCTTCAATTGATTGCCGAATCCGAAGTAGCAAGGACTTGCGAACTACATATACTCTGAGACTGATCTTTGTACAAATGTTATTCTTGAGTAGCTTGAAGTTATAGGTACCCACTGCGACATTCTGCCTATGTCGTCGATTTTGTGCAACCTTTCTCGAAGACAACATGAACATAATTTTCTTGCCATTGAGTGCCAGTCAACGCCTCATTGCCTGCTTCGACAGACCACATTCAGTAATTGCACGAACTTTTGAAAGATCATGCCTTGAGCGTTGGTCAGTGAGTTTCCCACTTCTAACAATCGTTTGAAAAATGACATGACAGTGCGTCAATGCAAACGCGACCAGGTCGGTCGTATGAAAGAGAAATGTTTCTCCATCGTCAGTTTGTCAACACTAGAGGCAGCTCTTTTTACGACCTTAAGACCGACGAACCGCTGATTGTTATTGATCAGCATTTCTTGTATCTGACATATTTGACGTTAGATGGTTTCCTTTGCCCTCTTGAAACATTTCAAGAGTATAGCTTACATACTTACATTTACGAGTGAGAAGTAGTGACATCTTCAACATCATGATCTTGGAGATGATCGTGCAAGACTAACGCGTCAACTTCCAGAAATTCGTACGTCTGGATGGCGCAGTTGGTTAAGCGCCTACGCTTGGTTAGTGGGGTCCCCGGTTCAAATTCCGCAGAAAGCAAAGTGGGAACGCTTTTATATGGTTTTCAAATTTGGCCAGTCACCATTTGCCGTTGGGATCAAGTTAACGGCACTATCACTGGAGTGGTAGATCAGTGGTAGTAGACTGACTGTGGGTATCACAACGGACCAACATTAGCAACTCCCTTTCCTACCCTACGGGGATGACATGGACGTGATAACACAGCATAACACAGCGAGCAGTCAATGAGAGGTTTGCTGTCATTGAGACGGAAGCGGCTAAAATGGGTCTGGCGGTAAATGGGGGCTAAACGATATCCTGTCCCTGAGAAAGGGCATACCGCAACGACTCTTGGATATAGTGTCACAATATGCAGATGTAACTTGGACGCAGATAAATATTTCATCTACATCGGCTCCCCAGTTACCTGTACATACTATCAACATCAGAACCGAAATCAAATGGAGACTTATTCTTGCCAACGGCTGTTTCTATGCACTCAAGAGACAATTGGAGTTGAGGAGACATGGACAATCTCAAAATCGTGTAAAGGAGTCCTGAGTCCCATTCAAGGGAAAATTTCAGCGTGGAAAAGTTTCAACCACGAACTGTACCGGCTGTGTAGTGACAGAACCCTAGCCAGCTGTCGGCGGGTCATGTAGGGGAAATGGTCAACTTAGAGTCCTTGACTCCGAACATGTGCCAGCGTTTAAAGTGGAGGAGGACCTCAACCAACTTGGCCTGCAAACATAGAGGCAGTTAGCCAGAGTGTGTGGAGAGGATTGTTGGTTGCGGACCAGATTCAACCAGGACTGTAGTGTCAAATAAAGAAGGAGGAGAGTAGGCGTCCGCTGCTGTGCCTTTGTCCATTTTCGATCCGTCTGTGAAACTTCCCAATTGATTTACGGAGGAGTTGGAGGAAGACTCGAACAGGTGCTTCGTTATCTGCATGGATGATAGAGTGTTAAGTAAAGAGTTCATTCTACAAATGCAGCAATTTAAATCAAAGGACCATGCTGGCCGCTAATTGTCTGCCGTTTCAAATTGTCTACGGAGATTTCCGTTCTTTCGATTCACTCATGCATATACTCGTACAGGCGAAACGTTGCACATGCTGGAGTAGATGCAGTGGATGTCCTTTTAGAGCGCAGTCCACCATATCGCAACTTGAGACTACTGAAAGGAATACCCAGTAGACCATGCGAAGCTGTAGTCCCCACATGCCTTCTTGCAGCAAAGCAAATCCACGGGGACTTCACGCTAAGAGACCAAGAAATTTACTGCTGGCATTCTGATTTTGCGCAGTCCCGCGTTGTGCCTACAAATTAACGACGTGACCTCCAAGTGAATCACGCATTCGAAGAGAGTCTCAGTTGTCCAACAGCTCTTCATCCGTAATGACACATCACTTTATTCAAGCCCACTATGAAATAGTCCCAAATCAAGATCAAAGACTCGCAAAAATACGCTCTTCCTCGACGGCCCTTGAGAAGAGATGACCTAAGAAAGCAACTGCTGGAATACAAATCGAGAGATGGTTTGCCAATCAAGATGGCAGCTAATTCAAAGAGATTAATTCCCGTCAAATTGTTCAATCTGAACAGACTGCGCGCGCACAGACGATCAGCCATACTTCAGGAAACTCACAGCAACCAATCCACAGAGAGTGACTTTTTTCCGCCAAACCGGCCAACTCAAAAGCCATTAGACGAACAGAGAGGCGATAATCCATTTCGCTCATTCTACTGAATTTTCCCACCACCACCGCGCCGCTGCGCCACAAATCACTGAATACAGCCCTCGGCAGCGGCGACCTGCTTCAGAACAAGATACGCAAAGCTCGCTTGAGAACATCCAAAGCCCTAATTATCATTTCATTTGTATTCGCATCTGTGGAGCCGTGATGGAAAGTGATGTTGCTGAGCATGCCTGTCTGGTGGGACGTGATGGCTTTCGTTGGTTTCGTCTTGTCCCCAACGCGGGGGGTTATCGTATTCAAATGATGGGCATAAATGTTGAGATTTATGATTGAACTAGATCACGATGACATGACGTGGTAGCTCAATTTGATGTTAATAGACGGACGACCATGATTTATGATGTGTGTGTGCGGATTTTTGATTCATCTCGCGCCATGTAATGTGACAAGAGGAAAGAACTTGTGAGGATTTGGTTGAAATTTGGAGTGTAGCACTGACTACGTGAGTATATGTAAGTGGAGTCCAAGTCAATTGTAAAGCTAATGTCCTGTCTACGAGGGCAGTGAAGTCGTTATTTGCACTGAATCCAGGAGGAGACACAATGAATCGGTATTCATATGAACCATGGTACACAGAATACAGGGTGATGCGTTCGCTCTCTGTCAAAAAATAAGGATGACGTCACTTTTTTTTAGCTGGATACCAAGAAGAAGAGTATTTCCCTTGTGTTATTGTGGTTTTTAAGCAAAAACTAGTTTACTTAAAAAAATAAAAATACGAACTAATTGATTTTTTATTCTTTTGAGTACTCACACTAATTTTAATATTTTATATTTTTTTATTCTTCTTGCTTTTGTACAACAATTTCTTCTTGCTTTTGTACAAATTGCGTCACAACACAATGGCGAAGCTGAACTTGATGAACTGAACACTGCTGCCAAACATGTGACGTCACGTACACAACCTAATGGCAACATGAGGCACCACACATATTACCATGTAATCTGTGTATCATGGATACGAAAGATGCGTTCTTCGATTTCAAGGCTCCCGAAGACAGCGTTCATAATACGCTATATCTTATGGTGGCACTGCCGGCACACTCTTCAATTGGTGTAGGATGACGATGGAGAACTTTCGCTACAATTTAAAGTAGTAAGTAAGGCAATGTACTATCACTGAACATCATGAATAAGATCCTGCAAAATGTCGAGAAGCGAGTCAGCGACGATGTTCACCCTTGACTGTAGCGATAAACGAAGAAGGAGGAGCACCAAATAATAATTCCGCCGCAAAATCACATCGGTACTGGTGTCGGGGTAGATGAATGCACTCCTCTAACTTAAAGGAACATACTTCATACAGTGAAAGAAGTTTGAAATGGAAACCGCAGATCTGAGCGAATTGTATTCGTCAGAAAAGGAAAAAAAAAAAAAATAAACAGTCGATCAGCCGTGACATACATATTTCGTTTGCAATTAATGATCGTTGGTTGGGGTCGATGTATCGTGCTTCTTCGACTGAGTTTATCAGAAATGCCCACAATTTATTTTTTTGCACACAAATACTATTTATGTGCCTGTCATAAGTAACGAATGACGGATGGAGGAGATACGCACACTTGTGTGAACAAATTCAGTGAAAGTTGTTTCTTAAGCACACCGTCTTTGGTTAAGAGAGCAAAGGTGTAAAATATGATGCCTTTAAGCTCTGGTAGTAAAAATTTGAATTTACGAAAAATAAGAAAAAAAAAAAAGATGACTGATGGGGCTCTCTTTCAGAGCGACTTCATTATTTTTCTTTCATCCATCGTCTTTAGCAGCGTTGTTGCGGCATGAATATTCACTTATGAAGAGACTCACAATTAAGTTCAGCTCACTGAATTCAATCCTGTGGCCACCATGCAAGGTTGGCAACCTTGCAAGATTCAGGAACATTATTAAATATTTTACGCTCCTTTCGAATACCCGGCCAGAAGAATCGATGAAAGGTCTTAGAGTTAGATGCCTTGGTCTGGCGAGTTATGAGGAATTCCTAATCTAACTATATCCATACTGGGCAGTGTCCGTCCTTATTTTTGAAATGTCGGTTCTATCCCTCTTTAGAAGATCGTTTGTGTGGGATATGTTATACCTTGATCATGTCTTCCTTGATATTGCACAGTTAGTTAACCGATACCATCTAGGTTAGTCATCTTAAGTGTGATGCAATTTCTGCCCTAACTAGGCCAAAGGGGGTGTTGCAGAGTGCGCAGAGTACACTCGTGATAAACTGCAGCAATATCAACAACCAGGTCGCCTCTCGCGATCCAGATCAAATGCCAAAGAAGGATGTGGATACAAGTAATTAACTGTGTATCTCCGTAGCAGGCGACTTACGGACTTTGTGGATTAATTTGAACCCATTCTGCATTTTTTCAATGTTCCGTGCTGTAATTTAAGTACACCGGAATGTCGAAATCAGAATAAAGTTGACGTTATTAAGCCTTTTAGCTCATATCTCTTCACCAGTATAAATAGAGCGATGAGCAAAAAATGTCATTGCGGGAAAAACGCAGCTTAGAATTTAAGAAAAACAAACTTACTTGCAACCTTTTACAGAGCAAGTAGTCCAACTGGTAAATTTTTTAACTGTGGCAACGCCAAGTGCCTTAGAAATCTTCCACCAACACTTCCTTATTCTCTCTTTTTGTGCGATATAATCATATGCAACGACGAATCGGATTCACTGCGCCTGCACTGGCTCGGCCACATCGAGTTTTGGACACCAACGCTTCAGCTTTGAGGGTCTTCGGAAGATCAAACGAGGAAGATCGATCCTGCGATATAAAAGCCAACTCATCGCTGACGCATAACGGCTTGGTCTTGATGATTGGAAGTAGAGTGCCCAGGAGCATCAACGATGGAAGGCAGCTATATCTCAGTCTTGGACCCTCCAAGGGACGTAGTCTTGTTACACACCGTCTCTGGACATATTTCTGCCCAACATCTTAATCTGAACAGCCATCAGTGATCTTTTCTTTCGTGGGCAAGATATGCCATGTCGTTTCACTTCATCGTTGGCTGCGAGAGCGTCAATATCACGAAGCGGGTAACCAACCACCAATCAACGAAGAAGATCTCACTAAAAATAATGTCAAAAAATGACATTCACCAACACTTCTGCTCTTACTCTCAATATCTACCACTGCATTCTAACAAAATCGTGCACATATAGGAAAACGTTAAATCCTTAACTTTTCTACAGAGCTCATGCCATGTCGTAAAATCAAGATGCTCCGATACGATGTTAGTTTGGTCATGGAGGCTTGTGTCTCCACTGGATTTTTTCACACCATGTTCAGTCCGGTGGAGACGACGTGTTAATTAAGTAAGTGAGTAACCCTCTGGATTATTCGGAAAACATTGTCAAAAAAACCTAATGATGTGGAAGAAAAGCTCTGGATTTGAAAGAGCTGGCCGCAGCTCTAGCGTGTATCGCTTACGTTTGATGACGAATGATTTCTCAGCCAACAACTTCGGTAAAAACTTTGCATCAGCAACTGGAACCACACAGCAAGGGCAACGATAAGGCTTGTTAGGATGCTCTGACGGTCTTGTAGCCGTGGCTTACTTAGACCAAGGTGTTGTGCTACTATGAGAAAGAGACCTACTGTAGTTCTAAAACCAGCCATACCCACATGTGAATCCTAGGAGGTTTTCTCTTGTTCTCTTCTGGCTCATCGTCGGTCACAGAACCCTTCCTTCAATTGCAAAAGAGGCATCACGTTGGGCAATATGGGCGCTGCAACCGGCTTCGCGAATAGTTCGAACGAGAGTCTCCCTTAAACGACAATCGACCACAGCACCGAGCCACCCTTGAGTCCTTTATTTACTCAATTCAGAATAAGATCTTGCTACCGAGACGTATTTCTATCATATCGCGCTATACCTCCGTTGATTGTAAAAAAGAACAGCAAGGCGGAACGGTGAAAGCAAATAATAAATATCTTTCGTTTTTTTTGTAGTAAGAAACTCGATTAACGCTACATCCTATGGAGCTGAGCAGCGTAGGTTAGAGATCGTCCCAACTTCGGACCCGTTTTCATGAGACTGTCAGTTACTTGGATTTCAGTACGCACCGGTACCCAGCAGAGGGTCACAGAATTCATCAAGCACATCTCACGGTTGCTCTGTCTGCATAACCTAACCACTTTCGATGTCGATGTGCAGCTCAAAGAAAGTGGTAATCCATTTGTCGGTTACGCTGTGGTCTGTCAACACGAGTGTCGCTTCGGCTTGAAAGACGATGCACTCCTTCCTTAGTGCCAAGAATGTTTCGAAGACACAGAAGACCCCCGGTACCCGCCCTCGACTCAGAGCCGTCGGGGTATGGGACTCACTCCCTTTCAGCCATTGCGTGTTTTGTTCCTGTCATTGTTTTCGATCCGGAAATCGTTGGTCTAATTGTCGTGTATTGACAAATTTTTATGTGTTGATCGTTACACACCTTAATTCTCTGTTGACTCACTGTTCAATCTTAAACTTGCAGACCGATGCAGGTGCACTAAGCTCCAAAGGACAAGTATTACTCAATGCCATTATTCTTCAATTCACTTGAAAGCCCCACATCCTGTCCTCATCGCATCATCAGAAGCTAACAAAAGAAGGCAATAATTGCACAGCCCGAGAATGGGTTGTCCATTGTGATCGACTAATTGCTTCAACGAGAATGACGCGCGGAAACCCCAAGGCCATCGCCGTGTGCTCCAATTTAACCGACAGCCCAGAATTGAAAGTGTTAATTAATTTGCTGCCGGTAGCATTAATAGACGTCACCCGAAATGCTGCGTGAAAACGCACTGAGACATTCGGTGATTGACAGCCAAGGTGAAAGAAATACTGGTTCACTGGATGTGTATGTTCATCGATATTCTCTAGTATGTGCTGCCCTTGAACTCGACTTCGGCGTGCATGCCTCGTCAGTTTGATTGCTGTTCAACAACAGGCAACAAGTCCTTTCCATTGAAACAGTTCCAAGAGCAGGAACTTGCATTCTCACGGTTTAATTTTTAGCGAGCGCTCCGGTTCAAAGAACCCTTCATCAGTTCGACTCCGAGCTTGTGGAATGACGCAGCAGTGTACGCCCATGCCGATGATGACACTTATGAAGAAGCTCAACGAACTTTGGTGTGGGTTGCTTGATGGAGCTAGGGCGAGGTTGTTAATTGAGGAGCCCATTACATTAGCATGACACAAAGAAGAATAAGCCACCTGAGCTGAGCTTCAAAAACTCCCGGACCCGCAACCGGACCCACAAAAGAACGACTTCACTTCAACACACAATCGCACTTTATTTCCTAAAATCGAATACTGTACAAGGGCCCCGCATCAACATCAGCAGACGTCTTGCAACTCAAACGCCCGCCGCCTTCCCCTTCAGCCGTCTGACCAAGCCGAGAGCGCCAGCAGGTTCCGACGTCACGTCTATCGTCCTCGGCAGATTCTCCCACTTCTGTGAGGTCGTGGCTAATTGAAAGTAAAATTCCCAATTCGTCAAACATCCAGCACACGGCACCCGGCGGCGCGGGTATCACTTACCAGACTGCTGCCGGTATCCTTCGTGATCTGCCGTGTAAAAGACCGTCGTGTAGCGTCCATCGTCCAAGCGGTGCGCGTAGTAACCGGTAACACTGAGGATCCGCTGGTTGTCGATGTTCACAAAATATCCGCGCTCGTAGCGAGTATTTCCGTCGCTCAGCTCGTACCTACAGGATAAGCATCCGAAAAATTCCATCACGATCCAGATACACATTGCGCCTCATTATCTCACCTGAACTCGTAGCTGCCATCGGGATTCCTGCGACTGAATTGCTCAATTATACTCGGTTGAATGCGGCTATCGCGGCGATCTGCCGCCACTGGTGGTGTTGGCTTTGCCCGAGGGGCCGCCGCTGCCGCGAACTGGTTAACTGTGGCGGTCGAGGTCGAACGTGCAGCCACACATAGTGCCGAGCACAGCAAGACCAGGCAAATCCTTTTATCCATTTCGGAACGGGAGTGGAGTGGGAGAGATAGAGAACGTGATTCCCGGTCGGAGTCGCCGAGGGTATTGTCTTGGCAATTTGCGGCGTCTGGTGGTTTTTATATGAATGCCCGGCTGCTCGCATCCCAGCGCGCCAGGCTTAAAGGTTGCGCACGCGCGTTGCGAATCACCGAGACCATCTTCGTTGGTGTGTGCTGCTTAGTCATGGATGTGTATCTGTTCGGCTGGTGCTTCTGCTGCCACAGCAGTCCATTGTTGACCTCTTGCACGTAGATACACACATATCACTCAAAGAACGTCGTCGGTTGAGTGAGTGAAGAATTTCGGTCCGTGAGGTGTCCTCCACCGCGCCGTTCGGTGATTTAGTGTCAGTTCGGCTGTGGCTGCTGCTGGTTGCCCGACTGACTCAGCATCAACTTTTTGGGACACACCAAAACGGACGACGACGCCCTGATTGTTCGATGCGATAGACCAGTCCGGTCGCCCTTTGGCGGTATCTGTGTGGTCGGCGGCTCACCTGTGGCAGTCAGATGAAAAGTGAATATGTGCGCTAACAAGCCTGGAGTATTATTTTCGGCATTTTTGTTAAGTGCGAGAGACTGCTGTTGTTGCTGCTTAGCTGATTTTCTGTGCGGGGCGCACTGTCGAATTGCCGGTGCCGGGCCATCAGTCAGAAAAGATTTTGTGTTTCTGCGGTGTTTTATGGCAGATTTATGGGAGGTGTTAGTGGTGCCATAAATCGCGCAGAGCACGATCGGGGACATGTTCCTGATTTGGGGCCGTTTAGTGACGGAGAAACGTAAGGAGGCGTAATTTACAAACTGGGGTGACAGCAGTTAAGAATCCGCGGCAATTGAGATAAAATATTCGCCAAAGTATCTACGCGACTGTTATGGGGCAGCACTCGTCCGTCTGGACGGCAGGCGAATGACGTTTGAAATGCGAAAATATTTCGGCAGAGCGTTGGGAGTGGAACTGGGAGGTGCGTACTCCGCCAATGTGCGCGTTTCTGTTTGCCGACGAGATAAGGAATTTAATTTACACAGTGATGCAGAGGTCGCTATAAATACGCGTTTAATTATTGACAGTGAATTTCGGAGGACGTGTCGATGTCGTAGCTCATAAATTCCGATCTAATTTCGTTCGTTGCGGAATGCCGAGTGAAAATATTCAGTAAATAAAATTGACGTCCATCCGTAAGTTTTATGGCGGTAACATTGAAATGCTTTTATTATTGATACAAAGGCACACCGCAGCAGCGTTGCCGCCAAGGTTTTGATATCTGTGACAGATCTTGACTGCTATTGTCGATGCGTCAGCTTTATGAGGTGCGCAACAGTTTGTGGAGGGTTTTCAGGGTGCAATTTGCCAAATTGCATTTTATTGTTTTTCAGCAGCTAATTTCAAATTAATTGATGTCATTGTCGGTTTAATTGTGCGGAAGTTTGAGTGTTCATTGCTGCTGATGGCTTTTTATTTGCACGTTCGCCTGCGGCGATGTAAATGTTGTTGACACCGCGACGGTGGGGATGTGAAATATGAAGGAAGGGCCACGTGTTTGTTGAACTTGTGCAGTGACCAAGAGCAGAGGTGATGGTACTGGATTGACTGCTCGTCCACTATTTATCGAAGAAGGGGGCAGTGAACCTATTTGTTGGACGGACACTACATATCTTCGCTCAATGAAGGTCAGGAGTGGGTGCTGGTTACTTTCATGGGAACTGGCTGGGCAGTGTAAACGCTGATAGGAAGTAGTTGCACCGTTTCATTTAACAGATAGAAGGTTTTAGAAAAATTGCTGATCATTTCTCATTGCATGTGTAGTAGACCAATTCATTGATTCTTGACATTGTAAAAATCGTATGTCTATATGTCGTGTTGTTTAGGGCAGTTCAGATATGTCATGGAAGAAGCATAAACCAGGGCACTGACTGTGATGATGAGAAGTTTTCTTCTTGCAAATGTAGTCATTTATATAGTCCAATTTTTGTTACATGATACTTCAGACGAATGTGACTGGTAAGCGCCGAACTATAACAACTTTCTGATGAGCTTCCATGAATGTGCATAATTACTAAAGACTTCATTTATGCAACAAAACTTAAACTTGTTAAAATCGCTGATAAGAAAATGCTGAACTATTTGGTGAGTTGATTCCTCAGAGTGTTACCGTGCCAATGCAAAATTCACTGCACACACTTAATTTTAGTGAACCATCAATGATTCACTTCATTCCATCAATGCCTCTAAGTACAAACTGGCTTTCTGGTTTTAAAACTCGATTCGTCATCTTGCTCTGTTAAGATGACGAGTCGACACAGTCATATTTCTGTAATCCAGTTAAGATGACGAATCCCTCTCAGTGCAAGGATATCGCAGAGTCTAGGGATAAGCACAAATGCGGGGGTTTCCAAAAAAAAGTTTTAGTGGATGTATTTCTTCGAACAGCTGCTTAGCGGTTGGTGCAGTCAAGGCCGGGAAGACTAACATATTTCCGACGACCGAAGCAGTACTGGTAGGCAGCACTAGTAGGTGGCCATATGCACCTACTCGTACTAGTGCTGCTTCTGGATCGGCAAATCGACTATAGAAATTTCGACTCTAAGGCAAATGCAGGAGATGATCAGTGAGTTTTAAATCGATATGCACCACCTGTTTATCGGTTTAACTCTCCGATGAATCGAATGGTCTGAGGTAGGTAGCACGGATGTTGCCGGTCCCGAGATGAGCGAATGATGCCAATATTCGGCTGATCTTACGGTCGTGGCTCACTTATGAGGTTTCTCATTCCCACACCGCTCAAGCCCTCCAGCTCTGCAAAGAAGTCCTTTCACAAGACTTGCTTTTATTTCCATGCTACGGCTTGGCATTCGCAGGGCAGGTGTTTTATAGATTATAGTTCTTCCTCATATATGCATCTCCTGCAAAATTCGTTGTGCGCTACATATATTCAGCAGCGATGCATGCCACCTTACCTATAACACAGTGTCCGGTAAGGGCTCCTATTAGTGTTTGCACTTCCGGGTGAATAAAATCCAGTGATGTTGGTCTCTTTTTGTTCAGCATTGACCACAGGACCCTTGCTGTTGCTCCAATTTCCAGACTGAGCCATCGAAAGCATCGCGTCGACTCTTTTCACACCAATTCAACTATGCAGCTATACTACAGTAAACGGAGCTTGCGATACGATCTAAATCGCCTCCTTTAAGAAGTTAAATAAAGTAAATCGGAAATCTTGGTCAAGCATTAGTCGCCATGAGACGTAAACAACAACACCAAGAAGAAGAGAAAGAAGTCGAATTCCCACAAGTCTGCGACGTGTGCGAAAAAGATGATAATCTCGCGAACAAATGTCCAAAGAGGAACAAAATATCAAGAAAATGTATTTTTGTGTTTCTTTGTGGATTAAGGGTCATCCGAGGCATGGTATACAATTCAGCTGCATCAGCTCACGAGACAATGAGTGATGTCACATGACATTGAGTGATGGGACTATGAGCGAATTGCGTTCCGTTGCTGTGCTGAAGAAGGACTCGAGTTGTCACTTAAATCCAAGATGAACAAGAAATACAAATTTCAATCTGACCGAGAACAACTTTGATTAAACGAGCAGTTTGTGGGCGGACTTTGTGGCATCACAGTGATCCTTAGTGTAAATACATCAAATGCCTTCTCAGTGACAATCCAGGAGTTCATCAGTTGCTCAGTCCCCCAGTCTTCAGTTCGAGGCTCAGCCATTGCCACCTTTCTTATTCTAACGACTAAACCTGTATACTAAATTGGAAACCGAACTCCAGTTCAACGACTTGTCGCCGGTCTTGAATGCGCCCGTTTCCAAAGCACCCATAAGTTACACGGGATAGAAAGGGACAGTGCAACTTCCTTGTCGTTATCATTCCACTTCTGGGTTAATGAATTTCGAATGGCAGGCGTCTGCTTTTTCCGAAACGTCTGTATATAAAGCTGTCGACCATGTGGAAGGCTGTCAGAAAGATTTCAGAGTTCTTGGCGGCACCATGTATCTTGTGAAAATTTCATGTGTTCTCCTTGCCGTCCTGGGCACCTTGAATAATTGCGGAGTCATTGGCGCCTTGCAGCCAGCGAGCCCATCCCACCAGAGCACCGCAAGCGTTGGCGCAGCACAGCTATCAGCCAACAGCTATCATGGCCAGGATAAGGGATATCAAAAACAGCCAACACCTCCGCAATATCAAGAACCGTCTCTGCAGCCACGTACACCAGTTACTGCAGTTCCCTTCGAGCAATTCTTCCGTCCCAATAAAGACGGGACCTATGAATACAGGTTTGAACTCACCAGCTCTAATTTTCTTCAACACGCTTAAGTTCATAATTTTAGGCACGCACTCCCGAATGGGGGCCTGCGATATGAACAAAGCTACAAGGTTCCGTATCAGAACACCGAGATTTTCGTGGTGAGGGGATTCTACACATACCAGCTGCCCGATGGCAAGTACCTGACGGTGTTCTACACTGGAGATCAGAATGGATTCCGTCAAACTTCAAGTAAGCAGTTTTCAGACGTTGGTAGGATAAATTTGGTGCTAATTCATTTATTCTTCATTTTAGCCACGATCACGTTGCGACTACCAGAGGTTCCTCGATTGTAGAGCGAGCGTTCAGGCAGCAATGCGGCTTCTTACGACTATCTGAAGAGAGACGTGAGACGTGACGTGAAACATATGTATTCGATAGCTTCTTGAGAAAGTTTTGTCAATAAACGCATGGAAATTTATAAAAGAATATGAATGACACTTTTTGTTCGGTTTGGAAAACAAAAAAGGTGCTTGCTTAAAGAACCTTCCATGACAATTCATGCTATTTTAGTGACATTTATCCACCCCCTCACTTTCCGTAGGTACTCTGTGGTCAACTGTGAGATTTGTAGGTGAAGAGCTTTTGGTTTATCCCCCTGTTCGAGTACCTGCCCCACAACGTCCTAATCTAGACCAAAAGCAATATATTCTTAAAAATCCGTCCAGTCGTTCAGAAGTTAGAAGTTAGACAAGATGCGTTGATTTAGTGGTTTATAGTAAACTCTCGCTCACGTGCCAAGGAGCCGAGTGCTGTGGCTCTCCTTTGCGTTAGAGAGGGTATGATGGCGTGACAGCGTCATACCATTTGCCGTCATGGCGTGCTTTGAAAACGGAATGACAGTATAGAGCGAGAGGCAGCGCGTTGGGAGTGGAACTGGGATGTGCGTAGTCCACCAATGTGCTCGTTTCTGTTTGCCGACGAGATAAGGAATTTAAGTTACAACAACGCAGTGATGGCTAGGACACCATAAATACACATTTAATTAGGGACGTGTCGATGTCGTAGCCCCTAAATTCCGATCTGATTCGTTCGCTGCGGAATGCCGAGTGAAAATATTCAGTAAATAAAATTGACGTGCGTTATGGCGGTAACATTGAAAGGCCTTAATGCTGCAGCGTTGCCGTTTTGATACCTGTGACAGATCGTGACTGCTATTGTCGATGCGTCAGCTTTATGAGGTGCGCAACAGTTTGTGGAGGGTTTTCAGGGTGCAATTTGCACCCTTTTTGGTTTTTCAGCACCTTATTTCAAATTAATTAATGTCGTTTTAAATTTAATTGTGCTGAAGTTTGAGTATTCAGAAGTTCATTGCTAAAAGTTGTCGACACATTGACGGTGGGGATGTGAAACAAGAAGGAACGACCTCGTGTTTGTTGAGCTCGTGCAGTGATTAAAAAAAGAAGGGAAGGTTGCAACAAAGTGTTGTCATCGTTCGTAAAAACATCGCAATTTCAAAACGTCGATGGTGCCACTACAAACATGGTTATGAACAACCATTCATCGGTGTTTTCCGATGATTTATTTATCTTCAATTTCTTAAATTTTAGGCTATATTTGCGATGCACTGTTCCCAAACAAACAAAATGTACCAGTCTTCCACTTAACTAATTTTCCGTCTAAACGAGAAGACAAAACATATTTTTTATTTTTTTTATTTATTTATCTAAAAATGATATTAACATTAGAAAAAGAGAGGCAGACATAATAAACATTTATTTGTTCGAATGTTACTCGTACATCATCAAAATGAAGTTGAGGAAAAGAAGCTTGGATAATATAGTTCTCAGAATTCTATTCCAGTCCTGGGTGATGGATGCCTCAGTCTCCGAGGACGAACACTCGGTTGAAACAGAGGTGGCAACCCGAATTTATATAGAAAAAAGAGTGAATTCGATTGGCAAACGTGTTCACAGACACGGGAGAAACATCGCATAGAAAACGCTGTCAGATGAAATCGAGTGACAAGTCGAGTGAAATTGGATATTTCTATCCTTTCTTGTCTCTGTGTATAGTGCTACACACAAATAAAATCTCATTTTGTATTTAACACGTCTTGGCAATGTTCAACGAAATTAATGAACGATGTCGATGTTTGACAGACATCAAAACATCGATGTTAAGATTTGATATCTGTGACTGATCTTGACTGCTATTGTCGATGCGTCACCTTCATGAGGTGAGCCACAGTTTGTGGCAGTTTCAGGGTGCAATTTGCCAAATTGCATTTTATTGTTTTTCAGCAGCTAATTTCAAATTAATTAATGTCATTTCCAGTTTAATTGTGCGAAAGCTTAAGTGTCCATTACTGCTGTTGGTTTTTAAGTTGCACGTACATTTTGTTGACGCCTTGAGTTCGGTGGAGTTTGTTCAACTGTCTTAACTAGGCGGCTACTATTTATCGAAGATGTATAGGGCAGCTGTTGGATCTTCGTTCAGTGAAGGCCAGACTTGGGTTTTGGTTATTGTCATAGGAACTGGATGGCCTTACAATGTTTCATAGGTTGTCTTCTGGTCGTTCCCTTTAACTGATCGGATGTTTAGAGAAACTCCGAACATGAAGATTATTTCTCGTTCTTTAATTAGTTGGTATCCAAGCACTCGCCGGGTCTCGCTTAGCTCCTAGTGGTCCTATTCAGCAGTCACCAATCCATGAATGTGCTGCATTTTGGAATAAATGCAATAAGAAATATGTTCATACAACAAAGCTGGGAAACAAATGTTGAACTATTTGTTGAATTGAGGCACCACAGTGGTAACATGTCGATGCAAGATCCGCTTCACACACTTAATTGGTCAATGAGTCACCGTGTCACCAGACTTCCCCGGATGACTGTGAATAAAAACTTATGTGTCAACTTATGTGTTTAACAGAAGTGAAAATGTAATAAAAAAAACTAAAGAGTGCATGAATAACTGGTAACTATTAATACCATTCTACCACCCCACGTCAGGAATTACTTCGCGGTTCCATATTTAACATATCACTCTATGTGCTCCATATTTGTCGATTCTTCTTTTCTCTCTATTCCGAGACTCTTTAGCTTGTTCTGCACGATCCTTACAAGGGACCATTTGTTAGCTGACTCTGCCATACGGATGACTAGGGGTTCGGGGGTTTTTAGATTTGTTCTTGACCAAGCAAAGCGCCTGCAATGGAATATTGCGTCTTCCTCTTTGCCCGCGGATTCTGCTCAGAACGGCGTGCTGTCGTAGCCAAGTCAGTGGTCGTATTTCCGATAACTTTCATAACCCGACAGGAACTGCTTGAGATGGTAGTTGCAGTTCCCGTGAGTTCTAAATGTCCAGGCTACAATCGCGGGTGTCAGTTTGTGTGTCCATCTGCCTTCCATCCATCTGACAGATATGGTAGATTTTTCCTTCTTCAAATAGCTTGCGCTAGTCTCTTTGTACAAGGCATATTTGCATGGTTGCTATAAAGAACACTAGCCAGAGCCCAGCAGCCACTTTCATTGCTTTGTTTGGGATGTCATCAGATCCATTAGCTTTTATCTGGATGGTTCCGCTCAATATTACCAACCAAGATTCGGGTCACTAGGGAAATAAGTGTCCTATTATTCCTCTTAACATTGTATAGCATGTACATTGTTAACATATTTCACCTCATTGTTTTTTCTAGTCCTTTATAGGTACCGCCTCGCCAATTTGAAGGCGACTAGTCGTTCCTGGATCTTTGTTATACGTCTAGATCGATGGCATCGACGCTGGTTTCGCCCTGAGCACGCTGATCTCTTCGTTTAATTAACGTGAGATTTAAATCGAATAGACGACAACGGTTTTCGTCCTTAGATATTTTACGAAGTACCACATAATGACACATACTCACACCACCCCATAAAAAGGAATGTGACCTAGGAGGCGCATTCTGATCATCGAAAAATGTTTGTTTTTCCATATCAACCAAAGAAAGATCCGATATGAATTGTTTGACAGCGCACAAGACACGTGACGTCTCATTTTACACCAACTCGGCAAAGTGTAGGACAGCGAAATAAACATGCGATTCGATCTACGATTAAGTTCAAAAACGCCTCTTTCAAGAAGTTAAACAAAGTAAATCGGAAATCTTGGTCAAGCATTAGTCGCCATGAGACGTAAACAACAACACCAAGAAGGAGAGAAGGAAGTCGAATTCCCACAAGTCTGCGACGTGTGCGAAAAAGATGATAATCTCGCGAAAAAATTTCAAAAGAGGAACAAAATATCAAGAAAATGTATTTTTGTGTTTCTTTGTGGATTAAGGGTCATCCGAGGCATGGTATACAATTCAGCTGCATCAGCTCACGAGACAATGAGTGATGTCACATGACATTGAGTGATGGGACTATGAGCGATTTGCGTTCCGTTGCTGTGCTGATGGAAGGACTCGAGTTGTAACTTTAATCCAAGATGAACAAGAAATACAAATTTCAATCTGACCGAGTACAACTTTGATTAAACAAGCAGTTTGTGGGCGGACTTTGTGGCATCACAGTGATCCTTAGTGTAAATACATCAAATGCCTTCTCAGTGACAATCCAGGAGTTCATCAGTTGCTCAGTCCCCCAGTCTTCAGTTCGAGGCTCAGCCATTGCCACCTTTCTTATTCTAACGACTAAACCTGTATACTAAATTGGAAACCGAACTCCAGTTCAACGACTTGTCGCCGGTCTTGAATGCGCCCGTTTCCAAAGCACCCATAAGTTACACGGGATAGAAAGGGACAGTGCAACTTCCTTGTCGTTATCATTCCACTTCTGGGTTAATGAATTTCGAATGGCAGGCGTCTGCTTTTTCCGAAACGTCTGTATATAAAGCTGTCGACCATGTGGAAGGCTGTCAGAAAGATTTCAGAGTTCTTGGCGGCACCATGTATCTTGTGAAAATTTCATGTGTTCTCCTTGCCGTCCTGGGCACCTTGAATAATTGCGGAGTCATTGGCGCCTTGCAGCCAGCGAGCCCATCCCACCAGAGCACCGCAAGCGTTGGCGCAGCACAGCTATCAGCCAACAGCTATCATGGCCAGGATAAGGGATATCAAAAACAGCCAACACCTCCGCAATATCAAGAACCGTCTCTGCAGCCACGTACACCAGTTACTGCAGTTCCCTTCGAGCAATTCTTCCGTCCCAATAAAGACGGGACCTATGAATACAGGTTTGAACTCACCAGCTCTAATTTTCTTCAACACGCTTAAGTTCATAATTTTAGGCACGCACTCCCGAATGGGGGCCTGCGATATGAACAAAGCTACAAGGTTCCGTATCAGAACACCGAGATTTTCGTGGTGAGGGGATTCTACACATACCAGCTGCCCGATGGCAAGTACCTGACGGTGTTCTACACTGGAGATCAGAATGGATTCCGTCAAACTTCAAGTAAGCAGTTTTCAGACGTTGGTAGGATAAATTTGGTGCTAATTCATTTATTCTTCATTTTAGCCACGATCACGTTGCGACTACCAGAGGTTCCTCGATTGTAGAGCGAGCGTTCAGGCAGCAATGCGGCTTCTTACGACTATCTGAAGAGAGACGTGAGACGTGACGTGAAACATATGTATTCGATAGCTTCTTGAGAAAGTTTTGTCAATAAACGCATGGAAATTTATAAAAGAATATGAATGACACTTTTTGTTCGGTTTGGAAAACAAAAAAGGTGCTTGCTTAAAGAACCTTCCATGACAATTCATGCTATTTTAGTGACATTTATCCACCCCCTCACTTTCCGTAGGTACTCTGTGGTCAACTGTGAGATTTGTAGGTGAAGAGCTTTTGGTTTATCCCCCTGTTCGAGTACCTGCCCCACAACGTCCTAATCTAGACCAAAAGCAATATATTCTTAAAAATCCGTCCAGTCGTTCAGAAGTTAGAAGTTAGACAAGATGCGTTGATTTAGTGGTTTATAGTAAACTCTCGCTCACGTGCCAAGGAGCCGAGTGCTGTGGCTCTCCTTTGCGTTAGAGAGGGTATGATGGCGTGACAGCGTCATACCATTTGCCGTCATGGCGTGCTTTGAAAACGGAATGACAGTATAGAGCGAGAGGCAGCGCGTTGGGAGTGGAACTGGGATGTGCGTAGTCCACCAATGTGCTCGTTTCTGTTTGCCGACGAGATAAGGAATTTAAGTTACAACAACGCAGTGATGGCTAGGACACCATAAATACACATTTAATTAGGGACGTGTCGATGTCGTAGCCCCTAAATTCCGATCTGATTCGTTCGCTGCGGAATGCCGAGTGAAAATATTCAGTAAATAAAATTGACGTGCGTTATGGCGGTAACATTGAAAGGCCTTAATGCTGCAGCGTTGCCGTTTTGATACCTGTGACAGATCGTGACTGCTATTGTCGATGCGTCAGCTTTATGAGGTGCGCAACAGTTTGTGGAGGGTTTTCAGGGTGCAATTTGCACCCTTTTTGGTTTTTCAGCACCTTATTTCAAATTAATTAATGTCGTTTTAAATTTAATTGTGCTGAAGTTTGAGTATTCAGAAGTTCATTGCTAAAAGTTGTCGACACATTGACGGTGGGGATGTGAAACAAGAAGGAACGACCTCGTGTTTGTTGAGCTCGTGCAGTGATTAAAAAAAGAAGGGAAGGTTGCAACAAAGTGTTGTCATCGTTCGTAAAAACATCGCAATTTCAAAACGTCGATGGTGCCACTACAAACATGGTTATGAACAACCATTCATCGGTGTTTTCCGATGATTTATTTATCTTCAATTTCTTAAATTTTAGGCTATATTTGCGATGCACTGTTCCCAAACAAACAAAATGTACCAGTCTTCCACTTAACTAATTTTCCGTCTAAACGAGAAGACAAAACATATTTTTTATTTTTTTTATTTATTTATCTAAAAATGATATTAACATTAGAAAAAGAGAGGCAGACATAATAAACATTTATTTGTTCGAATGTTACTCGTACATCATCAAAATGAAGTTGAGGAAAAGAAGCTTGGATAATATAGTTCTCAGAATTCTATTCCAGTCCTGGGTGATGGATGCCTCAGTCTCCGAGGACGAACACTCGGTTGAAACAGAGGTGGCAACCCGAATTTATATAGAAAAAAGAGTGAATTCGATTGGCAAACGTGTTCACAGACACGGGAGAAACATCGCATAGAAAACGCTGTCAGATGAAATCGAGTGACAAGTCGAGTGAAATTGGATATTTCTATCCTTTCTTGTCTCTGTGTATAGTGCTACACACAAATAAAATCTCATTTTGTATTTAACACGTCTTGGCAATGTTCAACGAAATTAATGAACGATGTCGATGTTTGACAGACATCAAAACATCGATGTTAAGATTTGATATCTGTGACTGATCTTGACTGCTATTGTCGATGCGTCACCTTCATGAGGTGAGCCACAGTTTGTGGCAGTTTCAGGGTGCAATTTGCCAAATTGCATTTTATTGTTTTTCAGCAGCTAATTTCAAATTAATTAATGTCATTTCCAGTTTAATTGTGCGAAAGCTTAAGTGTCCATTACTGCTGTTGGTTTTTAAGTTGCACGTACATTTTGTTGACGCCTTGAGTTCGGTGGAGTTTGTTCAACTGTCTTAACTAGGCGGCTACTATTTATCGAAGATGTATAGGGCAGCTGTTGGATCTTCGTTCAGTGAAGGCCAGACTTGGGTTTTGGTTATTGTCATAGGAACTGGATGGCCTTACAATGTTTCATAGGTTGTCTTCTGGTCGTTCCCTTTAACTGATCGGATGTTTAGAGAAACTCCGAACATGAAGATTATTTCTCGTTCTTTAATTAGTTGGTATCCAAGCACTCGCCGGGTCTCGCTTAGCTCCTAGTGGTCCTATTCAGCAGTCACCAATCCATGAATGTGCTGCATTTTGGAATAAATGCAATAAGAAATATGTTCATACAACAAAGCTGGGAAACAAATGTTGAACTATTTGTTGAATTGAGGCACCACAGTGGTAACATGTCGATGCAAGATCCGCTTCACACACTTAATTGGTCAATGAGTCACCGTGTCACCAGACTTCCCCGGATGACTGTGAATAAAAACTTATGTGTCAACTTATGTGTTTAACAGAAGTGAAAATGTAATAAAAAAAACTAAAGAGTGCATGAATAACTGGTAACTATTAATACCATTCTACCACCCCACGTCAGGAATTACTTCGCGGTTCCATATTTAACATATCACTCTATGTGCTCCATATTTGTCGATTCTTCTTTTCTCTCTATTCCGAGACTCTTTAGCTTGTTCTGCACGATCCTTACAAGGGACCATTTGTTAGCTGACTCTGCCATACGGATGACTAGGGGTTCGGGGGTTTTTAGATTTGTTCTTGACCAAGCAAAGCGCCTGCAATGGAATATTGCGTCTTCCTCTTTGCCCGCGGATTCTGCTCAGAACGGCGTGCTGTCGTAGCCAAGTCAGTGGTCGTATTTCCGATAACTTTCATAACCCGACAGGAACTGCTTGAGATGGTAGTTGCAGTTCCCGTGAGTTCTAAATGTCCAGGCTACAATCGCGGGTGTCAGTTTGTGTGTCCATCTGCCTTCCATCCATCTGACAGATATGGTAGATTTTTCCTTCTTCAAATAGCTTGCGCTAGTCTCTTTGTACAAGGCATATTTGCATGGTTGCTATAAAGAACACTAGCCAGAGCCCAGCAGCCACTTTCATTGCTTTGTTTGGGATGTCATCAGATCCATTAGCTTTTATCTGGATGGTTCCGCTCAATATTACCAACCAAGATTCGGGTCACTAGGGAAATAAGTGTCCTATTATTCCTCTTAACATTGTATAGCATGTACATTGTTAACATATTTCACCTCATTGTTTTTTCTAGTCCTTTATAGGTACCGCCTCGCCAATTTGAAGGCGACTAGTCGTTCCTGGATCTTTGTTATACGTCTAGATCGATGGCATCGACGCTGGTTTCGCCCTGAGCACGCTGATCTCTTCGTTTAATTAACGTGAGATTTAAATCGAATAGACGACAACGGTTTTCGTCCTTAGATATTTTACGAAGTACCACATAATGACACATACTCACACCACCCCATAAAAAGGAATGTGACCTAGGAGGCGCATTCTGATCATCGAAAAATGTTTGTTTTTCCATATCAACCAAAGAAAGATCCGATATGAATTGTTTGACAGCGCACAAGACACGTGACGTCTCATTTTACACCAACTCGGCAAAGTGTAGGACAGCGAAATAAACATGCGATTCGATCTACGATTAAGTTCAAAAACGCCTCTTTCAAGAAGTTAAACAAAGTAAATCGGAAATCTTGGTCAAGCATTAGTCGCCATGAGACGTAAACAACAACACCAAGAAGGAGAGAAGGAAGTCGAATTCCCACAAGTCTGCGACGTGTGCGAAAAAGATGATAATCTCGCGAAAAAATTTCAAAAGAGGAACAAAATATCAAGAAAATGTATTTTTGTGTTTCTTTGTGGATTAAGGGTCATCCGAGGCATGGTATACAATTCAGCTGCATCAGCTCACGAGACAATGAGTGATGTCACATGACATTGAGTGATGGGACTATGAGCGAATTGCGTTCCGTTGCTGTGCTGAAGAAGGACTCGAGTTGTCACTTAAATCCAAGATGAACAAGAAATACAAATTTCAATCTGACCGAGAACAACTTTGATTAAACGAGCAGTTTGTGGGCGGACTTTGTGGCATCGCAGTGATCCTTAGTGTAAATACATCAAATGCCTTCTTAGTGACAATCCAGGAGTTCATCAGTTGCTCAATCACCCAGTCTCCAGTCCCAGTCTTAGCCATTGACACCTCACTAATTTTAACGACTATACCTGTGTAATAAATTGAAAACCGAACGTGGTCAAATTAAAGTTTAATGCCTTGTCTTAAATGCCGGTCTTAAATGCGCTCGTTTCCAAAGCACCCATAAGTTACATGGGCTAGAAAGGGACAATGCAACTTCCTTGTCGTTATCATTCCACTTCTGGGTTAATGAATTCCGAATGGCAGGCGTCTCCTTTTTCCGAAACGTCTGTATATAAAGCTGTCGACCATGCGGAAGGCTGTCAGAAAGATTTCGAAGCTCTTGGCTGCAGAATGTATCTTTTCAAAATATCGTGTGTTCTCCTTGCCATCCTGGGCACCTTGAATAATTGCAGAGTCAGTGGTGCCACGCAGCCATTCCAGAGCACGACAATCTTTGGCGCAGCAGAGCAGTCAAATCGTGGCCAGGATGAGAAATATGAAAAGCAGCCAACACCTCCGCAATATCAAGAACCGTCTCTGCAGCCGCGTGCCCCAATTCATTCAGTTCCCTTCGAGCAATACTTCCGTCAAAATGAAGACGGGACCTATGAATACAGGTTTGAACTCACCGCATCTTATTTCCCTCAGCATAACTAAGTTGAACATTTTAGGCACGCACTCCCGAATGGGGGCGTACGTACCGAACAGAGTTACAAAGTTCCGTATGGGGACACTGTGATTTTCGCGGTGAGGGGATTCTACTCATACCAGCTGCCCGATGGCAAGTTTCTGACCGTGTACTACACTGCAGATCAGAATGGATTCCGTCAAACTTCCTGTAAGTGGTTTTACGTTTTCAAGATATATTTGGTGCTGATTCGTTTGTTTTTCATTTCAGCCACGATCACATTACGGGTACCAGAGGGTCTACAATTGTAGAGCGGGCGTTCTGCAGTTTCTTACGACTATGTGAATGTACCAGTGAATTGAGACGTGACGGTTTTTTGAGAAAATTTTGTCAATAAACTGGTGGAAATTTATGAAATAATATTAATGCCATTCCTAGGTTTGGAAAACAAAAAATTAATTGACATATGGTTGCTGAGTGACAATTCATCATTTGACGACGACATTTATCCTCTCTGTACTTGGCTGTGAGCTATGTGGGCTAAAGGCTTTCTGTTCGTTTCTCTGCACAGCCGCTTCCGATTTATAGCCAAACTCAGGATTTCAAGGAAATAATTAGCTTACGCCTTAATCTAGACAATAAGCATGGAGTTTCACACAAATCTGTGTCGTTTTTCAGAAGTTAGAAAATGTGGATGAGATATCTGTGTTTTTTTTGTCCATTGCTTGTAGGTTAAGCTAGCGCACGCACAAAGCAGTTGAGAGAGCAGATTCTCCCTTGCAGTAAAGGAGGAATTATGGCGTGACAGCGTCATGCCGCTTCTCGTCTCGGCACGGCATTCAATTCGGTGCTTTTTTCGAAGGCGCACTCCAATAGACCTTTCGCATCAACATGTATGACATGTCTGTCTAATACAGTTTAGAGGGACAATTACATTCATCACTTTATCACCATAATACACACTCTCTATACCATAATTGAATTGTTTGCATCGCTTTTTGATCTTAGATTGTGACTTTAGTCTTCGGCCTGTCAACGTGTTCATAGCAGAAGTGCAGATTTTATGGAATTTGGCACTAATATCCGTGACAGTAGTCCAGTTAGCGCGATCTAGTGGCAGTCTTCAGTATCGCACACCAAAGTTGAGGTCCTTCTCTACTTGTGTGCACCACCATAGACGCGCTGCCTTTTATTGCATTGTTCCACAGGTCCAGAGTCGAAGACTCTTCTGGCCGGAGCCAAGTTGCCCATGTGCTTATCCTAGGCAGTGGATTCGCAGATGCCTGGTTAGGCTCATGTTGCCCGTACAGTTCGTAGTTGAGTCCTCCAGATACGATCAACGCAAACATGACCAAATGTCGCGCCTTCTTCACCTGATTTTGAATTTGTCTGTGCCTCCGTTCCTTTCAGAAAGACTGGGATGATCAGTGGCTTATTTAGAGTCAGCTTGGTCTGCTACTCAATTGCCCCTTGCGCTCAAAGAATCAGCAATTGGCAATGGTTTTAATGCCAAGATGAGGACCTTGAATACCACACAGTATACCTGCATATAGTGACGTTGTGGCAAATAAGTCATTCAACGCCAAACGCATTTTTGCCACCTTCGATTCAGTCTGAGAAAACGCCTCACTGGTGACCTGCTGCCTCAATACAGTCCGCGTGTGCGGAATATTATGTTGGCGTGGGAGTTCTGCACGATCTTCCCCAGGATGATTTTGAAAAAGTCACTTTAAACCTCATCGCCGTCTAAAGACTTTATTGACATTTCAGCTCTCGGTGAGTTCTTTACCGAACATCATGGAGCAGCATTCACAATCCTCATGCTGCACAGCCTGACACTCGTTGGCAGGAATGTCAAGAAATGTTAACACTAGACGTAGCAGTCCGTATGTAGCTCCCCATTCATTCTCTCATATTTTGCGAATAGGTGGTGAGTGTCGATCTGGATTTCATGAGCTTTTTCCAGAGCCTGCTGTTGGTTGATGGTGAACCTGTCCGCCCTGAGACAACTCTCATAAGAACCGGATTACTGTCTATTGGCCTTAGTAACTGACGCAGAACGACACCGTCAAAGGAGCCGTGCGAATGTCTGAAATCTTCATTTCTGAGAATCATTAGCTTCGACTTCACTAGACTTTGGCCTTGAACTGTTGGACCAAGAGAATACCCAATATCTAAGCCGAGTCGCGTCTCAACTGGGACGAACATCTGAGGAAGTACATACCCCATCCAGGCCACTTCAAGACACTTCCCAAAGCTCCAAATTTTAAGGAAACACATTCTGTTGCACAATTCTTTATTTTCTGTCACCAATATCCCCCAAACAGGTACCTACTGCATCGTCACGTATCACTTCTCTTGGTTGTTTGTTGATGTTGTGTCTTCAGTCGCCTCAATATAGCTCCGAAAATCTCCATCAGTGCTGAAACCCTCGCTCAGCGATCTGGGAAGTTGAGGTCGATGCAAGGAGAAGGTGGCTAAAATGGACGGAAACCGAAAAATGTCAAATCGATGAGAGAGCTATTTGGAATTTTCATACAAGAGTCTTGATGGAATCCGAACTGATCACCAGTGTAGAACACTGTTAGGTACCTGCCATCGGGCAGCGGGTATGAGTAGTATCCCTTCACGACGAGAATCTCAGTGTTCTGATACGGAATCTTGTAGCCGCGTTCATAACGCACGCTCTCATTCGGAAGTGCGTATCTGAAATATGGAATTTAGTCCTACTGGAGGAAATCGGTCGAGTGGGCGTCGAGTGCAAACCTGTATTCGTAGCTCCCGTCACGGTATCGATGGATGTACTCATCCCGGAGATACAGCGGCGGAATGGGCTGCGGCGATAGAGGCGGGTAGTCCGGGTACTGTGGTGGTGGCGGTTGATGATGATATCTCTTATCCTGTTCGCGATTTGATTCCTCTTCTATGTCGATGGAAGTTCTGCTGCTGGCGGAGCTTGTGTTGTTCTCGGAAGTGCTGCTTGACTGCGTGGCGCCACTTACTCTCCACTTATCCACGGTGGTGCCGAGGAAGGCAAGGAGAACACACGAAATATTCACAAGATACATTCTGCCGGCAAGAACCTTGAAATTGTTATGACAATCATTTCGCATGGGCGACTGCTTTATATACGGCCAGCCGATACTCGGTTCAGTCAAACACTCGGGTTGTAACTTAAAGGGGCCGTCTTCCTCTTGGACCATTAATCCAGACGCCAAGCGAGGAAAGACAACGAAGGTACATGGCTGTGCTCAGTCCCGCGCAACTAAACGATGGACATGCGTCTTGCAATGAAAGCGCACACCAAATTTTTTTACCTGCTAACTGCACTGGCGAATGTGTGTCAGAGGTGATTTCGAACAAGTGGTGCTGCAGGTGTGTGCGTGTTGGCTTTGCGGATGCCGAGGAAGAGTACTTGAGTTCATCAACTCTTTTTTTGATTGAGACGTTTGCGATTATGAGACTACCATGAGGGCACACTCGTTTTTTTGCTCGTTTTTATGTAAAAGACGAGAGAGAGCAAACATGAGAGCGACAATTTAAGACAACTTATGCTGAATACTAAGTGATTTGTGCCGACACGAGAGATGGCTGGCCTGGGAGATGTGGCCGATAGGGAATGTTCTTATGAACAAAATGACAGTCTCACAGGGCAACAGTTTGTTTGTTTATGAGAAGGTATGAATCGTCTGTGAAATTAAGTTGGGCAATGGAGATATTTGGAGACACAGGGTGAAAGTTAGAAGAGGAATGAGCTGGTTTCGAATTTAGGCAGACTTTTTGAATATTTCTAATAATTGGTTTATTCGCATGGGCATGCAATTATATTCCATGTTATATTGCTGTCCCCTCAGTCTCCAGTCCCAGGCTTAGCCATTGAGACTTCACTCATTTTAACGAGTCTCTACTTTCGGCGTGAGTGACTGAAATCTATTGTGTGTAATATACTAGACCGTCATCAGTGTGGTTCCAGGTCAGAAAGTCCACCGTCGATAAATTCTTCACACTACGACAGATAATGGAGAAGACGAACTGAAATCGAAACCCACCATAGTGTGATAGAGAAGATATATAGGGCCACGTCTAATTTTGGCATTCCTGCCAAACTTGATATGTTCAGTAAGGACAACGATGTATAAATCCCGTTGCTCCATCAAGGTCAGTAATGAACACCTTTAATGGATTTAAAAGGAAAAGGATTCGGACAAGGCTCTAATTTAACTGCTTCAACATCACCCTGGAGACAATTGTGCTTTCATTCGCCAACACAATAGGCACGATATTTCAGAAGTCCGTGTAACTGTTAGCGTACGCCTATGACATTAACGTGAGTAACAGAACTCAGCGAGCTGTCATGACGTGTTTACCGACATTGTGCAGAAAGCGGCTGAAATGGGTCCAGCGCGGAACGATCGGAAAACGAAGTATATGGAAGGAAGGACACACACCATGGCCGACTTGGTCATAACGTGACCGTAGTCAGATATACTTTCAATGTAGTCAAGGTCTTCGTCTACTACGGCTCCCAACTAAAAAGACAGAACACCATCAGCTCAAGCGGCAAGCGAGTAGTTGAACATATAAGGCCCTCACCATCCTAATCA
Source organism: Eristalis tenax (assembly GCA_905231855.2). Classification (NCBI taxonomy): domain Eukaryota; kingdom Metazoa; phylum Arthropoda; class Insecta; order Diptera; family Syrphidae; genus Eristalis; species Eristalis tenax. Next base: position 39,777,038 of record HG993128.1, on the reverse strand, counting down.
TTCTTAACGAAGCAGAGGCGTGGACAAGCTCCAAAGCGGTTGAAGAAGCTTGTGGTCTCTTTGCGAGAAAATGTCTGCGTGCGATCAGTGAAACTATTTAGGCTGATGACATATGAAGGATATTTAACCACGGCTGTACAGATTCTAGCGTCATCATCAGATCAACATCAGTGAAGCAAAACAATAGAGGACGCCGATGGAGCACACAAGTGTCGAAGGACTCCAGCCAACTTGACGTGCGTAAGTGGAGGCAGATAAGTGAAGATCGTGCTAGTTGGAGAGCGTTGTTGGCTGAGGTCCAGGTTCAAACGGACAGTAGCGCTATTAGAAGAAGAAGGATACATGGCCTCCAGCATTCTCCGCATCTCGATGATCTCGTCAACTATTTGGACTGAGATGAGTGGTGAGCTCTTAAGTGTCCGTCAGCCTAGCTTTATTCCTAACGAAAAAATAAAAAAAAATATAACTGAATCAGTTATGCATTTTCGGCCTTAAAGTAAGCTAGAAAGTGACAGGCTTTAGCGACATTCTTGAGAAACTGATAGTTTACCCTCTGTTGATCTGAAATGCATGACCACTTAAACTTAATTTCGATGTCCTAGGATAATGATTCTAGTAATAATAATAATATATAAATATGGGTGGCGCTACAGCCCGTATAGGGCCAGTGCCTAGCTGTCCGAGTAACCACACGTTTTAAGCGTGCTATTGTTCTTTCATGAGTGGAAGAGACCTACAGTTTTATGCCGACTCCGAACGACCAATTTGAGGAGCTTTCATTAAGAGAGTTATAGTCTCTGAGCATTGTCAGTGACTTAACTTCGTCGTACCAGGAATCGAACCTAGGCAACGAAGGCTTCAGGGCTTTGGATCGACGCACCAACTCACAACGAATCGACCGCCACGAAACAATAGTTCTTAACAAAACCTAATCGTTGGAATGACTTCTACACCACCGATGACTTGTTGTATAGCGTATGAATTAGCTCAGAGCTCAGTGATGAGTGACCAGAGCCAGATTTGTCACACCAACATCCTCGTAAAGAGTGCCGTTTCCCAATAACGTCGTCTCTGATCTTCCAATTAGTTAAGCGTCCTTGGCACTAATCAAAAAAAAAAAAAAAATAAAGCAACCTCACTTCATTGAGGAACAAGATCGTCCTGAAGATGTTTAGCAACTCACATCGTCAACGCTTATCAGACACTCTCATTTTATTCAAAAACAACAAGACTTTATATCGTGAAAGACCAGAACCACATCGCCGCTTTTGGGGGTACTACCCAAAGCGGGCATCAGATCATTTTTGCTTGAGTCGTTTTACAGCTCAATTCGTTTGATCTTAAATTTGAATACCACACAAGATCATAACATCCACACAACAAAAGTGGTTAAATGGCTTTAGTGGATGCAATAAGACTTAAAGTCGACAAATATTAATTTTTTATTGTCGTCCCAATTAATTCGGGAGACTGCTGAATGACACACCGAGATGCTTAACTTGTTTAATAAAACAAAACCATGCGATATTGCTTGAAAACGAGCGAAGTGCTTAAGAAAGTTGACCGAATATTCTCGATGTGAATATGAATGGATTTATATCTTATCTTGAAAGTTTGCGAATCGCACCCCGTTGCTGGTGAGGAAGAGAAATTTTGAGTTTATTTTGAGGCACATTTTTATTTGTGATTATATTTTAATGCAAGCAAGTCGATACAGTTATGCATTCACATTTGCTCTCGATCCTCCACCATCGACACTAACAAATCAGGAGTTATGACGCCAGGGCAAGCAGGCGAGTTTTTCGAATAGGCCCAACCATCTCGTTCTGGGTCTGCCAAGCTGTCGCCTGCCTAATGAAATTTCATTCAGGCTGCGCCTGGAGTCGTGTCGTGATGATGCGCATATTCGACCTAGCCATGAAAGCACGGTACTTTCCGTTCGAAGAAACAGCTGCTCAACATTGAGTTGCTCGTGTACTGCCGTAATGGAGTTCCGCAACTAAGTCATCTGCCAAAAGACTTAACCTCAACTCTTGGCTCGGATGAGCTGCAAAAACAGCCAGTCCATATTTAATGAAAATGAGAAGTAAAAAGTCCAACTCCGCAGGGAAAGGCATTGATCTAGCACCGTCAACCCCAGCACAGCTGCTGCAGTTTGTGTATAGAGACCGAATGGCCCTCAAAAGAGGACGTGCAAAACACTCCAGAGTTTACTCAGAGGATCTCCGTCGTATGACATTTCCAAATCTTCAAAACAGCTGTAGAGCGGTTTGGCATAATCCCAAGCCTTTTCGACCACCATTCACAGTGAGAAAAGTTGGTTTTACACACGGGACAAAAACCGCACTGTTTATCCCCAATCCTGTACTCAACCACAGCTCTAGCGCGTGCTTCCAACACATTACCGGAGACCGGAGACTCCCGGTGAGACTTTAAAGAGATATGTCCCTGCGGTTGTGTTTGGAGCAATCTCCATTGAAAAGATTTGGTGTCTTACCGCATTCCCAGTCTAGTACATTGACACGAGAGACCCATAAGACTCCCTCTGTACACATTCCCTTAATCATTCCAGACCAGATTCCATCCACAAAAGGCGGATTTACCAACTTTTGGCTTCACCTGCCGAAAAGATTTCGAAAGCCTTTGAGTCTGCGGTCCTCAGTACACCATAATTGTGGCGGTAAAACTGTGTTAGACGTCGATAGTTCATTGTCTTCGAAAATGGTGAATGTTGAAATGCTCAGCGAACATATGACGAGGCAATCGACCTTTGAGGGAGGTTTTCGAGTTGAACCTCAATGACGTCGTCAGCCTATTACATCAAAAAGTCATCAAGTGAATCCAATAGCAAAGCCGAAACAGCGCGTTGAGGAATGTTGAGAGGGTTATCTATAGCATGGCCGTTGTTGGATGTTGAGTCCCCCAAAGTTACGAGTATGGTTCATTGAAATGGAACTCGTGCTGTTTACGAGAAGATATAAAATCCCTAGCATAGCTACACCGAAGCTAGAAGGGAAGGAACTGACTTTCAGTGATCATGTCAAATACCTAGGTGTTATAGTTGAAAGCAAATTGAGCTGGAAACGCAACATACAGGGACGCATCAGGAAGCCATAGATTGCACTCTACAAATGCAAGATAATCGTCGGCCTCAAATGTGGAATTAGACCAAAGATAACACGTACGCTATAGTAAGGCCAATATTGATGTATGGCGTCCTACTCTGGTGGAATGATGACTACTCTGGAAATGATGCTACATCTCCTTCCCGTGGACATCTACGGCAAACTTCTGGCCACACATGCGGCCATACGGCTAAGGGAAGGCAATCGTTGGGACAAAACCCACGGAAAAGGGCACGAGATGGTACTGCAAAACTCGATGACAGACTATCTGACACCCTTCATGGACTTGGAGATAAAGCACAAGACTCTGATCCCCACAAGAGAAGAATGGGACGAAGATAATGTATGTAACTCAACTGCATTAATGCCAGTCTGCCAGAGATCTCTGCGGGAATCGGGCTACCAAACCAATGCAGTCTATTCCAAGCTGAAGTATCAGCTGTCCAAGAGGCAGCCATCCGACTATAAATGTGCCCAATAGACGGAAGATCTGGATCTGGTCACACCATCAATAAACTCTAAGATGGTAAAACTCTGCCGTCTATCTCTAAGGAGATGCAATCTTACCCCATGATGTGTCCCCGGGCACAAGGGTATTCCGGGCAATGAAAGAGCTGATGAACTAACAAGAAAATGGGGCGGGTATGCCTAGTGATCTGACCTACGCTAAATCAAGGAAGGACTGACTACGAGAAGGTTATCAGTAAAGTAATAGGGGCGCTAACTGGCCTCTGTCTCATAGGCAACCATGCCAGAAGACTTGAAGAGAGGAAACGGTATTACATTACCTCGGAACATGTACTAGCAGAAACCAGAAGCTGCACTAGCCTGCACTAGCAGAAAGCAAAAGAAAGCTACCAGGCGAATTTTATTTCATCAACCTGGAAGATCTGAGTAACAGATCCAAAGGATATTCTACAATTTCTCTAGGCCACTAAATGGCTATAAAAGGAGTCAGAAGAAATGACAAACGACCAACAAATCAGCAAATCGAATCCCACGGGGGAATACAAAAATCCCAAGAGGTAATTATAAGAAGGTCATAGGGTAAATGGGTTTACATAAAGCCGAAAGTGACAGCACAATGGACCGGATGGTCTCAGTGAGCTTGATTTTCTCTTAATCAAGCTGGCACCCTACCATGGTTAATTGAAGATCCAAGCCTTAATGCTTATACATTCAAACTTCTCTTTACGGACACCCCTCTACGAGGGACACCTCCCTGTACGGACAATTCGTCATGGTTCCGGCATGAAGCTATTCGTGTACTTAAACCTTCAAACCTACACACCTCTATAACGGACATTATGATGGTCCCGCTAATGTCCGCTATTGAGAAGTTTCACTGTACTTCGAATGCATTCAGTGACACAAAAGGTAGACAATGCATGTCAAACAATGCAATCAATTAATTAGGATGAGACTATAACAGAACATGAGTAGATGACAAGCAGCTAAGATGGCTAGAACTCAACTCAGCCAAAGTCTGCACATGGAGCTCCTGAGCAACGGATGCCACTTTCTCTCTAATTATAGTAGTTCAGCTAGTTGGGCGGCACTGATTTTTCTCTCTTTCATCAGTCAGTCTGGCGAAAACGATAACCAATGGCATAGACTCTAGATATAAGCATGCACTCAACTTCAGGCTTAATTTTAAGAAAATTAAAAAAACGCGAAATCTACAATCATGGCCTTGTTTTAACTCATCTCGTTGGAAAAGCAAGTCAACGACGATATCTTCCCAATCCTTGTGGTACACAACCGTCATATGCCTCAGTCTTTACTCTCAAAGGGTCAAATCGGTTCCGTTGGCGTTTAATTTTTATTAATTTCGAACGAACAATTGACCAATTTTTTCATAAAATAACATTGAATATATGTCATGACTTATTTCGAAACATGGCCATCATCAGTCGAATTAACATCGGAATCGACAAAATTCCTCAAGCCGTCCTCGTGAACCAAGTCAGCACTCAACGATATAGGAAGAACTGGTGGCTGAACTGAGTAGGAAGCTAAAGAAACGAAAAAGTAACTCAAACAAATCTCCACAATTTTCCAGACTCATCTTTTACCAGAGTCCTGACGATATCCATTCTGATCCGCTGTGTAGAACACGGTGTAGAACCAGTGGTCCGGCAGATGATATGAATAGTATCCCTTCACCACAAGGACTCGCTGTTGATTGAACCAGATGAAGTACCCGCATTCATAGCGAACAGTTCCATCAGAAAGCTCGTACCTACAGTGACTGCTTGTTAAATTTGATTCAGGTTAATTTCGAGAGACAAACCTGAATTCATAGCTGCCGTCCTTGTATCTGTTGTCGTACTGATCCACCACAGTTGGTCGGGGAGTGGGTGGCAGATTCTGAGACTGTGGCTGCCACTGATAGGCGTTTGTCTGTGCTGGCTGATGTTGCGGATAGACTAGTGGACTAGTAATGGATGACTGATAGTGCGGTGGGTCGTATGCCGGTTTCACGGTCGCGTGCTCATGGTGATAGTGTTGCGGTTGATGTTCTTTTTCCCCTTCATGATGCACCATTTTCGTTGGCCTCACGAATCGCGAAGTGGTCATTCCTTCCACGCTCCATATTTCCAAAGCGCCCAAGACCACAACGATTACAAGCAAACTCTTAGTCAAACACATTTTACTGCAAGAAACTTCAAATTCCTAATGATGCCTCCTCAGTTTCGAAAGCTGGCTTTTATACCGCCGAATCGTGCATTTAGCACTGATCTGATTTTGTTGCGGCAATTACTGAGTGTCCTTTCATCGATCGCTTAATCCATAAATTTGAATGAAGAACGACAGAGTAAATTGGAGATGCTCTCGTATCAGAACGATAATTTGGACGCAAATTGCTTTTGATTTTACTTCTGCGGTGGGACGCCTGTCAAAACTGACATGATGTGAGGAGGAGGCGGAGTTTCCGAGTTCATTAACACTTGCGCCGAGTGCGATGCTCATGGTAGTTTGTCTTAAAGAATTGCAACCGATTGAGTGACTTAACATGTTTCTGACACGTTGTTGGAGATTTTAAAATGGTTTGTGTCGATTTTCCTCTTTTTGGTATATAGGAACTACCGATTCTTAGAGTGCATCGAACCTTTTAAAGAGGTGGGCGGAGGAACTTTTGTAAGGAAGGGAGTTGGTGACCGATCGGCGACCATTACGAAAGAAGATATCATGGACTTTGAACGTGACTGAGGTAACAGTAGGTACGCCCGAGTTCATAAGTGTCTCCTTCAACTTGAGCTGGGGCGTTCAGATGGATTTAGTTCACTTCGCGGGGTTAAGCTTGAACGGTCGATTTTTGCGGCTTAGTATGGAAATTATTTTTCTGTTTTCATTTGTCAAAATAATTTCCTCGATGAAATTCAAGAGGAAAATGTGTTTTTGCTAATTTATTAGTTAAACATAATTAAAAATATAAATACAAAAATAAACTTATTAAAATGTTGGTTGCCTACAGTTGATAGTAACAGTTAGATTTGCATTCTAATAAATAATCATTAAAAAGATCTTAGGCTTGTGAATACCGAAATACCGTTTTTTTTTTCTTAATAATTTTTTTTTTTTTACAAGAATCAGAAATAAAAAAGCGCTTGATTATTTACAACACTATCAGTTAAGTAATTCGAAATCGAAATACTGTGGAACTCAGCTTAAGAATCAGTGAAATGGACGTGGGCGTTCTGGAGGGTTGTTGGCTGGACGTTCATGAAGGTAGGTATGTAGGAGACTGGTGAAATGCACTTAGATCCAGATTGTCCATTGTATTGTCACTCAAGGAATATTATTGTGATCGATGCTAGATGTTGAGGACTTGGCCAATCCTACACTGAGCTTGTGTTTGATTTGATTTGGTATGAAATCCAGTTTCTGAGCTACAAACATTAGGCGGGTGAGCGAGCGGTTTCCGAACATTCAGGTGGAGTAAGTCAAGTTTGGGACCTTAATATCGACCAGTTGTTGTTATGGATTTTATGCTATTGATTTTTCCAGCTTTAATAGTTTGCTCCAACCAGAGGCAGACAAAAATTAGTCTGGAATATGCCTGGATAATCCGGCAGTTTGCTAGGTGATAACGGATGCTCTGCTCGCGCCATTGCTATTTGGCTGGGCACGCAGCCAGGTTGTGAAGCGGCCCACTATCCAGTCCATGGGAAGGGGAAGGTTGCAGAATAAGGCTTCGCCATCTAAAAGTCAGTTGGAACAAGATGATCGGCGTTATACGCTACGGAATGTAATGCAATCCGTCCGGCGAAGGTTGATGAATGAAACAAGCTCACCCTAATCACTTTCGCAGTGATATTTGAAATTATTGATGCACTAGATAGAGCAAAAGTGTGTGGATTTAAAGAGCAGTGTTGATCTTATCGAAGAAGGCCCAGAAGGGTCTAAATCGCCAAGAAGTCCTAGCATAATTCCGGCTGACCGTGCCAACGCACGTGAATTCACTAGAATTTTTGGCCGCATGTCCAGATTTTGATTAAATTTCTCTGACATTTCCCATTTTTGGCTATGTCCACAAGGAAACCGTGTAGTTATTGGATTTAACACATTCCATAAGTGTTCGCGCAAATCGATGCCGACGTCATTGGATTATATCATTCGAAAAGAGGAAGGAGACGTTATCCGGATGTTAACCGACTTCCTTTAGCCAAAGCTCGACTAAACCGATATATCCGAGCTGTGGTTGGAAAAAGACGGCGCGACGATCGTCAACAGTCCGCGATCATGTGACTTGACACCACTCAATTTTCTTTTCTTAGTCTACGTCAAGTCCTTAGTCTTTAGCCGCTTTTAGACCAGCTCGACGCCAACATTGGACCTCTCTTGAGGCATTGCCAGCGAAGCCCACACATTGTCATGAATGAATGAAAACTCACTTCATTTTCGGTAGATATTTGTTTTCTTAATTGTTATGAACTTGTTAGACTACTGAGCATACTCTTAGTTTCTCTAAGAGTCCTTCTCTGAGACCTTACCCATGAATCACCTGCTCATTGGAGTCTTACGTGTTGATCACTCTAGCGGATCACACCTCCTTAGCTCACTGATCAGATAATTGTGATAATTAAGGCCACACTTCTCGCAAAAAATATGCAGTACAAACGAAAAGGATTGCAGGTCAACGGAACCGCATTCGCCAAGAGGGCCATTCATCACTTCCTGATTTGGGGCCTCGAAGTGTTGCGGCATATGAAAGACACGCCAAATCACGTTCGCGTGCAAAAGAGCATCGCATCAGAGATGACTGTGTGTTTCGGGAGAAAATGCAGCCTCATCTCATGCAATTCATCATCACGAACGTCTCAATCGACGGCATTTGATGGGACCCGGAATTCGCCCTCTGCAAGCACGTTGTCAAATTTGACTGACACACATTCACGCATGCGTTTTTGGGGGCAATTCAGCGTCTTTTATTCGTCCCAAATTCGGTGCAATCGAGATTTTCTTGTCTCCTTTCATCCGAGTTCTCGATTAAGAAATTCCAAAAGGAAGACGATCGCTCTGCCAAATGACCCGTGCAGCAAATGACTCGCAGCGATAGCCATCATTTTGCGGTATATAAGGCATGTGTCGCAGTAGAATGGGCATCATTAAGAATTGAAGGTTTCTTGCAGAAAAATGTATCTCACAAGAAGTTGTCTGCTCCTCATCGTCGCTCTTGGCGTTTTGGATATTTGGAGTGTGGAAGGAACGAAGCATCCTCGGACCACGAGACCAGCGAAGACGACTAGCACAACGAAGAAAGCGGACGTAGTCGACTTGGAGGAGGACAAAAAGATCTATTACCATCCGAAGCCCCAGTATTCAACCGTGAAGCCACCACTTCTATCACAACTCCCAACTGTGCGACCATCACTTCCTCCACATCCCGCACCACTGTATCCGGTTCCAAGCACAAATCTACCGCATCACCCGCCTCATCACCAAACCATCGGTCCATCACGTCCTCCTCTAGCGCACCTTAATCGCCCAACCGGAAGTCCCCCTTCCACAGTGGGTGCTTCGTTTCATCCAACCCTGCCCACCGGGCGTCCCACATTCGAACCAATTTTCGGCTCCCGTCCGACACAGTACCCTGACGGCTTCTTCTCACACGGAACAAGTCCACGTCCGCCATCCACAGCCCGGCCTCTTCCCCAACAGTCGATCCTAGACGAATTCTACAACAGATACCCGGACGGCAGCTATGAATTCAGGTTTGGCCCTCAATTACCAGTGATTTTGATTTCAAACTGATGGGGCACCCTTTCAGGTACGAACTTCCCGACGAAACAGTGCGCTATGAACGGGCCTACTTTGTATTGTACCAGCACCAGAGGATCTTGGTGAAGAAGGGATTCTACTCCTACCGCCTGCCCGACAAGAGGTACCACACCGTGTACTACACCTCCGATCAGTTTGGTCACAATCAGGATTCTTGTAAGTCTTCGCCACGCTTGTGTGAATGATGTCTGCTAAGATTTTGTCATTTCAGCTTTTTCGCTCATTCGACCGAACCTCCCACACTCGCTGAAAGTGGAGAAGACTTTCGAAGACGAACTCAGAACTGCTGAGGATCCTGTCACTTCAACACCAAGTGAGACAACTCTTGCTTCGGAATAGGCCACAGCACTGATTTTACTTAGCGGAATGTGACGTAACTAGAATTTAGTAGTCCAATAAATGTTCACTCTATTTCTGTGCAAGTTATTTTTGTTTTGTTTCATTCCTGACAAAACATAGCAAAATGTGCCCTATTGCCCTCCTTTTTTGTTGTTTGACGCTGCAGTTCGGGGTGAACCTGGCCTTCAACCATCTCCAACAACTCCAAGTTGGATGAGGTCCTTCTCCAACCGGCTGTGTCACCTTAGACGCGGGAGTCCTCTTTTGCGTTGTCCCACAAGTTCGGAGTCGAAGGATTTTCGGGCCGAAGTTGTCATGACCCCTCTGGCTCTACAGACGGTACAATTTTTGGTTGTATCCGGCAAATGCCGGCAACGCAAATAGAAGATACCAAAGGTAGCAAGCAGACATTCTGCCAACTGTTTTTGAGATCATCTAAGCCTCCGCGCCGTGCAGCAGGTCTGGGATGATCAGTTTCTTACACACAGTCAGCTTGCTCCTTCGAGAGACGGCTCTATTACTCAATTGCCTCTTCTCTTGATATCTACTGATGGTGTTCGTACTGTTTACTGCCGAGCCGATGTAGACGAAGTCCTTAACTAGCTCGTCGTTGTATGTCCTTGAACAGCATAAACATTCTTCATTTTACTCTCATTCACCGTCTTAATGGTAGTTTACGCCTTATTGGCGGCTCGCTGTGTTATATCATTCACGTCATTTCATCGCCGTAGGCTAGCAGTTGTACGGACCTGGAATGTTACGGATCCCGATTTGTTAACATCCGCTATTGCCCATTTGCGGATGCGAATATTCGCAACATCCCTAGATCGAACTTCTGGAACATTGTGCCTCTTGTGTTGGAGTGTGAGGTCTGCTCGACCAACTCAAAAATAACGTTGAGAAGGTCAAATGGCTGAGAATTGCCTTGTCTTGTTTAGAAGTTTGGACTGCCTTAGTCACTTTATGGAACATTTAAGTAATCACAGTGACAGGTGACACGACTAAGAGAATAAGGGTGAATGTCCTTACCTTCTATCTCCTCTTCGATTTCTTCACAACTCTAAGACCACTCTCGCAATGCGTTCTGGGAAAATAGGTACTTTGCAACGCAGATTGTCACTGTTTCCACTTACTTGTTTCTCAGCCCCGCTGCCCATGGATGATCAGAACCGGAGCCTTCCATCGATGGTTTTCCGGGGCATGCTGCCACGTATCCGCGATGACTTGGTCTTTATACCGGATGTTCAGTCTTTCTCTCGAACCATGAAGCTCGAATAAGAAGACCCTCTTTGCTGGAGTGTTGATGTCTATGCGCTCGATGTAGACGAGTCGGTACAGTTCACGGATTATTGCCTTTCGGACAACATCTACTTCCTGGTACAGCTCTTAGAACACGCGGTTGTGTCTTCTCCTCCATTCACCTTTCTCCCAGAAGGGGCCAGCTATTCTACTACGACGTCTTCTTTTTCTTATGAAGACACCAAAAATCAACTCTGGAGTTTTGCTTAGCACCCACCTATTGTCCCTGCCATGTTAAAATTCATTTTCCCGCCGGAATATGCACAGCTAGGTGCAAGTGCCAGAAATATGCCAGAAAGAAATCGTCGTCGTGGCATTTTCGGTCTAAGAGACCTCAAATATTAGATAATAAGCTTCGTGGCAACTCTTTCATTGAATGGTTTCATGGGAATGCTTATGTATGTCGCTTCCCGCATCTAGCCTCTTCCTTAAATTGAGCAACATTTATATTTCACTGCCCCAATTATTTCTAGTCACTGGCACGAAATACAGGATAAGAAATGCCTAGAACAACACACTTTGAACAATGCAACAGAGGACTTCTACGCACAAGGTGGAGCACACTGGTCGAGGGGAACCTCAGCTGGCTTAGAATGTGAAACTGGAGACTTCTTGCGAGAGAACGTGCTATTTAGAGCGGCAGGTTGGGTGAGGCCCAGGTCCATCTCGGACTGTAGCTCACTAAGAGGGCAGCTGCGGGCACAACACGAAAGGTTGCTGTCTCAGATCCACATCAGACTGTAGGGGCATACATTTATTATTCACTTTTGTGCGGACTCTGGCTGAAAACATTTCTTTAAAATTAATTGAGTCGATTAATAATCTACCACAAGGAGCAGTGGTCGCTTGCTTCGGTGATGAAATATGTTTAGCTTACAACCCACTCTAACTATCGTTTTTGTACGACTTAGAGCCATCCCCCATCTCAGGAATCCGTGCGCACCTTAATATTGGTCAAAATCAGTAGACAATATGACTGAGGACCTCGTCTTGCACCGCATTTTATCTCAAGTATACATTGACAATTCGTAAGTGTAGCAAAAAATGGAAGCAATTAAGCATTGAATTAAAATACTGGTTAACCATCGCATAACTAGACATCGTGCTCATATCGGCAATTCAATCTGCTAGGCCGTGGCTGGACTTAGTGATTGCTACCGCGAAGCTGTCCGTTCTGGTTGTTGACAGATGGCGTCCTTCGGTAAGCCGACAGCAAGCATAGTTTCCTCTGACAAGAGACAGCAAAGAACAGACAGCTGACAACCGTGATCGCATGCAAAGGCCACTCCACTCGAAAGTAAGAGTGACCTAGGCGAAGTATGTGACGTTCTTGCAACCCACGTCCCTGGTGCACTTCCTAGTGACATTGCATTGGCTTTGTCTCATTGCACCAATCGCATTTCGATCGCCTCATTATATTTCATTACATCACCTGCCATGCTTACATTGACCTAAATCCGACCAAAACTCGTTAGTCATTAACCCAATTAATGAGGCCCAAGAATCTCCGACGGACCAGAATGGCCTCAGTGCCCGTATGCGTTGCAGCAACGCTATGACAGACGACACCGCAGGCAGAAACCTATGTACGTTCCGCCTGAAATTGATAGCCAAGCCCGAGGGCCATAAATTATGTCACCACCACTGCCGCCGAATACGGCAACAGCAACTGGCACTCGTATCACCCAAGCGGCCTCCAAAGTCAACATGAGAGATGACCGAAATGAGTTCAAATGTCACCTCGCCCCAGCGACCGAGAGTCGAACGGCCGGCCGGCGCGAAGCATTGGGCCCGCCAAACCAGTTCCCGGCGACACTACCCAAATGTATCTTCTCAACCTGCCAGCCATCATTCAAAACACTCTGCGCCGCTGTTCAGGTTCAATGTCCACCTGACATGGAGCATAATTTATGCCCTTCTACGGCAGAGCGCTGAGACACTCGAGACCCCTTCCGACTGGATCCGCACGATCGCTATCGCTCACATGAATCCCCAGAAATGGTATTTACTCTCTCAAAGTCATGACAAATTTTGTACGTTTCGCCTGTGATTGGTATTTTCGCGGTTGGTCCCACGGCGCGCTGACTTAATGCACCTGTAAGCCGAGCGTTATCAGATCTTAAGCAAGCATCAGCGCGGGTCTGCGGACTGGTGTGGACTTACCCGACAGAGCGAAGCGCGGGACAGAAGCATACATATGTATTTTTATCTCGGGTTATTGCACCCGTTCTGTGATGAGATGCGAGCTGCCAAAATAAACGGCACGAGTTCGTAAATGGATGCAATGTGGGATGAACTTAACGGCAAAAAGCCCAATAGTCGATGTATTCACGGTACCGCAAACGATGATAAACGGAGAAACAGCGTCCAGTCACTCCACTCAATGAGCTCCTCATTAGTTAGGATGAATCAGCCGAGATAAATTACCTGGGCAATGGCGTGATCGGGAATCCCACTATGGATTGGTCTCGATGTCGTGTCGGACTGTAGAGTACGCCAGGAAATGAGGTGTGTGCTTTGGGAGCGAGAAATGCCAAGAGCAAACACACGCAATCACATCGGAAATTTAGCTCTAATTGGCCTGCGGGATCAATTGGGATACAGGATTGCTACCAGATCTGAGATACAGACGATTAGACTGAACAGTCTGGAGGGTAAGATAATTTGTGCTTTGGCGAGAGATAAAGTCTGATGCTATTTATTTAGTTGGTGACCCACGCGACGTAAGATGGACACAATATTCCGAGCAGAGAATCAGAGAGATTAATTCTTTGGTTTGGGGATTGAACGAAAACGCTTAAAGCTCCGTGCCCCAGGGACAACTTTGCTTGCATATAACAACAGTCTTATGTACTGCTGATGCGTTGAGTGGCGAATATCCTGCATTTACTGAAACTGTTGGGTTTCATGGAAAGATTCCTCAAGGATTGTTTTTTTAAATGTTTAATAAAATACAAGTTAAACAACTACAGATATAGTTGGAAAGGAACGAAACCACCACAAAATTGTACAGACATCAGACAAACGTATGGCCGATTCGGACCACCCTACTCTCAAACACACACACACACACACATATATAGAAGATCTGTCGGGACAACATATTATTATGTGCTGTACCGAAGTTTGTTTCCCCACGATTTCATCAGCGTTGTAGCTGCTGTACAATTGACATTACAGTACGATTCAGGACCTGAACGCATATTTCGAGTCAGCCCCAGCTAGCCACCGCCGCACAGTGTTTTATTTTGCGAATCTAGTGGAACTTAATCGACATACTATGGTTTTTTTATTTGTAAATTTGAATCGATGAAGGTTTTAGGACCTAGAACCATATGTGGTCAGAGATAGGGAACATATACCCGACCTAATCCATCCTCCTCAGTTATATAGAAAAAAATTTTCGTTGCCTGAAAAACAACCTCAAACAACAATTGCCCAAAAACTACAATTGGGACACAAAGCCTAGAGAGGTAGAAATCACAAGTGTGTGGATATTGTACATCTGCATGTACAAATGCTATTAAGGAAGAAATAGGCGATGTTCTGGGATGTCGGAAATGCGTTTGTATGAAAAAACCTTAGTATTGTTCAGTTGTTGCCACTTACATTGGACATTTGAAGAACATTTTATTTCAGAGCTATGCATAATTGGGACAGAATGATATTTGGACCGATTTAGAAGTCCTCTCAACTCGGGACACCTACAAATTGGTTATCATTTTCTTAGTTCCTTGGATTGCTCATGGTAGGTGTACTCATTCGACTGCACTGACCCCTAATGAGTTGAACTAGGCGTACTTAAGCTCAATTATTAATGTATACTAAAAGCACAACATTCTGCAGAGACACCCCTAAGGCGTCGCGGAAACGTATAACCAACGTTATCTGCTTACTATTCGGGGACTTTTGGCAGCAGTTTTCTGAAGAAGAACTCCCCGCAAAAACACTTTGTCAGGCACAAAGTTCGACTTATTTGAGTGAAAAAAAATTATTGTTGTTTACGCTTCAAATTAATGACATATACTGATGTGAGGTACAATGACAGTAGCTTTCCAACGCATGTTCCAATGGAATAATACAAGTGACGCCATCTCTTAGCAAACCCCACGAATTAAGTTATAGACCCAATATTATATCATATTTATGTGGCTTGTTATAATTGCAATGTAAACGATAGGAGAACTTTTGCATAATTACGGTCGCGCTTTTCTTTAAGGTCGATGTGAACGTAATCGACTGTAAAGAAAGTAGAAGACTCTCAACACACACGCTCAGCACAAGGCATCAAACAAATTCCGGTAAACATTTCGAAAAGCTCTCTGCATCGTATTTGCTTGCTTGTCATGTGTGCAAAGTACAATGAGCTGAATCCCACTGACCCCGCAGTTCGTTGAATGAATTACGGAGCCACGAAAATGCGATTCTTGTTTTTCAACCAATATCATCTTCAGTTGGCTTATTTTCATTTCGATGACTTTGTTAATCGTCTGAACTGCCAAATTTGGTGTTAAAATTTCGACAATGAGATAAAATTTACGGTAAGTTCACATTTCGACGGTAAGGCTCCATAGTGTGGTGGTGTCTTGTGCGGATTCAGAGCTGTGGTCGTAATTGGACCGGTCCACGTTGAAAATGCGGTCAGACAATAACAGTTAAGCAAGATTGCGATCACAACGTGTTGCGCCTAACTTGCAAAATATGAATGCGAACAACCCTTGTGTCGACAAACAAGCCAAGAAGCAATTCAGTTTATGTCTGAGTCATTCGCTTGTCGTTTTGGTGATCAGAATTCGGCGCCAAAATCTTGCCAGCAGACAATCTTCGCCAGTAACAAATCTTAGCGACAATATTAGACGCTGTTATTATTTGTAATATTAAAAAAACATTATGGGAGGCGCTTGCCGTTGGCGGTGGACTTGGGACGAGCTTCTACAGCAAACGGCTTTGATGTTCACTGAATGAATGAGTGCTCTACTTGGGCTGTTCATCTTGTTCGATGGAACTGTTGGTTACTTTCTTATTTTTGTTTCTTTCGCAATTAACAGAGACGATCGCATAAATAATTTGACCCCGTCCCGCAGTCTTCGGGTTCGATCTAGTCGGACATCCCGCCTTTGAAGTGGCGCACACAAGTGAATAAGCTCTTCAGTCAACTTGGTGTGAATACAACTAGACAGGCATCGCGCCAGCTGCCTCATACAGCTGTTCGACTTTGTTAGCCCCATTTTGTGGGATTACCTCTCATAAACTTGTCACCAGGTTACGCTTGCCTTGCAGTTGGAGTACACGGATGTTCACTGCAGTGTGCTGCATGCACTTCGGCGTGTACCAGGACATCAACCAACAATCCACTCCAGCCACCAGCACGATATTTTCGCTTGGAAGCGACAAGGGGTTTAGATTTTCCGACCCCCTATAAGCTTGCATTTCGTAGAGAAGGACTGGTGCGTTCATGGTCGTGTCTGAGGCCAACATGCGTCATTTGTTCTCCACGCGCAAGGCACTACGAGGGAATTTGCTGAAGTAGTCAACATTTAACATTTTTGTAGCGTCGTCTGCATTTGTTCGTACGTTCTCGGGGAAAGCAAACACGTGCATTGTCTTTCCCCCGTTCAACGTCAAACCTATTTTGTTCACTTTCACGTCAGTGTCCGCCGCTCTCTGTGTTGACCCAACCACGTCATAATGCATCACCTGAATTCGCAACAATCCTTCCAGTCGCTGAGAGTCAATCGTGAGCACAAGCACAGTTGAAACTAGCTGTCGAATACAATCACTAATCGATCAGAGAGTCGACTCCCAATGAAGGCGCAGCACTTCTTCTGTTGTTCGCAACATTTCCTGTTCAGACACACTCAGACGCCTGTTTCACCACTGGCAGCCTAATTATCGTAATTCATTCCCCCAATGAGCATGCCAACACAAGTTAAATGCCGAACAAATTCTTCAGTTTGTCGAATTCCACTGCTGACAGGAGTGGAGTAACAACCCGGGCACGAGAGTAATTAATTGGATTGCCTTCGATTCGCGCGATGATTTGTTCATCACTGGCTGGTACAAGGATATCCGAAGACCACTACTTGTTACAAGCTGTGGGCCATTTGCTTTCAACCGGAGACCCACTTGTTACAAGGCACTGGATCCAGCCCTGTCAGTGCATGTCACGGAATGGACACGGCTTAAAGGCCATTAATCGCTGTTTCCACACCAATTGTGAACAGGAACGACCTACAAGATGTCAAAATTGCCGGATATGCACGCCAAAGCGGCGTTCTGTAGACAACACCAGGCACCAGACACCAGACATACAGAGATCAGCGATAAGAAATATTCCCATTCACCAGCCTTGAATTAACATCAATCCCTAGACTGACCTCCTGTCCTGTCCAAAGCTCTCTCGCCTAACCAGACCATTGCCGGTCACACAGGCCCCATTCCTTTCTTCAGCTCAGCAGAGACGCATATCAGATCCACACCACACGCAAGCTAATAGGACGTTTTAATTGCACATTTCCAGTAGTCAATCGCCCTGGGAGCACTTAAATGCCCCATGCGGCTCCTTGTCAGATCAGTATCTGCCTCTTGTTCGGCTCGCTGCTATCTGTCTCGTGTCATCTGTTTGAGGCCTCCTAGTCGGTGGTTGGCTAAATCAGATAACTCCTCCGACCTTCAGCGTGCTTCTTGCGACACCAAATCGATCTGTTTTATGGGCAGTAAAACCGAAAATAAATCCAAAAGATTCGCTGAGGCTGCTGATGCGGACCTTTCCTCCGCTTGGGTTTACATGCAAATCGGTTGGTTGCTGTGTTTTACTGCTTGACGGACCACAAACAATATGTGTTTGTGGTGGGGCACTGGGTTGCCTGCCTGACCACATGCCATTCATCATTTCGTGTACATAACCGGGGCTATCTGGGCTGGGGTACAAGCACAATCAATCACTTTCAACTTGTCAGTGGTCTGTCAATGCAGGTTAATGGAGACAAATTTGATTAACGGACCCGCGGTTGAAGGTGTTTGCGATGTATGTTCCCCACAATGTCACGTCCACAAAAGGGACGTCTGTGAATTTGTTGTGGCAGGACGCTGTCGTGCAGCGCATGGGTTCTTGTTGCCCTTGTGAAATAATTCAAGCTCACTTGCTTGGCCGTGTCAGGTGTCAGAGAACGCGTTGCGCTCTTTGCTTGTGCATTGGATGGCCGTCTTTGCGGTTCCTTATACTTCGCCCAACCTTTCAGCAGATAAAAATGCAAATTCTGCTTATAAACTGAATCGGGATGCAATAGTGCCCATTGTTGCGTATAATCGGCCGGAACCAGTCGCCGCTCAAGCACTTGAAACAAATTGATATTCGATATGGCTTGCAACCTGGTCATGTGGCTAAAAATGTTTGTGAATGGTCTCGGGAGGCATGATGGCACAATATGCACCTGTTTGCACATGACCCTAAAAGGAGCGTCAATTCATATCGTCATTCACTACAAATCTCTGTAAACTGGTCGGAATGGAGGGAATGTGATAAATTATCAGGTTGTGGCTTTGTCCGCATTTTCCCGTATGCAAATGAAGTGCTCTGAAATCTGCATACGGACATAATAAGGAGAAGCATTACATTTGCATGTCAATTGAAGGGGCACGCTTTAAATGGGATCTGGTATGCATTGAAATGGAAATTTTTACTGGCCCATAATGCGTGTAGTAACTCGGAACAGGAGTCTTGTGCGTCCGAAGTTGGGATAATATTATAAAGGCAAAGAGAGCAAATACTTCACTGGAAGGGGTTCGATTTTAGTGCGCTTATCAAATTGTATTAATTATGGCATTTATAAGGCAACTGATACATACTAATACGCTCTCCTATAAGAACACTCAATAACAAATAGAACCTATGCCAAAGATGTCTCTGATTTTGAGGGCAGATTCGCTGGTGCGCTTCTTATAGGTTTCAATGAATCGGACATATTACATATGTTGATTTATGAGTTACTCTGGCCTGACGGAGCTTAGGGAGGGTCCGACCGAGAAAAGCTTTCGGTTACAACCTCATCACAAGAGGGAGAGAGACCTTCGAGATTTACCTTATAGGGCCCATACACAACACAGACACGTCTATGCAAACCATATTTATTTCTTGAGCACATGTCTACGATATGTGTCGTGTGTATTCATGCTTACAGCGACCGTCTGCGTGAATTCAAGATAGATAGATATTTTTATTTTCTTTTCATTCCGTAACCCCATATAATATATAAAATCAATTAGCATGGCTTTGCCGTCTGCCAGATTGACAATTATTACGTTACTAAATATTGCATCTAATTTCATTAATTTAGATAAAGGATGATTTTTTAGCTATTATCCTTTTGGCAACACTGGTTTAAACAGCAGACGCACGTTTCGTGTTTTGTTTCACTGTCAAACATCTTCAGTTTGGTCTATAATTTAACCATGAATCATCTTACAAACGAACAACGCTTGCAAATTATTGAATTTTATTATCAAAACGCGTGCTCTGTTAATAAAGTTCATCGCGCGCTTCTTTCATTTCATGGTCAAAAAATTGCGTTCAGCGACGAAACTCATTTTTGGCTCAATGGGTACGTAAATAAGCAGAATTGTCGATTTTGGAGTGAATATCAGCCAGAAGCATTGCAAGAGCTACAAATGCATCCAGAAAAAGTCACAGTTTGGTGCGGTTTATGGGCTAGTGGCATCATTGGACCGTACTTCTTCAAAGATGATGCGAATCGTAACGTAACTGTGAATGGTGAGCGCTACCGTGAGATGATATCCAACTTTTTTTTGCCCAAAATGCAAGAGCTTGACTTGCATGACATGTGGTTTCAACAAGACGGTGCCACATGCCACACAGCACTCGCAACAATGGACGTATTGCGAGGCGAGTTCGGTGAACATTTTATTTCACGTTCGGGACCGGTCAATTGGCCGCCTAGATCGTGCGACTTAACGCCTTTAGACTATTTTTTGTGGGGCTATGTTAAAGCTCATGTCTATACAGATAAGCCCGCTTCAATTGACGCATTGGAAGACAACATGGAAGCATTTATTCCTGAGATACCGGCCGAAATGTTGGAAAGAGTATGCCAAAATTGGACTAAGCGGATGGATCATTTGAGGCGCAGTCAAGGTCATGATTTGTATGAAATAATCTCCAAACATTAAATTATATGGATCGTACTATCGATTCAAACAAAGATTTGATGCATTTTTCTGAATTGTATGTGTTTTTTTTTTTTTAAACTTTCCTGTAGCTGTTAAAAAATCACCCTTTTTATATAACTTACGTGAATTACTCCATCAAGTTAGCAATTTCAAAAACATTCCGTTAATATACGTTCCCTATATTTTTATCAGCAATTTCACAGTATTTAAATTGCCTTTTTACATCCATTTCATTGAAGTCAATCGAAAAGTTGCAGGAATTATAATAGTACCCAAGTCCGGGAAGCCACCAAACGATAGACCATCGTATAGAAATCTGCTTAGAAGTATAAGTCTGGAAGCCTTCGATCAAAAGTGGGCTTGCCCGCTGGCATTTCTTGATATCTCCCAAGCCTTTGATAAAGTTTGGCACGAAGGCCTGAAACATAAATTGCATACTTTTATATAGTATATTCTAACATACTCCCATGCACATAGTATGGGAGTATGTTAGAATATTTGAACCTGACACCGAACTCAGAATTCAAAACCAGAAAAGCTGGCGTAGTGCAAGGAAGTGTTCTATATCCTCTTCTTTTCTTGCTTCATACATACAAAATGCCGTAAGGCTAAGTATCAGCCGAGAACTCGCATTTAGCTCCATTTAAGAAACACCAAATTTCTTGAGTCGTTCGAAAAGAATTTGAAGATGTTGAAAATACTGCTAGTCACCATCCAATGCCACTAAAATATCATCAACAAACGTAAGGGGAACAGAAGTTGAGACCAATCGAATCTTTGGAATGTCTGAGCGACACTGCGGTCACGGCGGCCAGTGGTAAGTTCTAGAATTCGAAAAGTCCAAATGGTGTACCGATGGCTGTTTTCTTTCTTGATCTGATTAAATGCTCTCACCAAGTCACCAGAATGGATCATATTTTCTTGCCTGTGAGATTAGCTGGACAATCTAGATTTGTTGGTACTGTAATATGGGTGGCCTTACAGCCCGTACAGCGCGAGGGCCTGACTTCTCAGTGTTTGTTTTTGTCTCTCACGAAAGGTATTATACCGACTCAGAACGTCCAATTTCACCTTTTCTAGCTTTTCGTAGACAGTTGCACTCTTTAAGCATTGCCAGTGACTCGAAAGAGGTGGGGCCGTGAAAAGTGTTTTACTCGTAACAGGAGCCGAACTTAGGCCACATTGGCTCTAGTGCGTTGAATCGACGCACGGACCCTCAACGCCAAGGCTGCCACGTGGTGCGGTCATTTCGATCGCGATAATCTTCGCATGGATGACAATCGGCTGATTTCTTTGGGGCTAGTTGAAGTGGGTATTACAAGCAGCTTTCACAAAGGCGATCTATTCCCATTTTCAGCATATTCTTGTTCAGGCCTCCTATGCATTAACTAGCCACGTGATAAACGTCAAACTCTGTAAACTGATTCAATTGTGCATTTATTATAATTAATAATTATGTAAATTAAAAACAATTTTGCCAAACCATAGGCGTGCCATACCAAATCGGCCATTTTCCGTGCACATTGGCAGCTTTCATATTGTTTGAGGCGGCTCATCGGACCACTAACATACCCCTTCCTCCAGAAATGAGCATCGAACAGTTTCCCATTTTCGAAAACTTGACTCAGTGACAGTTCAGAGCTGGCGCAGGTCTGTATTTTGTAGGGTTTTACACCAAGATTCTTGTGTAAAATCTCCCAGCCAAGTAGCACAATTCCTACGAATGGATAAATTACTTCATTCGTTAACACCAGATGCAACAGCAATAGTCTCGTCTGTGCGCCTTCTATACTGACAGGTGTCCTGATGTCCAATAGCGTGAAATTGTTGCATTAATTGCCTGTCATATGCGTGTTATTGCCTTCTAATAGATCGAATATGTTAACCGTCAAATGGTCAAAGTGACTACTTTTTCTACAGTCCACAAAATGGAAGCAAAGATATCTTCATCACCATTCAATGGCAATGCGAGTAGAGCATATTTGACGACAACCACAAGTAACATGTGAGCTGTAAAAAATCATCCATTTGCTCACCGAAGTGATGCCTCAAAATTCTCAATACCGACTATGTATCGGTTAAGATTTTGTCCGAACTTTATAACAAACAATTCGTTGTTCCAGCCTCTTGTTCATCCGTACCACCTCTCCATCTCATCGATCTTACGCTTCACATCCTCTCTTTTCCCCTCATTGAAACCCCGTATCTTTCCCCGGTCTCTGTTCGTAAAGCTCATGAACAGCTCTGTTTGTTCGTTCTCAGAGTTGCCTTGTAAGCTGCCAGCTGCTTCGCTGCGCAAAGAATGAAATTTTATTTCATTTGTGATTCTTTGAATTCTAGGGACGAGCCTTTGACTTCGTTTCACGACTACACTTGATCCATTGATCATCCACAGAATTCAGCCCAGTCCTCAGACCCCACCAGTCCGGAATGCTGGTTAATGTGTTAATGATGATGAATTGGTCATGTTCCCTACAGCAGAATGTTGTAAACGACCAGCTACTACACACTGACAACCCACTACGCACGATTGAACGAAAGCAACCTTGTTCTAACTTAACCCTCCAGGACATCATTATAGCTTCCTGTGAATCAAGGATATTGTTGAGCATTCTGCTGATGGAATACCTTGCATGCCATACGTGGTCCGTTTACCCGCAGTCTGTTACATCATCCATCCCCCAGCAGAACGATAACACACGCAACACAAACATCAACTCTGGGCTCAGCAGAACGTTTCGCAAAATCATTCAATATCGATGCTCTTGATTATGCATTGTTTGCTGTTCTAAACGCTCCCATCTTCGCATACACTTGTCCCCAGATTCACCAACAACACCCGTCCAAGACGTGCCCCATTCCCACGACCCAGGCGGAAGAAGATAGGGGTTAATTCGGTACACAAACTTTTGACGATGACAATATCGTTGTCCTTTCAATCGGGAGGAAGCCAGTACTCCATTGAAAGGCACGTGGCACTGCCGGCCGTCGACATATTTTCATGAGGACAAACTTTTCTCCTTGACCCCGGCCGGTGATTGGCCGCTTGAGTCTCCTGTATCGCCCGCAGTTTGTTGCCCCAGCCGAGCCGATCTGAATAGCCATAAGCAATCAATCGAACCCAGTGATGTCTGTTTGATGTCCTTATCTATAGATGGGGTCTCCATCCCTTCGTGTGCCATCACGCTCCCAAAAAGTTTTTGCATGAAATTTAATTTTATCGACGATTCTGGGGTCGAGTTGCACGCGATGAATAAAGTCCGAGCCAGCGAATTTGAAGCAGCCCCAGGGGACGACGGACGGAGTCTGGGTGGTGTCCATGAATCGGAGATCATTCGGAAGGGATTATAATTCATTCGGAAACGTTGCACTCCCACCAGAAGAAGGGGCGCTGCAATCGAACGGAAATTTCCCAAGGGTGACTTTCTCATTTGTGCTGCACGAGCTGTTACAGGATCGCCGAGTAGACGGGCGCGGCTTGTAGCCTGGGACCTGGGGAAATAATTGAATTGTTGCGGCTTTGCTCAGTGCCAGGAAGCGTCCTGGTATTCCATTCAATTAAATTTCGTGATGCTTTTGAAAATTTGAAAGCTCACTTGATTCGCACGGGAGGTGAGTGGGCCACATTTTATTCGGCGCGTGGCCGGTCCGGTGCACCACGTCCGGGCTCAGTCTAGACTTTGTAATTAAAATGCCACAGGATTGTTTGGAAGGACGCCCGCTGGGAGATATGCACATATTCGTGGCTGGCTGGACAAGGAAGGAGTTGTGTAAACTTTGTGTAAACCCCGGCCCATTGTAAATGAGGTGGTGATGGAAATATGTGCTCCTTTGAATGGAATTGAACTCGCCCTGGTTGTGCACATGAAATTCGGTTTTTGGTAATTCACATGTCGTCAAACGAAGTAATGTAATGAAGGGACACTTAGCAAGCATCTTTGCCAGATATTTGAATACTGCACAAATCCCCGGAGACTCTTGATCGTTGGGTATTAATTTGAGAATAGTTGTTCTTCGGGAAGGGGCTGCAATCGCAAGGCGTTCCGAGAACGGGGGAGGTACACAGTTGGTTTTCTGTGAAATTACAGTTAAATGACAAATGTCATTTGAATTGACAGCAATAATTGGTATTTCAATTTCGTTAGAGAAGTGAGAACCATTCCTTGTCGTAGTGAAATATTGTACAAGTCATTAAGGACTTCAGCCCTAGCCTGACAATAACTGGCTGTGAATGCAATTCTGTGAGGGAACAAAACTAATGTAACATTATGCTTTGAGTGAAAATTGCTTATCGAGCTGGCCTCAAGTTTAAGTGACAATGTGCATAATAAGTGTTTCAAATTGGGTGGCTTGAGTTAGGAGTGGCTTGCCTTGGACGATGCCACTATGAAGGTCTTTAGTACCCCTACAAAACTAAGCGCGATAGAGATTTATAATAACAATAATATGAATGTCGCTACAGCCCGTAGAGAGCCAGGGCCTAGCTTCTCCAGCAACCATTCGTGATCTTTGAGCATTGTCAGTGACTCAAACGAGGTGGGGAGCAGTGAAAATTATTTCTAGTCGTACCGGCAAGGAACCGAACCCAGGTAGCGAGATTCAGTTGCATTGGGGTCGACGCACGTACCCACAACGCCTCGCCCGCCTTGTTAATACAGATGTGCCACAGATTTGGCCATGTTCAATTGATCATAGCAACTAATAATTTTAAGTTGTGAATTCAAACATTTTATGTTGTACTGTAAAATCTATAATATGAATGTTCACGATGGTATGGACGGGTGAAGGGGTTCTCTGATTCATTGGTTATGAATGTCACTCTTTGAAGGTAATCATTCTAAATTGTTTGAATGTACATAGTCATAGTGCGGATCATATTGAATGTCAATAAACCCACTACCTACTTCGACTGCTCATTTTTCGTTGTTTGTTGCCTTACGACGAAGTTCTTTATAGACCTACGTCCACACATGGATGAAGTTCCAACTCAGACCACTGTTATCGTATGCAGATGACGACTGGGTTGCGCCTCATCGCTGATAGTGGAATGCATAAAGAATAGAAGAATAATATTTCATTCAAAAATAGCAAGAGCAACCCTCGGCTGGGATATTCAAGCCCTGTGTGACAATTTTATTAGCAACTGCCACACTTCACATTGAATATGAAATCGTTTGTGTGAATCGAAAAGCGAATGGGGTTGTTCACAGTAGTAGCTAGGGCGTGTGTATGATTTCAAACCGCTACACTAAAAAAGTGGATGCGATTGGTCCAGTAGTTGCAACTACGGCGAGCGCACATCCTTCTGCTTTCACATGCAGTGCCTCCGGGTGTTTGCATGTTTGTTAATTGACAAGTATAAAGAGCAGTGAATAAGCAACGTGGTAGGCTATTTGAGCAGAAACAGATGTCAGGAATAGATCTATGTGTCATCCCAGACTACTTGCAGAAAAGGGAAAAACCCCAAAAAAAGCCCAGCTGATACGTCAAAGCTCGATCTTCGCTGGCGGATCGATAGGAGCGACGGTCTCCGGAATGAGACAAATAGATTGATCTCCAAGTTTGGTGAAACTGAGCATAGAGCAATGGCTATTACTGGTACTCGATGTGAGGGTATGACAAACCAGGCTCTTGCGAGGGCATAACATTCTGCAGTATTTTTACGACGACGACAAGACGGTGTCACATACCATACAGCCAGTGAAACAATTCAATTAATGCATGAGCGTGTACTCTCTCGGTGGTCAGAATTGCCACCTAGAATGTGAGATTTAACGCTTAGATTTCTACTTATTACTTGAAGTCAAAGACCTATGCCAATATGCAACTAGCCACCCATGAATTGCAGGAGGAAATTAAGCGCTGCATCAAAGGAATCCAGTCACATTTAGGCAAAATTTCAACAAAAGAGTGCTCGGCGAAGCACACCAGCAAAGTCATGGGGTCATTTGAAGGATGTGTTAATTCAAATCTTGCCTTAATCTTGAGACAGCCTTTATTTAGGGTAACAGGTCGTATCTTGTAAATGACAACCTGCCTCACATCGAGACGAGTCGAAAACAGACGAAGTCGTCCATTATGGTCGAACATCGAGCTATTTACTCGTCTTAAGTCAGAACCAATTCTATGCCGCCTGTCCATGAGTGACTGTCCAAAGTGGGGTCAAAAAATAATGTTAACCCAAATACAGCAACAGCTGTTCAACGCCCAACACCTTCTGTCCACACACGGCGCACTGAATGGAAAGACAAAGTATAATCAAGCCAACATTCTCCCTCAATCCAAGTGCCGCACAATCCAGTCAGCACATTTGGCTTGTTCATTCTCAACTGCCAACCTTCAAGCTTACATTCCAGACCACCGGTCGATTTATCTTCCACGATACCCGTATCTCAATGCATTTTCAACTAAAGCTCGAGGCAATGGTTCGAGGCAGTAATCCTAATTTGCTTGGGACGGGCATACCACACCAAGCAATCGCCTACTGTGCCAAACCCAAAAAGTAAACCGCTGGAGTCCATCCCTGCAAGAGCCACGGCCTAAAGCGCGAATCCGCATTTAGTTGACATCACATCAATTCACATCAAAGCCTCCCCCAAGCTTAGTGCAGTAATCTTAATTCAATTTACCATTCCCCAGCACATCCCCACTGCCGTGGCAAGCCTGCACGCGACTCGTAAACTTCATCGTCGCCGGCAGAGTGAGGGTGTGCTGTGTGCTCCCACCTGGACGTGCGAGCTCGACAACAATCGCCGCCGTAACGATTAATCAATTTGTATCCCAATAAGCACTTTACACTAACGGATTCGTGTCGCAAATGCCATTTCATTCATTTGCTGACATTCAGTGCAAACAGTTGACAAGTCACAAAAATAAAAAAGAACAAGGAGCAGCCGGGAACAGGGCCACAACAAGCAGGTCCTCAAGAGTGATGGAAACGGGATCAATACGTCGTGTGCATTTGTGATTTAAACACGTTCGCGAAACTCCAGGTTAACGCCACCACCCCGCGTCGTTGTCGGGCGACTGAAGACACACATGTACATGCAGCGGTACATGTGTTTGTTGGACAGGTTGCATAACATTGTGTGTCAGAGGTACGTCAGTCTGTAGACGGGTCTCTTGATTGACAAGACAGATTCGCACGTCGATAGGTATCGAGACGAGTTTACCGATGTTGATTGATGTGATTGCGATGGAATTTGACTCTCCAGTGGAGAGTCTCCATACACTGCTGACGTGGACCGGAACTTGGGCGCCGGGCGAGAGAATTTAAATTTCGGCAACGTCAAGCGTACTGATTGCCCACGGCCACGTGCTGTGGTGGTTTCATTTTCCCCCGTCCAGAGGCTGAGTATAAAATATTCATGCCGACATCCCCGAAAATGTCTTGTGTTTTGGGATTTTTGTTTTGTTTTCTGCTCTCACACAGCGGCGGTTGTGTCCTTTGAATATTCATGAGCTGCACTGATTTTCATTGAATCAAACTAAAATCTCATTTTTGTTCGGGGTGGAGAGTTTAAGGCACGCCACAGAGTTGGGCGTATGACTTTCTCTCTCTCAAATTTCAAACAACTCCAAAGGATACTTTGCGCGATAAATGAAAAATGCAATTCGGCACGGAGTGGTTGCTTGATTTACATGGCTTAACGGAATTACGCGCTGTCGTCGGAAAAGTGCGCACGGCACTCAGAACATTGAGATTCCCTTGCAGCAGCATCACTGCTGGAATAAAACTCTGAATCAAAATTGCGTAATTGAGTAAACACGACTCGTTGCTTTTCAAATGGATTTCTTGGTAATATTCGCTGCATTCTTTGGATGAATTTCCCTACAATGTGCGATTTACGGTTGAAATGGATCTTTCCCCCACGGAACAGGCTAAACCAGAGGACATGTCGAAAAAGTGAACTATGAGCAAGTAGGCGGTCAAGATTGATATTCCCAATGCGCAGGCCCTTCATTTCTTAGAGTGGCGGCACCGTACTGTCTTGTCTGAGTTCTTTTTAGCAGCCTCCAGTTTGGCACACCAAGTTGGTTGATAGCATCGTCTATCACTACAGCACACAGCGATGTCAGGCTCAGAGAGTCTGGGTGGAGGCGGACCATCTTATACCGAGAGGTCTCGTCTTATTTTGAACAGACTATACCCCAATCCCGGAACGAGCGGAATGGAGTAGCGGGCATATTTTAAAAAGCGATCTACACTGACGGCGCTAAGATGTGCGGCTGAGTCGGCGATTTGGAATATAGATAGCCAAGCAACCATCAAAGCCATTGCCCCCTTTACTTCATATTCCAATCCAGTACTGGAACGCCAGTCTGAGCTAGCGTCGGTAGAATGTCAGCCCAGAATGTCCTTTATCTGGGTTCCAGGTCGCAGTGACATGGAGAAGGAAGGAATGAGAAGGAAGATGAACTGGCTTGACATGAACTGGCCCTTCAGGGTTCGCTTGCAGAGGAGGTGCATATTCCACGAAAAGCAACCAGCGCTTATACAGTAAGCCCCGCTGTATCTATACGCGCTCCCTTGAGATGGCAACTGACGCAGCAGCTGCAACAAATAACTGTTCAGCTCTTGCTAGACCCGGCAACTGCCCGATAGACCCTTCGCTTGGTAGATCCTTCTTCCACTTGCTTGACAAGATCTCTACTAAGGATAATAAGGAACTAATGTCATTCTTGAATAGCTCAGGTTGGATTTAGAGATATCTCAAAAAAAAACTTGCAGGCGGACTTAAGCCCGAAGTTCGACGACTGGTCATGACTGCAGCCTGAGAACCAATGCCTAGGCAAAGAACGTAGCATTGTGTTGTTTCATTCTGTGGACCTGGCGGGACGCCTTCATGGGTGGCGACAACATTATGTGTATTGCACACGTCATTAGGTACAAATGCGTGGGTTTTCCAAGTGAAAACGTATGCTTGTGAAGAGCAGATGGAAGGGGCGAAGTATGTTTGCCTCTAGCGACAGCAATGCGATATTTATGTCCATGTAGAACCCTTTAAAGACTTCAGGAAAGCAAGACTCCTCTAAATTTGATCGACAGTCTAAGATCGCCGATGGGCTAGTAAATGAGCCCACATGAATGCCAAGATCATTCCGCCAACACCCTGGACCTGTGTCGCACCTTTCATCCTGATAAATATTCTGTTGGCATACTGTCACATACTGCCTCCAAGCTCGTTTGACCATTTTGTCGCATCACATAAATTCTCGTTATCACTAAATTTTTCAAAGTACAGTTTGGCTGTACGAGAAATCCGACTGGAACGGACTTAACAACTGCTTCGGGACTTTTAACTGGTCACTATGCTTCCTTGATAGTGACGTGGATGCCGCTCCTGATATGCTCGCAAACATTCTTCTGCTGGGCATGACATCCTTCATTCCACATAGAGTGAAGCGTATCAAGCCCAAAGCAAAGGCATGGTATGACGCGAGCTGTAAGGAAGTTATTGAAATGAGAGAGATTAATTGCCGGGCACACAAAGCCAACCCTACTGAAGAAACCGGAATAAACCTAAACGGGCCAGAAATGACAATGCTATTATCAGACGTGTGAAGTTCTCTTATGAGTAACAGTTGATGTGCTACAATGTCCGAAGGGTAGCAGCAACTGTGGGTCATTTGCAAAAAAACAAAGAATTCCGCCTCGTCACGAATTCCCACGCCCATTGACATCCCTGCTGTCAGCTCTTTAGACAAAGCCTCTGCTTGTGGCGCAGTTTGCATTTTGCACTGTCTCCACCTCTACTTGAGAGCGTTGATTTCAACTTGGGACAAATCCACTTTCGCACTCGAACAGTTGCAAGAGTACTCAAAGATCTCGACATGTACAAATCCGCTGGCCCAGAGGGTATTCCGCCTCGCTGCTAAAACCACTGGGTGCGCTTTTTCATCTATCCTACTATCTCTTTTTGAGCAGAGTTCCCTCTGCATTTGCCCAGACCGACCCTAAAAAGGGCGAACCTTCGTCACGCACCACGTACCGACACGAAAAATGGGAACTACGCACTTCAATTCTCCAACCATCGAACATCATTCCATGGGTCTTATCGACGATTTCTGGCGTAACGGCCTCTTTTAGGCGACCTTAACGCGTGTCGACATGTATATCACCCATTGCAAGTCTATATCTGCAATTTACTAAGTCAACCGTAGTCTTCTGTACTCAGAACTATTTTGAACCTCCGTACATCTTGCAATGACTTCATAGCGCCTCAAGACCTTTCGAGCTCTACGTCATTGCAAGGTGTTGGGGATGAATTCTAGATTGCACGTGGCAAATAAAAGCACAGACACCCCCAAACATCGACACCGCGTGGTCTGTTTTGAATTTTGACAAGGAACTGAAGGCTCGACTGGAAGTAAGTGAAATTTTATAGTTACCAAAAATCGACTCAAATACAAGTGACTTTTACTTTTCCCCACCAAACCTCCACCAATCGACAAGATTTAATGGGCCACGGCTGTCGCCGAGCTACGAGAGAACAGAGAGAGAGAGAGAGCAGCGTCCTAATCGCTAACAAATTGCATAATTTGGCTTTAAGAGCTCTCTCCGGTGCAATAATTTAACGTTTGCCGATAAAAATGTTTTATCTTACGGCAGTCGTTTGGATTTATGTACGCGCACTTGAAAGGTGCACAAGTAATGGCTAAACATTTTAAAATTACTTTCGTAAGCATCGACTTTACGAGAGTCGCTTCTTCGGCTGTCGTTGGCTTTGGCATTGAATATCAATGACATTTTGTTTTTCGGCCACAGTCGGTGTCGGTCGATTCGATTCAATCGATCAGTCAAAGCGCTGATTGTGCTATTTGGAACGTGTTCACGGTGAACTATGCGAAATGTCCATGGAATGGCAACGAGAGCATCCGCATCAAATTTGCGATGATGTCGGTGAACTCTTGAGCACAATGACATCGATGGCAACTGCCGATGGATTGGTATGTTTCAGGGTGGACATACATCAAGGTGACTCAATCATTCACAATGCTTCCTGAAACATGAAATTAGAATTTGAATGCCAGTGTTCTCAGTGCGAGCTTAAGTGTCGGTCCATGGATAAGCTCAGAATAAATACAATTTTCGTTGGTACAGTCGCTGTTTAATGATAAATTCCACTTAAGTGGTGGTTTAAGCGAGTGCCATGGCTTAAGTGTCAATCCAGGGAGTACATAATTGCCATTCGTGTACTAAAATAATCTCAGTCTCAAAATACATTAGAGGAAACCTTCATAAGCAACAAAGTATTTTGTCTAACAATGCTGTTGAAGAGAACAACATTTTATAGGAATATCCTTACCTACATGAACTTTCCCTTGTTGAGTTGGTGTGTGTTCTCTTTTCCTCTCTTCAGTTGGGTGGTGCAGTCTGACACGTGTGTGTTCAATCACGATCGCTATATTTTTCATAAAAGATCCACAATGACACTCAATCCATGGCTAACCGAAGCCCCCCTTAAACATTGAGCGTGAATGAGGTTTGAGTTCTTGCACTGTGCAAACGGCCGTAAGACACCGACTGACAAGCTGGGGTGATTGAAAAGGGGACAAAAGAGACTGCTTCCACTACAGCGGCATACTTATCTCTTTTCAGATACGACTGGATGGCACAGTTGGTTGAGTGCCTACTTTCCATCTAAGGTGTCCCCGGTTCGAGTCCCAGAGAAAACAAAGTCAAAATGCTTTTATCGGGTTTACAAATCTGGTCCAGTCACCATTTTCCGTTAGGATCGCTAACGGCACTGGACTAGTGGTCGTTGAGTGGTACCAGTCTGACGGCAGTACAATAGACAAAGTCTGAGTGCTCCAGTATGACGATTATAACCTCCGACAGAAAAATCTGTCTTCAGCATGTCCGGAGATGTTGATGAGCATTGTTCGAGGTCAGGATGGTGCTACTTTCGTCCCAACAGAAGTGCAACTGACCAGCTTCAGCTCTAAGTTTGGCGCTCGAGAAGAAGTGTATGCCAAACCGATCTACAGAGTTTATGGAAAGGCATACGAACGAGTTCCTCGCGGTAAGCTGTAGAGTGTTCTGTGGGAAGTGTATGATTGATGGTCCTCTCTTTAGGTCCAGTCCATATATAGAGACGGTATCAGCTGTGGCAGTCGGTTCGTCTTATCCGGTGCTTAATCAAAACTCTTCGCAGTGGTCGTTGAACTTCGACAAGGGTGCATCTTGTCACCCCTCTTTTTCATTAAATGTATGGACATTGAGAGCGCTGAGGGTAAGTCATCTTCTCTCTGCAGACGACGATACACTCACTTCCCCAGACGGTATGTGCTGATGATGGGATGAATGTTAACGAGGACAAATCCGAGGTTACGGTGCTGTTCAATGCACTCTAAATGTTAGAGGAGTCCCATTTATGTAGCTGGAAAAGAGTAAGTATATGAGAAATGCTGAGCTTGATTACAGGGTTAAACAAGTTGCGGCAATTTCGAAACAGCTTGTCGAATCTGTAATCAGGAAGGCTGAGCTTGGTGACGATGCCAAGTTCGCGGTTTTCTTTCCAACTCACACCTATGGCCATGAAATCTGGACAATGACACAAAGAATAAGATCGCGAATACAAGCTGCTGGCAATGTGAAATAGGCTGTGAGTCAGTTCACTCATAGAGAGGCCGAGATCGGCAGAAAGCAATCTTCTTCTTCTTTTGCTGGTACTATTGTCCACGATGGACTTGGACCCAAACCAATAGACAGCTTACATAGGTCCTTGTCCACATAGACCCCTGGCCAGACTCATGTCCTGTGCCTGGCTCCACATGTTCTTCTCGATATGCCATAAACGCAAACAGGACCAACGATTTACAAGCAATCCCCAACTCAACATCAGCAGTGTGATGTGGAATCACGAAAACAACAGTCCACTGAATCGTCGTTCCAAAGCTGTTTTTACAATACACAATACACAGAGTCTCTGATACCAAATGCCCTCATAACTCATTTAATAAATTATGAGTTGACAGCCGATTACTTTTCGATTCAACCATTGCCGCCAAAAGCTGCATGAAGCCCATCAGAATTTCAAAAAACAATCGCCCTTAATGCCTTAATGCATACGTCCTTCAGCTCACCATACACAAGTCCACCGTGAAACCCTCTGGCATATTGAAACGCATTACATCACGAGCCGCAGGCTCTACTAGCCGCAATCCCGACAATATTGTCCCTAATGCAACCACGGATTGAATACTTTACGATGAATTTGAAATTAAATTATCCAGCTCACGTTCCACAAATGCCGAGCATCGCAGCAAGCGTGGTCAGATCGGTACACGACACGGGCGACAGGATGTGTTTGCTCGCCGGTGAGAGTACCGTTCCGAAGAATTATTTAATTATTTCTGTTTACACACTCACATCAATGACCGTACGGGCGTGTCGTCATCCTGTTTCGTGGGAACGTCACATCATCAGCTCCTCCCCACCGCATAGTTTGCAATTATGCCAGCGTTACGTTTCACACTCTCGCCACAGGGTGCGCTGCGCTCTCGATTTTCGAGCACATCTATTTTAACGAAACGGAGAGTGCATTGTTTCTCCAACGTTTCTCTCGCCGGACTCCGAGCCGCGGCCGCCCTTTGCGTTCATTTGGCAGTTCCTCTTGCAGTTAAAGTCCTGAGCCGTCTGAAATTCAGGAGGAGAGGCCTCCACTCTAATGCCGGAGCATTGTTCGGTGGAAATTTATGTGCTCTATGCGGGCGCAATGCCGCCCCCATTTGTGGACTCTAGGCATGCCGTTGAGTTCGCTGCAGTGAATTTGATAATGCACAGGATGCGCAGCATAGAGTCCTTTGTTGTAAGCGTGATGAATCGAAGTGCACAGCACTAATGGTGGGTGAATCCGCAATGCGAGATGTGTGTGGAGTGCTTGTGGGGCTGGTGCATTGTTCCTTGCGGTGGTGTCATGGTTTTTTTTTGTGCTGAACCACGTCCTGCTTCATCGACTGGGGCTGATATTAGTCTCCGAATCACGGAATTGGATTACGCCCTTAATGCTACTAGTGGTAAATTTCACTTAAAGCGATGTCGATTGCTCATCCGGAAAATAACGAAGTCAGAGATAGGGGGTTGAATTTGGACTCGAATTTTATCTGATTCAGACGAATGGGTGACTGGATGTGTACGATCTAGTGGGGTTAATCTGTGCTGGGGTTCAAACCCTTGTAGAGATGATCGAATTGGAGATAGATGCTAACATATTACGTTTCACTGGCAATGCTCTGTCTGTGAGTAATCACACGCACAAGATAAGCGGTTGTCGGTGGAGTTCGTCCACCCAAGACTGGTGGATCGGTGAAAGAAGGGAAATACTTTGCTGAGGACACTGCAAATGGGATTCATCTCATCAAGTTCGTCGTTAACGAGCTGGACACATGGATGAGGTAGAGAATGCCGACAAACGGTAGCAGTGACGTCAGTCAAGAAGAAGGGCCTTCGTGGTTGGAGTGAAGTTAAGTCTCAATGGGGACTGCTGTCACTGCTCTCATAGAAGCGATGCAGTTACGAGTAGTTTTGCAATGCCATCGGGAGAGTATGACACTTTAGCATATTAAGTGCTTTGAAATATCGTTGTCGATACGATGTTGACTGTTTCATCGTCTACGAGCACTCGTGGAAGGAAACCATGTGTCTTCTTCTTCCTAGGACGCTACAGTCCGAGGTGGACCAGGGCCACACACAACACGCCTCTCCAAAGGGCGCGATCTCTCGTCAGCTGTCTCCCGTTTCGTATACCAAGCCGGCTGCGGTCGTCCTCGATTTGTGTGCGATCCGTAGTCTCCCGTCTAGGCTCATGACGTTGTACAGCCCATACAGTTCGTGGTTGAACCTTCTCCAAATGCCATCAACGCAGACAGGACCAAAGATCGATACGAAGAGCTTCTTTAGCCGCTTTGGATATAGTCCATGTCTGTGCCCCATAAAACAGGACGGCGACGATCATGGTCTTATATAAAGTAAACTTAGTCTTCCGAGAGAGGGCTCTGTTACTCAATTGCCTCTTGAGCCCATAGAAACAGCGATTATTCTCCATCTGATTTCTGTTCTGATGTTGATTGTACTGTTTACCGCGGAGGCGAGGTAGGCGAATTCCTTCGTCGTCGATGTTGTGCGTCCTTTCTTGATGACAGCATATGCTGTTTGTTAATGTTTTGCAATCGACTACCAGACCACTTTAGCCGCTTCCGTTTCAATGCCAGCAAGCGCCTCATTGACGGCTAGCTGCGTTCTGTCAATAACGTCAATGTCATCCGCGTGTGCCAACAATTGTACGGACTTTTGGAAGATCCTGCCTCTTGTGTTGGCCAGGGATTTTTGCACGAATGACAGCGCGTCGCCTTGTCTAAATCCCTTTTTGTTATTAAAGGTCTCGGTGAGTTCGTTAACGACCTTGATGGAGCAGCGAGTGCTCTCCATCGG
Organism: Eristalis tenax; assembly: GCA_905231855.2. Taxonomy (NCBI): domain Eukaryota; kingdom Metazoa; phylum Arthropoda; class Insecta; order Diptera; family Syrphidae; genus Eristalis; species Eristalis tenax. The sequence goes on along the minus strand of HG993128.1, from coordinate 39,741,368 downwards.
CATCCTGCTCAGTCTGACGAGTTTAGTAGGTATGTCAAAACTGGACATGGCATTGTGTAGCTCGTCTCTATGCACGCTGTCATATTCGGCCCAGAAATCGACGAATAGATGGCGTGGTTAAGAGACCGAGCCCTCGCTAGTTGGCGCAATTGAAGAGGTATCCTTATTTGTGGAATCTCTAATATGTCATCATGACTAATGCTGCCGATTAACCCTGTCGAAGGTATATTGCTGTATAGACTCTAACTCATCATTAGTTATGACCAAGCGCAACCAGACAAGTTTTTAGATCTGAACTTATCCACCTCACCCTGAATCTGCCAAGTTCTCGCCTCGGAAGTCGTGATGATGGTGACATCATGCCACGAGACCTAACCAGCGAAGCACATCCATTTCTGTTCCAAGAAGAAGCTTCTCAACGTAGCCCCCAAAGAAGACCATTTCCTGCAAGACACTTCACAGTTCACCTCGAGGAAAAACAGCTTCTGTTCGGTTTGGTGTATTCTCAAGCCTTCTCGAGTGCTAACTTACAGCGTGTTGGTTGTACTTCTGTTGGGACGTAAGTCGCACTGTTCATCTCCCATCCAGCACTCGACCTGGAACTCTGCAAAGCACCTAAAACATCTTAGCGTAGATTTTAGCGGGGAGGCCTACAAGAGATAAGTTTGCCTCTGGAGTTGGAGAAATCTCTCTTTTGAACTCCCTTTTTCGTGAAGAGTGATAATCACCACAGCTTGCCAAACGGCAGGTGTCTTACGGCGATTCCAGGCCACCTTATTCACGGGAGGGAGCCATTCAACTTTCTCCCTAGCATTGCATCCACAGTAAGTCAATGGCACTTTAATCTTAAATAGTAAGAATCTTTTGAATCAAAGCCAAGGAGTGTCCTGCCAATCAACGAGATATTTCTTTAGCTTCTGAACAAGTCCCCTGAACATATCAAATAAGGGACATTAGAATGGAAGTCACAGTAGACCAAATCCAAAGAGACAGCATTGCATCTAATTGCGTCATCAATCGAACTCGCAAATATCGCCCACTGGGCCAGAGTCAGAATCACTTAGCCCAGCCACTACCAGCTTTCCCGCACTCGATTCGATTTTCCTCTCATCGCGTTTGACTTCAGTTTCGCAATAGAACGCCGCAAAGTGCAACCCCCCATTAGGGGTGATCAAAAATGACCGGCATCGTGCCGCACAGCAAACACGAGCGCCACGCCGCTTGTAACCGCACCCGCACTTTGCTTCTAAAACAACTTCAACGCATTTGTGGATTACATCTGGTGTAGTGTTACGCAACCACCAACAGCGTGGGCCTCAAAAACAATTGCGAATAATTGCTCCCGTTCAACGACACTGAACCACCGCGAATGATCAATCACTGTTGGGACAGTAGAACGCGTTGCGGTCATCAAATCGGGTGCCTAATTGCGTGTTGGTGGGCACCATAGTCACCCACGAGAGTCGGATGGTTGCTGGATTGATACACAAAATTGCGCTGTAGACAGACTCTGAAATGTCAAAGGCGTGCGATTCGATGAATGCCCTTCTGAGGGTGGTCCACATGTCTAATGTAAACATCCTGCGTCAATGCGGATTCTGGCTGAGCCTGTCGCGAGGTTGACTGCGAGTGATTTCACAGAAACACTGCAGGGCTTGTTGGAGCTGAGGGAATGTGTATACTTGGATTATGAGTGGCTCCTGAAGGTAGACAATCGATTTGCAATGTTCATGGAGTGGGAGCTAGTCGTTGCATAGTTTCGGGAGTCTTTGCTGTACAGGCATGTTGCTCGTACATGTGGTGCAGCATGTTGCCATAAACATTTGGAGATGTTTAGTAATGAGTTCACTGAAACGTGGATCTTTGACGCGAATTAGATTTAAGTCATAAGCACGAATAGGAAATAAGGTTTTTATCGATCATAGTTCAGTGCCTTCGGATTTGTCAAAAATGTTTAGGTCTCTTCCACTCGTAACGGAAGCTAGGCTTTGGTTGACCTCAATTGACGATTACAAACAGGAAGTGAATACGAACTTCAAGGAATCTTTGGCGTAGTTCTCTGTATGTGATGCTTCATCTTGACGCGGAACAGGACTTCAACAAAAGGTCCTACCATTCAGCTTGATTAATTGTGAAATGTGTAACTTGCAGCACTTTACTCATGTTCGTGTACTATTTCACTTGGGTGGACAGCATACGACGTGAATGTAACCTGCTACGGAGCAGGCGGGGCCAACAGGCAAGAGACGAGTTAGACAGACGAAGCTGATGCAACCAAACGCTTGATCTTAAGAAGAGGATGCGCAATGACGTTGAGTGCTATCACAATTTCGAAAAATATCCTGAACTACATTGGATTGTGCTGTCTATGGACTGGTAAATTGATTAAAATGAGGAATGTGTTAATGGCTTCTTTAGTTGTAACATTTGTGGAAAGAGTGCAACTACCCACTCTAATACTCGTCTAATATAGTCTCCAGAGATCTCCCACCTCTCGCACTGTCAGTGACTTCAGGGATAGGGTGCCGGTGACACGTTAAAGTTGTGTGTAATCAACTAACCTTTGGTGCAGGCGTTGACAAAATTACACATAACGAAAGGTCAGCTGGGGGGGACTACAACGAGCGACTATGAACAAATCCCCAGGACTTTCGCTGCACACTACTCTTCAACCATGTTATAGAGGAGGGTCGACGATGTAATCATTTATGTTCCATATAATTTTTTTATTCAGTTTTTTAATTATGGACAAGGGTCTGATGGGATCAATGCGACAGCAGCTGGGTCCGTCCGAATTTTTCTTCCACTTCTTCTACTCTCCTCCTCAAAAGACTACAAGATTAATCGCCCGAGGCATTGTGTAAGAGGTAGATGAGGGCAATATTTAAAAAAGAGCTATCTTGAATGACAAAAGATAGGCCGAGTGTATCAAGAAGGATTTGTTGTATATCCCAATAATGAATAAGGAGGAAAAGAAAAGGTCCAGAGAAGAAAAGCGGAAGAGCCTGGGAGAAAAATATTGTCTGTGAAATTGAAAGAAATTGAGAGTGAGGTCTGCACTCCGGAATATCATGCAGTATACATCACGATCAAATATTTACCCTATGGCAGGCTATGGAAAAATGTCAAGAATGACCATCTATCTATAGACCTTGAGGCAGCCCACGACAGCATAGCTTGGGTATAACTTTTGGTACAAGAATTCGGCATCTCAAATAAACTGAGAGGACTATGTAAGCTGACCACGACCATCGTTTCAAGCCAAGGAAGGGGATGTGCTGACCTGCCTCCTATCAAGCCTCGCGTTGGAGAAACCCCTCAGACGATATTGGAAACTTTGTAGAGAACCAACAAGCTGTAGAATGTGCCTTAATTCAGGTCGAGTGGGCACTATTTGTCCTGGGCATAAATAAAGGAAAAACTGAGTACAGGATGACGTCGTATGCGAGAAGGGTTGGCAGAGCAACAAGTCCCACAGCCACGCTAAAGGTGGAGGGGCATATAGTGTGAAGTGAAGTAGTGCAATCCCTTAACAACCGTGGACCAATGGAAGAACAAATACGTGGGCACCTCCTGAAATAAAACAAAGCCTCAAGTCAAGACCCTTGAAATCCAGAAATGTCTCCAAGCTTAAAGACTGCTGCTGGTGAAGACTGTAGTCTTATCAGTACTCACTTATGGATCCAAGACGTATGTGATTAGCCAAAGGGACTGGGATATCTTTCCCGCGTTCGAGAGATAAGTCGGAGAAGAGTTGGCCCCCTTAATGAGGAAGGGCGACTCTGAGAGCGAACAATCATGAGTTGCATGAAATTTCATTTGAATGACTCCGTTGGGTGGGCACCTAGCTCGTGTGAGTAAAGATAAGCCTGCGTGGAAAGTCCTTTGCGGTATAATCTCTAGCAGGAGGCAGCAGGACACCCGAAGCCTTGAAGTGCACAACTGGACGATCGGGATAGATGGAAGAACTTGTTGTTTGGACGATGATCTTGATGATATTCCAATACCATAAGTCTGTAAAAGAAATCGATACGTGACATCTTGCGGTGGCACAAAATTGACAGCCAATTCCCCTTTATTCTCCAATTGGCCACACAATGATGGGAAGGTGGTGAGAGGGAAATTTTACACATTTGTCGAGCTTTGACAACGATCCCGGCAAGCCATTCTCCAACTCTACCCTATTAAGTTGCTGAGTACTAAAGCTCATTTTCGTAGCCCATTTTCGTAGTTGTATAATTGACAAATCAGCGCTTTATCATTTCTTACCATGAAGTTCCACAGTCGATCACATCATAAACACCTCCTGACCCGCATGCCCCACTAAAAAAATTATCGAAAGACTAAGATCGAATTCAAACTGCTGTTGTTGGAATTACTCGCCGGGATAGGGTGAGAAACACGGCAGTGTGCGAGGAATTCAACATTGAGCATCTGCTTCTTCGAACGGAGTTGGCTATGCTTCGTTGGTTTGGTCACGTGGACGAATTCCCCTTCATCACTACTTCCGAAGCGGGCGTTGAATGCGATTCCATCAGGTAGGCGACAGCTTGGCAGGCCCAGGACGAGATGGTTGGACCAAGTCCAAAAACTCGCCTGGTTACGCTTGGACATACCTCCTGATGAGTTAGAGTCGATGGCGGAGGATTGAGTTGCCTGTAGACAGCTCGCGCGTACGTGGTCGATCACATTATAAATAAAACTCATTGAATGTTCGTCACACCAAATTTTGTTTGTTATTCAATTTGTTTATATTTCAATACAGTAACAAATTTTATAAATTTTTGTTTTTTTTTGTTTATTCTCTTCACCTTTTTACAATAAATGCGATCCACTCGCATCATTTGATTTTTTTCAATTTCATTTACTTCTATTAACACTGATCAAAATAATTAAAAGAAAACATTTAAAATATTTCCTTTTCATAAAAATGTCGCCATCTCAAAACAATAAATCGACTAAAAAGTAATTTTTCCCTTATTTTTTTTCCAGAACTATATCTAGGAAGTATATGAGCCAATATGCAACAAAAAGAAATGCTTACGTTACTTATTTTTTGTTTGGCTGTCGTCGCCAATTACACTTGATTTAAGTTCCTTAACATATGATAGTAAAAAATATATTTTATTCGATCCAACAAAATTAATCTATATGTATTTAAAAAAAAACAGTGTATATTTATCTAGAAAAAGAAAATAAATTGTTTTAACATTCATGATCCTCTATTGTATTAAACTTAGTTTTGCTTACGGTCTACTGATTTATTTATCGTCTATCAAATGTACACACTTATGAATCCGCTTAGGTGGTTACCTATGAGCCTATGTATCCGGTGGATACGCCTAATCTTAATATCTACAAATTGTGGTATAAATGATTTTAATTTAATTATTTTTTTACAAATTGATTCGCATCGGAGCTGTGAACCAGGTCTGGCAGTTCGTTCGCACAAAACAAACACGCATTCATACCGCACCGGGTTTTTTTTCGCTCTCCTCTTAATCCACAGCTCGTTACTTATTTGCCAGCCGCGACAATGAAATAAAGGCCGGTGCTCGTTGAATACACCAAGAGCTCGGGGGAACGGAAACAAATAAGAACCTACCAAAAAAATATCCTCTCTCTTATTTACAACACCGTTCGGTGAAAATGACACAATTAATTATTAAATTAAATTAAATACGAATTCGTTCATTGTTCGCTAATTTTTAAATTGAAAGAGCAAAAAAAAAGAAGAAAAAAATACGGATACCAACGTGCATACATAAATTAACAGCACGAGCCGGTGGCGGTTTTTTTTTTTGTTGCGCTCAAAAAAATGTCGTACAGTGTCCTGCAGGACACTCTGTGAGTGAACATATAAAACCCAATGGTAAACACACGTAAAAATGATAAAACAAGAACTATAATAGCCCCCCGTCGTACATTTCGGGAGAGTATTGTGCTATTCGCGGCGGCTTCAACTGTCGTGCTATCGACATTAAGCCTGAGGTCAGTGGCTGATGGTGATGATCGATGAGAAGATATTCAATTGCTCTCATGGCTGCATTTTGTATTTGTATTGTTTAATATTTATTTAAATTAGTAAACAATGGTCCCATTGTATAGTATTTATTGAATTACTCATTTGTTGAATTTTTCATTTATTTTAATTATTTTGCTATAATTTTCGATTTGAGGGCGTGAAACGTGTTGTGTGATGGGAAACAAGAAAAAAATTATTTTTGAATGTAATATTTGCTCATGGATCCGGTTTGGAGGTGTAAACATATTGCGATGTAAATATCACCGACAAATGTGTACACTTGAGGGGATTAGGGGCAAATGACAGTAAATTTACTGTACCATTATTGGATCAGAGTATTCGTGCTGTAAGTGGCGCACGATTTTTTTTGCTGTATAGGAATAGGTCAACTGAGTTCAGCATACATTCGATGCCATTGCATGATGTACAGGCATACGGTCACAAGTTGGGTTTGAGGAATTTTTCATGACGAGGTTAACATTCTGTTGAAGTCATTGGGTGCGTTTTTACTATACCCACATGACAACGGGATGGAACAGTTGGTTGAATGCCTGCCCTGGTTATTGGGGTCCCCGGTTCGAGTCTCAGTGAAAACAAAGTTAACATGCTCAATCTGGTCCAGTCACCATTTGCTATCACTATCAATTCGTGGCAGTAGTCTGACTGTGGGTATCACAGTGGACCAACATGGTACATGTGTGCTGGCGAATTCACTAGCATTCCTCAACCTACCTATTCAGATCAGATTATGACAACGAAACATTATAGTTCGCAGTGTTGTGGTAGTTTGACAGCTACTATTGTCAAAACGCAAATAGCAGAGAGAGAGAGAGAGAGCTGCATGCCGTATGGATTTGTGGAGCCTCTACGTCCGCTGATGGAAATGCAGGCTGTTGAGTACGAATAGCAGGTTATAGTTGAGTGCTTCTAAAATTGATGGGGACTTCATCATCTCGGTCGTCAACAACATCTTCGACATCTTGAGTTCAGGGTTAGTAGAAATTGAACGTCATAGCTCATCACAACGTCATTTCATTATAGTAACAATATATTTTGGTCGAAAGTCCGAGGCGGACCAGGGCCTAGCTTCCACAACAACCACCGTGTTCTCCTTGCATTTGTCTACCACGAGTGGATGGGACCTACAGTCTAAAGCGAAGTTTGAGAAGCTCTTTCTAAACAGGAGTACCTCCCTTGAATTATAAAAGTCGGTAAATTGAATTGAACCTGCACCAACGCCACGGCGCGGCGACGACTGTGACAAGTGTTTTTCTTATGTTTGGCGGTCACAGTTCAAACAAAATATAATCGGAATAGCGTTTTAACTTTGTCAACTGTGAAAAGATTAATTGAAAAATTCAGCGCGGACTGGATCAGTTGGAGACGCTAAAAACACACTGCAACCATTCAAGTGCCTTTATAGAAGCAGTGCAGTCTTTGGACAGGAGTCATCGTTGGACTCTAGTTTTTGAAAATAAGGCTTGTCGAGCAGAAACTGTTACACACATGATAACACAGTTCGTTCGATATTGCTAAAATGTGATTTCAAAAAGAAGAAGCCCGAGTTGGTGACAATTCAATTACTCCATGAGAAATTTCTTGGTCGTGCGCTCGGTGAAAAGAACTTGCACCCATTAACTATTCACTATGCCCCAATGCTTAGCGTCGGCCATAGAGCCCTCGCTGATGATCAAACCCCCAAACATCGATTTCTGGCCCCATCCAGGGATTTGTCTTACATTCTGCCTCTTTATGGAGCTTACATACTTTATGAGAGGTTGCCAGGCATTCCTCCAGTTTAGATCCCTCTTTCCTTGGAAGTCGAATTATTTATTTTTTTATATTGGCACACACCGCCACTCGTGCAATCTCTCAGGCTACCGTTGCTCATTGCATGGTCTTAGCTTTAGCTTTAAGCATACGATGACATATGTGTGTTGAAGGAAGTTGTTCGCCCAAGGGATAATGATATGTATGCAAACTGAATCGTATGGTCTGAGCTGTCCATAATAGATGATAAATCCAGTCTAGTGCCTTTCATTGAAGATAATACCTGGGCAGCTAGTGCTCTTGTTGGAGATTACATTCAGACTATTGTGACACAAATACGATGAACAACTACACGAGGAGACTGATATCAAAATTGGAAGACATTTCAAATACAAAAGCGTGTAATCCAACAAATAGAGTCTATGTGTAAGTACATAAGTACAATTTTCAAACATGGACTTGAAAGGAAGTTTGCTTCCAACAAAGACGACACTAATAAAAAGTGCTTCCTGCATGCGATCGAATTGGATACTACTGCGTCTCTTGAAGGTACTTTACAACAAGGACATGAAGATGAAAAAGCACAAGCAGTATGAGTTCCTGTTGAAAATTTATTTGTAAATCGGACTCCCCTGCTGTTTGGCTTAATCACATGACACTGACTATGGTCTTCCTACGGATTATGGCACAAAAGGCAGCCGTGCAAAAATATGTTCAAGATGAATCCACATGAAAAGATGAACAATAATAATAGAATCGATAGACAGGAAGGAAAACATTCCAGATCCCAAGATGAAGCAGAAAGGGAATTGTGTTGTGCCACCACAATGTCATTTAAAATCTCATGTGCACCAGACAAAGGACCAAAGTGCAATCCTTCTCCAAAGTAAGTCAATGCTGACCACACAAAACAAAAAAATGTACACGTAGTCACCCGACAACAGTTTTAATTAAATTTTAATCAACACACTCATAGGTTTCACTCTTTGGCCATCAATTGATTTGAATAAATGGACTACATGCCCTCAAATCGATTTGTGATCCACAAGTCAACTTCCATCAGCATCAAAGTAAACCAAGAAATGCACGTAATTTCGAATGAAAGACAGAAAAAAGACCGATTAAACCGAGGTTAGTAATAAAATGTTCAATGTCTACGGGACACGAAGCCACCCCGTCCACACATCCACTCGCACACGCAGTCAAACTACTATTAATTACCTAACCCTACAGCGAATATGTACATGTTCACGTAACCGAATTGGCCTCTATTAACCCGCAATTTGTTGCTGCCGCATGTAGAGCATAGGACTGTGCTATGTTGACCGGCCCCCAGGCAGCCCCGCTACACCGCCGACACGTAAGCAAATCGGCAGCCGATGTGGTTGGACGTGACTGCACAAAAGTCGATACAGCATGTCGGGGACCAGCTGGACATGACTCCTAAGAGCGCCATCGCCGGGTTGAACCAGCTGGTGTTGAGGTTGGCGGGAGTTAGAGACAAGGTCCTTGGGTCCGCAGTCCTCGAGCGGAGGCTAATGGCCGGCTCATATCCCGTACGATAGTATTTACAACGACTATGGCCACAAGAAAACTGTTGACATTTCCTTAATTGTCAATGGGACGTCATAATTATGACGTCTGGCGCTGAATTTCTGATGTCAATGAATACCTTCGATGTCTCGTCTAGTTTGTGATGCTTTCCAGCGGCCGACTTGCCCCCAGAATGCTGCTGACTGCTGCCCATTGTGCCGGGCATCGGCGATAGCTGCTGGTGTTGATGCTGCTGCTGATGCTGCTGATGCTTCTGCAAATGCTGCTGATGCTGGTGATGATGATGGCACATTTCTTGCGGCGGCCGCATTGTAGGCGGGTGACTGGCATCTGCGACACCACCACCGCCACCGCCGCCAACGCCAACACCGTGAATATGACTATGGCTGTGATGATGCTGCAAATGATGTGAAGCGGTACGCTGCCGTTCTTCCAGTTCGATGCTCTCCGACGGCTGGCGATTGTTTGTACTGCTCTGGCGGGAAAGGGTGCTGGTTTTTTGGCCGCCACTCGGCGGCGGTGGAGGTGGAATATCGTAACCGAATGTTGAGAAGCGAATAGCTGCTGCCGTCGACTGATTTGGTGATGAGGACGTTATCGATTTTTGCCTGGCCAGCGGTTGAAACAGCGACTCACTAATTAAAAGGAATAGACAATGAAAAGGATCCACCGAACGGGTGAATGCCGAGGGAAAAAGAATTGGATTAAAAGAACATAACTTGGCTGCAGGGAAGTGCTTCTAGTTTATGTTTATACCGAGCTGGCTGGTAGGTGGTGGAAACTTACCGTGTCTGGCAGCCCATATCACAGACGCCGCCCCCCATGCCGTCTGTGCCAACGAGGATCCCACATTCGGGCGTTGATGAATCGTCGCACAGGCTCGTTTGCACGACCATATCGTGATGATGTCGCAGGATACTGTGGTCCTTTAGGTCGGTTTTGCCGGTCTGAACGGAAATGGGCACCACCTCGCGATAATAGCGCTGTGAAACATCATCAAGAATTTGTAGCGAGGTCTGCGAGTGTTTTTGTCTGCAAAAAAAAAAATGGAACGAAGCCATAATAAATTAAAGCGAGGAACCTCAAAGTGCATGATAAATCCGTGAATTATGAGATAATCGTTGTCTGCTTCACTTCATTAGTTCTCGTCGTCGGTTCAGACAGGAGCGCCCGGAGACGATTTTATAATCACCCAGCACTGGGCATTGGCCTGATGAGTTGCGCCCGTGGATGCGGCCCCAGAATGAATTGTGCTGATTAAGCTTAGCGGTGTGACGCATTTCTTGACGGCAGTGGTGCTCGTTAAGAAGTAAGTGTTTAATAGATTCTATGAATCTCTGCGGTTTTATTATGGACTTTAATCCTTTCAGTAATGTACGTTGGTCTTGCTAGGTGAACGGTGGCTGGTTTTGAAGTGGACTGAACGTTTTTCAGTTATTTTCGAACGATTAATCGATCCGCAGCTAGTCTGTTGAATATCAACCAAGGGGCCACGTCGTTGAAGTTGGCAGAAACAGAAAAGAGGTGAACGAGTACAAGCGGTCAAGAACGACTTTCACACTGACTTTCTCTATTTTGTCTGTTTTCTAAGTTTCATTATAAATGAAATAATTGAAAAACTTGTGTCAGTTAAGAAGTTCACGTTCAGAAAATGTTACTAAGCTGCTCAATACGCGCCAGGCCACGGAGATATTCCAAACAGCGGATGGGTTGGGCAGGTGAGTTGGTGAAACTTGCAGCGGCTTGGCGCCTTCTGCTCTAAGCTTGACCATGTAGGTTCTTTGGAGAATTTTTTGGAAAGTTTTGGAAAGTTTAGAGTTGAGCATTTGCTTCCATCAAAGTCTGAGAGGACGAACTGCCACCTCCGCCATAGGGTATTTTGTAGGCCGCTAGGGCGACTCCAGACTCGAGCAGCTTCTATATGTCACGCTTCCAGCTTTTTCCCTAACTTTGTCATACAGAATCGGCATAAAACCAGAGAGACAAAAGTGACACGCACGAGACTACTGGTTGTTGCAAAAGCTAGGCCCAGTTGCAGAAGCTAACCCAAAAACCCCTTTACCCGATTCCTCATTGAAGAAAATCACTGAGATCTTGAATAAGACTCTGGTCATTGCATGTCCCATCAGTGAAGTATAAGGTAGGTAGAAATACTCAATGTGGAGACCAGACTTAGACAGCCTTCGAAAGGGGTGCAGATATTTTTAAACAAAACCAAGAACACCGTGGTTCATCGTGGCGTAGTGGGTAAGTGCGTCGACTCCTACGTACAGGGTCCCAGGTTAGACAACACCTCTTTCCAGTCACTGACAACGCTCAAAGAGTACTCCGGCCTAAAAAAACCTTTTCAATTTCGCCGCTCGGTGTCGACATTAAAATTGTAGGTCCCGTCCACTCGTGGCAGTACAATAGCGCGCACAACACGAGTGATTGCTGCAGAAGCTAGACTCTGGTCCACTTCGGACTGTCGCGCCACCCACATTATTATTACATTTATTAAGAACACCCTCTTTCTTAACCGAACTGAGAAAGGCAAAGAGAATATCTTGGAGACAACCCCAAAAATTCAAAAGACAGATGGAATCTGGACTACGTTCGGCACGTGACACTAGGAGTAACCACTCCTTTAACTCATGCAACTCTCAGAATGGCGACCATCATTGTCATATAAAATACTATAAAATGGCAGGGCCAGTTCTAATCTTCCCTGTGACTGGTCCTTACGATAGGTTGTAGACCTCATCTCTCCCTGGCTGGTCACCACATTCCAGACCTCTGGAGGTTGACGACCGTTGTCTTTATACCGTAGCCAGGGCAATAGGAGCCGAGGATCTAAGACCTAAGACCTACCTGTTGAAGACTCTGGAAAAACTGGTTGACATACGATGTGTAAGAGCAAACAACAAAATGTAGAAGAAATCTGTACAAACGTCCCTTTGGTCGCTTTCTGGCATTATGGAGTGCCCTATCATCTTGCTAGAAAAGGTACTAACTCCGCACACTTTCTAGATGGAGCCGTCCATGCCAGTCGCTACAGTAAAACATCTACTGAAACTCCAAATTCTCGCTCATACTAAGAGCAGATTGTCCAGTGGCACTAGTTGCCTCATCACAAAACAGTTATGGCCTACTCTCGATCCAAAATGCTCAGTCAGCCCAATCAGGATGAGTAGGCCGAATCTCAGAACTCTCACTGGGATAAGGCCTGAGGCACTGCCCCCTTCTGCAGTAGCTGCAGAGTTCAGGAGGAGGAAGAAACAACTAAAAATCTTCTATGCAACTGTAGACCTTCTCATCAAATAGAAGTAGTCAGTTAGAAGCCTTATGTTAGCATTAGTAGCAGCCTCTTCCATCGATTTATTGAAAGCTCTACATGGTTTGCGGTAAAGGATCAATTAGATCCGCGAGTAAAACAACGGCCCAACTTTGATCTCAGTGCGAGTAATTCCTACCCGCAGTCAGACACTCTTTTAAGACACACTTAACCTAACCTAGACCCCAAGCACACACGGAAACATGTCTCCCAACCGATTTTCTGTTACCGGCTGCCTCAAGTCGTTCCGTTATAACCAAAGACGACAACACATCATCACAAATAATGAATTCAACCTTGAACTTGAATCTCGAGAACAAGACCATTCCTAACCCACATCCAAAAACAATAGTATCCACCTTCGCCTCGGAGACCACCCACAAAGACCAGAAGCATTCTCATGAATACGATAACGAAATTATAACTCACAATTCGAATGTCTAATCTGCTGCATAGAACAAAGCCGCACATAAATTCCAGTCAGTATCTATTGAATCCATCCCCAAAGCCACATTCAATCCAGTGTCACAAACAGTGACAATCAGAACAAATCGGCGTACACCACAATCGACGGCATCGACTCCATTGATTGACAGTGACATGTCGTGAAAACAAATGGGACCAATTATCTTATCTTTTGAATGCTAAATATGTGCGGAATGTGTTCCCGAGCGTATTTGTGGCTGATGCCGATGGCATACAAATAGGATAACTTTGGCCAGACCCGATTGCGGTGGGTATTATCTGGTGGGCGGACGTGGAGGACAAAGATGGGACAACCCTTTTTTTTGTGTGGAGGAGTGGGAAGGAATGTGTGTTGTGTGTCTTTGCCGACAGAGTGTGGGGAGTGAGTTGATTCCGAGTCCTGTGGCTTTCGACTGGAACTTGATTTGAGAATAGAATAATTGTGTCTTCTACCATGGCACTTCTGGGGCAATTTTTCATCCCGCCGATAGGCTATCAATTGTGAAAGCTTTTTGTTTCGTTCCGGGATGCTCCAAGGGGGGATTACGTGTACAGACTGGGAAGGCGTGTGGTTGTCAGAAAAGTGTCAAGGTAAGTGCCGATTCCAATTGAGAGTCTTTGAGTTTCGAAATAGTGCGCTGTGCAACTGGGCAGAGTTCGTACAACAACCATTCGTGTTGTAAGTGCTAATGTGCCATTATGACTGGAGTAGGGAACCGGAATATGTTTATGTCTAATCCAAACGGTGAAATTGGAAAATCTTTTTTTGGCAGTTATTCTCTGCGGGTGTTGTCACTTTTGAAAGGTGCTCCAGTGAAATAGTTGCTGCATTCAGAACTGAACCATGCTCCTTCAGCGAAAGTGTAAATGCGTATTCAACGCCTAAGTCGGTAACGTTATTGTAAAGCACATGGCGAGCATAGCTTGAGCCTGAAAATTTGTCAACTCCAAGGCAGTGGGACCGATGGTATTGACAAGTGGCGAAGGGCATCCGTCAACTTGGAGTGCGCACTTAGATGTAGCTGGCTAAAGATGGCGCCGGCTGAAGAGGCTTGTTGGTTGAAGCCCAGGACCACCCCGGACTGTAGTGCCAAAATAAGAAAATTTACTTAACTTCTACTTTCTTGTTTCTGTATGAATACAGCAAGATTCTGAGAATTCGCCTGAACTTGTGGTGCACTGCACAATGAATTCGCAATTGATCGTGAGAACATCATATGGACTGGAGGTGGGGTTCATCGAGGTTCTTCCAGCCATAGGGGGTCCTGAAGCGGCCAGCCAAAGCCTTTTGTTCGGCATTCAAGAACCAGTTGAAAGCATATTTTATTGACAGTCTGTTTAGCTTGGTGAAGTGCGAGGCCGATTTCAGGCCCCTTGTTGCTACTTCCTTCGCAGCATTCGAATGTGGTCCAGTACCACAACGATTTCGAGACATAATCTATAACAAAGTGGATTAGGTTTATTTTTTTCGTACAACAGCAGAAGCATCTTGCTGGCTCTGGTGAGGTTTGAGTCGTTGCCAAATTTTAAGAACTTCTGGCCACCCATAGTGCCAGAATATAGTGTTGAGCGATATTCCACGGGGAATAAAAACGATCGCTTTCCTCAATCGAGTCAATCAGCAAAATAAACTAACCTCTTGAGTGAAAGTGAGAGTAGCGAACGATCGGATGAATCAGAGAGGACATGCTTGAGCAAAGGGGTACGGTCGTGGGTTTTCTCGAGCTAGAAATTCGCTCTTTAAAATATCCGCATGTGATACGTTGGCAACAGAACGCTTTCTCTCTTTTCGGTAGTAACAACCCTAGAACCCTCACTATGTGCTCTTAGACTATGATACAGCTAGCAAGCTGTATCGCCCTCAGACTTCATAGAGCTCGAGTTTGGATTAATAAATGCAACAATTTTTATGCTTTATTCGGATTTAAGTCTTGTCATGAAGAAGCAGGTTAGACTCCGACACGTGTTCCGAATCACTCGGGACGTGTCAAAATAAAGACGTTATGTTTAAGTCAGAGACGATCGGACCACACAGAAGCGGGTCCCCCAGCGCAAAGATGTGCTAACTTTTGGTCGGAATAGTGTTTTAACTTGTTCAACTGTGAAGAGATTAAGTGGAAAATTTCGAATGGTGACAACGTGGAGGAGCTGTAGCCATCATTGGTCCAAGCTTGTCCAGCAGTGACTGTTACTGGTACTTGATATCGCGACATGATGTAACAGTGGGGTGCTACTTGTACATGCCATGCAACTCGTGAAGCAATTCAATAACTGCATGAGACAGTGCATTCTCGTACATTCTCCAGTTTCGGTGATCGGAATTGTCCCCGAGATCGCTTGATTTAACACCATTAGATTTATTTTATGGGGTTATCCGAAGTCAGAGGCATCAACCAGCCCACTGCCACTAGTGCCTTGCATGAGGAAATTAAACACTGTTTTTTCATCAACGAAATTCAAATAGCAAACTAAAGCCTTAACAGAGTGTATTTCATTCCACATCCATTATTTCAAGCACTACTTGTTTAGTTCAACTTTAGCATCTAAACGTCACTAATGGGAAACGCTTTGTACTATCACAATTGGCATGAGTATGGTCCAGTTTCCAGTGCCGACATGTACATGTAACCGTATCTCTCGAGGCAGAGCACCACTGAATTGGGGCCTTGGACCCCAGTGATTAGCAACGATTGCGCTTATTTTCTCTTGTCTAAGCCTCTACAACCGGTAAGTAGGTACGGAGTGTAGTCCTGCAGAGCTCGACTTTATTCCAAGCAAACGAATGCTTTCCATTTAAAAACAAGTCCAAGGACCAACTCAAACGCCAAAAAAATTGCGAAAAAAACCTTCTTTCCGAGTTCCATAGAGAACAGTGAAACAGAAGACCCTGCCCCCATAAGTAGTGAAAATATCAATGTCAGACTTACCTAGGTGATAGGACACCCGACACGTTGTCCCTCGAGCGCTGCTTCGACGACCGACCCATCTCATCCAGCTTGCTCTCCTTCGACTGCCGGATATGTTCCTGAAATCACAAAAAAAAAAAACAATGTCATTCGCGTAGTCGGAAAGAAATCGATCATGAAAACATGAATTGCAAACCTTAAATGAGAACAAAATCAACATAAAACGCAAACGAGATATATTTATCTGTCATCCATGACAAACACAAAAAAGCAATAGATACGAAACAAATGTTCCTTCAACAATTCAGAAACGAAAAAGTTAATATCCCAACGAAATCACAACAAGAATCAATGGGAACACAAAAAAGAGAATAAAAATCGAAGCAAAATGATATTCAAACAAAATTAAAGATGCCTTCATTTGTTTGGGCGCATCAACTGAAATCCAATTCAGACAGATCCCTTTTTGTCATACTTCTAAATTTTGAAACCAAAAATATAAAACAAAAAAAAAAAAAAAAAAAAAACGGAAAAATGAAAACACAAAAGGACATTCGAGTGAAGCGAAAATCATGATTTACAATACCAAACGCACGCACACACACCAACGACACGAGACAGAGGACTCGGCGGGCCCTTCACCAGTGCTGCGGGACCCTGGTGGTGGTTGGCGGCGGGTGGAGCGGAACATGTACACTTCAGAGATCCGATTTCTCGTGCCTGATCCGGTTTTACGTAGTAATTCAATATTAATGATAAAATAATACGCCGAACGGCGAAATTTAGCATTCCAATCTTGATGAGTTCCCGCCGCCGCCGCCGCGCCGTCGATTTGTGGGATACTATGCCCTAGCGCTGTTGGTTCTCACGTGCATAAAACGTGGGTGGGCAGATGCATGGTCGGAAGTGGGCTGCTAGACTGAACCGCACAACACAATAGATGAACGTCGAAGAAGGGATTATTTGATTAGGTTTCGTGTATCCTCTTGGGGAACGTGTACGAGTAAGAGTATCTCGTGTGCAGTGCAAGGAGGCGTTTTCAGAATTCCTACAATTTGTGTCTGCGGCTGTGGCTGTGTGTGCTTGTCTATATGTCAAAGGAGGTTTGCCGCGAGGTCAACCTCTGTGAGGAGTCCAAATGAGTATCCTCTCGATAGATGTTATTGCATGGACGATAACTGCTTGATTTGCTATAGATCGTGTTATCATCGTTGTCGTCGTTGTTGGTGTTGGTGTTGTTGTTGTCGTCATTGAGTATCTCATCGTAATGATGCTGGAGGTGATGTTGATGGTGGTAGTCATCGGACGGATCATCCCCCGGCAAACCTGGTGACGGGGATGATGACGACGACGACGATGTCGGGCATGTCGATGTGGGTGTTAAAATTTCAGGATAATTAATGACAAACTCATCCTGAAGTCCAACGAATATCGCCGTTTTTGGGGCATCCAGAACATATGAATCAATATGATATATTCCAGCAGCGGAGAGTGCAGGAACGTCCTGTGAAATAAAAACATGACACGACAAGGACACACAACAGAGTCTGAGAGAGTGAGTGACTGAGAGAGAGAGAGAGAGAGTGGGTGTATGAGGTTGAGAGACTGAGCAACAGCGTGGAGGAACCAACAAAAATGGAAAAAAAAACGAAAAACATGAAGGGAGGCTAAAGTGACCTAAAGATCACATGGTGTCAATAGTGGGGGCAGCGGGTATGGTAATTCGGAAATGGCAGGTGGTTGTCGTTTGACATGAATTAAACACGGGGACACAATGCAGGATGTATATGAGTAAACAATGGCAGAGCAAATGTGTGGCTGGTGTGGATAGCACGCATATGCACTAGCAATAATACATTTTCTACAATGACTTGGTGGTGGGAGTGGGTGGCTTAGGTGGACCGGTGAATGAAGCGCTATTAGCTAGGGTTCACACAGAGTGCTTGATTGGAATTTAAATTTGTGTGTGTTTTGAACTATCGCTCTAGGATATGCACTTGCACGTACAACGACATCAGCCTCTGTGTCTACCAGTCTTACCTTGTGTTTCCTGCAATGCAATTGAATTTCACGTTTCGTTGGGAGTTTCGAGAGTGAGAAGGGCAATTTGCTCGTCCTAATCTCTGATTCGGAATTTAACATTTTTTTCGCATACTTGAGCGTCTGTTGACTCATATAATCATTATCGGGTCAGTGAACAGAGACCTACTAGCGACAACGTGTAAATTGAAAGGCGAATCTGAGCAACAGACGGCATTTATTTGAGCGTCATGTAGGAGCATTTATTCGGCATGTTCAGAGCATTACAACAGATCTTGGAAGACTCAATAAGCTCGATAAACTTGGTTTGATGGAATTTTGAAAGTATATTACAATAAATAAAAATTACTAACCCTAGAAAGATAATCATGCGTCTCGGAGATGTATGACACTTTGTCAGTGTATTGAATTAAACCCATGAACTTTTTTAAAAATATTAATGATTTGTTTATTAATTCAGTTCATATTAACACAAATGAAGCATTGGTTCTGTAGAAATAAATACTAACTTAAACAATAAAAACAAAAAACTTAAACTTCATTACAAATTAACAAAAAAAAAAATAAGTCTTTTCGTAAAGGAACATTAAACTTGAATTAATGTCTAAAAAGTTGCTCAGTTAGCATTTTTTGGTTAAAAATAAGTCCAATAAGTCTCTGTAATTTGTAATCGCATACGATTGAGTTAAATACAAGAATGACACATGTCTTTTTTATGCTCGCCGCAAAATGCCTTTGACACATGATATTTTTGACATTCTGCTAATTTTTGATGGACAATATGAACAATATCTACTCTTTTTCTGTAGTAGGCCCTCCTTCATTTGCCTGAATAGTATTTCCAACAGCATTGGGTACCAACTCTGAAATATTTTGGCGAAGGGTCCTCTTCAAAGTTGGAGTATTTAGCCTTTTTTCCATACGAGGTGAAGAGAGTTCTGTGCTGATGAAATTTTTGTGGCGAAAGGTTTTTTATTCCTTGACTGGATATTGAGGCAGTAAGTGACATATGAGTTAACTAAAACCAGGTTAAAAATGCCATAAAGTACTGTCATTAGCCACCTGTTGGTTTTTCTGGAGCATGGCATATACGAGCACATTTGGTCGAATGTGTCGACACTTTCTGGTTTTCCATTTGTCTTGTTAATCATACCTTCTCCATCGCAAGATGAAAGCAAATGTACCATCTTAGATTGACACAAGTGTCATGGGACTGTAGTGTTTTTCAAATATGTCACAAAAGTTACATAAAAGATAATCATAAGTCTCCCAGACGTATGGCATATGGTATTGATATATGGCGCGAAAACATGGCCAAACTCGAGAGCAGATGAGGAAACCTATGACATTTTTGAGAGAAAAGTTCTGACTGCGACCTTTAGTTCTGTTTGCATTAACGGCTAGGAGGAGGATACATAAACCAGCTAGGCGTCTCCGGATCCGATGGCTAATGTGGCTAGGCTACGAAAAGAGCACGAACTTCACTCCATCTTGAAGAGTCTTCGCCTTCGACACTGTTTGACAACGCAACAGAGGACGCAAATGAAACCGATGGAGAACAAGAGAACGTGGAGTGGAGAATGACCTCAAACAAATTTGCGTGCGAAACTGGAGGCGGCTGGCTAAAAATCATGCCAGCCAGAAAGACTTGTTAGCTGAGACCCAGGTCCTCCCCAGACAGTGACCCCAGAATAAGAAGAAGAATGTAGCCGCTGTATTGTGGTAGATATGTGTATACCTAAAGATACGGGAAACATTGATAACTCACAGCTCCATTTCAAGAGTATAGCTATCCAGAGCATGTTGCTCAAGATTCGCCGTTCGTTCATTCGCGAATGGTCTCCTTTACAACAGCATAGACCCCTTAAGTCGCCTGGGTTCACCTTGTACTGTAAACACAAAAAATAAGAACGGCTCAAGGCTCAAGATGTTCAACAAGATATACGTGACATGATTATGAACGCTTAATTTGTTAAGGTCAGGGACTATTAGTCCCTCTAGTTGCCCTTTGTCCTTGGGAACTATGTACCTCCAAACTTAACTAAATATGGGTTCCTGGGCATAGAATCAATGAGAAAGCCGACAAACTGGGCAAATAAGGAGCCGTGCTGCATAACTCGTTTGATATCAAAATGTTCAATAAACGTTTGTAAAATAGCATCACTCAGCGTTCTGAATTCAGATCGTGAGCGAAAAATGTCTTCAATAAAAAGTAGTGGCGCTACAGCCGGGATGGACTTGGGATTCAACCAACATGCCTCTCCAGCTACAGCGGCATTTTGAGTCGTTATCCACTTGGTGTTCATCTCATGCTGCTTAATCCCACATGCTCGGAATTGAAGAATATTTGAGATTGCCTAATAGAAGGTGGCCTGCCACAAAAATCTGATTTGCATCGACCAACAAGCAACGGCTGCATTCGATTGAAACCGTCATCAATATCGTCTCGGTAATCTGGTGATATTGATGACGGTTTGGTGAATTTACCCGAAGATTGCAATATTTCAACATCCACTTAAGTGCTATTCAATGAGATGCCCCACGACCAGTTAAGACACCACACTCCCAGAGTGTCCTTCACCCTGGACCAGTCTAAATTAACTTTGCAGCTCTCGTTTCGTTTAAAATGGCAGAATTACATCTCAGTTGAAGTGAATGAAGTTGCAGCAGATGAATGTTCTTTGAAACTGTTTGCCCCCTTCAACAAAAGTTCTCCAATAATCTATCAGTCCTCGATTCAACCGACACCACAGAGAAGCACTCATGCTGCACTGTTCACGCCGTCGTTCCCAAGCATCGTCAATTTATCCTTGACTCCATGGCATACTTCTTCAGGACGATTCTCCCTCATTGTAATTGCAAAAAGAAGAATCGATCACCCTCGATAGGGGCATTGCTCATTCTTTTCTTTACATCGCATGAATTTTTCTTTAATCCGGCTTCCTGGTGACTGGCTTACGTGACGGGCGTCAGTTGCCTGCCATTTCAATGAACCCATGAATGGATGCTAATGCGTGTTCATCTGAATGTATGTTGTGTACGATCCTCGTTCAATGGGACATCATTTGAAATGGATTTTACTTCTGTGTCTTCAACAGCCACCTGTGCAGACCCCTCTGTTCCACTCATACTGGCAGAAATCCTAGTGCAAATTGCCAAGCTTAGTGTCAATACAGTGTGTCTCAAGATAAATGATGTGCAGGATGTCTGCTATCAGCGACCACCCACTTTTGTATCATCTGCCGTGTACGTAGTAAATGAAAATTGATTTTCACTATTAATCGAAAGAGCAGAGCTACCTAGGTTGAGATAACCTTGTTGTCGGGGTCGTAGTAAAAAAAGGGTTGCGTGGTGGTTGCGCTGGGTTACGAGTTCTAGATGCAGTCGATTGAGTTGATTTTGTGCAATTTTTAAAATGCTCTTGGGTAAATTCTCACGTCACCAGGGAAACTCCTGTATTTCTGTCACATCTTCAGCTTCGACCGGATGAAGTGGTAAAGAGGGCGGAATCAATGAGTTCCCCCTGGAGAGTGAAATGTTCCATTTGAGCTTCAAAAATGTGTTTCAAGGTATCGTAGAAATGGCACGCGGGTCATGTTCAAGCTTGCAACAAAATAAATTGCCAATCGGTGACAGACTCTTCGATTGGACTATTCAGTGGCTACTTGTGTTCGGTGACGTGCCTTTCCGTGCTAGTACCCAAGTCTGTCCTTGCACTGCTCGAAATAAAAAGGACCCTAATAATCTTTTCGAAAAAAAAACTTCAAATAGAACTTTGTCCATTGCGATAAATATTCCATAAGTTCGACTACAATTTGTCCTCCACAGAGACCCTCTTGTCGTAAATCTATCAAAACCCTCGAGTGAAACGACCTTAAGCTCGCTACGTCCCTCCCCACAAATGTAAACAACACAACGAGCTGTAAATGATTACGAAATCGAGTTGAATACAAAAAAAGTAACACGCGCACACACACGCACACAAATGAAACAACGCGGAAGGGGGTTACTTTTAGTCTTAGCAATTCAGCTCACAGTTTTCGTACATAACTTTGGAATTTATCCCCTCATCCCGGTGAAGGGAAGCAAGAGATCAAGTGCTTCCAAAGTGTGCAGACATACCCACACACGCACGTTCATAACCCTTAAGTGCTTCAATTGCCGGATTGGAGGCGGCCCATGGTAGTCATCTGTCTAGTGTTTTAGATGTGTACCCTCCCTCCCCACACACACACACACTAATCGACCCTGAATCGCACAATACAGCAGCAATCGTACACGCAGAGCACATTCGTTGAAAGTAGGAGACGAAGAGGGGGGAAACAATGCGAGCAAATGTGGCAAATGCCAAGTGAATTGATTGTGGCGTGGGGAATTGTGATTTGTGCAACGTGTGATTTCATTGATTTTTTATACCTTGCCATTACGTATGCACTTGTGTGTAACCCATTCGAAATGGATTGAAACGGGATGAGGGTGGCTGAGATGGAAGGGAAAGTGTATTTTTCTTGAAACATCTCCCGACATATGGAATATTGAAATTCAGAAGAATGCTAACTTCCGACGAAATTGGAATGTCACATTCATAAGACTCAATACCCAGGCACTGCTTTTGAAGGTGTGCTGCTTGACATGTTTAGGGTTATTTTGATCTTCTTGTATATCTGGCAAGAGCAGATGATGGAAGAATTTATCAAACACTATGGCAAAAATATACTGTGACGCGAATAGAATAATGAGAGAATTTAGACTGAAGACACAAGAATATCGGTAACAGAATCGACAGAGAAACAAAAAACGACCCCTTAGAGTATATGGCAGTATGTGTGCCTAGATACATATCAGTCAGCGGAATTCAATACCCAAATGGCAAGGGCGTATCTGGAAACTGACCAAAAGTCTCAGCTATCGACGCGGTAGCCAAGGCAAGTCAGTTTAGTAAAAGCGTTGTAGGATAGGCCAAGTAAGGCAACAGTTGTTTTCTTGAATAGATAATTATTAAAAGTGGCTGCTGGCTTGCCAGAATTCAAGATAACTCTTGATGTGTCAAATAAGCCCAACTAACAAGTTATATCTTCCTTCATCAACTCCTAGAGATATGAGCAACGTTTTGTTAAAAGATGTATTCAAATGTACGGAGGAAAGAAATGCACACTCCGTCATGGCAAACAAAATCACGAATTTTCTGAAGATTGCCAACGCTACTGGGTTCTAGACTTCTGACTCGAACGCTGAAATGCATGTTGCACAAAACTCGGACAAAAGTCTCGAAAATTGGTAGCCGAACGGTTGAAGAAGTTCCTGTCCACTCTTCCACAAAAATAGTTTTACGACTTATCCTGACATAACCGCGAACCGCAAAAGAAATGATTTAAGGGGGCACAAGGATGTGGAAGGCAAGGATCCGTTGACCAATAGTCTAGGTTTCGCATATTGTCTAGGGAACGTGAACACAAATGCTCTAGCTAGCATGTCTTCGTTGCAACTTCGTGGTATGAAAACGGTGGAAACACCAAATACCCGATGTAAGAAATTTGAACGAAGACAGGAATGCCAGCATGAATTGCAATATTGGGGGACTGAACCCGTGCTCTTAGCGAGATGTGGGTGGTAGTGGCATTATATGTTGCTGCGGCGACTCATCCGCCGTGGTGCGCCGCAACTTTCGAGTCACTGTCAATGCTCAACGAGTAATCCTGTTTAGAAAAAGTTGGCATACATCTTTAAGTCCCATCAATATGCTATTGCCCCAAGGATAACACACAGAAACTAGGCCCTGGTCCACTTCGAACTGTCGCGCCACTTAAATTATTATTATTATAATTATGAACGTAAACATGCTCGAAAAAGCTACTCAAAATGTAACTCTCGGTTTAGAAAATAAGCATTCATTTATCAACTCGAATACAAATTGTATACATTTTTACAAGTCTTGGATTTTCCAGATGACCACGAATTCGTTCTATAATTTGCTTTAATTCAATAACTATCTTGATAGCAAGGTACTGTTCATAAAGAAGAAACATCTTCATCTTTTAGTCGTTGTTCAGAAATCGTGAAAGAAAAATTATGACCACATTCAAGTCAACACAATTTACCAATTCAAAACACGGTCTGCATGTGTCACAAGCGGCGGCAACACTGAAAGACTCTATGTCATTTTTGAAGCAGTACTCATAAGTCCCACACTGGATGTAGTCAAATCTGAATAATTTGACACTAGTTAGTTCGGCTTTCTGGTTAATTTTACGTTCCTGACTCAGTAAGTTGATAAAAATCAATATTAATTGGTCCTCTCAGTAATTTGTAGTTAAAGGAATAGTATCTTGCGCCCGCAGGCCTCAACAAGTTGAAGTCAGCCTTCCTACCTCTATACCTATTACCTTAAGCGATTATATGCACACATGTATAGACCTGTCAAATCCTTATGTGATATAAGTGTGTTCGCAGTTGGCAGTCTAGTCTTCAAGTAGTCTAGTCAAGTTTTAGACTTCTCACTTTCTAAAGAAAAGTAACCTTTAATGATTATGCTCATGTTGACGATGGCATCAGTTTCCGCGTTGCTGCACCCAAAGCTGAACTGTTTGAATTGGCCCGTCTGAGGATGAGGATGAGAAAGAAAACAAAGAAGAACAGCCGCCAGTTGCTTGCCACTCTTTGTGAGGCAAGGAGATCTCTTATTACTTATGTTTCTGCACCGACACAATTGGCGATGTCTTCTCATCTCTCACCATAATCGGACGATGATGGTCTCTCACTCAACAAAAAATTAATAAAAAATTACGGAAAATAACTTCCGTAAAATACATGTTTGAAATAATAAATCACGAATCAACATTTTTAACCTTCTTTTGAACTCTAGACAGTTTCGAACATTTGGGAATTTGGGAATACAGTCGAGTCCAGACATTGGGTTGGTTAAGGGACCGGCGACATTAAGTCGTACTAACTGGACGATGCACAAAACAAACTGCATTTTTTTAATTATTGGTACGTTTCTGAATCTTTGGTGTTAATTTGCAAAACAAAACCCGTCTCGTCTGCGTTAAAAATTTCATAGTTACTAGGCCAAACTTTGCCATTCACTCACATCACTCTGTTCTGACATCGACTCTCGAGCAGCGACTCTTACTAGCGACTACATTGTGTCTTGCCTAAAAACGACCAATACAGCTTGCAAAACAATTAGGAATGTTCAACTCCTTAGCGAAAAAGTTTGCCTTCTCCTGAGGCATAGTACCACTTACAAGGAAAGCACGATTACGCTGCAGTTTAAACCACTGTAATAGAGCTTCTTAAACTTGTTCTTGAGAGTGGAGGCTCTCACTCGTTAAGGTCACAAAACATTTGCATTATGCAGGGGTTTTATCTTATGTTTATTTTTCTTAATTGCAGATATCGTGCTATGCCTTACACCGAATTCCTTTGCAACATTGACATCACCTTTACCAGCTTCCAAAAGCATAGCACACTTTTCTCTGCAAACTGAGAAAGAACTCAGTTTCGCATACGCAATGCCCAACAACTCACAAGAAATGAGAAGAAACAAGGAGCGTCTTACATGTTTATTTATGTTTTGTAAAACAACAACCGTTAGTCGTTGTAAGAGAATGATTTCGAGATAAAGTACGTCGCACAAAGTTATGAAAAACAAATCCTTAACTTTACACACACAGTTCGTTGAACTATGCCAACATAATCAGTTTCCCTGCAAAAACCATGAATCGCTAATTTAAACCGCTTTTGAAAAATCTCGAAAATGTTTA
Source organism: Eristalis tenax (assembly GCA_905231855.2). Taxonomy (NCBI): domain Eukaryota; kingdom Metazoa; phylum Arthropoda; class Insecta; order Diptera; family Syrphidae; genus Eristalis; species Eristalis tenax. Next base: position 39,715,529 of record HG993128.1, on the reverse strand, counting down.
TTGTTGGTTTAGGGAGTAATGCGCTATGATGGGAAGGTTATCAAAAACCAACTCTCCTCCGAGTCATAGAAAAAGTTCAAGGAATTCATACTCAGCAAGGCAATTCGCAAAAATATATGTAAAGTATTCGTTTCAAAGCTCAGCAGTCCTCTCTCTCTCTCTCTCTTTCAAATAAATACCCCGCAGACGGAACGCCGCAGACAGATTCAGATACAGGACTTCAAACCAACCACCAGGAGTGAATAAACAATTAGCATGCCGACTGCTAAGCGACGAAAATACTCTTTCATATCAGTGTCAGCGAGTATGACAGCTTATGTGTCTAACAACACGGTCATTCCTTCGAAGACATCAGTTAACCGCAGCCCACAGCCGTGTTGCCTCGTGAAGTCAAATATCCGTCTAATAATCGAATCAATTCAACACTCAGACGCACAGACGACAATGACCTTCGAGTCGATGATGAAAACCTTGACAATCACACATGGCGTATACGTAACATTTTTCTCCCCTTTTCCCCCCTATGACACAATTGAACATAGACGACGATCCCAATTCTGCATGTTTAACGTAGCCTCTTCTCGGCAGACCAACAAAAACCTCTTCAACCACAGTGAAACGAAGACAAAAAGGAATTAAAATGCCGACAAATCAAATTAAGGACTCCAAAGGAGATCTCAAAAGCGCGTCTCTACAATTAGTCCAACGGAGAGGGCACATGCAGGACTAAATGCTATACGCACCCACAAAGGCGCAAAGGAACAACAACAATAGGCAACCGAAAAAGGTAAAAAAAAAAACAACAACAGCACACAACACAACATAAACAACGGCAATTCTAAGCACAACAACATCAACACGCACAAGGACGTGCAACGTATGTCAGGCCACAAGAATAGTGTGCTAGGAGTACAATGCCAGAAACTAGCGTAAACTATGCATAGGCACACACGACAAGGACTCTCAGCAACATTCAGCCATTGTACTCACCCTGATGATCTTTTGATCCCTCATAATTTTCCGCACACAATTCACGAGGAACGTCATAATCATTCCGCCAAGGATTAAGCCGAAGACAACGATTATGATGACAACATGCTCCGACTGTCCGCCAATTTCATGCTACAAAGAGAGAGAGAGAGAAAGAGATAGAGGGAGAGAGAAAGTGTGAGAGAAGACACAACACAAGAATGACATAAAGTATGAAAGCAAGTGCACAAAGAAAAGGGATTGCATATCCTGGCGCTGCACAGACTGCGCCGCACCGTCCTGTGCTGTTGCTGGTGCCACTGTGGGTGTGATGCTGACGGTGAATGGCAGGAAATTGAAAGTGAGGTGGAGCGAATTTTCTTTTTCTCCTGCTGTTTGGCAGCATTGTGTATCGCCACCACCGCCGCCGTTCGCAGGAAATCGTTAATCTTCTCCTAGTGGGGTCATGATGGTGGTGCGGCTGTGCCTTTGTCAGCGCCGACGATAGGCGACGTGGTACGATGCTGTGGCTCGGTTGGTTTGTGGGATAAGCACAATAGTTGGCAAGAGCAATCTGCTATTAAGTCGACGGTTATTTAAACGATTTGCAGTGTTGTTTCGTCTGGTTTCTGCTTCACGCTGACTGTACGGGGGCAGGGTTATTTCTCAGCGGGATTTGAGTGCGCGCCTAACAAAGGACGACAGATGGTGGCTGCAGCGCAGGTTGGATACCAGTTTGTTCACTGAATTGTGGCAAAGGCAGTAAGCATTCTCGAGGTGTCGGGTGTGACGGCTTTAGGGGTTCGTTGCTGTAATCGGTTTGCGCTTACAAAGGTGGTCGCAATGGAGAACACTATGTTTTGGGGGATTTGCTCGTGTTCAGTCATTTGAAGATTTAACCAAATGCAGACTAGAACAGGGCCACGCACAGCACGAGCGGTTGTTGGGAAGCTAGGCTCTGGCCTACAGGTTGTAGCGCCACCAATATAGAGCATTGCTTGGTGTCTGAAGGCACCAACAATGGTGTGGTATTTCATGCTGATTTTGATCTTGAACGGGGAACATCTTGGGCAAAGATAACGAGGTAATCAGCCTGTTTATGAGATGCGCTTAACACAGGACTTCTAAATCTGAAAATTTCAAGGAATTTCTTGGTCCTCCATAATTCAGAAGGAAGTTACGTGACTTGACAGACTTCAGCACTCTCCCCAACCGACGAAAATAAGAGCTTGCTGTACACCTTCGATCTTGAAAACAGATCAGGAGCCTAAGGCAGAGGCCTCGCAGCAAGTTTTGATGTGCAACAAGTCTGGATGATAGATGGGCTTTTAGTAAGCATTTCATGCGTACAAATAAGAGATTGCCCGCGTTCCACACGTGTCAAGATCCTCTGCCATTTATTATTAGCGTCTGCAATGATATGCCGACTTCGAGTGGTAGTGCTTGAAAAGGTTCACTCGAGAGAAGTTAAGTCGTGAATTATGAAAGCTGTTCCGGTCGGCAGTTGAACCAAGACATCCAAGCGATTTGGTTCTTGTTTTTTTGTTTTCCTGTTCTTGACAACTCACGCTGGACTCGTGACTTGCATCAAAGTCAAACGTGCTCATTCGCCACAATTTCAAGTTATTGAACATCGGGTCGTTAGAAGAGCTGGACGAAGATCCACTTGTTATTGAAAAAGATGTCTTCAATGACGATGCACATGAGTGCACATGAATTCATTTCGAAGACATCGCTTGGGGATGTTTCTAGTTCTGTCGTTCTGTCGCAATTATCTACCCGCATTTGTTCAGAGAGACCATGAGAGCAACGTTACTCTCTATGGCGGCCGCTATCGTTCAATGATTTCCAAATACGTAGTACTCAAAATTCACGAGTTCCTACAAGCACACAATGCATCACAATCACAATCGATGCAATGCTTGCTCCTTCTGAGTGGATGCGAACTTACCACGCAACAGAAATTCAATTCCAATCATAAACCAATACGAAAACAACGAAAAATGTGTCGAAATATGCGCGGAAGTCGTTTTGTAGCTTCTCTCATTACATTTGTAAGTCCAGTAAATGTTGACGATGGTATAGGTAGTGTTCAGAAGTATTGCAATCCTGACCATCTCGTTGCTGCAATCCTGACCGACTCGGTTGCTTGACAAGTAGGCAAGTTGTAAGCAAATCCACTTTGACATCAAATGCAACACAAAAATAATCAACATGACCTTTAATCTTCCCAACAATCCGCCGTAACCCTCTCGTATTCAAACACGTTCTTCGCCATTAGTTGCTCCGCTCGTCACTTCATTCCAGTCACACCCACAGCACGTAGCACGTAGCACTTAAATGCGCAGTAAGTTGAAAAAAATGCATTTAAATCAAACTCTCTTACATTGCAGCCCTCTTCGTCCCAGCGAAACTTGCAATTGTCACGACCGTTGCACTTCAAGTTCTTCGCTATGCACGTCGCATCCTCGCAGTCGTACTCATCCTCGACGCAACCTTATAAAATACAGGAAAAAAAAGAAAAGTAAGAAAACACCATTTTCACATAAGAACTCCACAGGACACGAAAGTTTGTTGTATTTTGTTGATTTTCGTGTTATTTTTTATTTTCTTAATTTTGCTCACGTACTCGCACTTCCTTTGTCCCTGAAGGCTGTGTACAAAATCAGAAAGGAAGAGCTCATCGCAACCTGCTCTGCGAAGAATCGAATGTGTAGGATGTTCGACTCCGACGACACAGCGTCCCCCGTTGAGCCGCAGAAGTTCTTCATCCTGTTCGCATCGCACGAAGCAACAGGATCAGAGAGATAGAGAGAAAGAAAGGAGTTTTGAAAAGGGATCCCCGGGCAGAGTATTCTGCTTGGCACTCACCTAGAAGGGATGTTTGTATCTTCGGCGAATATATCAATGAAATTCATATCACAATCGTTGGGTTTATTCAAATTAAAATGAAGAAACTTCATTTGGATCTGGAAGAGGGAATTGATTGACGGATTGAATGCAAGTAACTACGAACATTATTCACAAAGAGCACAAACCTTCCACTTTTCCTTCACCCGTATAATCCACATGCAGTCGAGTGGTATCTTGTACTTTGTGACGTTCCCTCGAACGTACGTTGGCACATCTGAGGAGTTCACGAATCCCTCGAAGCCACCCTTCTCTATAGTGCAGTTCAGTTCGGTGCTGATAGCTGAGCGGAAAGAGAGAAAAAATATGAGAGGATGATCGGACTTGTTTGATTTCAATCATTTGTAAATTACGCAATGGCGCAGGGGAAAAGAAGAAACAAATTTAAAACAAGTAATTCTGCAATTTCAGGTCGGGGGGATCAACGGGGGTTTGGTGAACTTACCATCCTTCGGTCTATCGATGAACTCGTAGACGGCAGTGAATCCTGAGTACTCTATGCTATCGTCGGAATGGAAATATAACCAGAGATGTCGTTCCTTTGATGTGATCATGGGTGGGAATTCCTCGCCGCAGTATCTTCCAATTAAATTCGAAAATCCGTACGGGCCGTCACGTATCTGTTGGGAAAATGGAAAAACCGAATGCGAGATGAGATGAGCCCTTATGCAAGTGTATGGTGATGGACTTGCTCCTGATTGAATTTCTGATATATAATTTCGATTATTTCGCCGTGATGGAGTGATGTGGTGGGGAGAGGGAAGGGGGAGAAGCGGATTAAAATGATGATGATTTTCTGAAGGAAGTTATCGAATTTTGGGGAGGCTACGGGACGATGTCCTTTTAAGCCGGTTGGATATCTCTCTTTCAAATTGAAGGGGGTGGAATTAATTTGTTTTTTCGGTAAGTTTATTCAACGGAACAGTGGACGGCCGTTGGTTGGCAAGTAAGTGTTCTGCTCGCTGACTGTCCTTATAATTGAGATCACTGAGGACAGTTTTAATGAACTCATAAAATATTTCATCGACTTTATGGTTAGTATATCGGTCAGCCTTACAAAGGAACAGAAGAAGCTGAGAAATTGAAATTAAATCCATCGATAAGTCCTTTGATGCCCTCCAAGGAAGCACCGGGTTGTGTGCAAGTGTATGCATACATCTGTCAACCTCGCGTGAGCCTTGGAAGGGCTACGTCGAATGTACGTTCATATTGCAAATAAATCTGATCAAATGAGAGCGGTATGGTTTTTTTCGTCTTGTACAACCTATGCCGTAATGCCAACAACACCGCGAACTGAAGAGATCTGTCTGAAATCCTTGTCTATGTCGAAGGATTTTTGTTATTCGAGAAGACTAATGAAATATGGTCTGCTCTAGCGAATTAACGGCTATGAACTGACACTTTTCCGATGCCATACGAAGCGGAGGATTTTGCTTCTAGGTAACATTTCGAACGAATTTCGGTGGGAACACAGAAATCTGCAACGCGTTCCATTTCGTTTTATGACTATTATTCGTGTCAAGCAAACGTCAAATTTGTCCGCAAAGAATGTATCAGTACCGAACGGTTACTTCACTAGGGTGGGGTATGCCTTTTGTAGTGAATCACTCTAGCTACAGCGAAGTGAGTATCTTCTTACGGAAAATAAGGAAGTAGTGCCGGACATTCACAGATGATGTCTCTTCGTCTTCCAGACTAAGTCAACATAAATGGGCTTGGCACAGGTTCATTTAATTAAGATGGTAATTCAGGTGGCAGTGGCCAGTAACAAAGCTTAATGGCACCCTTATATTTCCCCTGTCAAGGTTGACGATTGCCTTTGGTCAAAACTGTGGTCAACTAAGAAGACATTAATTTAGGCGCAGTTCGTTTCAGTGTTGTAGTTCCTGTACAGTGCACACTACGGTACTGTTCAGGATCTATGAACTAAGATTCCGACACGTACGTCGCAAGCTCGTCATTGCCTTCAATCCCCCTGTGTGCAGACGAGCGTCACTTTTTTGTGCCTGGCATGTAATTCTACATTTGACATGCCTCATTTGCTGCCTCTGAGAAGATTAAAATTCCAGCACTCTTATTGGCTTTCCAGAAGTTGTGTGGATCTCGGCTGGGAACATGGCAGGACTCGATCCCATCGTTACGGAAATCCTTCCTCCAAAGACTCCGACCATCTGTGAATCTTAAATGGCTTCTTGGGTGTTGTGTTGAAACACCATTGGTCCAGTTCTCAAGATCCAATAGTTCAACCACAAAAAGCTTGACGAAACACTGCGCCAGACCATAATATCCGGCATTGTAAAAAAATTTCACTTCTAGGGATTGTGTTGAGTATCCTAAGGTGAACCGTTAATGAACCAATGGATGCTCTTCGGCAATCCAATAATATCCGGCATTGTGCACAAAATGTCACTTCTAGGGATTGTGTTGAGTATCCTAAGGTGAACCGTTAAGTCGTATCCTCCCCTACCTGAAGATTGGTAATGAAGACTATAAATCCTATGCTGTTGTGCAGCTAGCGCGCATGACATCTTTGTAGCAGCCACACAACTGCTGCAACTTTTTTTTGTCGTAGACTCTTTGAGGATTTTAGGCCACCAAATGATAGCCGCGTATGTGATTATGAGTCACGGCATCATTTTGTACAGCCAATGTATCACTTTAGGAAAGAGACTCCAAGTCGTGCCATGTAGATGACTGCTGGCCCACAGTGCTCTAGTAGCACGCTCTATGGCGGACTTGAAATGTGGATTCCCGTTGAGTCGTTTCTCCAGGATTACTTCAAGATATGTGACCTCGCTGGAGTAGACTCGAGTGGTGTTGTTGATTATGTTGTACTGGTGTCCTTCATGAGAAAGGCACCACGGACAACCTTGAAGCCACAAGAGTGGTTTCAAGGCATTTATATTTTCACGAGTAGGTATCTTTTATAAAATTAATGATTGACCACTCAGGCAGTTCTTCACAACAGTTCAGTGTACTCGATAACAACGGGTACACTACTGCACTGAGTACCTACAAGGTGAGTTTTGAACAATTAAATGTGAACTTGCTTTATTTGAGTAAATCATCACCGCCCAAGTAGACAGATGTGAGACCATCATTTCGTAATCAGGAGATGTACTATGTTTGTTGAATAAATTGCCGAACTCATATTTAGAGCACGCTATTTGTGATGGCTGCAATGAATAGACTATGCTAAAGCATTGTACACCAATCAATGCATCCATGCAGACCTCTAATTATTTACTTCCTGACATTTCAGTTGGATGCTGCGGATTATCATCCAATCAAACCTAACATAAAGGCAATTAGACGTCACAATCTCCAATGCACTCAATATCAACTGATGTCATGTATCTCCCTTTCGTGGGTGATTAGTCTAAGATCATCTTATCAGTCGAATGAATTCCATCACCAAATCCCTTCCGATCCTTAAAATCCGCTTTGAGGATAAACCACCAAGATATGGTGAGCTTTTAAACGCCTCTTAACTTATCACTCCAGATGTCATTTAATTCCATATGGAAACCCTCCACAATTTATTTTACAAACTCTCAGTGTTTCTCACTAATACTTGACGCAAGGAACACAGTCGACGTCCACTTGAGTTCCCTTTTAAATAAATTACTTCTCAACTGAATTAGAAATTCTTCAAAATCCAAATCCCTCCTCCGAGACAATTAAATTCACTTACTGTCCTCGTCCGTCCACGTCCGCCCCTCACGACCAACTCTCACGTGTCTAACGTTCGAAATCCAACCTCAAAACCAAAACCAAACCGAAAACTTAATTTCGCCGACAGACATCTCCGGACATTTGAAGTGTTTCTCTATCCCACTCGCATTGGCGAAATATGAAATCCAACACTTGAACTACAATCTATCTCGGACCCGAAGTGTGTTCATACCGAGCCATGGAAGCGTAACTAAATCTAATCTCAAGTGGCAATCATCCAGAGCGGGTCTTTTATTGTCCATTTTAACTCCACGAAGCGCACCCCATCTCCACCTCTGGGTTTGGCAATTTCTCAAGAAAACTCAATGAAGTCATAAGTTCTAGAGCTGCGGACAGGACTAAGCCCCCGCCAAGGACCGGGCCAACCGCAAGGCAAGGCGGAGGATCGACTCCCAACTCCCTGCCACGCTGATGATGAATTCCCTCTCGAGGATGAGGAAGCAAATGTTCACGAGAAAAATATTTAATTAAACGATTTTATGTTTCGATGTACTGCTGGCCGCAGTGCTCATTTCCTGCAACCGCTAGGGAGGACAGTGGCTCCCTCGCAACAATTCACATGTTCGTTGGCGGCCTCTCGTCCTTGTTTGGGTGGATTTCGGTTGTTTTCTTTTCTCTTGTCACCCTCAAAGGAGGAGACAGCTCCTTCTGTGCACCCGATTAGCCTTGTGCGCTGCGCCCGACAATTGTCTGGGAAATGTCGGAATTTTATGTGGCCATGGTTGAGTAGGTTCGCATTTCCGCCAGCAGCCTGGTGGAGGATAACTAATGTAATCCGTGTTCGAGTTTTCTCTTTGAGTGTATATGTGTGCAGCCGAGAAGCAGGAGTTATAAATGGGAACCGTTTAATCCGAGGGTTCTTGTGGGGGAGTTGCAACCGTTGCTTTATCTGCGGTGTTGGTCGCTTTGTCTTCCCCTGGCTTCGTGTGGACGATGGTAATCATTTCGTAAAGAGCTTAATTTTTCTTGCGCCCTTAATTAGTAGCCCGAGACAGATATCGTTGCGAGTAGTGCTTCGGTTTTTTGTTTTGTTTTCTTAAATTGTGCCCAGACTTACATGCGGCTTTGCTCACGACGATTTAATTTTTCAATTTGAGAAAAAAGGCGACTGCCGTTGCCTGTAGTTTGTCTCGTACAAGGTATACAAAGCAGTGGGAACGGCACGACCGATGTAAATGGGCCAAGCATGGTGTATGCTGTCCAGTTTGATGGCAGGCAACTCCTAGGATGACGAGGTACTTTGAGTTGCTGATCCTGATTTATACATAAGTTGACATAGTTCGCCATTAAATGGCAGCGGCTGATATAATTGTTCGTGTAGCTTAAAAGCGGGCGAGCTTGGGACGCAACCAATATGTGTCTCAAGCTTGCTTGACCCCTGTCTTCCAATTAGAAAACCAGGATTGTTGAGATGCATCTCCACGAGGGCGTTCTCTTCTGCGCTGTACCACACGCTCTGAGTGGACGCTATTAGAATTGACTGCCTCTGGCTTCTAGTTTGTTGAGGTATTTCTGCGCTTACCTGCCATGACTGGGTGATAGGACCGACTGGACATACGATCATATGTAAGGCGGTATTAAAGAGCCTAATACCACGGGCCATTTAGCACCAGCATTCCTTACAGATCGATGGATGTCTAACATCACGCACTGGACTACCCCCTGCACAGTCGGATAGTAGACGTACGAAGGGTTCGGTGTAGGATTATATTCCAAAGAAGATCATCTATTCCAGCGAGGTCAAGTACCTTGGTGTGTCTTGGAGTAATCTTGGAATCTAAGATGGGTCCTGAATGTACTGTACTGTTAACTGGACAGCAGCTACAACACTGAATCAATGGATGCTCTTCGGCAATCCAATCGATTAATCAGGCCTTATTCAATGAGGAAATTATCTGCCTCAACAAGGAAAGTATATGGGTGCTAACTAGCTCTGTTTACTGGTTGCGGACGGAATCACCGCCTTCACAAAAGGAACCTGTGCCAAGACCAGGTATGTCGGTTTGCCTGCAAGACGATGAGGTTGCTAGCTAGCTTCACCATCTTCAAGAAATGAACCTGTGCCAAGACCAGGTACGTCGGTTTGCCTGCAAGACGAAGAGACATCATCAGCACATTTTGACGTGTTTTCCATAGTTAGATACTCACTTCAGTGGAACTGAATGGATCCCCTACAAAGGCAATACAATCTTTCATAAGGAAGGAGGCAGTCTTCGGGGTTAACTGCAACCTTTCGATACAATAGGAGTTCAGATCGCGGTGTGGTTGCGATTACTGCATCAATAGGAAAAAGTCCCAAAGCCTCAACATTGCCTCATCGTTCAAGATCTCTGACCATTCTAGTGGTTTTCAGCCCGAAACCAAACATGATAAAAGATGCACTCTCCTGATCCACGAGCAATGGGGTATCCCCATCTGTTCAGACAGCAAGGCCGCAGGTAAGTCCCTGGACAGTGACATTTTCAGCTCAACAATACCCCAGAGGGCTGAGCATTTTAATGTACACCTTGCGTGCCGGACAATTGCAAGACCAAGAACCCGCTAGACGTGGTACAACTGGTCTTATCACTCCAAGGGAAGATCAACCCTCTTTACCGATCCCTACAGAGAGCCGTCTTCAAAAGACTCAATTAAAAAACACGAACCACGAATGACTAGAAGGCTTCACCACCCTTAAGGCAAAGGAAATATGACCAGCAATCTTAAGCGAAAAGTCTGTCTGCTCAGACTAAGGACACTCATTGGCGTCAAACGGACACAATTGACATGCGCATTCATACTCCATGCGAAAATTTTTGGAGAAGCTTCTTGGATGAAAAGGAGGTAGAAACCATGCCTCACCTCATCTGCTCCTGTAGCGCTTTGGCAAACCGCATGTACTCACACCCAAGGGCCTACTATTTAAACAACTTCAGCCAACTGACTGACGTTAATATAAACTATCTCGCTTTATCACAAGCACCAATTGATTCCAAGCTTGTAGCTTCTGTAGCCCCAGTTCCATCTTACTCCATTCACAATTGCTTGAATTTCCATCACACACTGCATTCCATCATCGGACAAAAATAAAAAACAAATTCAAGTTACTCACCTCCAAGTAATCAAATTTGCAGTCCTCCTTCGCCTCGATGTTAAACGAATTCCGAAAGTCCAGCCGTATGAGTTGTCCTTTAGGAGCTGCCCAGTAGCCATCCGCCCAGAAATGAAACAAAAAAAAAAGAAAACAGAAAGAGGGAAAATAAAGAAATCCAAATAAACATAAAATGAAAAATTCATATGCTTTTTTCTAAGAATACATTTCATATCTCTTCGATCGCCCCCACAATGCCACACACTCCCAGTTTCCCAAACACCCACCCGCCCTCCCAATCCACCCGAATGCAGAGAGTAATGGCAGAAAATCTAATAAATTGAAAAATCACAGCTAAAAGCCACTCTCAGCCATGAAAGTCAAAGGAACGGAGGGAAAATAAAGTATCTGCAGTGCTTGTTCCCTATTCTAGGGCTCTCCTCCTCATACAATATGTGTATTTATTTTTGTGCTAAAAAATTATTATGAAGTCGGGAGCAAAAAAAGGAATCCAATAAAGGATAGAAGTTCCTCACTCCTGGATTGTGCAAAGGAAATAAAGTGAAGGAAATGTGGGATGGGCATGTCTGCAGAGCGGTCATGTGTGGACATAGGGCAAGAAGATGCTGCTGGTTTTTTCCTCCAACGGCGACGACGGCATAGACACGATGGGATAAATATAGATGAAAGGCCTTCAAGTGGGAGTCCAAGCGAGTGACAGTCTCATTAGGCACGAGCTTAAACATGTGTCAAGATGCATGTTACAAATATGAGAATGTTGAAAGAAGTATGGGCGACTAGGTGCTGGCGGCCTCTGAGTGTGTGGGTGAAGGACACTTTTTGCTAGCCACGAACTCGGACACTTGACAAGAGCACTTTTATGGTTCTCTCGTATTTTTGCACTTGCTGGGAAGTGCTAATGGTTTGGCAAACGGCTGCTTGTGAATTCAACAACACACATAGACCATGTTGGTCCATTACGCTATCCACAGTCAGACAATCCCAACGCCAAATGGTGACTGGAACAGATTTGAAAACCAGAGCAAAACGTATAAACCATGCTTTCACTGGGATTCGAACCGGGACCCACTTACCAGGGGCAGGCATTTAACCAATTGCGCCATCCAGTCGTTAAGGGAAGCTATCTCGAACGAACCACCTCTAGAGGCTAGCAAACGAAATCGAGATGTCCCAGAGCAGGCATGAAGTCCTGTTTTTTTGTTAGACGGCAAACGGCAAATATGCAGAATCCTACTGGGGTGGAGAACTGCGGGTAGAGTTTCAGTTAATGCCGAAACTTCGGAGAAATCGGGGACCCAAATGCCACTCAATCTTGACGAATAGACGAGAATTCAGATCAATGTCGCTGATCAAACAGGCTCAGGATCGTAATATCAAGTCCTGACGTCTCACAGTATGCTGTGCTCAAGAAAGGACACACATGATCGATGTCTTGGGCAGGGGGTCACAATATACAGCCACAACTTCGATGTATTCAAGGAATTTGGCAAAGCAGCGAACTTGAAGAAGCACAGGAATAATAGAGAGATCCCCGTGATAGTTGTCAAAGGACGTCGTTCAAGTAAAAAAGTGAATATCGTGCACCTTTGCCCGGGAAAAGGTAAACTAATCTGCGTTCGATACATGGTACTATAAGATTCGAGGATTCTGGACACATCCAGCGTCGTGGTGCAATGGTCTTCAGGTCGTCCTGGCCGGCCGCTGACTGGAAGACTGAAAGATCGTCAAGCGTTTCCTTGGAAGTACATTGTTAGCCGATAAGCGTCAAATAATACTAACAGTTGTGAGCTGCCACGATGTGTTATGTTGGTTGTCAATATCTTGCAGTACCGGTACACAGGCACATAACCACAAATATCATAAAGTTTGAAACTCCATAGAAGTCGTGGTCGCCATGGCGTTGTGGATAATTTCGTCCTAGGCCGAGTGCCTAGCTTCAAGTCCCAAGCTTTCATAATTAACAGCTAAACATCTCTCCAGACAATACTCCGAGAGTATTCGTGCTTCTTCCTTAACTTTGACGTTCACAGTTATTCCACTTGTCACACATAATGACGCTGACAGCATGAGGGGTTCGTACGCCTAGGCTCACTTCGGACTGAATAGTCAACGATGATGAAGTGGGAAGAAAATGTTTCCTTGGTTCTGCAGACTTATCAATCTGTTATGACTAAGTTATCTGTTAAGGCTAAGTCGAAGCCTCAAGCCAATCATATGCATTTTTTGTAGGAAACTCAAATTATAAAGAAGATGATGACAACCGAACTATTCAGCATGCATTGAAGTGAATGAATTGATCTCTCCCATCTCCTCTCTTCCATTTTGCTTTCAGAAATCAGCTTATTGCCAAGAGGGCAAGATACTCCTTCAACTCAACCTTAATGCAAGCCCTCTTCCTTTCGGGACTCCTAGTGAACCATGGACTCAACCACTAAGCACTGAAAGCCATGCCATCTAAACCCATTTAATGAACATCGTTTCGTCATGGCTGCTCCACACTGTTCATCTGAGTTGTGGCTTGCTGCACATTTCGTACCACATGCTGCTAGACGTTCCCCGTGTTCCGAGCGGTAAAGCAGCCCTTTCATGCTTCCTGACCCATATTCTTCATTAAGGACATTTCATTAATTTCTCCCTGATACCTCTTGTCAGCCTTAATAACTGCACAATCAGCAAAAGAGCCTCCTGCATGCACAGCAATATGCACTCGATTCTCGATTTCGTCAAGGTAAGGGGGAGGGTGAGGCAGGTATTTTTTCGTCCTCCCCAGTTCCCCATTGTTGGCCCAAATTCAGTATCAGAAGCAGTCCCTGTCAGCGGGCAAATATCGTGTACCTGCAATCGAGCATCACACCAAGTGGAGCATGGTATTCCATGCCGGGGATAAAAATTATCGGAACTGCCGACCTCATTCTGTGCCGAAACGAGTGACACATGTAGTGATGTAGATAGCGCCGGTGTTGGCAGGTGGAGCGCTTGCATTCTACTCAACCTGAACCAATTCCCAATTCGAGATGGGTACTGTGCTCTCGTGTTCCCTTGACTCCTTCCATTTGCCGAATATTGTGCACGATAACATTCTTGACTGTGGCCCAGCGGCTGAGGCCCACCCGGGATCTTCGGCGCTGTGGCTAAGGTCGATTTTTATAACCTTAAATTGCTGGCGGGTTATCGAGAGCGCTGGCGAAGAGTTGGGGAGTTGCATGCCCCGGCTAAGGATCAATATTGAACATTTTATATTGCTTTGCCTTTCATTGCGTCGTCGGTGGCAACACCCTTTGCGGACAGATACGGGGATATAGTGCTGGACTCGTTCAGCTTCGTGTCGTTCGTGGGGTTCTTGCACTTCTTTTTTGTATTCACTTGCGCTTGGCTGCACTTGTGTTCCTGTTGTTGGAGAGATTTATGAATCAATTTCGACAAGAGAATACATCTTCGAATCGGAAGCATGGTGCGATGCTTTTCTGATGAACAGATGCAAGATTTATGAAGGTCGTCGAGGAGATTCAATAATGGAAGGGTTGCAAGCTCATTGTTTCACGGCTGTACCCATGTGGGTGTTCTTGCCTTTCAGTCAGATGGCCTTTCACAGAAGCGCATTTTACAAACTGATGGCCAAAGGTGAGCACTATATTCCAGTTGATGGACACCGAATTTCGTTGGCGCTGCGCAATTGGGTTGAGTACGTTTTACGATGAAGCCTGAGATGATTTATGCGTGTAGGCGGTAGACGTTCTGTGAACTAAACAACGACGGAGGGACGGATATCGATTCGATTTTAGATGGCCGGTAGCGCTCATAGCGAAGGTATGTTTTTTCCGATGTGATGGCAATTACTTTGCACACGAAATAGGACAGCAGGGTGCGAATGTAAGAAAAGGCGATATCGATGTAATCATCAGGGGCTCCCGCCTGAACAACGTCTCCAAATTATTCAGCTGTGTTACGAAAATGGTGTGATATTGAGGATGTAGCGATAACGTTTCCACAGTCCGGGTGAACTTTTACTGAAACTTCAACAGGCCGTTTCCTCCGAGTTTTAAGTGGTTTCGCTCCCGGAACAGCTGTCTTTTGACAGGACCAGAAAAAAATGGGAGAAATTAACACCAAAATAAACTTTAATTCACGCTGTAGGATTGTTCGGCATGTCGACATATCTTAAATTAAAGGGAGCCACAACGCGGTATATCAGAAACCGAGGGGTTTCCAGACCCCGATAATGTATGGCGGAACCTGGTAGGCTCGGAACAAATTTATGGAACTACGCTCGTTTCGTTTAGTGGGAACGAAGCATAAGAAAGCTTTGGAAGAAGATGTTCAGGTGAACAGAAGCTCGCAGGTAAAAGGGTAGCAGCTAATAGTTGAAATACAGTCAGAAATGCCTGATCGTGAAGAAAGGATACCATATAAAGTACCTGAAACCCGTCTATCCCCGCGTCAACAGTCCGATTGGTCAACATCAGTGCGGATTCAGCTGATCCACCATCAACCAACTATTTATATAACGCGGCAGATCTTGAGAAAAACCCATGAGCTCTAAATCGATACCAACCATCTATTTATCGATTTTACCGAGGCGTATGACTGTATTTATGGCTATGAGCAATACAGCATTTTGTCTAGTTATGGCATCCCTGCGCACACCTTTGCAGAATGACGATGGAGAGTGTGCGTTGCTCCATCGGGAAAGACTGTACTGACGAAGAGAAGGCGGCGCATCGATATGCAATTTTAACACATCAGAAGATAGGGTATAAGTCAAACGTCAATACCAGTTGCAACTACTCGCATATACCGATGGCATTGACATCATCGGATAAACACGGCGGACTCTCAGTGGGGCTTTTGTGAGCATCGAGAAGGTAGCCGTTAAGATGGACCATGCGGTGAATGAGGGTAAGACAAAGTATATGCCGTCCACCAATATCGGCGTCTTGAACAGAACATATAGGCAGCTAGAGTCTTGACGTAGGGGAATGCTTTGTCTTAATAGGCTGCGAATCGAAAACAATCAATGGTAACTCTGCGGAGATAAAACGAAGGATTACCCTTGCCATTAGCCATGAGCTTGGACTAGGAAGGAAGACCACGCCAACCGTCGCGTACACAACTGGAAAGGGATCTCAAACAGCTGAACATGCATAGCTGGAAGCACGTAGCACAAGATCGTGCTGAAATGAGAGGCCTACTTGCAGAGGTCAACCAGAAGTAGAAGGAAGAAAAAGTAGCGGCGAGTGTGGCTGAACACCGTGAGCAGTCTCGATTGGACATAAATGCCGGCCGCAAAGCTTGGACCGCCAGAACAGGCCTTGTACGGTGTAGTCACAGGCATCGTTTACGCGTAATTAGACTCGAAAAATAAATGTTAGACATTATTCTTTCAGGTCATTCTTTCTTCCATCCTAATTGATTTTATGTGTAGTTGTAGGTTGTGTAGGTTTATGTGTAGGTCTTAATGAATCACCCATTACTTTCACATGCTACTCAGTCACTTGGCTTGGCCCTGTCTCCGTCCACATCTTCGCGTGCATGCGGCACGTGCTCTCTAAGGAGTGCTTTACTGGACCCAAAACCATGAGAATTTGACCTGAGTGGCGTAAAGCCTATGTATAATCTCCGATTCGCAAAATGAAGCATAAAGTCGTAGTTTTTTTTCAACTACACTCCATTGCAAGTGAGTCTGTCTCCAGTCCTTGTAAGACCGCGGACAGACGCAGGAGGTAACACAACAAACTTAACTACCTCCATTCTTCAAGACCTATCATCCCTGCAAGCCTCGCACACCACATCATTTCCCTAAGCCATAAATTTACCCAGGAATAGGTGAAGCACATGCCTTTGCATTCACTTTCCATCCGAGGATAATGTCAATTGCATTGGGACTAAGTTCAAATCAGTTCTATGAAGCCACACACTGGCCGTAAAACGAGGAACAAACACACTGCCTACCGGCCGGCCATCCCCTGCTCAGGACTTACCTTCAATTATCCTCGTGCAGTTGATATTCTTCGGATAATTGCTGGGATAATCCGGACTGTAGAGAATATTCTGCTCTGGATCGCCCTCAACGAAGAGGCGACACTTTTCAATGGAAGCTTCATCCATCAGAGGCGCGGCACGTTCAATGCGATTATGAGTCGCCCGCACGTGGTCCGGTCGACCCACCCCGCTGGCATCCGTATGGAAGAACATGCTAGGATATGACTCAGTCGGTTCCTGTGTCGTCAGATAATGATGATGCACCATTGCTTCGGACACAGACGAAACATTTGCAGCAGCTGCACCAACTTCAGGGTGATTCCTTCTTCGTCTTTTAATTGAATTTGGATCCAAGGATGATGCTTCTATTGAGGGAGATGGTGCTGGCGATGATGCGGTTGCTATCGTCCTAGAGGAGCTAGACTGTGATGGCGATGGTGATGGCAATGTCAACAGCTGCGATCCTGATGTCAAAGTGATAGGCTGATGCTGTTCTACGGTTCCTAATGGCATTGTCGTCGAAGCGAAAAGGTAATTTTCTGAGGATTTCAATTTATCTGTGGCTGTCGGGAGCAGTCCTGGCATTCTATGAGTACCGTCCATGTACACAGGATGCATTGATTGTTGATAATTCTGTTGAAATGTTGTTGTGGCAGTTGTTGAGCTGTTCGGTGAGACTGTAAGTAGAAGAAAAGAGGGGGGTGAGACAGTGCGAAGTGATTCTAGACAGCTGAGGTTTGAATACAGCACAAGAGTTGTGCAATCTTTAGTCGAGAAGCAATCGAGCGTACTCAGACATCGGAGTAGAAAGGACGTGTTTTGTGTAATGAATCATTTTCCACGATTTCAACTGGTTGCCTTTCGATGGTGAGCGTGAAAAATTAAAGTTCAGCACGGTTAGGGACTGCGCCACTGAGACTACTGGGACTTGAAAGTTTTTAGACGAAATAAAAAGTTTGTTTCTTTATTTCCCCATTTACACTTGACTTAAGAGTAAGTATCTAATTTGGCAGCTGACTGCGAGCAGTTAATTAAAGCGATGGAAGCGATGAACTTTGGGGCAGGGTTGATAGAATGTGATGAAATTCGATAAGAGACAACATCTTGTGGTGTGGTTAGCTGCGGGACTCTGTTAAATCAGCGATTGAATGCCAGTTGAAAGCTGGTGCGTGTAGAGCTACTTCAGAAGGAAGACGTAGCCCAAAAACACCGCATACAGCCAGATGTTTTTTTTATTTATAAATTCAGGGACACACACCGAATGCAACAAAACTGCTTCGAACCAGCATCGCTGGTGGTGTTAACCTACTTTCTTATGTCGCAACATTAGATTAAAGAATCTCTCTCATGGCTAAACAAAAATGTACTATTAGGTACAGATATTGTCATCTGTTCAAATCTGATCAAATCTCTGAGTGCAGTCACATATAACTCCAAGGCAACAGTATGTGTGAAATGCAATAATTGCACCAATGCAAGGGGTATCTCTATCTCTATCCTCCATTATCTCTGGTCACAACTGAACTCCCATCCTACATCCACCTGCAGGGTATCGATCATCCACATCAGTTATTAAAACGATCACATCAGGTAAACAAATACGAAGACAAAAGGGAATAGAAAAACACACTATAACGTAAACAAGTAGGGAGGGAAGAAATTGGGAAAATGACCCAACTGATCAGAGACTTGAGACCCTTACAACATGTAACGACTAGTATGTTATGTGTTGCAGAGATGTGGGAAATGCTGTGGCACGTAACTCGCATCTCGGTAGGAAAACCGACTGCCGCATGTTGTCACGTCTAGAGAATCACCGCTCTCGGTCTCGTCAAATTTTGAACACCCTCCATAGTATTCGCAAAGATGCTTCATATCTGCCGGCCGTCACGTGACAGCACATCAAAAAGCTGAAGAAGTACAAATCAGCGGTCTCACGTGGTGTGCCATTGGAGCTCCTCAACGCTGAAGGGAGGATGTATGCACCAGATCATCTGCAGAATTTTGAATGGCGAACGCATGTTCGACGACTTTATTATCAGCTCCATATGCCCCACTCAAGCAAGATAGTTTGGTCTTGACGACTGCAAGCTGCATGCCTAGGACCGTCATCGATGGAAGGCAGCTCTTGCTCAAGCTCCAACCCTCTATGGATCGCAGGCCTAAGAAGTATGTAAGTAAGTATTTCTCATCTCCAAGAAAGTGATCCTGCCTCCTGCAAGAACTAGAGAGATTATCCCTGTCGAACGTCCTGTACTGCGTTCTGTGATCGCATGCGGCTTCCGGCCACACTAAGAAAAATCCTGGAAGAGACTACTAGTGTGACGAGTTTCAAAGCGATACACACAACCTTTTCAGATACTTAAAATCCAGCCAGAAATTAGAACTCTCTCTTAGCCGAGGCTCAATGTAACCGACTCAGTTCAAATGATCGATATGAACCTCGTCTATGATTCAACCAATCTTTCGAAGGGTGCAAGAATCATCTTTATCGTCATTCAATCGACCAGATAATATAAGGGTTGTGCAGAAATCCCTTCGCAACCCATGCAAAAAAAGAACAAATTTTCGTTCCTTCCAGAAGGCCTTGCCGTTTGTGGCGTAGTATTATTTTGAATCTTAATTGAGTTATCCAAGTATTCTATGGTTTCAAACACAAACGCCCGCTGACATCGTGCTTAGCGACTGCTCCAAAAACCACTCCGACTTTGCCCATTTCTTCAAATATCTTTCTTAATCAAATTAAGGACATTCCTCCTGATGAGAAACTTTTTGTGGTTTCTGTGTCTCGTCGCAGAGTACATTGTGATTACATTCCGTGCAAAGTCGTTAGTCCGACAAGAACTTCTCCTTTGCTTGCACACACGACGTCACGTGCCTCACTGTTGTGTTGTGTGCACATAAGTGCATGTGACCCATAACCCAATTCGGAGTGTTCATTTGACTCGCTTTCATTCTTAATACAAATTAATTGCAACTTTCTTTTCCAATGCATGCGGGCATTAACTTAATGAAAACTTGTGCGGTTCCTCGTCAACTTGTTCCCAATCTGCTTATAGAGGAGAAGCCCCAGCATCAGCATCAGCATCAGCCTCCCTCAATCGCATCATCCATCGTTCCAGATGTTTCACAGAAATGAAATCAACCGTGCGGCAAAAGTCGAAAGCCTCCTACACCCACATCGTGTGTGTGGCACAAACGCCAATCGTAATATATTTTTTTTTTCTTTTCAGAATCCAAGAGGCTGAGCTGTTCCCCATTCAAAGTGAATCTCGAAATGAAAAGAATTGCAGGGATTCATCTGAATCTCCCACACACCCGCGTATATATGTGTGTACATCTTGTTCTTTTCATTTTACACAACAAGTAACCCGCTGCTGGTGTCCTTTGACGGCTGTGCAAAGCCGCTGCCACATTTCCCAACTGACTAAAGCATTCAAAACTTTACTCCGCTCTCATTTTGTATTCTTTCAATTTTTCACTGTGCACTCGTCTCATTTTTTATTTCTGTGCAGCGAAAACCTCAAACCTAAATGCGAAATCCGCATACAGCGCTTTGTGGAGGAACACACAGGCAGACACATGCCCACACGAGCACCAGCACCAGCACCAGCACCCGCACCGTAGCAGCTAAAGGATAATGATAATGAGAGCCAGGGAAACCGGATTACTCAGTCGTTTTTCTCTGTATTTTCAAATATTTTCGAATAATGCAATAAAATGAAACAGTTCAGAACACAAAACGGGGCAAAAAAACGAAACACGGTCAGGGGGTGAGAAAGAAGACGAGGCGGGGATCGCTGAAAGCTAGTGCAGATTGAAACGGTTGAAAAGCATGTAATGCACGCAAGGAAAAGTGCGCGGAGAATAGACTGGAAAAGGAAGGCAGTGAACTGCCTTTTAGCCCAACTTTCATAACCACTCCTGATAGCGTAATTTTGTTTGTGCCTGCGGAGCGAACACAAGCGACAGCACGATACAGTGATGATGAAAAAGACTGCATCACTGTTTGGTGGTTGTAGTGGAAGTAAAATGATATGCATTCGGTGGTCCCGTTTTTGGCGCTGGTATTACATTTCGGTTTTAATGTGGTCGCATTCGAGAGGGGAGATATAAGACCACCACTTCACAGTTTGTAATTAGACAAATTCCGAGAGTTGGAAAGCGTATTCGCATTAAATGGACACGTACAAAATAAATAAATAAAATAAGTGAACGTATGATTGTGTGCCTCACATCCTGACAGACGAGAAAACTCAGTGAAATGGTAGCAGTCAGGCAGATGAACAGCTCTCAGCAGTTGCCGAATCATGGTTTGCTCATACGACGCATCCAGAACTGCAAGACTGTACAAAGACCTACTGCTACCGCAAAGGTATTGTGATGCAAGGAATTGTAGAGCCCAATTCACTTGCACGCTCTGCAGAACTTATCAAATTCCCGGCTGAGAAATGTCGGTCTTCTGGAATTCGTCGAATGGATGGGCATTCAAAACTGACTGTGGACTATATGAAAGCCTGTTGTTTATGTTCGGCCAATGTGGGTATTGTCAGAATTAATGTAGTCTTCTAGGAATTCGGAATGGAATCGTCATCATTTTGTCGGTGCCTACAAAGTTGGGAACTCCGTGCAAATTATGTGTAGAGAAAAATAAATATTTTCTTCGTGCATATTTTGAGCGTTTGGACAGGCATAGACTTTCGTTTTACTTATCCAACTTTGTTTTGTCATAGTAACAATGAGATTCATCCAGAGTATCCTCTAGCCCGAGGAGAGAGTGGATGTCTCCTTTGCTTCACTTTAAAAAATTGTGTGCATTTGTCGATGATTTGTTAGGCGCTTGGTTTTTAAATCGAACGATGTAGCTGGTGGCGTCGAATTCAACGATCTACACCGAGAGAGCAATTGCTGACAGAACTCATTTCTCACTTGGTACATTGTATCGTGTTCTGCTTGGCAGGTAGCGCTCGCCTTCGTGCTGGAACCGCCCCAGGTTCAGCTCTTGCATTGAACAACTTCGCCTTTGACAGTTAAGTTGAACTCAACGTCATCAGTGACGAGAACCAATGATTCTGGCTGACCATAAACTGCACAAAATAGTGCAATTTTCGGGGTGCATTGGGATCCCTTGTACTGAGGTCTAGGGCTGCTCATCCTACCAAATGCAACAAATATTCAGGAAATCAATTATGGCGACCACAAATTGGCATAAGTGCGTAAGAAGCATTGTTCACAGAGCATGATTGAATTATAAGCGCTGTCCAGATACAAGTTTTAATATCGTGAGTTTTCAGAAAGAGACCACTGAATAATGAAACGGCAAAAATCAGAGCCATGCACACGCAAAAGCAGTCATTGGCCAGTTTTGGTATTGTGATTGATGTGCAGAAAATTGGAATGCAGAATCTTCTATTCAAAGAATACTTCATCAATCCGCACGAGTTAGCATTTTTCTGAACTTGTTGTGTTTCACTCGTACTCTGAAACAAAAACATGTACTCTTGCGCCCGAGGGTATGGTGTCACATCAGTTAATTGAAAGAAAACTCCCTGCGTTTGGTCTTTTGTTGGCAGGATAATCGAAAGCAACCATAGGTTATCCGATAAATACGCACATGTTTGCTGATTTATGGAGAAGCTAATTAATTCTCCCATGTCTGCAGTTGACAAACGCCCTCCCCGCCACCCCAATCAGAGCACCTCCGACCGTACAGAGTTAATGACGAACACAACCCACAAATTCTAAAGATAGACCTATCTAACAAGTTCACATTCCATTTGATCTACCTTCGCAAATCATCACTTTCAGAAATTGTTTCCCCAGTTCGGAACATGCTCATGATATCAGGAATCAGATAGGAGTATCTGTCATCCTCTCACATCCCCTGCAGTGGCATCCATGGACCATATCGATTATCCTGACGTCAGAAGCATGGATGTGGAACTCGACGGCATCACTGTGGCTCTTCATTCGAGCAAACCCCTCTCCAGCAAAGGCGGATGAAAGCGAGGGTGGAAAACGACCCAACGGCGTGTCTAGTGTTTGTGTGCCAGGATATCTGGCTAGAACTGGGTCAACATTTGGATTAAAAATAAATCAAATAGGATAAAGTAATCGAGGAAATCCTTCCAGTGGAACAAAAGAAAAGAAATTCTACAAAACCAAAGAACTATGACGGTACGAAGGAAGGATCAACTTTGCTTCCCTTGCTGCTTTGTTTTCTGTTTTGATTTCTCTTCCATAATTCGTTGTGCTTTTTTGTACGAGTATCTAGGTGGTACACATGACTGGCTGTACAGTCGTGCGTCTATGTGTGCGGGGGTGGTTTGGGAGCAAACTTTGAAATGACCAAGAATCCTTATAAATATTCGTGGTAACGAACGAACGGAAGGTTCTTGGGTTTATTTTTTGTTCCTCCAGTCTCCCTCAGAAGCATCCGGCAAGGAATTCCGACTACAGGGCCTCAAATGGAATTGATATTTTGAAAATTTGCCAAGTGGTAGTAAATTTTTAGGAACTTCTTTTTCTTATTCTTGCTCCTTCTTCCCATGGGTGTCGTGTGTTTTTCTTTTTTCGCTCCGCTGTTCGGAGGGCGGATTGCAATTGATTTATACACTATCACACCCTATCGCTTCGTTGTGAAGATGGAGATATCGGGCTTGTGGAGGGATAATGGAATTCGTCAGTTGAATGCGTGCCAAGTGCCTGATTGCAAAGACAGCTAGTCGATGGTGAATTGGATGAAGTGAGGAAGGTGGTAGTTTATGCCGGGCATTTAAGGTACACTCATGCATGTGAAGGATTCTGCTGAGAACATGTGTTTTCTTTTCCTTCTGTGGGGGATAGATAATGATGCTTGCTATGAGCGAGTGATAGAATTCGATGCAGAAACAATTTACTTTGCAGAAAGTTGGCAATGGAAAGAGGTCAAGCGTCTGCACTAGGGACTGTTTGCCGAAGTGTGAGTCGAATTTATGTTTACTTTGAGGGTAGATGAGGGTCAATATAGGTCACGGATTGTTTGGCTAAAAGCGAAATGAAAAACCATTCAATATCGCAAGTATTAGTCAGTCTTTCTAAGTTCCATCGAATTCAACGCATGCTAGGGAAGGCGAAATCTTTGGCGGCAGGTATGTCTGTTTTCTGTGTCTCGTGTGGTTGATGTGAAAATATACATTCAAGTGTTTTTAACTCCCGGGTATTGGAGAAAACTCATCATCGTCATCATCATCTGACCCGCATGCACGCACGGGAGATCTCCAGACAACTCGATCTTCCACCGTAGACTAACTCATCAGGAGGCATGATCAAGCAGCCGAGTCTCGTCGCCCTGGGTCTGCCAAGCGGTCGCCTACCTGATGGAATCCCATTCAACGCCCGCCTCGGATGTCGCGACGAAGGGGACCGAACCACCGCAGCATAGCCCTTTCTGTCTTGTCACCTCTCCTTTTCAATGTATATATGGACTGCATGTTGCAGCGTAGCCGAGGCAAAGAATGTTTCACATTGGGTAAGTCATCTTCTTTTTGCAGATATCTTAGTTATCCTCACATCTTCCCAGACGAAACTTCAGCGCTTACTCGATAGGTTTGTGGCCATATCTGCTGAATGGTCTGGAATGAAGGTTAACGTTGACAAATGGGAGAAAACTACTCGACTTACTTGTATACAAGAGGCAAACCATTTTATTCAATGACACAGGCGATCGTCGGTTAAAAGTTCGTCTGTGAGCAAAAAATAAGAGAATTGTAGAAAATCTTTCGATTGCCACGTAAGCGGTATCGCCAATGATGGTATCTGCGCATTCATAACATCAACTCAACTTTCCCCAGTAACGATTGGCTTTTTGCGCTATTTTGATAGAAAGTCGTCTATGTAGGATGTAACTGGGTAACAGTAGCTTGGGGTCCATGTAACTTGATTCCTACCGAGTTACCTTTTGAAATTCCACTCTTCAACAATGTATCGATAGAACAAGCAACATGATTCTTAATATGTGCACATTAACATACGCACACACGCAAGAGACAGACTCTGCGAACACACAAGCCACCAACTTGCTCGTCATTCGTAACACAGTCCATCGTCGGTTATAATTTCACCTGTGAGCTCAAAACGGGGTTATGATATATCTGACTGGTTAGAAGAAACAGGTTCTCTCTCCTGTTTATAGTGCGCTGTGGTTGACTTCTGGCTGTTTAACACACGCTTTCTTACGCAAGATAATAACCCGCTTTTCATAGACTTATTTGCTGATTTCACTAATATGCGATTAGCAAAACAGCAATTTAATGACATAAATAATATGGGTGACGCGACAGCTCTTAGAGGGCCAGGGCCTAGCTTCGCAGCAACCACTCGTGTTGTGCATGCCATTGTTCTCTCACGAGTGGAAGGGACCGACAGTTTTATTACGACTCTGAACGGCCAAGTATGAGAAGCATTTTTTTCTAGACACTTATTAATCTTCGAGCATTATCAGTGACTCGAATGAGGTGGAGCCATGAACATTACGGCTGGATTCAAGAACAAACGACTCACATATCCATAACTCATACTGCCACAGCAAAATAACAATACACAATTCAATTCCAATAAGCGCTTGAAGGTGAATATTTTAACCGACTTACCTTTTCAAAATTGTCAACGCTACTGGTAGGGGGTATATGCACCATTTCGGCAGACTTTGTCCAACATATTGGGTTCATTTTGCTCTTTATTGGGCATGCTTTTCTTCCATCAGACCTTTCTTTATTCCTAAAACCATATAGTTTAATTTTGATTCGTAGGAGTTTTTTCATTTGATCACATAAGTCCTCCAGCTCTACAAAGAAATGCTGTCCTAGGAACTGCCTTCTTTTCTTTGTCATGGCTGGGCATTCGCAGAGCAGATGTCAGAAAACTATCTTTCCCTTGACTCATATTGCATGTGAACTTATGACACAGTGCCCGGTAAGGACTTCAATTAGCATGTGCACTTCGTTGGGACTAAAAATTATCAGTGATGATGACTTATGTTTGCCCAACGTCGGCCATAGGGCCTTTGTTATTGCTTCAACTCTCAGACCAATCCCACGAGTTGTGGCTCAGTCGAGAAATTGCCCGATGCTATGGCCGCTTGGCTCTCAAAACATGTGACATCAATTTGTCGGTTGTACTGTGGCCTGTCAGAAAAAATTCTTTTTCGTATCGCTGCAGCCGTCTCTAAGCGCCCGGGAGTTCTCAAAGTGGTTGTAGAAGACACCTACGTCACATGATCTAGTGGGGCACTTCTGATCACCGAAACGAGTGAGTACACAATCAGGTCGCATGCAGTAATTGAATTGCTTCACGGGATGTATGGGGTTGAAACCACTTACCTATTGGCCACATGAATATTATACAATTTCGGCAGAAAGGACATTATTCATGTCGAGATATCGAGCACCAGTATAAGTCACTGTCCGACCAACCTCCAATGATGTTTCGGGATTTTCGCCAACACTCTTGCTTACTGCCTCGATGTTAGCATTAGAACGGTTGGTTTTTCGACGACCTGTGTGCTTTGTGACTCCAACTTACCCAGTCTCCCTGAATTTTTCACTAAATCTCTTTAAAGTTGGCGAAGTTATCCCGATCAGTTCTCGAACTGTGTCCGCTCTCTTTTGTTTTTGAAATAAAAACGCTGTGCGCTATCGTGTGTCGCCCTATTTTTACAAACTCTGAACTATCAGCTGTAAGCGATGCCAACAATTTAGTGCAGATATGGTGGTGAAATCAAATCTTGCGTTAATTTTCGAACATCATCCGCATTATCCATTGGGGCAAATTCGTAGTATTCACTCGTCATTAAATACGAATGTTTTGATTTAACGCATTTACACTCATTCATGTTGGCGTTCAAACAAAGCATCAATTCTGCTGAAGTCTGCACACCATTCGATGTATCAAATTCTCAGAAGCCGTGCAGTTATTAGGAAGTGGTTATGCTTGTAAACCTGGGCGTGCATCACCATAAATAAATATGTTTCACCAGACTAGTGTACACAAAAGAGTGGACTTAGCACATGTGTTGAAACAAAACAAAAGCTCGCAATGTAAGCGAATGCTGATTTTCCTTTTCTGCTGTTCGGCGGAAATTCGGTGTGCAGCTGAATTAGAGGGGAATTTCAAACAGAATCTATGTTTCCCAGAATTTGCGTCAACCGACAACGAAACCTGCATAGAATTCGAAACACCACCTTACCCCACCAACCATGTTACCAAGATCAGCAACATGTTCTTCAGCAAAGGTGAACTTCGTTCAGTTCCCACATCAAATGATGAAATAATAAAATTTGAAGTAACCACATTATTCCAGAACTTGCCATCGAAGAGTTTCAAAACTGCTCAGCTTTCATAATCCGGGATAATGCTCAAAATCATGTTTGCCTCAAAAGTTGTGGAATTCGTGCAGTCACATTCTTGCGACACTCAACCGCCTGCATTCCTGCTGCTGAGCGAAAGCCGCACATCCCAGAAGGAAAAAAGAACGCATCACGAAACTGGTCAGGAGCATCATCCCTGCCTCAGCTCATCCATCATGCACACCACCCGACCGAGATATCTACACATTCAGCGACAAAGCCACGGTACTACCCATGACTCTAATTAAATGTTACTCTGCTTGCCTGTCCTAAGTCCTTAATTATATCTTCAATGTTTCCCTAATGACCCTCACCACGCAACTGCACCCCGACCCTTCATCCGCGGTACTGCCGCACCACTCCACGGACTTATCATCCGGCTTCATCTTGGCAATTATTAATGATAATCATCTTAAAAACAAAATTTTGAATCCAATTAGTGCCACCCTCCATGACGCAGTCGTACAGCCACCCGCCCCACTCGAGGAGTTCACATGGGATCGTGTGGGTGTGTGCTTGTGCATGAATTTACATATGCATCATCGCGGCGCATTATTATCAGATACCCCGGATAGGATGCTGGATGCTGGATGCTGGATACTGTTGTCCCCAACATCGTCAGTCGCTCCAGATTCACCGAACCGAGACAGTACAAGAAAATCTCATAAAATTTTAATTTTATTTATCAAGCGACTCGAGTCGTTCTTCCCCGGAGTTTGACAGTGGCAATCATTTAATTTCATCCACAAGAGCAAAGTTAAAACACAAGTCACACTATCAGCCGGCTGGCTGGGTTGGAGGTGCGACGACAACCGCCGGCTCACACGCTCCATGCCGGGCGATTAATGCGTGCAAATTCAATTGGAATTTCATAAGACTTCAATGCCTTGCCACCACCTTACCGGCTGCTCTAGTGCTTGTGATATTTCGGCACCTGCTCGGGGTGGCTGCGTCCACACCGCACTGCTTTCATGCGAGCATCTCTGCTCACTCATCAGAAGGGCAAGACAGGAAAAAAAGTAGAAACCCCCCGGCCAGCGAAATTACTGAGGCAATTTCCGAGGCAAAGTAATGGAGAAATTAAATTACCAAGCGCTCCCTGCTGCTGCTAGAGCAGCTAGGGCTACGTGGCCCCGATGATGGAGTTGGAGTGGTGACGACGACGGCAACGACGTCTTTGCTGAAAGATTCACACCTAATTGAATAAATTGGAATTAAATTGAGTTGTAAAACTCTGATGTCCTTCGCAGTGGGTGAATCGAGATGAAGGTGCCTAGGCCGCTATTGCAATTTTGCCCAGCTCGTCGTTTGCCGACACCATCCATTTGATCTTGTGTACGTGCGCATGTAGTGGACAATCTTTTTCGTGTGCTTCAATGGGACTTAGGGTGTCTGATGGATTCGTGGTACTGAGGATTTTGGATTGTGTGGGACGTTATTTTGTCGGAGGCTGCCGAGGGGCACAAGATAAACAACTAAAAATCGGCCTGAATTTCAATTAATTTTCCAGTATTTGAGGTGAACTTGGGCGTAAGTGGAAATCAATTAAGTTAATTGGGCGAGTTTTTGTTTGCTCTTCGGCTTGATTTATGCTTGCTAAGGGCATGCTTCTCTGGGCTCAAGGTTAGGAATGGAATTGATACACAAGCGCGGAGAGCGATGGGAAAGTGAAAGGGAAAATAATCATCCAGTTGGATCCTTTGACCAGCGGGAGTTCTCTTGATGGATTTCTGTCTGGGCATGATTATATCGCTGAAATTGTGGGCCCATGAAGGGTAGCCCAAATCGAGCCACAGGGGATGCTCGAACCTTTTCGCTTTGATGATGACAAAGATGGAGTTCAAGGGTGGAGGATTAGTGGTCGACATAAAGGGGTTTAATTGACATTTTATCTAATTAACCGAGCCAGACTTTGTACCATTCGGCAGTTGGAGGTTACAATGTTGTAATGGAAGCGTTTCATGTATTCCAGGCTGAAGTTAAAGACGTTTGAATATGCGAACAAGTTTCAGGTTTTTGACGTGATTTTCTACCTTCATACGAACAAATATGAGTTCTGCGGACGATAAGATGGAGAATCTCGAGGATCTTATTGATGATGGTATAGAGGGCTAGAAGGCGTTAGGCTACGAAACGTTTAAGCCTGACGAAAAGATGGCTAGAAATCTCCCAACTCAAGGGTATGGAAGACATAGTCTTTAGAAAAGGCACCCAGGCTCTTTGAAATGAGAGCAATTGACTTGCAGGGAATAGAGGATGTGCTTAAGCAGCATTTGCTTTTTCGACAGCTGCTTAAAGGGCCTGACCAGGAGATAGTGATAGGGCTTCAGGAAATCCCAACTATAGTCGACGAAGTTGAAGGCCCACACAGCTTTCATGAAGTCGGCATTGTCATTAAAAAGCTGAGACAGCCTCATATGGCTTGCGATTTTCTGGTAGTGAGCCTGCTCAAGATCATCAGCGGTATTTGAGAATAGGAAAGCGTGCTCGTTCCATCCTCAAAAACTGCGATCCGTCGTCTTGCCGTAACTGTAGAGGTATATCTGCTTATTCTTGCCTGAGGCAGAAGCACAATCCTCTCATATAGAGCCGCACTAATTGACACGCACCAGTGCGGCTTGCGGTCCCCCAAATCGACTTTAGACCAAATGCAAACACAATGACCAATCCTGGAGAAGTAAAGAGTGTTTCAAATTGATAAGCAGCATCTTTTTACCGATTTTAGGCCGCGTACCACAGCATTTGAAGCAAGCCCACCGTGCAGCTTGGGTCAACGACTTCCTAGCCGTTTGAAACCTGGATTTCGCCAAGGAGTGCCCATATGATTGCTTCCATCTGGGACTAGGGAAGATCTTACACGGAAGTCACTATGTTACATAAGTCGGTCCTTGGAAGAACTGCTGGGTTACGCAGCAGTTGACAACGTCGGATGCCGTAGTGGATGCAATTGAAGGAGGAGAAGAGAACCGAGCTAGTCTTAAGATCAATGAAGACAAAACGAAATTTACAAGATGCTTGATACAAAGAGCCCGGCTATTTCACCAGAGAGAGATTGTTCACTGTAACGGCACTATAAAGGCGTTATTTTCTCTAACATTTGAAGAAATCTATAAGTGTCTGTGAAAGCACCTACCATTTTAGGAAGCAACAATACGTAGCAGCAAATTTTGTCTATAAAAAGTTGGGTCGGTCGGTTACCATTTTGACCTGTAGGCTAAGTTAGTGGTGTAACATTGTGAGAGGTGAACATGATCGACCATCTGGATTTGAAGCTCACTTTCTGGAGGATGTCTGGGGGCAGTGTCAAAAATGATCTGACCTTCGTCCAGAACACAATGCCCTGTACCCTCAACGATGCAAAGCATCTATATTGCAGTTCCTCCATTTATCACTGGCCCGATAACTAAGTAAGAAAACACACAGCATTGACTTGTTATGAAGCATCCGATTCCCTGAGAAACAAAACATTTTCTTTGTTTCCAATTACAATGCATCTATCCGCAAGTATTTGAATAAAGACAATGCAAGAAATTCCCCGGATACCTTCGTACATTCGATGTCCGTTCTTCCGATAGTACACGCCGTGCCTCAGACATTATCCAGTGGTATTACCACACATCCCATGGCCACCGGCATCCAAGGGTATCTTGGATCATCAAATAAACGGAATTCCATTCCAAGACAGCAACTTCCCATATTTAACCCTCCAATGGAGAGGAAGAAAGAAACAACAAACGCCTATGTATCCAATCTGCACGTAATATCTCGGCCATGTGCTCGGGTCTCCAAGCAAAATATTGAAATACCTCGGTGCACAATAGAAATTCCACATCCCTCATATGAACCGGGGTTATTCTCTGAATCGCCGCCTTCTAGGATCCCGCTTTAAAATACAATATAACAAGACCCTCATCGGCGCTGATTTCCTATTCCACCCTCCAACGCACATGTCCACCTGCCCGAGAATTTTTCCGCAACCTCCTAGCCGTCCCAACCGGAAGAGGCCATAGAGTGGTTCCGTTCCCACCGAAAAAAGTATCTGCTTCGATGAACTCCATTGATTAACACCCTTTCGGGTTTTTTTTTTTTTTTTGAAAGTTCATAATTTTGTTGGCCAACTCAGGACATCCGAGAGAAACATACGCACGACTTTTACCACGGGCCATCGAAGGGCGACAGGGGGTGTTGCCAAGTGAACTTTGTGGCTGGCACGCTCAGAGCGGACTTTATTGAATTTTTATTTCCTCAGAAAATCAGCCTGGGCTGCGAGTAGGTGAAAAGTCGAACAAATGAATTCACTTCATTGTGCGTCCTTCAAAGGGACATCAGCGTCGGAGGGAAGAATAAAAGGCAGCAACATGACACCAGGAGCACTTATTTATTGTAGCGAAGAGTTTTCTTTATTTCTCGGTTGACTACAGCGATCCGGGGCCATAACAACAAGGTCCTTTTGTCAGCGAAGGATACAAATAGGCGGATCGATGTGCCTGTGTACATTTGTGCGCTTTATTGGCTCTTGGGACATCAAGGAATTGAGTGTCGTATTTCTGATGCTACGATGGTGCTGATTTTGATTCGATTTCCCTTCCCCACGCCACCACCAGCCAGTTTGAGCTGAATTTCATCCGCGTCTATATTTCTATGGTCATTCAGCGGCAGTCTGGGTGTGCGCTACAATTTCATTTCGACGTTATGAAGATATCCTTTTAAAAGGGTGGAATGGGGATGTTGTGACTTTTATTGGGATGCCTGATTGAATTTTGATGTCACTGAGATGTGGTATCTGAGATAGAACTGAAAAGGGTATCCATCCGCTGAAATAAATTATTGCGCCGAATATCGAAAAGGGTTGCAATTCAATGTTGAAGCTCAGGGCTCGATGAGTGTGTGCATGCATCACATACTGTGAAGTGTGGAAGGACTGGACTCACTCAGGAAGGGTTACGCTCGTTGAACCGGTTTGTCGTGGGCACCGAATGCAACATGTTTGAACTGTGTGTGTGTACAGAAGGCGCTGTAGGGTAGACTCAATATAAGTCTCCATTGCTGCACTGGCCAATTCAGTGAGTCCGGATCGGACGGATCGACTTGTGTGATCGTCTTGGATGAGAGAGAAACATGTTTTGCAAAGGTGAGAGGCAGAGATTTGCACATGGAAAGGCGCATTGAGCAGGTGGCTATTCCAGTGAGTAGGTCAACTTCGCAATTTTCAGAAATGTCACTGTGTTCCGGTACGCACATAAAGTGAATGCTAAAATACTCGGCAGACAACAGTTCCGGGTAGTTTTGGACTTAAACATGACTGCATCTCCAGACCTGGTCACAGGCTGGCTATCAGAACATATGACATTTTGCATATGTCTTTGAAAACAAACTGTTCCTTAGCCACGAGAGAACTTCACGAGACGCAACAGTGATTCGGCCAACTTTGAGGAGCACGTTCTAAAGAAAAATGGTTGCCTTTGCGGGTTGTTGTTGCAAGCAAACTCGCCGCAATTGGGAATGTGAAGATCCCCATGGATTGGGCGAATGGAGTTGGTCTTAAGGCAAAGGCGCTTGTGTATCACGGGTGCTAAACTTGTACTCAACGAATGACGTCCCTGGCAACCACTTCTGCTTCGATTTTTCGGTTCCACTTGGGCTTGCACCACTGACTCACAGGACAAAAAGCAAGTTTTTGTGAAATGGAACAGAAAGCATGACAATAAGCGAACTCTATAGAGATTATCGTCAATTCTTGGTGCCTTGGAATGAAAAATTCTACGTCTCAAGAGTCTACGAGGACGACCAATGGAGGAGAAGACATAACCACGAACTCTACTACGGCTTGACCACATCGAGCTCAAGGAACCTATGCTCCAGCTAAAAATATCCTCAAAGACGAATCTCCTGGACTCGTTCGGGAGGGAGAGAATGACGGAAACTCTGGTATAAGTCATCAGGAAAGGGGCACATGATAGGTAAGACTGGATAACAGGACACGAGGGGCACACGACAGTCAAGCATGCAAGGATGTCTCAGCGCCTGTAGGAGTCAGATGGCAGATCTACGCGGGTCAAAATCGAGTCCTGCAATAAGTCCTTCAGATGACATTTGTCTGATGTTATATTTCATTCATATGGCCCGTATAGAGATTATCCTCAAAGAGATACAAAGGGTCTACATGACCGAATGGCAAACCACTTAGAGGCTAGCGCAAGACAGGGACAAAGAGCAAGACTATATTTAGTAGCAGGAGCCTTACAGGGACAGGGATAAATCTACCCAACCCTCCTATCCAGCTGTATGAAGGAGTCAACTGATTGAAATAACGATCGAGCAGAAGAAGCTACGAAAGCTTGAACGATTTAGGCGAGCACTATCGGCAAATTTGGAGCACATATCGTTATATGCCTATCAGCGGCTGGAGAGTGCTTGAAGAGATCTGAATTAGTACGGTATACTTTCTATTATCTTTCGTAGATCACCACATCCATTGGTACATCAAACAAATTTAAACGAGGTTTTGCAACACAAATTCTCTCGAAACTGGCTTAATTTAATTTGATGGCGCTATATAGGATTCCCTAGGCAGCTCATTGTCCGGAAGGGGCTTACTCTCCAGTATTTCGCCTCAGATGCATTTACAAGCTGTCTATGGATGAAATTTCAACTTACAGCCGAAGCATATTTTGACTCAAAGTCATCTTCAAAATCATAGCCGACCGAAGACACTAACATGAACTGTGCTGTTTCATTTGTTTGTGATTCCTACAAAATGCAATATTCATTTTGGGAATTTTTAAATTCATTTGTGGTCCTCCAGCAAAGCTGAGATAATCTCATCTACAGACGCACCACTTCTCTGCGCCCAGTAACAAACGACGACGAGAGACTCTCAGCCCGACACTAAGGACTTTCATAACTATTCATCATCACCGTCGTCCTTGAAGAACCCTTCAAACTTGGACAATTAAAATTTGTTCAAGTTCCCCGCTCCCCCACCGGAGCGTCTAATTGAGGATGCTTTGATTCAGGCAAGGCAAATAGTTAAATGCATATCGTAGGGAAACACAAAGTGCATCTGGTTCTTAGCGCCGAACCACCATTTCCCTCCCCCATTGGTGTGGCTCTTAGGACTAGATGATATCCGGGATACTGCCGGGGTAAATGGGCGTGGTCATGTGAAAAAGGATAATTATAGCAGAAAATAAATTTGATTTGTCTTCCTTTTTGTGGCCATCCGGGAGACCTCCTCTCATTACGGATTCTCTCTTTTGAACAATTAGTGCAGTGCCCACGTAAACGGGCCCTGAAATAGAGGCAAATGCAATTAAGCAGGGTTAATAGTAAGTACCTACGTTGCGTTATCATATCTTTTGTTTTTCCTTTGTCCGCATTAATGAGGATCTCGTTTCAGAGCAAATTGCTCAAAGCACGGGCTCGAGGTAAGCGGAATGAGAATAACTATCTGCCGATGGTGGGTGAACCCATCCACAGTGTGAATTATGCTAAGCTTGCCATTCGTTTAAAAGAAACGTTCTATCAACTGATGGAAGTTGTTTGATTGGAGAGATGGTTGAATGAATGGAGGCGAGAGCGTTTGGGAGCTTGGAAGTCTGTTCGTGACGGGGCGGAATGGTTCACCGAATTAGTTTAGTGCTTCGGTACCGATGTCATTTGAAGATTAGAAGTTGCGCCAACATGAGGTGGTACCATGACTTAGAAAAGCGGTGGCTTAGCCACACAAGCCACAAACTAGTCCAAAAACTTATCGAGCAGGTTTCATGTTCAGCTCACAAGTTTTGGACAAACAAAAACAAAATGGAAATCAATGAATGACAACACGCTCCGTGGACAGTAGCGCTGTTTTCTCGGTCAGCTTTGATGAAATACGATACAAAGATTCCAACATACGATAAACACGTATCCCTCACACAGTGGGTCGTCGGCATTGGTAGCTTTTATATTACGTGAGATTCGTCCGGCAGGAGTTCCATAGTAAATGAATTTGAATTTGAAACTAGTGAGTCTGGAGTGAGCTGTCAAATGTGGAGCACTGAAAAATCAAACAGCTAATGCCGGGATGTTACTTAACTAGACACGCTTCAAAGGTCTTAGCTCGATGATTGGAAGGCTCCTACAGCTGCTACCTTTTCACGGATTAAACATGAGCCATGGTTAGTGGAGTTTCAGAACAATGGGTTTTGGGAGGACCATGCCTCTCATAAACGACCTCTGCACATGCTGACTGATCTTTGAATCCTTTGACTAATCCCATACAACTGCATTCTACTGTTTCGTCTAAGACAAAGCCCTCTAGAAGGCTACTTCTTCCATGATCTGTGACTCAAACGATATAGTCTCAGTCTACACAGCCCCTTTGTGAGCTCCAAATGACTCTCGCCCTTGTCTATTCAGTTCTGTAAGCAACCTCAACCTCACTATCTTCGCTTCCCTCTGTATGTACACATCAATGGTTAAGATCATGTCGTGGTCTTCTAGTGTAAACAGTCATGGTTATGTTGCAAGCAGTTTCTGGAATTAATTGAGTGCTTCGCCATAACGTGCTCTGGTGTATCTGGAAGCTGGGAAAGATTGGTTCATTCCTTGAAGAAGACATTAGGGAAGGCGTCATTGCCCTGAAACCCCATGAAGTCCAAACGAGCTGATAGATGGTAGAAGTGGTGAATTTGGCACTTACGTTCAACATGTTAATTTCTAGATCACTAGACTGTGTCCGAGCTACAGTTTCTAAATGTGAAGCAATTGCACCACTGGACATATCCTTATATAGTTTGCAAGACTTTTGTGGTGCGGTTAAAGTATGCGTACATCCCGTACCTTCCCGCGCTTTTTTTTTGTCAGAGGATACTGGAGCACTCAGTCATCACTACTGTGTCCATTGCACCCCAGTGATTGTGAATATAAATGACGTGCTTATTTACTTGCCTGGCAACTCAACAACCTACGGTTCGAAGGTGCGTGAAGCAGACATCTGGATGTACGATCGATCATGTGAGATGGACACTATTAGTTGCATCCCACGAAATTGTGAACTTGTGTATGAAGGACCATCTATGAAGATTTGCAGTAAAAAGCATATTTCTCACGGGCAAATCTAAAGCGGAATCTAAAAACTTGGAAGTCTTTGAAAAACAAAACATTCAAAATTCAAAATTCGGGGGCGTATACGTAATATTTTCAGTTCTCCCCACACAAGTATATCAAGCCTCCAAATGTTACGTATACGCCAGACAGTTTAGTTTTGAGGTGTGGCTTGAATGGTAATAATTACGATTATATGAAATTTGAAGTTGGGTCTTGAGAAGGCACGTATGATATGATACAATTGTGTTGTGCTTGTGATAAGTACTGTCGAATGCTGCTTTGAAATCCGCGCATAGATTCAATATGCAAATTATATCGAGGAAGCCCGTGAATGTTCCTGTGAGGGCGATGGCACTGATAGACGAATCCTCTCTTCTGCGGCTTCTATAGAAGTCGTTGCATGGGAGACCTTATGCTTGTAGTTACTCTGGCTTTTATGCATTCTAAGAAGATTATGTTATATTCTAGAGAGCAGCTTGCTAACAGGTATCAGTCTTGGGATTAGGATGTGATCCGTAGCCCAGAGCTCGGAGCGCCAAACCATACTCAAGACCGTTGCTTGATGTGTCGTACATGGCGAGCGACTGACAAAGATTCCACGCCCCAGTCTCCCGCACGAAAGAGGACAGTCGGCTTTCATGCAGAACGGACAATTTGGAATTTGTGACCGAAAATTGTTCATAGACCCACCTTAAGGCCTGACACACAATGCAGCGTTGGTGCTACCGTCGTCTTTCTACACGAGCAATACAAAAGGCAACGTTAAAAATAGCACGTCATGCTTCGTTTGTTAAAATATGAGAGAAGTGAGAGGAATGTAACATATTCCTGCGGCCTGTGATATTTTTGTATGATCTGACATTTGAAAATGGAAAAGCTGATACATAGAGTTGTCATTTCGACGCACGCGTTGACGTACTACCAATGCAACTCGAAAATGTGAGCAACAAGGCACTACTTTGCTTTCCACTTGAAGGTTTTACATAATTGCTTATCCTATCTACTATGGCCCCTTCAAGAGGAATGTGGGAATCGGGGCGATCCCGCATTTTCACCCGAATCTTCATGCGGCTGTTGGCACCCGTTTATTTGATCAATTATGAAATGATCCACAGAAAATAATTCATTGTGACGTGTACCCTCAATATACCCAGAAGTGCCATTGAATTTTACATGGCATATCTTCCTAAACTACTGAGATCAATTTTTGATGTTGTCCTGTGTGCATAGCAGGAAATGGACTCTCTGAGAAGGTAACACGCGTTTACTTAAGCTGTCAGCTGCTTCGGGGGACATTATCACAACGACCCACAAAGGATGTTTCTATCAAACTTTTCTCATTAAATGCTCCGCACTTGGCTGTGACCCAACCCGTACACAGAGTCCGCTTACAACACGGGAGCGGAGAACGGACAATGGAGCCGAACAACATAAATGAAATGACATACACTTTGGTTCCATTCTTGGCTTGGTACTCACCGGAAATTACACTAGATCCAACTAACAGCAACGTTAACCAGCAACAGCAACTTGACCTGAACTTCATTGTTCGCCGATACTTGTCAGCAGCAGTGGCCAGCGCCGGCAGCGGAACGAGTGAATGGCAAATACCGAAGGACTTGTGTGCCACCAATGACAACGGAACGACTGACTCGTCTGAGAGTGATGGTTGCTGAAATTGCTTTGCTTCTGCCGACGAGCACTTAATCGACTGAGGCGTACCGGTTTTTCTGATGTTTTGCTTCCTATGTGCACGCACTACAATTAACGACGTCCTTCCAACGGCCAACGATGAATGTACGATTGCCTCGTGGAAATTATCCGCCAGAGTGTTATGTGGACACTTTCGCGCAGCAGGCAGCTGGTGATGATAGACTTTGATGATGATGTGTGTTCCGAAATAAAAGTGTATTCAGCCAAAGGTGGTTACGTCGGTGGTGATGGAGATGACGATGATTACAGCGTCGCTCCGCAGATGAAGTGGAAGTGGGCACGCGTATGGGCTGCCTGCGAGTAATGACCCATACACAAAAAGGATACTCTCATCAACAGGGAACTTGCCACTCATTTATTTGTTCAGAGGACAGGTTACGCCTGGCAGTTCGGTGGTCTCCCTTTGACAAAACGATTTCAAGTGCTGGTGGTGACACTGTCGGTCGTTGTCGGACTTGGTCAATTTGTTTCGACGCAAATTTATTGCGGTCCCAGCGACAGGAGCAGCAGCAGCGGCAGCGTTGACCCACGAGAATAGTTGATGCTACGGCAGATTGTCGGAGCCGGTGGTAATTCATTTCCAGTCTCTGTCTCTCTTGTGTGATCCTTTGAACGAAAGGATATTGAATATGCTGTAAGAGGTTGACCGTGTCGTTCACTCATTGACGTGCGTACCTGCGAGTGTGGGTTGTGGCGTGCTCATCCACTCGTTGATAAACGACCAGGAGCACGCTTCACTTGCGATAGTGGATTGAATGGAAGGCGTCCGCCAGCAACACTCAGGAAATTGTAAATCGTTGTCCTGAAAAGGAAGAAGAAAAGGAAATGTTATTGACATTGCTTGCACCGACACGGATTGATGAAAACGGAAGTATGTTCGGTTGTTGATTTGAACCCCTTCAACTGGCAACTGGCGGCAGTTTATTTTAAATGAGATCCGTGCACCATCCAGAAGAAACATCCTTTTGAAAGGCCAGTCTCTCTGAGGGCAAATGAGTACGTAATGAATGAGCATTCAGAGTGCAGTCCGGTTTTTATCCCCCGTGAAGGGAACCGTACACACGAGCGATAAGTCCGTTCCAGGCTATCCCAGTGAATGACTTGGGCGATAATTAATGACGCTTGTGGATGTGTAGCGTGGTGCACTCCATGCTGTATGCACGTCGGTTTAGCTGGTCGATAAGGCAGCTGGGAGCTTTAATGCAATAAATCAGCTCTTAAATGCATATTGTCTGACGTTTATTGATCCTTAAGCGGTGCTTTTCGGGAGAATCGGAATGAGGGCGTGGAAATCGAACATTTTTATAGAAACGGATATCCTAAGGTTGAGTGCCAACGACCCAGCAATGAAGAGAAATCCAACAATTCTTAAATGTAAGGTCGAATGTATCCATTTTATTGAATTCTTTTATAGAGGAGAACATTGATAATGCATAAGATGGAAAGAAACTGTTTTAGTGGTGCTCTCGGCATCTGCAGCGACTGATTGCAGACAGTTTGTTAGACGAGAAATAAAACAGAAATAAAACTATTTGTTAATGTCCGAGTGAAGAGAACTCTTGAGAGATGCATGCACAAGACGAGTCGTTGCTGCAGAAGCAAGGCCATTGTGCGTCCAGAACTGTAGCACAACACCATGTTATTATTGTTATACGGAATGCATTGCAGGTGTGGGCAGGCTATGGAGTTTCTTTGCTGTCTCTTTTATCAGGAGTGATCCTGGCCACATTTTTGGTATTTCGGTATATATTCCAACTCTCACCAACTGTCGTGAAATTTGGGTAATGACCGACCGTTAAAATCGCCTTGACAGGAAGAGAAACACGGCAGTAGGCGAGGAATGTTGAGCAGTTGTTTCTTATAATGGAAAGGACACTTCGACGACGACCGCTGTGTGACTTAAAGGCGATTCAGAGCTTGGCAGACCGAGGACGAGAGAGCCCAAAAACGTGTTTGGTTCAGAATGGGCATAACTCCTGATAAGTGATGAGTCGATTGCGGAGGATTGAGAAATCCCGAAGATCACTTGTGAGTGGAACATGTGGGCCACCAAAAATGAGACGAGAAGAGACAGGGGGCTACGCTGTGGTTGTAGGAGTCGACGCAGCTATGTTACGGCAGCCAATGCATCTCCTAATAATAATCATATGGATGACCCTGCAGCCCGTAGAGGGCCAGGGCTAGCTTCTCAGCAACCACTCATGTTGTGCATGCTATTGTTTTCTCACGAGTGGAAAGGACTTACAGTTTTCTTCCGACATCAACCGCCCAATTTGTTGTGAAAAAAAAGGAGGTGGGGTCGTAAAAATTATTTTGCTCGTACCGGGGATCGAACCTGGGCTGTGTAGGGGTCGACGCACCAAGTCGCCTCTAAGACGTCTGTTAAATTTTCTAAATAATTCTATGAATAAAACGAAACATAAACGGGGGCAGTATTTGTACACAAGACAAAGTTGTTGATGGGTCGCAACATGGCGGGATGACAGTAGGGATCCATGTCGATGCGCTGGTCAAGATGACATATGTCGTTTTTTGTTAATTTCCCGTTTGGTGATTTCTGATAATTTCAGTATGATTTCAATTCTGTCCAATTTCAGAAAACTGCGCTAGCCAAGAACGAGGAGTTTTGACATTAGACGCCTAAGCACACCGAAGATTGCCGGAGCCCACGAAGAGTAGTTAACAAGAAACCTGCTACCATGCCAGAAAGGCGTTGCATCGGAAAACAAGACCACCGCAAGAGTAATACCGGGCTAGAATATTTGAGTTGGAGGACTTGCCGCAGACTCGCTGCATAAGGAAACCGAAGATTCTAGGGACAGGCCTTTTATAAAAACGGCAAAAACCTGGCTAACTTTACTGGGTCTCTTCGAAATTATGAGGCTGATCTTGTAACTGGCGGCAGGGGTTTGTGGATGTATTTACCCAGTCCCAGTCTTGATGACAACTATAGCGAATTACCACCACGTGCTCGTTTCTCAAATGCCGCATGCATCCATGCGTGTAAGTCGATCCACAAAAATCTCCCTAACTCCACTGAACAAAGCCGATTATGTCATCGTAGCTTTTATTATATCACCCCCCTTCTCCAAAGACTAAAATAATAATCCCGCGCAAAGCGAAAATGTTTCCCACACACAAAGAACTTGAATTGTTCCAAAATCGAATCCAGAAAAGTAGATTATGCCATCCCGTGCGGCTCGTTTATGGAAAACCAAAACCTGACACCCAGGCTGAGCGCATCAACTTCTGCCACACGCCCGCACCCGTTCTCTCCGCACCACCCTTGTGTCAGAGAAATCATCATCACACAATCATAACATCCACGCAGGCAAACATAAGCGCTCAGTCAACAACAAAGCACTTGACAGGATACCAGCATACAGATCGAGACAACAACGGCTACAAAAGTCTAAATAAATCCTTCTCAAGCCTGCCGAAGAAAAAACACAACAAACATTTGACATGTAAATCGCTTCGAAGTATCATCCCTCAATCACATAAATCAATTTTCACCTCACCCCACACCCCGCACCACACCGGGGAGAGCATTTGTGAGCAGAGATTTATTTGCACAAGCACCCTGACGTCGCTCGCCCACCATGCGTCCCCCCGGAGAGTTTTTCTTTTCATTTTTGTGAATTTCATTCTCTCGCCTCCGATACTCTTGAGGCCGCTCGCTCTGGCGGGTCTGTCAGCTTGTCAATAGTCTGAAGTCCTAATTATTATTTGTATGTAGTGGTCCTCCTCGGATGCCGACAGTGCTTCGAGCATGTAGAGCGTAAGTTATGCGGAGGACAGCACGTCTGACAGGCGGCCCATTTAAGTAGAAAACGAATAGAAATAGAAAACAGGACAAACACAAAAAGACAAAACGGCCGAACAAAAGGCAAAAACGAGGACATCTTATGCCGGGACAACTGTCGCCGAATCAACAGCCCATACATTGAAGCTCCGGGGAATGACCAGCGTCTCTTGTAATGAGCCGATGGCCTCGAGGGAGATGCAAAAAGAATAAAAAAAGGAAGTCAAGGAAAGGGAATAAAATCCACTTATAACCCCAAACGAATCGGTCAACGATTTTTCCGGCCAATAATCCTATTACGTCGACCATTGTGTTTTGGGGATTTTTGTTCACCTGAGTGAATTGCTGGCCAAATGGGTTGGCAGCGGCCCCTCTTTGTTGGCAGGGTATGTGATCCTTAATTAAGTTGCGGCTAATAAAAGGCTAAGATGCTGGGATGCGGAGTGGAGTGAGAAAGGTTATTGGTTGGGAGGACAGTACACAACTTAATGAATATTTGATGAAGAGGCATGCTTTGCAGAGGTGAAACATATTCGGCTGGATGAAGAGTGAATCCTCTGGAATCCTCTGTGTCTTGGAATTAATTAGTTATGGTTTTGGGATAGCTTATTGGCATGAGCATTGGACTCTTCTTTTTCCTATTTGATTAAAGATTTAAGGTGACATCGAAGAGACAAGTTTGTGCATCAGATGCTTGTTGCCAGTTATTCTCTTCGAGCATTCTCAGTGGCTGCGGAGATCAAGAGATCGTTGATTAAGAGGCAGATTCTTTGGAATGACAAGTTTCACGATGGAAACTGTTGCATGTGCTTCCAACGAGTGTTTAAGCTTAGGTCCCATTCGACTCAAAAGGCAACAGAAACTTCCCTCATCAGTGAAAGAGAGAGTGGCCAAAGATACGCGAATGCTGGCGGTTAAAATTTGCCCCAATGACGAGTGAACTGTGCAACGTTATGGACTTCATATGAAATTGTACGTGATATTGACTATCTATTATGATGTCTCCATTTCAAAAGTCATCAAGACACAGGAAGCGATCGAGGCTACTGCCACTCCATATGATGATGAAGGAGATTAGTAGCATGGGTGGTAGGGTGAGTAGATTTAAACTGCATTGTATTCGGTTCCACGCTGGATGTAGGCCTGGATTTGTGAGGTATTTTTAATATTCTAGCCTTGCCATAGCACATAACACCCTCTTATTCAGAGAGAACTGGTGGCAGGGGCCATTGCAAGTGTCAGTGAGTTTATAAATCCGCCATAGTCCGGCTCATAAGCACTTTCAGGCAGTAAAATAGCGGCCAATGCGGGACGCATTGGATAAGTGGATTCACCAGCACACTTGGAACATGTTGGTGCATTGTGATACCCACAATCAGACAACTACAACTGATTGACCACTCCAGTGAAAGTGATATTAGTTTGATCCCAATGGCAAATGGTGACTGGACCAGTTTTGAAAACCAGATGCAAGCGTATTAACTTTGTCTTCACGGGGATTCCACTAACCAGCGGCAGGCACTTAACCAACTGCGCCATCTATTCCTTTACCAACGAACACTTCATTGGCAAAATCAAGAAATCAATTAAAAAGTACTGGATGAGCTATGTCTCATCCCGGCTTACAACCTGCAGGCCACAAGAGTAGCTATACTGAACATTTCATGCAACACGGTTTTGGTATAGACTTACCCATAAACCAGCACATGATGGATGCCATCATACTCCACTCTAAAGCGACTTAACGTCCCTAGTTATTTGGAAACTTAACGATGTAATGGATTACGTCTATCCATTGCAAGCAGCTAACGCATTCATGGGCTGGAATCCAAATTTCTGTCTTTCTTACGTTCAATCAAAACCGACAGCAGAAATTGAAGTGCTTAAAGTGCCCATATTTAATTTATTCATGTTCATACGAAACAAAATATCTGTCCTTTGATATGACAGGCG
Source organism: Eristalis tenax (assembly GCA_905231855.2). NCBI lineage: Eukaryota > Metazoa > Arthropoda > Insecta > Diptera > Syrphidae > Eristalis > Eristalis tenax. The sequence continues at coordinate 39,671,899 of HG993128.1, read as the reverse complement.
CTAGGAGGGATGGGAATTTTGTTCTGAAACACAGATGGTTCGTCACATTCTGCACGACATCGTCCTGTGAACACTGAAGGTGGTGGTGCTGGAGAACTCACATCACCCATTTGCATATACACATCACAAAATATCCGGGTGCACTACACGCCACGTGACAGTAAGCATACTCAGTGACTCAGACTCGTGGGCCGTGAAGGGTTCATCTCGTGAATTGAACCTTGACATCCAGAGAACGAGTTGTGCTCCCACCCACTACGCCACTGCATCTAGTAGCCACAAAATCTTCTCCTCTCAAAGGCTGAAATCCAGTTCACTTTGATGTGACGAAAGTTAAGCCTGCTTTGTCGTCGAAGGTGCTCCAATCAGTGGTTTCCTAAATCAACCCATGCCACAGAAACGTGAGGTGAAATGGTCTTGGGCACTGTTCCAAGAATGACCACAATCAAAGATGTGTCTCTTGAAACAAAATCCTTTCCTCTTAAAACCGCACATGTGACCTAATCCTTCCTAACCGCAGGAACCCAGCAGGATGTCCTCGACACTTCCTTCTCGCTCAGCCTGTGCAGCTGAGGCCTATCGCCCTTGCCACTCCTTACCTTCGGAGGATTAGCATAAATCTCGTCTAAAAGTTCGTCAACCCTTGGGAGTCCCATTCAGCCCCTCCCCCTCTGCCCGAAGGACTCAGACCGACTTCAAAGGAAACATCTTTGACGGGATTTGTGGCCCAAAAATGCTAATGCCTCGACAAAGGCACAACACGAGAAGGAGCCGAGAACGTTCTGTCACATCCATATGACCAGAGGAGCATAATTTCAGATACAAAATATAAAATTTAATATGCGATCAATTTATTGCGTCCCCTCGCGGCGAGGGGTGATGGCAATAAAATCTAACGTTTCCTTTGCCCATTAAAAGCCAGCCCCTCGATGTGCGTTCGTGCACACTGCCTTGTGGCTTGGTTTCCGTGTAGGGCGGCACCTCGATGGCGCCATTCTAATTTCGTATCCTTTTCGTATTATCATACATTGAACACTAATAAATAAATAGAAACAAACGAGCCCAGACGCACGGACAGACAACGGCTCTTGGGAGTATCTCGAGGGAATTATTGAGCGAATCGAATGAATTTTTATGCGAAACCATTTGGCCGCGAATTGAAAGTCGTTAAACTGTGAATGATGGGTGCTGTGCTCTCGTGTTCGTAGCTCGTAGCTGCTGCCGGTGGTTGGGGACGTGGAAGTGAATACCATTTCACTGTTCGTGCTGGTCTTGTAGTTTTTGAAAACATCAAACATTTTGAAGAACATAAACAGCCATGCCAACGCCACTTACTTCTTTGTACGTGCGGCAGTGCTTACTCTGTGTGTTTGCTCTTTTTGTTGAAGCGGGGAGTGTGGCAGTGGACATGCGAGATGGGAGATGGCTGCGAACAACTTATCGGATGTGTGTAGCATCGGTCTGTTTTAGAACTAATTACTTATTGTTGACTCGCACTCTCCTCGGATCGGTGTATTTGTTGACTTTGAGGTTGTAAAGTTATTTTGTGCATGGACGGTGCTGAGTTGGCACACAGGCACACCCACCCCCACTCGGAGTGTCATCGGGCACTGATCGTGTGTGAGCCAAGTTAAACAAACAAAATATTCCGAAGTGGTCGTGTTTACACATTTGTTGACTCAACAATGGAATTGGGTATGAGATTGAAGGAGCTGCCTGTGGGGGGTGTTTTCGTTGAATCAGGGGAAGACAATTGTATTCCGGGCTACACAGTGCATTGGGGGGTGGGTATGGTATTTCTATGCAAGCGGATACCATATGTTCGCTAAGATGATTCCTATTCACTACGGCTTCTGTATTCAAGTGGGGGGATTTTAATAATTGACGATTGTCTCCCGTTTTCTATTCAGCGCAAAGTCAATAGAAGTGCGACACAGAGGGCCATGGAAGCCGTATTCATAATGGAGAAATTAGCTTACAGATCGTTGTCTGTGAACAGGGCACATCTGCGAGGTATTCTTAAAGCGGTGCGATTAATGGGTACCATTCCGTCGGGAGACTGGGACATTTTGTGTACACACCTATTTTTGACGGTATACTTGAATTGATAGGGATAATATTTTTGGATTCCTTTGGAACAAGGCAGGAAGGAAATCAAAACCTCACAGTAACTGGCGCCCGATGAGGGGCCATTCCTAGGTGGACCTGGGCTTCAAGCAACAAGCCTTGCCAATTAGAACGAACTCTGGTTGGTCCAGTGTCACATACCAAGTTGGTGAGGTCCTTCTCCACCTGGATGCAGCACCCTTCCTCTGTTACGTTCACCCACAGGTACGCCGTCGAAGGCTCTTTCGGCAGAAGCTGAGTTGTACATTCTACATGGCACAGCCAACTGAGGCGTTGAATAGGTAGAGCTAGGATCATGTCGCTGTACAGACCGTACAATTCATGGTTGAATCTTTTTTTCCAAAACCACCAATCAGAGCCAACGACTGATCGCTGAACTTTCCTCTCAAAAATACCAACGACTTCTTGATCCGCTTTTGAGATTGTTGAGCAGGACTGCGATGATCATCGTCTTGGCCAACTTGGTCCATCGAGAGAAGGCTCTGTTGGCAAGTGTTACTCGCAGTTTGAGCTCGATACTGATGTTGTTAGTAGACGAAATCCTTGCTAGACCGCTAGACCCATTTTAGGCGCTTCCGTCTCAATGTCTGCAAATGCTGCATTGTCTTCACGCCTTGTTGTGGCAATCAAAGGGGCTTCTGGAAGATCGTGCCTCTAGTGTCGGCTTGTGAGTCTCTCTTCAGGATGACGTTGAGGAAATCACACGACAGCTCGTCTCCTTGTCAAAACACATTGTTGATGGCCTCTGTGAGTTCGTTCGGCGAATATATGGTGGGTATCGATTTGCATCTTCTTCACGACCTGCCATAATCTGAAGCCATGCGGATATGGATCATTCATATCCCCCAACCTCCCAACTCAGGGTTATTGGGGAACTCGGACTAGCATTAAGTGCTAGTTATATTAAGAAAAAATTGGCAGTAGGCATGACAAATGACACCCGGACTCTTCGAGTGAGTCAGATCTAGGGACAAGGCAATTGTGGACTTCTTGGGTATCACGATATCACAGCTACGACAGTGATCGTAACAGGGGATGCCCAATTTCGCTGCATGTACGCCCTCAGGCCAGTGAAACCATAATTAGGCCAAGTTTCCCTAGATGATGCACAGTTATTTAAACTGGTCCATCTAAGGCCGTTTAACTACACGAACTGCGCTGATACCCCTGCCTTAACAAACGCGAGTGGGGTGGACACATCTTTCGAACGATGAAGTGCGGATCCTCATTTTCGCGTTCGTTAGTTTACTCATCCCCCAGTGTCCTGCAGCGCAAACTAAGATGACGCTGCAGTGTTCTTGCGAAGAAAGAGCGGTCTTTATTTCCATGAATCCCTCGAAGGCAAATTGCATCGGTACAAGATGCGAATTTTAGGGTGATTGTAATCTATGATCCTTCTCGGTAGCGGGCCCAAATTACTTACGTGGCCGTTTGGTGTAGCATCAGAGTGTCTGTGGAAGTGGACATAAGGTTGTGCTGTTATGCTTGCATCCTCGTTCTCGTTCTCTAAATTCTGTTTACAGAAGACCGACAACATAAAAGGGAACCTATCACGTAACCTCGTGCTATTGCGCAGAAATATGAAAAATTCGCCACCCACCAGTCAACATATGAACATCGACTAACTGAGTCAGCTTTTGTAGACTGTCAACAAGGAAATGCGGTCGAAGAAGAAATTCAAAGATCGTTAGTCAATGGTTGGTAGCATTTTTATTTTAATCTCGAATGTCATCCACCCTTAGCCAACGAAATGCAAACGAATTCTTCTTTTCCTCCTCGAATTGCCCATTCGAACAAGTGGTGTGTAAAGAAGCGAATTCTAGTCCACTTTTATCCAGTCCTTATGTAGTTGCACCACTTAAGTGTCACCAATGACAGACGTTTTAGAGGAGATTTTTTAATTAAACTCAAGATAGACGAGCGAACAGAGACACTTCTGACCAGTCAAGCAGCACCGTGTAGTATCCAATTTCAGAGGAAGATCTTGTCAACGAACGAACTCGGCATTCCTTCGAGAGAAATTGGGGCACGTGTGAATGTTTGTGTGTCAAAGTTCATGTCCATTTTCATCCCCTGTCACGAGAAGATATTCATGCAGATTCCATCTGTCCATTCACTTGACTAGCGATAATCGCCCAGATTATGTCCTCTCTCAGCCCCAACAGCCCCCTTAAGCCAAATCACGATGGAGGTTGCTTTGATTTCTAATGAAAGCGATTAGTTCCCTCCTTGAACCACCACGCCACCAATACATGACACAACAAACTAATTAATTCCAATTCATCGCATTTGTAGCCGGCATTACTGTTATTACGACCCCCTTTGCCGACCCCATGAAACACACACGCCGTTCGTGGAATGATGAAAAGTAAGACTCATCCAAGTATTTCGAGGAAGACTGCTGGCGCCTGCTCCGTCGCACTACATGTGGATACCCTGTAGTGTACCGTCGTCAAAACGACACTCGCCCCCTTCCTCGCCGGAATGGCTTTCCATGTTCACACCCATAATTCCGTATGTCCTTTGTCGCCCCGTCATGCACGAGGAGCCTTAACCTCACCCAATAGCCACTGGGATATCTAATAACTGAAAATTTTCGCATTAACTCGAAATGGTTTTTCGCATCGTTAACGATAAAAGCCGAATGAATTTCTGCTGTCTGAGCTGACGAGGGTTTTGATTTGTGCCGACGAGGAATTAAATTTACTGCCAGTGTACCTCTTGAGGATCTGTGATTTTATGCAGACCCACCCAAAGCATGTTTCCCACCCCCTGCAGCCAGGAGCACACAAGCTACAGCTGAAAAGCGAAGACGGATTGCTTTAAAAATACCCATGAGAGATCGACACCATTAGGAATTTAGCCCAGTCATGGTCATGCCAGACAGAAGGACTCTCCGCGCATACACGCGCTCGCACACCGAAACCGCACACATTCCGGAATAAACACGACGACGAACGATAAAAGTTGGCTCTTGGCCCACGATTAGTATCGCTCAGCTTCGAGCATCACGCATCATTGCAGGGACTTGCGCGACGGAAGCGGAGCCAAAGGCGCGGACCGGCGGCGACCCAACATGGGCTATTTTTAAACATTCGGTCATTCCCTATGCATGTTGGCTTAATTACCAAACCAATTACAAGGGTGAAGTTTTTAGGACCGTGTTCCGTCCATGTCTGGGTTTTCGTGTTTTTTTTTTTTTTTTTTGTCTCAAATGCTTAATGAGCTGGCGTCTTATCTCACGGCCCCTGAGACAGAGTAGGCCGTGCTAAGGGGGTGCTGGCATTCAACATCGGCTACTATGTACGCTCTCTTGGGAAACGTGGATCTATTTTTGGTCACTTAATGAACATTCCTAGACGTGATCGCGCGAATGTTCCTTCACTTTTTCTGCTTTCGTATTTTTGCTTTGGGGGATTATTTTCGATGATGAGACATCTCAAGGAAGTGTGTTTGTTGATGTACTTGTTGATTTTACGGCGGGAATCTTGCTGCTGTTGCTGTTGTTGTTGTTTTCCTCGCTCCTCTTCCTTTGAGGCAAAATATTTCTTGTTTACATGAATGAGGAGGCTGTTTGGACAGCGACACGGCGACAATATGGTACTCGGAATCGAAGCGTGTGTGTGCAACATTTTGTTTACATTTTGTTCTCGCAGCACAACAACGCCACAACGTGACAGACGGCTCGAGAGCACATGCCTGGGCGTTGTATATTGTCTGTCATGAGTGCGAGTTCTGACGTCAATTCGACTAGAATTCTAACATAAAAGTCGGTGGGACTGTGATTAATTGTCTGGCCACTGAAGTGTCCCCTTCAGTCTTGAACTACGAGACAGTTGCTGTCAAGAAGCATCACCTTATGAATACCCAGAATGACGCTAGCACTTAAGAACGGACTCAGACTAGCTTGAACTTGATCGCATTTGTTGGGTGACAATTCTGGCACTTGGCCAAGGTGCAGAGGCGACTTTCAATTAATTACTCCATGGAAGTTGTGTTGGTGTGGTGAGTTTATTATTCTTTGGGGATCCTTTTGGAGTGGGAATCATCAACGGAAGCGGTTTCACATTGATGGGATTTGCCGATTTTCTTAACGAAATGTCAGCAGCGGGTCTTTCGATTGGTTTTAGTATTAAAGTGAAGACAAGTAGTGAAACGATTTGGGGACATATGGTATCCAAGTAAACACCCAAGCATGGATGCGTGTTGCAGTGATTAGCAGCAAAATGTAAAAGAATGTATAGGATAATGAGAGTTGAGGCAGTCACTCAGAAGGAATCACCGAGTATGCTGGTGTCTGTATATATAAAAAAAAACTTGTAAAAACATTATATCTTGGGTTTTAATGGATCGTGTACAGACATATGTTCGAAAATGACTTTTGGGGAAACCAGGAATGTCGCTTCTGAAAACGATCTAAAAGTTAACTCTCCATAACTAACATTGCAAGAATCCCGCCATTTTTTGCCATGAGCATCCCATTATGCGCTCAATTCCTCAGTCAGGTCTAAACGGTACCCAGTTTTGATTTCACAAAAGATTTTACACCTTGAACTGCGCACAATGGAAAAAAAGTGGAAAAAATCTATATCTCGAGAACGATGAGTCTTATTGAATTTAAATGAATATCGATTCAGGATAAAAAAAATTGGAAAGCAAGTATTTTTTAAGGATAAAGCAGACCATTGTAGAAAATACAATTGACATAGAAATATGTGAATATTCATTCGGGCTCATGTAATTGCACCCGTATTCTGCCACACCTTTGTTATTTTCCCACATCGAGATTTGTACGTTATGATCACATCACAACCAGAATTGGGGCGTGAGCCTTACAAACAATAAGGGAGTTCCCTATTGTCGTTCCCGTTACGAAAACAATGGGCTACCTAACGGTTTCAGATGTACAATTAAATGTAGGGACTCGTTCTTCTGCCAAACCACACGCTCTTCCCAGCCTAATATTCCCCGCGGACTACAATCCGCAGATATTTAAGACCAAAGTGTACGGGTTCCTCCTCTCCCCTTCTCCCTGTATAACTTCGGCCCGTGTTGTGTTTTGACTCCTTTTAACAATCCTTTGAGTAGTAGCAATCAAACGCGCGCGCGCAAATTTAAAAAAAAAATTAAAGATCTCGACCCAAAATAAAAGATCTCCTTCGTCCAACTCGCCATCATATCGCTAAATTGGTTTCGGTCTGTATGGACCACTGGTCGATGCTCTCAACAACAAATTGTTAATTTTCGCAAGACATTCGTCAAATTGTCGATTCATAACACGCAGTTGCAGCAACACACCTGAGAGGGAGACCTTAGGACATTTCATTTGTGATGCCCGGCACTGGTTGGAGCCATACAGCAAACGCTCGGTAGACCCTTCATCAGTTTACGAAATCTCTGCAAAGGACACATCTTAATGAAATAGTGTCCTTCTTAAATTCCCCTGAGTGGGCATAGAAATATTTCTTATTCTCTCCGAATCATTACTTCTACTTACCCAATAGACTATAAGTAAGTTTTCTTTCGCATTTTTATAGAAAGTTCGGGAATGGTAACATGTGCCTGAAACGGAAGTAAGCAGCAACAATGGAAAATCAGAGCGCGCAGAACTTTTGAATGGCAATATGCAAAGTTGTTGAATAATGAAGAAAACAATATTGTTGGACATTCAGAAGGAAAGTCAAAAAAGAACAAAAACCTTCCACATACGAAATCGTGATTTTCGCTTCAACTACACAAATTTACCTGAAGAAATATTCCACATACGCCAGAGAATATCTTTAATAGTTCAACTAGGCTGTTTGCCAAAGACAAATCAAAGGTTATGATAATTTCCAGAACGGCAAATCTTTAATGCACACTGGATTTTAGACGACTTCGATTGAAGCTGATGGAGCTGTTTAAGCATGGTGGAGTTTTTTTCACGAGTGATGGAAGGAGTAAAGCCAAGCTATGTGTGGGGTATTAGCAAATACGGACGAGGTTGTACCAGTACAATAACACGCGCTCAGACGGCATCAGCAGCAATTGCACATCACGCGACAGGACGAACGGTCTTAGCCGACTAGATGGCCAATCACACAAAGTAAGCACTGGGAACAAAAAGTTATAAACAACACGCACGCGCGTATTGGCCGACGACCTACAGATACACGCTCAAACAGACGAGACAACAGACACACAAACAGACGTCAGTCGTCAAAATCAAGCCTATGCGAGCGCTCAATTATATGAGCGTTAAACTATTTTAATTAAACAAAGATATACAGAACTCCTAACGGTTCTATGTAAATTAAAAGTGTTTCGATTGTAGTTTGAAAGATCATTTTCCTACATTTGTTCCAACTCCTATCGGTGTCTTTTTGTCTGCGAAAATATCAAGACAAAGTGACACCAGGCAAAGTGTTCTTTATGAAGGTCTGAACTTCTGACCTCTAACAGATCTGAAGCTGAGCTAAGACCATGGCTCATTGTTCCTCAGAGTGATTACCTACCTTGACGCAGTTCTGGGCTGGGAACGGTAGAGGACTACTGAATGTGAACTGGTCATTTTCTTGGGCCTTAATCGGAAACCAGGAGATAATCAATACTCCACTCCCACCCTCCAAAAACTCCCCGTTTTACCCCTCCAACAACAACTTTCCCGCATCCGTTGGGCCGGATCAAGGTGTTATGCTACTCGTGGCGATAATCGATCAGACTGGAGGCCCAGTCGAGAATGCCTGCATCCGCAAACCTGGCTGTTAGAGATCAGCTCTTTACAGGCCGACCATCTTCCCGTTCCTTTACTCGTGGGACTCAAAATTAATTCTGCAAGTAAAAATCGATACAAAACAAAAGAAATAAAAAAGAACAAAAATCCTAAACGGAAATTGTAGACTAGGTTAGAAAAGGCTCCAATAAGCCAAAACTGCCTCCGAGCATAGATGCGTCAGTTTCCCGATAACCGTCCAGTTCGGACCAAACGCAACAGGTCCTTGGAAGATAAGTCCACCCCTACCTCCTTAAAACTACAAGTATCTCACTACTTCGGACACTTTTCCAACCTCTACCCAGGCGAGGCAGCATAGCGATGTACTAAGGAACCAGATCATTGCGGCTATTGCAGATAGTATCTTTACAAATAGCCAGGCTGCAATCAAAACGCTTGAATCGTTCTCTCCAAACTCTAATTTAGTAATAGACTGCCTCCCATCGCTGCTGGGTTTCAGACCATAGAGACATCCCGGGGAACTGCAAAGCTGATGAACTCGAAAAACATGCGACTAGACTGAGAGTTGATGAACTCTCTTGTAATATGCTCGTAATATAATAAATAATCTAGTTAGAAGGAAAACCAATGCCTGATAATCAACAGGCATCACCTCTCAAATCTCAAAACAGATCTGGCCTCATCTTGAGATTACATACGTAGTCTGGTATCCCCAAAGAGATCCAAAATCAGCACTGCAGTGGCGCATAGTCACTGAACACTGCCTATTAGGCCTTCATGCAAAGCGACTAGCCCTATTCTCAAACGACTTTAGCAGGAGCTGCCTAGACGAAGAGGAAGAATAAAGCATTCAACACCTCATATGTATTACGCTGACGGGAAAAACTTGATATTTATACCGCTTGGTAATATGCTGGTTTAGAATGCTTCAGCACGCAGTGTACTGCTAAAAGTACTGGCGATTTATCTAGACTCCCCTGCCTGCATTTGGTCTTCGCTCCTTTTCACATACTGTTGTCTTCATTAATTCAAAACAATCGATTTGCATTTTCACCTCATCTGCCAAGTACAGTGTTAATTATCTCCGAGTCAGAAAGGACCAACGGGCACATGCCTGCCTTTAAAATTTCAATAGATGTGCCTTGAGAGTGAACCAAATCAGGCGCTCGTTCACCACATCATTTCGAATTTCACTGCAAGTTCCCATAACCACAGCATATCTGACGTGTTCAATGCACCGTGCATGTTGATCAAATTATTGCTGATGTTTCAGCTGAAGAAAATCGAACTCCCTATTACGGAGAACTGCTGAACCATCAAACAGCTTGTTATCTTCAGATCCATTGTCATACATCTGCCACAAGAGCAGGGTTATTTTCAATTTTAGCTAAGCACTACATTCCATCATGTGTGAGCTCCATCCTGCTCAGTTCTCCTGCCGTGAATTGGAATCAATTTGCCGTGGTGTGCTATCACCGCTCATTTATTTGCCAATATCCTTTGAGCAAGTCAAAATTGGAGTTCAAATCGCTGGGAGCGATGAAGTTAGAGTATTCGAAATATTTATTGATTTCGTTCTTTTCTCTTCCACCGCTCCGATAGCCTCTGCATGCAACTCAACTGCAACTGGATTAGAGTGTGAGGGGAATTCATACTCGTATCTGTTTTCTATGCAGAAGTCGGGTCAGGTAGCGTGTTCCTTTGGACATTTATGAACTTCTCATCTCTTTCTGTCCTGGCTCCTAACGTCAAGTGGGGCTTCTTAAGTCTTTTCCTGTGCATGTTGGGGGGTTATGGATTCTACTGCAATCACTCATGCAAGTTCTGAGTATAGGGGTTGACCGAGTTACTCACTACTCCTGTTCATGTCACAAAATCATATCACTCTTCAATGACAGCCCCACGGGTTAGCAAAGTTGCCCTTGATCTCAAACGCATTTTCCACTTCCTCAGTGTGAGTCACACTGCAGTACTTCCCTGCATTCGATACAAACAATTCATCGAATGTTCCGAACACGACGATCACTACGATCACGATCAGCGGACGTATGAACTACTCGCTCTACTGACTGACACACATTTAGGGGTGGGGGATGTTTCAATGAAAGCGGTTGAAATTTTCTCACTCGACCGCAGATCGATTATCGATCAATCAACTGTTCACATCGATCGAACAAAAATACACGATCAATTTGTGCAGTTTTCAGTTTGAACACTGCCCAGAAGACACTCACTTCAGCAACGTCGTGAGTATGTATTCCTTTGCAAGTTGATGAAGCTTTGTTCGGTGGTATTGAGGAAGCAATCATCTTTAGGATCCACACGTGTGCCGCTTTTCAAGATCAACAGAATTTTTTTGGGTTATCTATTGGCACAGAGCAAATGTATTCCCTGACGATGCACACGGATCGCGCTTTTACACTTCAGAATTGAAAATTTAATGCAGTAAGAGCAGCGGAAACAGAACGGTTTCGATGAGATCATTGGCATTTTGAACCATAACAAGAGAATTATAAATTACCCGGGAGAAGTTATTTGGGAGCCATAACAAAAAGAGCCCCGGTCTTGGGATTCCTTCAGGTTTCGTTTATGTTTAAGTCTTGTTTAGGACAAAAGTCTTCTCTTAACAATTTGAAGTCCGTACTCTATTTGGGTTGGCATATGACCGTTTACCTGGCTGGCATAGTATTTGTTTGATTTTTCCGGTTTTTTTTTTATTTGATCATTTAAAGTTTGCCGCTTTTAATACATTTTCTACAGCGTAGTGGGCTGACAACATTGTACATGTCTCCCAACCTCGTTTAAAATTCAGGATGATGACCGATTCTATAATTGCAAGTTATCCAAAGAGGTCGCTCTTTAAGTTTAGAACTTAAGAGATCAAGTGAAATTCGCTCTACCTTTCTTTAATGATGTAGAGGTGATGTTGAAGCGAACATCAGGACTATGCAGCCTCTAATTTCAGATATTTCACCTATCATCTTTGTTGGGTACCTCGACAGTCAGTTTGTTAAAATCTTAAGTTGGTGATTTGAGCTTTCTATAACACGTTCCGAAGTTTAGAGGAGCTGCTCGAACCTTCAAATGCAGCATATATGTAGGTAAATTGCTTGGTAGTCTGAGTCCCTCTCAAAAAGGTATCGCAGGCATATTTCAACGAATTTGAAAGCATATCATCCCCACCCGACACCACAAGTGCAAGTTTTCTGTTCGAAACATAGCTGCCGTTTTTATGGTTTATCTGCCTCCAGCTTGCTTGAATATGATTATTTTCCAATTTGCTAAACTTGACGATAAGTTCCGAATTTAAGGGTGGAATCACTTAACCTGTGAGTACATTGTTTTGAGGTGACCGATTCTGAGAGGAGAACAATGTCGTCTACAAACGTGAGTGCCGATATTAAGATGCCACTTCTCTCGATCCCAATCAGCTATGTCAATAAATTTTAAATAAATAAATGTCTACTCAGCACTCATCATCGATGGCTGTGTGACTCCTGTTCGCCTCCATCACAGACATGGGCTACATCATTTTCATATCCAATCAGTCGCAAAAGTGAGTATATGTGTGCAGCATGAATTTCGTCACATTTCGGGTTGTGATCTGTTGTGCCTACAGTTTTTGAGATATCCTCCATATCTCTTTTTTTACTTACATCACTACTGTTTACTTTTTGTTAAGAAGACAGAAACATTTGCTTCACTTTTGCCATTGACTGCAAAGGTTTGAATACATTTACGGCATTAGAGCTGAGACGAGATGCGGTATCTGTACAGCTTGTACAAAAGAGTTTTTCTTGCTAAACTGTCAAAAGCTGTTTATGCTCTTTATGTTTCCGCTTATAAATTTCTGCTATATTGAGTTGACGGTTTGCTATTTTCTCACTGCAGAATTGAATGTTACAGCAACCGAGTGGCCATTCAGTGGTCAGCTGGTCGAGAAGTTTAACATTAAGACGACCACTAAGCAACATCTATGTGGACACTATTTACAAAATTAAGCTGGTCAATTTTTGGTTCGATTCTTTCTACGACAAGCATTTTCCAATGCTCAAAGAGCCTTGCCTTTAGGAGCCAAGTACAAATCCGTACAAATAAAATATGAGATGACGTTTCAGTGAGACTGGGAGCGTGCCATACGCAGTGAATCAGAAAACACCCTGAACTAATTAAGAAGCTATCTAATGATGGTGGCTAGTACACGACATCATATGCGTTTATTTCAATTGGAGATTTGTAGGGCGACAAGAATTTTGTGACCTATACTTGGTCATTGCTGAATGATAACAGAATTGGATGGAGGAATTAACTACCCTTCATTACCATGAATCCTGTCTATCTCACATACTCACATATATCGGATAACACAAATCATAAAGACTAACCACCACAGTCCATAAATCAATCAACTACCACAGTTCACCTATGGGCACCTTAGTTGATAGCCCCAGAATGTTGATTGAAAGTGGAATGAGCTGACTGTGATGATTCTTTTTTATTTTCTTAAATTATTTATTTCAAAAAGTCATTACAAATATCAAAGGCATACTTGTGCAGAAGAAAATTTCTAGAACAATGAAAACCAAGTAACGGAATGTAACGTGAAAAGGTAGAATTTGAGCAGTGACACGTTCACCACACACCTAGCGGTGATGTCGGCATCTATACATCAGAATAGGCACCATAATTCCGAAGACCATTTCCGAAAGAGGAGTTGTTGTGCACGGTGCTGTAATGAAGATAGATTGTAACGTTATACCAAAATGAGTCAACTACCACAATTAAATTGTCCACGACAGGGTTCGATCACTGGATTTAGACGAATGGAACACAAAAATGTACTTGTCCTTTCCACGAATTTATTCAAACAACACTGGCTTACTTCTTAAACCTTACTACACTTAAAGTGTGACTATTACTAGAAGACTTTATACAAAATCCCAAACCGTACTGCTCACATTTTTAAAAACTGAAGTGTCTTGGTCTGGATCTCTTTGTCTGGAAGCTGGTCCGTTCTTTATACCTTCCAACATACCCTACAGATTATACTGTCGCTATCTTTCTATGAATTACACTTGTACATAATTCCATGTACCCTGGTATTATGTTGATGATCTTGTACAACAACCCCATTTCGGGGACGGTCTACGGGAGGTATAAATGGCAACATCAGCTGGTGGTTAGTGTTCATGATTCATCATGATAGTAGCTTACTTCCTTAACAATTCTAAGTTAAAGGTTCAGTATGCAGAGCCTCTGATAATGACAAGGAATAATTCAATAAAATTTCGCAATCAAAGTCTGTTTTATGTACAAACAGATTTCGATTCTTCGACCGTGGACTTGCATGCCATTCATTTCAACGTCCTATAAAGGACCCAGCAGATTCCCGGAAATACCACAACAGACCAACGCTCCACTCTAAGTCATTAGCTTCCACCACACGTCTCAATCAAAGGCAGCAGCGGTTTCATTTGAAACAATTCTCTCGTCCATAGTCTCGCCCAATTATCGTCCGTTCGGCTGTGCAGACATTATATAGCCCCCTGCTGCACAGGCAATCATCGACCGAACTTCCACGTCAGCCCGGAACAGTTTGTCAAATTGTCAACAGAATATTTTAAATCGAGCCGATTGAGTACGTGCTGTAGCCGAATGGCTTTCATCAGTTCCCAATCGATTGCGTGAATATCCGCCTTCGACCTCAATTACCCTCGCCGAACGCAGCGCACAGGGCAAATCCACGCGAACGTGACATCCAGTAGTTGTTGTTCCTGCGGGAAATCGGGATACATTCGCAATTGCTATGAACTTCGGTTTACATCGTTTCGACGGCAGATGGGATGGCCCAATTGACTGAATGACTGCGTTCGACCTCTCAATCACATGTGTAAAGTTCACATTCCTTGTACTTCCGCTGTGCATGACTCTCGTGACACTTCGCTCCTGTCTCGTCCCAACAAGCCGCTGGCACTCACTGAATCCGACAAATACATCGCCATGGACCCTGAAGTCTAATTTATAATAACCACGGCATTGTGCGTTCGTCATGTTTCGAACAAGAATAAAAGGTCGCGTCTAGAATCAGCCATGGCCAACCAACTCGTTAGCAAAAGCCAGAGCAACGCGTCGCCATTTTTCAATTTTTGGTTGTCATAAAACTTTTAACGCGTTCTACAATTTTAATGGTTTTTCGGCACGAATGCGGTACCAAGCGGCACCCGAGCGAAATTCGCGTTCAAAGGAACGACGCGTCTGGCAATGTTCCTGGGATCGAACACGAGACGCTCTTCGGCACGCCTTGAATGAAGAACGCCTTCAGCGTGTGCGCATCCTTTACTTGATGACATTTATTGGGTCTGAAGGTCTCTGCCGTCGCTCTCGTGGCAGTGTTGGTGTGATCAAACTAATTTCTTTCGATTCAAAGCGATGTCAAAATATTGCCTTCGCCGTGTTTATTATGAGAGATCGAGTTGTGTAGATGGTCCAAAAATAAACCTCAAAAGCTGCTCGCGGCTGACGCATGCACATGTGTGCGGCTGTGTGAGTGCTGCTCGCCGCGTCGTATTGATGTGTGAGCGGGAAATTATGAAAATGTGAGAATTTTCTTCTCTTCACAACTTTGATTGACGAGTGAAAAAAGGTGCCGGTTCGTGTGTTGGAGAGCCGTCAGTCGGGAAGCGATCTCTAATGATAGCTGTCAGTGGAGAAATGATGGACTCTAATAAAAGGCTGTCGGCATTTCTGGCAGGAACATTTTACAGAGCGAGACGATGGCTTGCTTGTAGTTAATTGAATGCGATTCATTGTGAGTCGTTTGATGCGAAGTGGTTGCACAAGGGATGGACCGACCTTGTGTGGAGATGAAACACGACACGGGCGGGGAGTGGGTGTGGCATGACCATGGTTAGGGGTGAGCACATTCTGTCCGTCACACAGCTAGGTGTGTACTCATATGCATTGCTGATGACATGGAACTACTTGCTGCATTGGTTCACTCGACTGGTATCGGGCAATATCAAAGAGGGACATGAACATAGTGCTCTTTATAATAGCCTCAACTTCATGAGGGGATATAAATTCTCTGTGTTTACGAGCATATGAATCAAAAATATGGCTGCGTTAGTTGCTGGCCCTTTTAAAATCGTTGGAGTAGTCATTCAGAAGAGTTAACAAGAAACTGGATGTCAAAGAATGCAATGCAAGTGTACAGGCGTATTGTCTGTTAGTGAAGAAAATAAAAACTCGGTTCACTCGCAGAAGATAACCACAGACGAGCAATTCTTCTGTGTGAAGTCCTGGAATCTTGCCTTGGACACACTGCCATTAAATTGGGACGAAAACGTTGAGACGGTCTTCAACAAACTATTTTTTCTCTGCATTTACAATGTGTCGCATGTGGGTTAGGTAGGTGGGTGGATGCCTGCAAACCATGTAACTCTTACTGGACATGGGTCCAGTGCACTGCTTGCGGAGAAGTCTCGTTTTACACCCTCTCAGTACCAGTGACCGCATTTACTCCTTCATCGTCGCAGACTGTGGACATTATGCCGTGGACGAATCCCATTTTCGTTTCGTGGTACTTCAGATGATCATGGCCAGTTAGTGCTACGACTACCATCGCTAGCAAACTTTTGTCGCTTTTTGTACTGCCTAACTTGGGCCAGGGCATCCGAGTGGTCTAGACAGTCCGACCTTCTGTTTGATCTCTGTGATCCAATTACTTCTTGACATCTGCAAGGCTGCCTTCGATGCGGCGACATCGGCCCATTTTCTGAGAAATACATTTACAGATCAATTGCCGGCGCGGGTGCCAACATACTGTTATCGAGTGATGCTGAGGACATTGACTGATGCCACTTGATATCATTCTGCAAGCGTCCCTTACTGAGGCCTCCGCTTCTGATAGAGCAGTGTAGCACTTCTTTATAATTCAGCTAGTGGGAGGGAGAATGCGGGAGAATCTTTGAAGAATCAACGTCTTGGCCAAAGTTTCCATTATATGCAGTTACAGCTTTAATGTAGTGAAGCACAAACCCAAAGACAGCACACAATGAAATGGCATCGCGCAGATGAAATGGCAGATGGCCCTTCACACCCAGATTATCCGATATTTTGCAACCTCTCGACGAACTGCTTAAGAAGGATCGGGCATACGCATGGGTTTCGGTGCAGGGTCACGCATTTCTCCAGATCAAACAAATTCTCACCAGCGAACCGGTATTAGCAATATACGACAGCAACCAGGAAACTACAAAACATATTGGAGCCGTCATTCGCCAACGCCAACAGGACAGTAAGTTAAAGCCGATTTATTGCGCTTCCAGACGTTTACCGACTGCGAAAAACGTTACGCCCAAAAAGGAAAGGAAGCCTAAGCACTCACCTGGGCTTGTGAGCGACTTCAAGATTTCGTTATCGGCATCAAAATTCAACTTGAACCAAGAGTGTGGACAACTTGACCCCTCGTCTACAACGATCAGTCCATTTAAGGACCTGATTGCAGCAGACGAATTAAGCAGGCTGCCCTTGCATGTAAGCACCAACAACAACTGGAGGGAAACCTTTTTGGCTTGTCAGTCAAGTGATTACACACCTCCCGGCGACGGATGATAAGATAGAAGAATTATGGCCAGAACACGCTAAGAGCGAGTGGCCAGGAAAAAATGGTTTACCCAAAATTCTGCGGAACTATTATGCTGTGCAAAACGAAATTGCTGACGAGACCGGTTTACTGATGAGAGGCTGTCGCCTAATTATACCTGCATCTATGCGACAGGACGTGCTTGTAAGACTTCATGCGGATCATCAAGGGGTAGCCAAGTGTCGGGCCAGGGCCCGTGAATCTGTCTGGTGGCCGGATCTTTCAGCTGAAACTGCTGAGACGGATGTATCAAAGAGACATGTGGAGTTCGAGAGAAACTAATGCCTTCGGGTAGCTATGGATCTTTTTAAATGACAAGGGCGCTGGTACTTGATAATCTCTGATTTCTTTTCTAGATATTGCGAAGTCGCTTAACTTGAAAGGCTGACTTCAGCAGCGGTCATCAACCATTGCAAGTCCATTTTTGAGCGGCATGGGGTGCTCGAATTGGTAAGAAGTAACAGCGGTACACAATTCCAACCCATTCAGACTTCAGAGTTCTCCAAGTCCGCTAGGGACGAGGGATTTGGACACATCACATGCAGTTCCAATTTTGCGCAAAGTAAGGCTCCATCGAGGCTGCACTAAAAATCGTGAAATTACAGCTTAAAAAGACACCGATGCCACAAGGCATTGTTGGAGTATCGTGCGAGACCCCTATCCAACGGTTACGGCCCAGCGGAGCTTTTGATGGGCCGTCGAATCAGGTCATATCGAAAACGGGCGACTACAACGAAGGTACAAGTAAGAAACGGAAGGGAATGCAGAAGCAAATGCGGAATTACAACCGAAGAAACAAAGTAGTGCAGCGCGATGAACTGGCTCCAGGAGAATTGGTTTGGGTTCATAACAAACGGGTTAAGGTTACAGTCCGTGAGAAAAGCAGACACCCTCGTTTTTAAATCGTCGACACTCCCACAGGAAAACTTAAACTCCATAGTTTTCATCTTATACGAACTTATCGTGCTGAAGACATTAAGGGAGGATCTGTGTTCGATGAAGGGGTGTCACTTATGTGTCATCGCCAACATCCGACGTGGAATTCTCATCAGCACATCCGTCCCCCGCCCCTAAGTACGGCAACACCATCTTCAGAGTCATCTTCTGTACGTCTGCTGACACACTGTGTTGGATGACACTGGTCACACACACCTACCCCAAACGCCTATACTAATGTACACATAACGCCTATGAAATTAACAGTTCTAATCACGCCACTTGTAACTGTTACCTTTTCACAAATAAATAAGTCACATCGGACCGCTCGAGGAGTCCTAATTGTGATGCGAAGAATAACACAGAAGGCAATTCGGGAATGACCTTCACTCGAAGAGCCTTCGTGGATATCCCTTCTATGACCTTCGTAGTCCCAGTTCTGCAGTCTGGCACAGAAGCATGGGCACTAACTAAATCAGACGCAGATATTCGTAGTCGCTGCGAAAAGAAAAGCACTTCGTATAATCTTTGTTTCCGTATGTGTTGCTGCTGAATGGAGGAGGAGCGACATAGATCGTGTCAAACGAGTTCGAGTCTCTCGTGTATGATGCCATGGAGGCAAATGTTTCGGCCCGGAAAGTCTTCGACAACCCGTTAAAAGAAGATCACACCTCTGGTGGTGTGGACAGCTGGAAAGGGACTTTTATCAGCTGAACATGCGTGGCTGGAAACAAATGACACAAGACCGCTCCGGATGGTGAAGCATGTTGGTTGAGACGCAGGACCGCTGTCGGTTTTTCGCATATACATTGAACTGGGCCACGACGTCTTCACGACACTAAACCCTTCGACAGCCTTGACTGTCTCCAGCCCACAGACAGCTGAGCACCCAGTGACTGGCTTAAGATTGAGACATACAACATCAGCAATGTTCTCCCGGGATGTAGATATCATTTTGATCTCAACATTCCGGGAAGCGGTCGTCGCTCGTCCACTATCTCCACGTGGTATGACACCAAACTAACGAAGTTCATGTCATCTCTTGTTTGCAAATGAATCGTTCCACTGCCGAGCAACTTGTAAACAAGTGAACACCACTCACCGACCGTTAAGGAAGTTCAGTCAATTAAAAAAGTTACTGTCCTCATAGTTGCCCCAGCAATACGATTACCCTGATGGTTATAAAATTCCAATTTGTATAACCTAATCAAAAGTTAATAACAAAATCCCTTTCTACTAACTTGCGGCAGCCACAGTAGCAGCAGCGCCTTCGGCGATGGCTGCTGAGGATGAATTAAGCTAATTATGTCGAATGGACTGGTATAATCATTTACAACGAATCTCCTTGTCATTTATCATCCGAGAAATAACCCGAAACGAAATCACCATAAAAGGAAAACTTCCTTACAAATTAATTAGTTTGCCCAAAGTCCTTGGGTCGTCTTGGTTTTGCGTGCACCCCTCGCAATGTCCAGTTGACAAAGTGCCACTCGGTATTAGTGACACAATCTTCGAATACCTCTCTCTCTCTCTCTCTGTCTGGCTGTGCTAAAGGAAAGAAATTACGAACAATAAACCAAAGTTAGTAGCAGACTTGGTGCGCTTCATTCCCTCAACAAGTCCGGAGGATGTATTTCGCTTCAAAGTGGATACAGTGGCCAAGACAGACGAAAAAGTTTCCTCATTAAGCAGCGCAAAATGTACGAATTCCGCTTGTCATCTCCCTCTGGCCACTGGCCGGCTGGACGTGTACGAACACCAAACTTTAAGGATGAATGTCCTAACTCGTGGTAGCAATGCCCTTTGACAAACGAATCAAACACACACAACCGTGTAGTGCTCGCGAAATGGAAATGAAGTGAAATATGCGAAACGAAGTGGAATACTCCTCAAAGTCCTGCACCCAACCCCCACCCAGGAAACTCCACTACTAAACAATAAATCCGACGAAAGAGCCGAATCACATTCAGGGTTTTAATTTGAAAACTTTTTCGCAACTCTCACCAGCAACCAACAACCGGGAGCCGCCACCGCTGCCCCCAGGATCAAGATAACTCAAACCAAAGTCTCATAAATAAACCATGAGCTGTGTAGTTTTTGATTTGAGTGCCCAGATTGGCGAAAGGCCATTAATTCGAGGACGAGGACGTATGCTAGCACAACGGACATGTGGTCGGGTGTTGACAATCCCAGTCGCATGGGTGGCTCTTGCAAATGCTCTCAAAATATTGATTTTCAATCTTGTCTTAAGAAAGAGCCAATCAGCTGGGATTAGGTCAATATTGACACTGTGGCTATTATCACCTACATCGCCCCAACACCCTGATGGCATGTAAGCATTCTTGAGCAATGATGGGATAATGTGTAAGGTCACTGAATAAACAAAGAGTAAGATGGATACTCCTTGGACTGGAGAGCCCCGCAAATATTGACTTAATCCTCTTGTAAACGATGATGGTATTAAGATGAAGTTTCAGGTTTCACGGCCGCTCGCACACATGATTCGGTGTCATTTGGTTAACAGAGATAATCAAACAAATTGCCACAAAAAGTGTACAACTGTATGTAGGGCCATCTGCGGCTGGAAACTTGGGGTTCCCAGGTGACCAACGAGGCGTAGTGTTGAGCGGTGCTTGATGTTTGGCTATGGGTTTTTCTTCTTCACTCGTTACACTTGAGTGTCGGTCGGTCTCACGCACAGCCATTGAGGGACATTGTTAGTAGTTTTCTTAAGAAATGAGATGAATGCCATGCGAGACCACTGGGGATTCACATTCTTGGGGGTTAGGTCTGCCTCAAGAAGTAAAAGTGTCTCACCTGCGGATTTATGATCGAAGCCAACGCTGAATTTTATTCAACAAAGCATCTCTGCCCTGTTTGGTGTGTAAGAGACGCCTGCTGAAAGAAATTTGAAATTGAGTTGAGAGGAAAATTAAGCTCATGTATGAAAAAAAAATCCACATACGAAACAGTATTTCTTCGCATCGTGAGGTGCACCATAGAAATAGTCCACATACGCCACAGAAACTTCAATATTTCAATACCGTCGAGTCTCGATAATTCGTATCCCAACGGACCTATCATTTCACACGAACTACCCACATTTACGAATAATCGAGAGTATAGAGAGAAGAAAACGAATTATCGAATTGTATTAATTTTTCCTATTCAAATAGACAACATTTCCCTTCGTATTAAAATGGATGTGCATTTGGATCGAGCGATACCAAAACGCTCAGCCACAGCTTTCTGCTTTCCTCCATTGGCCACGGCACCAATAATGCCTTACTTCCGGCAGACAGATGGGCACTTGTATTTCTTGCAAACTGAGAGCGATGACTTATGTGACAACCGACAGTCAACAATGGCAACAGACAATCGCACAAATGCATAGACAAACTATAACAAAATGACCCGAAGAAAGAATTACGAATTATAGAGATGCGTGACACAAGACATATGAGAGAGTTCCACTCTTGTTTTCCGAGAAAAAAATATACGAATTATCAAAGAAATTGAAACGTATGGGTCTTATTTAAATTCGTGGGACCGAGTCTTTGATACGAAGCGACATACGAATTACCGCGATTCCACTGTACTTCAAGAACTGTTGTGAAATGATTCACATCAATACCACTCTACGCTCAAGTTAGGGAACCACCAGAGGGATTTGGGAATAAGAAAAACGGAATTCAGTTACTTAATTAGCTTCGACTGTAATTTGCTGCAGGCAAAGCAAACAATTTGTCAGGTCATGTTGTAATGATTATATGGGTGGCGCTATATATCGTAGAGGGTGCGTGATACTGTTCTTTCACGAGTGGATTCCACCTACAGTTTCATGCTGACTCCGGAAGGACAAGCTTTTTCTAAACAACTATACTCCTTAAGCATTGTCAGTGACTCGAAAGAGGTGGGACCGTGAAAATAATTGTGGTCGTACCGGGAGTCGATCCTCAGCAGCAGGCTCAAATCAGTATGCACACACACACACAACGCCACGGCTGCCCATGTCATGCGACTTTCACCAATTTTTCAGGTAATTTTATAAATATTTCATTTCCAGAACGGATCTATGTTAACATCCCATGTGTAAGGATCAAGGACGAAGGGTGGAAGAAGTATTGGTGGCCATGGTGACTAAAGAGGTATTGGAGCAACCCGATGTTCAAGTTTGATATCCAGGTCGGAGCACTCCGCCAAATCAGTAACTGTGCCAAAGCCCATGAAGTTGCCAGGCGATGCCACATAGCACTAATACATTTTCTTGGTACCCTTCCCACAGCAACCTGCCTAATAAAAATCGACGCCATTAGGCTAACAAATCTTGATTGGTCAGGAGGGAAATTTGGCAAACACGTTAAGTCTACTTACTCTAAGTAGTCTAGCAGTTTAGACTGTCAGTGGTGCCACAGGAGTTCAATGTGCCATTGGTAAACATGCCTGATGGGGAGAAGGAGACAGTACAACGCCTCCCATTATCATGCATGCCTTAGGTAAAGGTCAGTGGTTAGCTGCTTCAACTTTGTTGACCAGTAGCTGCGCCGGCCAGGTAGTGACAGCCAACCAAACAGAGGAGGTACCTACCACGATGGATAATACCATCGTCCTTCAAGAGAAAGTGGGTGACGCTTTCCTTAATCAAGAGCACACGCACTTGTGTCTAAGCAGTGAGGCGTGTGCACTTGATAGAGGATATAAAGAGAGGGTTGAGCCCCAGATTCATGCATTCAGTGATTAGAAAGCGATAAGACCCGCACACCCTATGTTACAATCCACCTTATCAAAAATAATCATTTTATCCTTCTATTACTTGACGAAAACAAAACACTATTATTCGATATATCTCTCTCGCCTTATGCTTTCTCCTGCTACTTCCCATGATGTCTTTTCAACGACTGCCTACTACGATCGTTCGTCGATCATATTGTGAGATGGTGATGTGTAGTTAGGGTTTTTGACTTGTGTGCTTATTGCAGAGAGCAGCTATTCTCTACGGCGCTATTGAACAACTAGTAAGTTTCAACGGATTCCTCAAGAATGATAGTGCGCCGCACAGTGGTTCAAAAGCGGAAATAAATGCCAAAAATGAAATTTGTCATATGGAGTTGTAACTGACCTATCTTTTCCCAAAGTTCTATCATATTACGTCAAGAGATATGTAAGACACAGCGCTCTGAAGTTACACTATCTTTAAGTTTGAATTTCATGTATTTTCTCTCAGTAACTGGTTGTTATGAAAAATGGCTTTGTTATAACTGTTTCTACAAAACCAATTTCTGCAATAAATACTATCTTATCTAAGCTTAAAAAGAAATGTGCATGTCTTAGCTGGGTTAGACCAGCTGTCCTAGAATCAATATTGCATTATTTTTTCCCTTGGGCTACAGTCTTAGCTCCACAAAGCCCCAACGAATGGTTAGCAATTTAAGAAAGCCACTGTATTCAGCTAACTATTCTATAAAGAATTGTAACCGCCCTGACCCGCCGGGGCACACATTTTTACAAATTTATTTCGATATATCGGTTTTTACAAACATGGTTTTGACTTTAGTCATGTTACAAAAGTTATAACTTCTTGTCTAATAATAGTTCGAAAGAATGCAACTAGGAACTTTTAGAAGAAATTTAAGTCTTTCACCTAAAAAAAAATCAATTGAATTCATAGACGGAGCTCTGAGATATTCAATTTCTTCTTATAATCTAATATTGTCTTAGTAAAACAAGCTTTTCCAGTGAGTGTGTTTTAGTGTTTATTGGACTGTAAAAAAAGTTCCAAGAGGCTGCAAGACGAGACCTAGTTTTTCAGAAAGCTTGCTATTAATGTTACAAAAATCACTCTTGTCGCCAGAGTCCTATAAGTGTAGAAATAAGTTGACCTGAGCTACAAAAAATGTCAATTGGACCCGGTAACCGATGCTGTAGACAGTGCCAAGAAATCTTTTCGAGGTTCAAAAGAGAGAGTATAATTTCTTTTTACTTGAGTTTACTCCGTTAATGAATAATCCGTTTCCCACCCATTTTAGAGCCATGAAAAAGTCCCAAAATTCATTAAGATCGGCCCACGAGTTCAGAAGTTACATATTTATTTTCGAGCTGCTATAGAAAGCAAACCACTGTGGGTCGTCCTTGCAGCTTCAGTGCTTTGCTCAAATCGTCAGATGCTTCTCCGTTAAGGGGGCTAATGTTTTAAAAATCGGGCCTTCAATACTGCGATTGCAGCCATCGTCCATGCTTCCCTCAGCCGAGTTCCTCCATGCACTAAAAAACAGATCAACTCTTCCTCCCGAGCTGCTCTAAGGATTTAAGACGACAGCCATATTGTCAAAATAAATTACCTGAATATCCAGTATGGGCTATGGCACTGCTACCTGTTTGGACCTGTTTTTTTAATTTTATTTTTCAAATCTATCATCATTTATGCTACAGCATGATCCTCCTTAGAGTCTACATCTGCTTCTTCGCACAAGGACGCGTTTGACTCCATACAAGTCATCCACATTGTTCCATCAGCCCCTTTGCCATACAGTTAGTGTCCACATTCATTCAAAAGTTCCGACTAAACAAACAATGAGCACCACGCTTTCAAATGAATTTAAATTGACACAATTTGATTTCAATTTCAGTTTAAATGACGAACTCTCAAACAATGAGAAACAACGAACACTTAACCGCCTTATCGTCTGATATCCCCTCGTTAATTAAATTGGTCCCCATCTCCATCTTGCGATTCAACGTCCGAACAACCGAACTGACTGCATTCGCAGTGCCGGATCCTGTCGCTGTCGGAA
Organism: Eristalis tenax; assembly: GCA_905231855.2. Taxonomy (NCBI): domain Eukaryota; kingdom Metazoa; phylum Arthropoda; class Insecta; order Diptera; family Syrphidae; genus Eristalis; species Eristalis tenax. Next base: position 39,646,689 of record HG993128.1, on the reverse strand, counting down.
CCTCTTTGTGAGCAAAAATCAAATAAAATCCACTCAACGAAACTTTCAAGATCTACGTCCCCGTTCGTTTCATCAGTTTGGCCGGTTGTCCTTCGCTTTGCACTTTCATGGTTCTTTAAAAGCAAACATTAAGAGTTCCCCGAAACTGAAAACATTTGTGAACGAATCAGGGATAATTGCTGGATAAAATTCAATCATTGTGACTTTTTGAAATAATCCTTCGACAAGTCGTGACCACCCATGTCGGACCAAGCAGACATCATCGCGATCTCGTCGTCGATGCGATACTTTGACAGGGACGTGGCCAAAAACAAAAGACAACAGCCAACAGAAAGACACAAAGTGGAATGGGCGACGATAATGTTGAACCGCTTCAAGTTAACTTTCAATTAAGTGGGATATTGTAAAAGTTGGTCGTCACTTCAGGGAATCGGCGAAGTTTCAAAGCTTCGTCGTCGTTCCGCTGAAAATAGATTGCATTTAACGATGCCATGGAATTGAGTCGCATTTTGTTATCGATTAAACTGGGAATACAGTCGGGAAGTGATTTATTGACGCTCGAGTGTCTAGACGGGAGCGAGTGGGACGGAAACCAATTCCAGACTCGAGTGGAAGTTGGCGCTTGGTCGTCCAGTTGCCATGAATGACCTCATTGTGTTGTGCGGGGCGGTTGTCGAGATATGCGCTTGCTGCTACCCAGACGGGATGCGGTCCGAGGATGTGTGTACATTCGCATGAGTGGAGCGAGTGTGTGTAGGAACAAGTGGACACATGTATGTGCCTCGGGAACATTGGACGATAAAGGCGTCATTGAATGCTAAACTGTGTCTGCGCTTGGAACATCATGTGTGCAGGGAAATTAATTCAAATGAGTGTGCGCTGGGCTCATTAGCTGCATGCATTACATTGTAGCGCACTTCGAACATAACATCCAGAGCAGAGGAGCATGATGCGGGTAAACTGACCTGCCATTCATAACTCCGCTACAATGGAACATCAGCTCTACTAAGATGGACCAGTTTTGCAATTTGCAAGAAAACGGCCAGATAGTAAGGCAGGTAGATCGAATTGTCTTGTAGAGAGATCCCGTCCAGATAAATATAGCAAGTATTGTAGCGCTTGGTACCTGACATTGACTGAGGCGGGAAGGCACATTGCAATGAGGGAGTGTTTTAACGCCGTCGTAGATAGTACAGAGGTAGTGACGGAGCCTCAACGGACACCTGCCAACAGTAGCGGAGATGAGTAGGTGAAGTTGTATCGTACTCGCCATCCTCTGACCAAGAGACCAAGAAATAAACTCACCTGCGTTGACAGTGGCTAATTCAAAATTGACTTTAATTTACTGACTTGCTGTGAACGAGAATCGGTTGTGACACGATATTGAAGATTGAAGATGATTTAGAAAATAGAAGTCGAGAGAGAGAGAGAGAGAGAGAGAGAGAGATAAACACAGAGAGAGCGAGAGAGACAGAGAGAGAGTGAGGGAGGGTGGGAGAGAGGCTTGGGTGGGTGTTGGGGGGGAGGAGATACCAAGCAAGCATATGTAGATTGTAGACGACGATTCCTCCAAGGTAACTGACGTCATACAATGGGCACCTCAGCAAAGTTGACCCGGATGTGGGGGGCAATGGCCAAATGGTGTGCACCAACAACAGGTGGACGTGCTTGTGCTAAACATGTGAAGACTAACGCCTAACCAACCGTCAGCGCAATGTCGGACTGTGGTTCTTCCCCAATTGTACCTTCAACTCGGGAATCTGTTGTGTTGTCAAACTGAATCGAAGAGTATGTTGATTGTTCTTTTTTCTATAAATTTTTATATAAAGGGTGGTTTTTTAAAAGCTATGGGAAAGTTTTTCACAGAAAAACACATAAAATTCAGAAAAATGCATGAAATCTTTATTTGAATTGATAGTACGGTCCATATCATTTAATGATTGATGATTATTTCATGCTAATGCTGACCTTGACTGCGCCTCAAATGGTCCATCCGCTTAGTCCAATTTTGGCATACTCTTTCCAACATTTCGGCCGGTATCTCACGAATCAATGCTTCAATGTTGTCTTCCAATGCGTCAATTGAAGCGGGCTTATCTGTATAGACATGAGCTTTAACACAGCTTCACAAAAAATAGTCTAAAGGCGTTAAATCGTACGATCTAGGCGGCCAATTGACCGGTTCCAAACGTGAAATAAAATGTCCATTGTTGTGCATTCTGTGTGGCATGTGGCACCGTCTTGTTGAAAGCACATGTCATGCAAGTCAAGCTTTGCATTTTGGGCAAAAAAATGTTGGATATCATCTCACGGCAGCGCTCACCATTCACAGTTACGTTACTATTCGCATCATCTTTGAAGAAGTGCAGTCCAATGATGCCACCAGCCCATACACCGCATTGTTAGCTCTTGCAATGCTTCTGGCTGATATTCACTTAAAAATCGACAATTCCGCTTATATACGCACCCATTGAGCCAAAAATGAGCTTCGTCGCTGAACACAATTTTTCGGTAAAAATGAAAATTAACAAAATGATGAACTTTCTTAACAGAGCACGCATTTTGAAAATAAAATTCAATTATTTGCAAGCATTGTTCGTTTGTAAGACGATTCATGGTTAAATTATAGACCAAACTGAAGATGTTTGACAGTGAAACCAAACACGAAACGTGCGTCAGCTGTTTAAACCAGTGTTGCCAAAAAAATGGCTAAAAAATCACCCGTTATAAGGATTTGGGTGGTGTGCTGGTTGAGAGTTTAGGTATAGTAAGTTCTGTATCTATACCCGCGTAGGACGGTTGAATGTCCAGACTGAAGTTCTTTCCAGCTGTTCAGCGATCTTAAGCTGATCGCCGTGTTGGCCGCGGTCTGTCTGCCAATTAGTGCTATCGATGGCGGATTAAGGAGTATGTTTAATGCTTCTATTAATTACAATAATATGAAAAGAATATAATCAAACATGTATTTAAGCGTATAAGTTATCGCCCTGGTTTCCCTGTGAAGACCACACAACATCTCATCGGACGAACATAGTCCAAAATAATCAAAGAACTTTTCCGCCGGACCCAACCTCGTTATCATCTATCACAATACAAATACAGAATGACACGATGGAAATGGGAATGGAGATATCCTATAAAAGAAGAAGCCACCAAAATACGTGGTTGTTAATTCGCCACGGGTCATAGTCGTCGCGTCTGTGCGAGGAAAAATATTGTGTAATAAAATATTTTTTTATTAAATTAAACGCATTAGTTTTTTTTTTATATTTATATATGGGTGGCTACAGCCCGTTGAAGGCCAGGGCTTAGCTTTTCAGCAACCACTCATGTTGTGCGTGCTATTGTTCTCGCACGACTGAAAGGGACCTGCAGTTTTATGCCAACTCCGAACGGCCAAATCTGAGAAGCTTTTTGTAGACAGTTATTACTCTTTGACCATTGACAGTGACTCGAAATAGGTGGGGCCGTGAAAATGTTTTATTTTTGTATTTTCGTACCACGAAACGAACCCAGACAGCGAAATTCAATTGCGTAGGTGTCGACGCACATACCCACAACCCCACGCTCACCATACACTTAATCAAAAAAAATATGAATAAACAGAAGAAAATAATAAATTAAACAAAAATTGGATGGAATACTCCTTGAATAGTGAAAAAAAGTCATACTTCGAGCAGTAAAAATTATCCAGACATAGTATTGTTAGAAAATTAAAAATATTTGAAAAAAAAAAAACAAAGTAACTAATCAAATTTCAAATGTTTATTGAGCGGCAGTTCAGTGCGAGCACAGCTGTCACGTCTCGACGCTCGCCAGTGTTCTACTTCCCCCTTCTTAAAAATAGTCTCCTTCTTCCTTTCTCATCTTCAGTCTGCACCGCATGAAGTTGATTTGCCAGTGACCGTTGCGATCATAAAGTACATTTCATTGTGGCTGTACGTCCAGAAACACATATCTAAGGGTTGATGGTGGCGACCCTTTTCTGTGAACGAGGGGAGTATGGCTAACAGCATCTACCTTCGTCTCAATGCAATTCCTAGAAGTGCCACACGAAATATTTCACATACTTCGCAGAAACTATTTAACTCTTCAAATTATTAGCTTCTGATGGACTCAACATCTTTGTTGTGCAATTGATTAGCTTATAACACTTTCGTGAAAATTAATTACTCAGATTTAAGCAATATTCATTATGAACCTTCGCCTGGTTCTGCACCAGATACACATCCGATTTGGCATTCTGTGGGCATATTCAGTCACCTCACAGGAAAGTGAATGTGCTGTGAGACCCCACAGAATACGCCGCTTTAGACTAGGTTCTTTGCAGACAAACTGTCTTGATTTTCAAGGATGCGGTCTTCTTCTCCAGTGCCCATCAACACAAACAGAACACAAGATCTATGCTTAACATTTTTCTCGTGAGTGTGAAATTAGCTTAATTTCCTGGTAATCAAAGAAATTTTCTGGTAAATGAAGTTCTTCCTTGTGAACAAGCCGTCGTTGAGAAGCTGTCAGTGTTTAAAAATAATTTTCACAGAACCCCGTTTTATCCGCCATTTCTGAAAACTGCTCATTCACTGAAAACTTTGCTCAGTGCCAAGCATCACAAGGAAGAAAAATGTTTACCATCGCGTTGGACGATTAACCTTCAGCATGGAGCTTGATCTCCCCGAACCCACTCTGCTCGACGACAGCAGCTCACGAGCTCATATTACGCACCCATCACCCAATGTCTCAATCTGAAATGGATCTCCTTACGAAATTAACTTCCTCGTAGTCTTCTATGAATTGCGAACAAGTCTATCATCCAGACGATATTCGCCAAATTCAATCAGCACTCTCGAAAGTTTGTCCTCCGCAAACGACTCGCTCGCCCTACACAACCCGACCCCATTTGCAAGCTCCAACCCAACTCCACAAGGGAAGAAAATCAATAGCCTCGTCGAAGTGGAAAAACTGCTCGTTCCCCATTGATTAGTCTCCATTATGCCATGGCTTCGTTAAAGGCTCATTAATTTCCAGTAATACCCATGCTCACACTCCACTGGCAGCACAATACGCAGCAATTTACCGGCTTAATGAATTGCCGGTTTAAATTATTCACTCAGTTAATATTAGTGAGCCGCCAAAATGGTATCCCTTATTGGAAACGCACAGAGGCTCAGGGAGCCGAGGACATATCAGAGTGTTGCGTCGAAAAGAAATCTCGTCATCACATATCTCAGATGAGTAAATAACAACCCGCAGGAGGAGTAAGCAATTTTCCAGGACTTTCGCCACTCCATTAACCTGGACGAGTCATGTCCGCGTAGCTTCGTCCTACGACTGTGTACAATATGACATGTAGTTCGATGGTAAATAAGACTACTCGGATGCCAAGCGATTCCCGGGACATTTCTTGGGAGAAGAAATGCCGCTTCCACGTAGTCTGGTCGTGGAGTCTCCTTCTGCACGTGTGTGTGGCATCCAGACGCAGATCTTTAGTTCAAAGTGTTTCCCCGCATCTCCCTCTTACTCCACTCTAGGTGACAGCAAATCCCCGGTTTCCGTTACCCCCTTCCGTACGTTTCTTGGCCTACTTTGCATCGCCATCAGACGCTTTCAGTTCAAGTGCGGTGCGGCAATAACTGCGACCGAGCATCCTGCATTTGGACGGAGCCCATGTTTATCGCCCAATAAAATTCAGGCACCGTGAGTGATAAAGTTTAACGTCTGCGTGTCTCTTGGCTCACATGGATGTAACCCGTTTAAGGCAGATGCTCAGATTCAACTGCTGTCAGCATGTGAGTTGTGGTTGACAGCCAGGCGCAAACTTTTGCCGAAAAGCGGACAACAATGGCTGGCGATAGTCGAGGAGAAAACTACTCACGTTCATTGTTTAACTAGTTAAATTGGAAAATAACGACAATTAAACAAAATTAAACGGGTGCAACAAACTTCCTCCTTGCTGCAGCCTTCGGCCATTCAGAAAGTTTGAGACACACGGACGGCATGCATGGCCAGCGATTTGTAATTGTGTTACGCTCTCCGGAGGAGATCGTGATTTATACACAACTGAATTCGGAAGCGAGTTGTGATAGTCTACGGAAACTTTCAGGACCATGGCAGCCATAAAGTGGATTCGAATTCGGTCAGCTGCAACCCCAAGGAGGCTTGTTTGTCGGGAACGTGTGCTGCATCAAGTGAGGCGGTGGGGTCAGCTTAATGCAAGTGGATACAATGCAAATGAATTGTCTTGCAGATACGAGTTGCTGTGGGGGCAACCACTTGATATGATTTTATTTTTGAGTTCACTGATTCAGAGCTCTGCTTCCTGGGCTGCACATTGTGTGGGCCGTTTGCCCAGCAGTTTGGGGTGTTTACTCTTATTTGCCATTAATCTTGCAAACAAGTTTTGCACAATTTGTTATTCGATTGAGCTCTGTGTTTGCTGTGGATTTAGTTCATGTTGCCGGCTGGTAAGGAGTCATTGCTTAGACTCTACAAGTCATAAGTGGATTTCTGGGTGCTGCTGTTGGCGGAGGGGACTTTCATTTCTCTTTAGCATGGCTTGTGAGTATAGAGGCAACTCGCTGTTGGTGTGGGGGACTTACATTTGTCTCAAGCAAGGCTTGCCGTATAGAGGCATCTCTCAGTTTTGTTATTGACTTGCTAGAGGTGGTGCGGTGAATTTTAAAATGGGCGTTTGTTCTGCAGTCGATCTTTAATTCAATTCAATTACTCATTAATTCATGTATCGTAAGTGCACGAGTTTTTATTAAAACAAGAACAATATGATTGGGGCTTGATAGCTAGCCGGGCGATGCTGTATCCAAATACCTTGAGTTGATGAGTGATGAGTGATAAGGACTTGCACCAATCGGTTCATCAGTGCTAATGAGTAGAACGAAGATGGTCCTGTGTTTAGCAGTGGGCCAAGGAGTAGTGCGTTTTCTCCTTCTACTGACGATTAATTTTGGGAGTGGATCTGGCCCTCAGCCAGCAATCCTCTCCAGCCGGTCACGATCTTTAGCCAGCGGCCACCAATTACACATGCACGCCAAGTTGCTTGAAATCCTGTTCCACCTTTATGCGCCTTCGGTTTCGTGGGCATCTGGTTTTTGGTTATCCACTGTCACTGTCATTTCGTTAGTTGTCATTCTCGATCTCTGAACATGTGAGTACTTGTATGCCTTTTGTTCGAGTTATAGGCTTTCTTTCCACTCTGCACCTATGTATAGAAATGGACAGCAGACCATCAAGTCAAGCTTAGTTAGGCTTTAAATGCAATAGTACGTACTCGCTCTATTTTGAGATTGAATGGCGCAATGAAGGCCTCAAATGTTGATAAGATTGAAGCAACTTTAATTAACTTTTCCAAACTCCGGAATTATTGAGGGGATAATTGTCATCTCATATGTGCGTTAAAAACAATTAAAATCGGAGGAACAAGATTTGTTCTCAATTCGAGGGATTGTCTGAGTAGCTTCAACCACTCATCAACAACATAAGTCTACTAGGACATCAACAGGCTGTCCTCTGCTAAAGGGGTGTAAGACATAGAGACAATCTGCGGGATATTCGAGGTAAAACCAGTGAAAGAAAGTCACACAGGACATGACCATACAAGTGAGGCATAAAAGTTAAAGTTGAATTGGAACTGTGGCCAAGAATTATTCATAACTGGAAAACAGTAATTTGAAGCGATTGCCACTTGAAGGGGAAAATAAACTTAAAAAGAGCATAAAGGATCTCCCGTCTGGCGGGTTAATCACATGCGTACAATAACTCCTACCTGCCTTTCAAGGGCACCATTCCCTGAAATTCATCTAATTGAAAGAATATTCGGTGACACAAAATCGTAAAAACCACATCGAGTACCCTCATACACGAGCAAGGTACGGAGGGTACTTACTTCATTATGCAGAAAAATTAGAGCGACAATTCCGTACGCCCCGGGGGTGTAATTTTATTTCTCTCTTATGGTAATCACCTCGCGCCAATTTATTTATTTTTTGTTAGTGATGTCACAAGGTGGTACATGCCCAAGGAGTTCACGCCATAAGGATGTGCGGTTCCTTGATAAATCATCACATAACCAGTAAATGCAAATTTCATGGTCCTCCCCCATCCGCCCGTTCACTCGATAAAGTGAAAAGCATATTTTTCCAGTTCGTAAGTGGCATTCAAAGCTAAATAAAACCAAGAAATACGGACAACAACGAGTTGAAAAATATTTTCCACATCATTTCGCCGAAAGGACGTTATCTTAACAAAGTCCGGGACATTTATAATGTGGCGGGCGGAGAGACGAAGAATCATGAAAGCCAAGACACCGCACTCTCGACAAGCGCGCAATATCGCCAGAAACTTTTCATTCTGTCAGATGGTCTCACCTCCTCTCCATTCCACATGACCGGCGAATGGATGGCTGGTGGTGGATCCCACCCACGCTCGTTGTTAGGGCGCAGGGATGAGGGTGAGACACGCACATACTTGAATGGCATTTCATTTAAATGTTATTACCATATCCCCATGTCACACGCTAACAGTGCGGTTTTTTGCTGAATACAATCGCAGCAGCCAGGAGCAGTCAAAACACTGTCATCCTTGCTGCTCGCGGTGCTGTCGTCGTCCGCTATGGCCTCGGGTAGGAGAAAGATGTGCGACTCTGGGGATGTGTAATATTATTATGCTCGAAATGCTGACACTCCGTTGCTGGCTGCTGGCAGCCACGACGGGAGTGTGGGCAGATCCACGACGACACTTTAGTGAAATCTTGTGTTGCGGTAGTGTATCCCCTAGTGCAACCGCCATCAAGTGTATCGTCGTCGTATTACACACGAATGATCACCGAGAGTGTGAATGACTTGTTTGTGGGTTGTAGTGGCAGGCTGTGGGGTGGTTCAATGATGCAGGAACCTGCGAATGTAGAATGTGTCCTGATGATGGATAGCAGTCAGAAGGATGTAAATGATTGTCATTTTAGGTCATAAGCATGATGTCCTATAAAATTAATAAAACTGAGCAGGGAATGAATAACGACACATACATAACATTCCTTCTCCTCTTCCTCTCCCGCCTGGCCATCGTCAGCATACGTATGCGAATGTCCTTATTTCATTTGTCGTGTTCGGTCAGTAAGTATTTTTGCACCCTCGTCTCGGCTCCGTATATTTGCTTGGTTTATTAAAAAGCGAGAGTTGAAGGCAGAGATAGATTCTAGGGTAGATACGGGTTTTAAGGACATCGCTGCTCTGCGCCCCGCCAGCAGCAGCATCCCAGTGCAAATAGAATAGATGGACGATGGCAACATTTTATTTGGCTCATTTCTCTTTGGACATTCTCTTTTGTTACACCATTCGTGAACATTGGGATTATGAGTTGAGAGAAATATGAGAGAATAATTTGTTGGTTTTATCGAGCATCCTCTGGGGCATCCCTCTCAGAAGGATAACAAAGTTGGTCAACGTTTATGTGATAATGTGGTTTATTTATGCCTTTATTGGTGCCTTCCTCCTTTAAGGAGCTTAAAGTGATGAATGCGAGGCAAAGAGGCCGAAATGCGCAGTGGGTGACATGTGCGGGCGTTGTTTGTTATGTGAAAAGTTGGAAGCAAACCTTGAGATAAATAAATCAATTTTGACTAAGAGACATTCGTTTGATTTCGATGTGATTTCCTCGAGAAAATAAATTTGTGGGGTTGTCTTCGAAAGAAAATGATTTGATTGTGAGATGGATTGCGGCGAAGTTGTCTATACACTTCGAATGGCTGTTCTTCTGGGTGTCGCTGAGACAAGTTTTCTAAAATCTTACCAAGTTTTTGTTACGATTCTCTAGGAGTCTACATATGTACACATAATATTAGGTGGATGTACATGCCTCAGGGCCTCCTATACGAATAAGCCGCCGAAGAAAAAAAGAAATGTTTGACAGCTGACAGTTTCACGTTGGTAAGAATGCCTGTGTATTACAAGATACAGCAACGTGCTTTCATTCAGAGATATTGAAGAATTGCGGAGTCTGTCGGAGTTCGCAAATTTCATACAAAATACGGTTGGATCAGTGTTTTAACTTCGCCAACTGTGAAGAGATTAATTGTAAATGTCGGGAAAGTCGTATCAGTTGGTAGTTGGCACTTGTTGCTCAAATGCGAGTTTCAGCGGAGCGCAAGAGTGTTGGGTTGTTGAAAATCCTCAATTGCAGACGTCATGGACGGAAGTGCTTGAAATCGAGGCTGGTCAAGTAGTGATTGTTACTAGTGCTCAATGTCGCGACTTTATAACATATTTCTTTGTGAGGAAATATTGATGTGGCCAATGCGCTGCCAAATGCCATACAGCCGGTGAAACAATTCAATTACTCCGCGAGTCTGTAGTGACTTGAATTCACTCATTTTTAGTTTCGCACTCCATTCATTCAATGAAATGTCAACTCATTTTTGTTGACAGTTGAAGTTTGATATTTAAATAGACACTTTTTTGAAGCAAGCGTTCCTTTACCTTTCTTCTTCGAACGAACGGTAGCGACCCGCGTATCTACAAGTCATTTCTTGGTCGTGTACTCCACAGTCTTGGTGGTCAGAATTGCCCCCCCGTGTGATTCAACGCAATTAGATTTATTTATATGTTAAGTTGAAGTCAAGAGTTTATATCAAAAAGCGCAAACGATCTGTACTCATAGATCCAAAAGGAATATTGTGGCCTAAGTGTGGCGGTTGTCTTTCCGTACAGCAGTCATTCACTTCAACCTAACCTACCCATGTACTTTATGATTCAATGTAAATAACAATCTAGGGACTAAACACTGTGTTTTCAATTTAATTAAAATCGTGTGTTTATTTTGGGACACATTTTATTCGTTTTACATCAAAATTCTGCGCTTGTAAAGAAAACATTCATTCAACTCTACTGATTTGAGATCACAGACTACTGCCACCAAAAAGATCTTTTAAAACGACAGCATGTGTCGACTCAGCAAACGGACGGTCATCTGTATAAATATCACATGTGATAAACGCTTAAAACAGAAAAATTAAACCACTGGTACATCAAACAACGAATTGAGAACTCCAACATAGAATTAACAAATGCGAAAAAAAAACTTCAAAAGGTGATTCACCTGAAGATCAATCAGTGGTCTCTTTAGTCGTTCGCCTTTAAGACCAAATAGAATAGCCACAATTCCGATATAAAATCAAACAAAAATATTATCATCAATGAAATCATCTATGTGGGCATACACACATACAATCGGAGATTTTATTGATCTCGAGATTTTCTTTTTTCCACTCAGGCTTTTATTGCCAGGAATTTGGAAAGGAGACAAATTCGTTGTTAATGATTATGTTTAAATCGTTCTTCAAAGAATTGACCGTGATTTAAGCACTTAGCATGGCGTAAGATATTCTTTTTATTGCCTCTTTGTATTTCTATTTCGACGGACTGAGGCATTTGTCTTACGAGGTGTGTGCGATACAAACTCAGTGAGAGGCCAGCGGTCAATTAATCTTTTGAACCAATGACTGCTTGGCCTGAGGAATTAATTGAATGGCAAGGTTGATACATAAATTTGTCACTCTAGTTTTTGGGAACAAATCCTCCGCACAATTATTTGATGGTCACCATGGTATGGTGGACAGCTGCACTATATTAATGCCACTATATTAAAACTCATGCGTTATTGGAGCAAAGCTAAGTTTGTGCTGTTGTGGGAATTACTGGGGAGAGGCTGAGAAACCTAGGATGTGCGTGAGGAGCTCAACACAGCTGAGCAGCTGCTTCTTCGAATGAAAAGGGCTATGCTGCGGTGGTTTGGTCTCTTGGAATGAAGTCATTGCTACTTCCGAGTGGGCGTTGAATGCGATTCCAACAGGTACGCGACCGCTTGGCAGACCCAGGACGAGATGGTTGGACCAAGTCCAAAAACTTGCTTTGTTTCTCTTGGGCATAACTCCTGATGAGTTAGAGTTGATGGCGGAGGATCGAGTTGCCTAGAAATCTTCCATGAGTGGGAGATCCCCGGCGATCCCATTAGAGGAGCATGTGGGTCAGAAGATGATGATGATGATCACGACGGTGATGATGATAGTGCCAGGTGACTTCCCGCTCACTTACTTACTATCTCACTAAGAACAACGTATGCTCATTGTGTTAGCACTCAGATTGGTTCGGTCCTACTCTGTAAACCTGTTAATGTCTTTAACAAAGCAGACACAAGTATTGGTTAATTCAGATAGGTAACCTGGAATTTAATTTGTCTTTGAACCTCTACAGTTCAGCTTGAGAAACGCTGCAGTATTTTGCTGAAGAGTAAGATGTTTGCACGCCCTTTTTCAATTCATATGTAAAGAGTTCTTCTCGAAGAGGAGCTGGGGTCGATGACTCTTGTAATGAGGTGATAGAGTGCCCAGAATCGAGTTCCTACTACATATACAGTGAGCCTGTCGATTGTGTCTGTCGGGGAGTGCGATCAGGTCGGCGCCGCGGAAGGCATTATCTTTACCACTTAGCTGGCTATCCATAAATTTGCATTTAAAAATGTTCTAATTGACTTTCTTTTCAATCGCTGTCCGCCACCTGCACCTCCATAGAGGATTATGTGGGTGACTACTGTAGCCAGACTTTCATGCGAACGAAGATGAAAGATGTGTGTGATACCTGACATGTGACACGCTCTTTACTTTTGATAACTTAGCCCTGGCATTCCGTTCAAGCGAAAACACTTCATTCCTAATTTTATTTTTCTAGTTTAGAGGAGACAATAATCCGTCACCTAGACCACTTTGGAGATAGCCGAAGTTCGTTTATTTGCTCCAAGGCTTAGGCCATGCCATGGTGGCATAAGCATGTTTTGTGTTGATCGACTGGTCGTTGTTCTCTTATGGTGCCCACTACTATGCCTTCACCTAAACGTAACTCGTAGTAATCACAGTTGCGCTTAAAACATTCTGGGCCAATCGGCGAAATTTTGAGCCCTCCTTAATTGTACTATTCGAATGAAAAAAGAAAAAACGACCGCCAGTTCGTGTACATCGATAAATTGAAACAGAGTATTCGAGCGAACTACAGTCTACTCTCGATTTTTCGGAACTCAAGGGACCTTACAAGAACTTCGATTTCACTTGAGGTCGAATTAACGAAAAATTGTCAAAATGGAGCGGAGGACGAAAACGAAATAAGCCCTTACAAATGCATCCATTTTTGCATACTTCATTACAAAACAAACAATGAATTGCGCACATTCAATTTGACTTACATTTTATATTTTGTAAAGAAATCAGTGAGTTTTTTTACGGGCCACAAACTAACGAGATCAAAGTGTTGGAAGTGCGTATACCGCTGGACAAAGAACAGAAGACAAAAAACAAAATCGAAGACTAGCTACTGAGTTCGAGTTACGAAACAAAAGTTTCGATTTATCAAAGTCTAACAATCAGTTCGAATTATAGAGAATTTCGAATTACCGATTTTCGAATTAGGTAAAGAGTTCTACGTAGAAAATGGGCATATGTGTGAAGCCACTCAAACTCGGTTAATTCATTAAGCAAATCCAAATAAGAAGTGGTTCTCTGCATGCCCGACCCACCACCTACCAACTGAAAGCTAAAGCTTTATCATAACATATCACTTCCCTGGCAGACCTGCTGAGTTATTACCCGTTGATGGGGACTAATTGACACCACGTGGGGGCCACATTTGAGTGCCTTAAATTAAAACAATAAACTCGTTGTTAAATTAAATAAAAACCAATTAAACAAAAACCGGGCTTCCTTTAAAACCCGCCACACCTGGGGACTCTTAATTAATAAAGATAACACATGAACAAACAGTGAATCCCTGAATTCCACAAAGCAACCGACTGTGCCGTCCATTGGCTGACTGGCTGACTACGAACCATTTTCAAAAAATGTATACAATTTATCACTGAAACGTGAAATTTGTGTTGTTTTTTTTTGTTTTGCTTTTTTCATTCAGGTTAATTTTGTCCGCCTGCGGGTGATTTTATCATCACTCCGGGGTTAAATAGATCAATTAAATTTATTAATAGCTCGGGATTGCTCGGTGTTGTCGAGATTACTTTTTAAACTGTGTTGACGGAGTATAACCAAACATTGAATCCATGTCCAAAGCACTGCGCCTCAAGGGTGACAGAGTATGTAAACATTCGCAGAAGTGATACTTTGTCAAGACTTTTATAAATGGATGAATGGAGGTGGACCTGATATATTCAAATTTCGTTCCGGAGTTTGATTGGGGAATTTTTTTTTTGTTGTTGTTTGCATTGCAGATCGCAGAAGGATTAGTGGTCAAAAATACCGTTTGCCTGACGTCAAGACCAGACTCATTACTCATCATACAGGAAACACGCGTGGGTGTTGGGGCCCATTGGCTCTTATTTATGCCAAACAAATTGGTTTCATAAAGCGCACAATTTAATCTCTACGTCTGGGCTTTGAGGCGGGTGCATTTATCAAGTGGCATCGAGCGATGTCGGTGCGATTAATTGGTTTATCCTCTTAGTCAAACGGTAAAATTGAGCTTTAAATTAAATATGCATGTTCCTAGTAAGGTTTGAAATGAACAAGTGTTTGGTAAGCAATCTGGTGAACCATTAAATTATAACTACATAATGTCTGGCTTAAGTGGCATGAGGCATCGTCAAATTTTGTTTTTATGCTTCGCCACATCATGTCGTGCTTCTGTAAAAATAAAATTTGGGTTAATGAGCAACACTTAAGTTCATGGAAACATTAAATTGCAAGCAATTCGAATCCTATTTTATCAGCGACCGTCAAATGTCTGGACAAACTCAAATGAATTTTGAATGTTTCCATTACTTAGCTTGTTGGCCGTGACCATTACGTCGACCTTCAATTCAAAGAATTGAATTTAAGTGAAGAAAAAGGAAAGAAAGGAGTTTGACGTTCGCACGTATTGTGTTGACCACAAGCTGGCATTAATTGTCAAAGAAGATACTGCAGAACTGTTTCATAGTCACGGACCTATGTGATGGTATTCAATTTGGCCTGAACGTTATAATTGATTGACAAAAGGGGCGATCTATAATATAGAGGCAAATGGACGGGTGGTGTATAGCAACACCACCCTTGCGGTGCAGTTAGATTGTGATGTGTACGAGTGATAGACAGAAAGAGAGAGAGAGAGGCAGAGAGTGAGAGATAAATTTCAAAAAAATCGCAATTGTCCGCTTATTTTAAGTTTTTATCATGCATAGGAGTAGTGCAGTCATTTAGTTGAATTTTCTTATGATCAGTGTTGAGTTTATTGCTTGAACGAATTTAATGACGTGAAAGAAATATGTATATGGCATATAAAATAGTCGCCGGAGTCATTTTATAGTTTCATGGCTCGCCGCTGCCTCAATAAAGGGTCTTGCAATAAAGGGAATTGCGACTGAAGTGGCATAGCGGCAACCCTGCTCACGTTAAACCACTCACCATGAGCTCTTGAATATTTGAACAAGTGCCTGAATGATTTTAACCTGCGTGGAATGCGCATATTCTATTTAGCCTGTAATTGTTGTCTTTGGGTTGGAACATCGCAATAGACACCTGTAATGCCAAGGTATTGAGGACCTAGAGGCCTCTCTGAAAGCGTCAAGATGTCCTGATATCATGCTAGAATTTTGAACTCGGTCTAAGAAGTGCTGCACAACATAAATAAATGGAGAATATGAAAAGCAGCTACAGAAGTCATTGGTGCGCGTCAATTTGGATTTGTTTTGAATTGATATTTATTGAAGAAGAAGGGCGTGTAATGTATGCAAGCTAGTACATTTCCAACAAATGTCCAGTCTCGAAACTTCATTAGAACACCTTATTCGATTACAAGTCTTATGTGCTCTGCACTTGAGCTGTTAATGCGAATTTTCAGAAGAAGCCATTCACAAATTCACGACTAAATAATTCGAACAGCCGTGGATCAAGTGTACACCACTTTACTCTTCTATTTGCACGAATGATTGATGTTTACTGAACACCTTTGTTCTATGTAGCTTTTTTCTATGAAGACATCTTTCTAGCCGCCAATTGTAATGACCTGGTTTTCTGTGGGGACTTGTCTAACTTAAAGCTAAAGAGCACTATTCTCAATAAAAATGCGTTACATTCAGAAGAGGTACAACATACAAAGAAAATTTCCTTAACAGTTTTTCCACTACATGAGGAGCTAACATGTTGAAGAAATTAATTTTTTTTTTCTGTGGCGTATGTGGAATATTTTTTGTGGCAGAAGAGCTGATGTGTACATTACACGGATTTTTTTCAGTTGACTGTTGTCCACGCGATCTACATTGCGCAGCAACTATAGACATTGGATTCATGAACGCCGGGTTAGACCAATTTCTCTGCACAGCACGTATAGAGAGACTCAATCTGTTGCTGCACATATCACAACGCAAACAGGGCTAAATTCACATGCAGATCTCATCTCTTGAAATTATTTGTTTTTTTTTTTTTGAGATTGTCCAGATCGTACTCCAGCGTAAAAATGTTCCATGCAAGTTAATTGTGAGTAGCAGCAAACATAATCTTTGACTCCTAGCATAGTAGGGGAATGCAAACCAGTTGAGAGGGCCCTGAGCTGTGTTCTGTGACGAACTGGACACAGGTAGTAAGGGATCGTGTAAGGTTCAGGTTTGGTAGTAGACGGTAGAATGACTAACATTTCTTGAATGGCAGGTTATTATGTCGAGAACCCACTGCATCCACTGACGGTGTAGACTAAGGAAATTAGCGGCAGTAATGGTGTCAATTTTCATATCGAACAAATGCTAACGCTGTTCACACTTTGCAATACGAATGGAAGATTTATTCAAACATCCCTAAGTCATTTCGATTCGAGAGAGATCTGTACCGACTTCAAATGGACCATTTGGTAAGCTTTTCTAGACAATATTCCTCTTTGAGCTTTGTCAGTGACTCGAAGTGGTGGGGCTCAAACACACCTAAAAACGACAATTAATTAAATTACGTGTTCCTTTTCAAAATGATTTGTGTTCCTATGAATATTAAAAAAAATATTTATTGAAAGTATTAGCTTAAGAAACTCGTTGGAAATGTTATCTAATTGCGCCGGATGACGGAGCCTTCTGTAACATGGGTACTCCCTGAGCTTCCTTTATGTTACAACTAAATTCTGAAAGCAAACAAAAAGTCAATTTCAGATGGAATACAGACCACACCTGCCAAAGTACGAAACAAATCTGGCCTAGTCTCGACCCTAAAAGGTCTGACAATTTGATCTGCTTAAAAATATGCAAAATCAGCAATCATGCGAAAAGACTGACTATTTTCTAGCCATTTCTGCAGATGCTGTCGAGGCGAGGAAGAGCCCTGCACTCGCCGCGACTAGGAAAGCCCCTCTAGGCTCCCACTTCTTCGATAACCTAAGCGATCTGAAAGAAATACCAATCAACTCGTTTTAGACTTCACTGATAAGTCTGGCTGGCTGTCGTAAATATCACACCAGCCTTATCCCTCTTTTGGTTAAACCCACGTGGCAGTACAACTTGCCTACTTTGACCTTAGGGCATCCAAGCCACTTACTACCTACCTAACTCAATGTGATAGGTGGCCACGCTAAAATAAGAACATTTTTAAAAAAAAATCTTTTCCTTCTTTACCAAACAAAATAAAAAAATAATCTTAAATGAATAAAAAATATGAATTTATAATGAAACAAGTGCTTTTCTGCATCTCTAGCTTGTTAGCTAGACCCGTTAGCTAGAGCTAGTTACATACATTTTTCTATGCACACCAACATGCGTTGGCTGTTAATAGAAGGGGTAAATTCCAAAAAATGCTTGTAAATCTTGACACAAAAAGAAAATTTAATTCGTTCTTGAAATATGATAACAAACAGGAGGCAATCGAAAATCACAGTGTATCCGGCACCCAGAAGTCAGAATATATCAATTTAAAAATTAAATACGAAGCCCGGTGGGCGGGTTTTGACACAAAATCTTCAAAAATATCAAAATCTTCATCTTGCAAAACTATGTTTACGACTTTATATAAAGTGGGCTTGTTGTCGGCTAATAATCAAAATAATTTGTAATGTTCTAACGCAATTTTAAAGCCTACTTTTGCCGTCTATAATATTGCTCGATTGAAGTAAATTTATTGCTCATTCAGGACATGTTCTGAATTAACAGTTTTTAAGAATCTTGGTTTTTTGTGTATCTCCTTATTAAGTAAGAAAAAACAACATGAAATAATAAATAACATTTCATAGAATACACTTGTTGTCTTACTGTACATGTTGCCATCAAATAAAACATAAACAAATAAAAATACATGTTGCCATACTATAGACTGCCAACAATGTCGGTCCTACGAAGGCCTCGCTTGGTTTTTATTAGTTCACTCCACCGAGAGTGTCATTTAAAACCATATACCGTTGTAAGTCGTTGTAAAGATCTTTTAATCCAAATGCTTTTACAAAATCCAGCTTGTCAAGGCTGATTACAGTCAGGACAGTATTTTATTAAAAATTGAATCGAAAAGCAACACCCTCAAGCCAGCACTTAACAAAGGAGACCCAGGACAAATGAGGTCCTCGTGAACAATTTAAGTTGATACCAGGATTCTTCTTCTATCCAATATTGCAAATTGAATAATTGTTTAATTCACCCTTTGAGTTTACATTCGTCTTTCATTTCACGGAGGCATCTTCCAGCCAAATGTCTTGCCACCATGTGACCCCATTATTCAGTTAGTCCTAAGAAAACATGTCTTGCCTTACACACAACATGACATGACTCCCCAACTTGTCCCGAACGCTCGTTTGCATTCCATGTTCAAATGTACATCAGAAGCTGTACGTTATTGGAACGCATGCAAGTGGAAGGAGACTTGATTTAGGACCGCCACGCACCTCGAGGAGTTGTATTAAAAATCCCCACATGTGTATGCACGTGTAGGCGTTTTCTAGGGGCAACCACAAAGAACTGGCAACGAATGAGGTGCGTAGGAGTTTTATATTCCCCCGGGGGCATCACATTACATATCATTCAGTCGTGATGAGCCCCATTGCCCCGCCTTCAAGCAGAGGATTAACAGAGGCATGCCTGTCGCAGAGACAATTTAATACTGAAGGGCGAGGTGTGAGGGACCAGGACTCGGCGACGTCAAGTTGCCAGGAGATGCGTACATATTTTACGCCACAAAATATGACCAGACTCGGAGCACATTCTATGCATACAAATGACGTGGTCTGACGGCTATTGATTGAAGTTCCCCCTAGGACGACAGGGAGTCTTAGTTCATGAATGTTTTCACTTTCTTATGTTTGTAAGTCAATTTTGCAGAACCTTCAAGCATCAAGATAAATGTTCCCACTCCGAGGCAAGCTGCGGATGAGGGCAGAATAAAAAGAAGTTTGATGGCCAGAAAGGAAGAATTTTTTAACGATTCCATCGATTCGTTCCTCTGCACACAAAGTTCGTAATTGCTTTGAATACAGTATCTGGACCCATCTACGATTTGCATTACGGCACCTCCGATTGGTTGTCTTTTCCATCGTCAGACATGCCTTGCAATATAAACTTCGACTCCAAACTTATAATTTCTTCAAGAAAATATGCCAGCAGCTTATTGATCGAATTCCAGTTCGCCTGAGGCGAAAATGATTGTATTTGTATTCTATTCAAAATGTCGCTTTCACATCAGACACAAATTGAATGCCTGCCTGATGCATAAATGTAGGTGATGAGGACCTGTAATATCAAGTATAGACGTTACTTCGTGTTCGCAATTCGAATAACTGTGTAAATGTGGGTATGTCGTATAATTGAATTTACGTCTGAGGTTGTTAATGTGATTCTGAGTATATTAATCACTTCGAAAAAACGTCCTAGCTTCTGTTGTTACATCCGAGAAATATGCTGTGAAGACGATTCAGTGGGGATCAGTGTGTGATATGTAATCATTCAAGGAGACTTTTGAAGAGTGTGTAGTGAGCACGTGGAGAGTGTTGAACTCTGCACTGTCACGTAACGGGGAACAAAGTACAAAAGGGCTGGAATGAAATGCTTTGAATCATCATATTATCAGAACTTGATTCCAACCAGTACCTGGTAGCAGAAGAAGTAGATTAGTCCCTCCGGGGATAAAATGACAGTCTAGGGGTCAAGGAGTCCCTTGGCATGCAAACAATTGTCACTGCCCTGTTGCAAGGAGGGATAAACTAGTGGTAACGTTTGTCACGAGTCTGAGGGAGGTTCGTTAGCGCTGATTGACCAGAAGTGTGAGCCTAGAGAAAAGCAGTTCCCAATGAAGCAAGATACAGTGCGTGTATATTCTGACTCGCTTGCTCCTCTAACAGGGTCGCCAGGGGAAACCAACCAACGAGAGATCTCCAGGCAACTCAATCCTCCGCCATCGACTCTAACTTATCAGGAGTTATGCCCAAGCTTAATCAGGTGAGTTTTTGGACATGGCTCAACCAGCTCGTTCAGGGTCTGCCAAGCTGTCGCCTAGCTGATGGAATCGCATTCAACGCCCGCCTCGGAAGTCGCAATGAAGAGGACATTCGTGCCACGTGAGCAAACCAACGAAGCATAGCCCTCTCCGTTCGAAGAAGCTTGTTGAGTTCCTCTCACACTGCCGTGTTTCTTCCGGGCATTACGCAATTTTCATTCGTATATTCATCAACGTATATTCCGTTGAAAACCGATAACTTGGCTTCGACACCAAGGTCGGCCATCCTGATTACAGATCTACCAAGCCCAAAAGTGACTCAGAGTGACCAATCCTACAAGAAAGCTCAGTATTACTCCTTCCATCACAACAGCATCGACTTAGGATAGGCCACATATGTAATCATTCTAGAGAATGACATCGAAATGGCACTGTTGATTGTTTTAGAGATACTTCCCTTCTTTTATTGAATTGCGCCCCATGTGCCTGGATGATAAAAGCCGATCAGTACATTGATGTATAGTAAAGACAAATGATTCCTGAACTCTTCAAACAATCTCCTCTTTATTGCCCTCTCTTTGCCTTCGGCCCAATATTAGTAACCCCTAATGGACGCTCGAATTATTGAATTAATAAAAACTAAGCTCTCCAACATTATACCGTTCCAAGAAGTTCAGAGAGTTGGATTAAGCCTGATCTTTTTCGGTTTTTCCGAATCGATAGTCTCTTTTCACACATTGACCACATCAATATCCAACAATTTAGGCAGTTTCCATGCTGCCACAACGAGCACCAGTAGCAATCATTGATTGACCAACCTCATTTTCAAAGTGTGTGGTCCGATGATTGCTCCAATTGATGTTCCTGAATATTCGAAAACACTCGTATCCGCTTCAGTATTGGCATTTGTGCGGCTTGTTTTTGCACGACCAGTTGTTCAGCGTCTCGAACTGAAACAGTCGACCTGAATTTTCAAATTAATCTCTTCACAATTGACGTGAAATGAAACACTATTCCGAACATACTTTGTATGAAATTTTTACAGTACAACCCCAAACTGGATGAGGGGTCCATGAAGTCGAAGGTAACGCGATCAGGACTCATGTTGTTTCTTACATTAACCACGGAGTGGCATCAAATATGTCTCGACATGACATTTGCTCGTCAGGTAAATCCCAAACAAAGTCATAGACATAAGAATGCTCTCCGCAATTGGGAATTATTTTCCTTAATTCCCTGTCTGAACAAACGTACAATCTCCGAAAACACAACAAATGACAAAATATGTCCAATTACAGACGCATCAACTCAGGTTGGGAGCCGGAATCCTTAAAAGATTTTTCAATTATATGCCATTCCGCAAAACGTAATGGTTTTTTTTTGTTTGCCCTGACAGAAAAGAAATGCTCCCCTCTTCAAACGCTTCGCAGCATCTTCAGCTCCCCATGCATGACATCAAAACGACGCTATTATGTGTAATTTTCAAAATTAATTCCATACATCCCCCAAAGGTGGAGTAATAATCCAGACCACAGCAGCTGCTCCATCACAGCACCTTTCTGGCTTCGGATTGCATTTACCTAGAGCCCCTTCCCCCACCCAGCACGAGTCGTAAGTTCGCTCAACAGCGAAACACAACAATGTTCTCCGTCAACAATTAACCACCATAAATCACTGCACTGCTAAATTTTTGACGGGCAAACATTTATTGAATCCTAACTCCCGCGGATTACCAACAAGTGACAACCAGAATGTACCCTAATCTGGCTCCGCCAAATGATCTTTGCCCAATAAATCACACACCTCGGCCCTGTTCCACTATAAATAACCCATCAGAGATTCACCACAAAAGGGCACACACCCCCACCCACCCAATCCTTCCTTCCAACCATCGTCTGGGTGTGAGTTACTTATATTCAGAAAGTGCCACCAAAGTGGGCAGAAAATAAAACAAAACAAACACGAATCCTGCAGCATTCCCAACGCCCTCATTTATCTCGCACCCCCGCTAGGAGGCGATCAGAGCTAATCTCAACACGTACGCATACGGAACGCAGTCACATCCGACCACCACTAGGCTGAGTGGAATGCTAAAAAAGAACATAGGGGCATTTATGCAGAGGAGCCGGCAAAAGCATCGCGTCGACCACAAACAGCCTCCGGATGTATTCGTGCCAGTAATTCCTCACCTCTCACTGAAAGGGTGAGACCCTTCGGGGTACCTACCTTCATCCACACTTCGGCTCGTAAAAGTATCCAATTTTTGTAAAAGAATGGTGTGTATTCACAAAGCACTCCGTCTGTCACACATATGCACACACTTTCGTATATTTTCCTTTCACTTCCTAACGGTAGTACACTTGATTGGCTACACTTCTGTTTCACGCAACACCGCACACAGAACGCGAAACAATTTGCAAGGACTACGTGAGTTATCCTCTTTTGAATTAATCAAGATTGTGGGCATTTCACGGGTCCCTTTATTCACTGAAAGACCACACCTCTTCAACTTAAACCAACGAAAGAAACAACTTTCAGGCCAACTACACGCCTGTGCCCGTCAATGATCATGAAATTTGGATTTCTGTAACATTCACGCACACAAAACCGCGAACCGAGGTTAACCGCGATACATGTAGATATTCGCTTTTCAATTAAAATTCAACAAAAAAGAAGTATCTATAAGATATATATATTTTTTTTTTCACTTCTTTTTTTTTTCTTTTTTCCTTTACTCGCCTTCACTGTGTGTGAAAAAAACACTTAAGCACACAGACGACAAGATGGGCCATTCATTTCGCGTAGCTGTCGCGCGAGATAATTTTCCGTTGGCACTCTAAAGATGAAAACATCTTCTTTTTTCATCTAAGCAAAGAGAAAAACAGCACATCTTTTTTTTGGCACAAGGACTATTGGTAATTCTTTTTCAATTTTCTTCGCATTCTCAAATGTATTCCTCACACACTGTGGGCACACTCTTGTGATATGATTTCTTTTCTTTATTTTTGCTCGTGTATCTTTTCGTCAATTAATTCGATGGCCTTGTTGCATGACTTTAGATGCCACTTAGCCACTGTTTTTCTAAAAGAATTTCCCTCACGTGATTGTTTTCGGTTTTGTTTGTGCGAGAAGAAGTCATCGAAGACTTGAGATAGCCCGCCAGATATCCGTGAGAATTTGATTCGGTTTTTTTGCACGGGTTAAGTGGTTGCCGGGTAAACGTTTCGGTGGAAAATCTACCGTAAGACTAAATTGATACAGCTCTCAGCATCAGAGCGTCGGAAAAATCGCAACGAGGTAGAGCTTTTTTTTTGAGTTCTGGGAAAATTCACTATTCTTCGTGGATCTCTACTCGGTTCGCTTGTATCTCATTCATTGAATCTGTCTAGTGTGTTGCGCAGTGGGGCACAGGGGTGGCAATATGGATTTCCCCACTTTCTGAGTGAGCGCGTTCATTCTGGGAAATTTCCCAGTTTAGCCTGATTCACGAGGGAGTTCATTTATCTGAATGAAGTGAACAGCTGTTGTGTGGGGAATGCCACGGGGAATGTTGCTTGAGTTATTTTTGTGATGATTTTCACTCAAACCGACTGAGGTGAGGGCGAATGATTTTGAGGATGTCAGTGAATCAGAGGGAGAGAATGATGAGTTCGTGAGAAATTTAAGTTGTTTTCGGTGATTATCTTTAATTTTGTCTGAATGTGCTGCTTGATGCAAGAAGGTAGGTATTCGACAATCAAGTTAATGTGTGCAAAAAATAGAGAAAAAATTCTTGGAGGAATGCGCGCTTAAAATGTCATCATGCTTAAATTTGTTGAGTCTTGGCGATCGTCTTATATTCATAGACAGTCGTCAATAACATGGGTGGATACAGTGCGTCGAATTTTGAGGCCCAAGTATAGATTCGACAAATTTCGTGTTGAGGCATCTGTTCTGATTCAGATTTATTTCAGATTGAAACCCAGTAGGACAAGATAATTCTAGAAAATCTTCCGATTCTCATGTTAGCGGTATCGCCAGTGATGATTACTTAATGTCAACTCAACTAGTCCAAGTAACGATTGGCTTTTTGCACTATTTTGATAGAAAGACATCTATGTAGGATGTAACTGGGTAGCAGTGACGTGGGGTCCATATAACCCGATTTCTACCGAGTTACCTTTTAAAATCCCACTCTTGAAAAATGATGAACGCCTTCATGTTAGTGGAGTACCATTGAAGCAGGTGGAGAAGTGTAAGTATCTCGGGGTATTTTTCACTAGAGATGGAAGGAGTAATGCTAAGCCTTCCTGTAGCATTGGTGAAGCTGGATCAATTTTGAAACAGCTTGGTGTCAAAGCCAAGTTAGCGGTTTTCAACTCAGTATTTGTTCCAACTCTCACCTCTGGTCATGCATTCCGATTTCTCCGTGCTATTGTTGGAATTACTCGCCGGAATAGGGTGAGAAACACGACAGTGCGCTAGGAACTCAACATTGAGCAGCTGCTTCTTCTAACGGAGAGGGCTATGCTTCGGTGGTTTGGTCGCGTGGGACTTCATCATATCTTCCGAGGCAGGCGTTGAAAGCGATTTCTTCAGATAGGCGATCGCTTGTCAGACCCAGGACGAGATTGTTGGACCAAGTCCAGAAACTCGCCTCATTTCGCTTGGCCATAACTCCTGGTGAGTTAGAGTGGATGGCGGAGGATCGAGTTGCATGGAGACCTCTCGTGCGTGGTGTACCCCCGTGAACCCTGGAGCATGCGGATTAGAAGAAGGTCATGATGATGATGAAAAAGTTCTCGGCTCCATCAAACCTGGTCTGCTGGTGTAGGGCTCTGGGTAGACGTAGGGAAGACTACTATTTCAAAAGCCTCAACTAACTCCAAATACCCGAACAAATGATATTTTGCCAGACAACCAAATTAATTGTTAATAAAGTGTTCATAATTTCAAGTACAGATGGTAGTGGGAGGCCAAGAATGTCCAATTTCCATCGCAATCTAGTCACATTGAACCATTATGAGAGCTCTGTTGTTCAACTGTCGGTGGAAACGATGAATTGATTGTCTGGTCATACTGTGGAAATCAACAGAATCCATGTTTGCAGCAAGACACAGTTTTAAATGTGTTCCACCAGTCACACCAATGACAAGAGCAGATCTAGATCTTCTTCGACAATGAAAATCGCAGCGAGTTCGATAGGTGGTGAGTTCATCAGCATGACTCGACATGACTCGACCGAACAATGAAGTGTAACGCTCATTTTTCAAGAACCAAATGAAACTTCATCCACATAACGTACCTCTGTCCACCAGAACGATTCCACTGTGATGTGTCACTCGACACAATGAAGAATTTCCAAACATTGATTTGCCGTTTACATCCGATACAACGTGCTCTATGTCAATTGCAGCAGCTTTGGGTTGTGTCTTTCCACGGGCACAGTTGAAGAGGTCGTGATTTTGAGTGGGCTGCTCTCGTAATATCGACCCGGCAGTATGACAATCACTTTTTGGCTCGCAAAAGAACCGAGCCGTGTGACGAGCCCTTATGGCAATTCCAATCCGCCGGAAGGACATTCCACATCAGCAGTGGATTTGTTGAATCAATGGTACGTCCGTCATCGTTCGTAACGCATCGGAATTCTAAAACAAGTGGACTCGGATCTGTGCTGTGAACGGCATGATGTACTGCAGAACCGGTGGCGGAAGTTGACTCCAAGTGGTGATGAAAATTGATTCCTCTCCGCTGTGAAAGACTAACTAGCACGGCAAGTGCTCCTTCACTTTACTGACTGAACTCAGACAGGTATGCGATTGCCAATGTAAGCAGACACAAATCAAGTTAAAATATCATCAATTGTACACATGAACTCGATAGCAGTTTACTCACATTTCAGAGATGTCATTGCCTCGATAGTTTGTTTTGGGCTCAACACAGCCAACGCAGTCCTTGCGGGGCAGATGCATTCAGATCAATTAGATTATTTTGAACGCAATACAGCATCCATTTGCGCTACATTGTGATTCATACGAGTAATAACTCCGCCTCGTCTCTGTAATGCATTTCAATTCGCTTGTACGGAAGCAGTCTCGGCGAAGATACAGCTACAAATCTAACTAATTAAGGATGAATGGGTACGTGAGGTGAAAGAGCAATTCTAACCGGAGTGCATTCAACCAGATAACCGACGGACGGGTGTGTTTATCTTCGTAATTAACTTCGAATGCAGCCGCAGCTGAGTTCGCAATCGATTTCACGTGGAAATGGATGTTTAATTCACTGATTACACCCTTCATTCAAAGCTAATTGCCAAGTAAAGAATGTGCGATGCTGATGTAGGGAAAAAAATAATTCTTGCGTCCTCTAATTTGCAAAGTTAATGGCGCTGGATGTTCTACAAGAAGGCCATTCGGCAAATTGTCGGTTAATCCTTGCAACAACTTAGACCTTTGTTTCCAGGGAGAGACATTCCCGATTCATATTGCTTTCGAATCATGTCTGCAGTTCAATGCTCCTCTCTACAGAGGTAATACAATGTTCAGTAACGAAACGGAATGAACAATTTATGGGAAGACGTCTCAATGTGGAAGAAGAGATGAGGGGAGGCAGGTTATGGTTTTTTTATGTTTCGTATTTCATTTTCGAAATTCCATAATGTGGTAGAGTTTGACACTTCTTTTTGTTTGAGTGGCCCTGCTCTCCGTGGTCTACCTGGGGCTCAACCAAACAAGCCTCTCCAAACAGGACAATCTCAGGCTAGGTGTCAGTTTCGCACGCCAAGTTGGATGAAGTCCTTCTCCAGTAGGGTCTGCCACAGTAGACGAGAAAATCCTCTGTTGAATTGACGCACAGATTTGGAGTCAAAGCCTCTTCGCACCGGAGCTAAGTTGGTCATGCGCTCAACACGGTCCAGCTAAGCGTTGGATTTGTACACGCCTGACTCTGCTGATGTGCTGTGCAGCCAGCAAACGTCTCCTGGAGAACCGATCAACGCAAAGAGGAGCAAAGCTCCGGCCCAGAATTCTTCTCTTGAAGAGTCCAATGACTTTTTTATTCGCTCTAGTACCCTAGCAGTGGCAACACTCATCTTTTGACCTCAGTACTGATGGTATTCATACTGCTTTCTACGAAGCCGAGGTAGACGAAATCCTTTCTTAGCTCGAAGCTGTAGCTGCCTATTGCGACGCTCTCTAGTGCTTGACACGTTTGTGTCACCGCGTTACCGTTCTGCTACATATGAAGTAGTTCTACTACATTTCCGAACAATTTCCCATTCTTACTACCCTACTACATGAACTGCTGAATCTACTACATTTTCTTTATTAACCACTTTCTCTATTACTTTTTCTAATGCATGTTGGAGAGGACCTTCATGAAAAAAGTTTACTTAGGTCTGAACAGCTGGATGATCCTGTTTGTGCATTTGAAACTTGAACTTCAAGCTGAGGGAGTTCGAATTCATAAAGTAAGGCTTGTTATTGTACAATTTTAAAAACATATAGTCAAATTTTGTAAAGCTATTTTATTTGGTTGGACACACTTCCCTTAATAGCATGGATAAATGGAGGTTTGTTTGCCCTTGGCTGAAACTTATGCCGGACCTGGGGTTGAGGTATTTGTAGAAACCATGTGGTTTATGGGCATTATGATGTGGATGAAAAAATAAATGGGGTTAGAGTAATGTGGATGTGGATGTTACTGAATTTAAAAATAATATTCTGAAATTTTGTATAACTTTTTCTAACGAAATTCTGAAAAAATTTAACTTTGAAGACAAATGACTCAAGATCTTAGAACTTTTATGTCCAAAGAATGTAGCTCTTCCTCCAACGATTTGAATATTGCAAGCTTGGTGAAAGGCTTTCCACACATTATAGCAGCAGGGACTTTCGGCATGGAAAATATTAGCACTGAATGGAGGTTGTGAAGAACTGTGAAGCATATTTCAAAGGATTTACCT
This sequence comes from Eristalis tenax, assembly GCA_905231855.2. Lineage (NCBI taxonomy): Eukaryota > Metazoa > Arthropoda > Insecta > Diptera > Syrphidae > Eristalis > Eristalis tenax. The sequence goes on along the minus strand of HG993128.1, from coordinate 39,618,319 downwards.
AGAAAAGAATATTGGTGTGAGATCTCGAAGCCACATAGTAGTCCAGTCGCTGAACGTATGTTTTCTAAGCTTTTGTCTACAAAATTAGCACAGAACGAGGACCTACTGAGGTGTGTGGTTTTTTTTTTTTTGTTAAAGGGTGTTGTGTTGAACAACTGGACTATTTATTTATATCTACTTAAAGTCTGTTTTTGTTATGTTCTTTTAATTGAAAATTAACGAAAAATCTTGTGAACGTTTTTTTATTTGCGTGTTCATATAATCACCGCCTCCAATTAATGGAAAGGTGGTAGATTTTGCTTCCGAAATTGTTTTTCTCCGCGGTAACTTTGTTTGCTTTATATTGGAACACTCACTGGTGTTAAAACAGGGCTTTATGCCGTAAGAACTGTCGCCACTTCTGCAGAAGCAGAGACGAGGACGATGGAAGATACCATTGTACACTTGCTATGCAGTGGCACTGCTCTCTCATCTCATAGATCCCTTAGAATTCTGGGAGCCTATTATTTTGTAAGTCTGGCTGAACTACGCAGAATAAGAGTCAGCCTGCCATCTTCGCTTTATTAAAAGCACTAACTGGTTTGGGGATTAGGTATTCACAGATCTGGTGGCAGAGCAATGGGCCTGCGCTGGCCTAAGTGTGACTGTTATCCGCCTATACACCAGTCAGCCAAACCTAAGGTCAACGCTTCAAGCTAACCTATCCTAACGTACAACAATTGGGTATATAACTCAATTCGTGCGGTATTCGGCTACTGCTCTCTTCAAACGGATTAACTGTGTTCGGAGCGCTTTCCATTGATGGTTTTACCCGGTTTTACCAGCTCATAATACAGCACACCTTCCTGATCCCACCAAATACAGAGCATTATCTTCGCGCCATGGATATTCGGCTTTGCCGTTGATTTAGCTGGTTGGCCGGGTTTCACATAAGATTTTTTGCGATTGGGGTTGTCGTAATGGATCCATTTTGCATCACCAGTAACAATCCGATGGAAAAATGACTTCCTTTTGTAGCGTCGTGTGTGTCGTGTCCCCGCAAAAACACTTTTTCAGGAACAAAGTTCGACATATTTGAGTGAAAAAAAATGTATTGTTGTTTACGCTTCAAATGAATGACATATGCTGAAATGACGTATGACAATAGCCTTCCAACGCATGTTCCAATGGAATAATACAAGTTACGTCATATTTTAGCTAACCGAACGAATAAGTTATTGACTCAATAAATTACCCATTCTTTGTTTCAGCGAAAGCTGCATTGAGATTCACTGACTGTACTCGCGCAGAATGTCATTAACAGACAGCTGCAATCAAAGCCGTTCTACAGTGGTATGTACAGCTCTGTAGATAGTATTGTATGTGTGTGCTAAATGTATTTAACATGAACACAGGACGACACGAAATTTTAAATAAATCCGTGCCCCATCAATTACCGGACATTTTAATTACATGACATTATCCCCGCAACAATGGAACACATGTTTTTTTTAAGCTATTCCGCCAAAACTTGAGGCACTGCTGCCTGTGGTCCATACATGTTCAATTGCAGCTACTGTTTGCACCTTGGCGACATGGTCAGGCTCTCTCTCTGTAGTGGCAATAGTTCCACTGTCCACCTGTTCAGCCACATATCCACCAAGTGAAGCGGCTCAACCATGCGTTCACTGGGTGAACGTGTGTGATATCGGATTGTGGAATTATTATGCATTGTCCAGCAGCATTTATTGTTATATACTGACATCTGTTATCCTGTGAACCTTTGTCCTGATCCATTATCATAAGCCACCGAAATTCATGCAAACTCGTTGTACCGTTTCGGGGACAAATGGAGTTTGGGGACCTCCCGGACTGCCTTTCTACCTTGATGATGACGCCCATCACTTCCCAGTGACAACTGATCAACCTAAGCAATTTCCCAAAATTAGTCACCCTTATGAATACACCTGAGCATCTTATTCCCATACTACCGCAAAACTTCCAATTCTCTTCACAGATAATGTGCATGCTTACAGGATTTCGGAAATTGAGGGAAAAGGATTCATTAGGATGCCAATTAGTGGAACCAGGAGACAAGTCTAACACATGCCACGTAATCCGGTTGCGTGCAGTTTGGGCGTTGATAGGTGAACTTCATGAACGCACCTCGTTAGGATGCGAAATTGGCATCGTTTGCCACCCACAGATGGGTTGAGTGTGGAAGGAATCCGATGGTTTTGCTATGAATTCTGATGATTGGAGTGAGGTGTGTGGCACTCGAAAGCACATACAGTTGGTCTCTATATCATCCAAACCTGGAGCCAACAGTGTTCTCAAAGAAATATTGATCGATGAGGCTGGCAGAACAAAGTGGACACCACACACTGACTTTTTCGGAATATATTGGACGCTCTTAGATCTCATGGGGATGGTCATCATCATCATCTGCTGATCCGCACGATCCACTAAAGCAAAGCACGCACGTAAGATCTCAAGCCAACCCCATCATCTGCCATCAACTCTAACTCACCAGAAGTTATCCCCAAACGTAACCAGGCGAGTATATGGCCTTGGTCCAACCAACCACTTTTGTTTGTTCACGTACCCATTCATCCTACGTTAGGTTTCGTTAGGTTGTACTGGCTGACTGCACAACACAGTCTCACTTAGGCCAAAGTAGGCCCGTTGCGATACAACGCGGTTTAATTTGCCTTGTAATCAAAACCAATTGGTGCTTACAACGACTACACAACTAACGCCTCTTGGAATACCCTTGGCATAGCTTTCTTGCGACTCGCTATGTTGGACAAAGTGACCAGCTCATGGAGGGAATTAGATCCATCAGTCTTGAGAAACTCGGAGGTTGCGATGAGTCAGTTGCTTGTGCATATTTTTTTTTTTTTTTGGTTTACTCTCCTCTAAAGAAAACATTTCCATTCGCAGTGACCTGTTTACACTTAATCTCGTTCTTTTTAGGGCTGACCATAGAGTCGCCTATGAATAGCTTGGCCCATCAACTGTGATACAAGTTCTTTTATACTGATCCCCCTTACGACTCAAATAAACTCTCATCTGACCATAGCTCTTCCAGCTGCTTTAACACCTTCGTTTCTACGTCAGTAACTTATCAATCAGAGTCATCCCCAAAACCGCCCACAATTCCTCAAATTCAACTTAATTACAACGGCTTCCGCTAAACAATGACGAATAGACAGACGGATGTCGGGGAAAAACGCCTCATTTCTCGCCCAGTCTCCATTAAGAATTGAAAAATCTTAATTCAACAGTTTCACAGCAGTTCGCTTTCAAAACAAACTTCGAGCGAGTTCCTCCTCGTTCCGCAAATCTCACGCAACCCTCTCGAAAAGTTCGCACCCAAAAAAGAAATTGCGCAATCATTTCGCCCCATTCGCCATTAAACATCTATTAAATTGTTTTCGTCCTTCCCGTGCGTCCCGTGCGCCTCGCCCGATCTGTTCGGCAAAGGCGAAGAGAAATTAAAGCGAATTATTAGCGTGGATAACATTTTGACGGTATTTTTCTTCCCAAAATTTAATTGCCGACAACAGAGCGGCGAAGAGAGCGAAAAGCAAAATGGTTCTTGTTTTGTTGTCAAAAGGGTCCTGACAGTTTGGTCGGGTGCCGGGCAACGCCAAGGTGGGAATGTTGGTTCATGACAAATTCCAACGGAACCCTTCACAAGGGAACAGAAAAAAATCACCGCCCTGTTTTTTCTCAAGCATTTCGTTTGTTATTTTTATATTCTTCTTAAAGGACTTTCCCTGAAAGCTGCTACTGCGTAAAACAACAGAAAATTAATGACATTTAATTATGCCGGCGGAAAAAAATTGCATTGAAGCGTGTGGATATAGGGGCTGGAAGTTAATAAAATGTTGCTGCAGCAACAACAACATTACACAGTGCGAAAGCAAACGAAAAAAGGGACGAGTTTATTTAAATTTTTCGAGCATGGCCATTTGGTGTATTTGCGTTTCGTTTTTCGTGCTGGCGTTGTGTCCTCATTGAGTTGCGGAACCTGTTGTAGAAAGTGAGATTTCCCGTGAACCTTTTGTTTCTACCAAATTTTCCAGTAATTAAGGGTTTCGTATTAGGCACTCGGGGTTTTTTTTTTGTTTTTTGCGTGGGCAAAGGACGCTTTGCATGGCACAGTGTCGGTATGGGACATCCTGTTGGTTGAAGAAGATGCGAAAAGTTTTAAGCTTGATCATTACCACTACCAAGGGTCAGAGCTGCGAGCATTTCCGGGATGTCTTTCCGGGAGTCATCAGGTGGCATTCTGGCGGTGTTTTGGAATACATTTTTCGTGTCCCGCGGTGTCATGTTAAGCCCAGCTTGCTACAGTTTATTTAATGGAATTTTTGATTGGAGACTTGAATCCAAGATGGCGATACAACTTGTATGAAAGGGAGTTCTTAATTGTCATATCCTTGCGATTGGTATGAGACTAACAAATAATTTAAATTCTTCATAGAATTATGTGTTATTTTCCTAACACACAATTGTGCAGCATTTTAGCTTTGTTAGCTTATTGTTCGAATATCTTCCCAATAACATTTAGTGCTTGCTTCTTTGTAGTAGAAGCAAGCCCATAGTCAGATGTGGTATGGTAACCCCCTCCTCTACATCATTGCTGCTGCTTCTTCAAAAGTAATTTCACAAAGTCGTCGATGACGATACGATGTTTTAAGAGACACTCACGTTCAACTGGGTGAGAGTTGGAGTCTGAGTGATGCCAAGAATTAAAAATATTTTGGTATTTTGGCCGAAGTTCCAAAATCCAGGTTTTCAACATGTATATGCATTTTTTTCAAATCATATTGATATATGTAGATACTCAGTCACATCGCCGAAAGACAGGCAGGCTCAATGAACAGGGATTCAATCGTAGTCCGAATATATAATGTTCTTCATTCTATCGAGTCAAGTCAGATTGATCGCATTGCTATCCGCCTTACAAGTTGAGGATATGTACATATGTTCATATTTTTGAATTCGTAGAATAGACACTCAATCATCTCCTAAGTGGGAAAGGAACTATTAAATCTCCGAATGTGCCAGCAGACACATTTTCTCGAAGATTAGCTTAGCTTGTGAAATTAATAACTCAAGTCTGCCAGAGACAAGGAAAGGCATACTGTGAAAAATGAAACGGGAGGTCTTAAGAGACGGATGCACTTTTAACTAAGCAATGAGTTTAGCAGGGTTAGTTAATTTGGGTTTGATGTAGGTACCTTCATCACTCCGTTCTGTTACTGCTTGTACGAATTGTATATGCTTCCAATCGTTTCGGCAACACGAATACCCACCATTTTGTCATTATTATATTAATTGCCTACGCTTCAATTTCTGTCTGTCACCATGCGCCAATGCGTCAATTGCTGTCGTTGCAATATCGACTCCATGTTAGTCGACGACCCAGACGATGGATCAACGATTATTTGTTGACGAATTTGTTTAAAATACGAAGACAATAAAATATGAGGCAACTAACTCAAACATGATACAAGTTGTATATCCCCCCACCAGTGGTAAGGTGGTCATAGTTAAGACTTACACTAATCAAAAAGGCGCAGATGTGTTAAGTACAGTGGTTATCCAGTACAACGAATCATATAATGACAGTTGTGTTCGTTAAGTAAAAATCTCATAATACCCGGCTAAATACGACTGTTGTTTCTGCTCATAACATTAAGATTTTTGTCACACTGCATGGATGTGTTCACCCTGTACCAGACTTGTCAAATATGTGAAATCGCTCTTTATGTTCCGATTCACATTCTTACTCAGCATTGTACCTCAGCTTGAACATTCATTCTTACTTAACTTTGTCGTTAAACATTCGCGAGGCTGTACTGTAGTGGCTTAACGTATACCACGACTTTCTGTACAATGCATATGTGCTATTTTCGCAACTTTCGTTATATCGAGTGTAGTACGTTATATAGAGACACTAAAGCATTTGGAAAAGTGCACGCTATATCGATTATTCGTTGCGTAGGCATTCGTTATACTGGACCACCACTCTAATTCTTTACTGTATATTGTCCCTACATAATAATACACGACTGGATGGCGCAGATGGTTAAGTGTTTGCCCTTGGTTAGTGGGGTACCCGGTTCGAATCCCAGTGAAAGTTAAGTTAATACGCTTTTATCCGATTGACAAATCTGGTCCAGTCACCATTTGCCGTTGGGATCAAATCACCGGCACTATCGCTGGAGTTGTCGGCCGATGCTAGTAGCCTGACTGTGGGTATCACAATGGACCAACATGGCTTAAGTGTGCTGGTTTTCTCTAGTAGCCCCCGTCCCTTCCCTACATAGTGTGATTTGTAAAAACGAACATGTTTGATTCTTGATTCCTTCGCTTCCTCAGAGTGGTGACCTATTGGCAAGATAAAATGCTGGATTACTGAAGTTCCATGAGACAAAATCGTGTGCACTGCCGTTGTTATGAGGTACCATTCCCATGAGGCCACACTTGAATTCCACTTGACAATATTTCCAAATATGCGATTCTTGCAGATTTTTCACTGTGTACACTTTTCACTTCCTACACATATTATCTTATCTTCAAAACACGCTCAACACTCATCAACTGTCTGTATACCTTCACAGCGATTCCGATTTGCGATTAATCTTACTATGAACCTACAATTTTACGAGCTTTATTGAATGACTCGTTTATGGTGAATCGTGTGTAATTATCCAGAAATACAACTCCCATAGAAAGCACTGCAAAAACTTCGCAGATCTACAACAGCTCGATGCGTCCACAGAGACTGCAAACGGATATTAGACCCCTCTGTTGCCGTGACTGCTAACCTTCAATTCAACGGTACAACAATTTCTATAACTCCAGATTTAGCGGGGTCTTAATCAATAATATTTAGTAACATCATCATGGCGGAAAACTTGACTGACTGACTTACCTACTTCACCCCAAAAGCGTATGAATTCGATTGCCTTCGGAAAACAGGCAGAAACAAGCCCGTCTGAGACCATCTGATTAGATTGACAACACACTCTTAACTCGCGCATAAATTTATCTATCTCCAGCTGCGTGCGATGAATAATCCATCGGCTTGAACACAATCCTCATAGTCGTTTATGTCCTCACGCCCATAAAACCAAAGCACCAACCAGCAGCACGGCAGCACGGGTGGGTATGACATTTTTTCAATAAACCAAAACGTCTCGTAAGCAAAGCAAAACTCGAATCTCAAAGCGCCCAGCGATTCCCCGGTGGAAGTGGAAGACAAAGCTTTAATCCACCAAAGGACGTGCAATATTTTTACATTATCCCTCGCATTTGGCGTGTCTTCAATTTCACCGGTCTCGAGTCATAGATCATCATCAATCTACCGTGAGGCATCATCCAAACTCAATTCCATTGGGTGCAGGACATTGGATTTATGCCTCCACTGGGCGGGAGTGCTCTCGCACATAAACACCAGCCAAGTGTGACAGTGTCCTATAACACATCAAGCCACTCCACCATCATCGCCGCAAGGGATGAGCAGCAGCAAAGAGGCAACGCAACTGTGCGGCGGGATTGTGAAGGGGAAAGGCGAAAGGGGTGGTTGGCAAAAAAACAGCTAACTTCAGTCGCCCTCATTAAATTCTATGAAAAATAGATTAATGACAATAGGAGGACAGCGACACGGTCGCAGTAATTGACGGGGGCTGGCTTGTTAAATTTATCGCTCACCGCAAACATACGTCGACGGGGTGACTTTACGGAGACCCACAGCCGTTACCCGTGCATGTGGTTACCTTTACGAACTTCAAACGAGCAATGTGGATCGCATCCTCGCGTGTCAATAAAATGTGTAATGTAACAGACGAACGTGATCCCTTCAGTGGGAAATTTTATGTCGTCGACAATTTTTGCCTTCGCTGGATTTTTTTTATTGCATCACCGGGACTCACGCTCAATTCGGATGACAATAAAATTTGTATCCAACCAATTCATGGGTGCGATGGGGATTGCCAGTGTCGGCGGCGCTTTGTTTCCCGTGAGGGGTTGTGGCAATTTGGGTCCGAGATCAAAGCGATGAAACGGAATAATTAACTGAAAGGACTACAATGGAAAGCAATTAAATTTTGAGGCAAATGACATGCGTACTCGTCACTTGGATTTGTGCTGTTTGCTAAGGACGGACCTGAATGTCGGTACGGGGAATTGCTGGAAAACTGGCACATGTGACCTTATTACCACCGCGTCTCCCTCCCTGAGAGGTAACATTTAATGGCGAAAGTCTCGTAAATACTCTATCAAACAAAAAATATTAGTTTATACCCCTTGCCCTTGGCTCGTTCAAAACCCTGGCAGCCAGCGTGTAATTTTCTCGCTTGGCTGAGTCCTCCTCCTTCAGTGCATTATATCGCAATATCACATAAATGAGTCTTCAATTCGGATGGCATCTGTGGCAACATATATTCATGTCCTTGTTCCAATATCCATCAGACGACATCACAAACCAGAATCGTCCTCCGCAAATTCATGTGTGCATGTGTATCCCCCGTTTGCGAAATGCAAATGCCAACGAGTGCGCAGACAATGGGTTTCCTACGCTGACAGCAGGAAATATGCTTATCTAAATCTTTTTGATATGACAGACATTTATATAATGGACTTGCAATCGAAATAGCGAAATCAATATGTTGGAGTAGACCTTATCAGCATGTTGTTGTGTAGACGATGTCAACGAGTGTAGGATGACGTTTAATTTCATTGCAAAATATGCGATTGATTGACACGGAGATATTTGAGGAAGTTACGAGTGGATGATTATGTCGACTTTGCTTATTGCATTGAGTTTCTGCGGTTCTAAGTTGTGTCGGTCGCAGTCAGTGAAGGGAACTATACCGTGGACACTAATTGGTTATCTCGTAACCAACCTTGCCGAGCAGTATGAGACTTTATATTTGCTTCCTATAATTTTTTCATCATAACGTGGGTTTGTTTAGAAGCGTGGTCTAGTTATTGACTCGCAGGGAATACCTGCTGTTGATGCACCGAGACCAACCGAGGGAGCAAAGCAACCCCACTTCCACTCCGCGTAGATGTACCTCTTGCATCGGCTATAGAGGTCCAACTTACTATGAGAAGGTCTTAAACCGTTTTGAACCGCTAAGTGGCAAGTGCCAGCGCGTCTTCCGGCCCGAAAAATCGACCATAGCCCAAATTGTCGCACTAATGCAGATCGTGGAGACGGATAGTTAGACCCAAATCGATACACCCATCTCTAACAGCTGTCCATCTTCAAAAAACAACACGATGGAAGAATGAGCGATGCCGGCCGGGATTCGGTTGTCGTATCACGCAATTCACCGTGCAGTTTAATTCAAGGACCTCCGATCCTGATTTCGACAAGCAGATGCGCTAAGTGACTCAGTGACAGAGTGACTATTTCTATGTAGCCTTTAACACGGAAGGCACTATCATCTACAAATCAGTCCAACTATTGGGTTGCGCATGTGACGTCGACATTGCCGTACGTTCCCAACGTGATGTAGTGAGCTCAGCGATTGAAGAACAAGCGAAACGAGCTGATCTTAAGGTTAACGAGGAAAAGACGGAGTATTTTCTGTCGAACAAGAACGGATCTGTCCCAACATCACTTGGGAGAACATACTACTATCGACAGTCACAATTTCCAGGTATTGAAGTGGTTTGTCTGTCTTGGCCCAAACGTTAACTTCAGTGGCGATTGGAGGTAGAATCGCCTCTGGTAACCGGTGTCATTTTGATTTGTCCAAATAACTGAACGCGATCCCACCTGAAGCATGACCTTCAAAAAATTTTTGTTCGACCAGTCCTGTTGGATGTCTAGCAAAACAGCACAGCTTATCCTTCCTTCGAAAGAAAAATTCTACTTCGGATACATGGTCGAATGGAGGAGAAAGCACAACCGCGAGTTCTACGAGGTGTATCATGATTTCGACGTAGTCCGGAAGGCAAAAAACCGTCGACTGCACTGGAGGAGAAAGACTGAACCCCTGTTACAAAGCCGAAGTTATCACAGGTGCAAATGTAACTTGGAACGATTGAGGGCATTTTCAACTTTGGCTCATACCCTCGATGAGTCGATGGCCGGTATGAAAAATAAGTTCCACATACGCCACAGTATCTTCTGGCGTCTCAAGCTACAGTGAATAAGTTCAAAAAATGTTCCACATACGCCACAGGCTCTATTTTATATTTTAACTGGAGGCATGTTCATGGACACGACAGGATGTGAGATGGTTTGGCTTATATTATTTTGCGCTTTCGTAGATCTCCTTCAATACTTTGGGCATAGCTTTCGTGATGAAGACCGAGAAATGCAATTGCTGTGAACCCCAAGAGAATACGCCAAAGACAATGAGTCTTGGTCGAGGTATAGAATGTCACAGCAAGTTATAAACAGTCCGCTTCTGGATACAGACCTAAGACCCAAGTTCACGTCGGATGCCGCCTCACAAAGAAGGGGTTTGAACCTTAGTAAGCACGTTTAGATATCTGTATATTGACCACGTTATCGTTATGCAACCACTTTATAGTGTCAGTGGTGAAAAGTACGCCTCTACAGTGGCTTGTGAAACAAGACTCCCTCAGTTTTTCGCCAGTAGGGACGTGGGCTTTTACAAATTGTTAACAAACAATCCAACAAACCGGCGCCTATATGCCTTATTTGAATCATCTTTACTATTCTAATACATCACTAAATTTCTGGCAAGATGTAAGATAGTGAATTTCTTTTGACTCGACCAAACATTCGTCGCACTTCAGCCGAAATCACTTTTTGCGTTATCTGCTTCACTCCCTGAGCTCAGCATTTTCATGCGAAGGCCCCCTACTTCGGCCCTCCGAAGAAACCTGTTGCTGTCTCGTTTGTTGACACCAATGGCGTTCTTCAGCGGATTCCACCGCAGTATCAACACTTGGATATGCAATCCAGAGAAAGGTCTTCACAAGACAATTAAGGCAACGAACAGATGCATAGACGTCCAGCGAGTGCCCTTTAAATCTATTAAATTTCAAATTCTTCAACCAGTTAAGTGATGCAGTGTGGATTTGATCCTAGACGCCATCGCATGCCACCGCGCATTGCATACAGTCCTTCAATTAACAACCCGCAGTTAGCCTGGTCGCTCGGAAACATTTCCTCCTTTTGGCTCTGTCCCATTAAATATTTTTGCTTGGCACCCGTCCAATCTATATTTGGGTCGTCCTCATCTCCCCTCTATCCAAACGCAAACAGACCAAGAATTGATAAAAAAAAAGAGGAGGAAAAATACTATCAAATTCTGTTCTGCATCATTAATGGCAATAAGCTTGTCGGTGAGCGTGTCCTGCCACGTGTGGCAACTATGAAAACTCAATCAATTATGGCAGCAGATATCGAATTTAATTGTCATGGCAACAAATTGTCGAACAGGCTCTCACTGGCCTAATGTTTTGAAGCGTTTTTCTCCTCGGATTGCATGCGTTCATTGGACCCATGTGGCCGTTCTCTGATGGATTGTTGTCAGAGAACCGTCAGAAGGACCTCAATTATTCGGAATTAATTCGAGAATAATTAGTGCATGTGTGCGTCATTAGTTGCAGGCTCTGCTTCAGTGACCAACTTTTAATTGCAACGAAAAAGTTTAACTGCTGACCCGAACGGATCACAGTTCGACAGTGAGGACGTATGACGTATGAGTCGTCATCTGACCAAGGGGCAGTAAGCCACAGTAAGTGGCGAATGCAGTGGATATTGCATTTTTAATTATTCTGCTGAGAATATGAATATTTAATTGAATCGTGTTTGGGCTACCGGGCGACGTTGCGGTGCATTACAAGAGGACACCTCAATGAAAGTGTGTTGTGTGTTGGCGGCATTTGCGGGTGCACCGACAAGAGCACTAAGTGAAGTGGCGCCCAACGAGGGGAACACCATAATTTGTAATGAGGATGTGCGTTCACATATTCATGTTGTGTTGCAATGGTTGTTCTGTGTTGGTTAAGCGGTGGGGAAACAGGACAAGAACTAATGATTCAAAAACTATTCAAAATCGTGCTGCTTCGGTTTAGAATTTATAGGGTTTTCCTATCCAGCGCTGCATGGCTTATAAAGGTCGAGGCTATTCCTGCCTTTCTAACTCGGAATATTATCAGTTGCTTATCCTGCTGCTTCCGTCGTCATAGAAGTGTCTGTTTGCCATTTAATCTTCCGTTAGTACTCCATTGCAAATGCGCCCTTAGCCGTCGCACTAAGTTATTGCTGCCAATATCTTGGAGTTCTAGAAGAACCTGCACAGAGTCCATCAAAACCACTTAAACCACTGCGTAAAGCTGTAAAAATGCGAACTCCAGGTAGGAATAATGAATTGAAAAGCAGGGATGTGATACCCGATAGAGGGTACTATTCGCAGCATTTATCTCCTAATTATATTCGAGTGCTTTAATCATACCGAATATTGATTCGCCTTTAAACACCAACCGTTTCCTGTATTTCATGCCAGAAAAGTTCGAATCGATAATTCTCATTCCATCGCACCGCAACTGACTTCGGGGAAAAAAACCTCCCATTTCCGGATCCATGTGCAACAGCTCTCGCATGAAATCATTCAAAACCGAGGCAAGGTCCTGGCGTCGCCACAACCAAGGCCTGAGCTCGCATCAAGTGATTTACTGAAACCAATTCTAAAACGAATTAGTCTCTAATCGTTGTGTGTTATTTGTATTTGCATGGCTCCAAGCGGGGTATTGTTCGATAAGTTACAAGCCACAAACAACAGAGAAACCAATACAATCCCTACCGAGTTAGGCGTTTTTTGGGACATTCGACCGGATTTCGTATCAATGACACGATGAACTTTGCCCGAGAACGACGAATATTTTTGAATAAATTCATGAACCGAAGGACATTTGAGTAAGGCAGGATGTTGAATTGTTTTTCTCGTTTTTTTGTTCACTTTCGTTCTTGGTAAATTGGATTGGCAGCCGAGGCCTGCGGGGACAAAGCGGAGTGACGTGAGTGACGGACGGGTGAAGCATATCAATCGAGGATAATAGCTGCTAGACTTCGATTGTTGATGTTGGATTGGATTGTGTTTTTTTTTTCGTTTCCGCTGTTGCGAAAGAGATGAGTTCATTTGTAGCAGTGGACGGATGTGCGAACTTAAATTTACTCTTCGGTGATGTGCTGTGTTGGATGTTGATTGGGCTTTTATGCGTGAACAACATGTTTTCGAATTTCGGGATAAGTACTGTGAATGTGCAATGGTTAGACCCTTCTTCTCCTAGCGATATATAGTTGATCCATTTTTCTGGTCGCTGCCTCATTTTCTAGTTGATCTGTGTGACGAATACCATGCCATGGGACAATGCGAGGTAGACCTGGGCCTAGCTTGAATAGCATCTACTCGTGTTGTGCGTGCTATTGCTCTTTCACGAGTGGTTATGAGCCATTCTCAACAGCGAAATTAGGGAAGCCACCGTATGCCATGACGGAAAACGCCACGGAGTTGTCTCGACACGCAACCCTTTTTTACACAGAACACACATGCTGAAAGCAGCACTGTCGGTAACTCGAAAGAGGTAGAGCCGTGAGGATTGAATCAGCCCCGGTATGTCGAAGCCCCACACCCATTAAGCCGAGCCGCCACATGTGAAGGACTTGGATTAAGTATCTTCTTAAAATTTCTCGACATTGATATTTTTGTTTGCACCTTTCTAATTATTTTTGAGTCATTCAAGCAGGGACCATCGATATCAAAGGAGGCCTGACCGGGCTCAGCAGAGTTCGGTCTGCAAAGGCCTCATTTAACTTCCTGGGCAATGATATTTTTCGCTCAAGCCCATTTCAATGTTCACTTTATGTGGTTGCCTAGACCACATGACCAAACCGATGAAGTACGTAATCGTTGTACCATATCTTCGCCTGTCTTACGATGAAGAAATCCACCCTCCACGCCTCTCGCTACACCTTTCCATCCTAAAAAGGTACAACCAATCACCAACGGCTTATGTCACGACGCTTTTTAAGACAAAATTGATTTGATTTCATGCCCTGAATCTCAAACGTTCACTCTGTCTGCTCTGACTAGGTGGCACAGCACACAGGATTCTGATCAGCGTCTTAGTCGGACACTGCGCAATCGGAGCTGATTGAATGAGGAAGCGGACGAGACCACACATCGACTTGTACAATATTTTGAGCTAGCTGAATTGTATCAAAAACTACCTCGCTTCATTGCAAGCACCGACAGGTTCTATGAATATGAGTTAAGGGGCCTATAGGAGCTTAAGTTTGTCTGAATTTGAAGCCCACTTTCTTATGTTTGCCTCTTGGTGGGTAGGACCTGTGAAAACAGGGCATAGTTGTTGATTGCATTTTGTGCTAGTATCCTACTAGCAACGTCGCTGTGAATTTCTGAGATCAATCTGACACACATAACCCGCAGGAGGCACAACCCCCGGATAGCCGCTACAGTACCGTTTATGAAGTGAACAAAAAAAAGTGGGGAACGTCCTCGGAAAGAGGGCTCATATGTGCCCTTGACCAGTCTGGCGGCCGGCCCCCAGCACAACCGCAAACGTTGAAAAAATTGCTCTTATGAGAAAGCATGCTGCCTCGGATAGATGGACAACTTAAAACGACGATATGGCGTGAGAAAGGACAATAATTTGCTACCGCTTACCAACTGAAATGGATTCTCGCGAAGTATAAGGCTGATCCAGGATAAACACTGGGCAGGGCAAGGAATGACAAGTTGTGGGTAGCCGGTTAATGTCGAAGAAGGAGAAGAACATTCTAATCAATACTGACCCCAGAAATGTTTAATCCTTATTTTGGACCGAACTGTCTGGATTCCCTAACTCGGTCTTTGCTCCGTCGATTCGATCCCCTAGCCGATTCAAAGACACTCTTATGGACGCACCGTAACACACGAAAAAACCAGTGTAGTCGATAGAATCGTGCGGTTCTCATCATCTACCTCTCCATTGCATTGATTCTAGTCCATTCAGCAAGGATTTATAACAAAGCTTCACCGGTTGCCAAGGGCGGTTCTATGTCGGGTCTTTACTAGGATGTCGTTTGTGGAGTCAACCTTTGCTCCGAACTGCCTCAAATTTTTAGCTGTCGGTATGTAACCAACCTGCATTTACTGCATTTTTCAGAGCAATATCCAACATTTGTGACTGTCAGCAGGCATAAGCCTAGAAATTTGACCAGTGCCATAGAGGCCACTGACGCCTAAGATACTGCACACAAGCTGGGAAGGCCAACCAACTTGGCGTGCATAACTTAAGGCAGATAGCCAGAGATCGCTGGTGCTCGATCTGGTGAGGCTTGATAGATGACGCCCAAGGACACGACGGCCTGTAGCACCACACAATGAAAGAAGATAAATTCTAGGTGCTTCTTAAACGAAATGAAATCGGTCGGGCAGTACTGAAAGTACACTTTCTCGGCTAACAGTGGAACTGGGTGACGACCGACCGGATTCGGTATCATAGAAAACGATGTAGCTGACTTCATCGCCAAGCGAAGAGTCACGGTCACAGTTGAAACGGCTGTCTTCGATTGTTTTGCAAGTCAAGCCGTATAACCAAGATCTGTCGGCCTTTAATCCAGCAGCATACTGGTACGTGTCTTCACGGGCACAGCGTCCGCGGCAAATCCTCACACAGAAGCATCATTTCGTCTTCAAAGCAAGCCAACAACCCACCACTAGGTCATAGACATCTCCTCTGTCATCTTCCATGGCGTTCCTCCAGCCTCTTCCCCGCTCTTGGCAACATCAGCACATTTCTGCTCCCCATTACATTCCAGGCCAATGCCAGCCACTCTTGCCTTCATGTACTCAATGTGCAGTAATAAACGGCAACACATCGCCCAACGACATTCCTGAAATTCATTCCCCTTACAGGAACTCAAATCAATTCGAATTCTTTTGAAAGCAGCCCGCATGGTGCTGCCTCTTCGGCGGCGAGACCGAACCGCATTTGGCAGTCAGGGAAATTACATGGCTGCGAGATGTCTTCCCCACAATTGCATCGCCTGTGGCAGAGGCACCAACATTCCAAGCCAACCGCAGCTATCCACACATAGTTCCCTGTTTACATGTCAAAAACCGAGTCCTTGCTGCCAGACAGAATGCAGATCTAGGCCACCAGTACTGTGATCTTCTCCAAAAATCTGCTTCATGCTTGATTAAAAACGACTCCCTCTTCACCTCATCGCAATCACTTAAGTGCGCACTTAGGCCCGCTCAACAAGTGTTCCATTAAACGGTGCCTCCTCTGCTGCTGCTGCTGCTGGCTAAATATTGACTTGATTATACACTCAAGCGATTATCCAAAGGATTAGCAAACTTCGAAAGTTCGTCGGGGTGATTGCTGTTGTCTCCCTCTCCCCTCCACACCCCATACCGACACAGGACCGGAATCAATTAGATTATGCAATGACGAGAACTTCCAAGTGTTTGGTTAGTTAAAAGGATCCTTTGAAGTGGAAATGGCCACAGGAACTCACCGCATGGCTGAGGCAGATTTTTGGGACCGCACACTACTCTAAAGGAGGGCGCAATTAATAAAACCGAGAGAATCGAAACACAAGACGCGATTTCGAACCTGAGTGGAATCCTAATGTCGTTTGGTCCTTGCCGAGAAGTGCTCACGTGGTCGCTCTGGGTCGGGTTCAATTCAAAACGAATTGTGTACAGAAACTCCAATTCACCGGAAAAGTGCATCAGTAATTCCCAGCGGCATGTGCAAGACGACGCAACGTGACCAGAAATTCTCGCCAAACGTTGTCCGCCAGACGAGATTTCAGCTGTATCCTGTTTTATTTTCGCGTATCTTTTTTGCTTGTTTGCTCTGTTCCCCTGTATGCTGCTGTTATTGTCTGACATCGTTATGGTTTGTTTTGAACTTTTTAAGCATCGTCCGCCGGGTGTTTTTGTGAATTGAGGATGCTGCTGCGATCGATCGGAGTAAATGGGAAAGGATTTTCTGCCATTAGGCGGTGGAGTGGAAGTTCATTTGATTTCTGATGAAACGCCAAATATGAACAAATTTATATGTTGTTGGAGAAAGGGGGTGTTAGCGGCAATCGGAAATCGATTGTCTTGCATGAGATTAGGTGGGTAGTGAGTTGAAAACATTTTTTTTATGTGAGGAGATTCTTTCTTCACTAGGACATACTTTAAGAAATTGAATTGGGACTGCTTGTATAAAATGTGTATTATTTTGATAATAGTCAAAGGGTGACCCTTCAGTCCGAGGTGATTCTGAGGTTAGCAAGGTGTGTGGTTCTCTCAGGAGTGGCAGTTTAGTGGAGTCTTCCCAGCAGTCTTACCGACTCCGAACGACGAATGTTAAGCAGCAGACTTAGAAAATGATTCCTTCTGAGCCTTGTCAGCACCTCCAGAGAGCTGGCAACAAAGCACAGCTCACCGAAATGAGTGTCAAAAATAGAACGTGAATGACTTTCTTATATCGTACATTTAAATTGTTTTTATTTTTCAATATAATCTCCCTTAACATCAATGCATTTGCTACATCTTGAGATAAGCTTTTTTAAACCCTAAAAAAAAATGTCCCCTTTCTCTGCAAAATACCCATTTATTGCCGACTTGAGTTCTTCATCATCCGAAAATCTTTTTCCACGAAGACATTTTTTCAAATCCGGAAACAGGAAATAATCACTAGGGGCAAGGTCTGGACTATAGGGTGGGTGTTGGATTTCTTCGAAACCCAATCTCGCGAAGCAGCCTTGGAAACTCTCGCCGTGTGAACAGGAGCGTTGTCATGAAGAAGCAACACACCCGCTGCAAGTTTACCCCGTCTTTTCTTTTTAATTTCCTCCCGCAAATTATGCAAAGGGGAAGCGTAGGATGTGGCGTTGATGGTTTCACCTTTTTTTTTTTTTGTACTCAATGAGCAAGATTCCCTTTGAGTCCCAAAAAACTGTGGCCATGAGCTTCCCGGCAGACGGAGTGACTTTGAACTTCTTCGGGGGGTCTGTTCCTTTTTTATGCCACTGCATGGACTCTTGTTTGCTTTCAGGGTCATAGTGGTGGACCCATGTTTCGTCACCAGTAACAATTCGATCCATAACACCGTCCGCGTTCTCACTACACATCTCCAAAAGCTCTCTACAGCATGCGATTCTCACTTTCTTCTGGGGCGCTGTGAGCATTCGTGGCACCCACCTTGCACTGACCTTTGAAAGGTTAAGAAGGTCATGGAGAATGGTGTGAATGGTACCAGTTGAAAGCTTGGTGATCTCTGCCATCATTTTCACTTTATTCGGGCATCCTCAAGAACAAGTTGTTCGACTTATTTCATGCTTTCTCCCGTACAAGCAGTAGCCGGGGCGCCAGAGCGGGGGTCGTCTTCAATGCTATCTCTGCCTCTCTTGAACTCACTTGACCAGTTGATTTGCACAGTTGATAATGAAGGTGCGGAACCCTGGTAAACAGCCACCATCTCTTCATGAATAGTTTTTTGACTTTTTCCTTGCTTAGTGAGAAATTGAATTACAGCGCGGTGCCCAATTTTCACCATCATCGCCTCAGTTGCCATTACGATTCTGTTTAACTAGAGATATAACGCGAATGAATAATCACATTTAAAGGAAATTTTACATGATTGCACGAAAATAATGGTATTACTTGATAATTAAGTCAATTTATATATAGAACCACAGCTTCATTCCGATACCAAGAATATATTGAACGCCTCTCGTAAGTCAAATTGGAAATGATATAAAATGGATACGGTTGCCCAGTCGATGCAAGTTTCAAATCACTCTGTTTGATTTGGCATTCATTTTTGGTGTTTTTTTTTTTACTCGCCCTTGTGTACAACGCTCTGGTTCGATCCGGTTTGGCTCCCTAAGACCACCCTGCACCTACTAGACAGAATTCAAAATCAAGCGATTTAACTCATAGTCGATCAAAATGTCGCGATGCCATTAGACTCTCTCGAACACCGAACAATGTTGCACAGCTACTAAGAAACCTTGCTCAAGTCAACTGGCCAGTTGCAATCCTCCTTTTCAGAAATTCACCCGCAATACTCATCTCGCCAGGAATGCTCTTCTCATTCCAATAAGTCCCACAGCCTCTCGCGTCAGGTTGTGCAGAATGACTATGAAGGTTTCTAGTTTCTCCATCAAGAGAACTCGCCGAGACCTTCAATGTCAAAAGAGCGCTTAGACAAGATGACGCGTTTTCATGTGACTTCTTTAACATCATCCTATAGAAGATCGTGCAAGGCAACACTAAAACCGCCACCATTAGAGGCACTATTTTCCAGCAGACGCGGATGACATGACGTGATTGGCAGAACAGAGGGAACTATCAATAAGGCGTTTGCTGGCATTGAGACAGAAGCTGATAAAATGGCTCTGGCGATGATTGAGGGCAAAAGAAGTATATTCTGTCCTCGAGAAAGGACATGCACCATCGACATCTTGGACAGAGCGCCACAGTGAGCAGCTACTACCTGGATAGTGTTAAGGACCTTTATACCATCACCAGTACTCAGATCATACGCAGACTAACTCTTGCCAACCGCTGTTTTCAAGGGCTCAAAAGGCACTCAAGTGGGGTAATAGAGCCATCTCTCGAAGGACCAAGCTGACTTTATATAAGATCGCTGATCATCCCTGTCCACCTGTACGACACGGAGGCATGACCAATCTCAAAATCGGATGAAGAAGTCCTTGGTCTCTTCGTCTGGGTACGATCTTTGGTTATGTTTGCATTGGAGAGATATTCAGAAGAAGATTCGATCACGAACTTTATGCCGATTGCAGTGGATAAGGCTCTAAAGTTGGGTCACAGAGCCGCCTCTCGACGGACCAACCTGACTTCATATAAGAGCGCTGATCATCCCTGTCCGCCTGTACGGCACGGAGGCATGACCAAACTCAAAAGAGTGTGAAGAAGTCATTAGTTCTACGGACAATCTTTGCTTCTGAACAGTAGGCAACTATACATGCGAAGTTGGAGGCAGTTGACTCAAGTTCGTGTCCCGTTGACTAAGACGCAGATTGTATCAGACGAAGAAGACTATAGCTGCTTATGTAGATATAGCATTTTTTTAATTTTTGTAATTCAAAAATGATGACAACGCCCATTGACCTCTCGACCAAGCCACATGTGTATCCATGGTTCGTAAAAAAGGGAAAAAATATAAATAACACTGAAAATGTGATTCTTATTTTCCCGTCAATGTTACTGCGTGACAAAGCGGATCTGACCTTGTTTGGACCTAACTTCGCCTTCAATTGTACCGAAAATACAACGACTGGCAAGAACAACATCTTTCAGTTCTCATTGCCTTTTATCGCGAGTATGAGTAGAGCAAATTCACAGATTACCCCCAACGTACAGCTGCAGTCCTAGGCTTACTTGCGCTTACAGTACAGTTTGTACTAACCACTGTTTCATATAAACGAACAAACATAATACACATCTAAAGACGTGCTTCCTTGCCTTCCTTCTGTTGATGCATTTCCTTCATTACCCACGCCTTTCATTGAAGTCTCTCCCGGAACCCATTGAATCAAGTTAAAACTTTTCTGAATTTCCATTAATCCACCAGCGGTAAGCCCATCTTAAAGTATTCAACGAAACCCTGTAAGAACCTTTCATCTGCAAAACTCCTATTCCACCCCCAAGTCGACGTGAAGACACTGGTAAGCCCTCTTAAGCGCAGGCAACTGCTAAACCCTTCATGTACAAATTGCTAATGAGTTATTGTTTCCTCAACCCCAGGTCTGTGGCTCTTGTTTTCCCATTACAATCGGGCGTCTCCGCATACGCAAGCACCAAGAGAGAGAAAAATAAACGCACAACATTCTTTTTTCCAATAACTCTCGTAATTAGGGCCAGAAAGTTGAGGATACTTCGTGCATAAAACATTAAAATTTTCTACCTGCAATTAAAGGGGTGAGCTCAGGGAAGGTACCCTCTGTGGAGGCTTGTTGTATATTGTTTCCGATTAATTTGCTCTCACGTCGCATCCACTTATTTTAAATTGAAGAAGGGTTCGGGCTGACTAACGAACGAACGAACCCATCTCTTCTCAGTGTGGGAGGATGATGATGATGATGAAATCGATAGCAATGTTGGTTTATGCCTGTAAATTACTCACAGTTTGACATGTTTAATGACTGGTCAGGTGCTCTGATCCCGATGGAATGCCTCTGATCGGGCCAAAAATAGAGTAATGGAGGCTGTGAAATGGTCGGAGATAATTAAATGAGGGTATGGACGGGTTGGCGACTTGGAATGTTTTTTGAGGAAGCGCTGGTTCGCCGTGGGAAAACTTTATGCCCATGACCCGCCAGGGACTGGAGGTAATTATAATTGGCTTAAGAATGGCCACTAAAGAAGCACTTTGGCTTTTGGACGACCAACAAAACATTTTCTATGAATTTTCGAGACCAGGAATGACAACTATTTTGGGTGGGGTGGTTGACCAGATCCAGATGTGCTGGCTTAGTCGAAAAAGGAAACACCATTGATCCCCGCCTCTGTTCTTCAGTAGTCCACATTGGATTTTGTATCGAAAAAGATGGCCGCTTTAAGCCCAGAAATGCGGGGGTCCGCCAATTGACTGTCAAAACTGATTAATTCTTAAAATCACATACAGAATATTTCAGAGGATATTCCCCACGTAGATCCAATTAGAATGCAGCCGCATGAAGCGCTACATCTACCCACATACACCAGCGGCAACCGATCCCACATCATCGGGGCCATTCAAGAAGCGCATGCGGTTAACTACACTAGCGACTGCATTCAATTATGATCCCACTTCAGGGGGATGTTAATTGTTCGCGTGGATAAATCTTTGCCTCTTCAGTCTGACTCTAGTGATTTTTCCACTGACCTGATTAACACCAGTGGTTCCTGACAAGGGGGAACATGGAAGATGAGGCGAAGAACAAAATAAAAATAAAGAAAATAACGCAATGTGCATACCAATTATTCGTTTTGCTAATTTCACATTCCACAGGATTTGCGTGTTTCCTGCTCGTTCGCTCGTCCTTCCGGAAGGAACAATATTTAATTAAGTTGGCTATAGTTTACGTAAATAAGACTTTAACGTCCCCTCTGACTCGGTGGTGTATGCCCCAGTTAGGCAAACGCACTACACAACTAGACCCTCTCCCCCCCCCCCCCCCCCACACACACACTCGCACACAGGATCAGCAATTTGTAGATGGTATTCTATTTGCAGGATTTGTGTAGTCACGTACCGCGCGCCAATAGGCTGCTGCTTGGATGGATGTTGAAAGATAGGACGGAGTGGAGCATCTTGTGAACATGCAAAGTATTACATTCCTCTGAACGGCCTGCTGGGGTGGGCGGTTGGATAATGTGTGCGGGCGTGGATGTGGCGTCTTAAGGCAAAAACTAGGCAGGCACACAGGCAAGACATTGTTGCACGTTCCGCGATTAACTCGGTTCGTTGTTGTATGAAATGAGGAATTATGAGGATTATGTAATTATTTCCAGCGGCGGAAGATGACATCCCACTAAGTGAGACTTAATGGTAATTAATTGTAGGGATCAACGGTGGAAGATTGTGTTCAGGTTCACCGGCTTTACGGATCACAGTTCAGGGCTATGAATGACATTGGCGGTGTTGGCAATTCGTTGCGGGCTGCTGGAGATTGGTTGATAGCGTCGAATTGATGATTTGTAAGCAAAATGTCAGATTACCTGAGATATTCCGTGGAAAAATGTACTCATCATCTTTGGGGTAGTTTAAGGGCGGGAATGGTATCTTAGAAGCTTGCCAACTAGCACACCTAGGGGGTGCGGATTAATTTCCCATCGAGTATGCTTGCCGTAACCATTTATGGGGCGTCTGTCAAGATGGCAAAAGTACCGAGATAGCAAGTATAGAGAAATGCGAACATTGTTGATCAATTCACATGTACCCGTACCCACTATCTAGAGCCAGAGTATGGTCCCAGCTCAATCCTTTTGACTGCGCTCTGGAGACCTATTCGAGCCCACTGTGAAGTACAAGCGACTATTGAGGGATCTTCAGAAGTTTCTACTATCGAAGGAGTAGGTTGATTGATGTGCTGATCGTTGAGGGAATAGCAATGCCTTGCAAGTTCGTTAGAGCAAGAGGTTTCTTGGGTGTCCCAACAGTCGAATGTTGAACCATTTCATTCGTTTCCATTAAGCTCTTTGGAATAGTTAAGGAGTGTAGAAATGGCAGATTTGGGTAAAGTTTGAAACATGCTTGGAAGGCCTGTTATCAGGCAGGCCGAGCTTGGTGTCAAGCCAAGTTAGCGGTTTTCAACATAGTCTTATTCCAACTTTCACCTCTGTTTATTCAATGAGGTTAACGACTAAATCGCGTGTACCCCGATGATGGGGTGAAAAATACGGTATTACTCGAGCGGCTCAATAAACGGGGAGGGATGTGCTTCGACGACTTCCGAGGAGTACCTCGACTGCGAGTCCATCAGGTAGGCAACCGCTTGGCAGATCCATGACGATGGTTTGTTGATAACTGCTGATGAGTTAGAGCGGAGGTGGCGGAGGGTCTAATGGAGGTCTCCCGAACGTGACATAACTACGCGGCCCGTTTTGTGAAGGCGTGGAATAATGCCTTTCACTAAACACTTAATATTTGGGACACGAAAATAATTGAATTTGTGAGACGGTTGTTAGTTCTTGTGAGAAGATGGTAGAAATAATTTGCAGCGAAGACCGAGACAAGATTATTAGAGAAACAAAAAAAATAGTGGTAGTAGTAGAGCGGTGTCTTGGGGATCTCTGCAGGATTTTGTAGAAAACAAGAGGTACCACTAGTTACTCACTCAATCAACCAGTTTTTATTCAAGTGTTTAAGTAAGTTTACAATGCTTAAACCTTAAACAATTAGATGAGTGAGGTGGAAGCTTAATTAGCTTGCCTTTTTTTAAATATATATTTTGGTGTTAATTTTTTCGAATTGTTGAAGTCGAGGTTGTCGACTTTATCAAAAGGCTGCATTACAAAGTTTCAGCAGCCTAAGAGTCTGAGAGTATGTAAGCTAAAATTAACAAGTCCAATCGGCATCTAATGTGTGTGTTCGTCGGTACTTCAATTCGTTGACAGATTGTTCAATTGTGTTTTTTTGTCAATTCTCCAATGCGATGAGAGATTTTTGGATTTTTCCACTGCAAATGTAAGATGTAAACCAGAAATGAAGTTCTAAAGAGATGGCTTATTGTCTCCAAGCCCATCGAGAGAAATTTACCTCAAATGTTTTTCAACACAAGCAAAAACTTGACATTTTTTGCATTGAATTCTGAGATGTTAAAAAAATTCAAAAATTCAAAGACATGTCTTGGAAGCCAATAAAGCGAAATTGGTAGGTGGCCTAATCAGATTGTAAAATAAATAAAAAATCCAATAAAAGACTTCTCGAAAGCTTTACGCAACTACACATGATACTCTGGCGTATGTGGAATATTGTGCCTTATTGGCGTATGTGCATATGTTGGACGCATCCAAAAAAATTGGACACTGTAAAATGCATCTCAAGACGCCGACGGAAAGGCAACGGACCCAATTCAGCTGACGACCGACGGCATTTCAACAAAAAATTGTGCGATCAGAAATGATCTGCATCGTGTGTGACCGGGAGGTGCAGGATAGCAAATTATGCAAGAAGAATTAGCAATAGACCAGAAAAACGGACCAGAGATTTCCTGAAGGCAATGACCCTGATGATGCATTCATTCCCAGTGTAAAGCTAAATCATCGTCCATAAAATAGAATTCGAGCGAAAGAAGGTTTTTCATATTTTTACCTGTTTGTCTTTTTTTTTGCATTTCTCTTGGTTGTCCGGGTCTTATTCCTCTTGCGAAGGTTTTTACTTCATGGCTTTACTTCAGAGATTAAGTAATTTTTTGTTGTTCCGCCTCCGGCAAGCCTAAGTTTGACTGTTCGGTTTCCGTGTGCTGAACGTTTTTTGATAATTTTTATCAAAAATTTCTTTTCCGTCATTATTCAACATTTTCGCACAGCAGTCGTTCTGATCCGTACATCGTTCTCTAATTGTTCATTATTGCTTCCACCTTCCTCTGCAGACATGTGTTACCGCACCACAGCTCCGAGACCTTTCATAAAGTATTGCACCTAAACGGAGGTACGAATGAAATCAGTTCTTTAGTATCCTTCTCACAAGTCTCGCCAAGTGAGTTACAGAAGGGACTATCAAGCACTCGGTGCCTGGCTCTAGCAACTGCCGGGCAATTGCAAATGAAATGTGTTAGGGTCGTTATTTCAGCTGTTTTATTGCAACTGGGACAATACCTGTTGTGTGTAATGCCTACTTCGATGACATGATCTGCTATTGGCCAGTGTTCTGCACAGACCGCCACCAATCTAGCGATGTGATGTCGAGTTCTCCGAAGGAGATCATTTTCTTCGAATCAGATGTACTCAGGTCACACTTTCCTTGTCAGTCTGTCCCATCTGCGGTCTTCTATTTTATTTCAAGATATTAGCCTTGGCTGCTTCTAGTGGAGTGTGCAGCTCCTCTACAACAAAAAAAAAACACTGAAGGAGAGGTGAAATCCAAAGGAAACTTTGACCTAGCCTTGTACCAGTGCTAAATCTGCGTGGCATTGCTAAGCACATTCTAAATAGGAAGTAAAGGATCTTAGAGCCTTGTTGGCTACTGGGCTATCAACGCATATGTCAACCCCGTTTGCCTTGGCAATATAATATTTTAGGATGTTCCAATTTTGACGACACACTTTCCCGATGGCAATAGTCCCGCCTACAACATACTGGAACTGTGCGGCAGTCTGCAGTGCGGCTTTGGAAATGTTTAAGAATTTCGAGAACAGACAGGCACCCAATCCACCGCCAACCTAGCAGTTATACCAGTCCACTGCCTTCCACATTTATACGGGCTGGCCTTCATACTAGTGATGCATATGTTGGGATCGGGCGAATCACAGCCAGCGTATACATCCATTAGATCAACTTTGTTGCCGGAGACCCTTGTTTATCGAAGTTTCAATCTTTTAAAAACGATAACCTACGTTTAGCTTCCAGCTGAGTGTAGGATCAAAAGTGACAGTTCGATTGACCGTTACAACGGGTAAGGAATAACTTCAATACACTTTTTGTTGATACATTTTCCAATGGCTGCTATATATTTTTTTTTTGTCAGAGGTTATTAAGCATCATATTGGAGCACTGTGTCTACTGCACTGCCAGTCAATTGATCGACCACTCTAGTGATAGTGCCGTTGATTTGATCCCACCTGCAAATTTTGGCTGGAGCAGATTTCAAAACCCGATAAAAGTATTTTGACTTTGCTTTCACTGGGATTCGAACCGGGGACTGCTCTGATGAAGAGCAGGTACTTAACCAACAGCGCTATCCAGTCTTATATCAATGAAATCGTTTATAGCAGACGACGTATTCTTGGTCATCCTCAACTGTATTGAGGGTAGCGCACTCAATTGGAGAACGACTTCAGCCATTTTCGTGTCATAAAATGAACTCAGCCGCGGGCTACAAGGGAAGAGAGTACATTGCTTGAGAAACAGAAAAACTTCAAACGATTATAGAAAAATCAAGTTCTAGTGAAATGTCCACATAGAACGCATAACTTACGCTGACACTCAGAGTACCCGACTGCATGACAAACTAAAATCATCACTCAATTTTACCGTAACAACTTCCGGCCCCAGACTTACCTGAATTCAACGGCATTTATCTACACAACACTAGTGCACCCTAACCCCGTGACACAGACAGTTGCCCGCATGCAATAAAAACGTACATTTATTAGAACACTCAGCGTGTAAACAACGCCGAAAATCTCGAAAAAAAGCTGCTAAGCTCTCCCGTTCTGTCGACAGCACTTGTTAGAGAAGTGCACGAAGACCCCGCCATAAATCAGTGACCCAGCGTATTGCAGTGCAAGTTTATGTTTTATGCTACCTGGTCTCGGTTTGTTGCACCATTTCTCCCTCTCGCGCGTCCTGTGAAACCCGAAAGTGATTTATTGCAGTGCGAAGCGATTCCTCTTGGGGAAGAAAACAGGTTACAGTGCTTCGGTCTGCCGAAGTGGAGCGGCAGTCTGGAACAACAAAGTGTTTGCTCATAATTAAGGCAAATTGCACAGCATGCCCCCTAGCTATGCGTTGCGTAGTGCCCCGTCAAAGTTGACACATCATCAAGGGTAGTGTGCACAATCAAATAATCGAACCGTAAATACATAAATTCCGCCCGCTGACTAGTGTAGTCGACTGAAGTGCCTTGGGCGACCTCAAGTGCATGTGAGAGGTGACGATGCATCAGCGATGGCCGGTGTCCTGCGGGCACAGAGGACATTTTACACAAGTGGAATGTTGATTTGCATATAACTGCTCAATTTCAATCTGATTTCCATAGTTGATACTGCAACCGCAAGGGATATGTTTGCGCATCGTTTGGCTGACGTGCTGACAATTTACGACGTCGCGGCCACCGCGTTCGATGCAACCGATGATTGGGATAGTTCCGTCAAATGCTGTACAATTTCAATTGTCCATCTGACATCGCAAATCTGATTATCATGATGTGCAATCCAATCAAATGCACTTGGATTCCGAAGGGGTTTGTCGATGGCCAGTCAGCCGTAGTGACGTCAAGTGGACAAGGGATATGATTTATGTGATCTTTGCCGGATGTGCAAATATTCATATTTGCTTGACGCCGACATTCAGCTGTGGGATGATTGAGTGAACTTACACGTAATTCGATGTGTCAAGTATTACAACAGCGGTTGCAAATGTAGATATTTCAGAAATGTCAGTTGAAACAGTGACATCAGTGGTATTAGAGGGGTGCAGCGATGATGTGAAGGCTTTGACGTGTCAGTTGATGTCGGTTCTACACGTCGAGAGATTAATGAGCGCTTATGGAACTGGTTTCTGACGGTCCGAGTATCAATTCTTGACGGAGGCGAATTCACCCTATCCCTCTAAAGCCTGGTCGAACTGTGACTGCTACCAACCATCAGTCGGGGCATACAATCTAACCAAACCCAACTAGTGTGTGAGTTCCTAATTGTTCAAATTGAAAATTTACGCTTTGAACAATATTTTGGCTGTAAGGAGATCCACTCTTCCATTCATCCACTCGTCAACAAGTAGTCTCTCCACAAAAAGAGAAGCGGCATGCATAACAAATAACATTTTCAATCAACTAACGTCAATTATGGCCGCAATAAACAATAAGATACCAAAATGGTTGCCCTGTGGTATGCCAAAAATAGACCTTTCCGTAACAGAAAACTTTATCCGAAGCGGAGCCTCTCCTATGAGTCCCTTAGAATGAAACTCACCCCATGGAATGAACTTTGTCAATGTCCTGTGGGTGGTTGAGTATTTTTGTCATGGTAAATTTTCGACATCATTTCATCCCTAGGCAGGGTATTTCATTAAGACTCTTCAAGAGGCTCGTACCTGTCCGTCTGAAAAAGTCCTCCCACTCTCACCCGATCGCCCACACGCCAATCGCCGAAAAACAAATTCGAAATCGTCAAACACAAACAAGTCATCTCCTCACATCCATTCCCCAGCAAAATACCACTTGGCTGTCGCGCAGGAATAAAATGAAAACGTATTCGGCTGCTTGAGAGGTTTTTTTTTAAATTTCTTTATCCTAGAGCACTTTTGCGTTGCCAAGTGTGCTGCTTTTCCCTTTCGTTGCCGCGGAGAGTTGGCGGCGGGCGCTGGGAGTCAACAGACCAACAAATCACTCCCCAGTGAGATTCGTGATAAAATATGAATTTTGTGTTTTTTCTCTCTCCCTCTCTCTCTTTTTTTTGCGTCGAGTCGTGACTTCGCTCAACGGCTGCCGCTGTAGGGGCGAAAGGAAGCTAAAAGAGAGAGAATGTAAATTGAAAAGACTACGACGACACCGCAAGGGGAAGATGAAAGGACGAAATCGAAGCAAATTTATGTTGCAATTTCGGTAGCTTATGGCGGGCGTTATGTTTATCATTTATGCGGAGTTGAGGTTCTCGATTCAAGTGCAATCATCTTTTATCGTGAGTTTCATGGTTGAGTCCTTGTTGGTCGAGGTAGAGATAGAGGGAAGGAGAGGAGTGCGGGTCATGGGAAAACATCGAATTAAGGATATTTATTGATTTGAGTTTAAAGATACGATTGCAGTTGATGCACGTAGCGTCGTTAAGTTCCGGTGATTATGATGAATGGGTACTTAATATATAAGGCGTTTTCCCATGTGCACGGTGGCAATAGCTGATTGAGCTTGAAATATGGGCGCAATAACTGCGCGCTAGGATGTCTGATGATAGAGAGAGAGAGAGAGACTGAAGGACATTCTTTTGCTGTACAGACACAAGCAGATGGTGATGGCATAGTAGTGCTCAGGGCGTGCAACAGATAAGCAAAATGTTGAAGATGATTTCCTATAAAATCACTGAAGTGCATAAATGTGTGTGAATGGCATAAGGGCTCAGACCCTAAATGGTTCGCTGGTCCGATAAGCAAGTAAAGTCCTCGGTAGCACCGATTCAGCAAACTCGTTGATAAGGGTTTTCCGATGAAGTAATGTAGGCGGATCATTTGTCACCACGGATTACGCAAAATAGCAAATGGCATGCTTCGTGTTACCACGCACCACATCGGCAAACAGCAAATAGCTAAGGAATAGCCAATGTCTCAACTGTACGTCGGTACGTACAGCTAGTAAGCGAAAGGTACTCGCGATCATTACGTCGAGAGAGTAAAAAAGTTAACTCAATCTGCTCAAGACTGAGGAAAATAATGATCAAACTCTGACAGAGTATGTGCAGGTTATATTAGGTGTGTATGAAAATATTAATCCTTTTTTTGCAACAGTCTATATAACCATCTATACCTCGCGATTTATAGTTCTCAACGGACCCAATTAAATGCCGATAGATAGATAAGATTTCGTACCAGATTTCGTAGTAACAACCGTTTTGTGATCGACTGACTCAGTTTCGCGTCGAAGGTGGACACCAGCAAATAGGAAATACGCCAGATTTTACTGTGTTTCTTCAGTAAAAGCGAAAACGCAGACCAGGCTGTGGCCAGGATTGCCGGCCAGGAAGATCCTACTGTGTGGTTGGTGGGACTGGCGGGGAAACATCTACTACGAGCTGGCCTCCTTCTGTGAATCTCTTAATTCGGAACAGTATTTCGAATAATTGGACATTCTAAAGAAATGCATTCAGAAGAGGGACATAGGAAAGGAATGGCATTCCATCTGGACAATGCCACGCGAATGGGGGTTGGGCAGTTTTAGAAGAAAATTACTTAAAATTGAAAAAAAAAAACGAAAAAAGAATCCATATTGTGCATCAACTAATTCGTGTTTAGTTTTTAAATAATTCGCTATCAAATAACAAGCAACAAGTTGTTGAAAAAAAATATGAAAAAGAAAGTTTAAAGGAATATTTTTCAGCGGTCAGTGCTTATATCAATTTTTAATTCAACAAGAGTATTAGCTTTCACATCGGTATAGTACTTTAATGTAAGTGCTGCCGTTGTTTTTTAAATATATTTTTTCCATTTTAAGTTTTATTGCTTATTTCCCCTCCCATTTTTTAGCACTCCTTCAAAATACCGTTAACATTTCTTGACGCCGAATTTATCGTACCGGTTATGGTGCTGTCTCTTTCTCTCGCAATCAATTAAGAACCATATTAAAAGATTACTTAATTTCTCCACCCTTCATTTTAACACAAGAAATTTCTGTGGGCAATTTGTTACTCTTTTGTCAAATCAATTGACGTGTCACATACTCAAAATTAGTTTTGTTGTGCGTTTGGTTTTGTTTTCAGTAGTCCTTTCTAAATCAAATAAAAAAAAACATAAAAAAATACGTGTACCAACAAGGAAAACAACATGAGCCTTATCTTTATCGCGCCGTAGATCAGCATGAAAGTGGCATGCTTCAAACTTTTCCGAAAGGCTTTCAAATAGAGATCTGTTAATACGGAAATATGCTATGAATTCCTTTTCAGAGTAGAGTGGAACACTCGACTCTAAATAATCCCTCCTGCACGTTATTTTTGAATTACATGAAGACACAACCGCCGGTTCATTAATAATTAGTTCCATCACGTCGGCTACGTCAGTTATCGTGTCCAAAGATAACCTTTTAGCAGTATTTTTAAATTTTCTATTATTTTCACAACACTCTACAGCTCACAAGTGTAATTTAATTCAAACAAATGTATGCGACATTTAAAATTTGACATTTCATATATGACACGATTTACACAATTTTTATAACTGCGTTCTCTTACGTGCCTGAGATTTTGCCTGTCAGAGATTTTTACCCCAACCCCACTCCTTGACAGACTTTCCAATTTGGTGCAGAGAGTTCAGGAACAGATCTATTTTCGTAATGTCAAAGGGCTTCGAAGCTGCAGCTGCGGATAGACGGACAGACACCGAGGTGATTCTATAAGGGTCCCTTTTTTACCATTTTGGTAATATTATGGTAAAAAATAGTTGCCAGTATTTCATTTAGTTTTCATCGCAGTCGAAATCATTTATTTATTTATTTTTAACCCAATCAAATCTACGGAGTATAAGTCAAGTTATTCCACATAAATATTAACGTAACAAGTCATCACGTCTAGGAAATTCCAATCTCTACACGTAGGAAGTCGCGGGGAAAATATCACTTGATCACCAAGGTTGACCCCCTCTCTTCCGAATCGCCAACATTCAAGGCCACCTGTAGCTGAGATCTGTAATAAAACCACAGTAAGTATGGTCTTTAGCTATTACAAGCCCTCCCTCATCTGAGAAAAAAATGCAAGTATTTCTCATTAAAAATACGTGCATGAATTCCACCATTCCACATGCAATTTAGGTGAACGACGCCATTCAACACTTTCACGTTCACACGTTAAGTCATTAAGCTCTCAAGTGAGCCACTTAAACCTCGAAATGACGCCCAGTCAAGCTTGCAGAACAAATTGCTCTCATTACGAATCACGACAAATTACCTTCGTTGTGTTCTCAGCCAAGATGCATAGCAAGCCATCTTGCGCACTTTCCGGCGTTGTCATACCACACGGTTTAATAATAGGATAACCCGTCCACCGGCTTCAGTCGTACAAAAGCCCACCCCCATCCATAATGCGACGTAATACGACGAATTTTATGACTCGGCATGTTCTTTAATTAAATCGCATTCTTCTGATTTTATGTTCAGTGTT
Organism: Eristalis tenax; assembly: GCA_905231855.2. NCBI lineage: Eukaryota > Metazoa > Arthropoda > Insecta > Diptera > Syrphidae > Eristalis > Eristalis tenax. The sequence goes on along the minus strand of HG993128.1, from coordinate 39,586,074 downwards.
AAGCTCATTTAATCACCCTCCAGCCAATAAGCCTTGGTCATTGCCGCAACCATTGCACGCAGACACATCTTTACGGCTCTCCACCCACCACCATCCTGACTAGGAAAACCACCGGGAACGAGTGCCTCTAACCCAGCAGAAGAATTTAAATAAAATCCAGGCCTCAGATGTGAGATTATTCATTCGAACTGACAGTTACGGTGTGACGGAATTAATGGAGGCGCGGGCACGGCTCTTTAGAGACTGGAATTATAAACCAGAATTGGAGCAAGTATAGAGCGCACAACACTCATCCATTGCCAGGCATCACTTGTGAACAACTCTCCGTGAATTAAGTCGTGCTAATCCATTATCAACCGCCTGCTAAGGGTTGCGTTGCTGGGCCTATGGGACTGGGTCGATGGCAAATAAGTTGTACGGCCTTGCGGAGAGATTTTTGCGCAAACATTTGGGAAAACATATCAATTCTAAAGCGGCAATAACCATAATGGATCGGTGGTGTTTACCCTTCGATTCTGCCTCAGTGATTTATGCACGAACAAGAGACGCTTGCCGACAAGCCAATTGTGGGAGATAAATTTGTACATCAAAAGTGTATGCATAGGTTTATCAATTCATTGCTCTTGTTTTCTAGTCAGTAAGAGATTGAACCATTAGACAATTGGCAATGCCAAACAGAGATGGGCTATGGGGAAATGTGCTGACTTGAATACGTACATATGTAAGCCATTGTTGCATTTGTTCGCCTCATCGTTGTTGATTTTAACAAAATTCATTTATCAAACGAAAAAATCATGAAGTATGAATTATTCATGCGGAAATACACGAGATCATGTTAAATAGAACGTTTGCCTCTACAAATAGAATGCATCGCGTATTTTACGATATATTTTCATTGCCGGTTAAGGGGCGGGGCGGATTTGTTTAATTCGTTGTCTACCTAGTATACTTGCATGGTCAGCGAGAACTTGAGGAACAATCGATGATTTGCGAATCCTTACCGAACTCTTTGCGGCAGTCATTCTCATGTAAAGGCCAACCGCTCCTTCTTCTTCTTTACCCCGGAATGCGGATGCATCCCATGAGCGGATGGAACCTAAGATGTATGCCGACTCCGAACTGGCGAAGCATGAGAAACCTTTTCCGGGAGGAATAATCTCTGAGCATTGACAGTGACTCGAAAAGGTGGAGCCGTGAATTATGAAATTTGGTTAATTCGAGGATTGAGTCTGTCATTCCCGGCGTAGGAGCTGACGCACCAATCTACTACGCCACCGGCGACCCAAAAACTGGCAGTCAGTCATTTAAAACTTTTATGCTATGAAATTGCAAAATTTGAAACAAAACATTAATTCTGAAAATATGACTGTGGTGAGCGTCAGGAAATTTTGAGGAAGGATAAGTCTGTAACCCAAATATTTTATCAAAGACATGACATTCGGCATTGAAAGGCCTCAATCAAAAATTGTACCAAACCATCTAGAGCCGATAAATCTGAAATGTAGGCACAATCATTCACTCTTCGCCTTTTGATAAACAAATTACGAAAGCCAGCAAAGTGCCATCCACACACATTTCTATTCATTTTCGACATTCAATTCGTTCATTCCGTCGCAATGGAGGACGTTTTGCAAACCTTTCATTGCGCTTTCCTTTCCTATTCAGCCGTTGCATGAATTTCATATTTCAAACTCAAACAAGAACCCATCACTGCCGCAGTACTCATCATCGCCCCTTTACCGCACACCGCACACTTTCCACACACTTGAGGGTTATCCAAGCTAATTTCGACTCGCAACCGCACATTCAGAGCACTCCTCCCGTGTCATTCACACTTCGTGAAATTATTTGCATTTAAGGCAGTCCTGTGGAGCAAAACAAATACACACAAACGCCGCGAGCCGCCTGCCCGAATGTATTCGCGCATATTAATTCCATCTTATGGCTACACGCGAGTCTTAACCAAACAAATAACCACTGGAAGGCTCTTAGCAGAGACTCTTTGTCGAGCCACCTCGTCGGCATCCTAATTAATTAAAACCACATGAAATCGCAGCAAATTCAAATGTAATTAGCGAGACTGTTACGCCGGATTAAAGTTGCCACGCTTAAGTGATTACGCAGTAAATTACTTACTTTAATTGTTATGGCTTCACACGTGTTGCTGTTAAGTCGTTTAACACGCGCCCCTTTTGTTGCTGATGGTTCATCGCTTTCAGTCACTTGTGACGGGGAATGTGCATAAAAAGGCTCTCGTGCACAGCTCTCCCGAGGACGCACGCGGCGAGGGAAGACCAAATCCATCCAGGAGCGCTGTGTGAGTTCTACAGACGATTCATGGATAGGAGATGACATTCGCAAATGCAAATTGAGTCCCATTCATCGATTCGATGCAATTATGCATTTCATCGGCTTCTCAGGCTCAAGGATTGACATCATGTCCTTTGTAGTGTCAGTCCTTTGCTATGATTTTCAATGATTCCGAACTAGAGGCAAAGCCAGACAATCTGATTTAACAGGGCGATTAGATATCCCGAAGAATCCTGCTGAATGAATTCCTGTTTTGATTACATTTCAAACATTTCAAAGACCACATATTTTCATGCCATGTATGGATATCAAATCCATTCATTCAGCAAATCGCTTTGATTAATTGCTCCTTAAATAGTTTTCTGTCCATCCATCATTGAGGAGATATTTCCGTAGATCCTTGTGAAAAGCCAAGGTGATGCTATTGTGAAGTTGGTCGATAGTGGAACGTTGCTGGAATCCCTGTGGATGTTCTGGGCATCATACATTTTAAGAATGTTGAATGTAGTTGGGCTGTAGTTCTCTGTGGGTTGATGGATATTCTGGGAAAATGCTTCGAAGTCAATGCTGGCGCTCTGAGGGTATCTATGGATCAGCCATTAATGTGGACCTATTAACACTTTCTGGTCAGTCGGATAAGTCGTCGTTATAAATAAATTCTCTGAATGGGGCTCCAGTGTGAATATGATTGCTCTCTGCTCTCTCTCTCTCTCGCTATCCATTAAAAATGGTGTAATTCCACTATACCCTGTCATCATATGAAGGTAATGCTGCTTCCTGCAAAACTGAAGCATGTACTCCTGCCTTATAATGACAACTGGACTAGTTAGTGGGGTCCTGCTTCGGACCCAATGAAAGTAAAGTTAGTAAGCTTTTATCTTATTTTCAAATCCTGCCCCGTCACTATTTGCCGTTGGGGTCAAATGAACCGCACTATCACTGGTGTGGTCGGTAGTAATGGTGGTAGTCTGACTGTGGGTATCACTTCCTTCCCTACCTCCCACTGCTTAATGTCCTCCAGAAGATCCTCTCACCGATTTCTGAAACTAGGATTTCACGTCGATACATACCAGCTATGTGTCGATATCAGAGCATCATTCAACAGGACATATAACAAGGTGGTGAAATGAACTTAGACTGTTCCTCGTTTCTTCTCAAGGTCTATCTTCAAAATTTAAAAAAATAGCAATTATTTAGAGCTATGTAGTCAATCCGCACCTCTGATGCTTGCAAGGTGAAAACGAAATTCTCGGCGTATACGTCAAATATTATATCGTCAAATATTATATCGAATATAAGCGTGAACAACGACAAGCCATACAAAGCGATGTCTTATATGCATATGCTGCTTCGAAGCGGATACGCACTCAGCGAGACAAAATGTATTAAGCGAAGCAACCCGGATGACTTCAGCAGCATAGATCTGCAGAACAACTTTGGTGCGATCTTCCAGAAGTCAGTTGCTATCAATGAGATGAAAGCGGCTAAAATGTGCCTGGCGGTGCTTGCTTTTGGACGACCAGTGTCCAACTGATTCAGTCGCCCTGAATTTTTCAATTATCTCTTCACATTTGACTAAGTTAAAACACTGTTCTGACCATATTTTGTGCGCCACCTTTTGTGCATGTGATAGTTACATGAAAAGTGTCCAGCAAGACCGGCGCATAAAATCCTTAGACCAGGCTTGGTCAGTCTTACTTAGGGCCTCCTTGTTTGTTCCTCTAAGCCGTTGGATGCTGCACTTATTTGACCAGTTGTTTAAGTCTTGTACTATGTCCACGCTAAATAAATGAAAAAAAGCCCTGAAGTAAAGGGAGTTTTTGATTGTGTGTCTGCCTCATCCAGGTTTTCATGTCCTGGCCTAGAGTGTTAAGTGTCTTGTGACATTCCATCTTCAGGGCTTTAAGGACTCTGTGGCTAATGGGTTGCTTCGCTTAAGGGAAAGAGTTCAGTTTCGAAAATTGTTTACCATGTGGAGAGAGAAATGTGTGATTCATATCTACGTACCATGCTCTTATTTACTTTCTGACGTCGACCCGTGCGTATCCAATGTGGGCTGTTGGTCGAAGCGATGAAATACGGTGTAGGATAAATATCCTGTTATTGACACACAAAAACACACATTCTGTCGGCATTTTAAGATTTTTCTGACGTTTGTTTATGGACGCCGAGGAAATTCTAGTCGGTGACCAGGTCTAGAGGCATTTGGTCAAGTCAAACACAATGCTCCGAACTGTATGCAAAATGAAGTAACGGAAGAAGGTTATGGACCCACGTCGATGCTCATCTTTATGCCTGGATTGATATTTGATGTCTTATTTAATTCCTGCAAATCAGTAGCAGCACCAACATAAAATATTCAACTTGGGCAAAATAATTTTATTCTCTATGAGAACCCTCAAAACAGTTTGGTGCTTCGAAGAGACCGCTGCTGTGATGTCATCCGTGTAAGCCATCACCTGCTTCTTCAGAGAGTTATCAATTTCGTTGGCTACTATGTTCCAAAGAAGTGAGAATAGGACTCCTCCGTGTGGTTCCTTAAAATACACCGTGAAGTTTTGCATTGAGCATTGATAACTCTGCTCGTAAGCAATGAGTTCCCGTCCAAATCCAAGTTTCGACAGCGCGAGTTATGTCAGTGCAAAAAACCCCAGCAACACCAGTCAGCAGTACAACAGACGTCCAGCGACCCGGCTTAAGTTATCGGCATCTACGACGGCTATCTACTGGAAACAGCAATAACTGATCAGTATGATGCTCATAAGAACGATCATTGCACTTCTGGAAGTGATAAAATAAACATCGATTCTTTTCTCGCCTTGTTCTCGATATCCACCAAGAACCTGGAGACCTGGTTCTTCGGAACGTGTTGCGGTTCTCATCGAACTATGCTATGTGCTTCAACTGGCAACAAACTATTTCGAACAATTCGAAGGACGTAGACGGCCATGAAATCCACGGTCCTTCCACGTACGTACCACAAACTTAAGCTTACTGCCAACCTTGAATATACTTTCACTGCAGCGATAAACTCATACGAAGACCTTCGACTCATCTCTTGCCCCATTGTACCCGACTTCAATTCGCAATCAAGGTCAGGACCCTGTCTGAGGGAACAGATGTAAGAGTTCACGAACGAAAACAAACTGCGAATGGAAAACATCTTCATGCGAATTCATTGCTCGTTGGTTGCATTTTCAAATCGAATCTCCCATTCCCCGCCTCCCACCGCCCATCTAAGCCTATGAACAACCGCGACGAACAAGCATATGAGACATAAAAAAGCAAACACCATCCATGTTACAAAGATATCGTGTTTTCCCTCCATCGCATTAGCATATTCAATTTCATAGCATATTCAGGGGTGTGCAGTTGCAGGAGATATTTTGGCAGCTTTGCTATAAAAATTGATATTCATGAGGATAATGCACTCTCCCCCGTGCATACATAAATACCGATAAGGGACGCAGCACTGCGCGTCAACGGATGCGAGACAGACCCGCCCACTGGTTCACTGCAGCAACAGCAGCAGCCGAGATAGGATATACAAATGTAGATCCGAATGTATTTATTACTGCGAGGATACAAGAAAATAGACAACTCTGCAGGGGAACCATGAAATCATTGTTATTTTTTGTCTACGCTCAACGGCGAAGTTTTAAGGGCCGCCAGCGATGCTTTTTTCTTCTCCGAATAGGATTTGAAATTTGAGTTCCATGGGTTGGAAAACACATCCAGATTGAGATTTGCACAAAATTGCACATTCAAAGGATTCAGCTTATGTGCTGTTTTTCATTTTCAAATCAATTCGAATTGCTTCAATCTGCCGTGAGCCACTCTGAGCGGATCAGAGCAACCAGTGCGATCCAATCAGGAGCCGGAATCCTTTTGCGTTAAGTAAACCATCAAGGAAGTGAGACACGTCTGAGGGCTTGTCCCTCGTACACTCTCATTGCCTCTGTGGCAATTTGTTACAATCAAGGACGAAATTGAAATGTCAATCATAAAATGGACGTTCTCCTGACATTGTTTTGCTCTCGTAATTATATCAATGCCTGGGATGATAATAAATCTTTGTTAGCTTCGAGCTCGAAGGATGTGCAGTCCATGGGGTGTTTGCCGATATCAGGCCACGGGGTGATGTCCTTTCGCTCTGCCTGGACTTAAGTGCAATAAATTCTGGATTAAAATGCAAAAGAGACAACCTGCAAGTACTCGCTGCTTGTGCAAAGGTTACACACAGAATTGAATGATAAGGAATTTATGAAGTCTGTCACTTGAAATGAGTTACGAGGGCGGGCGATGGGTGATGGATGTGGCGGGTGGAATGAAAGAATCTCTGATATGAGCGGATTGAAGATCCTGCCTGTGATAGAGTCTGGTGAAGGAGGGAGGACTGCGAAGGAACTCAATTTGTGGAACCAGAGAATTGTGGTTGGTTTTATTGGGAAGTTGATTTCTTGCCCGGACTTATGTGAACACGGTGGCCGGAGAGTAATGTGTACAATTTTGGAGCAGTTTTTATGTAGCTTGCGATGGGTTGCATGTACAATAACTTAAGGTATACGTATGTCCTGCCAGAGCGACGCCAACCAAAATGGATGTACGTAGACTAAAGTCTTGTCAAATTAGAGGGAAAATAGCAAAATTCTAATATAAGCTACTATCTACGCACGTCTGAGCCAAACGCAACGGAATCGATTCATACACACACGAAAACATCTCCAAGGGTGTACAGAAATCATAGTTAGGTCTAATAGGGCCGTTAGAGGTTGAACTGACCAAAGGCTTCAAATTGACGATGCCGGGTATGCAGGGTATCATTTCTGTGCATTCGCACGAGTGATTGAGTTGACTTGAGCTTATGTACATCCACTAAGGTTGGTCCTTAATGTAAGACAGTTGCCAGCGTATGGGCCGAGCTGCGGATGAAGTTGAAGGTCCTTGCACACGAGGCATTTCCCAAGTGCTCCCACTAGTGAGAGACGAGAGCCTGATCTACTGTCTTGCGCTTAAGTGTTGTCAGCATCCTGAGAAGACTTTAGTTTGCAGGATAGGATTGAGAGTTGGACATTTGCTTTGAAGAAATGTGCAAGATATTGCATCAACAGCATTCAATGCATCAACTGACTTGGTGTTGGTGTACATTGTTATCCATTAGGCAAGGCAAACCGTTGAGTGTTCAAACTTGAATGCATGTGTAAATGTGCCTCCGCCTGTATTGAAGGGCGGTGGCAGAGCGTTTACTTAGTCTTTAGGGTTTCGAAATGCCATCCATTTGAAATACATGTAATACATGCACACCATCATTAAACTCGAGGTAGTACGGATTTCTAAAAACTACATCCGCAGCATGCATTCTGCACCTACTTCCCATTAGCCTATTTGCCAAAGGCGTTGCGTCCAAATCAGCACTAAGTCTAAAGTAGTCTGCGATTTCAAATTTAGATCTTTTGGGCATTGTAACCTCATAAATACTGCTAGAATTTATACAGATTACGAAAAGCCAATCACCCACCGTAAATATTCTATAATAATCCAGACACAGAGAGCACTCGTCATAGCCCTCAGCTGAGCCGGAAAGCCCTACTAATGTATATACAGACGGCTCAAAGCAGCATGTGTCGGTGCTCGTGTATACTATACATCGCAAAACATCGAAAACTGCTACAAACCGGACGAAAGAAACAGCATTTTTCAGGCGGAACTAGTAGCCGTCCAGAAAGTAGCGGAGGGCCTGAAATGCAGCACAAGCCACAGGCAGCGCTCAAAGCACTTAAAAGTAACGTAATATAGTCCAAAACGGTACTCAACTCTGTTGTAACAACGCAGTCTCCCTCATATGGGTTCCTTGACACAGGGGAGTTCAGCGAAAGGAAACAGCTGCCGAACTAGCTAATTACTGAGTCACAATATCGTCCGACAAACTAAGCATCGCAGCTCCGATAAAATTCTTCTGAGCCGCCACCCTCTAACCTAACCTAACCCAGAACAGAGCCTTCATGGCTCACGTCAAAGTCATCAGTCACACACAGAGTGCATAGAAAAGAAGCAGCATCGAACAAGCAAGTTAGATCCACTTATGGTAATGTCTCCAATGAATGCTTCTGCTTCCTCCAAGCGACAATCCGCCAGAGTTCTCTGGGGACATGTTGCCAGCACCAGCATCCATCGTCTGCGCCAGCAAGCGTTATTTTCATAGTATCCGAGAATAACATGGTATTTGTCGGAGCTTAGTAGATAATTATCGGATTACAACGACGCAGCGAGAACCCTTTCAATGGAAAACTTTTCCTGTCACATCACCGCAGTAACGTAAATATTTCCATAATCACCCAGCAAAGTTCAAACATCGAAAAGCAGTCCCAGTGGCTATTATCCCCGGCACTCGAATTAAGTGGCCTTAAATCGATCGTTCAGAGCTCAACTTCAACGCGTTCGTGTCCTTCGCCGCAGTTGCCATCCGCCGGAGACTACTTAGACTTGCAGAGGATGAGGAGTTCTTGCTGTTGCGAGTGGTGACGATTTTGTCGATGAAATTTGCATACAAAAATTACACCATCCGATGGAGGGAGTGCCAATTTCGATGACAAATTGTGAGTAGTGCGAGAGATCGGGCGAGTAATTACAATTAAATCCTCAAATCCTAGGCCAAGGTGATGTAACGTAGCCTTGAGTGCGCAACAGCGTGTCTGGTCTGGTCACACAATCCCAGCAAGAACAGTCCAATTTCCGAGAATATTTTTAACTTAGCAACGCAAGACATAAATATTAAAATGAATTTCGGTGCTCGTTGAACCGGAAAACAGCCCCCATCCGAATGCGGACAATAAAGGTTCTGTGTGCGGTCGCAAATGTTTCCTCAATTTGCATTTTCCTGGACCATGCTGTATGGTGAACAATAAACACACACACGGTAGGGTTTCTGTGCAAAAAATCACGTACATCCACTTCAGCAGTTGGACAGTTTTATAAACTTAAATGTCACTTGTTCCACTTGAACTATTTCCTTTCTCTCGCCCGGCGCGATGTCCACTGTTGGTTGCAGGACGAACAAAAAGAGAGAAAAACTGCAACCATGCGAATTTTGCTGGAAGTAATTGGACATAAGGGCAAGGACAGTGCCGCCTCATGTTCGCAGACCAACTCGACAGCAGCGGTGACTCAGTAGCCCGATGAACGAAGGTATTCATTTAAATCCCCCATCCAGTTATCGGATCCCTTACAACCACTCAAGGAGTCGGGGAGGCCCTCTCAACAGGACATAATATGCATACCAGCATCCAGTATCCAACACGACCGCGGTGCGGGTGAAACGGGTTGAAATTTAATTACAGCTCCAAGGGAGGAAGATTGAAAAAAGCTGAAATTTGTGTTTGTTTTCGTATCACCTCCGGCCTCCTGCTGGTGTCGGCACTGCGCCCGGCTTTGGCCGTTAAGCCTCAAGACACATACAAATTGAAAAGTTGGAAGACTTCCAATACCATAAAAGAAACGGTTTCATATTCTCCGAGGATCTGTCACGTACATGCCAGCGAAAGGAAACTGCAAACTTTTACGTATACCTCATAAAAACATAATATTTCCAATGTGCGAGGGCTTACATGAGATATGTCTCAATAAAATTCAGTTTCCTTGTGTCATTTCGGGTGTGTTATCATAAATACCCGCATCTGCCCACACGAGGCGCTGGCGAACGAGCTTGGGGGAGGCACAAGTTTACAATGCCTTCCCATGGATGTTCTCGTTTTCTTTTCGGTGTGTGATGGGAAAATATTAATGAGAATTCGTAACAAGACTTTGGATGTGAATGGTCCATTCCGAGATACGTGATGTTGGGGATTATGACTGGCTATCCGAATGAAAAAAGTGATGATTGATTGTGTCCTTGTGTTGTTATGTGATGTTGTTGGAGTTGCATAAGTAGAGGGAACGTACTCAATGCAAGCAGAGGTTTTACAGCACATTGATTGGGGCCACGAAAGTGCAAAATCTTGGAGTTCAAGTCAGCTTGTGCACAACTTGCCGTTTTTCATTCAATTCTTCTGTTGGATAGTCGTGTTGAGCGATATTGTGCGGGGAATAAGAATTATCCCTTCCCTCAATTGACAGCTACAGGAACTACAATCTTGAGCGAAATATAGAGTGGCCAACGATCGGGTGGAGCGGAGAGGACATGCATGGGCCAATGAAGGAAACGGTCTTCGGTTAGCTCGTGGTTGAAATTCCCATTAATAGCCGGCTGCTGCTAGGACAATATTTTCATCAAAAAATAAATTATTTCAGAAAATTGACCGATTCCTAGCTTGAAAGGCCTCAACGACTATTGTGCGACTGAAGGTGGTAAACATTCTGGTGCTATTGCCACGGAACATTCCACACTGTATATTTATCTGAACGAAAGTATGAGGGTTGAAGTCACGCTACAAATTATGCTACAAACTACTCGACAGATGCAGCATTTACCAAGACTAGCACATAGCTATCCAAAAGCTCAGCAGAAGACATCGCGGTCAAATTCAGCTAGAGAGCTACGACTCCATTACATTACCCTATTACAAACGCGATATGGCACGAGTTGTTCTGTGTACTCTACGATTGTGTAGCTGTCCATTATAATGTCGATACCTTCTGCTCTCTTTTACCTCCAGACCCACTTAGACAGCGGCTGCTACCGTCGCAATACAAGCAAGAATTGTATGGTCGGTTGCCTGTGTTCGACCAGTCACGTCAGTTGGCACAGCTGTATGCACTTGTGGAAGGCCGTGCCACAAGCCCAGAGCGTGCATGATCTTCCAAAAACCGATCTAAGACAAATTCACATGACTGTCATGTGTCTTCAAAATTTTTGGTCAGAGACCAGTTATCTTACTCGCGAGTTCGGCTGGAATTCCAATTTCGATGTGACGACATGCAGGTTGCTCCCTCCATGCCCTCTGTCATTTGTGGCCCTGAAATCGATAAATAGGTGGTAGGAATATCCAGTCTTTTACACACGGCTCTCACATGAAGCCAGACTGGCAAAAATCTCTCAGATCGTTGACTAGTGGCTTCCAACTTGGACACAAAGTACAGAAGGAGATTTTTAGCTTACTGTTAAGAAGACATTTCACATAATTGCGGGGACAATCAGAGAGATCTCCTGTCCCTGTGTCTCCACTCGTCGCCCAGGCCTTCCTCAGTGCATATCCTTCCGACGACGAGCTGGTGCAAACCTGCGCAAAATCAGAGACCCACCCCAATTATCGTTGACTTCTAGAGGAATATTGGGAAGGGATCTTCGTTCGTTCAGATTAAATGGCACTACGAACAAAATAGGAGGACATACTCTCGGCTCCTTGCTGTCAGACCTACGACTTTGAATGAGAAATGAAGCAAGGTACTTGCTGCCACTTTAAAGCTAATGTCTAAGGTTACAGGAACTAATGAAAATCCTCAGATTTGAGGACGATTAAAGGCACAAGGTGAAAGCCTCTGCATCGAGTTACGAGAGCCTTGCATGAACTGGAAGAGTTTTCTCATCGGAATAGTCTCGTAAAGCCCATTGGGTGGTGTGAATAAGAACTAAGGCAACACTCCGAGTAATAACAGACACGTCAAGTATTTTCGTTAGAGGAAAGACTCAATTTGGTGTGAATAGGAAATTTTCTCTGAAACTAGGCTCTTTCCATCAAGTTGACGTTTGAAAACTAGAGTAAGGGTGGGCGCATAGGTGGGTATAGGTAGGTGCAAAGTACAGGCAATGATGTTTTATGTGTGAACACAGAACCTGTATAGATTAAGTTTGGAAGATGTATTTGCTTGACTAATGCCTCCGATAACGCGACATACACGCCGTGCAATAATTAGACACAATGTCCTTAATAAATGAAACGAAAGAGGGACGTGTAGAAGACAATGAATGGAGACGTACCCAAATTGCACAAGTTCAAGCTGCTCAATTACCTCATCAAATTCCACAAAATGTTACCAGAAGAAGACAAGTTATGAATGTAGACTTCACAAATCGCGCGGCTTTCGAACACCATTCCGCAATCGCCTACAGAGAAATTGGCTGCGTTTATATAGATTCATTGTTTGTCTTGTTCAAGCATTGCAATGTATTGAAGACTCAATTGATCAGCGACGTATAAGCACGTCGATAGCTTGAACTTCAGTATTCAAAGTCAAATCGCTGCATTCGTAAAAATCTGTTAATAGGGTGGAGCGACAAACTATCCGACGGAATTTTTCAATTCGATTGATGTACCAGTAACTTTGCCGCATAATGTAAAGCTGAAGGTGGGATCGATCGTAATCATGTTGCGGAATCTGAATCGTCTGTAATTGCGCAACGGTACGCGATCGTCCGTCAAGAAACTGATGAACAATGTAATTTGAACAACGATCATAAAAGGCAAAATCAAACGAGAGGAAGTCCTTATCACACGAATTCCGATTATTTCAACCGATCTTACATTCCAATTTAAGCGGATTTGACCAATTTGATATGACAATCAAAAAATCGCAAAGCCAATCGCAAGTCTGTGGGATTAATCTTGAATTTGACAGCTTTTCGTTATTTGCTTCATCCTCATCATCATCATCATCATCTTCTGTCCCTCATGCTCCACGAAAGGGCTCGCGTTCTCCAGCAAATCGATCCTCCGCCATCGTCTCTAACTCATCAAGAGTTATGCCCAAGGGTAACCAGGCGAGTTTTTGGACCGCCAAAAAACAAATAAAAGAACAGCGTTTATCATACCGCACTCTACTGATTTCAATTCCATTCAAATTATTGTCAATATGGAGTTTATCTGAAGACTTTAAATTGGATCGAAAAGGAGTAGCCGGGTCCGCTAGTGTTTTATGAAATCCTCTACTTCCATTCCAGATTTCTTCCTAAACAAAATGGGGAGTAAATATTTGACTGCTGAATGTCAAAAATGTGAGTGGAGGGGTTTCGTTAAATTTACCAGACGGAGTGTTCTCTTCAAAATGCTGAGGAAACACTCAAACAACTCCATATCCTCGGAACCTGAATATTAATCTCTTATTCGATTAAATAATTCGTGGCCTTCTAAAGGGTATTTCGATTGCATTGTTTGCGATTGCCGAAGGTTTGTTAGTGTTAGTGCAGTCGCCTCCAGGATTTGCGACCACTACTACTGAAGGACTGGAAGTGGGCAAAAGCTGCGACTAACCCTCCCCCATCGAATTACATCATTACTATCTACCTAACCTGACCTAAAAATACACATTCGAATTTCAAAAAGGGTGAGAGCGTGTCAATTTAGAACAAAAAGAAATAGTGGTACCACAGATCCCAATTTTGATATGAATAAAAACCTGTAGTTCCAGAAAGTCATGTAAGTACAACTCCTGATCACAAGCTGCGCCTACTTACTACAATTATAACTATAATTGGCTACCAGCAACCATGCTGCAATCAGTCATACAGGGCCTTCGCATTTTCGAGGTCGGGAATAATGAAAAGCCTCGTGTCGCTGAATTAACTCAGGACCGACCCACCTACCCCATTACGCCACAGTGGATATTCATTGATTTTGAAATTCCTCAAGGTTATCTGCAATTTTTGAAGAATTTTTCCCTTTCAAAGGGGTGAGTTGTTTGATATAAAACAAAGCTTACACCGCAATCGCAGATACCGCAGCAACAGTAGAGGTAGCAGCAACAACAACGACTTCAATACCAAACAAACAACTAAAAGCAACAGCGTCAACAAACAAAATGTTAATTTTCTGCTCGATTCCCAATGGTATCCCATGCAGAAGTACATGCGAAGATACAAGCGCAAGAGTATAATAAAACTCAACCCTTGAGCTACCGCATCAACGATGAAAGGCAGACCTTGAAACGGGGAAAACGTTGAGTGTCGCTGGTATGAGGTTTTGCAGCGGGGCGGCCGTGAGGTGGCAGCAACTATTACCACGATGATGGCATTTGGCTACCGGCAACTCATTAATGGAAAGGAAGATGATAATGAAACCGACAGGATGGGCGGCATAATGTTGTTGTTGCTGTTTTATTGAAGTGGTTGTCAGTGGTTGAGTGGGGGATTCCCCTTCATATTCAGTGAATTCAAGGTTTTGTTTTTTTCTGATGTTGTGGTGTGGGCGGTGTAGGCCATTGAGGGGTGGGTGTTTTTATTTTTTTATTTCGCCTTGGGTGTTGTAAGGCGAGGGTTGTGGGGTTGGAGTAGGGCACTTTAGTGGAGTTTTGAAGAAATTTAACGAGAGAAGTTTTAACACGCCTTTCAACAGCTGACTGACTGGATCTGTGGCTTCTTTTTATGAGGATTAGCCACGGAAATACCGAAGGGGAAACTGAGGCGGTATTTTAAAGTGTGCCAATTGTGGTTTATTGCATATTTTACTCGCGCAGTGAATTGCTCAACCATTTGACTTGTGTGCCGACTGTAAATCCCTTGGCACCCCCTTAAAACTCATTCCTTTCAAATCGACTGCAACTTAAAGCTTGTCAAAGAGGGTTATCCTGTATCTAGCTGATTTAAGGAAAGACAGCAGATTACTTACTTCTCACTCGTTGGCAGCGGCGAACCCTCTTAGGTTTTGAAATAGTTGCTCTCACTGGCGGCATATTTTTTACAGCAGTGAACTGTGACCGTTCGCGGTGTCCTTTGCTGACTCGATGTATGTATGACTCAGCTCAAGAATGCATGTCTTTCAAAATTTCAGACATCTGTTGCCATCCTCCATCCTCGCCTAATAGACGTCCCCGCAGCCACGACCTATCGCATTCAACAGATACCTCCTTTTATGAGCACATCCCCAAACTTAACGTCAACATAAATTCAATTCAATGGAATGAACTCCAAGCTAAGCCATCGTAAAAATAATCTCCACCAACTGGCTTCTACGAGAACCTGGTTGCGTTGTCCATTCAAATGTCGAATGCATGCACAGATTTGCTCAGATTTGTGCATTCAACGAAAAAATGATGCCGGTTACAGGACAGCAACGAACAAAAAATAGTTATGGCACATAATATGAACCACCGCCGTGGTGGTCGCCTGATTTTCACTGGAGGATAATGTAAAGTGAGACGTGTGGTATCTGACCTTTAAGACGTCTCAGAAAAAAGCACACAATTTTATGGGCCATTTATG
This sequence comes from Eristalis tenax, assembly GCA_905231855.2. NCBI lineage: Eukaryota > Metazoa > Arthropoda > Insecta > Diptera > Syrphidae > Eristalis > Eristalis tenax. The sequence goes on along the minus strand of HG993128.1, from coordinate 39,570,635 downwards.
ACCAATCGCAGCATTTACACCGAACGTAATGACAAATTTTATTTTATTAAAAGGACGAACGTCATTCGGACTGGCAGCGACGCCAATTTGGCTGATGTCTTCGGTTGTCTTCAGTTGTCTCCGGCATCTTTATCGCCGCATTATTCTGAAATGGAAAATCAGCAGATTGTTACAACCTAATGGATTTTAATTTCAAATTTCAATTGTGTGCTTTTATTGACGCATTTATTCGAATTTATGACTGAACTGCTACCATCCTTGGAGTGGAACGGAAGTGAGTTGTTGATAGCGGGAGTTTCTCAGAGTGGAATTTTGTATGTTTTTGGGATTACCTACATTCAGTGTGAATGTGTGAAATGAAGTCGTAAGCAGGTGCCTTTTGTGAGCCCTTCTAAGCTTTGAGCAGGGGACTGATCGTAGCAGGAACGTACCGCAGAGCGATTTAATAACCGCAGTTACTTCGTGGGCGTACAACAAATTTACGCGAATTTATTGTCTTGCAATGTTAAGACTTGAGTTAAGACTTGTTGCTAAGAATGTTACTTGTAAGTAATAGTCTAGCAAAGGATGAAAATCATTGAGTCACACAAGCATTAGAACTCCGACAGTTGAAGTCTAATCAAACAATAACTGGAGAGTAGAGTTGTGCTAAACAGTTCCGAAGACCGAACGGACATGGAACGATCGTTTTCGCAGTCCGATCTATTTCTCGGAGACATGTTCTTGCGGATACGCAGTAGGTGAATATGCTTGCGGGACTGTGTTGTGGCTGTGGGGTATGGATAATTATAGTAAAGATGTGTTGCATTTAATGGACTACATGTCCAATAGATGTGTGGGCGTATGATGCATGTCTATGGCATGGAACATTGTTCGGAATCAGGCGCGCACAACCATGTGGGGTTCCATCCGTGGGCCAGTTGTTTGCTTGCCACATGTATCTTTTTCTACCTTTTTTATATCTCTGTGAATTCGGAACTACGTGGAGTTTGGATATGGACATGGACCTGTTTAGGTTGGAGTAGGGATATGGACATCGACCTGTTTAGGTTGAGTCACCGGAACGATAAGGACAATGTTTCCGACATAGGACATAGTTCCGGGAGCTATTAGTGCCCGGAACGACCAAACTCTAGTGGAAAGTGTGACAACCTTTCTCGTGGTTATTTTATCGCGACAATTTTTAGCTTGCGAAACACAAAGCTGTTAAATCTGAACACAGAAAAGGTGGACTGCGATGAATGCAGTACACACAACACGTGTAAGTGGCTGCTCAAGAACAAGGAAGTTTGAGCAACTTTCGACTCGCACAACCGAGTACATCAGCAACAGCACCAATGTAAAGGTCCCTAGGGGTCCTAGAATACGACGAAGATATTTGCTATTGGAACTGCGTAAGGGTGTCACATCTTTTCCGGATTTGTCCAAAGAAGAAAGCTCACCAAGCAAGTCAAGCAATACTAAAAGCGCTTTAAATTATGAGTGAGAGCATTGAAAGTTTTCGAACATTTTTGCAGTATCTCCACATGCGATATATTTTAAAGTGCAAATCAATTATATTTTAGTCCTATTTAACATTCTCCCTGGTTTCAACTCCCACTCTTCTAGCAAGCTGACAAATGGTTGGAGACTTGCTCCCTGTTTTACCTGCAGAATGAGCCAACAATGCTTGAAAGTGTAAGGCGAGCCAAATCGGCAAATATTGAGCACATAGCGTGATATTCACACTAGCCCAGCAATGTAATACGTAGCGGCAATTCCGAGAGGAGAGTGGTAGAATAGTGCATTGCTTAGGTTAGTAGGTAGGTGGACTTATGGTACCGAATATTCGGGTCTATGAATAGTGCATACATGCGATTCCTTCGTATATCACTATAATACGGGGTTAACTTGGAACTATTTCATTAGATTTGTAGACACTTGTGGACCGTTCTGATTGAGTCTCATCGCCCTATTGTCGTCATGGCAGATAGGACCAAATACCGGACGAAAATCTTTTCTCTCCAAAAGACTATAATAATAACAGAGGCCCGTAGAGGACCAGGGCCTAGTTTCTCAGCAGCCACTCCAGTGGAAGGTACCTCCAGTTTTATGCCGGCAGTTATACACTTTGAGCATAGCCAGTGACTCGAAAGAGGTGGGATCGTGAACATTATGTTGCTCGTACCAGGAATCGAATCTAGGCAACGTCGGTTCAGGTGCTTGAGGGTCGACCCCTCGAACCAGGCCATAGCCGCCAAAGGACTTTTTTTTGTCAGAGTTTGTCAAACTGGAGCACTCAACTGAAAGAAAAATAACAAGGAAACTTACCTTATTTCTAATTACCTTTGTTGTCGTGGTAACATGGGGAATGTGCTAATCACTCAAGGCTGATTACCGGTGCTAGTTTGTATTGTACACATGGAGGTCGACTTTGCCCTAACCAGATGATCTTCGGGCTCTGAATATTTATGAATACTTTATGCTCGAAATGAGACAAGCAGCTTATTACAACTAGCAACTTACAACTAAACTCAATCTGTGCCGTAGTCCACCAGCCCGAGGATGAGTGCAGCCTTTCGGTGGAATTGTTTGAACTCTGTTGCACATATCATGTTCACGAGCTTCCTCTAGCACACGTCTTTGGATTGTTATCAATGTCACCTTCCACTCGACCAAGCACCTAAAAAATTCAAATGTCTTAATGACTGCTATAAAGCATCCCTCTTCGTACAGGCAAAGAGCATATGGAGTGATTTTTTAATGCCACCACGAAAGCATGGACAACAGCACCAATAGCAGTTCCGGTCGATTTAATGGAATTATTTTGTGTGACATGTGTCCTGTCTGGGTACATCCTTGCGGTTGCAATAAATGCAAATCGTCTGTGTTCAGCTCGAGCCATGAGACTGCAGTTTTGATGCCAAGAACAGCATCCTGCTAAGGATCAGCACTCAATGCGCTCAAGGAGCACTCAACGATGATTTTCAATTTTTGTGCCAACGGCAAATTCCCCAGTGGACGCTTCTTCACTTTGCCGTTTCTTTGTTGCGCAAATTTCGGGAACACATGCGGATGACTTGAAGGAACAAAAAACAACAAATTCCTGAAAGTTCTGTAATACTTCGTGAGAGTGGGGAATTTGAAATTCGCTTTGAGCGAGCACCAAAGTGGGCGGGGGATGCTGTAGCATGTGGTGCCTTAAATTGAGTATACTTATGCTAATATCCTTTCCGCGTTGGAAAAAGATTTTCCTTTTCATTAAGATGCCGCCTCGGCAAAAGTTGCAAACGTGTCTGCAGGGAAGTTGCTTTGAGGGAGAATTTATTCGATTTATTTTTTTTTACTCTCCGCTGTTTATATACGCTTCCTTCAAACGGTGAGCTAGAAATGCCGCAGAGTCATTCACCTCAAATTTGCATTCAATGCTGAAAATTAGATTGCGGAAAGGAAATGACGAGCCGCGTGTGTACTTAACCTGACAACACAAAATCGATCTGAAAAGCGCAATCAATCTTTTGCGCCCCAACGTAACCCTTGCTGTGCTAACTTTTTCATAAAATAAAACTTATCATAACTTACACGGGTACAAAGCAGACAGGGGTCGTGGGGGCCGCGATGTCTGACTGTGGGTATCACAATGGACCAGCATGGTCTAAGTGTTCTGGTGGATTCACAAGCAGCCCTTTCCCTGCCTTACCTACCCTATCTTTATCGATTCACTGACAATGCTCCCAGAGTGTCCAGAAAAGGCTTCTCCAACTTCGCCTTTCGGAAAAGGTCTCACCCACACTTGACAGGATTTCAGCTTGCACAACAAGAGTGGGTTCCCATGAAGCTTAGTTCAGGTACAGTCATCAAAAGACCCTGTTGTCTTGACTGTTTTCCATCTAGGGTGATGGATTGAAGCTGACAACTGGCTCCGCATCCAGCTAGGTGGCTCCAGATTTTCAGGCTGAAATCCTAATTGACTTATGGTTGTTCTCTATTGACGTCTCTGGGAGACTAGAGTAGTAGACTGACGTCGTAGAGGAGGAGTCCCGACAGCTAGGGGAAGAGTTGGAGAGAGCTTAAACTCATTCCGATGGCGCGTCGGCGTAGTAGAGGCCGTAGAACTCGCATGGGATATATGATCTAAGTAAGTCTTTAGGTGTCAGAATACTAGATGACTCAGCTGGTTCAGTGCCTGCCCTTGATGAGTGGGATCCCCGGTTCGAATCCCTATTTATTAATTTTATTGGCATCAATTTACAATTTGGTTTGGTGTAATTAAATTCATTTTAAAAAATAAATGCACAGAATGGTCAGTTACTAGCGACTTACCTTTAACTAGGGTGAATGGAGAAGTGTGCAACCCACGTGCTGAAGTAACGTCTTTAAATGTTACATATGCGTAGCAACACCAAAGAAAATTAATAAAATAAAAAACAAATTAAAATTGAATTATGCCTTCAAAAAGAGGTCAAAGAGAACAGTTCATATTTTGGCTCGGATTGGATTCTTCTAGTCTTCTGTTCATATTTGATATCGAACAATTGTGACAGTACAATTGTGAGGAAGCCGCAGGATCCAGAAATAAGTACATACAAACTTACCGACAGAATCTTACAAGAAACATGTAGCGGGTCATTACGAACATTTCTTTACAATTTTTCAAAATTTAATTTTGCAAATACTATTTTTTTTATTTATACAGTGTTAAAATAAAAACGAAATGTTTTTATATTTTTTATGACGCTTTGTATGGACTGGTATCCATACTGCAGTTCTTCAAAAGGTCAAATTATTCATATCTTCTTCCAATATGACCGGCAATATTCCCGTAAAAAAGTTCGATCCGGTCTCGAATTGTTGGCCATGATCTCGTCCGAATTGGGAGACTTGGTGGTGTCGGCTATGGACTTCATTAAGGTGACTAGTTGAATGCTTCGTGAAATGCCCGTTCACAGCTCTGCACATTTCGTCATTTCTATAGCATGCAGCGCCGTCTTATTTGAACCACATTTCAGATGTACGGATGTTGTTACACTGTGACCGCAGAACGTCGGTTAATATCGACCTATGTCGGAGACCATTAACTCCTTTCTCATTTCGATAGAAGTAAAGCTCGATGGCACCCCTATGCACAATCTGCCCAAAGCTGTCAGTCGATGTGAACGCATTGATGCTTGGTCGTACACTTGTGGATTGTGTTTACTTAGACATAGCCGCTAAGTCAAAAAATGGCCTCAGGGTGTAGGATCATTTTCGCAATCAACTCGCATCTGTTATCAATGTTAAGGCTTTAAAGCTTGTCCTGCATGACTGACACTCTGGCGATGGCCGAACTGGTGTCTACCTTGGCTATGTATGCCCCATTTTGTACCATTTTGCACATCTCTGTCGGGTTGGTAGCCCAAGGCCCCAGTCAATCGGAATTGCGAAATTATTTACTAATTTCCATTTTTACAGGAAGTCGAAGAAAAGCAGAGAAATATTTTAGTAAGTCCGGAGAAATATTCTTCACGAACGATGCAAGCAGAAAAAAGGAACTCCTCTTTAAATGGCGCACATTTCGTTTTACCGCTCAAGAAATTGATGTTATTCGCGATCTTCGGCTTCAGTAGTAGTTTTCAAATCACAACTTTGCAAGAGTCACATTTTTGACAGCACTTGTCTGAGAAAAGTTCAACATCGACCCTTCACCAAGTGCCCGAGTGTTCCGCGAGAAAAGCGCCTTACATCCTCTACGATCACGAAATTGTAAGTTCCACTGACCTCGACCAATCGAATCACGAACTATTTCGAGACACTCAAACGCTTCTACCACATCAAAGGCATATTCCATGTCACTCCTTGAATTCAAGTCCCACGCAGACATTCCTTGCGATCTATGCCCTGCAACATTCCTTCTCCCTCCGCCGCACCGACCCTAACACATGTCACGTAGTCATCTCCTTTACTATCCAAATTAATCAAAATAAAATATTTTTATCGCACCATAAAGTTGAGCATCCGCGATGAATTAATCACGCTTCTGTGAGACAATCGTCGGAATGATGCGAATATTTATAAAGTGCCTAGCAAGAGTTTAACATCTACTATTTCCGGTCGTCCTGGGCGCTTCCCTTTACGGCATTTTTATTGCATTCTGCGCGCACTATGATCCCAACACATCGACATCCAAATTCACAGCAATTCTCCGCCGCCGCGGGAAGTTGCTTGTATTGTGTGTCGGCAGCCCGGACGTGAGATACACAACAACGTGGCAGAGCAACCACCACTCACGCTTGCTCAACTGAATTTTATTTTTATCCGCCCCACAGAACCGTGTATCTCACCTATGCGCGGCTGTGATGAGTGAGTTATAGTTGCGCCACCATGCTACAGGATGGGCGGGTGGGAATTTATCGATTCGCTATTTAAAGGGCAAGTATATGACATTGGGGAAAGTAGGGCGCTCTTTACGGTGCGCTTGAAGCGCTTTATAGCTCATCCCTGCTGTGCCGCGACAAGTGCGCTGTGTGCGTGCGGTGTGAAGCGATCACGTGGGTGGCAGTGCTCGGGAATGCTTTCAATTTGAATGAATACAGGTGCCGATGGCAAATTGTATTACCTACGCAACTGCCTTGCGGTAGGTCATCTCGTCTTGGGCGTCTGGAAATTTCTCGCGGATTTATGCGAATCCCACAGACAACTAGGCGCCCCCATTTTATGGCTTATCACCGCAGTAGCGAAATAAAAACCGAATTTGAAAGTCGACTCAGGAAATTCTTTCGTTAATTTGGAAACTTCTTCCTGATCCTTTGTGTAGGCAATAAATTCCCCTGCCGAGTATTCACGCTCGAGGGCAGAGAGCAAGTCAAATCCATTACAAGTTGCCAATTTGTTTTCGTGAAAATTGTGGAAAAATCTGAGCAGAATTGATATGAACGTAGAGTCGGCAGAGGTCTGTAGTTGTGAATTGGAATCTTTAAATTGTTCGCCGTGGTTATGCATAAAGTTTGGTCTTTAGTCGAGTTGCCAACAGAACGTTGAAAGTCTACAGAACTGATTTAACTTTCCTGCCATTGTTTGCTTGGATAATCACCGCAACTTTGAAATCCCCTTGCGGGATTTTTTTTCACCCCTGTGTACTCTGTGCTTGAGTTTTTTTATTTTTCTATGCAATTTGTATCCTCGTCAGAGTTGAGTGAAAGTTGCGAGAGCGCGACGAGTAAATCGCGCCCATGTTGTATGCAGCGGATTGGCAGAACTTTGTGATTGTGTGAATATTGGGACTGTGTGAATATTAATTTCCACGCCGGCTAATCGTTGGCATAATTTATTGCATTAATGGGATTTTTTCAAAGTGGAGTGAGGGCCAGAATAAAGTCTTAAAAAGGTGTCACATAAAGACCGTCGTTTCGTGATGATCGCCAGATTCGGGGTCTTGATAACATTGTCTTAGCTCTGTGTCTAAAACTGCTGAAATTTCGAAGTCATAATGTTAAAGTAGCGATCCGTGTCTCTGGGAAAACGTAGAAGAGGAAGCACTCGTCTACGGTGGAGAACACGTATAGAAACAGACCTCAACCAACTTAAAGTGTGAACATGGAAGCAGTTTGCAAGAGAACGCGTTAAGTGAGGAAAGTTTTTTGATTGACGGGATGCTTCCTCTTACCCTTAGACCGTATCCGTGTCGTACAAGAGGGCTGGGGGGATAAATGTCTTATATGAAGTCTCCTTAATACTTCGGGAATGCACTTTGATACTCAGTTGCTTCATGAAGCCAAAGAAGGAGTTAATCTGCTCCCTTTTTCAGGCGTCGATGTGCTATGTCCCTTCAAGAGAAGGGCATATACTTCGTTCTGCCCTCATTCGCGGAGCCGTTCAATGCTGACACACTTCTCATTGATGGCTTACTGCATTCAACCTAAGGACTCAATACCATATGCGTATGCTTATTAGCTGAAACTCTTTTTTTCCATATCGTGTGGACCATACCTAGAAGCAACTCCTCGGTATGCTTTCTTCCCTGCAGGTCTAGTAGATAAGCTGATGCTTTTGCATGATCATCATAATCAGCCAGCTTAGAGAGGAGCCCTAGCAGTTTTGCTTGACTTCAGTCTCAAGTTGCGTCTTGACTTCATCTAGGTAGGTGTGATAGAATTATCGTTCACTTTACTTTTCGAGACTAAGCTAGATTTGGAATTGAATTCGGATGATCGCGGAACGCGTAGAACACCATCGTTTTGACGGCTAAATACGCAGTACATTGCATACAACGGAAGTCACAGTATAGTGTAGAGCCTGGTTGGTGGTGTCGTCGATCATGGGTCTGCTTAGCGGTCGCCTAACTGATGGAATCGCATTCAACGCCCGCCTCGGAAGTCGAAGGGGACATTCGGGACACGTGACCAAACAACCGAAGCATAGCATGTTGAATTACTCGAGCACTGTCGTGTTTCTCACCCTATCCCGGTGAGTAAGTCTCACAACGGCAGAAAGAAATCTCACCTCGCTAGCTTGTATTTGCGATCTTATTCTTTCGGTCATTACCCAATTTCCATGACCATAGTTGTTGGAATAAGTATTAGTGAAAAACCGCTAACTCATCTTCGACACCAGTCTCGGCCTGTCTGATAACAAATGTACCAAGCCGTTTCATGATTGACCCAGCTTGACCAATCCTACAGGAAAGTTCAGCATTCTACTCCCATCACTCGTGAAAAAGACCCCCAGATGCTTTCACTTCTCCACGTGCTTCAATGGGACTCCACTGACATGTAAAGTGCTTTGAACAGCCGTTCTTTCTGACACACAAGTGAGCCGCATCTCATAGAAGAGGTGTCACAGTGTGCTTATCACAATGGACCAACATGGGCTGATGATTCCCCTAGTAATCCTCCCAAACGACAGTGATGTCTACACAAGTGAAATCGAAACCGCTAGCCTGTGTCCATGAATGGCACTAAATTGAACGCTAAAGCGTGTAAATGACAACCTACAATGGAGCGAGCATTGAAAATTCTGCGATGATCACTACAACCAAGAGAAACAAGAAATCCAGGCAATGTCTATGATCGTCCGCGTTCAATTCTTGAGCACAATCTTATACGTGCTGGAGAAATAAAGAGACGAAATCAAATCTGAGGCGCACGCTTCTGGTGTCTGATTTCTCGGTTGCCTCGACTACTGCGACTCACTCTCTAAACACCCGCAGATCTGATGACCGTCGACTTAGATTCGAACACGCTTATACTCAAGAATGCTTGGGTGCACTCTTGTACGTTTATATTCCAACATACGGATGTTGTCTCTTGAACCATAGTCGAGGTATCCTGTGTTGTTCAAGGTATTCTCGCTTTTTCTGTGTTTCAGTGCAGTTGACTGAGTGCAGTCCACTCCTCAAAGAATGCAACTGCAATACCCGGGAACGAAAAAATCCCGACCTACACTGCTGTAGTTGTGAACTTTCATTAGCACAATTCTTAGAATAACGAAATTTCACGTGCGGTTTTTCCTATCCATTACAGTCTTATGGCTTCCAAATGTAGACTGTATCACTTTATCTCCTGTCTCACTTCTAATCCTTCCCAGTTGCATCATGTTTAGCAGAGGTGGTTATCAACCAGCGAACGTATAAATTGTTGGAAATACCACGGGAGCTGTGTGGAATGGAGTAATGGCTCTCCAAGCATGTTTTCAAACGACGTCTGAATTAGGTTTTGGAAGGGCCACAGGGCCCATTGTCTGCATTGAGTTACGTATGTTCGCTGAGTCGTGCCATGTTTACCCTCCTCATAGACCAAATTCCAGACATTCTTCTTGTAGGTGTAGAGTGTTCAGGAGTTCTCATCAAAGCCCCCATATTCCCCGACAACACTGCGAACTCGCTATTGCGAAGCTCACCAGGGTTAATGCCATCCGATTAGATGAGCACTGTACTTATGCCTGGGTATAATCATAACTTTGGATAAATCAAAGATAATTAGTTATCACAGCAAAATATAGGAAAAAAGTATAAAAAAAAAATGCCAAACATTTCTTTCCTTTATCCGGTTTTTCTTACACCCAATTGACGGATATCAGAAAAAATATGCCTATATTCGAAGAACCGATTTCAAGAAACAACGTTCTTATACAAAATCTTAAGTAAAAGTGATGTATACATTTTTTATATATAAAAACAAAACGTAACAAAATTGGTACATACGAGTATGTTTCAATTTATAGTTCATATCAAATTTTAACCAATGTATCTCCTAAGACTGTGCAAATGACAAGGTCACGATCGCGTTGTAGGGCGTTGATAGGTTTCAGTAAGCATTTTATCGATCTTACGAGAATATTCTGTAAAAGCGCGACTCCCTCTCTTTTCCAAATCACAATGAAAGGTGCGCGATTCACAAGTAAAATGGTCTAAAATTCATTTTCCCAAAAAAAAACGGGGCATTTATTTCACATGAAATCTCTACAAAAAATGAATTACGAACGCAAATAATTAGTTGTCCTAGCTCCCAAAGGCGGACAGCCAAAGTCTCAGCACTTTTGTCCGGCCAAGGGAGTTGTCCGTCCATGGGAAAATCTTGCCTTTATTTAATTATTATTTTTTTATTTTAATTTTATTATTTTAATTATTAAACTTTTCCAAATCTAGTAGGTTTCACCATCTATTATCGGGTTTCGAAACCACTCGACATTGACATCTATTTGAAACCCCACTTTATCCGTAGAGAGGTTGTCAAACCGAACAAGACTGAAGCGTAATTTTAAGTTTATTGTCGAGCATTTTGTGGTTCATTTTGTCCTTTTATCTCCTATTTGCTGGTGTTCTGGAGGTGATCCTTTCAACAACTTGGTGGGCTCTATAAATTGAGAGCTAATGAAATTTGACATTTGAACAATGTAATTTAAGCAAAGATCATCAAAGGCAAATTCAAAGGAGAAGAAGGACTTCCTCACATGATTTCCGATTATTACAACTGATCTTCCATTCCAATTCAAGCTGATTCAGTTCCCCGTTCGATGGACTTTTGGGAAGACAATCAATAAATCACAAGGCCGGATTTTTCGGATTTTTCACACGGCCATCTGCACGTTGACTCTTCGCGTCTTTTGCAAACTTTATTCGTTATTTGAATGGAAAAAGGTTCTTTATCATATAGCTCTCTACTGTCTGTCTCTTATTATCAGTATGGAGTTTACCTGAAGACGTTAAACTGGAGCGAAACGAAGTTCGCCAGGTCCGCTAGTTTTTTATAAATGTTTTTTTTTTTTGATTTATCTAAATACTTTGCTGAGTAGAAAAATATTCTTTTATCAATTTTGCTTATAAGCGGTTTTCTTGTAAACGTTATTTTTGGCACGAAATTGTATGAATTGGTGTACGGTGTATTTGCGATTCTGTCTTATATACGACGTTTTACCTTATAATGTGTAATGGACAAAAGAGTAATATCACATCACAAAATAGGAAGGTTAACCCTCGGCATATTCAACATACTCAGATTTTGTACGCACAGCCTTTTATTCGCACCTGCCGCACTTCATGACGTTAAACATGAAATAACTTGTGCGAATCCAAGTGCGAATGGGGTCGTGAAAAATACCAAATTTCCAAATTTCGATTGTGTTTGGGAGAAAGTAGCAGATTACCTCATGATCGCAGTTAAAAACACAGTCTACAAAACAAAAATGCAGAAAATGTGTTGCTTCGTGATAAATTTCTTGTTGCATGTGACCGAAAGTTTCGTTTAACAGGAGTGCTCCATTCTATATCGTAGAACATACAACGTTAACTGGTTCAAGCTAAACCTGGTACACGTCGTGTGAAGTCGTCGAAAGTGCACGTCGATTAGCCAAGAGGCCGACTCTTACCCTCAAAGTCTTCTCTCTCGTAGCTCGTATTCTAAGCAACCCTATTTCAAATCAAATCTCTCCTCTAATTCAGTATTCTTGCCACTTCCGTTTCCATGTGACAGCTGTTCCGTTCGCTCATTGCGCTTTTTACTCTAATGTACAATAAATTATCATATGTGTACACGAAACAGGATTCACTCTTCATTTATCAGAGTAAGAGGAAGCCGGATTTTCCTGCCAGTGTGCTCTTTCTCCTTGTCACTCTGTTGAACTGTCGTTGCTTGCGAGTTGTGCCCACAATCCCGCAAGATTAAACAAACAGTTACGCGAATTCGACTCCTTAATTCTACCGGAATTGCGATACGGAAATTGGATCATGTCGTTTGGCACTGAATTAATTTTCCTGTCAAAGTTGACGGTATAATTAAAGTGCATAGCCATCCGTTGCATCATATCCTGCTTGCTGTCGTGTTAGTTGGAAGCTGTGGGGGATGGTTGCATTTCGTGTCGGCCCCCTGGCTTTGAAGGTCCGCACCTTGTCGGGTTATTCGATTGCAATGGACACGAGAGTTGCTGCGGGCAGACTTGAACGTGCTTGTAAATTTTGTAACTTGGTGAGAGAGAGATAAGAGGGAGAGATGTTCTCACTTCAGACTCGGAGACGTGGCAATTTGCTAACAGCTGCAAAATGATTTTAATTGGATTATGTGCAAGTCTGGCGTAAATACAACTTGGGCTTTGGGGGATCCTTTGATGTTGCTCTGGATTATGATGAGTGCTGAAACTACTCCGTCAACCACTTGGAAGATTGTCCAGCAACAGGAAGCTTATTCCACTTGTTCCTGAATCGATAATAACATAGACCAGTGCTTCGCTTCCTAAGTTGAATGGAGGCAAGGATGAATTTAATGCCGTCAGATGTAAAACTAAGTGAGTGAGTTTATCGCAGCAATTGCGCGTTTGTAATTAAATATAATCATCTTGCATACTCCTTAATTTTGGCTGTCAATTGTTGCTTAGAGATGTACGCACTCTTAGTCGCGATTAGTTACTTTATACAGGGCACTCAGTGCTCCTGCTCTATGAACTCGAAAGAAGAACATTCGAAACAAGACCATTTCGATACTTTCAACCGATGTTTCCTCCAAGTGTCCTTCCTCCTGTGCAGTTTGATTACCAGATGAATTTACGCGAGCCAAGCCCTTCACAGAACGCTGCTAAAAGCCAAACTAATGTGGATAAGGCCACTTACTAAAAGACGAAAAAAACGGAAAATATTGCAACTATAGCCCTAGCATTTTACAACAGGACACGATACGCCAAAGTTGTAACTGAGTCTGCGTATTCAAGATTGTAGTTCATGTGCTCACAATATATTTCATTTATTCAGCTCTAAAACAAAGGCAAGCAGTCCGGTAGACAAAAATGCGCCGAATAAACTGATACGACAACGTGGACAGCATAAACACCATGGCTTCATTTGGGATGGTCTTCCAAGCCTCTTGGTTCGAGGCCACTACCACTGCATTAGAACTTTATCTTGACGACTATAAGCCGTAGGTGGTCGATTACCAAGGATTGAAGGCAACATTTGCTGAGACCTACATGGATAGGCAATCATCTGCAATCGGCTTGCTGGAGAACTTCCAAAAACATGAGCAACCGAAATTATCTTGAGACAATGTAGCTAATTACGAAGTCAGGCCCTGAATTTGTTGAGCTCTGTCGATACTTAAACTGTTTAAAGAAGTCATCAACTCCGTCAACCAACACAGATTCGTGGGTAAGGATCATAGTCAGGTAAGAAATTAATACCTTAGTCCAATTGTCGTTTGCAACTGAACACAGCTCCAAATTCCACTATGTACGATAATGAATAAAAATCACGTATCCGCCACAGTGACGCGAAACATTCTTATGCGACATTTTCACTTGACACAAATGTTACGTATACGACGTGTTGTTCGACGTGCCTTGAACAGGCAGTACCGCCGGGTTAGGATATCTTCGCCGAAAACCATGAATGTCTTGAAACTTTTGAAACATAACACTTCTTCATAAATGGCGTTACCTGATTCGTCCTGGACAACACTTTTTTTGCGTTGATCCACTGCATCCTGTCCTCTTCGGGCCCAAGTTCTAGGTGCGTTGGATTAAATTGTGTTAAGTTACACGCCAATTCTGAGCACCGAAAGGAGAGAGTAAACGACAAGGTTTCACGAGCTGTATGGCATGTGGCACCATCTTGCTGAAACGACATCAATATCGAACTGAGATATTCGATCCAATAGCAACAGTCAAAAAAGTAGGGTTCAATGATACACAGATCAAAAAAAAAACCACTGTGCAGTGTAGTCCAGTCACCCTAATTTTTTCAATCTTAGAACCCTTTTTGACGTCATAACAGGGCATTGTGCCGTTGGAATCCACGCCTCTAGCCTAGGCCTTCCTCACAATGACTTCTGCAGAATTTGCCGGGACGAAGATGAGGAATAAACCACTGACGCCTGCTGTGAACTGCAGTACTCTCACTTCCCTACTACTTCGATAATCTGGCTGAACTGGACAGCATTAGTGTCAGCCATCACCTTCGCTTTATCAAAAGCACTAATTGGTTTGCGGAATAGGTACACACAGATCCGCGTGGTAGCACAATGTGTTGTATCGTTTGACGCTCAAAGCAGTACGCCTGTGTTCGTCGACCATATAAATGTTTCAGGCAGGAACCCTTCACCTACCTTGGACTGAACAGCACTAAGGATGATATCACGAAAAAGAGTCACAAAGTGGATTGAAGCATTTCGAATGAGATCAGGTTAAAAATCCAAAAGTGACTTAACGATTTTCAACAAAGTCGATTGCTCTGCGACACTAAGGGAACCATTAATCAGCTGTAGGAATAAAATCTACAACCTTTCCCTGCGGTAGCAGTGAGGTATCAAAATCAGCTCCCTATAACAAGGTCAAATTGCGAGCTTAGAAAATGTATTCCTGAATTTGTACCGGCTTTAATTCGAGTCGGTGACTATTTTGTCTTCAATGCACATAATTCCCAACAAACTTTAACTGGCTCCCAAAGATTAAAGTAAACGCGTTACTCATGAGAAAATATCACAAAAGCTCGCCTAGGCGTAGAGCTTTCAGGGGAAGGCAGAGAACATCCCTCGCAGAGATTCATTTCCCCAATGAGCTAAATGAACAGAGCAGAGTAGAAAGCTGTGAGCAACCGTGCACATTCTCTGAGAGGGTGGGGGCTGATCTCAGTCAGTCTGCGGAATTTCCCGTGCAAAGAAATTTTCCTTCACGGTCGGAGTGCCTCAACTCGATTTATTATGTGTACCACGAGAGTAGTTTGTGAATGTTTTGAAACTAAAGATGATGGCCGAAAACGGTGTGCTGTGTTTGAACATTCCATTCCCTTCGTTCGTTTCCACACAACTGAGATACGTACTAGCCACGTGAAAACTTCATTAATCTTGCCCAATCCCTACATAATTATGCGGTTCGGTGAGTTCCTTAAGTATTCAACGAATACCTTCCTCCTGTCGTTGTTCACCTGAATGGCTCTGCATGTTTGAGGCATTGAACAATATCCTGTGCGGGAAACTCTTTTGCCGGAAATGTTTGTAATCCCAGCAGACTCCTTTAGTTAACCACAATAGAAAATAAATCCTTACGCTGGTCGTGAAAGTTAACTTATCTCTTTTGGTGTAAGGTCTACTTAACCGAAGGGAGACCTGCATACCACATGAAGGCGAAGGGGATTACGTACTGGATGGGGAGACGGATGCTCATGGTGGTTATGTGTTATTTTGTCGGTACTTAAGAGGGCATTTAACTCAGTTTGTTCTGTGGCATTTTTGGGGAAATTTATTGACCAATGCTAAGCTTTTAGGTAAATTTGAATTGAATATGACTGGATCAGTGTAATGCCGATGTCAATTGTTCGCTGCTCCTTCAAGGTCGGCACTGAACTCAGTGAGGCATTAATTAACTTCCTCTGCGTAGGCTCTGCAGTGAATAACTCTAACGATATAAGAACTGAGATCAAACGCAGAATAACTCTTGCCAGCCCCTGTTTCTTCGGGCTCCAGATGCAATTGAGTAACACAGCCTTCTCAATTCAAAGGTTAATCTGACATTATATGAGACAAAGATCATCGAGCACTGGGTTCCACTATGACGCCTAGGCTTGAACAACAAATCTTCTCAGGCCCGAAGAGCCCGCGTCTCCGAGATTGTGGGACAACCCAGTGAAGAATGGCCTAGTCAGTGTGAGACGTCTCTGAAGATATCGACCTGGCTAAAAGGATTAAAGGGGGCCGTGGTAACATCCTTTGATATTGACAATGGATGGCAATGGATTAATTTTCTTTAAGTTCATCTAAGTTAGTGAAGCCTACTTTTTCCAAACCCAAAGGCGTATACGAGATTTTTCTATGCATTAATAAAGTGGAACCTGGGACTCATCTACCACTTTTGTTGTATTCATTTTATTAATGTCAGCTTCGGTATTAAAGTGCCTATAAATTCACAGACCTCCTCAAACTTAGTGTGTGACTTCTCACAGTGAGCTCTCAGCCGTGCACGTTTGCCAGGACACTTACACCATGTTGGTCCATTGTGATACCCACAGTCAGATTACAACCACTGATCCACCACTCCAGTGACAATGCCGATAAATTGGCCCCAACATCAAATTATGATTGGACCAGCTTTGAAAGCCAGATAAAACCATATTATCTTTGCTTTCATCGGGACTCGAACTGGAGACCCCACTAGCCAGGTCACTGTCTTCAGAGCTTAAAGTCTGTTGCTGGCATCTATTTCGGCCTCAGTCACTGGAGAACGAAAGAGGATTATTCTCGAGTCCTGGGCGATGCACTTCCGCTTCTCGTTCGTTATAGTCGCTGAAGAGGAAACGTTCGTCTAGATGCTATCTATCGTGTACGGAGAGTTTTTTGTTACCACTTTTCATTGAAGGGGAAGGGTCAAATGATCAATACCCTCGCTGCTCTCCAAAGACAAAGCCGATTGTGCTCCTCAAAATTAAATCTAGATTCTACAATTGAGACGCCCCCTTCACTGCCTCAAGTCACCTTAAATTCTGCATTTCAAAGTAAGGTTCAGATTTTGACTTAAAGTGGTCATCGTATGCAATGATCTACCACGCCACAGCAACCGCACACGTGGATTTAAACTAACTTCCGCCAGCTAGTGCACAGATGAATCCTCTGTAGAGAGCTGAATATTGATGACGGTGATGATTGCAGTGGTTAACCAACCCCGTGGTGCCAAGGAACTCACACACCATGTCCCAACAAGTGAATTATTACTCCCTCAGAATATAAATCGAGCAGATATACACCCAAGCTGGTTGAAGTTAGTCACCCCCGTCAGTATGCCTCCAACCAAACTCTTTACACAATGATTGAATGGAATCCACAAGGCCAACGCCAGAAAAAAAAAACCGAAAAAACCACAGAGCCAGCTGGCCTCAAATGGTGAAATTTTAAATCCACGTGTCACAATATTGCTGTGTGGTCGACCGAGCGAATTTGTCCACACGTGACCCGCTGCCGGGTGTGTTAACCACGGTTCATGGAGTTCGAACTTCTCCCCCGCCAGGCCCAAAAACGAAACGACATGAAAGAGTTAAGTGGGTAATACCGACGGTAGGTGGCTGCCATTCTGCTGGGACCGCCCGGATGCGAAGGAGAGTTTCAAGGAAATTGCGAAACTTTTCCCAAGGTGGATTTGTGGTAGTCACTCTATGGAATCTTAGCCCCGAATTGGGTGCAAGTGGGGAAAGAGGCAGCTCTAGGGCAAAACAATTTCGCACTCATTACGCAAACAGATGTCGGGCATAAATCTCTCAGACAGACATTCTGACCGCACAATTTGAATGCTCTCGCCTATTTGCAGATGACTGACCTCAGATAACGGCCATGCTGTCAAGGGCTGCTTCCGCAGGGAACGGCTCAAGGTCATCGAGGATTTTTCAACCACTCCACATCCGACATCCGACAATCACACAAACACACTCTTGGAAGGACGGGAGAGTAAGATGTATTCTAGAAGATTTAGCGTTCCGTCGAAGGAGCACGTGTTTAATAAAGGCACGGGCACAGAGGGATGACACCCGTCATTCCTTTGAGGGGGATTCGTTTATGCCCGAGCTAGGAACGAGATGAATCGTTCGATGGGACGATTGACAAATCAAATATTTGATGTTTAGGCGCTGTACGGAATTGATTTATTTCTGGCAATCGAAGGGGAGAGCATGAGTCGTTGGGCGGATGGGGTTGGGGAGTCTCTTTGTCGTGTTATCTCATGGGGGATGGGCCATATGCCAATGAAGTCCTAGAGTTTTGATGCTTTTGAGACTTAATGGAAATTCAGGATTCTCAAATGCGATGTCTTGAGGCATAGAGCATCCAATAACCGGGACGAATTGCGAACGTAAGGTAACATACCATAAAAGGGATTGCAAACGAATCGCTTATGTAAATGTGAGCCAATCTCAAGTGTGTTTTTAACTCATGGGCGTGGGTGGGTGTATGACTTCCTGCATGCTGTGACTGAGATGTGGAACGTGGTCGAAAGTCTGCTAGACTTTAAGAGACTTCAAGCAAAACCCACTTTGTCAACGGATCCTGTTTACAACAACGTGTCAGAATAACAGCATCAAAATCGGCGTAGCGGTGATTGCGGTCGAACATCAGAGCGCGCACCAACAATCATCTACGAACATCTCAAGGCGCGGGTGGCACTCCGGGCGACGGACGATCAGGCACTCGAACACAGGAGCGAAGGGAGATGCCATCGTCTGAGCAAGAGTAATGGCGCTTGCGACTGGAAAAGAAGAAAATCAGTATCAGGATCGTCCAGGATCAATGTAGCTTACAGTGTCCTTAATCAAGAGCACCGCCAGTAGGACATCAGAAAAGGGTTGAGTCGCTGTCGACCACAGTTTTTGTGTATTTTATTGAACAGATCCCCGAAATAGTAATCTCAGAAATTATGAACGCCTCTCAATGATAATGGGAGCTTATCTTCTACGAGCCTCAGTCAACGGTTTGTGAATGTGCGTGAATTAAATTAGCCACAGCGACAAAGGACAGGTAAGAAGAAAATTACCAAAACTCAAATAGAAAATACACACTCTGCACTAAAATTCGTTCCCTTCCCCACTGAAGCACACTCAGTCGCTTCAGGGTCCGCAATGTCCTAGATCCTCGAAAATGAAAATTGCCAAATTTCCATTTCGCCTCTTTTGCAGCCACTACATCGGCCAACGGTGTGAGATTTCATAATTTTATGATATCACATTTGCGTGTTCCCTTTAATCCGGCTGCGGCTTTGGGCGGTATGAAGCTCATGGGAAATTCCCCAAAAATGAAGGCATCCGAGTGCGCTGTGTCCTCTACAGCAGATGGGTATTTCTGTCAACAAATTGGGAGTTTGCATAAAATGCTTGAATGATTTATGAGCGAAGGTGGGTTGATTCGTGAAAAGCTGAGATTGTTTACGGATGTTTCAAATGACAAAGTTGAGAGATATAGAGTTTTCGAGTGTCCTCGGTGGCTGTTGCGAACGCAAAGGGTGAACGGTTCCGGCCCGGACTTACTGTGGGTTGGGTGAGTACACTTGAGAGACGTGGCACCCTCCGCAGAGCCAGGATGATGCCCCTCTGTGGGGTAATATCGTTCCACCATATCAGCATCCGTATCCAGCTTGGTGCCTGCCAGTGGACAGGCTGAAGGCGGGATGCTATGCCTAAGCAGGTCCCTTCTCGCCCTTTATACACTTTTAAGATGACCATTCCCAAGCTATCGGGAATGACACCAAGGGCTTCTGAAAGAGGGCCAGATATTTCTTGCTGGTCACTATTGAAGCCGATCTGGAATCCGCAATTGGTTTCTCCAGTTCTGTTATCTTCAAATTGTGGGTTGGAAGCTCTGGATTGCAAGCCTGTTTTCATTTTAAATTAGTGGGATCATCAGCAGACTTGGTGTTTTGTTTGCGTTGATGGTAATGGAGAGGATTCAACCACGAACTGTGCATGTACACATTGATTGTCAGACCAATCCGGGCGCAGTATGGTGGCAAGCTTCCCTAGAATCCCTAGAATACAGACTCTTGTCTGCAAAGAGCTCCGTTGGGATCATCCAATTTGATGGCCGACTCCCAAGCTCTACCGGTCATAGGGACATATCCGGCAATGAATCTAACCCCTCTCAGGCAATCCTATGCATCACACCACCTCTTGCAGATGTCAGGAGAAACGTCAGGCATGACGGGTACGAGGAAGGTGCTAAGAGGGGACATTCCCCTACGGGCATGGCATCACAATGGCTGCATCAAGACCTAAGTGAGATGGGGCTTACGCGTCTTGCTCTTACTTACCCTTACCTAGGCTGAGGAATTTTGGGAATTGGATGTTAAGCTTAAATTGATGTTTCAGCAAGTCTGACGTCCCAATTGTTATAGTGTGCATGGGTCACACTGCTAAGCCTTATTCCGATGAGCGTTGGACTTCGCGCCATTTGCCAAGAAAACCGCGCAAGTTGAGAGGGACCACTTGTTGGTTCATACCTATGTCCACACCGGCCCATAGACCCATCAGATGAAGAACAGGCCTTTAGAATGAAGAGTAGGTAACTATGGTGACATATGAAACATGGCAACTGGTCTAAGATCTATCGACTCCTTTGCTTACCCATCTATGAACTGCCGTCTTGGTGAAAAAGGGAAATGCTGCTACTTCATTAAAAAAATGTTGGCTCCAAATAACCCAGGTAGAAAACCGAACAAGGAAACATCCAGAAATGATACCGACGTCTCCGTCGCTGGAGGTGAAGACATAACACGGTCACGGTACATCCTGACATGAATCCTAATTGGATCTTTCATTATCTCCGCTTTCGACAGCACATTCACCGCATGAAGAGAACGCAATGAAGCAACACTTCCCAATTACTCGCAGAATACTCCATCCAATGAGTACGCTGAATATCCGCTCCGATTCATCTGAGTTATCCCTCCACCTGAGAACGCCAAACACACCCCCTGCCTGTGGATCTATGAACGCAAGACCGACGCGCATCGGATGTATTCACAAACATCATTCAGCATTCAATCAATCAATCTCATTACCAGGTACTCCACGCATCACTACGGTGCCTACGAGGATGGGATGGAATGCAAACTTTTCAGCCACCTAATGATGTCAACAAGCAACAATCGACAGCAACAAGCTGTTCTCGTAACATTATTAAATCCCAACAATGCGAGCGTTTCGAGGGACAGCGCTCTCCCATCACAACCGACTTAACAGGAACATCATCCGAAGTCATGCAGAAGAGGCGTGTACCGTCAGATAACCCAATCGTTACACTCAAATATGTAGTTAACAGGGTGCTTCTCATTCCATCTACAAAGCACCTACTAATGGCACCCGAATCGCGCCCTAGCTTCCATTCCCCCAGCTCTGAGCGGCGAAGGGGCGATGTGCTATGGAGCCCCCGCAGGTGGGCGCACTGCGGATTGGTAGCTATAATGAGAAAATCAATTCCGGATGGAAATTTCAAAACCACCATCGGTTCACTGAGTGCACATTTCAATCCATGGTTACACACCCAATTCGGTTCCGCTTTTTTCGTTTTTTTTTGTCTTCACTCTCATCTCGGTTCCCTGTGGCATATCCTGCAGGATGGAGCAGTGATAGAGCAGTTCTCGAAGATTTTGCTAATGTCCTTTAACGTTGATTGCATGTCATGGACGCTGTTGAATTGAAAATGTTCTTGAACATTTCAGATGAAGACATCCCTGCGTCCCCATGGAGCGGGGGAGACACGTTTCAGAGACCTGAAACCTGCGTCTGTGGTAGTTGTTAACAGTTCGCATTAAAGTGGCGAGTTAGTTATTCATCGACTCGCACATTTCGCCCGCACGGACTGGGTTTGAATTCGTTATTCCTGGCCTCTGCTCTGGTGGATGGATTCAAGGATGTTGTGCTGTGCTGCAAGATGCTCTAAGAGGGGTACGCATGTGGAATGTTCAAGTTGGTCTTGGAGGGGAAATAAATCAATAGGTGTCGGGGAAGATCTAGCCTCTCTCACTTTAGAGGACCTAAGGCATGGACCAGCTACAAGAATGAAAATGCGTTCACCTCCTTACCTTACCTTGCCTCCAACACCATCGCAGTTCGCTTGAGTGAATAATCCAAGACCTGCCATAAGTGCCCGTAAGAGCCAGCTTAGGATTTATAACCTCACCACGTGTAATATTCTCGTACCGAAAATAAATTAAACCTAAGGTCAGTGTAGTTCTCACATCTAGGCACTGCCTCTCCTTGGGCCCATGCTCTCGGTATCGGCTCGTTCCCTTCGAGGGGTTGCTGATGGTGGCTTTTAATGGTTAATGAAGGAATTAAATTAACTGAGACGAATAGGACACCCCTGTTGCATGCAATTAATTCCCAAACTAAAAGCTTTTACAGCCATCGATGTGTTTCATGCTTCAACGTACATAAATATCTGAATTGCCAAAGTGCTCCTCTGCACTTCAAGTGTGCTCAGTCATCGTGAAACGGATCATTAAATTTCGGAATTCTGAAATGCTTGCACACATGAATTCACAGCTTGTCCATCGCACCGCTTTTAGTGTGGACAGGTGACAGTGCTATGATGGTGCTTACTTCAATTATGATGAAGATATGGCATTTCTAAGCGATGGCGTGTACCCACAACGACTCGAAATAATGTTTTCCCTCAACAACTGAGGAGTCCATACTTAAATCTGTCATCTGAGACTGGCTAGGCGTCTTTTAGCAAATCATTAAAACCCCACTTAGGAAGCAGGACGTGGAACTGTTACTGGAAGTCCACGAACGTCAGTTTGGCAATGGGTCAAGAATTGAAAATTGTGGGGCACTGAGTGATGTATTGAAACCCAGGGAGGACTACCAGTGAAAAGATGTGAATTGAATATGAAGCAACATATAGTGGGTATGCACGTCGAATACGTCCACGAACCTATTGTGTCTAGGTTCGTCTTCCTGTACTGCAACCAATTTTTACTGCGCCGCCTCATTTGAGTGACACTGCTTGGAGACTATACCTGTCAGCATAAAGTTGTAGGACCGCTCTACGCTTCTTGTTCGTCCGTATTTTGGTCCTACAATCATGGATGTCTCGTTGCCTCAGCCACAAAACCTCTCTAAGCATTCCCTACTGTGTGCACAAAATAAGACGCTGGCTTCCTCTGCTGCGTTGTCCAACAGTTTGGAGTCGCGGACCCTTCGGGCTTGCGCTAAGTTGTACATTATGCCAGCCACCTTAGGTGTTGGACTCATGGCGCTGTACAACCGTGCAATTCGTGGTTGCAAATTTTCCTCCACATAACGTCAACTCCAGCAGGACCACAGATCGCACGCAGTACTTTCCTCTCATAGATACCAAGAACTTCCTCATCGCATGTTTCTGCGTCGTACTGGGATGTTCAGTGCCTTATATTTATAAAGTCAGCTTAGCCCTTCGAGAGGCGGCTCTTGCGGTTGGCACTAGTTATTCCGCGTTTGATATCTGATGTTAGCCGTTGTGTTAACTACGGAGCCGAGACAGACGAAGTCCTTAACTACCTCAAAGTTATAGCTGATTGTGACGCTCTATAAAAGACGTCGATGTTGTATGCCCTTTCTTGAGGAAAGGTCGACAGGATGGCGCAGTTGGTTAAGTGTCTGCCCCTGGTTAGTGGAGTCCCCGGTTCATTACAGTTAATACGCTTTTATCTGATTTAAAATCCCGTCCAGTCCCATTTGACGTTGGGATCAAATTACAGGGCTATCACTGAAGTTGTCGATCAGTGGTAGTAGTCTGACTGTGGGTTTTACATTGGAGCACTATGGCCCACGTGTGCTGGTGAATTCACTAGCAGCCCCCTTCGCTACCCTACCCTTGAGGAAGCATACACTTCGTTTCGCACCCATTCACTGCTAAACACATGGGAGGGGATATTTCTCGTCTATCTCTGTCCAGTTTGAGCGGAAAATTCTGCCTGACAGTGATATTTGGCGATGACAAGGGTCGTTGTTGAACAGTCTACAAAATTACCAGGCTTATGTCCGTACATTGTAACCATTGGAAAACTATTTCGCCGTATGTCTTAATAAAACCCACTTGCTTCAATGGAAGGTAAAGCTATCGAACATCATTTCTGTCGCATCGCCTCTCCTTCTCATCGATTGCGGACTTCTCATGCTCTTTCTTCCTCCTGGGAAGCTGATTGTATTTTCTTACTCTTATCACTCCTAGAGCTCACGAACGGCTCTCATTGTTCCTGCAGCGTGGTGGCGAGAATCATACCCTCAACGCTTTGAATCTAGCCTGCTCCACTCGTGAGAGAATGCTTACGCGCACAATACGAGTACTTAAAGCTTAACCTAGACGCAGATCCTCATCGGACTGTTTTGCCGAGGATATCATTATTAATATACAGTGAGGGCTCGTTAATTCGGAATAGTTGGGGGGAAGGTCAGTCCGACTTCTAAATGTTCATTACCGGCACTCCCCCAATAGACTTGTTGATGATTTTAACCGACGAGAGGTCGATACATGTATTGGACAAATTATATTTATTTATGCGAAATGGTGAACCAATCAAAAAATGGAGACTGGAGTCTTACTCTTTATACAATATTGCTCCCTTAGAAATATATCAAATGTACTAGATTATAGGGTACATTAGGCAAGTTTACAATGTAATTGATTTAACCAACTTGTCAAACAAGTATTTTAGTTAATTAATTGAGACAAGTTAATTTGAGGTTTTAGATTTTAGATATAACATATTCACGAACAGACCCGAGACGGTTTTGGTGTGACATGCTTACATATTTACATACACGCGCTTTATTATAGAGCACTACTTTCGTCTCGCGTGGTTTTGAAGCCGCCATATCAATCGTTGCTGCTGTTCTTCCACTGGATATGCTGACGCGACAACACAACGCGACAGAATGATAGAGGACATCCCACAATTAACATCAACTCTGCAGATAAGCCCTTGTTCAATGTCACATCATCACATGTCAGCAATTACATTTACAGCAATTAGACACCCATGCTGCACCAACGTTTTCCACATCGACTTACTTAAAATCAGGTTTTAAGCCCCCTCAACAATCGCAAGCAACGATTTCATCGAACGTCACACATTTACATCTGTCATCGAAGGAACACTCATACTATTCGGTAGTCGCGGTCCATCAGTATAGCAGCCGTGGTCTGAGAAAATACAGCAGCATCCTCTATCATTGCAATCCTGCTGTGCTTTCCTGAATGTGCAACAGAAGCGGCGCGATCCGACACTCCATAGTCAAAGCAGACAGTGCGTATATATTGCCCTTTATAATCGTAAATAATGCCCTCAGTAAAAGTTGCCGATTGTATTTTTGGTTTCAACGTCGTCCATCCGATAAGCAGTTCGACCATTACAATGGTGAGTGACACACCTGGGACTCATGTTCCGTAAGAGCAGCTATTAGTTCATTTCTATTAAGCTCATAGTCCATTTGCGCACTTATCCCCTCCGGGTACTGACTGTGACACAGGAGCTGGACGTCGGTTTACCGTCACTCAGCTCGCCACACGCAGGGACTGCGCCCCACATCTTCCTCAGTCGGATGGAGACTTACCAGAGGGATTTGACATGCACGGAAATTCTTGCAATTTGTTGGTTTCTTTTGGAAGAGGCTATAGAATGATATTTTTGAATGCTTGTCTATGAGTGATTGTAGCATCCATTCATTGCCCCGGTTCGGTTAACCCAATTTTCAATGCAATAGTTTGGCCAGGGTTTGAGGAAACCCACATATTGACATATTGCAATAAATTCAAACAATGGCCATAGTAATTAAATCTAAATTCAAGCCCAAACGCCCGCACAAATGCTCAACCACACACAAGGACAGCAACTACAGCTGGAATGGGCCTCCTGGAATAGCATGCCAATAACCACGGTCAGGCCGTGAGTAAATACACTTTAATTACACGCTTTCAGAGCTTAAAACACAGAATTGATCCCTTTTAGTGTCGAAAACCCAAAACAACTTCAGCCCGCACTTAATCGAAAATCCCACTAACAGCGTGAACCAACAAATGTGACCGTGGTAACGTACGAGTGCGTATTCCATTAAATTGTTTCATTTGATTTTCCACTCAATAAACTCACGCTTTGATCCGCCTGGATGTCAAATCATGCATCAGGACTCCGTCACATTAAAAATAATCTGCGCGCAAACAGCTTGCGGATAAAAATTGAATGCAATCAATAGATACGGATGTTCACATATCTCCCGTAATTACAGTCGAATCGAAGGCTGTTAGATAATAATCACCACTCACTGTTGGTGGCCGACGAATTCCACAGTCAACTGAATTAATTGCTTCAGTAAATATGAGCGTCATCGATGAATGCACACACATTAGCTCTTGCGGCGACGGCTCTCATGGGGTCTCAGGGGTGCAATTGAAAATTGGAATCCGGTTCAGTACGGACGCTGGGTGTCAATATTGACACTCTCGCTTAAGCGACTCCCTGGCAAATAAAATATTCACAGAATTTACGATGGTTTTCTGATGAAAGGGCCACTAATCCAGTTTTGATCACACCGAGGCGGTTATAGCAAAATTAATATTTGCATATTGGAGTTGGACAAAGCAGCGAGCAAAGTTACCACATCCAAGTAGGACTGTTGCTCAGAGGGGTGATCATTCACAATGGACGTTGGGAGGAGTTTATAATACTCTAGCAAATTCAGTACATTCGTGCGATTATCTGAGCACTGTCGACGCTTCTACAGGGATTTTGGGGGAATAATTAAAGTTTCCGCGGAATGATGAAATGGCCGAAGTTGAATATATCTATTATCTCTGTCGCTGGTTATGACCCCGATGAGTGTCCTGAGTATGCCTAGTCTGAACAGTACTGTTGAAGAATAAGAGCTGGTCATTTTTTATTTGTCTCAAGGCAGGTGGTGCCTTCTTGTCATTTCTATATGGCTGCTTTTATAGTGTGAATCGGAGATGGTAGGCTGTAGTGACTGGCAGATAGGGTAGATATCCTGCTGGTGTTGGAGTAGAGTAGAGTCCGTATGTCCCGGCACCCACATATATCCACACACATATTTCTATGATCAGCCTTCTCGTTAGGAGAAAGTCGTCCATTAAGTCATGTTTTTGAGTTAAAATTCAGGACTTACAGCAACAAGGCTAGCAACCGACAGATATTGAATATTACATTGTTCTTGAACCAGGAGAGTTCGTCTTGTTTCGCAATGATTTCTGCATGGAAAGTGCTTCAGTTGTCAGAATTTTAAAAGGAGACGGTAATATTGAAGTCCTTGGAGCAGACTCCTACGTCTTCGATCTGTCTGATATTGTCAGAAATCCAATCTGATCTGGAATACATTATAGTGGAGAATTTTTTCTCAAAGATAGCTAGCGGTAGTAGATTATGGGTGTCATTGGGAAGGTACCAGTGGCGTCGCGTCCATTTTTTCGCAATACACAATATATCCACAGTCACGTCACATGTCACTGTGACAAATTTGTACTGTCTAGTCACTGTACAGCCTAGTCAGACAAATGTCTAGTATGTGACATTTAAGGGACAAATTTGTCATAATGACAATTGGCACTACTATGAGCATGAGGGCGAGTTTTAGAAAACGTTTGTACTTGAGTTGTAAACAGTTCCAATGACGGAACGGACATGAAACGTTTCTCTTCGCAGTCGGACCTGGTTACCGCAGACATGCGAAACTGTGTAGTTCCATGGATATGCCGGAGTTGAACAAGTCTAAGAGACTGTGTTGTTCCTCTGTAGAACTTTCTATAGGATTCATACAAGTCCACAGAACTATATATGTAGCCCTTGTTCCGTCCGATTGAAGAAGAGTGATCTGTTGTTGATGTTGCCCCCAGTTTCAGGATGTATGTATGGAGCTTGATTAAGATGTTCAAAACTTGTATTGTAGTTTGATTTGGGTGTGATTGCAGACAATAGATAATTGTCATCAAAATTTGTTTTATACAATGGAATAGATGTGTGGACACACGATACATGTCTATGTCCGGACTTAGGTGTTCACAATCATCTGTGGTTCTATCCGTGAGCTTGTTTGTGCCAAGTGTGTGCTTGCTATGTGTGGCTTGTGTAGAATTTGTGTATACAAATTGCCACATGTGGATTTTCCCTCGTTTCCTCAGACTTCTGTGAATTCGGAACTATATGGAGTATGGACATGGACATGTTTGGGTTGATTTAACGGAACGATACAGTCTCCGACAGAGAACATAGTTCCGGGAGCAATACATGTCCGGAACGACACAGCTCTAGTTTGCAGGTGCACATTTTTCCATTTAAAATAGCCGAATGAGTGGCCGATGTTGAGTCTGGAGTACGTTACGGAGTGATAGGGCTGTGGTCTATTGAGTCTATTGAGTTTCCAGTTTGGTTTATTTTGCAACATAAGACCCACAAGTTCCGCACTATACTCAGATCTCTTGGTAGGTGGACTTACCTCCCGCTGCCCCCCACTTCACATCGGAACAAGTTTTTAATGAGCATTTTCCTACGACGTTCAAGTGTCGTATTTTAAGTGTTTTGACCGATAGACAGACGAGAGATGTCGAACAAGCGTCTTCTTCACGGAACCTCACATGAGCATGACCATAAGTATGTCTACAGCAGACTTTTGTTAGTGTGAACAATGGATAACGAGAACAATTTTTTTTTGCTTCACATCTCTAATACCTTAACAAATCATGGACGCTCTACAACGGAAACAACAATTTTTACTTCGAGTGTACAGTACACTGTTTGAGTCAGTTGTATTTAGCTCGCAATTTCTTATTCTTGGTACAATAATTCGTCTTGTACCGTTTCTGGTTTGTTCCTCGTTGTTAATTAAATTAATTGTTTCTGATTATCTTGTCTGCTCGTTTCTTGCGGTGTTCTTCGTGAGAGAACTCGAGAACTCTCCCGCAGAGATGAAAACGCTAGATTTTTAATGGTTCACGTTGTCATCATCCGCAGCTCCACCAGCCACCAACTGACATGGACACGCCTGCAACAAAAAACAAATCAAATCATTCTCATTGACAACCATACATCCGGCTGTAGTCACTGTAGGCACGCTTCCTTCCTCCGCTTCGCAGAACACGGCAAAACCAAATTGATTTGATCTACCGCCCATGCATGGGAACTTATCAGAAACATACGCTTCGTTGTGATTTCTCAGAAATCTATACGAACAAAAATGTATCCATTCCCGTGCCCCTAATAGATGTTCGATTCATTGAGAAGAGGACGACGTATGCTGCGTAAACATGAAGTCAGCATTTAATTTTCTCTCACTGTGGATGGGCGCTACGCAAATGTATGTCTACCCCTCACGCTCGCACAGAGACGACTGATGTGACAACCCAATTAGCTTTGAGTGCGTGTACTTCTGTTTGAATGAGTTATCCGGGAATTTCGATCATATTTTTAGAAAATATACATTTTTGCTGGAAATAATTAACCCTGTTATACGAGCTGCTGCCATAGCAGTCAAAGGGTGGAGTTGCCAGTGGATGATGATCTTCTGGAATAATGCCATGGGCTTAGGTGCATCCTCAGGATAATTGGTTCCACATACTGATGGGATCCTGTCTCAAATGGATTTTTCCTGAAAATCAGCTCTTAACGAAAGAAAATTATTTCCTATATTTCCTATCATTCCATCAAACCAAAATGCGTGTCTCAAGGAATTTTCAAGGAAGACGGCTCTGTCCCGAGAAGGCACTTTATAGAAATTGCCAATGCTGCTTGCCGAATGGAGGAAAATTAGTCTCCACTTACCGTATCTGAGTGGACAGGAAGGCTTGCGGTGCATCATACATATAGGTACATATAGGCATATGTGTGCCCTGGCGACCTTGCGGGCGTTGGGTACTTAGACCAAAGTATTGGGTCCAGTATGCCTTAAAGGGGGGAGTTCCTCTTTTTCTTTTCCTCCTAAGACCATCCAGATTAATCGATGGTTATTAGCAAGTTTTTAACCGACTAAGTCCTCCTAAGATGTTTTTTAGGAATTGCATTCATTTTAAAGAGCAGAGCGGATATTGGACAGATTACATTTTTTCCTCGTCCCTGCAGCTTGATCAGACGCAATGCCGAGTGGAGGAAAATTAGCGAACCTATGACACCATGCCCGATAAGGACTCCTGTGCATGTGCACTTCTTTGCATCAACAACTGATCGATGGTGAGATCACTTTGCGCTCAGCATCGGAAATGCAGACCTTACCGTTGTTCCAATATCCAGACCATGCCATCGAAGTCTGACTCGATTCAGGTCCGGGTCTTCAAGTTGTTTGCTTTTGTACGAGTAGCTAAGCACTGTAAATGTAAAAGGGGATTGAAATAAATTCTCTCACCTCAGATCCCTCTTTCGCAAGACTGTCCGCATCTTCGTTTCCTTGGATGCCAGTATGCCCTGATACACATCCTTCACCAAGGGTATCTCACTGATGTCTTTTCGCCCACCTGACCAGTTTCAATGTCGGAATATCCGGTGCTTGGGTATCAGAAAAAAAGGTGATCGATTTATCGCTTATACTGGAGTCTCTCAACTCGAGCTCTGCGTTGTGTATCACCAGACGAGACTGTACAGTAACATCAGACGCAATTAACGACACAAGCCAAGGATAGGAGACGGCGTGGGCTGCGTTCAATTACAACAAAACGAAAGCACTCCAAGAGGTGTAGCCAAGGTCTTCGAGCCGCACAAGGCACTCGAACTACGTTAGAAGTGTAGCATGGAATAAGAAACCGTCCTTCGTCTTCGAAAGCTGCACGCCCAGTATGGCAAATCAACATCCATCCGATCTCCAATACCGACACTCACAATTAAAATTTAAACGTCCACGTGTAGCTGCAAATGTGGGTCAATTAATCATTTCCCCAATCCCGCTCCAATCGTATGCCTGTCTTAATTGAGATAAATCGTTTGTAATTGCCCGAGCAGACTGACAAAGAACTATCAACAGATTCTAAAAGGCGTAAACCCCTATTATTTTCGGGAAAATGTCTTCACTCGAAGGCAACGAAAAGTTCTCCTCTAGACCACATGCAAACATCACCCACTCTCGCTAATGAGCTTAGGAAGGTATTTTTGGAAGAAATGCCCAAGGATTCCACCCTTGGCCAGTGGAGTGGTATGCGTGCGTGTGTGTCCCATCCTTGATGGTTTTCAATTTCATTTGCCGCCCGTTATTACAAGTTAGTGTTCTGGGCGAGAGACAGGCGGTAAGGAAACTCGCAAGTGTACATGTCTTCTGATGAATTTCCGTCATTTCACTTTCTAATGACTTTCTCTCTGTAGTTTGGGTCTAATCAGTTGCTCTAGCCTACATTTAATTAATCAATGGAAAAGGTAATTGGAAACGGAAATATTGCAATGCAAATGACATTCCTTGAACGGACATTCCTTGCCTCTATTCTGATTTCTGCAAATCAGAATGTCACCAAGGCCTTGGTCGCTCTAGTGACTTTTTCTATGTCAAGGGTGACACTTTTGCTTGCCCTTTACTTTCTCCCATCTTTTCAATTCCACGAACTGGGATTCAGGAGGCACTACTGAACTTTTCAGTATTTGTCGAGAAAGACGAGACATCGGAAAATTAATTGGTTTAAAAGTGAGAGTTAGAGAGAGGGAGAGCGAGAGGGCGACAGAGAGGGAGACAGAGAGAGAGAGAGGGGGAGAGGGGGAGAGAGAAAAAGAGTTCAGAGAACTGCAGTTTCAAATCAATTTGAAATTTGAAAAGGGGTAAGTGGGAATATAACACAATTCCTAACTTTGGCTTCTTATATTTGAACTATTAAAGCTTCAGTGACAAGGTTTGGATATATAAATAATGTAGATCGTTTTTGTAATGATAGTAAAACTCAACATATCAAACATATTTATTATTGTGAATAATTGTTTTTAAAAAATGTTCTGTTGGCGATAGTACCCGGACAGTAATATTTAGTTTCCGGACGTTTTCAAAATCCGGACATCAAAATTCCATATCAACTTTTAACGTTTTCTTTTGGATTAATTATAACTGAACTTTTCTTTAAAAAAAGAGTAAGCAAAATCACACACGACCTACTCGTTCAAATATTCACTTTATTCTGTTCTTTTCTTCGTTTCGTTTGTTTTACATCCCATTACAATTCATTACGTAGCTGACAAATGAGAGTAATGCAAGCTGAACAATATCTAAAGGGGGATTCCAAAGGGATTGGAATGAAGTTGAACAAAGCACAGTGGGTTGGAGAAGTTTCGTGTCGTGCCTTTAGTTGTATACGAAAACATAAAATTGATTTACAATACATAACAGTAAATATATTGTTACGTTTAGCAGTACCGAGTCTTCGCAAAATTAATCAAATTGTCCGCTACAATTGGTTCGATCACTGGATTGTGAAGAATGAAACACAAGAGTTCACTACTCACGATACACACGATTTTATTTACAAACCCTGGTTTACTTCTTGTACTTAATTACACTTTCAAAATCAATATTACTTTAATTAGAACCTCTTTGCTGCCTTTCGGGCTGAACTGATTAACACTTTTAAACACACACGAGTAAATTCCCAAACTGAACTGTAATAATTATCAAACTAAACTTACTCACATTGGTCACCGTTCGGATATTTATAGTCACAGTATTGGTTCTAGAGACTACTGTCGCCATCTGGCTATGGATTCCCCTCTAGATTATGTACATAATTTTATATATTCCATAAGTGTGCATAAGTGGCAGTTTTTACATAAGCATGTACGACAATCTTTTCGAGAATACTCTTCGGAATGGTTTCTTTTTCGGAGTTAGGATCGATTTTCCCAACAGGTGCTGGTGTTGACGATAAGTGGACCAAGGTGGCTGACAGATTTGTTGACTGAGAGATGGTTAGGATTCTGATCATCCCAATTCACAATAAAGATATTATTACCTTCATAAAAGATACATAATATGAAGTTAGGTATAGCCGCATCCAACCGCTCTTGATATTCCCTTGATATCCAAAATTGGGGCGTACTTTCAACAATGTTTTTCGAGGACGAAATATGGGTTCAAATGCATGGCGTACTTCGCAATGGATTTTGTGCCGCAGATTGTCCAATCCGCGGAGAGTGGCAGTGGATTAGACACTTGGTCCTTGGTGTAATGATGTTGATAGGTTCTTGTCCCGCTCTCAGGTGCAATTGCTCGTTGAGGATACGGTTCGGGGGATACAGATTTGAAGGGTGTTTCTTAAACATCTTTTGACGAAATATTGCAGCCTATGAGTGGTAATGGTGCTCACTTTCCAGGTACCACATCCATTAAGCAGCCCTGATCAGCATGTGGACCCTGTACACTTCGTAGAAGAGTGTAGCAAGTGTTGCTCGTAGCTGTCTGTAAAAAAACTCGCATCGTATAAAGTTCGCTTACGGTTCTACGGGAAGCAAACGTTTGGATGAATAATTTAACTTTCTAGGGCAGCTAAGGGATTGTGGTCGAGGATTTGTTTTAGTTCATAGAAGAACAGATAGTACTGTCGCTTGGGAGAGAACTTTAAGTTTGGAGCCAAGAACTAACAACAGATTTTTTAGAGGGGTCAAAAACAGAGAGGGGTGCTTATTTCGACCTTATCCAGCTACCACCTGGTAGCAGCAACTTTAGAAAAAAAATTACTTAAAATGAAAAAAAAGTATTAAAAACCAACGGCCACACGGTTTTCAAAGCTAGAAACCTTATTTTAATCGTTTTTGCAAAATTCGAATGCAAACACGAAATTTTTATGAAAAAAAAAACAATTTTTCAAACTTTTTTAGACCATTGAAGTCTTTGACTTTTTTCAGCTTTGTTTACTTGAAATCATACAAACTTCGACGCCAACGACAATGGAAGTGAGTAGTATATGCCACTACAACCCATGGAAATGCTTTCTCTGACAACCCAACTTTAGACGACTGTGGACAGTAAAGTGCTCCATATAGCATCGTTGTCTCCCTGGCGAACTTTACCGGCCTTAGCACTGGCGTTCAAAATGCCACAGTGCTTGAGAGACTTGCCTAAGTGGCTTAGGAGCAGCAAATAATGTTAACGAGGTCGGCATGGGATGAACATCAGGTCTTATGATTCCCTATGTTGCTGAAAAGTCACCTTGTGACTCCTTCCTAAGCCAGTTGGTGATTGATTGACGATCAGATATCAATTCAATTGCTGTGAGCCTATTGCCAACGGAGATTTCATATCTCCTTGAGTGTACAAGTCTCTCATTCTGCCTCAAGGAGAGGCTGGAAAATAAAGCCACAGAAAATCGAGTCATGGTGTTTTCTTATATTGCCTGCCTGTGCCTGCAAATGACTGTCGTAACATTCAGGTCTGATTAAGCAGCACGAAGTTTCGAAATTCAACAATTTGCTTCTCTCTCCATTGAACACAAATGGAAAAGTTTTTGCCATAAGACTGCAGAAGCTGGCTGAAAGAGGAGAAGAACGATGTCATCACAGATTGTGGAGCTCTAGCCCTCCACAACCAGTTCGGTGTAACCGCGTTTAGCAAAGGCTGCCTTCCTTAATGTAAAATGCTATACATTTTCGCGCGGTTTTAGAAGTGCTAAGCTGTAGCTGTATTCATTTTGAACCATACTTTGTTTGCCTCAGCTTCTGTATGGTGGACCATCAAATGAAGGTCAGTCACACGCACGTTGGTTTTACATCCACGGTTTCCAAATCAAACTTTAAATGGCATACAAAGCTTTCCCTCACACCCAGACGGTGCCACTTGCAAGCCACTTGCCATCTCGCTGTAATCGGCATCAGGACGTTATTTTCGTAACGAATACAAAAACCGATCCTAGAAACATTTCAAACGCAAATGCTGGCGGCGGTCCGACGATACTTGATGTTTCATACGGTCTACTCTCCAAGTTGCCTCTATCGAAGCTGATTTTAGTGGCGGAACTCTCCGAGTGCCAGTATAACTCTCACTTCATTTGTCTGTTTTCAAGGAAAACATGTGTACTTTTTATTTCTGGGCATAAATCAGTCGGCAACACTGCCTGATCCTTGCGCACGAAGAAATGAACCAGAAACATGTAATAAACAAGTCAAAATCTGCATCCCACAGGGTCCACAATTTCAACATCAATCACAACACCATTGAATAAGCAAACACAATCCAGTTACTAATCGGTGAGATTAAGTTCACAACCAGAAAGGCAACACTAATCCGCTTGGTCTAGGTTATGTCTAAGGACAGGATATTAACACTTACAGCCACAACCACTTCGGATGGTTACCCTAATTCGGAATGAGCCAGATAGAATCATCCCAAAGTGTTCCCTTCAATGGAACGTGCTCCACAGAATGACCTCATTACCAAAGTAATTCCACAATTAGTTGCCTCAGCACATGTTAATCCTTTGTTCTGTTCCATCAGATCCATTCGAATGTATATTAAGGTGGTGATTCTCAGGTTTCGTATTATCAGACATCAACTGATCCCTTTTGAGGATGAAATGAGTCACGTCCTTGCGTAATACACTCGTGATGATGGTCTGATGGGTACCACAAGATTGTGGAAATTCAAGTGAGAGGGGAGAGTCTTAAGAATGCGAATGGGGGGGGGGGTTTTGCGATGAGTAAACGGGTTCAATTCATTAGCTCATGGAGCTTTGAGCAGTGTGGAAGTTTAAGTAGAGATTTAAACATTTTCGGAAGAGCATTGGGGAGGACAGTGCTTTAGTCGAAAGCGAACGACAGTCAGGTTTTCTTGAACAAACTACTCAAGGACTTACTCATATGTTTGGTTGTGCAGTGTTTTCCTTTTGACGATCTGTCGCGTCGTTCAAAGTCAGCGTGGGCAAAGATTAACTCGAACATAGCTTTTGTGTTCCGTGAAAAATTTGTTCAGCAAGGAAGCTCGATTCTGATTGAAGGGTTCTGTTTGCACAGCTGCTGCGGTTGTTGCGATGAGTAACCACATGCCATAGAAGAGCTGCCGATACACCGGTGCGGTTAAAATCCGACGCAATTATTCTATTCAGAGTTGTATTGAGGGCTGTGGACCAATTTTGCGCACAGGTATAATATGGGTGGTGCAACAGCCCCTTAAGAGTTTGGCCCAGCTTCTCAGCAACCACTCGTGTTGTGCGTACTATTATTTATTGTTCTCTCACGAGTGGAAGGGACCTACAGTCGTATGCCGACTCCGAGCGGCCAATTTTGAGAAGCTTCTTTCTAGATGGTTATACTCTTTGAGCATTGTCAGTGATTGAAAGACGTGAAGCGGGTGTGTGTGTGAAACGGAGGTGAGTGTTGTCCCGGAGGAGGCATCTGTAGACAATAGCTCCTTTTCTTTGTTGCCTTGATATTAATGTTTTGAGGGGTCATGGAGTTTTGAAATATTAACCAATTTCAAAACTCCGTTTTCGGAGTTTAGAAATTGACCAGCTCTTGTTTCCCGACCTCTAACTGATGAGCTTGCCTATCGCTTGCCTTTTTGGCAGTTTGCCGATTGGTAGCCTTAGGGTTTTCGCAGCTTTCAAGCTGGTGTTGTGTTTGGAGCGCCCCTGTCCAAAGCTATAGAATTGCTTCGCCTTGCAGAGTCACCTCCGCAGCTTCATACTCCGCAGCACGCCAAGGTGCCGATAATTAAGGTGGATTGAGTATATCTTGTGTCATTCGTGAAATCAACATTTCTAGAAAGTGAAATGGTTACGTTGAATCTCTGGGCATTGAGAAGAAAGCGACTAAGATGTCTCTTGCGGTGACTGAGGGAAGGATGAAGGACGCATTGCCCACAAAAGAGCTCCACCGACGTTGACGTTGACGTCTTCGACAAAACGTCGCAAAGGACAGACACAGGTTTTGGGATTTTTACTTAGCGTTGGAGTACGATATTGCCAATCGCTTTGGCTTCGGACTTGAACGGTAGAGAAGAAACACTATCCCGAAGGAGAACTCATTCCCATTCCAGGAGCTGTATAGCCCAATTCTTGTCCTGCGGCGCAGTTGCAAAAATATTATCACACGCATGAAGAGATCTTTTGTCACTTGGTGAAAGTCCTTCGTATAACCTTTGCTCCTGTATGTGTTGATGATGTTTGGGCTGCAGAGAGACATCGAGAAGCCTCTCGTCTAGGATGAGTCTCAGAACACCAACGCACTGACTCTTAAAAGACTTCGACACCAATCCTAAGGGACAGCTCGATAAAGGAAGACATCGCCTCTGTTGGGTTACCCAGTTGGAAAGTTGCTTTCAGGCAAACTGGACGAGGTTGCTTAGCTCGACCGTGGAGTCGCATATTGACTGAGGCCCACGTATGCCCCAGACTACAGTGGCAGTCGACCAACAAGGAGAAGATATGAATGATGCAGCTTTCCAGCAACGCTGTGTTCGCGGTAAAGGGTTCACCCTGCACTGCTGCATGGCACTACATGACTGACTCAGTTATCTGCGGTGTTTCCAAGCCAATGGTTGATTATGAGGAATGAATATTCTACTGAGGAGAATATTCAATCAATTCGGTTAGATTGAAAGTGCTTTGTACGAGACAATGAATAAATAAATAATCTCTCAGCACAAAATTAACAGCTTTTGTTGACTCACTCAGTCTATCCTTGCGTTTCCATGGATACACTTGTCGCATAATTAATCATTAATTACGTCAAAGGAGACGCAAGACAAAAAAGGAGACAAGGACTCATTACCGCGTTGTTTGTGTGTGCTTCTACCGAAACGCCTCAAGTTTGGGTGTGTAATCATGTCCTCCAATTCGTCCTCCCCAGCGGGAGATTCCTTTTTCCGGGAATTTGCATAAGAATGGAACATGAATAATGCAATAGTTCGCAGAGTGAAAGGATATGTATTCATGGCTGAGTTTTTGGAAAATTAGTCCCATGCGAGAACAATGCGGTTGGGCTATAAATTGTCTCCTCTTCCAAAGTCATGAATCAATGCGGGGGATCTGCGATAGTCTCGGCTGCTCCGTGAGGACGACACCCTTCTCGCAATTCAAAATTCACATTAACAGAAGCGATGCATCCCTTTTCTCCTCTTTTTTTTTTTTTTGTTGTTGTCGAAGCAATTAGCACTTCCGGCGGGGATTATAAAACACGATTTATTACAGTCGGCATATGTAGGCACTGACAGCCAAGGGCCCAAAGGAAGCAGAGCGGCGGGGGAAATATGGCCAGAGTGAGGTTGGTCCCTTAATTGATTGCATCTCTTTGGAGCTTTGTAAGCTTGCGATGAGGGCTTCTCAAAATCACACTATTCCCTCGAGGCCCGGAATAATTCATTGTGCACCGTATCCCTTCCGCACTTGGCCGAACTGTATCACTTGATGATCGAAAATAGTCGAAAACAATTCACCCCTTCACATTACATCGCCCCCAATCGCATGGGGACTGCAGACCCCACACCGAAAGCACTTAATAGGCTCTTGAGCGGGACGACATCAGCCCTCAACCACAAGTGCAATAATCTTACTCCCTGCCTGCCGGAGCGCGCCCATCAGAGCATGTAACCCATTTGCAAGGGGGACTGATTGCCATGCCGACGGCAATGCCTGCCGCCCATACATCTCGTTCAATGATTTCGTAACTCTCATCCGGTGGCAGACGGGAGGAGTCGGGCCTGGCTCTGTCTAGGTTCAACCGCTGAAGTGTACGAGTGAATTTCGGAGGAGATCCCCTTTGCTGGTGAACAAATATGAAGTCAGCAGCAGCCTTTGAAGAGCTTAAAGATTTAGTTTTGCTTGTCGCTGGGATTCGCTTTTTCTCCTTCTTTCACCGCGCTAGCCTGTTGGGAATTGCTGGCGCACGAGGGCAAACAATGGAACTTAGGCGAGAGCAAATAGTAGACGACGGTGTTTGCATAATTTAGTCCAAAATCTCGTCGACAAATATTCACTTGGGTAGAGTGCAGGCGTCGGGGTTGAGGCGAGGTCCGTCCCGGACTGTAGCTCCAGTGGATTGCATAGACCGACGACATGAAATATGACTATAAGAGGTTAAATTCAATTTGGAAATATTTGTTTTTGTTTTTTGTCTGCGCCATAACAGCGTGTAATCTTTAAAAACTTGTGATTTGGAATGAACCCACAGCAGGGAATTGTTTTGATTTTCCGACCTCGCCAACAGAACCCTGCCTGAGGAGGGATGGAGTCTTTAAAGGGCACTTGGGAAAATATGCTATTGCGAAGCTGCACGGACATAGGAGACGCAGAGAGTGTGCATCTGATACATGACCCTCATCAGGCCATCGACCTATGGCTGTTTAGTGTGGTTCAACGTGAAGACACGCTTGATCGGCTTAAGTGAGCTGGTCTTCGCTAAAGCAGTCTTAGACAACAGGATGAGTCTGATGGGGGTGAATTATTTCCTACTGATGATGATTCAAGGTTATATTGCCAGACTGATTAACTCGGTACTTACTACTTACCCCAAGCTTCAATACAGGCACGGCACTACGGTTTCGTTCCTCAGAAGCATATCTCCGCCTAGATAAGCACGGTCTGATAACATCCAAACCCCATCAAACTATTTAGGACCTGGGTAGAAAGGAATGGGGAGTGGTCTGTCGCTTGCAGCGGAATGTGACCTACCCTGCAGAAGAGATGGCTTGAGGCCGGACTGAGAGGAAACATTGGCGAAGCGGGAACCCGACTGATTGATAAGAGGTGAGTAAAAAAGAAAAAACAGCACCTATTCTCTGGCAGACACCAATGATTATGATGCGCCACTCAAGTCTCCATTTACTACTGATGTTCGTCCAGCAACATTTTGTCGAATTTGAGGTTGTGCTTGTGCAGCTCGACCCTGTGCAATATGGGCAGGTCTCCATTCATATTCTTCTGCACGTTTCCCTTGCGTTTGATAATCGCGGACATTCTGACTAATTATTGCACGACGTGTACGTCCCCCTCTAGATATCATATGAAAACCACATTTGTTGGCTTAAGTGTGTCTGCTTTCTGTAGACAGCCACATCAAAATAAAGTGTGTCAAAATACTGAACATGTGCCATGACCGTGAAACACAGACAACCACGTCGTTGACTAAAACCACAAAATATGTTTCATAAATCGTCTGTATTGTTCGAAATGTCTCCCAGTTCACCGATCAAGAAAACACCAAAGCTCAAGAAAAATCTGAGAAATATGAAGTATCCCGCCACAGTCTGCGTGAAGAGTTTTCATCCAATTTTCTTGATTTCATGAAGAACAAAATTTGCTCTTTGTGTAGAAGTATCCTGGCGCTTACGTAAATATTACGTTTTGCAAGTGAAACGACTTTCGAGCGTGTTCAAGCAAGTTTTGGTTGTCATCATTGTTGTCGTCACAGCCAAGCCGTTTGCTGTCGCCGTGTAGCAAGTAATTTATTCAGCTGTTCTGCAGGTAGAACCATGGCTCCCTACTTATCATGCTGTTCTCTGCGTATCCTTGCATAATAATTCAATTAAGGCAACTCTCACTAGCCGCATACCAAACAATACGACAGACCAACCATCTTTTAGTCATCTATTCTGTGGAAGTGGATCCTTTTTTTTCTCCTTCTTGCTGCCGCTCTCTATGTTCTTGGCACCGACATCAACTTGAAATACAATATTCAATAGAGTGCTTTGTACTCCTGCTAGTTATTCTCATTGCCTCCTCGTTCCTGCTGCTGTAGAACGATGACTTTATGTGTGTGAGCGTTCATGGGCGATTTCTGGGTAAAGATTAATTTTGCAGATTTAAAGGGATTGTAGTGTTTGGTTGTCTTTAAGTGGTTATTTCATGTGTTTTGTTAGGGGTGCCAATCGATTAAGTGGGTGCTCAGAAAGGAGGTGTTTAAGAAAATATACACGATTAAGGATAACGGGGTAAGTACAATGGGCGAGGTGAATAGCAAAGTATTGATCCGTCTGTGGCAGCAGAGGTCAGGAGTCTTGGTTTGAAACTTGATGTTGAACTGAAGGGACGCATTAAGGGTGTGGAAATACCTGACGTATTACAATGCCAGTGATGTGCGTGAAATTGGACTTATCATTTCTAAGAATTGAAGGTGATCCTTCGGTTGGACGTCAGACGATTGCTGAATCACTGGAAATGTGATTAGTTGTAATCGGTATCCTCACTACGGGTTGGACCAGTGCCTCTCAACAACCACTCGTTTTGTGTATACGTTAGCTCACTCGTGAATGCAGGGGACCGACGGTCGTATGCCGACAGCGAATACCACATTTTCAGGGACCTGCAGGCAGTGTAGCAACTGCACAGGTCGAGTTCTAAATCTGTTAGAATAGCGTACTTCACAATTATCACTTCCAGTATGCGCCAGCTCCAAGTGCTAAGACCCGCCTCCAGCACGTTATCAGCTCTTGTAAATTTGAACAATTCACTCATCTTGTTGCGAAGAAAATATTGAATGAGTTGTGATATAACATCCTTCACCGCCTGCACAATTTAATTGTGTACTTCCGAGTGCGATTGCAAAAATGTGGAATTTCTTCTACTTCATCGGGTACACAACCACCAGAACCCTCCCACAGGGGGGTCAACCGATCGTGACAGGCTGATACCATTGCCTGGTATCAGACCAGTGTGCCGCCTGATAGCACTGCCCAGTATCAGAACAGGGTTCCGGCTGATACCATTGCGCAGAATGAGACCTCGGTCCCTCTGTGCCAAATTAGTACCCAGGAATATCGGCCTTCTAATGTGGTTTCCATTCATTGAACACAGTCTATGAAATATTGGGCATTGTCAATGGAAATACTTTTTCCTGTGAGCTTGTGGGTCTTTCAAGAAATTGAGCATTGGAGTAGGGACGCATTCTAGACCAAAGGCTCTAACTAGACCGCAACTAGGTTTGCTCTGCCTAGTGGTAAACTTGAGGCTGAGTCACCCTATCCCATCACAGAAGTGAGCGCAGGTAGTGTTGAGCAATATTGCACTAGGAGCAACAACCATCCCAGGGTAGCAGAGACTACCCTCTTGAGTGAAAGAGAGCGTGGCCAACGATCGGGTGAATCAAAGAGGATATGTTACAGGAGAGCCGTCTGTGGATCGCAAGGTACTGTCGTTGGTTTGCAAGTGGATGACATTTGTCCTCTTACTACTGATAACAGGCACCTCGGGCGTATACGTAACATTTTTACACAATCAATGCCTGCTTATAGCCATGTTTTTCAGTGCTTCAAAATTACTAGCTTATGGCTTGTAATCTACAAATCGCCACATTTCACTCTATCCTGTCCTTTCTTCGTTTGGTTACACTTGCAATTCTTAAGCTGACAAAACAGACTGATGCTTGCTGACGAGGGATTCAAAAGGGATGGAAATTGATTTGGAAAGAGTGCAGTGGTTGTGAAAAGTTTCTCTAAATTGTATTATTTACTTTTTATCTATTGCTACAGGTATTACCTCCTGGCATGATCATAACACCAGATCGAGTATTTCAGCCCAACTGCCATTGTAGAGATGTGTTCCACGAAATGGCGCGACGTCTGAAAGTCACCTGCGAGCATTTGCATTCAATAGAACCTCGTCTGGCGTTTATTATCCCGTCAAATACAAGGGACTCAACTCACTCCCACCATAACAACTGCCAATTCCACTGAATTCGTTCGCCTGTCCATTCAACGGATACTAGTCTAGCAACAGTTCTCCATCTTTACAAATCTCAACTTGCTCAAAATGAACACACCTATCAATCTCATTTGCAGAAATCGTAGAAAAGAACTCAACCCCCTCAATTCGATGATGATAATAATAGCGGCTTCATTTGAAGCACAATCCCACATAAGCCCGTAAATCTGAGAGCAAATGCGAAAATAACAAACCTCAGCGCAAATCCAAAAGCGTCACCGCTCCGGTTAGACGCAAACTGCCGACATTTGATTTGGAACACGAAATGAAATTTTCGCATAAGCCCTCTCTGTCGTTCGGCGCCTTCTCGCTAAACCGATTCGCCACGATAACATTTACATGAGAAATGAGGTAAGCGAAAGGATTTGCACATATTTCATTTTCCCAGATCTACAGGGGCGCGCACATTCACTCCCACACTCTCACACACCCACACACCAACAGACCCACACAAGAACACGCATGATTCCTGCCTTGGATGTACAGCTAATGAATATTTACGAGGAATAAGCTCAGAGTCCCGTGACACCTCTGTCTACAGTGGCGCTGCTGGTGGATGGCACAGCCGGCGGTCGACGGCGTCTGGGAGTGTCAACATCCGTGTAGAAAATTGTCGCTGTCACTTTCGCATGGGCTTGCTGCACGGTGGGCTTGAGTTATGATGAAAAAGTTTAAATAAATGATTTATGGAGCGGCATCATGTGGGAGTTGGGACGCCAGATTAGCGGGATGGCCGTGGTGATGGCGGTGGGATTATGAGAGTTTTTCATTTCGTCTTTGGTGTGGTGAGCGATTCCCCGCAGATTAGTGTCCGCCTGATCATGATTGGCCCCTATCGACGGGACACTCATTTGCTGAAATGGTTAGGATATTGCGTGCCGGCTGTGTATTGTGGGCTCAAATGTTCTTGACAGCACTTTAAGGACGTATTAGGGCGAATTCTAACCACGACCTTCCCTTTTAGTGATCCAAAGACGATTGACTTGGTCTGTCCTCTCCCATGCAGGCGATCGATGGCCCCACGCCGACCTATGGGCCGGCAACGTCGCAGGGATTTTTGGAAAGTGTGAGATGATACCTCAAACGTATTACCATCGACTCTAACTCATCAGGAGCAAGCCAGTTTCTCGATGACATG
Organism: Eristalis tenax; assembly: GCA_905231855.2. NCBI lineage: Eukaryota > Metazoa > Arthropoda > Insecta > Diptera > Syrphidae > Eristalis > Eristalis tenax. The sequence continues at coordinate 39,526,964 of HG993128.1, read as the reverse complement.
AGTCTACCAAGCGGTCGCCTACCCGATGGAATCGCATTCACGCCTGGGAAGTCGAGATGGTGGGGACAATCGTGTCACATGACCAATCTATCGAAGTACAGCCTGCTCAGCACTTAGTTCATCCCGCACTGTCGTGCTCCTCACTTTATCACGGCTGGTAACTGAGCCTCCAGTATGAGGATCAAGTGATCAAGACTTCTTCTTCTTGGCAACGCTTCAGTTTATTCGATGGCACTTAAACAGAGTGAGCATTCTCTCCGTGGTCAATGCGGGAGAGTAACGCCACACAAAGTAATCAATGAACTCAAGGACTCCCCTTAAACATGGTCTAAATTGAGTCGTGTCATGGAATGTAGTTCTCTATCACATGGTGAGCATTTTCAAATTGCACTTGTTACTTACAGACATGCACCATCGCCACTCGCAAATCCGAACGGCTTCCCTGCCACATGCCAATTACCATCCATTGCGCCATCGGTACGAACACCTTTCGTCGGAGTCCATGTCAAAGCGCTTTAGTTAAGCACATTATCCAGTCATTGCACCGAACACCTTGCCGGTAAATCCCCAGGAGCAAATCAATACCGATCCACTTGTCTTCTGGTCTGGTCGCATGCACCCAAGAACAATCCTCTAGCCGTTGACTTCTGTGTGTACCATGCAAATCACGAACTACATTGCGATGTAAATGCTCAGTGACTACCCGGCAATACCTTTGTCTGCCGGAACACTCTGATGTACGTGAGAAGATTACGCTTACTGTGCACCTATGCACCGGCACCCAGATGGGAGCCGTTGTTACGCAGCAACTTCCGCTCAAAGGATACCCGCACGAAGGCCGGAGGATGGAAAAAAATCGTCTCATGAACTTGTCAGTCCGACGAAAGGAATTTCCACAACACTCTTGTGTTACTGCTGACGAACAACCTTGGTTTGAGTGAATTCTTGCCAGGTTTGTCCTCGTCAGCGACAACCGACGGAATGCTGTCCAGTGACTCGTTGCCAGCTGCTGGGATTGTGCGGCAGATGAAGCATGGCTGCAGCATGCAACAGGATTCCAGATTTATGCACGAAACCGGGTTACTCTGGCGTATGTGTAACAATTTCATCGATTGAGGGCTTCTTCATATTCTCAGGACGGAATCGAATTGAAAGTGGCACGAGCTCCCACGGACCGTTGTTGAAGATGACTTTCGCAAAGTACGCGCGTGATACCCTCTTCTAGAGCCATGAACAGGCGGCGCTGCGATGCCTAAGTCAATTAGGATGGAACGAGTTTGCGAAAGTTCACAAAGTTGATTCGCACATTTGTGTAATTAACTTCACCAGGCCTAATGCCAAAAACCGGTAACTTGACATGAGCCCCCTCCGACGAGTGCCGTGCAGTGGGAAGCGCGTTAGCAATTAATTAAAAGCTCATGCCACACGTAGAAGACTCATACGAAGGTGTGCGCTGAACAGGATGTGAGTGTGCAATCGAGAATCGACTTTCAACGAGGGTATTCCGATACTCTTGTGTTTGTGCTCTTTCCTTTCCGCATTGGAAGCAGGAAATTGGGTTTTCGGCTGCAAGTTGAATGCGTCAGGATGTGTTAACCGGGAAGGGCGCTGTCACGGATATCGGGCGTCTGATGGAATTCTATTCGAGGTTTAGGATAAATGTATGACGTGGAACGGAGGTTGGCTTGTTTTGAATTTAAAGCTGGCATATCGAGTGCATTGAAACCATTCGAAACACAAATTATGGCACGGTGCGGTGTTCGATGATGCCTTTAATTATGCTCGTTCGGAGAAAAGTAGACCTGAGTTCATTAAACCCCTCTCTCCCTTCCCGACTGAAGTTTTTAATCCTTTTTCTGCTGTTCACTGGTATTCCGGCCGGGTCGTAATTAAGTCTTCTAATGAACTCCCGGTGAGAGGTGATATATTTTAAATTAGTTTAATGGCTGACGAGGAGTGCCTTTGAATAGTAGGCTGGTGTGACTCCACCAGGAAGGAAGTCTGTACCTAGTTAGTGGTGTTGAGGGAGAATCATGGGGACTGGACACGTTTAATGATTATGTTGGATGCTATTAAAGGGTCACTACCCTGGGGTGATGAGGGGTTGCAGGGACGCAGGGAATGGTCTGACTTCAATTGTACAATTATCTGGAGTATTTCACAAGAGAAGTAAGATTGGAGGCTATTTGGACTACCTTCTAATGATTGCCTTGAATTGTTTGCTTTGTTGGCCATTGGGTATGGGCAACACAATGACCACTTTCCAGGCCAATGAAAACACCACAGACACCTGTGTGGACGTAGGCGCACCTTTTATAATTTGCTTCATCTCACAGAGCAGCGATCCCGCACTGAAGGTCCTAGAGAGTACTCTGGATCTTTGTCTTTATCCGCTGTGGCGTTTGAAACAGTCCCCGGAGCAGTGATGTGAAGCAACTGGATGGCGCAGTTGGTTAAGTGCCTGCCATTGGTTGATGCGGTCCCCAGTTTGAATTCGAGTGAAAGCAAACTTGATACTCTTGCATCTGGCTTCCAAATCTGGTCCAGTCACCACTTGCTGTTGGGATCATTTTAACTATCACTGGAGTGGTCAAGCAGGAGTAGCCTCAATAGGTCTAAGTGTGCTGGTGAAAACACTTGCAGCCCCTCCTACTTACCTACCTAATTATTCGGCGTAGAAGTTGTCCAGACGCTGACAATGCCTTTTCATGTTCGAGTGTGGCTGATCGAGATTCAAAGGTAATACCGAATAGGGACGTTAGACAGCTGGCACAGTCAGCAACATACACTCAAGTGTTCTCGATTGCAACTGGCTGTAGCGAGTCCCAAGCAAATAACAGCTATTGACGAGTCTGCTCGCCTTCTGCCAATGAGTCTATTAATCTTTACATTGAAAATTAAGCGGCTATAAAGTCTCTGACAAAATAGACCTCGAACTCCAGAACGGTCAATCATTGCCGCTTGTCTCTAAAGGAAGTATCGATCGGATACAAACACACCATACGGTGAGTACTGGGCAAAGCCATAAGACCAGCTAGAAATTGGGGACCTGACGCTTGGAAAGCCAGACCACCCCTTGAAACAGTCAAAAGCTTCTTACATCACATACACCACCAGACGATGGAGTCAAATAGCAACCGGCAAAGCTAATGTGGCTCCCGCACCGCTCGAAAGGGATCATAACATTCCTCTTAATAAACCAGAGAGAAATAGGCAAAGTGGGAAATACACTGCCTCATTGGGATTCACGCCCGGGGCATGGGATCCCTCTAACAAAGCTTCAGTAGAAGCTGAAGGTATGAAGAGGAAGATGAAACTTTTACCCACAACACGTAAATTCTGCATGCAGAGCAGCGCTGCAGTCGAATGCAGGATACTACAATGGAAGAAACATTAATAGATTTTGTACGCACAACAAATTCTGTGTACGACATTAAATTCTGAGCGTGTGCACATATGTATGCAGTGATGTCAGCAGAAATTCTGCACATCTGTATCCAGCATAAGCGTTTCTTGCAAAAACGCAGGTTGCTCTTGACATTGTTCAAGTAACTAAACCCATGCCTTTTAGCTAAGTGACCGCGCTACTCGCTACCGTTAATCCCCACAGTTTGCCAGATCTCTCTACGAGTCTTAAGGCCCAACTATAATGTGACGTCGCGAGATTATTCTTCTTTTTTTTGCATGGCGCAAAAGTTCGGACTGAACATGACCAGCAACTCACACGTATGTGTCTCGTTTCTTTTCATTAACATCATCATCTTCTAACCCGCATGCACCACTAAAAGGGTCGCGGGGATAGCAACGCACGAGCTCGTTTCTAGTATCAATTTAAAGTCCTTCTTCTGCACTGTTGCACTCAAACTCAAAAACAGTAATAATCCAGGCAGCAAGTAATAATGCAGCATTATTTTTTTCTGTCGGAGGTTTTTAACACTACACTGGAGCACTCAGACTCAAAAAGTGGTCCTTACTGCCAGGCCACAACCTAATTCTGCTGTAGTTTCTAGGTCACCCAAAGGAACATCATCAGCTCTCACCTCATCAGCACCGAAGAACTGCAACCTGACCCGGGACAAGGGCGGAGGGTTTCATCACTGAGGCACTCTTAAGTATTTGGCTAAATTTTAGTGGCCCGCTAGTATGCCGGTGAACCGTCTGTAGTCTTATTTGTAGGGAGACCAAGAATACCGCGGATTTCTTACAGATGTTTGGGATCGTGTGCTTGGTCTGTCTGCCTAATGCGGTGTCATACCACCTCTGACTGTGCTCTCGAGGGGCCCAACCATAGATGGAGGCTGGGACGAAGTCCCAGCGCAGGTTCAGGCCATGAGAGTGCTAATCAGAGATATCCTTTCCCGCGACCCCATCACATTACGATTTCATCATGACTGCCGCTTAGCAAGTGCCGGTATGCGAATGTGTCAATGGGATGCAAATCGAGTCTAATACACAATTCCCATCGACAAGATTGACATGACCAAGATCTTGCTAATGATTTATTTTGGAGAGAATTTGAATTTCACGTCCCTCAGAATGAAAGACAAAGTAACGTGATTTAACGTGATTACCACAAAAAAAGGTTCATCGCACCGTGAATTCTAATTAGGAGAGAGGGAAATATTTATTAAATAAAACTCGATTCTTAAATGTACACGCTGTCATCACACCAACTACCAAGTGTTGGGCAAATTCAACGCAGACTTCTGCAAATCGAAACAGAGGGAAATTAACTCCACCCCTTCACCGGCAAGTCTGTTGAAGAATGAGACACTTCAAAGTCGCCGTTGCATATATATCTCATTCCGCAGTCGTTCCGCAAACTCAATGAATGCCTCACTAGTCCACGTCGGGCAGTCTCCTAATTAGTATTTACGACGAGGGCTCACACAGCAAATAAATTCAGTCCCCTTAATGTCTGCGTCTAATTATTATCTGCCATGAAGGCAGGCACCACCGCCATTCAGGAGGAGCAGAAGCTAGCGCAACTCACCCGAGCACCACCGACAATGGCGACCATTCGCCAGCATATCGGGCAGTGTCCTTAATTCGCACTAAATTTCGTTTTAATTCCATCCGCATTCCGGGCATAATCAAGTAAAACAACCGAAATCTCGTAAAGATTTCTGTCATTATCTGGCCTCTTAGTGCGTCCTTGGGGACGTCCCACCAGCCACTGCGTGGGGATGACAAGAATCTGTTTATTTCTGGCATTAAATTGGCGTAAAAACTGTAATTACGACAAATACACAGCTTGCCCACTGGGTATACTTTTTTTTTTTTTGCTGGTGGCCGTCGAGGGGGATTATCACCTCATTATCCGGTTTCCACCTGCGACTATCACATTCACCTGCCCATTCCTCGGGCCGGGGAACTACTTGTTGTTGGATGTTTTCAATTAATTTGAGTGTATTCTGGTGTTAAACAGCGCCGACGAATGTTCGCCCTAATTTATTAATGCGTCGGTGGATGACGTCTTCTCCGTTCTGCCGCGTCTTTGTGGACTTCCTACCGCCCCCTTAAGTAAGCCACTCACGTATTGCAGACCCTGACCTTTGCCAGTAAACAGGGGGATTCTGTAACTGAATGTACTTATCTGAGGAAGAAATTTCACTAATTGAGGAGCCTGGCTATAGCGCGGTGTGCTTGGCTCCGTGGGTATCATTGACGGGACACCCACCTCCAATTATGGTCAACGATCCAAAAAAATCAATTCAAATGAATTTGCTCATCCATTGGAAGCCAACAAGGTGAAGTAGAAGCAAGATTACACGGCGTATGTGGAATATTTTGTTGGTAAATCAGTACAGCGTCTCATGTGTATGGCGTATGTGTAACTTTTTTTCTATTTTTTTATCGTCGTTCACACGGAGTTTCATATCAGTGTTGCAAATTGATTAAGAAGAGCTGGATATCCTTGAGCGGGAAGGATAATACAGGTAGTGGGCTTAGATCCTACGCTTTGGCGTGAGAGCATTTCCCTAACGACAGTAGGTGGTTCAGATGTGTAAACTGGTACTTTCCAAGCAAACCCCAAATGTAAGCTGAGTGACACACATGCACATAGAAAAGGGTTTGCTTAGAAGTCGAGAACTTTAAATTGCCGACGTTGTTTTCTGTGACAGCTGATTTGAGGCTTCTCGCTTGTAGTTTGGTTTGAAAAGTCATCATGAATGAACTCACGGTGAACCAACGTCTGCAAATTGCCGAAATTTATTTAGTTCGAAAAACAAAAAAGTCAACGTTTGGTGGCGCTTTATGGACCGCTGGAGTCATCGGTATCTATGTCGTCACAAATGATGGCCAACAGGTTATAGAGACTCGACTACGTACTAACTTGTTGATGCAACTGGTTTGAATTATAGATTGATCTTAATGAATGTTGAAACATAGTACATGTGCCACGAGATTCTAGCTCAAAAATTCTTTAACGCAGTAGGCTTAAGTGAAAAAAGATTCATGTGCTCTTGTACTATGATACAAATTTCATTGAGATCGGTCCATGGGTTCAAAAGTTACAGAAGAGAACAGAGATCGAGTATTCGTCACAACTTGGTAATTACAGCCCAGTTGGCATTTTCTGCAGCTTAGGCCAAAATATTGCTACATTAAAGAGGCTCTTGATAAAGTTGCCTGCAACATCTTGCATAGAACACGTTTCAAGCCTTCTGAATTTTTTTTTTATAATTTGCGCTAGCACAAGGTATTGTTAATACCCTTAAGTGTCCGGGGACTTTGGGCACAATGGGCCCATCACGTTGGTCTAAGTAAGGCGCCGCCATAGGGCCGCTAGTGCACCCAATTTACCACCCTCCGTGGTCTGGACACATCACGGGCCGAAGGTATAGATTGAAGAAGTGGGAGGCGGTGCCTCTGCGCACTGTTTCAAATACCTGCTGATTGTAGTCGGTGGGAAGTATTGAGCTGGGAAGAGCATTCCATGTTCGTGTTGTGTGGCTGAAAATCGAGTCTCTGAATTTAGTTGTGCGTTCGAAAGTAGGCTGGAGGGTAAACTGATGAGCATTCCTAGCGAGACGGGTATTGCGGGTGAATTCATGGAGAGGAGGAATGCTGTTGACTAACTCACTTGAGCATCGTTTGTTGAAAATGCAATAAAATACGGACAAAGAAGATACGGTACGTCGATGTTCGAGCGAGTCTAATGACTCTGCAATATTGTGTAAGTTTTATCGCTCGCTTTTGGATTCCATCTAGTAGGTGCAGGGTGGTCTTGGGGGCACAGAACTCGATAAAAGCTTTATAATCAAGCTTGGGGCGGATATACGCCTTATAAATTAAAGCCAAACTAGAGGGGATGAAGTATTTCTTGCAAGGATTAAGGAAGCCTAAACATTTCGCAGAAATTTTGGTGACCTCAAATATGTAATCGTTCCAACTAAGTGAGCACTTCCTCTATCACTGACCAGCCTTTCCACGGATCACGTGGCACGTTTTCGGTGCTGAAGTCGTGAGAACTGATGAAGTAGGCTCTTCATAACAGAAGTGCCTGAAAGAGAGAAACTACAGCAAGAGTAGAAAGCAGGCTAGCAGTACATTGGACCAGTTTTTGAGTCGGAGTGCTCCAGTGTAGCGTTAAAAACCTCCGACAGAAAAAAAGTGTTGTATTGATACACATACCAAAAGATGGAAAGTTTTCCGGTTTCATCGACATAGGCGCCATTCGTGGATCATGACTGAGTACAAAGGGTTCGCTTGAGTGACATCAGACAGCTTTGAGTTTTTGAAGCATTAAATTCCGGTTGTTCTTTCCCCAATTATTTATGCTGTCATGATCGGACTTCAATGTGCTTAACATACGCTGCCGTTCTAATTCTGTGGCCGAAGGGCGGGGTCGTGAGTCGTGGAAAGAATATGAAAAGGGGATGATGGTGCTGTTATCAGCGAAGGAATGGATTGCATTAGAAGTAGCAGAGAAGAGATCATTTATAAAAAATTAGATAAACTTCTGTTGCAGAGTCTTGCAGATTTTTGTCTACAGTCCAACAAGCAACAAAAATCCCACTCTGCAAGGGTGCGCTTTTTTAAGATCTTAGTATAAGGCACTTAGTATAAGTCTTCCGTAGGGGACATACATGACACAGACACGTCGCTGCAGACCAATACATTTTGTTGTTGTGCACACGTCTGCGCAGACCATCTATGTGGTTTATATTCAGGTGAGCAGCGACTGTCTGCGTAAATTCAAAATTGTTTGAATTTTTCATGGTCTTCAACGACGTGTCTGTGCCGTGTATTGGCCCTACAGAAGACTTTCTCCAAGGCTCTCAGTCACACCATCATATTCAAGCTCAAAGCGTGTCCACAATCACGAATTGATGAGTTTGCATGAGCTTCCGACAAGCACTTGGTCGTTGACAAAGTTCCGACATTACGGTCAGCATGTCAGGAAGCAATTTAATTCTCCCTCTAAATGAGGAAATTCAAATCCGTCAAGTGGTGTTCTGTCAAAGAAACCACTTTCAGATGAAAATAAATCACCGTGGTAGCTTCACTCAACCATTGTATTTTCAAGGACTACCTCTTCATCATGAATATCGAAATAGAACGATGGTGACTGGTGACTTTTCCTAGTCGTCGCGGTTCACTTTCACGTTCACGATGAACCTCAAAAATTATTCACATTTTCGGCCCGCAAGAATGCAACAAACCACCAAGCGGCATGCTCATAAACAAGAATGGCAAAACCACCTTCTGGCCACCTGACAAAATACCTCCCCCGGCATGGTGTTGAGTTGCGGCAGATGCGGTCTGCCGCACGCCAATGCTGACTTTATGGTGCTTCGACGGGGGTTGGAATTTATTTTCCTGCTGCAAGTGTGCTTAATAAGTTTCGATAAAATAAAATGCTTTAAATCGTCTACTGAGGAATATTTCATGTTTCTTTCCACCCAAGTACTGCCTAAAGCACTTCTGAGGGTCTTCTTTTGCTGGAGCTGCTGGGGGCGGGTGGGAAGGGTTTTTGAATAATGTGTGCCTTGTTTGGCCATGCTGTTGTGTTTCATTGAAAGGCGGTTGAGGCTTAGAAAGTCGAGACAAAGGAAATTCTTTTGATCACGTGCCACTCCATGGTGAATAAGGGGGCTCGTCAAGACTTCGCAATTAAACTCATGCTGCAAGGCAAGGCTTGGTTCAGACGACTGGAAGTGATGGGTTTGCAATTGAGATTCATTGGTGTGAGGAAGAAAAGTGAGAACAATGATGGAACTTCAGCTGGCGTCTTGTTTGGAGTTAGAGCCCACAATCAAAACTCTGCAACTGTGACTGAGGGATCAGCGCAGGGTGGTAAAGACAAATGCTTGCAACGGAACGGTGTGAAATATTCAGTGGAGAGGTCTAGCAGATAGAATCATTGCGTTAAAGTATATGACGTAAGTCCAAAGGGAGTACCAAGAGCTTTAATTTTGACTGTCGAAAAGGGGATAGACGACCACTCTTAGTGTTTATTTCGATTCAACGAATTGGAGAGGCTTATTGGTTTGCGGTACAGCAACAACTGCCAGGCATGAGGCTATGTATGCAGAGGGCAAGTACAAGGCAGAACTAGATATTTGATAAGATAAGCTTGATCAACACTCATGCCCCTGATCCGCATGTGGACTCTGTTGCACCAAATGTAAATGAATACTCCGTACAAGTGTGTAGGTAAGTGCTGCTCGTCGCTGCTGTCTGTAAGAAAGACTCGTACCGCATACGGTTCGGTTCGGTTCGGTTCGGTTCGGAGCATATTTGCCCTTGGTATTAAAAGGAGCTTTTACGCCAAGCAAACGTTTGGATGAATATTTTAAATTTCTAGAGCAGCTAAGGGATTGTGGTCGAGGATTTGTTTTAGTTCATGGAAGAACAGATCGTACTGTCGGTGGGGACATCTGTCTCGCCCTTCTCCAGTTACCACCCGGTAGGAGCAATTTTAGAAAAAAGTTACTTAAAAAAGAAAAATATTATAAAACAACGGCCACACGGTTTTGAAATCTAGAAACCTGGTCTTTAAAATACATTTTCAATTCAATTTAGATGAAATTATTTATTTCAATAGGTTTTGGAAAATTCGAATGCAAACTCAAAATTTTAGACCATTGAGGTCTTTGGTTTTTTTCACCTTTTTTACTGCAATTCATACAAACTGCGCCAACGGCAATGGAATTGAGTAGTATTTGTCACCACAGCCCGTCTAAATGCTTTCTCTGACAAGTCAATTGTAGACGATTGTGGACAGTGAGTGCTTCAAATAGTATCGTTGTTTCGTTGGAGGACTTTATCAGCCTTAGCACTGGTGTTCAAAATGCCTCAGCACCAAGTGTTGTTAACTAGGTCTGCATAGGATGAACATCAGCGGTCGTATGATCCCCTATGTTGTTGAAAAGTCACTTTGTGACTGCTTCCTAAGCCAGTTCGTTGGTGATTGATTGCCGATCAGATGTCAATTCAATTGCTGTGATCCAACAGAGATTTCATATCGTCTTTGAGTGTACAAGGCTCTCATTCTGTCCTTTATCTCAAGGAGATGCCGGAAAATAGAGCCACAGAAAATAGAGCCAAACGCTATGGTGTTTCCTTATATTGTGTGTGATTGTCATAACCTCCATATTATATTGAGCAGCACGAAGTTTCGAAATATACCTCCCGAAAGGTAAAAACTTGAAATCAAAACTGAAATCAAAACCTTTGCTATGCAGAAGTGACCGAATCAACTAGCACTTTAAATATAGTTGACCCAAAACTTGGTTACAACTCTATAAAAGGAAAATGCAGAGGGACAAGTCCTTGTCATAAGACTACAGGAGTTGGCTGAATAAGGAAGAGAGTCCAGCGCAAATCTACTTGACTTCATCCTAAGCTGTGCTTGGTTAATGGATTAACTCTGCTTAATTCGAGTGGCAGCACAATAGGCCAGTCAGGTCTAATTATGTACATTCTTCTAGTCGGCTTCACTCACCTACTACTGTCCACTCCCTATCCAGTCAGCAATTTACCCCAATTTCCATGCACTTTTAGCGTCAGACAGGTTATTGGAAGCAAGTAAGGAATTCCTTGATTAATTCAAAATGCGATAAATGTGTGGACGTATACATGCATATGTAATCCCTCTTGAAATAGTCTTAAGAACAAACTTAGATTTCGCTCACTTAGTTCGCTCACAAGGTGCTTGAGTGGTGGTGTCGATGTCAAGGGTGCATGGGTGGTGTCCTAAGCAAGCGTCTTAACAACGTTTTTATTTAGATTTTTTGAATGTTGGCGTTTAAATTGTCAGAAGAAGCACAGGGACTACAATTTCCCTGTGTATACAAGTGTATACAATTTTTGCTTGAGTTTATAAAAGAAAAAAAAAAAACTGTCAATCGCTTCTTAAGTAAGTTGATCACGACTGTGTCTGAAGATTTCCATACGGAGTCCAATTGTTCGTCACTTGCTCGAGCTTATTGCCTAGTATTTGGCTAATGCCTCATCCATTCACTGTCCGCAATTGAAGTTGTATCATCGGCATAGGCTCTGATTTGACGTACCCCCACCAAAATATTTTTTAAACGAAGCCAAAGTCTTTCCTCGATTGGTCTATCGACTCGTTGCATGAAGCTCCCCCTCGCTGGAACCACTGGCACTTTGGGCGATAAAAGCAACCGATTTATTTTCTTAATTCCTGAGCAGCGGTGATTTCGCTGCCGTTGGTGTGCCTATCTATGCCCCGAAGTCCTCAATACGTCATCACCTACCTTAGCCTCAACTAGCCGGCTACCAGTAGCCATCGTGCGGAATTGCCCTGCTCTAGTAACTTCCGAGCGGGCAAACTCTGACATCCAGAATTCATCAAATCGGACTGACAACGTCTTAATAGTCTGAGAATTGCACATAAATTCCTGTTGGCAGCTTGTTTATGCGATCGTCACCTTAAATCACTCAACGAGCGCCCACACTTTCGAACCCAACAAAACCCATCATCCATCCATCTGCGCAATCTAGGCCACCTCTTAAATATCCCCCGAAAGTATATCCTTAATACATCGCGTCCAGGAAAGAGCTGAATTATCACTAGACTCCACTAAAAAACAAAACAGAAAAGTTGGGCATAGCGAAACCTACGGCCATCGCCACTAAATCAGCTGGATGCCTTTATTTCCGCTTGTTACGGGCTTCCTGTGACAGCGCCCCGTCGAGCTGTGTGTGTGTGTGTGTGTGTGTCCTTCATTGTTAAGCCAAACAATTTATTGTTCGCCTCATAGAGCCGCACTACAGGATGTTGCGATTGTACGGCTGCTGATGCGGTCGTGTCAGATTGTTGCAATGAATTATGGTCCGGCTCATTTCATCTACCGGAAGTAACTGCGAATATACATGAATACAAAAAGTGGCAAGCCAACCGACTAACAAGGGCACTACGCCTGGCGGCTATCCGAACTATGGGCGACAGCGCTGAATGATGTGTCGAAGAGCGTTCGACCGTCACAAAGGAAGTGGTCTGTGTGGCGCGCGTAATTCAAATGAAAGGCAACCTCGTTTACATCACGCCAGTGAGCGATTTTAGGCAGCCTCACCTCTGCCATGACGCTTTCTGAAGGAGCCAATTACAAGCGGATATTTTAAATTATGTCGCTACTACTACGACGAAACGGACCCTTACTCCGCGGTGCAGCATTGTTTCCCTTTGCTGAGCACTGGCCTACTTCGTCACAAGTACGGCATCTCAGAGAGCAAATCGATAGGTTTTAATGGATGGATGTAATCATTTTCAAAGCAAAGTGTTGATGGGTTCTATTGATACGCACACAGCGGTTGAAATGCTTTCCATTAGCCAGGACAAAGGACGAACAGACACAATGATAGACAATAAATGGAGAAAATGTAATTTACGAAGCACGTCCTTCCACAATCAGTCAACGGAAACAATGAGAGCAGAGTATTTGGGTCATTGTCATGGAAAAGTCAAACGAAATAAAAACGGATATAGACTCTGCTTGTGCTTGCCGGGGGAGACCTGAGATGAAATGATGGCTAATATTTCAGATGCTTGATTGTGGGGAATGGACGCTGGACGGGGATGGATGACTTTGGAAGTTCGAGCAAAAATTGAAAATCTTATTCTTATTGCAAGGGTCTGATACTGATGATTGCATAAAATCGGATGTTTAGCCAGCTACGACACTAGGAGACGTTGGACATTGTTGCAAGGAGTCGGTTTGGGAGCAGTATTAGCCGGAGAATTGTCGTAATTAGTTTCAGTTTTGCAAATGTAATCGCAGTTGGTGTTCGAATGTGTTACATAAGCTTAGTAAGCTTGGGTGAGTGCTGAGATAGGTGGCTATTGTTAATTGCAAATAGTCAGTGATAATCTTGTGGTGCCGTAGGGTTTCTGGGGCTACAATGGGAAACGTTGTATCCATCATTCTTTTTGCAGCGCTTTGGATTTGTTATTACCGTCGTTTTTTGGTAGAGAATAAAAATACAGGACGAAAAATGTTCTGAAATATTCACGTCTTCCTTAAAGAAAGGGCTTGTGTCTCATTACCCATGAGGTAGGGTTGGAACATTTTCCACCCGGAAGTGAGATATCATTTCCACAGTAGGTTCGTGTTTATGATGATGATGTTCACGGCAAGTGCATTCTAAGGCATGATGAATGCTTGCATAGAATTGCAGCTGCACTCCATTCGTGCGAGGACGGTAGCATGCATGGCACGAGGGGTTGTTGTAGAAGCCCATGTCCCCACAAGGACCCAAGTTATTTCTATTACTACCCGAGAATACCAATAGTCCCCATGCCAGTGAGACCACGATCAGCTGACGAAATAGTTTCAACCGATGAAACGCTAACGATGCTAAACGAGTTGATTGCCAGAAACGGTAGACATCCGTCCTGGTGACCTCAACAGTTGTAGGCAATTACACAAGCACTATCGGGACTAAATAGAACGTGACATCTAATAAATTTTGAATAATTCTTGAAGAGCGTCTAAAATTCGTCTATTCTTCTGGAATCGATTTCATTGTTTTGCACACACCAGGTTGACTTGGAGTATGCCAATAAAACACAATTGACCTGAAGTACGAAGAACCCAATTGCATCACTTAACTGAAGTGAACTACTTTATACATTCAAATGGTTCATTCCCCAGCCATTTAAAGGACGCACGCCCACCCAACGTCAGGCACTGTTTCGATGCAATTAAATTGTATTTATAGTTGTGTGCAATTTCCTTAATTGCAATTACCTGGAATCCTGAAGCACCTAATGGATCTGAAATAACGTCCAGAACTAACAAATGCACTCCGAGCGTCCCTAGGGAGCTGGGACTCCCCAAAGGGTATTGTATGGGAAGGTGGTCATAAATTAAACATAAATTATCTGTCAGGGTGCAGTATTTAATTGGATGTCCCACTGCAGGTGCATCCATCTTCCAGGGTTGTAAATAATTTCAGGCTGGTACACATGCTCAAGGCCAGGTGAGCTATTACTTATGATGTTAGTTGAAGTAAACGCCTGCTCGTCGCTTAATGGTGGTGAGAAAGATGCACATTTAATCGATTATGATGAACTCAGTAAGCAACTCGTATAACGTGGGAAAGAATCTTGAAATTTCCAGCATTTATTCATTTTCAGGAGCATCGAAGTGGGTTAATGGCGGTTAATGGCGAATCATCTCAATAAAATGTACCCTCAATCGGACACATTCGTTTGACATTTGTCTCCCAATTTAGATCCCAACCAGTCCCCAAAGCAGCTTACAAGCATTACATTAATGAAGCACTACGTACATATGATGAAGTATGTTAATATGTAAACATTGCGACGTGTCTCGGATAAGACGCCCATGTCATGGACACCGACCACACAGTCGACAGTCTACATCAGTGAACCCCACCAGTTCACATAGCTCTGATGTCGCCATATTTACCTCAGGTGATGGATGCATCGCTCCTACTTCCGAAGACCGTTCCCAAAGAGGGGTTGTTGTAGACGGTTCTATAATGAAGTTATATAAAAATATAAGGGTACATAAGTGGTCACCATAGCCAGATGAAGATAGCATGATCTAGAAGTAGTGTTGTCAGGTATAAAATCGGAATAGCGGCCGAAGCAGCACAGTTCAGTTGGTAATGTAGATAGTTCAGTTCGTGAATTTGCACAGAAAAATAAGGTTTTTTTTTTATTTTTAACAAGTGTAGTCAAGTTTGAAAAGCAACTTACTACTATAATTGTGTAAATAAACTCGTGTATACGATCAGTGAACTTTTGTGTTTCATTCGTCACAATCCAGTGATCGAACCGGTTTTGTGGACACTACAATTGAACTGACTGAAATTACTCACTTCTGTAAGTATGTAAATATGGCACATCTGTACCCAATGTGAACGAAATAAAACCTTGAAAGTTGTCGAGTCCGTTAGCGGATTGGGTTGGTGCGTTGCTCACGCTTCTTGCAGGTTTTGTGTTCAAATCTAGCTGGAGCTATTCCTTTTTTTTCTATATGTAAGCCAATACTGCTTTTTTTTATGAATAAACATTTCATACTCTGGTTTTTTTCAAAGTATTCTATTTGCAATGAATATAATTAAATTTGTCGTAGAAACAAAATATACATCATGGCAGTGACGTATGACATTCTTCCTGTCGTACGACAGTCTTTTCTACTAAAAAACAAATTAATTCCTTGCCTCAGACTTGGCTCCGAACCCGGTCAGAACTTGCTACCATCAAGATATCCAAGGGACACAGAGCGGGGATTGTTGTATTTTAAAGGCAATATTCCCTCCCATGTCGAATGACAGAGCAAGGGCACTGCCCTTATTTGCCTTTGTACCAATATCCAATTTATTCCGTACATTTGTTCACCTCCTCTTGCTGGTTTCTCATTCAATACGGTGTCGTGACAAATAGTCTTTACTCTGAGATTTAATTAAATCCATTTCCTTCATCAAAATCTCATTTCGGGGATAAATCAGGTTACAAGGATGTAATTTCTTGACCCATGGTCTCCTGTTTGCTGTCACAAAATAACGTTTAAGATGCTATGAGTAGGGATGACACAAGAGGGACATGGACATTTAGATAGACGTGAGGCGTGAGACGTGAGACAACATGTTCGTAAGACAGTTCAAACGCCCTCAATTAAAATTTGCGAAACTTAGTTTTATTCAATACCTTCGCGAACTATTCTCTGTGATTTTTGATGGGTGACTGACTGACTTGATGGGTAAATTTTCCGCCATTTGTACAGCAATTTATCGACAACACCGCAGAACAAAAAGGCTGTTCGTTATCGCGACATGAGGGCGCAGTAATTGGAGGATATTGATGTCGCCAATATTTGATTTCAACGAGACGGTGTTTTACTGCATGAGACATTTCCTGGCCATAAAATCCTATGGGTTTACATCAAACCAAAGGTCTATGTGAACAAGCCGTTGTGGAGACCAGTGCATTGCAGGAGGAAATGAATCTCAGTATCAACGAAATTCAGTCACATTCATGCAGAAGGATCATGAAAAATGCGTGTGTGCCAGCAAAGTGATGGAGACCATTGGCACGATGCGTTCATCCATACAAACAACTATGAATATTCTTCTTCTTTATTTGGATCAACCAACGATCCTCTCCAACAAGTACGATCTGGTTGAGGTCCTTCTTCAGCTGCGTGCGCCACCAGAAACGCGAGCGTCCTCTGTTACGCTCACTCCCAGGTAAGAAGTCGAAGACTCTTCGATGAGGGGATGGGTTGGCCATACACTCTATGTGTCCAAGGGAGAGGCGCCTAGAGGACTGCATTGGCTCCTGGCACCATTTAGATTGTACAGTACGTCTTCTCTTAGACGACTCGATGGAGCAGTTGGTTAAGTTCCTGCCCTTGGTTAGTGGGGTCCCCGGTTCGAATAAAAGTGACAGCAAAGATAGTGCGCTTTTATCTCGTTTTCAAATGTGTTCCAGTCACCATTTGCCGTTGGGATCGAATTAACTGCACTCTCAATGGACTGTGGGAAACCACAATGGACAAACATGGTCTAAGTTTGCTGGTGAATTCACTAGCAGCAACCTTCCCTACACTACCTGCCTACGTCATCTCCTCCAAAGACTGTCAACGCAAAAATGACCAAATATAGCATGAAGCACTGGCCTCTCGAAAGGCACCCGAGCAGTGCAGCTTGACTGGTATGATATGTGAATTATGTAAATTCAGCTCGGTCCTTGCAGTACCAGTGCAGCCTCCACAGAGTCTATCCAAATTATTCTGCCCAACCCTGGCAATGAAAAGAAGGTACTTTGTAGGAAGACACTTCTTCTCGGATATAGAGGACTTCTTCTTGGTGTAGGTCTGAAAAACCTCCCAGGATTCATGAATGTGGCTGGCTTAAGATTTGAAGTGGGTTTGACGGTAGCTTAATACCCCTAAACATAGGCATACTGAGCCTAGCATGTTGTTCTAAGTGATTCAAGGTCAATAGGCCGTCAGGGCCTACCTTCTCAAATGCTTCTTGTGCCCAAAGAAACGGAGGCTGCCACTTGCCATTCTACGATTGATCACGGTACTGAAGTTCTTCGTAATGTTTCTTACAAAGCCGAGAGGATAACCATATTGAAGATACAGACGCCCATAGTGAAGCCCTGTCCAAGACGTCGATGTTGTATGTCAGGAGAGGATGCTTAGCTTTGCCATCATTCACCGCCAGACCTATTTCAGAAGCTTCCATCTTAAACAAACTCCTCATTGACGCCTTGCTTTGTTTTGCCAATCTCGTAATTTGGTCGGACTTCTGGAAGATCGTCCCTCTAGTGTTGACGGGTGAGTCTTGCATGATCACAATGTTAAAGGAGTCACAGGACAGTGCGTCGCCACCTTCATATCTAAATCCTTTTTTGACAGTAAAGGTCTCTGCGAATTCGCTACCGAGCTTAATGGAGCAGCGACTGCTTCCAACCCCATCCTGCATACCTTGACGAGTTTGTCAGGAATGTCGAAGCCAGAAATGGCGTTGTATAGCTCGTTTCTATGCACGCTTTCATGTAATATAACAATATAATCTCTGTGGCCCTACAGTCAGTAGACGACTAGGGACTAGCTTCTCTGCAACCCACTCCTGTGGTGAGTGCTATTGTTCACTCACGAGTGGACGAGACCAACAATATTATGCTGACTCCGAACGGCCAATTTAAGAAGGTCTTTGAGCATTGTGACTGACTCGGAAGAGGTGGGGTCGTGCAAAGCGTTTTACACGTAGCAGGAATCGAACCTGGGAACCTGCGTAGTGTACCCACAAAGACACGACCGCCTCACTTTCATGTGTGGCACACTTTCAAGGATCTGCCGTAGTGGGAAGACTTGGTAGATAATGGACTTCCGCGACCTGAAGCCACACTGACGTGGACTTACATACCATCAGAAATTAAGTGTTATAGAGATGCTGAAGTTGGACATCAGCTGATTGACCCCTAGTACATCGATGAATTTCAGTGGCTTTTGACATTTACCACCAAACGCAGCCTTCGCATATTCACCAGGTCGCCGAATTGCGACTGGGCTTTTTGCCAGAATTTGATGAAGAATAACGCAGACGCTGTCACCTGATGCAAATGCTCTCCAAATCAGTGTGAATTTCAATTGATTTCCTTTCCGAAGAATTCTAATTTAAATTCAAATGCCATCACGAAGTGACTTCTCAGTTCTGCAGTATCCCTTCTCGGAAATTCCTTTGTAGTCGAAAAATGCCAGTCCAACGCCAATGTAGGCTTCATTTATGTCAGACTCTCGTTTTCCATCGGGTCAATGCTCTTTTACAGCCTGATCTCCCCAGGGAATCAGGACTTGAAAATAACAGAATAACAGAAGAATTGACCTTTATTTACCTATGTACGTGATGAAATGCGAAGTGAATGCTTGACTTCTCTTTTGATGCGTCAAGTACGTCATATTTTTGTGACACCTTTTTGAGTTTATTACGAGGGTCAACTGATGCCTTCTTATCCCCCGGACGAAGGGTTTTCTTGACTGACGAAATTAGATGGAAGTCGAAAGAGCAGGTTTTGTTTAGATTTGAAGTTATTGAGTGATTTTTTTCGTACAAGAATGAAATGGACTAGATTTACCAGCACGACTTGAAGTGGTCGCTTGTAGTACTTGAGTGAGACGAATCTAGGAGATCCTGTGGAGGTATGTGTCAAATCCAGTTCAAAGCTGTGTGAAGTAGCAAGCTTCAACACATTACCCATGCGGTCTCCGTTGCGGCGAATCGACTATGGACCATATATTCACACAAATTCAAAGCCGCGAGAGGGCTAAACTAAACACCATAATCTTGGTACAGATTTTAATAGCATGTAGTCTTGATGAGTGGAGGCAACGTGCCCAGAATCGTCACCTCTCGAGGATAGCTATGGCTCAGGCTCAGGGTCGCAGGCCTGATATATGTGTAAGTATACAAAGCATGGATCGCAACTACTTAATGCGATGGCAGAATTCAGGATACCAGGGAAATTGATCAGTTTGTGTAGCACCATGGCAGCAGTTCGAGGACTTCGGAGCCCTTTAAAACGTGCATCGGATTTTGACAAACATTTTTCGGATTTCTTTAAACTGCGACTGGGGAAGATATGTGTGCGTTTTTTTATAGTTTGCGCCAATGGATGTGGAATTTTCTTCAAGTTACTGATAACCCGTGCTACCAGCATCAACGATTCCCGGGATATTATTCTCCTGTTTCCTCGCGCCTAAGTCCTAAACTACACCCAGCACTCTTCTACCCCCCGAAACTGCCGTTAGGTATCAATTCGCGGGGTTTCTTAGCGATTTACGCAATATTCCGGGAAGCGGCCTCTTAAGCTTTTCTTTCTGCTTCGGGCTGCCGCAATGTTAGATTAACTTTCACTATGTACGAGCAAAGCTCATTCCATCTATTTTCTGATCTTGACATGAATGCCATCAGGTTACCGGTATCGGTATATAAGCCCAAATTGGAGCAGCGTACAGGAGGACTGAACTCACTAATCGTGAGAGTAGGATTCTGCACGCATATTCGGGCCCGCTTTGTGTGCGTGATGCCTTTTTGTGTGTGTGTGTTGTTGTCTTCTGTTGGGTTTTTCAGATGACGTCGACACTGTCTTGCTTTCATCGGGATCGGGAGCTACAATCTTGAGGTTGCAAAGGAGTTTGTCTGCCTCGGGGCTAACAGGATCACGACCAACGCCATCAAGGTGAAAATCCAGTGAAGAATCGCCCTGGCAACCGCAGCTTCTTGGTCTTGTCGACACTCGACACAACTGAGTACAAAGCTCCTAACACGAAGAACTAAAATCATGCTCCAGAAAACATTTATGGAACCACCAAAATCTGGACAATGAGCAACAGAAGTGCTGAGTCTTGGCGCCATCGAGAGAAAACAAATCTCACTCGAATGGAGGAAACGAACTGATGTGGACGTAGTCAAGTAGGACGACTGCACTGGCTCGGCAGCATGAGCACCATTGCTCCTGCTTTGGCGGTGTCCTAGAATCCGAGCCTCCTGGAGAAGGAGCGGTATAAAGACCAAGGCATCACGGGCGCAAGCTAGTTGATAACTGGCAGCAATGCGCCCTCAGTCCCGTCTCTGGGTTGATGGAAGGCAGCTCAGATTGTGGCCCTCTATGGATCGCATGACTGATTTGTCAGAAGTACGTTACTTACCAGAGTGAAATGGCGTGGTTAAGGTGGGTATTTGGTTGCCCTAATAGCCTTATGGCAGTGTCTCACTTAGACCATCGTGTTAGATCCATTGTGTCCAGGTGTCCTAAGTCCAGTCAGATCACATAAGAAAATAGGGTAGGTAAGAAAGGGGCTGCTAGTGAATTTACCAACACACTTGACCAAGAACCAACATGTTCTCATTGTATCCTCTCTTTTTTTAAAGTAGGTGATGTCCTCCAAAGTCTGGGATTTTAAAAGTTTTTGTCCTCGGCTAGTTTGGACAACCTTCGCTACCCTAACGAAGCTCCACTTATCCTGTACACGAATTTATTAACAAACACTGTGTGACCTTATTTTTCGTTCCACAGAATTCCAGACACAATCAACAATTTTTCTTCAAAAATCAAATCTCCGATTCCCATTAAATCCCCTCAAGGACTTGGCAAACCCTTTTAATTGAACTCACCTTGCTGCTCATCCTTCAACCCCACTCTACCGCCAGGCGGCCATCTTGCAAGTCTCTTCAGTCAACATGGCACGCACTTATGCGTCTAGACTGCTGCAATATTAAATCGCTTTCGATTAGATATTCCGAAATCTTAGAACACATTCATGCGTCTGGAGCAATCAAATTTTTAAGGACTGCCACCTGAAGTGCTTCGCAGCAATCAGTTCGTTTTAATTCGTCTCCAGTTTGAGATGAGTTGTGACTAACGGGAGAGCAGGAGGTAAGCGTATTTCTCAAATATGTCACTCCTCTGCCAATCAGCGAAACCTGATGGGTATTCCGTGGAAACATAGCATTTTGTTGGTTCACCCAGTACACACACACACACACATGATTTCTGGGAGAAATAATTTGGGAAAGAGCCAGAAGTTGGAGAAGGCTTAAATTCTTGGGTGAAGTGTAGCATCTGCGCCCAGATGACGGAATAGGCAAGGCGCAGTGCCGCAGTTCCATGAAGCGCTAAAATAAATGCCGGCAGACGGCATCATTAATCTTGTGAAGCGATGGTTTTCTTTTGCTGCGGAAGTCATGTGCTTGGCATTGAAGCCAGTTGGGTGCAGACTCACCATGGGACTGTCTCCTGGATCATGCAGTAAATCATTGAATGATATTATACTCAGTGTTTACTGAATGCGTTGTGTGTGTGTGGTCGGCAAACGCTGTGTAAATGTGGAGAAGGGCAGACGAACAAGCTTTGAAAACATTTCACTTGACTGGGGACGTCAGCGTCTGAGACGGCGCCCTCTAGTGGAAACGAACTTCAACCAAACATTCCGAAGCCATTTCCACAGGACACATTCACACAGCAGCAATTTTCGACTGGGGACGGTCCAGAAACTCACTTCTTTAACAGCAATCTCTCACAATTCGAGACGACATACCATTCCGATCGGCGATGAGCATCGTTTCCTGGACACACTCTAAGCATTGCCGGAGGTTCATCTGTCGACGCACATGCCCACCACACCACGATGATCCCATACTCTAAAGAACAGTTCACAAAGCCCGCCCATCAAATTTGGCACAAACCTGCACAAGACGAGTGGATTACACGAGTAGGAACACACATTCTGCTCGAAATCTGTTGAAAAACTTCGGTGAGAAATTCATTATTCCGACCTTGTTTTGGATTTGAATTTAATTTTATATTCTCAACTCGACCCAGCAGCCTTGATTTTCCGTTCACCTCTGGGGTGACCACATAGACCCAATTGCTTTGAGCAATTTGGAATTATTTGCTCTGTTTGCAAACAACTTGTCCGTAAAAATTATTGAAATTCTCATTCTGGAATCCCTGCAAATCTCATCTCCTTGCCCTCCATGTCCTTCGAAGAGTATTTCCCTCCACTCCCCGTCTGGAAGTGGGAGTCAACTGAATGTTTACTGAAAAATATTTGGCAAAAATTCCTTGTCCTTTTCCACAAGAGTCAATAGGTCGGAGGAGGCATTCGTGCAAACACAAAGTTGTTGTTCTCAACAGAGGTACACTTCATTTCTCGGAATAAACTTGGAAGGATCCGTATGAAACGTTGAACCAAGCTGTGGGAGGTGTGGCCATTCAACAGCTAGACAACATCCAATACTCATGCAATTACCAGGACCTCCCCACACTGTAGGGGGCTCTGATTGCACTGCCCAACCCCCCTCAAACCACGGAACAAACTTAACCTTCTTGCAGCACAAAACAAACCGATGAATAGACCAAACAACTTCAGCTCAATTACAGTTTTGGAGTTGTCGTACATATGTCCTGACCGTCGGGGATGTTGTTTACTTTGGCTTAGGTCACCCAAGCAACAGCCAGTGGCACATCCTCGACGGGCACTTACCGACGATGTGGCATCTCCTTGACACCCTACACGACGCTCAAGGGGGAGTCACTTGAATGAATGTTCGGACTTATTTCAAATGCAAATTGTTATCCGAGAATGATTCGTTGCACGAGGAAGATATCAAGTGAAATGTATTTGGGGGAAGTTTCAATGATTTCCTTTCAACAATTCGCCGCCAGTGGGAGGCAGCGTCAAGTGACATTATTCACATTGGAGGTGGTGTGGTGGTGGGTGTTGGTGGGGAGGGGTATTCGTGTATGCGTTCAACTTCAATGACATAACGATTGTGAGTGGTCTGCGAAAAAAAAAAACAAGTCTACATCGATTCGAGGTGCTGAAACAGCGATCAGTTGGAGCAGTTTATGCAAGCTTGGTCCACGTGGCGGTACAACGGATCTACCCCATTTGAAACGTGGAGCCACAGTCCTGGCTTGACCTGGGTCTCTTCCAACAAGCCTCTCCAACTAAGGCAATGTCTGACTAGTTGCTTACAGTTTCTTCGCACTCCAAGTTGGTTGCGGTCCTTCTCCTTTTGGGTGCTGCTTACTAGACGCGGGCGTCCTCTGGCCACTGTACTCGTAGGGTCGGAGGTTAATGTTTCCATTGCAATCAACAGCCAGCCACATGAGGCCTTGGATCCACTTATATCATCGTACAGCCCATATACAGAGGTCCTGGCGTTGGCCACAATCCTGGCTGGACCTGGGTCTCAACCAACAACCCTCTCCATCTAAGGCAATGTCTGGCTAGGTGCCTACAGTTTCTTTGCATCCCATGTTCGTTGCTGTCCTTCTCCTTTTGGGTGCTGCTTACTAGACCCGGGCGTCCTCTGGCCTCCGGACTCTTACGGTCGGAATAAGTTTCCATAATGCCCATATACAGAGGTCCTGGATTTGTCTAACTTCACTCGCTACGTCGACGTGTCTAATCTGTTTTTCCTAAAACCCAATGGCGTATAGATAAAACGATACTAAATTCCGACGACAGAAACCACATGGTTACAGTACTCTCTGTGTGTCATATGTGTTCTGGTCAAGTCCCTCGGACGTTCAAACGGATCGGTAACGCAATGGGAAACCCTCAAAAACAACCCATGACCGGGAGCGTATTAAACTAAGTTTTAAACCTCATTCTGTTGCGTATAGCTACTGGCTTTGAGCAATTAACAATTTGCCGAAAAAAAAAACAAATACATGACTTTCCTGCTTTAACTTCCAAGCCATTTATTTAACAAGTGACACTAGTGAGGATAAGGGAGGTGAGCAATATCAACACTAGCCAAATGAATCCCTTCATATCGGCCCTAGTGTGACTGCTCTTCGTAGTCAGCCACTTGTGTCAATACCAGTCCCAAAACTCCAAAGTACCGGCAAATGAACAACATGCGAAATTAACATTTGACGGCTTCTCAGTCCCTGTGGGGCTCTGCTTAACATCACCAGGGAAGCAACATGGTTTGGTGGTACGTGGTGGCTGGTTGAAATATGGAAGCAAAAAGGGATTAGTGCTTGCAATGTTAAAATAGCACAGGTTAACTTTGCGTACTAGTGCGTTACCCTGGAAACAAAGTGAATGGATTGCTCAATACGATGATAGACGAGAATGCCGTCCCCCCTTGACCTCGTCTAGTGTCAATATAGCTTTATCTAGACTGAAGTCTAACAAGTCTGCCGGCATGGACTGGCTGTCCACGCCAAGTACTGCTAAAATCTTTAACGCAGCTGGAGACGCATGCACCGGCTCATTGTGTTTGGAGAAGGCAATGAAGGAGCCAAGGATGCCCGAAAAGTGGAAATTCAGTATCGTCTGCCCGATCCAAAAGAGAGGAGACCCTGTTTGCTGGGCCAAGTATCGCAATTGTACAAACATCCCTGCCATGTAAACCCAAGGAAGGCAACAGTAGGCCAGATCTTCATGCAAATCCTGCAAAAGACCAAAGTAATGCACATCGACACACACCACCTATTTATCGATTTGAAGGCGCTCGTGAGAGCGTGCATAGAGACGAGCTATACAACGCCATGTCTAGTGCTCTTCTTTCGGCCAAATTGAAATAGGTTTTATTCCTTCCACAGCAAGTTTTTTTTCATCTTAGTACACAATGTCCTTTAGTTAATTTGTATAAATTATTTTTTTTGTAACCGCAGCTGCTTCTATCACCACGAGCATGTTCAAATTTGCGTCCCTTTTATCGCACATATGGCCCAGTATGAGAGTGGGGTACAGCAGGAGCTTTTCCGAAGTGCTGGACCCTTGCCTTGAAGCAATAATGTCCTCTTGTCAGTTGGTCAACGCAGAGCCAGCTGATCAAATGTCAGACTTTCTCCACCCGCTATCTTGAACGGCTGTATCTGCCGGCTGACAGGCTGTAATAAAACTCATAAACAAATGCTTACGAACTTTTCTGTTGAACTTCGACGTAGCTAAAGGAAGCGGAACAATTTGTCCAAAGGCCTCAAGTAAACATCTACGGATTTAGGCGCAGTTCGGCGAAATTTGCCACCATGTTTGTGGCACGGATCAATGTTTATTTTGGCGACCGGAAGAATAAAGTCGCTGCTCCATCATGGCCGGTAACGAACTCACAGAGGAATTCAATTTCAAAAAGGATTTAGACAAGGCGACGTGTTTTCTTCAACATTATCCTGGAGAAGAACTGGCGAGACTCACTCGCCAACACTAGAGGCCCTTGATGAGGGTGACAGAACACACAGATCCGTCAATGGGGCGTTTGCTGGCATTAAGACGGAAGCGGCTAAAATGTGGCTGGCGGTGAATGAGAACATCGACGTCTGAACAGACTTCTATGTGCTTGAGGTCTTCGTCTACCTCCGATTTGCAGTAAACAATACGAACTACTTCCGTTTGACTTGTGTCAGCCTCTGTTTCCTTGGTCTGGATTTGAGTAACAATCTCAAAAGTCCTTGGTCTCTTCGAGAGAAAAGTTATGCGTGCGAACTTTGGTTTCTTATGAATGGGCTGTACAGCGACATGTGCCTAGTCATGCCCTTATGGATTAAACGCCTAAGGTGCCTGGAAGAGAAGAGGCTAGGACTCCGAATCTTTGGGCCAGTGCAAAGGAGGACGCCCACATTTAAGGTAGCACACCCCTTTTAGGTTAGGTTAGGTTATGAAAGGGGAGTGTGATGTTTGAACATCACTTCCACTCGGAGGCCTTAAGGAACATTGTGAATCCCTTCATTGGCGGAGTACACATTCTGATTAAAATCCATCCTGTGTCGCGTGATGGCTTGATCCTCCTCGTGCTCTTCAAGAATCTAAGAAGATCGAGTATATCCGCATTCGCTAAGTCCACAGTCTCTGTGAAGAATCTTAGGCGCGTCGAAGCTAGGCGCTGATTTTGGAGAGCTCGGCAGTAGCAAAGCAGATCGTTTCCGGAGCATTGCTCCGATGGAACAGTGTCCTGTGACCACTGCGAACAGTACGCTGATTGAGTTACGACCCATCATTACACCAGAAGCTCTGGCCACTTTGATTTTGTCATGTGACAGTAATTTCTTGACGAGTTGGCTTATTTTCGTATAATATCGCTCATGGTCCGGTATCATGCACTGATCCGTGGCTGCAATGATGTGTCCGCCACGCTGATGTCCGTTTCAGACCCAATTCGTCCGCTCTCTCGTTCCCTGCTATTGAGCTGTGGCCCGGAACACAGCAGAGTTTGACCTTGTGGTGAATCATGGACCTTAGTGAGTCTAAAAGCACACCCAGAGAAAGAGAGAGAGAGAGAGAGAGAGAAGAATAGCCACAGATGGCGCTGGGACTGTAGCACTCCAACCTCGCCTCACAAAAAAGAAGAAAAATTGCTCAGTAAGTGCCTGTGTTCTCCTTGCAAACAAAGCGGCCGTAGGCTATTTTACATCGTGGAACGCTTTTAAGTTGTTTGGCGTTGGGTGTGATTATCTCTCCCACTTCCTTCCTGGCGATATTGCCTACCCCACTGACGGGAAATTCAAATTCCAGCTTATTGCCCGCTGTCAAGTGGCCAATTAACTTGTTTGTTGTGAAAGGCAAATATCCACTTGGAGGTTCCCTACCTTCCCTGCCCTGATATCCGATTTCCTATCAACCCCCTCTTATTAATTCATTGCGGCCTTCCATTGTTGAAACTAATTAATTGAACTTCCGATCAGGTAAATTCACTGCCAATCATTTCATCATCCACAAGTGGTTTATAGCACTCGCTGAATGCGACGACGATATGCAGACATCAGCCTTCGCACGCAGGAGAGACTCCTGATGAATGCCACATCAGATTGATGTCAGGGCACTGAAGGCGGTGTTATCAACCGACACAAATTAGGGGCAAATTACGCTGCACAATGCCAATTAGACGTGCAGTTTGGTGCGTGCGTGTGGTTAATTGATAACAGTTGCATTAATTGGGGGATAGTTGTTAATCACGAATTGGATGCCAAAGACAACCATTAACTACCGTTACGTCGCTGTGTGGCATTGGGACCAAAGAACGTGCCGTCCTTTTACGTCTAGACCAGATCCAATAGTCATTGAGTTTTACGCTTCACAAACTTTTAGCACCCTTGTCGCTCGGACGACTCCAATGAAAGGGCGATTTCGAAATTAACGTCATATATTCGTAGCCATCGTGAATGCTTCGAACTTGACTTCGTTTCCCCCACATCGCTAGGGTTGTACGCCTTTTGGGGGAAAGGGATCGAGAGCATGCACTTAGGTGGAAGTGTCATTCGATTTTTCACAGGCGTAATGGCGACGTCCCATGGGGACCATGCTCACAAGTGCGTTACAAAGTGCACGGATCCTTGTGAGACTTACATAGTTGTGACAAGTTATGAGGATTTAAAAGAGTCCCTGTGCACGCTGAAAGCTTCCATTGTTCACGTGCTGACTTTAAGGATTTATTTTACCTAAATTGCCATCGTTTCAGGACGACGATGATGGCTGCTGGAGAGGCGGCGAGTGTGTTTGTGTTCTCTTGAGAAGTGTGAGCGATTGTGTGTGCTTACGGCATGAAATAGAGTTTTGCGGAATCATTTCATTCATGGACTCATGGCGATTTATTGTTTCGGAGAGGGCGCACGTTGTCATGTAACCGGTTTTCAGGAAGGTTGTAGCCATGATTTAAGGCCGGTTTTTGTGTAAATCGTGCTTCAGCCGTTACCGACAAGTGTTTGAATGATTTTCGGTCGCCTTATCAACGAAGTTTGGGAATGATTTCTGTTTCAGCAGTTGGTGTGCTTGAAGTGCCCACCGCATTGCAACCACCAACCACCAAGTTGTTGTACTTTCTATCCATTGACAACTTATTCAAATAAAGGTGTATTTTTACTAGTTAATACCTCATTTTAAAGTTGAACACCCTTCGCACTCGCAAAGCCGTGAAATGGGGAAATAGGTGAGCGAGTCAGCTCTACTTCCTTGAATTCAAACAGGAGAGCAGTGCTTACACACCGTCTCGACTGGACTTATTTCTGCCCAACATCTCAACCGTAATCTGAAGAGCCATCCGCTCTCTTTTCTTTCGCGGACGAGATATGACAAGTCACTATGTCTATGTTGGAGTGACATAGGCTGCGAAAGAATCAGCATCAAGAAGCGGGCAACCAACCAACCAATGAGATCTCTCTAAAAAATAATGCCGAAAATGTACATTCACTACCACTTCTACTCTCATTATTTACCACTCCATGCAAACAAAATCGTGGACACATAGGCAAACGTCAAATCTGATGTCCAACTTTTGACAAAAAATCGAGATTCTCTGACACGATCTAGGTTTGGTCAGAGATCGGCTCGATTTGTTCACATCATGTTCATGAACCGGGCATGATTCATGTCCAGTGGAGACTACGTAATGAGAAAACTCCTTTGTATGTTTACTGAAGCGGGATAAGTCCAGCTCTGTGACTGGTACCTATACTGTGTCTTCCGTGATTCCCGGCTTCGTATGTGAACGAGACTGCGGGTACACTCTGGAATTTGTCCTGAATTTGTGTCGGTAATGCCGCCAGGAGTGTGGCATGACATTCATCAGAGGATTCGATTCGAATTAATCTGCTGTCTGTTGTTGTCATCGTCTAACACTGTTGATCTTTTTATGTACTGTACTTCACCGCTGGCAAGATTGCCTACTCCGCTGGTACGAAGTCTAGGCTCAAGAGTGTTATAATATTGCCTACAATAGCCACTTTGTTCTTCTTCTCTTCTTCTTTGCTTGGGGCTATAATTCGCGGTGGACGTAGGCCCCAAACTGTAAGCCTCTCCGACTAGTGCGATCTCTGGCTACATGCCTTCGCTCTTGTTTGAAGGCCTTCCGCATCTGTTGCCTTATCCCACTGGTTCTAAGTCCAGGTAGCATTAGGAAGCACTAAACATTGGAAAAGTGATATAATCTACCGCCTGAACTCGGTGGTATATGTGTAGCATGATCTCGCAGCCAGAGTGATGGTAGGCCATGTCAGGGCTATTGATCCAAGTTCACACGCCTCTTGTGGTCTGAATCGTTTTTCCCTTCGGGGCTTGCCCTGCACACACATTGCGTATGAGTCGATCCCCGTCCAGTGTTGCAGCCCTTTCCTCCGCAAAAGCATCCACAGTGGAACGTCACGTGTTCGATATCGTCTTCCGTACTTTCCGAGTTGTCGTAGCTGCCATGCCAAGGCAGAAACTACGTAAAGTGGTAGTTGTAGTCCCCTGTCTGCCGTGCTTTTCATGGTTCAATTACCGGCTAAGCTTGCTGGTCCATCTTCCCTTCGCGCAGTTGGTCTACAGGTCTTGTGATAGCGCTTGCATCAATCGAAAGGTCAGTCCACAAGGAGTGGCGATGCAATATTGTGTCCATCTTGGTGGATCCAACTGGGTACAAGTGTTGCAGTGGCCGCCGTGGTGTAGCCGCCACTCCTACTCCAGACCCGTGGAAGCAATATGATTTAACAAGACGCCAGGTTCTTGTGATTGGTCGTAGTTGTATTTCTTTGAATCTGTGCAAAATAGTACTCAGTCCTTTCCGTACTTGCGCGTGCAGCAAATTTTTCGAACAGAATAAATCCAATCCTGAATTGTTAACGACAAATTGTCCGGGAACACAGGAAGCACTCCCCTGCAAATAAAAAAACACTTAAATAATTCAAAGCCATCAACGCCAAGCACTTCCCGCTGGACACCACTTTACATCCACCACCTTCAATTGCTTCGCTGAAACATCCACTTCTGTGGATTTGATTGAATCATCGTGGCGCTCTTCATAAAAGTGCCAGCCATAAACCGAAAGACTCACTTCGAAGGCTGACGCCGCCAGCGAAGACGAAAACTTTTGTGTTACCTTAAGCCGCCCAATCAATGGAATGGTAACCTCAGGTGAAAAGTCTAAAAATTCATCAAAACTCAGTAACTTTTTACCACTCGGAGGGCTTACGTACCAGCGGCGAGGTGTTGCCGAACGACTGTGCTCCCATCACACGTTGCTGTGTGCGTCGCCCGAAGGACTTTTGGTGACAACTTCTCGTTGAGCATTAAGTAAAATTTCCAAGCGAAATCCTCTTTAGGCTCTTTGGTGTTTGTTTATTTTGACGAACAAGGCACCACCTCTAGCTCACCCCCATCCAGAAAAGGGCAGCGTTTTGCATAAGGATACATTGCTTCCGGTTTCGTGTCTCGTTCGTTCCACTTATTTCGCAGGTGTGTCGCGATATAGTTAATTAAATTGTTTTTTGCTAATTTCAGCCCGAGGGTGCTTGCGGGGACATTACTTTCTTTCCGTAGCAGGATTAGGGATTTTCTCTTTGGCTTTCAGTTTTCCGGTATCGTGTGTAATGACTGAAGTTGTTTGCATACGAAATGGGATTTATGTTTGAAGCCACTTGGAGATCATCCTTGGCATGGGAGTTTGGATAAGTGGAAATTGGAGTTTAAAACTTGGAAGGATTCTTGTTGTTGTTGTTGCATTTAAATTGAAGGCAATTTCGCTTAATTGAATTGCATTTAATACGTCACGGGCGGAATGAGGAGGATTTGGTCTAGAATTGGTATCATTCAAGGAAGAGAGAGAAAAAATAAAAATTAAAAAATCTTCCAATTTAAGTTACCCATTTTATTTAGACATTACTTATGTGTTAACATTTTTAATGAATATGGTCCGAGTTAGTTCAAATAGTCGCCGTTTTGGGTGATTTTTCTGTCGTTATACCTATCTCGTTAGGCCCCTCGTTCGTAATAACGAAAAACTAAGAGCCTTGATTCACACGGCTCTCTTGAGGAGAACAGCAAAATCATTGGGTATGGGCAGAAACGGGTGGTCATAAATTGGTGCTAGATCCAAGGGGGATGAAATAGGACCCCCAACCAAGCTGCTGACTCTACTAGCTAGTCACGATGGATGTGTATGGTCCGACGTTTTCCTGATGGAACACAATTCCTTTTCTAAATCCCATTTGGCATGCAAACAACTTCAGTCACACGAAACCGGAAAACTGAAAGCTAAAGAGAAAATCCCTAATCCTACGGCGGAAAGAAGGTAATGATGATTATGACTTAACTGTCTGTACTCCATAGGGAAATATGATCCCTATGGCCCACTGTGTGCAATGTATGAATGGAGAGTGCAACGGATAAAAGTGTAAACAATAAAAGAACACACACTGCCTGCGTCTACATAGCATGAATCACAGTCGATACCGATTGGATGCCACTTGACACTTTGGGGCGATACAATGTTACGTAATAGTTTTCGTACAGTGTGCTGACGGTGGATCTGTGTGCTCTGTGTTATGTGCTTGCACTGGATCACACTACAAATAGTCCGAATTGAGAGTACTGCAGAGATCAGATCGTAGTATAATCCATCCACTTCAATGTCATATATTGAACCATCTCAGAAGGACAAAAATCCCAAAAAATTTCTCAAAAATGTAAAATCCTTGTTTCTTTTTGCTCTCCTGTATAATTGGCAAATATCACTTACGCATCTGTGTGTTTCAGTGAATATTTTATGTATGGTCAATGCAGAAAGGTTTTCGCAGCTTTAATGAAGGTTTATTAGTGGTTTTTCCTTCAAATCGTGTGTATATCATATTATTTAAAAATTTTTATTAATATTCCAGCAGTATGGTAGTGTAACCGAATCTCAACAGTTTGTAAATTTGCAGGTCTTCGGAGTTGCCGGGTATTGGTTTGGTGGTTTTGTGTGGCTCCTCCCATTTTATTCATGACACAAAATAAGCAACATTCCGCTTTCAGCGCCATATATTGACGTGTATTGCGAAATAACGCCAAGATGTCAAGTGATATACGTTCTAAGTATTTACGTTCTGCTCAAAGCCACGTAACAGTGCAGTGAGGGGAGTTTTCTGCATGCTACATCAATTCAATGCCACTTTACGGTGCAGTTTAGGCACTCACATTTGCCCTTATTTCAATCATGGCTATTCAAACAGCTGAATCATCTGATTTTTGATTTTCAAAACAAACGTTCTCCCCTTCAAAACAGGACGCAGCGATGCATTGTAACAAGAATTGTACAAGCCAGAAAAACGCAACAATCTCTCCAAATTGCTTCTTAATTTCTTTTATTTGGACCGTACCAGGCAGATGAACGAGAGAAAAACGTCCTTTCTTAATCCGAAAATTCGTAATCTGTCACAAACAAGAAAACAAACTGGTTCTCAATAGGGATCTGTTCCTTTTTCCTGTTGTCTTATGTATTTTTACGTATTTTGACTGCATCAACGTCTTCTTCTAAATAAAAAAAAGGCAAATTATGCAATAAAAAGGATTGTCATTCAATTTCCCGAAGTCGAAATGGTACTCAGTCCTTCTGCTTGTCCACAAGAGATCTGTCAGTGGCACGAAGAGTTCTGAGGAACGGATGTGGACCACTTATCCGACTCAGAATTCTTCGAACGAGCTCACTAGGATATAGCTCTGCTCTTTTGCTTACCGTTCAGCTTTCGGCCCCATATGGCAGGACTTCTGTAGCACTTGATGTTGGCCCTTCGAAATATCGGGAGATAAGGTCTCCACCAGGATGTCGTTTGTGGCTTTGACGTTTGCCTGCGGAGGTAGACAAACTAATGTCTTGAAATTGCAACTCTTGGACATGGTGTTCATTTAAAGAGAGTGTGCAGACTCCCTTACAACTGGATCACATCATGTTCATAATCATTTCATTTCCACAAGAAAGGTGATACTTGATTTAAGCGTCTTTTTTGATATTGCTGATCGTTGTGGAGACCGACCGAGAATATAGCCAACTGTTGCTACTTCGTTTCATCCAAGCAAGATGAGTCGAAACTCTAGACTTGAAGCCAAAATTAAATTCTAAAAAAGAGCTTAAGTGGTTTGACGAACTTCCGGTATATGGCCCAACTGATTGCGGATCCATGACCGCTTGGTGGACAACATGCGGACCCAATGACTCCCAATGACTTGAGACCATTATTATTGCAGAAAGACTTAGTCCAGGCCCTGATTCGTTGGTAGAATAGTTAAGGAAGTACTGACTGTGCACTTTTCACTAATAGTCCTTCATTTCAATGTATAGCGCGTAAGGGGTTACAACTTGTTGACTTCGAGGCCCATAAATAGTTGAAAGTTAATTGATAAAAGTTGACCACAAGTAGACTACAGAACGGCTGCCAATACGATGCGGCCACCTCATACTCTATACACCAGACACCAAGTATACCACTTAAGTGATTCACAGTCGCCTTTACACCCCTGTCCCGTTGTCCACAAATTGCTGAGCATTGCTTCTTCACGCCCTCTTGTGTGAAGATATTAGGCTGTGAAAATGTGAAAGCATGCGAAAAAAGTTCAAGAGGCGCAAAGATGTCTCTGTGCATCACCCTCAAATATTTCTTGCCGAAGTGCACTTTAAGCACTTTAAATTTTGAATCAAAAGAGATCAGACCTCCATGGGATATTTGATGGCCACATTCCGTTGAAAATTCTATTAGGCAATAAAATGCGATCCCCGATTCGTGCTCCAATCAACCACTTCACAGAATCAGCCGCCGATGGCCCTTTTCAAAGATATAATTGCTTGTGTGTGTTGGCAGAATCAAATAAATTAATTTGAATAAACTTTATAAATTACACATCAAGCCATCCGCTCATATTCCGGTTTAATGAGCCCATTTAAAATCACATCAAATCGTCCTTTTCACAGGAAAAAAGGGCTCTGTTTGCACCCCCACAGCGGTTACACAATTGGACTCCTTCTCGTGTGAAATAAAATGTGCCTTTTTTTTCAAGTCATCTTTAATTAATGAGGGGGGCCGCGTAATAAATAAGGTTGCCTCAATTATCCGCACGGTCAGTTAATTACGCGAATCCTTTGAAATTACAAAAAAAAAAAAAAACGTAGCAAGAAGCGGAAAGGATGCTCCCACATATGTACTTGTGAGCGTATGCAAAGCCATTGAGAGCCGGGTAAGGTTGGTCAGATTCATGGCACGCAGGGGAAATTTATTAACCAGAAAGACAACGGCAGTGCTGAAACGAGGTGTCCTTAAATGAACGCGATTAACGTATTACTGCGGGTGGGAAGAAGCGGTGGCTGTGAGGTGACAATGTTTTATGGTTGAAATTATAATCGAGGATATCATACAAATTAAGCGAGCGTGGTGCTTCATGCTCAACTGCGTGGAGTGCTTAAATTGATGGAGATTGTGTGAAATGCTTCCAAAAGTGCGTGAGTGGCAGACAGAGAACTCAGCTTGACAGGGACGGGAGATCATCCAGGTGTGTAAATACAATACCGGGCTTTGATGATCGGAAGATATACATATTTTATTGAAAGTATGGCCCATTGTTACGATTGACTACAATTTTGAGTTAGTAAAGGGAGGGGTTGTCTAACTCCGGCCAAACGTAACTCAAGAAAGCATGGAGCAGGGCGGTGTGCCGAATGACTAAAATGATGAGCTTTTTTTTTTCCAGACAGGCTCCACGGCGCTGAAATCTGGACGATAGGCAAAACTGCAGAGCTAATTCTTGGTGACTTCGAAAGTCATATGATCCCTGCGAGGAATTCGAATTCAGGATAAGACGTTGCCTAAAAGACTACCAGCTTTACCAAGATTTGCAGGAAGCAAAAATCCATCGACTGCAGTGGCTTGGCCTTGGACTTGGCGCTTGGACACCAATGCTCAAACTAAGAAGGTCTTCGAATCCGAGCCTCTTGGTCCGAGATGGAGAGATATATCGAGTCTCCCCTTATCGCGGACTGGAAGCAGCATGCCCAGGATTGCTTTCCACTATAAGCAGGACCCTCCAGGTGTCGCATGCCCTACAATTATTTACCATAATGAGACATTTTTCTCATTCCTCAATGATTTTCATGGCCCATCGATGCAAAGTGTTGGTAATAAGGAAGGTCTGGTGAGTGAAACTTTCCCAGCCAAACAATTCAAACGCTTCCTTCACTTGATAAATTTTTTCGATTGGAAGCCGTCCTATTCTGGATTTATAAATAAGGAGTCGGTCAAATAAGCTGTGAGGCACGGTTGGGTACACTATGGCAAGTTTACAGAATAATGAGCTGAAGCACTTATCATCTATGCAAGAAGTGCAAGTGCCATATCAAATTATAAAGCGGCCGTGGCGTTGGGGGTCTGTGAGTTGACTGCCATGCACTTGAACCTCAGCGTAGAACCAGTCTTTGGCCGTTCGGAGTCGATATGAAATTGAAGGTTCCTGCCATTCGTGAGAAAACAATAGCAGCAACACGAGCGATTGCTTTAGAGGCCCTGGCCTCGCTCTCTACTGTCTGTAGAGTCTTCCATATTATTATTATTATGATATTGATTAAATGTTGATCTTTTGAAATCTACAATGTGTTAATAATTACTACACATACTTCTTTATTCCATTATTAATGTGATACTTTCTTCTACTTAGTTTTCGTATGTGTTTTTCTTAATTTTGTCCTCAGTGTGAACTGGGATCGAATAAATTTACTGTCAAAAGAATATAGTTTTGACATGATACCAAATGCACCACACCGAGGTAACTGTTCTTGTGAGTTTTCTTGTGTTTTGCGATATCAAACAGCTGTTTTCTCACAAGACAAACCTAAGAATTTTTGAATCACTGATATTCCTGAGTTGTGGCCACATTACTACCCACGCAAGGGTCTAGTTACATATAGTTACAACTTCTGCCACTTTCAATTGACTAGGGACATGAACAAGTATGTACGCAGCATTAATTCAGTAGATGAACTAAAGAACGGCCTTCTTATGTAACTCTTTTAGAGTTTCTCTGCAATTAAATCGTAACCAGGAGTTTTTTTTTTGGTTTGAGGTTTTTTTTTAGTTCTTTCTTCAGCTTAGGAGTGCCACCTTACTCGGGTTCTCGTTGCATAATTGTCGTCATAAGCTTCAAATCCATTGTAGTTGAAAGGGAGCATTTGAAATGCTTGATTTTATTAAAAACGTTTTATACATTAAAGAAAATAGTGTATGTATTTAATATAATAACTATATGCGCGGGGGACAATCCAAGGTGAGCCAGAGCCTATGTCATACAGCAACCACTCGTGTTTGTTTTTGCGCAAGTGGATGGGACCTACAGTCTCATGCCGACTCCCAACGGCGAAGGGAGAGCCAGAAGCATTTTTTTAGACAGAAATACTCTTTGAGCATTACCAGATGACGTCGTGAATTATGAAAGTTAGTACAATAAATTGTGAATACAATAGACGGTGGATATAGTACCAGCTAACCGCGCCTGGTCAGTGTACACAAATTGCATCAAAATGCGCATGCTCTTACGTACAATTTATACAAATAGATAATTTTGTAGAAATTTTTTTTACTAAAAAAGGCAATATTTATGAAATAGAATATTTTACTTCCAACGAAGGAAACTCGTTAGCAAAAATAATACATTCCATGATCTTAAGAAACAGTTAGTTTAGTTAGTAATTTTCGTTTGCGTTTTCTTCGAATTTCCATTGAGCTTAGAGTAGCTGACTATCTTATGAGTAGGCACACTTATGGTCAATGGTGGCCTCATTATGTTATCCCGGGTCTAATAGATCCTAATCCGCGAACTATCTCGAGCTTTTAATAAAGCAATTTAGTTAACTGATGTTCATACTACTCAGTTCTAGCAATTCGTGGGAATATGGGTCGTCCAAGTGACTAAATGAGAAAATGAGGTGGGAGGGCGCTGCAATTGCAAAGAAGGTGAGAAATGGTTTCTTTTTCCTCCTCAGCCCTGCAACTTGCCCGTGGATTGTGTTTCTCGGGTTCCTGATTTTCTGGATGTATGAACAGCATCACCATATACTGTTGCAGGGGGATGATGCGTGCTTGTTCGTAAAGCCTATTGTTGCTGTGGTGTCTTCCTCCTCACTCCCTGCAGAAGTCCTTATAGGGGATAGCTAGTCTTGATGCATGAATTCCAATGACACAATGCCCAGTTATAACAGTAACATTTTAAGGACCAAACTATCCGTGCATTTCAGTTTATTCATTTCATTCAAGTGCTTTCCTTAAAAAATCTCATTTTTCTCTAGCATTTTTATCCATAGCCTGAATTAGTGGGTTAACATTGGGAGGCATGAACATGCCTGAAGTGTCTACATCTGGAGTTGGATGCTCACTTTCTGGAGGATGACTGGGGCATTGGCCAAAACTAATCAGGTTTTAACTGGTAAAACGTTTGGACGA
Organism: Eristalis tenax; assembly: GCA_905231855.2. Taxonomy (NCBI): domain Eukaryota; kingdom Metazoa; phylum Arthropoda; class Insecta; order Diptera; family Syrphidae; genus Eristalis; species Eristalis tenax. The sequence goes on along the minus strand of HG993128.1, from coordinate 39,489,286 downwards.
AAAAGCGGAGTACCTTCTGGAACAAACAGCGTATGGAACCAGCTCTTCAAAATTACTATGGGCATCCCGGACATTTTTAAGGAACAAAGCTTCTGTGCTTTTCCTATGATGAGTGGTTTCACTTACTGGTGACATGTCGCATTGGCACACAAAAATGTGACCATTGTATTTCTGTTTTCTCATTTTCTTCACTGGATTGCTACATATACCTTGTCCGGAAGAAGCTTTCAGTATAGACCGGTTTCATCAGCTTTGTACAGTCACTTGTTTATTCAGGCAAAAGGCACGGACGGATCTGATGCATAGAACTCATGAGGTTTAGAAGTGTCTTTGTGCGCTGAAAGGTTCGCATCAAATACAATAACATGAGTTCACGCGAGATTTTTCTTTTCTTTTTCACTATTCACCTGTATAAAATATTGTGGGTTCACTATATCGATGCTCACTATATCAAGCGTCTTCTGTAGATGGCAAAATTGAAAAAAATTAATAATTGCGTTCCCGAGCGTAGTAATCGACTCTACGCCGTATTTATACCACCTCTATTACTACGCAACGTATTTATTTGATAAAAAAATCTGTAACAACAAATATTATGTAATTTATTCAAATGTACTTTAATTTGTGTGGGTTTTCAGATTTTTATTATTTACATCAACTGTCGCAATTACTTTGATTTAAATAATTAACACACTTACAAATAAGTAACATAAAATCAGCATTTATTTTAAGTCATATTAATTAGCCTGTAAATGTACTTTCCTTTACCCCCGTTCGTTTCGTTTGAATGGATGCCATGTGAGATTTGGATAATCAACTTGCTATAGAGTGCGACGGTGGCAACTGCAATTGCCACCAAGTACCATCCATGTGCCACGACATGTGTGGCTTATCACATGCCAACTTCGCAGCCAGACTCAATCTACCTTAATTCCCTGTGTTCTCTGAAAAATTTAATAAAAACCAATGCAACGAATTACTGGTATCATTTATATTCCAATCCGGTTATATCAGTCGGCATTTAATTAAAAGATCTTATTTGCACCAAAAGCAGTTGTCACAGCCATCCTGTGACGCAGATTAACAATAATTAATGCCTTAACAATCTCCTTGTGAAAACATCTGTCAGTGAGTCCTCTCGCATTCGATGCAATCGGGAATACAAAACATTTTCGTTGGAAATTAATCGAATCCTTGTCGGGCGCTCATCCGCTCAATTGCCGTTCACATGCTCCTGCCTTGAGAGTTGAGAGCACGAAAGGGAACTTTTAAGTTTCCCCGCATATAATTGTGTTTGTTTTTGATTATATTCTCGCTAAGTGGATTTTAAATGTGATTAATGGTGTGCACATAATTTAAGCACATGCCCACCACCCACACGCACGCATATGTGCAAGTTGAATCAATTACCGCATGGTTCGTTCATCGTTCGCGGGAAATTGAGATTTAATTCGCTTGTGGTGAGTCTGTGGTGGGACAGTGACTAATTTATTGCGCATTTTTTTTGTGTCTCTGGTCCTCATGAGTGAAGAGCCAATATAAGTGCACTACTTTTGACCGACGGAGTTCGGAGGATATTAAAAAGGAATTGAGGTGCTTTGCGTTTGATTAAAATTGATTATTTGCAATGTTGTCGTACACGTAGCTTGGAGGGATTGAAATCGGTCTGGAAATTCATGAGTAGGAAAATGTATTCCGTTGACATTCAATCGGCAGAAGAGGGGATGGTGCAACCTCAACCCTTCTTCATCTGAAAGTGAGCAAATGGACATAAATTGCAGTGGAGGCGCCATTCCGTGGGAGTGTAAGTGGGTAAACGAGCATAAGCCGCGTTCGATTTAGATTCCTCAATGTGAAGCCGTGGGGGAATAATCCAAAAAATTACCCTAATTCGTTCCGTCATAATGTTGAGCCTTGTCCATAGATCCAGGTTTGTTGTTTTAAATGCAAACAGACAATCCACTACCTTCAAGATCATGGAAAGTTTTATTATCTCTTAGCATTGTACTTCTCAAATGACTGTGACTGAAGCGGATGTAGTGGCTCGTTTCCTCTTGTTCCGCATTTTCACTGCAGTCTATACAAATGTGATACTTCGGATGATTGTGCTCAGTGAGTGCTCCGAGGTTAGTGTAAACCACCTTTTGATCATCGACACTCGGAACGTGTCACAAACCGCTTTCCTAACATCTGCCAGAGGAAGTCTGAACCATACTTGCCAATAGCCCCCCAAGCCACTAGGCCCTATAGCCATTGCCCCCTAGTCACCAGACCCCCCCCCCCAATCCACCCATCCGCTGAGCCCCATACACTTGTCACCAAGCCACTAAATCTATGCCCTCTAGCCATTAGTCCCAAAGCTACTAGTCCCTGCACACATAAGACCCTCTAGCCACAGACGACCCTAAATATTGGCCTCAGATTTGGGACCCTACCCACTTGTCCCTCAGTCACGAACTCTGGGCCCTCTAGCCAATTGTCCCCAGGTCCCTAGACCCTGCAGACATTAGGCCCTCTAGCGACAGACGTCCCTTGCCATTGCCTCCTATTCAGCAGCGCTCCCAAGCCACTAGCCCCACTATCCGCTGAAGCCCTGTCCACCTGTCACCAAGCCACTAACTCTATGCCCTCTAGATATTAGTCCCAAGGCCACGAGTTTGGCCCTCTAGCCATTGGCCTCCAATCTCTAACCCTCTCAATCCACTGGCTCCCTAGCCGCTGAACCCCTACCCACTTGTCTCCCAGTCACTAACTCTCGGCCCTCGAGCCATTTGTCCCCAAGCCACTAGGCCCTGCAGACATTAGGCCCTCTAGCTACAGACCCCCAAGCACTAGCCGCCTGGAGACTAGGCTTCAGGCCATTAGGCCCCAAGGCAATAATCCCCTACCACCAACGCCAGCGTGAAGAGAAGAAAAAAAAGTGTGCACATCTGCTGGTTCCGATATGTTACTTGTGTTAGTAGTTCGACGAGTCACATATGAGAGAGCGAAGATTCGGGGACGGGCTGCTGTTCTGAAATGTACCGTCTTAAGATTAACCAGTTCCGATTAGCCGAATGTATCCGGCGTATATTTTACGTAATGAAAGGATCAGTCTTAAATAGCTAACTTAAATAACGCGCGTGCCTCTGCTCAAATTTTTGTTTCGACTAAAAATTTTGGTGAGATAGTTTCCAATCTTGAGGAAGCAGGGCCATCGTTTTCCAACGTTATCCTCCACAAACTGTCACGATTGTCTAAAAACAGCGATGTACAACTTGTTTTAAGCCTTCTTCACACGTCAGGTGTTCGCCACTCACTCCTTCCAAGCAGCGAATTGAATGAATTCAATGGAGGCCCTTCCCGAAAGAAAATGACCCAGCTCCCATTCCAAGTCGATTACTCTCACTCGACCAAAGTTGGCAAAATTAAGCCCCGGTCCCCACATCAAAGTACTGGCTCTTAAACTGATTTCAGTGAATCTTTTTAAAAGTTGTTTTCGATCAGTCCATCATCTTTCGCACTCAAGTATCCATTAAAAATCCTCCTCCGTTTCCGGTCCACTGACACCATGTTCCTGTGCGAGTGAAAGGCTCGCGGCAATTTGCCGATGGTAACATCACTGAATGTAATTGTTAGCGAACGGGGGTAGACACGTCCACTGGTCCTGTTGAAGTGGTGACGAAATTCTGATGGGAAATCCCTTAACTTCAGATGGTGGTGCGCCAGTGATGTCTGTCGGTGTACGGAACTATGGGCGTTTAATTAATTTTCCAAATCAGCATAATACGGAATTTTCGAAAATTGATGTGAAACCCATGAAGTGTGTCGAAATACCGGGACCAGGGGGAGACTGGAAACTATTCGGTGCGATTAGGAAATTTAAATAAAATTCGTTCTCATTTTCAAATTCATACCAACGAGGGTGTGTCAGAAATGGGTGTTCTTTAATAGCAATAAAAATTAATTTTCGTGAATTGTTTGACATGGGCATTGACGGAGGGGCAGCTCGTTATCAATAGAAATGGGTTGCAGACAACAAGACAGTTCCGGACAACCAATTCGGTTTCAAGGCGGGGCATGATGCAATACATGCAGCGTTGGTTGCGACATACAATGGAACACAAAACAAAACAGACCACACGGGTGCCCTGCTGGTCGACTTGGAAAAGGCCTTTGATACAGTATGGCTGGAAGGACTCTTTTACAAGCTGAACAGGCTAGACACTAGTAAAGAATGATTCTACATGTCGCATAGTATGATCACCAACAGAAAGTTCGTGGTTAAGAATAGCAACGTGGCTTCCGGTGGTACGGTCGTTCTTAAACAGTTCCAACAACAACTGAAGGCATATAAAATGTTTCAAGAATAGTAGTTTGACGTGACTTTTGTATTTTTTTTTTTAACACAGGTCTTTAACAAACTTCTCTAAACTTTCGAGGTTTTAAAATCTTTCTGGTAGAAATTGGACTTGCTGACTTCATCATGAGCTTACTCCCCAACAAACCGCCACGTTGATTGGAATGTGGTCAGACTGATGTCGTTAACGAACTAACTGAATCTTTGGACGTTTCCTCAATGTTGAATTGGTTGTCATCAGGAAAAATGATTTTCCCGTGATCATTTCCTCGAGTACCAGGGGACGTTTTCTCATATCATGATTCCTTACAAACGAAATTGAACATAGAAACTCTCAATAAACGTCACTTGTCAAATTTAACTCAAGTTCAGGTGGATACTTCCATTATTTGCATTGATCATCTCCAATCAATCTCTTATCAAATTTGTTGCAGACTACACCAGGAGATGTCATCCTAATTCGTTTGCCTAATCAATTTATCATCTCTTGCGAAACGGCTCTCAATCACATCTCCCCGTCGAAATTCATCATCAAAATGGAATTTTCCAGGTTTCCCCCACCACTCCCAACGAGCCGATTACTTACCATCCAAAGAAGACCTTTCACTTCTCCACCACCAGACTGATATCCTTAACTGTGCAGTCAAATGGGGATACGCCCTAATTACACCCAAAATTAGCATCGCAAAATGATTGATAAAACAACGAATGAAAAGTGGGAAGTGGTCCTTTTTTCCCTTCCACTTGACTCAGGGTTCTCCGTTGACAAAGGAAATTATAACGTTTCCCCGAAGCACATTTCAATTTGGAAAATGTTCAATTAATGCCAAAAGTTGAACGTCGAAATTAAGGATATTAATCGCCGAAAATCTGCGCCGTCCGTAATCATCTCAATAGGCAATAAAATTCCGCAACTTATGTATCGCTAATGTGCATACCCTTTTCGAGTGATCTGCTTTGTAGTTCAAGCCGGTCCGGTATCTCCGAAAAACATTGGAAACCATTCTTTATCGTCGTTTCTTTCGAAACATCTTTGGAGGAATGACTCAAGTTATACGACACCATTAGGACTGGTGTTGTGTCTAAGCCATGAACTCCTCTCACTTGTCGTTTGGGGAATCGAAATACTTCTGAGGCCGGGTGAACGATTTTCCTTCGCATCGACATTGGCTGGCGATGAGCGCGGCGTTTTCTTTGCAGCAGCATGTGGTGTTGTTTTAAGTGAAAGGTTTATTTGAGTGTATGGCGAAAACGGCTGAATCGGCAGATTAATGAAGGACTACGCCTCTCAGGGATTTAAGCGATTAATGGGGAAGGCTTGTTGGTTCTAAATTTGTTGTGTAGGAGTCGATGGGGCTTGTACGCGGACAGGTATTCAATTTGTCAAAGCAGGCTACAGATCTCAGTCTGTACCTTCCAACTGGGTAGACACCCTTTTTTTGTTTCCATTCCAAGACAACTTGTCCAAAAGTAATCCGGATCATCTGGTGGAGCACTGCGAAAGGCTATAAATCCTAATTCCAATTGGATGCTACGTTTACGCCCACAACTCCATGTGGGGGGGAGCGCCGACACCAACAAAAGAGGTGAGTACTTGAAACAATTCATTTTAAGCTCGTCACTTGCTATCTTCAATGTCAAGGTCGCTCCCAGTATGGTTACGTGGGTTGGACAGGATGTATTAGACCTCACTATAGGCAGTCTCAGTCAAAGTAACTTAGTCAGAAACTGGGAAGTATCCATCTATGTCTGATCACTGAATAATAAGGTACGACTTGGACAAAACTACAAGAAATCCGAAGAAAACAAACTGGGATATCTATGAATCGCAACTAGGAAGCACATTGATGCCAATGAGCTCCAGCCCACTTTCTCCACCACCACACCCACCTCCTATAAAAATGAAATACGGGCGGCTATCAGAGAACGCTTTAGAAGTTTTAGCGAGACGATAACAAATACGTCTGCAGCAGCTGGACTAGATAAAGCCCTATCACAAACAGGGGATGCCTCTAAAGAAATCGAATGGCAGCTAGACTGAAAGTGAGGTACAGAGGGCAAGACTTCTACTGGAAACCCACATTCCGGGCAGTCATCTGACGTGTCTGGAAGCACTTTGCCGAGACCAGGGGTTATGGACTGGAGAGTTGCGAGAGAGATATTCTCCAAAGGGCATCTGAAAGGGGCAATAAGCTCGTTCCAGCACTCTAATCTCCAGGGGTTGATGAAATTGCCCAACTCCAAAAAGATAAAAGCTGCTTCGATACCTCCCAATAATAACTAGCACACAACAAGAGGATGTACTGTAGGAGGAGTCTTATCTCCCCTACTAAAATTTAGTGCTGCTTATCAGCTGGGCTGGATCTAAATCCGGCTAAAAACACCATAGTAACCTTCACAAGAAAACTCAAACTGAAACGACTAAAACAAATTAGTCTGTGAGTCATTATGCCAACTGCAAGATAGCAATAATGTGGGACAGTCGTGCCGCTATCCTGGCACTAGACTCCTTTCTCATCAAATCCAAGCTCGTGTGGGACTGTACACAGAAGCTTAAGAAACTGAGTAGGAGTAACAGAGTAGAACTTTGTTGGATTCCTGAACATATAGGGCCAGAAGGCCTTCCCTCGCAAGGGACGGAGCATTTAAAGGCCCCTAACCATTCTGCGCTGTATTAGATCACGTCCTAAACTCTCCTTACATCTTCGAGCACATCGGGAAACAATTTGCATTAGAAGTGGGTTGTTGCGTCGATCCCTACCCATTTGAGTCGACGTTTCCTGGTTCGAGCAAAACCCATTTCACGGCCCCACCTCTCTCGAGCCACTGACAATGCTCAAGGAGTATAACTGTCTAGAAAAGGCTTCTCAAATCGGCGTTTCCGAGTCTTCATAGGACCGTTGGCCCCTTCCGCTCGTGAGAGAACAAAAGCACGCAGCACACGAGTGGTTGCTGAGAAGCGAAGTCCTGGGCATCTACTGTCAGTAGCGCCACCGACCTTCACGTGAGAAAAGTAACTGAGAATTCTCCGAGAGTGTACTTCTCAATACTTTTTCAAGAACTTCTCGGGGCGATACGCTCCAGGTTAAGTGACATCAGGGTCTGCGGAGCGATTAATAGTCGTGCATCACAGGGCAGAGTATGACCTCACATCTCCTGTGGAATGTAGTAACGAATGATCTTCTACTGACCCTGGAACCCTGAACTGCAGCGACTTTTGCAGCAACTCAGTAATTGCAGTTCCGAAGGAGGATTCACGTCTTTACTTACTTCGTCGACAACCTCGCTGAACTAGGCTGCACTAGTGCGAGTCTTCTTCACCGGGCCTAACCTAGTGCTAGTGTGACTGCTGTCAGTCAGTCGCTCCTAACTAGGTTTTTTTTTTACCATACTGGAGCACTCAGACATAACGTCCGTGTCCATTGTACTGCCAGGCAACAACCCCCGATCAGACTGCTACCACTGACCGCACACTCCAGTGATAGTGCCGTTAATTAGATCTCAACGGCAAATGTTGACTGAACCAGATTTGCAAACCCGATAAACGTTTTTTGACATTGCTTTCACTGAGATTCGACCTCGGGACCACTCCAATGAAGGGCAGGAACTTAACCAACTGCGCCATCCAGTCGTCCACTCTTACATGTGCCTCTCAACAAAATGTTTGCCCTTGGGAAATGTAACCCCTTGGATGCGCCACAAGACTTTAGGTCATCTTCAATCACGAGAGAATGAGTGTAGGTACGCTACAAGTGGTCGTTGGAGATGCAGGTCATTGCATCTCTATCTGTATCACCACCACAGTCCTTAGTATCTCACTAGATCCCTTGTATCCCCTTAAAATTCGGTCATGTTAATCCAATAGGCAACGACCGCCTGTGTCATCTTCGCTGTGCCCTACCGTATACTTCAGCGCTCTATACGTGTGAGTGCATCAAGCGCCTGACTGAGGTCAAGGGAATAAGAACCGCTTGGAATAAAATAAAACAAATTCACGCGCGTCAATGATGTCCTTCACCTATGCCCTAGACGTCTGCCTTTTCAAGGCTCCACTGACAAGTCGTTCTCTCCCCACGTTTATCGGGGATGTCGCCTTATCTAGTCCATGTCAGTGATGGCACTAGACGGTTAACAGCGGCACTTCAAACGCCCCGCTGAGTTCGCAGTAAAAACAACAAACGAACCAAGAATGAACTGGAGGAGTATTTATCCGAAGCAAAAAAATGCGAGGTTCTCAACAAACACTTTCACATGAAATTTGCATGTTTTACACGTAACTACGTTTGTTTGCAGAAGCACACGCACACCCAGTGCCACCCGTCTGCCAGCGAACTATGGGTATTCCATGCCACTTCCAGAATCCTGGTACCTGGCATAATAAAATTTCACATTGCTCCCTGCTGCTCTAATTTCCCGGGCTAAGGTAAAAACAAATTGAATTTACTTACTAATGCATGTTTGCAATTCATGCCGGGGCTGGGGGAGGTGCGCGCTACTCGAAATTACCCGCACCCTGGTAATTCCTCCATTACACCATAAATATTTACATAATCTCCAGCGGGAGACGAAGTGGATGGAAGCGAAACCCAAGAAGACGCCGACGACGTCGAGGACAGAAAAATTAGCTTTCGCCTCTATCTCGCGTTCAGCACACTCTTTGATGTAATTCCTCCTCCCCTAGTAGGCCGCTGGCGGGCGGAGGCTGTGGACGGAATTATACAAATTATTTTATCCCATTTTTATGGTTTTTTATGGCGCTTGTCTGTTTCACGGTCGAGAGGGACTGAAGAGTAAAGACATTCATGCTCGACGGAAGCGAATGAAATTCAATAAAAAACGAAATGCTTTGAATTACGAATTTAATGCGGCAGGGGCAGGAGGTGATTGTGTCGGAGAAGATGCATCATCGGTTCGTCCATGTAGATGTGTCGTGTCTTGTTGAACAAATTCAAATTGACATTGGTCTTGACAGTGGAGGGGGTTTGTCCTGACGGAGATCGATTCCACAATGCCCACAGATGTGCTATCGCGAATGTTGACAACAGCCTGCGGGAATGAGCCAATTGATTTGCTCTGTTTGCATTGCATAATTATGGCCTTTGATTTGGAAAGAGATTATATCGATTTCCGGCTGAAAATGTGTTCCATTTGATGGGTGCTGAGTTTAATTAGTTTTCAGCAGAATGCTGGTACACAAAATCTGCTGTTAATGGGTGCAATAATTGTCAATTGTAGTCGACTTCAGAAACTGAAACTATCGAGAGCCGACTGTATGTGCTTCCCTCGAGAACAGACTTACAACATCGACATCATGGATCGAGCGTCACAATGGACAGTTCTAACTTCAAGGAGATTAAGGACGCCGTCTTCCCCGGTTGCGCAGTAAGCACAATGAAAAACATCAGCATAGGCAGAGTGACTCTTGTCAACCACTGTTTCTCTGGGCTTGACAGAGTAACAGAGCCGTCTCTCGAAGGACCAACGCCATTTCAGATAAGACCTTGAGCACCCCAGTTAAGAGGGGGTATCTCAAAAGCGGATGAGAAAATCCTTTGTCTTATCAAGAGGCAAGCCTGAGATCTTTAATCAAGTTGGCATCTAGAGGTGTACTGGCGACATGCGTCTAACCAGGCGACTAGGGAAGCGCTAGTGGCTGTGCCAAAAAACGAACAACTTGACTCCGATTCAAAAAAACCTTGAACTACGAGGCAACAGAGAACAGCCGCGTCTAGGGTGCAGCTCAAAAGTGGAACAGTCCAGTCAAGCAGATAGCCAGAGATGACGCAGACTGGACACGCTCGTTTATTGAACTCAGGTTCACCACGAAACATGTCTGAATAGAAGAAGGTTTAAGTCAAAGACCCACATCAAAAGAGATTGGCAACAGTAGGCTTGAAAGTTTGGTAACACACATCAGTGAGCGCGCAGCTAATCTATGTAAATTTATCTCAGTGTCATAAAGCCATTCAGCGCACACAATTCGTCCATTTAATTGATTTTAGAAAATGATGTAGTACCAAGCGCCCTACCAATTTCGAAAAAAAAACACCCAACTATCCAGTCCCGTTCATGCCAGCATAACCGCTTTTCAGCCCTCCATTGAAGCGGACTAAAATGACAATTTGTCGCACGGTCCTAATATTCCCGCACATGGGGAAAAGTAAATTTAAAATAAATATAATCCAATTTAATTTGGGCTCGTTCCCTGTGTGTGACATTTGAATATCGTGTATTTGGTATGCAAAATGTTTCGAATCTACGACGTAAATTATCGGCCGACAATGGTGCCGTTGCATTGTCCTCCAACGCACCGTGTCCGTGAACGAAATAAACAAAGTACTTTCTAATGGCGGCGAACGTCTGTTGACGACTTTTTTGTGTTTAATTTAATTGCCTTCGTTTACGATTTGTTGCGGCGTGTCCGGACAGTCGTTTGATTCATTATTAGAAATCGATTACCTATTCATTACGCCAGCAATTATATTGTGCAATTTCAACTTTGAACGCAATCTGTTATTAGTTTTGGTAAAATAATAATAGGCACTCTGCACTGGATGGTGAGTGTTTTTATAGCCGCAGGAGCTTTAGGAGGTGCTCTGTCAAGGGCTGTGTAATTAATTGTTTACTTAGTGGCTTACTTACCTATTGGCGGCCGTTGTGTCGTGGGTTGTTGGGTGGGGCTACCCCCTACGTTTTCCTGGTACGAGCAAAATAATTTTCACTGCCCCCATGGCCGGTGTCGGGGTCCCTTCCACTCGTGAGAGAACAATTGCCCGCACAAAACGAGTTGTTGCTGAGAAGCTAGGGCCTCTATGACCTGACATTACACCCACATTATATTATTCTTAATATAATTATTTAAAACCCGGGTAGATACCCCTCCTGGCGCCTCTCGTCCATTAAGTACCTTATGGAAGTCCTGCGGGAATATCACAAATCAGTCACATGACTACCCCATAGAGTGAAAATCGAAGGTTCACAATATTTTCATAAATCGACTTTAAATATAAATTAGTTTGTACACGGCCTGAGTTAATTCTTTGATCAGATTAAAATCAAATGCGTGTCAGTGATGAGCCCCTACATCGCATAAAAAACGAGCATGTCGGCCACTAGGACACTAATTAAATTACCACCAGCACTCATCTGCCAGAAGCACCACTCCTACTCAACCACGTTCCCCTGTTGCATGTGAGTGCTGCCAAACTATACTTCAGCATTCAATAGTGATGTTGCCCGTTCTTTTTTTTTTTTTTTTGTTAATTCTGTAAAAAAAAATAATTAAAACACTGTAACAAAAATTCACAGAACCACGTAATAATAGTGAAAAAAAAATGCGAAGAGCATCATCTCATGGCATCACTTGTTTAATTTCATCGTGGCCACAAGGCCCGATAAGTCGAATTAATCAGTTTAATTGCTGCATCACATTTAACTGCTAACAGGCAGAAGTTCGTTAATGATGTTGAAGTTAATTAGCCACATTTCAATCACATTTCCAATAAAATGAACTTCAGAAGTAAAATATTTTAATGACTTTGGCTTCTGCTGCTGGCAGGAGAAAATGCAACATGTACGTAAACCCGTGCTTGAGTCCTTAAAGTGGCTTTGGAAATCAACGTTTGTCCCATTCAGATGAGTGATAAGCACATGAGCTTATGTCTAAGCATTTGCCCACGAGGTGCCACCGTGGAGGAACACAACTTGCAGATGCAATAATTTGATCCTCTTAACCTGATTCGGATACAGTCGATTTGTTGCCGTTTAAACAGCTACAGCCGGCTCAGGGAGGTTTTGTGTGTGAATAAAATATAACACTGAATACGTTTCAGGGATTTAAAACAGTCGGGCAAAGATGAAGGAATTCCGTATCGAACTTTGTTGTCGTTGAGGGGGTAAAGAGGTTTTGAATTCAAGCAAGCTTCTATTTGAACTTAGCTCTTAGAAAGTCAGTCCCTAGTTTAAATTGTTTTTGACCGACTTCACCCATAATCCTCCGTAATGGAAAAATGCCTTTGTGTGGCATTTGTGGCCGTGTGTCTCTACTGCTGCCTAGCTGAGCCAGGCTGTCAAAATAATAAGCTCCCAAAAGTCTAAATCTACGGGATGAGAGAGCATTGCGTTGTACAATGGTTCTTTCTAGCCAGTGTACAATGGTTTCTTCCCCATCCTCGTCTCTGCAGCCATTGTTGGGGCCTGGTCTACAGGCGTTAGTTAGTATGGCGCAATGCCTTGCTATAACACCAATGAGAGTTCTAAGATTCGGCCTGCTGAATCTAATCAGACTAAGCGATCTCTTAGGGCAGAGCGTAGGGCAGAGTTGGTTGGTCACATTCAATCACAAACGGATGGTTTGTGATGTTCATGTAATGAGAGGGGCTGAGCTGTCAACTGATCATCAATTCGTGTTGTGTACGCTGTACCTCACTGACAAAGTACCTCTCATGCCAAGGTGGAAACCAAAAGCGGTTACACGCATATGCTGGGAGAAATTACAGGACAGTAAGGTGCTACAGAACAGTGAGGTGCGGCACATATCTGAAAAGTTTGAGCGACTTAAACTTGTTCCATCGCGTGTATAGGAAGTACGGCGACTGTTTTCAGCAGCTGTCAATGCTTCTGCTCGGGATGATTGTGGTTTGAAGCGGCTTGGAGTGGCGGCTGGTGACGGGAAAAGAACTGCGCGGTTTAAAACGCCCGGAGTTCAAGAAGTCCTCAGAGAGAAGCAGAATACCTACAGAGACTGGATTCTCTTGGGGGACTCTGTTTCTCGTGGCCGGTACACTGATGCGCGAAGAACTAGCTGTGCGAGCAGCTAAAGAGCAGTCCTGGAACTAGTTCGGCGAGAGGTTGGAAAGCGACCATAAGACTGCGAAAAAAGGTCTTCTGGCCGGTCAACCATTCGCCGACTCAGAGGATCCAAAGATGTTGTGTGTTGCTTTCCAATGAGGTGGACACCTTAAGCAGATGGAGCAAGGACCTTTCGGAGATGCTCAATCCCGAATCTGTAGTCTTGAGTGGGCGGAGAATAGTCCAACGGTGGAGGAAGTCATTTTGGCGATTAAATCGCTAAAATTTGCAAATCCGCGGGTGTGGATGAAAACCGGCCAGAAATGCTTAAGGCAATGGGTAAAGAGGGAGTTTTGTCACTCTCTCGTGTCGTTAAAGTGATCTGGGAACATGGTGAGACACCTGAAGATTGGCAAACTTGGGTCATTGTCCCACTTTTCAAGAAGGGGGACGAAACAGATTGCTTCATCTACAGGGGCATACAAAAGGCATACAGCCAAGTCCCTCGAGGTAAACTCTGGAGTGTTCTGCAGGAGTATAGGATTGATTGTCCTCTTCTGGGGGACATTCAGTTAGGGTTAACGGTGCTAAATCAACACCTTTCACAGTGCGCTTTGGACTTCGCCAAGGGTGCGTCTTTTTACCTCTCCTTTTCATTGTATACATGGACTGGATGTTAGGGCGCAGCCGAGGCCAGGAATGTCTCACATTGGGAGAGTTGAGGGTCAGTCGTCTTCTTTTTGCAGATGGCTTGGTTATCCTCACATCTTCCCAGACGGAACTCCAGCGCGCATTCGATAAGTTTATGGCCGTATGTACTGATGTTGGAATGAAGGTTAACGTCGAAAGATTCGGAGTTTTTGGTCACTCTACATGTTAGTGGAGTCCCATCGAAGCAGGCGGAGGAGTTTAAGTATCTCGGGGTCTTTTCCACTAGTGATGGAAGGAGTAATGCTGAGCTTTCCTGTGGGATTGAACAAGCTGGGTCAATCTTGAAACAGCTGGGTAGATCTGTGATCAGGAAGGCCGAGCCAATTTAGCGGTTCCGACCATCAGCTATTGTCATGAAATGTGGGTAATTACTGAAAGAATAAGATGAGATTTCTCCATGCTGTTTTGGGAATTACTCGTCGGAAAAGGTTGAGAAGCACGGCGGTGCAAGAGGAACTCAACACTGAGGAGCTGCTTCTTCGAACGGAGAGAGCTATGCTTCGTTGGTTTGGTCCAGTGCCACGAATGTCACCTTCGTCACGACGGGCGTTGAACGCGATTCCATCAAGAAAGCGAACGCTTGGCAGACCCAGGACGAGGTGGTTGGACCATGTGCAAGAACTCCCCTGGTTACGCTTGGGTATAACTCCTGATGAGTTAGAGTCGATGGCGGCGGATCGAGTTGCCTGGTGATCCCTCTTGAGTAGCTTTCCCCCACGAACTCTTTAGCGGAGCATGAAGGTCAGAAGATGATGATGATGATGATGATAATACAGACAAGTACCGCAAGCAAAGTATCGCCTGGGGCCAGTGCTCCCCTCGCTACGCCCTTCCGCCAATCACGCCCGTGTTCACTAAATCGACGCTACAAATGCTTGGACTATCAGATCCGCAACGAGCTCCAAATGAATGACATATGATGACAGCAGTCTTTCTAAAGTTTGCCAGCGCATCGTTTCCAGGATTTAATCTCGATTCGGTCCCACACCGAATGGAATCAATCTTTTGCATTGAATCTTCGATGAATACCTTCGTAGTAGATACAATTTCGGTGGAACTCCGTCGCCGCCTCCATGATATCCTCCACGCAGTCCACAATCTCTAAAATTCTCTGTACACCGGAACACATTACTGCTCGAAAGTCCCATTCTCACAAGCCAACATTCATTCCCGGAGTGGAATCAAGTGTGCATGCTGCAACTGCTACCACATAATACAGCCATCATTCGTCGGTTTCAGCAGCGCTATCCTCTCCGAAGCCACATTCCCTATTCACATCATTACACTCAACCACCATCTCCACACAAACAAGCGGATATTCGATTTCACAATCAAATTCGAAATCATTGAGCCGGTTAATCATGAGGTAGGGCATGCATATTCACTTAATCAGGACCTGAACCACCGCAAATGCGGCCTGAGAGGCGCCTCTCCCTAAAAGAAATAGCCGCACACCCGCGCTCGATAAACAAGCAAATCGAGGGCGACCCGCAACCAGGCATTATTAATGTTTGTTTGCGGCGCATTGCTTTGGAATCAGGGCAACGCTTACATTAATTCCCCTGAACCTATGAGTTCGTGCCTAAAGATGTTATCTGTGGCAGACATGCGAAACGGCAGCCACTCGGCATAATCGAGTGGAGGTGTAGAAATGGGAAATATACGTGGATACCATGATGGAAGTGCTCCACATGGCTGAGGTGATTGAGGGCATCGGCCGCTGGGGGATAACAACTCACTTGGAGGCGTTTCCCCATGAAATGATGCTGGAGCAAAGAAAGGTAGCTTCAACTCAGTGGAATGAAAACATTCAATAGTCACGGAGAATATGTACGTATGCCTTGTTAACCGGGACGAGGAAGGTTACAGATCCCATTTTCTCACTGGAATACATTCGCAAGTTGATGGCGATTTTGTGATGTCGTTCTATCGAACAATACGTACCAATGCATGGTCACGCACTTCAGTCCAAGCTGCCAGTGCTGTAGACTTCTTCAAAAGTCTATCAAAAATCATCCTCAATTCACAGATGCTGCGGTCTCCATCTCACCATCTGTAACCCGCATGCTCCACCAAGAGTTGTGCGCGGAAAAAGTACACACGACAGATCGCCACTCGTTCCTCTGCCATTGACTCTAGCTCATCATTGCTTATGCCGCAGCGTTACCAGGCCTGATTTTACACTTCGCCTAAGTGGTCGCCAAACGGATTGACTCGCATTCAAGGCACACCTCGGAAATTGTGACAAATTTTATCAACGCTCGAAACCAGGAACTCTCTAAAATTTCTATATCACACCAACTCCCCCAATCATTGCCCACCCATGGGCAGTCCTTAACCCAAATTCCATATCGACTTTAAGATGTCCATTATATCAAAGAAATAGTCGAAGCCTGGACACGCAAAATGTGCGGGGGAGGTCGCTAGCCATTTGACTGCACATCCAGCCACCTTACACCACAACCATGCCAGAAGATATGTAATTACGAAACCGTTCAAGCATCTCGAATGGTGGTTGTGCTATCCCATGCCAACTGAACTAATGAAATCCGTGGAGTTTGCACGCCATCGTCGGAAATGATTCGCTGTGGGACATTGAGGTCAACGGATTATCGCAGAAGCCATGGGAAGTAGAGCGAACTGAGTGAATTTTTGCTTTTCTTTGTTTCCGTTTCCGTGAGGATAAGTAGACTGGGACATCCTTAAAGATATGAATTGAGAATACTATTAATTTTGCATTCGTCTTCATTTGGATAAGGAATGTATTCAATTGAGATCGTAGGTGGGTGCAGTCTGCTGCTGGTTCGGGATACCGGACACTTTTGTGGCGAACCACGTCAACACACACGCGATGCACTTATTCCTTCGGTTCGGAGAACCTGCAAGCATGGGTTCATTGCGTTACCAAGCGGATTTAGTCGGTTTGAAGAAAGAGTTGAATGCTGACCGCCATGCGACTAGATCGGCTGGTGCAGGCACCAAGACGTGTATGAGTCTCGGACCATCTAAAATTAGTGGAATTAATCAGTTCAAGCATAGAGATGTTTTGCAGTAGCGAAATGCATAAATTGCAGATCTCCACCCAGAAAGATCGAGGAGCTAATGTCCATCCATCGATGCTTATACTCAAGTCTGTTGACACTCTAACTTATAATGACTTGCTCTGAGTCTGAAAACCAGAGTCTGCTTCAGGGCAACATCCCCCACGTGTGTTAAATGTGGAGAAGGAGTGCCAATAACACTAGTACCCAATCTAATCTGACGACCGGCACTAGAGATCAGCGAGCCCGTGACAGCAGCGAGGACGATGTTGGGATGTGAGTATTTCATTCTAAATCTTCAAGGGGAAAAAATTCTAGTCGTCGCAGCATACAAAACATGCCAAGACAGTACAAATTGCTTCAATAGTAGAAGATCAGTTGACAACGCATATATTACATGTACATGTCACCTACACAAGGCGACAATGCCAGTAAACTCGCATTCATCACCCTGGACAACCTGGATTAGTGCTTTAGACTACACAATGCCATGTAATCCGTCAACCTTAGCGTAAGCCTCGTCGTACCCCCAGCATCTTGGCTCCCATCGCTCGTTTTACTGGAGCACTCAAATCTTTATCTCCACAATAAACACCCCTCAAGACTGACATTACTAATTGCCAACATTACACTTGGAAGCTGCATCAGCACAAATGCCCGTCGGAGTCGTTGTAAAACTTTTACTGCGGCATTTTAAAGCCATCCCCCAGTACCCATGCTTTTATTTGACAATTCTAAACCGAAACGACTGTCCACGCGGCACGGCGCCTCACACTTTGTATTATTTATTTAACAAGGAAATCTTCTGAAGGTAGGCACGTGACATAAACGAGCCCAAAAAACCCCCGTTCATGATGCCTAAAGGAATAACACCAAAATTGTTATCGTATCGTTCCTCCTCGAGTGGAAGCTTAACTCTTTAAGGGACTCGAGCGCATGGAGTGGCCGGTGAAGTTGCTGGTGGGATATAAAAGGCGAGGGGCTGTGTGTGGCGACAATGGCAAATGGGCCTTCGTCCCCGAAGAGATAACCACAGAAGATTCTTGACCGTAAAAAGAAACAACGAAGCACTCGTTAATTGCCTCCTTGCAGATGGACTTTGGTGGGTTCTTGGTTCCCGGCCGGCAGATAGGCTAGCTGGACCGCACGAAAATCACCATCTTGGGGGTGTGGACGGTCGTTATCTGCGGCGCACGGCAGACTCAACTGACAAGGACTCGTATGGAATTTATATTGCGGAACATCTAATGACATTAACCTCTTGCGGTTTGAGTACACTTTGCATAGGTATCCTTTGCAACTTAATTAAATAAACACTCAATCTACTCGGCAATTTGCAATTTGACCGAGTTTCCCATTTTCTATTCAAAGAATATCGCATTTCCCTTTCTTCCCGCCACTCCCACAGCCGCCCGCTTGTTTCACCGGCGCATTCTAGCACAGTATTTAATTAAGTCGCATACAAGTTGGGAGCAGGAGGCATCGGAATAGCTATCGTATCCACTGGAAAACGGCGAACAGTGGGGAAGTGGCATCGATTTCCGAGACGAGGGCCTGCGAGGTGAATACATTAATGAGCAGCGAACACACGCACATGGGCTGCCGATGGAATGAACTGCGTCGCAGGCGATGAGCGCTGTTAACATTCGGTGTAGACTTTCCGTTTCCGTTGCCACTCGCTTCTGTTCAGCTGTCTTGGAAGTCAGCCATCTATTGTCTGCCTTCCGCAAAGTGGCATCCATTCTGATGGTAACCACGCATATCCGATTGCTTGGAAGCAACGCAATAGTTCTCGTGGAGTCTCCGTGAGTGGGGTGGAAGTTGCTGTAACCGATTCCCGTTGATTGTTCACCGGCAAGTTGGGGTTTATGGTGAGGGAAATGTAATCGATTAACGCCGTTTTGTGTTTGCGACGAGGTTTGCAGAGAAGAGGATTTCGGATATCTCAACAAATTACTCAGCTTCATGAAGCCAATGCTTTAACTAAAAACAAGTTTTTTGGAACCTTGAGGTAACTTGAGGTCTGAGGGTGGAGCCCGAAATGGTATAGTGGAATCTGTGATCGATTTTAGAGCATATACGAGATTTTTCGTTCGTTTCACGGCGCCATGTGCACCGCAAATGCGTGCATTTTCTTCGACAGTTTGAGGAATCATCAGACTATGAGAGAGGCAAATCTACAAGCTACAAATCTGTTTGCGGGGACAAACCTTTTATGAAACCCGATACCACGCAAAAATACTGACATTTTCTTGCTTAATTTGCAAGGTCGTTGAATTCTGACAAGCTGGTCCTCGACACCATTAACTTTTCTCTTTCGCTGTGAAAAAGCATCGGCCCAGAGTGGGTACCTAAAGGGACGCCAGCTAATTTTTGACTTACTGTGGGCCTCACGACACGTACCAGCTCATCCAAAGTGGGTCGTGTTGCATTGACTAAGCTCGACTGAGTGGAAACCCATCCCTTGGAGGTTTGGAAGAAAGCCGCCAGTGTTCGCCAAGTAACATACATCTCCCAGGAAGCTTCACTAGGATACAATCGGCTTCGCGTTCCGCAAACTACTAGACGCAAGAAAAAGTGGTATGACTCTGTAAATGCAATATCTCTGTAAAAAAAACCCTTCATTTTTACGCTGTTCACATTCTCTTAACATTCTTCTTTGACTTTAGGGGACTTCCATGAAAGTCCTGGGAGACTGACGCAACACGAAGTCACTCTAAGTGTCTCATCTTCTTCCGAGGAACTGGAAGATCGGAACTGCTGGATCGGCTGAATATTTGTATTTTCCAGGAATCTCTGAGCATTTAATTCCTTGAAAGCATTTTACTCCACACCGAGCGCCCTGTCGTAAGGACTTATTGTGAAAAATAAAACAGAAACGGAATTTCTCACACAAGTGGAATTTAACTTCTTCGTAATCATTACTAAAAAGGCTTCCTCCCTACTCCAAGTGCTCTTGTTTCAATCCCCTTGCCGCCTTCCCACTCGTCGCGTTCCTTTTTTGCTGTATGCTTTCGAGAGTGCATTGCATTAATTAATTGGATGCGATTCTTTACCGACAACATCCAGCCACTACCCGCCCCGAGTATCGGTACTCGTAACGAAATAATTTTTATAATTGCATCGATATTCTGCAAACCAAAAAGTCTGCGAAAACCTTAATCACTTCGCTCGGTCGCTGCCGCGGCGGCAGAGTTCGCTTTTCATTTGTGTGCTCGTGTCGTTTTTCCTCACAGCAAAGCCGCCATTATTTACTCCTGTTTTTCAGTGCATTCTCTTTTCTCCCGACAGCATTGAGGCGTTTAAGTAGCCACAGACTTGGCGCATTCATTGTACTCCCGCCTCTTTGCAGTATGAGTGGTTGGTCGTCCTCCATGAGGGGGATCATTACTCGTTGTAATGCATATGATGGAGTGCTCATTTGTAACTCTCAGATTCGAATATTTAAGCACGTTGCAGGGGAGTAAATTACAATGGAATCGAATTAATTATTGAGTCTTAACATATGACGGATGAAAATTATGAACAAATTACTGTAGCATTCTGTGGGAATTACTTGTGCGGGCATGCTCGAAATGAGATCCGATAATTTTAATTGCATGCACCGTGTTCAGAGGCAGGAAACTCGATTCGGTTGACATTCGCTTTACAAGAACAACCTTTAAATGAGTGACGCCAAGACTTGTTCCGTACCACTTTCAGTGCATGTGCACGGAGCAAGCGTTTCCGTGTATCCCGGTTAAATGTACACAAAAATGCGCCAGGAAACATGCACTTCTGGCAAGAGAAGTTGTCACGGGACTATTCAATCATTCCTCCAGTTAGCTACAAAGCTCGATGCTTGGCACTTGACAAGATGAAAATCGTTAAAAGTGAAAGCGAAACAGTGCTGAAAATGAGAATAGCTCGCTGTACTGAAAGCTAATGGCCAGCTCTAGTTTACCTCGACGGAGATCGCCGCGGAGATCACCGCGCACTGAGTGTACAAACAATAATTCCATACTAAAAGCTGAATAGACCGAATAGTAAATTGTTATATTTCGGAGGCTGTCCATAGCTTGCCAATGACATTCAGCTGTCAACAAACTCTGTAAGGTGCGCCATTTCGGTCCACTCTTGGAAAGTGGGCACAGGATGCCCAACTACCAAAAACTCCGACCTATGATCGATCAGAAACGATCGATTAGCTTGATCAGATTAAGCAGACTAAATCTTAGACCTCTTATTGGCGTTCTAAGAGGGCATCCTGCCATCGGAACTGATTTCTGGAGAAGCTGCATGAACGGGGACGATCAAGGAACCATTGAACACTTGCTATTGCAGCTGCATAGCTCCGCTCTCCCTTAGATTCGGACTTCTGGCGGGAAGTAAGAAGTGATGTTAGCACAGACTTGCAACTCTTCACTGTTCTGTCTCAATCGTAACAGCTCAGTGTATTGAATTTTGTGTATTCTGATTTGTGACACCAAAGATGTGACCACCAAATGATGACACCAAAGATTTTGTACAGACTAAAGGGAGCTCAGTTACCGGATAGTGATGCAGAATAATTGCAGTCTTCCATTGATGTGTGGGAAGCTGCTTAAAGTTTTTCAGCGAAGATTGTTTGATTTCCAAAAACAAAAAGGTTCCACATACGCCCCCTAGTATATCGCTCTATACTCCCCAGCGTTCTGCAAAACAAATGTGCGTGGGAGGTAGAAGTTGGGCATCTCTATCGTGCTTCATCTCTGGCAGCAACGTTGGAGTAAAGTAATAGTGATCCTACGTATATTACAATACTGCAGGATCAGCCAATCGTAGACGGAGATGATTGGAAAGTGCGTGCTAGTCAATCACGCGAGTAGGAGTGGGAGTCTCAAACGACCACTTTTTGAAGAAGATGTAGATGAGGAGATTGATATGTAGAAGATGTAGCCTGCCTACCTGCCTTCTACCACCTGAAAGGGTCGAGTAAAGTCTCGCCTCTTTCAGGCGGTAGTAGACTTGTAGGCCTGCTTATTTAGATAGTACTGTCGGCTGTCTGTAATTCGAAACTCAAGGGACCTTAGAACAAATTCAATCTCGTCGAGTTAGGGAGGAGAACGAAAACGAAATTACTACATACAAATGGAACAATCATTTGACATACTCTATTACATAACACACGCTGATTGGATTTTTCTGTTCAGTGATTTGTTCTAGCGGTCACAAGCAAACAGGATCCAAGCATTGAAAACGTGTATTTATGCAGACAACAACAAGAGAACAAAAACAAAAATTCGAATTACTGCGAGGAAACTAGCTACTGACTTGGCATTACAGCGAGTTCACTGGCAGCCGGACTGAGCAATCACTTCGAATTAGCGATCACCAACACACAGGTTTTAATCGGCAATCATTTCGAATTACGAGAATATTCAATTTTCGTGGGTCGGCTTATGGGGATCCCCCCATTCTCGATTTTAAATTTTGACGATTTTCAATGTGCTATCTTTTAGGCTTGTAACTTTGCATGCATTTATTTAAAGACTTAAAAAGGAGGAACAAATTTTATATTTTTTTTGTTTTTGTTTTTTTGTAATCAAACAAAAGCCCTTCTTTCCTGCGGCGCATGTGATTTCCGCTCACTGGAACATCTGAAACCAAAAATTAGAGTTGAGTAGATGGTTGGCTCTAATGGTGCACCGATCTTTAATTTCTTTTTTTGAAAATCCCCTTTTTCCTGTGACGTCCTCCTCAGCCTGCGTGATGCGCTGCTCATCGCGCGTCTCTTGGAGTTTTGCTGCTAGCCGTCCAATATTGACTCCCATTGTCGCCATTATTTTTAAAATTGTGACAAAACCTTCGTTAAATATACATGTCGCTGTTTGGGCAGCAATTTTAACAATGTTTCTACCATTATAGATGGGGGCAAAATTGTAGACACAATTGTTGTCCCCAGACATCGGTGAAGAAGTTCATGTGCTGACAAATTTATGAAGATGGGCTTGATGGCTTCCTGCCTTATAATCCTGCAATGCCCCAGCGGCTTCAGACTCAATGACCTTTTCATGAGCACAATTACAAACTATATCCAACTTGAAACCTAAGCCTCTTTCATCTTTCTTGTTGAATTGAACATCACCGTTACACTCTTTGCATTTTACCATTTGCTATAATTATATGAATAGTAAGAACTACACAATACAATAACTAAAATTACGATCGACACTTGGTTGAAAATTAGATGCTTTCGAAAGTTTTTCAGCATAACTTTGGTCAAGCTCACCCTTATGCCTATTTCCAGAGTACCCCCGTTTACGACTTACACTGGGTCTAGTAGTACCATGTTTGCTATCTATTTTTGAATATTTTTGAACATGCTACTCATGCAAGGGACGCAGTGACACTGAGCATGCCAACGTATTCTATATCCCTGTCCTGCTTGCCTAAATCTTATATCTCACGTATCTGTGTCTATATTCCGGTAAGTAGGGGGGGCTAGAAGCAGATGTTTCAAGCAATATGCCGAAGAGGAACCCGTGCAGGGACAGGGTCACTAATGAGAGCTAGGTACCTGCAAGCTGGCCCAAGCTGCACGCGCACTCTCGCCGTCGCCTGGCGCCTCCACCATAAATCGGCTATATCTTCAAGAGTTTTTGAAATTTTCGCTTGAAATTTTAAAGGACGATTCTTGAAGAGTTGTAGGTTCGAATTAAATACTAAGTGTAATCGACATGAACTTGTGTATGCGTTTGAGAGGGTGCTTGGCAAGATGACGAGCTAATTGCAGGTTAAATGTAGGTAATTGATCTCGATCTGGAGGGGAAGCAATCATTTACTGAGTGCGATTAATTAGCGCGATGAATTTTGAGTGATTAGCGTCGCCGTGTATGCCGAGGAGGGATGCTACGCGGGTTAATTGAGAATGGGAGTTGAACGAGAATGGGGGGGTCCCCGTATTAGAAAACTGAAACTGAATAGGAACTTAACTAACAGCTAAACCATATGAGAGTGGGTCGTAAAGCGCAATTCAGCGGTAGTAAGTCTCTTATGTGAACGGGGCATCTTCTACTCGAAAACTACTCTTTACTGTGTCGCCCAAGCAACATAACGCAGTTCTTGCCACCCCTTCTCAGCCACAAACCTGCTTAACGGTCAAATACTTGTACAGCACGTGACGCAAACATACTCAGAAAGCCTACACTTTAGAAGTTTTGCGTGGACCTCACTCATCATCTCTCAATTACCTGCCGTGTCTTCAGAGTGGGACGACAAGGTTTACCAGTTTACTAGTGCAACAAATCGATACCTTCGTACGCTTTTGCGCATCGTGCTTTGATTTCGAAAACGCTGCTCCTTGTACAATTTTCTTTTCCCCGCAAGGCAAGCACAGCCCTGCGAGAACGTCTCATCCTAGAAGACAATTCATTCTCCTCAACAACGAAAGGAAAAACGCCTCACAAGTGCCTTGGAAAATAACATCCGACAGATTTTCCCCTTTCCTCCGAATGCAATCATTAATCTTTGATTCCACCAGAGAAGCGGAATTCAATCAGAAAGAAATCCCCAACCCCCATAAGCCGCCCTTTTCTTTTGTCTTTCAGCGATGCAGTGCGGCCCAGAAGATTCCATGTTCATGTCAGAGGATTAGTCTTAATCCCAAGGTATCAGCGAGTGAGCACAGAAAATCTGTTCATCCAATTTATCTACTCCAAACTGCACAAAGTTCGGGTCTGGTTTTTTGTACATCCAACGCCACCAGATACAAATATTCGCGTACTCTTGTGCCATCGCATCTGCAGCCAATTGAGATAAATCAATTCTTTCGAAAGGTTACCCACCAAATTGTGGGCGGCTGGTTCAGCTCTATTTCGCGAACAACCGGAAACAATTGAATTGAATCCGATTCGCTTTGCCATTCATCTGGAGCGCAAGACAGTGCAATGCACTTCTTGGGTTCCTTTGAAGATGTCGTGTTGTCTAGCGGTGAAGACGGATTACCGAGTTCCCAACTCAAATAGTTGATGATGCACAGTCAATATCCCTCGCGAATGCATCGATGGTAAGCAAATCGTGTGAAAATTGGAGTGAATTTGAGTGTGAGTGAGTGTCACACTTAAAGAGTGATAAGCGCGGACTTATTCAAATTGGGAACTCAAAACTGGAAGTGCCCCTGCACAGAAGCAATAGTGTCTCTTGCCCAATTAAAATCCCCCCTCGTAATACACGGCGACGCTAATCATTCAAAACTCATCGTGCTAATTAATCGCTCTCAGTAAATGATTGCTTCCACTCCAGATCGAGACCAATTACCTACATTTAACCTGCAATTAGCTCGTCATCTTGTCAAGCACCCTCTCGAACGCATACACAAGTTCATGTCGATTACACTTCTTATTGGATAAGGACATGCCTGAAATTGTTTCTTTACCTCAGCATTACACCGTGTTTGTCTGTCACATCGATGCTTGAGCTCTCGACTCTCGAAGAAATTTAAATTTAATTCCCTCGCTTGCGAATGGAAACAACATTAGGATTACCAGCTGGCAAGGAGCTAGCCAATTTCACACTGGTGAGCACCTGAAATCCCCTCAATTCAGGTGTTACCCTGAATGGCCAGTAAAATTTTACGGCATCGAAAAATTTATTCTGCATACCCTGTGTCCAACCATCCAGCAGTTGCGTCTGCATCGGAAGTAAATGCGATAATAAAACTGTTGAATCTGCTGTACGTTCGAGTGACATAAGTTCGGACATTCTTATGCTAATGTGATCGGATGCTGTTACCCTTCTTATGCAAAAAAATCAAGTTTTGTTACCCATTTCTGCTGCTGGTACTCAAGTGAAGTTGAATGTTCGGTTGCGGGGGGGATGAGCTGTTGTAAACAACAATGTGACGTCTGGTACATGATGTAAAAGAGGACAGAAACACGGGAGTCCTTGCAGTGCTCCATGTGATGGGTATTTCATAACGATTTGGCGTTATGGGGTATTTCTTTTATTGTCAGAGACACGTAGGGACATTTTATTGTGATTTTAAGGGATGGGACACGAAGCGATGAATGGGTTTGGGTTTGCCAAATTTGAAGGTAAATTCAGAATCTTGGCTTCGGTAGACAAGCGCATTTCCTCCTCACTTGCCAAGGGTGAGAAAACTTTCATGTGATTCTTGAGGCAACTCTCATGGGACAACACTCTTGTGTCTATTGTCATGAGACCACTCTCATCAGAAAAAACTTGACACTCGTGAAACAATTTTCATATGAAACTCTATTCTTGTAAGACCTCTCTCATGGGACAACAACACTGCTGAGTCCATTCTCTTTCGACAAATCTCATGAGACAATACTCGTGAAACAACTTTCATGGGAAAACTCTATTCTCGTGAGTCTTCTTTTATAAAACAACACTCGTGAAATAACAGACGTGATTCAACTGTCACGGGAAAACAGTCCTGAATACATTCAAAGGAAATAGCTCTCATGAGATAGCACTCATGAGGCCACACACGTAAGATAACACTCCTGAGAGAACACATATGGCAGAATTCACATGGGAAAACATTCGTGAGACTACACTCCTGAGACAACTCACATGGGACAATACTCCTCAGTACATTCTAGTGAAACAGCTCTCATGAGGCCACACTCATGAGGCCACAGTCATAAGGCCACTCTCATGAAACCACACTGATGAGACAGCATTCGTGAAACAACACTCTTGAGACAACACTCCTGAGACAACACTTCTGAATTTATACTCGAGTGACAAACCTCATGAGACAACACTCATGCGACATTACCCATGAGACAGCACTCGTGAAACAACTCTCATCGGACAACGCTCCTGAGCACATTCCCGTGAAACAGCTTCATAAGAAAAACCTCATGAGTCCGCACTCGTGAGACAACACTCTTGAGAAACATCGTTTCGTAGTTCCATAAGATGCCTCTATGGAATGGGTATCAATGCTTATTTTCAAGGGATGGGCGACACTTGGTTACCAGCTTAGAGTTAAGAGAAATCATCGTATCCAGAACGATTACACCGTAAAACTCTCGCAAGAACAGAAGCCGATCGGGTTGCCACAGTATCCACAGTATCCTTAGAAAAGCTGGAGGAAGCAATCTTTTCATCGAAATATTGTCTTCAGGTACAAAGCTCATTTCTAGCGGAATGGGTGTGTGTATGAAAACAGTCGCCAACGCCCACACATTTTAAGTGAATATCGTGAGAACAACAAAGCGACCAGCTGTCGTTCATAGATTTCGAACTTTTTCTATACTTAATTCACGAACTGACCCTGGGACGTATGAGGTATCAGCTTAACTACATGCAACAACACGTGTACCGATGGACCAATTCAAAAGTGCGTTTGGTGAGCAAATTAGCTCTCATTTTGGACTGCTGAAACCAGGGACAATTGTAGCAACACTAAACGTGGCACTAAACGATACCAACGAATATGAAAGTGTTTCAAGTTGGAGGCTCCGTAAGCTATGCTTCGTAATGGCAAGAATTGGGCTATTAACTGAAATGAAAATTGTATACAATTTTTTAATTTTAATGTACTTGGTTTGACAATTAGAAACGCAAGACGTTATGATGTTGCAAGTAAATCTTGCTGATAAACCCTGCAGAACGTTGCAGTGGTTTGGGAGCTTGTGCCTCAATCGTAGTTTGATTCCTTGTTGTAAACGCTGAATCCGTTACATGTGTGGAGACTGACTTGGAGTTCTCTGCTGGGGAATAGAGTCTGTTAAGAAATAAGCCTTTTGTCCCGAGGAGTCAAATTTAAAATTACATTGAGTGCCCTGAAATTACTAGACATGCGTGCTTTGAGACATCATTTTTGTTCCTATAAGTTATTGGTAGCTTTAAGTACCCGGTTTGTTACGTACGATTTCTAGATGAGTTACCCATCTTGTATGTACCCTTAGGTGGGTCTGAAAACCGTCTAGGTGTGAGGTCTTGAATTTTCAGGCTTCAGTCATTTGTGGGTTTCCATTCATCCGAGTGGAGAATACATTTTGAAGGACGTCCCGCAGAGCCTAAGCCTACCTGGACTGCTAATGGAATTTTATCCGCGTAGGCACTATCCTTGTGTGAGCAATGCAACTTATCAACCAATACGTTTTTACGGTCCCGTGACACCTCACACGTCTTGGCATGCTGGTTGGTCCCATCTGTGCATTGATAGTCCTGTTCGTGAATTCGAGTTGTCGATTTTCGAGAGTGCACTGCCGATTGTACACGGGTAGACATTGTTACAAGCATACCGAAGATTGAAAGAAACCTTGCAGGAGCACTGCCACATCTGCTGGCCTAAAACCAATTACTTTCTGCGTAGTTTTACACTGAGGCCATTTAAAGCAATCGACGAGCACAAAGAATTGAAGTAGATCCCCCTCTCCATTTCCATGCCTTAACTTCACAATTCCAGCTCGCACAAGCACCATAGTCGTTCGGTTGCATTGCTCCAGATTCCGGCCAGCCGGCCAGACATCGTCAACAAAAAATGTTTATCTTCCCTGCCCCGAATGATGTAGTCAAAACTTTCAGGCAAAAAACTTCGAACACCGCGCCATATTACTTCCTGTGCATCCGGTTCTCCAGCCGTCGCGTCCAACTGCCTTCGGTAAGCAAAATACTTGTGCTGTTATTGTTGCAGACCTTATTTTTTAAACTAGAAGTGGCGAATCCTTGGGCTGCAGCACGTTACCTAAAACGTGTACTTTTACACTCACGCCTAGTGCCACATAACCTGCATACCTTCACCCTGGTCACCCGATGGCGGTGTTAGAACATGATGTTGGAAGGCAAACTGAAGGACGCCACATTGAAAACATTGCGCAGTGAATGTCTGCGAAAGCAGTTTGTGTTTCGTTTTTTGTTTTTCTTTCATTTTTGCATTCATGTTCACTCGTTGTTGAGTGCATTTTTAAATTCTGTGCACATCCGTCTAAAGTCAGCGGTTAGTCTTGTACAACTTCGAGGACAGGCTGCTTCGCATGGAGATGACCACGGATTACCGTCGCATTCACTGAGTAAGAAATCCTTATTTTCAAGGAAACAGTTGCATCCAATTCCATTTGTTATCCGTTCTTCAACTGAAATTATAACTAATCCGCACGAAGGATAGCAATTGTTTTGTTGGTTGGTTGCGCTTTTTCATCTGGTTCTACGACTTCAAATGAGGACTCTCTGGCAAACTGTGAAGGCTGGCCGTAGGTAAAGATGGCACAACGCGGTTGTCCTCCGAACAAAATTACCCTCTGATCAAATCATCGATTAAGCAGGGTTACCGAGGTCACGAAAAGGAAACCAGCGTTTCCACTTTAATTATAATGCTTTGTTTGACTGGACTACTCCTCTTGATTGGCTTTCTTAACAATTAGGTCATGGATTGTAAGTAGCAACCTCTAAGACCGCTAGCATCGAGTTGTACCTGCTTATGTCGGTGGGTTCGATGTATGGCTCTACTTCATGAGGGCGGCAGGCAGTTGTAAGTTGGGAGTGAGTGAGGGCGTGTTCATGTTTCAAGTTAAACTGTCTATTCCTGATGATCTATTCTTGCTCATTGCCGACCATGGAGCCGCTCGCTTTTGATCCAGTGATAATGAGTTTTTTCCCTTTCCTTCAGGAATTTCATAATTTCTACTTTTGGAAGCGCAAAGGGGTGCTGGTGATTCATCCACTTGAGAGACCACGTTGGTAAGACTGTTCAGTAAAGGAAGCCCGATTCGAAGGGACATCTCACTTCCACTTTGTCTGCGTTACATGCCATGCTTCGAATTAATTGCTTGGTTTCTACGCTTCGCGATCTTGCGTGCACTTATTCTGAACGCCTTAAGGTTATTCGCTTTGAGTCCCTCGAGTCGTTTCAAAAGCGCCGATCTGCTTTCATACATCTGGTCATACAGACTGCCCCGCACTTCTCGAATATGTGTCCCTTAGAGCAAATCCTGCCAATCGTAGGTCCTCAGCCCTCTTTCGTTGTAGGCCAAATTGTACTAACCGGGGTCAAGGATGTTATGCTTGTCTATTACTGAGGAATACTCTTTCGACTTTCATCTCAATAAAACCGCTCACCTCTCTTAGCAACCACGTACAGTTCCGTTCTTTCCTACCCGAGTCTCCCACCACCTCTCCCCAGCATTTAGGTAAAGCATTTGTTTTTAAGTTTGAACAGTTTAAGCTCGTTACCTGCATTAATATTAATAAATTGAGGAGTTGCCCAGACTATATCCAAACAAGATAACCATCACAGTTAGGGCATGTTGCGCTTGATATTTCTAAGGCATTTGACAGAGTTTGGCATCACGCTCTCGTATCGAAAATGCGTGCCTATGGTGTCGCTGAATCTCTTCTTCTGTGGATTCTATGGACATTCAATTCAAGTTGTTTTGGATGGGTTCAAGTCTGATATCCACAAAATAAATGATAGTGTTCCCCAAGGCTCTGTTTTGTCTCCGACACTCTTTCTCATTCTTATAAATGATCTCTTGTCTGCTACTTCCAATCTAATCCATTCCTCTGCTGATGACAGCACCCTCAGCTTTTCATATTCGTTCCAAGACTCATGACCCCGCCCTTCGGCCGTAGAATTGGAACGGCAGCTTATGTTAAGCACATTGAATTCCGATCTTCATGGCATAGTTAACTGGCGAAAGAACAATCGAGTGGAATTCAATGCTTCAAAAACTCATTGCTGCCTGTTGTCACTTAAGCGAACCCTTGTTAATCAGCCATTATCCATGAATGGCACCTGTGACGATGAAACCGGAAAGCTTTCCATCCTTGGTATGTGTATCAATACAAGAATTATTTGAGGTCGCCAAAAATGTTGCGAAATGTTTAGGTTTCCTAAATCGATGCAAGAAATACTTCACCCCTTCTGATTTGGCTTTAATTTATAAGGCGTATATACGCCCCAAGCTTGAGTACAATGCTCATGTCTGGTGCCCTCAAAGCCACCCTGCACCTACTAGATAGAATCCAAAGCGAGTGATAAAACTTTTAGGAGACAACAATATTGCAGAGTCATTAGACTCACTCGAAAATCGACGTATCGTGGCGTCTCTATCCGTATTGTATCGCTTTTTTAACAAACGATGCTCAAGTGAGCTCGCCAACTGCATTCCTCGTCTCCATGAATTCACCCGCCTCGCCAGGAATACTCATCAGTTTACTCTTAAGTCTACTTTCGGACGCACAGTTTAATTTAGAGTCTCGTTCATCAGCGACACGAATATGGAATACTCTTCCCAGCCTAATATATCCACCAGAATACAACCCGCAGATATTTAAAGCCACTGTGGACATCTACCTCCTCTGTCTTTCCCCTCTACACCTTCGGCCCGAGCTGTGTCTTGAACCCGGACACTTAAGGGTATTAACAATCCAATGTGCGCGCGCAAATTATAAAAAAATAAAATGTGTGCTTGCCCTAAAGCATCCTTTTTTTTATAAGTACCCGCCTTTTTCGTCTAAACTCAAGTATATTATCCTTGAGCTGCACGATTAGCAGAAACATTTTTTTAGGCGTAGAAGTTCTTGTCCCACCTTGGTCTAGCCCGGTATTCCCCTTATGCTGCTCTTGTTATTGCAATCATCTGAAAGATATGCGCCCCCTTGCCAAGGGCGTACATTCGTTCCCATTACAGCGTGTTTTGAATAGACTAACAAACCGGCGCACAGTGGCTAAGCAGCGGAAGAAAATACCCAAAATTAAATGTGGAATACGGTGTAAGTAGTTCTTGCATTTATTTTTTAAAGATATGCAACTGGCTTATGTTTTGTCAAAATGTTGGCAAGATTTGTCAAGGAATGGGCGAGATGAAACGCTGTAAAGTTACTCTTTCGTTCAGATTTCAAGAATTTTCTTCCAATAACTCTTTGGTGTGAAAAGTAGCATTTTTATAACAGTTTGTTAAAACCTAATTTCTTTAATAAATTCTATGTGGGTTAAGTTGCCCAAAATTGAAAAAAAATGTTACACAACACGATAAGTTGATCGGTTTATGATGAAACCGGTGAGTGGACCGTTCGCAGGAGACGCACAAACTTTTAGGTAATCGGTGAGTAGACCGATCGAGGAATAATCAATAAAAATACGACTTGCTTCGATCATAATCATGTTGCGGCATCTGAATCATCCGAAATTGTGCCACGATACGCGGTTGTCCGTCAAGAAACTGATGAGCAATGTAATTTAAGTAACGATCATCAAATGAAAATTCAAAGGAGAGGAAGTCCTTATCCCACGAATTCCGATTATTTCAACTGATCTTCTATTCCAATTTAAGCGGATTCAGTCATGTAATCGCAAGGGCAAACGCTTGAAATCTGTGGAATTAATCTCGAATTTCCCTACTATTGGTTGTTTGTTTTCTCATCATCATCGTCAGGTCGCGGTCGCGGGGGTAACCCACTCACGATCTCCAGACAACTCGATCCTCCGCCATCGACTCTAACTCATCAGGAGTTATGCCCAAGCGTAACCACTTTTTGGACCGCCGAAAAACAAATAGAAAAACATTGCTAATCATATCGCTCGCTACTGATTTCCATTCCATTCGAAATAATTACCAATATGGAGTTTACCTGGAGACGTTTAATTGAAGCGAGAAAATCGGGTCCGCTAGTTTCATATATTTAGCTATTTTCATAAAAGTCAACAAAACATATCAGTCCTAAAAATGTCAATGTTCTTCTGACTTGTGACAAATTTTCTCAAGATCTGTGCAAGCCTCGCTCTGCATACGTTCCATAGTTCAGATTTTACATTTTTATTCCCGCACTCCCGTACGTAGTGAACACCTGTGCGGAGGCTGCGGCGCATCGCAGCGGGAGGCTGTATATCAACTTGGCCTGAGCACTAACAGGTAGCTCTGCTGGCATCCCGCCATATTAAAAACCCACCATCATCTTTTCCCTGTGTGCACACACCCCACCACCTTTGCCAGACACCCACCATGCAGAAGAAGAACGGGCTTAGCGCTCATAATAATTGAAGAACGAGCTGATTTTCCATCAGAAATTCAATTTTCAATTTCCCGTGAGAAAGGCCAACTTTTCATCGCTCCCCATCGCAGCTAATCCTTAATCTGCAGCCCAACTTGAACTAAATCATATTTCGTAAAATATCAGACTCATCGTTCCAGCCGAACAATTTCAATCAATCAATAATCGAGAATTCGCAAAGTCTGCCCTTGGACCTCCCCGAAGTCACTCCGCAAAACTGACCCAAATATTCACGAACAAATTGAAGAACCAGCAAATCCATCAAACCTAAAAATAAACAAAGCCCTTGAGTATTATTCGTGGCCACGGCACAAGAGTGAGTGGAGGCAAGTCTGGGGAGGGTCTCATTTCGACTTGACGTTTCGACTGTGAAAAGTTTCGCGAATGCAATTCACGTCGCAACGTGAAGTTGTGTGCGCGGCATTTGCAGAAACAAATAAAAGCCCGCCCCGATTTTAAAAGGACTTAATGGTGCGCTAGCGAGAATGTTAAGCTGTATCCCCTAACTGCGCTTGCATTCGTCGCGCGCATTTATGACGTTCGGCTGGCTGTTGTTAAAATGTGCTCATTAATTTGGCCTGGAAAACTAAATCCAAAGTTTCAAAGTCCTCTGTAGTTTTTTGCTTTTTGGAGGACGAACTCAGTTTGCAGGCTTTCGAAGAAGTTTGATGGGAAATTTATGGCCTTGCCGAGTTTCGCTACTCAGAGGCCGCGATTTGTTTTGAATTTGAATTGCACTCGTTGTTCGGTCGGAGTTGTCTTTGACTTGGGGGAAGTAGACGGAGAGGGCTGATCATGAGGCGGGGCGGTAAATGTTGGTTCAGTATCAGTTGGATAAAGTCAATTTTCCCCTGCTTACCCATGGACCTTGGCAGACTGGTCCATAAGGGTTTTCGTAACCCCTTTTTCGACTTTACCCCAGCCAATTACTTACGGCTCTGTGATCCATGCTGAGCCTACGCCTAAGCTAGAGCTGCCTTCTATCGCTGACGGGCTGACGAGGACATTTACCAGAGATTCAAATTTTTCGAAGCAGGCCGCTCTCTCTCTCTCAGCCTAACCTGTGCTTTAAGTCTGCACGACTGATCGACAGTATGTAACTTATCTCTCAGAGTTGTGGTAATAAAATGAAATGAAAATGAAACATTAGGATTTTTACCGTCCGGACTACATCCACATCATTGGACAGCTCACAGTTCGCGTCAGCTCACAAGGGTAAACCTTCGTGTTTAAAATTTTAAATCGGTCCACAAGTGTATGAAAACTTCTCATTTTTACACTCGCGTCGTATAAAATTGGGTGCATATACATTTTGATATCCAGAATCTCTCAATTTCGTCTAAGGTCGACTTTAGCGGCTGTAACTTCTGCCCACTGACGTCTTCTCGTCCATGCACCCTCCCCGCCAGCCTCTACCCCCTGGGTAGAATTTTATTTTCGAGACAACGATAATCGGCTCTGCACCTCTTCTCACACATTTAAAGTCAACCGGGCGTAGTTTGGCCTCACTTGATTTAATCCTCTCCACTCAAAGCCAGATTTTGCCAGTCAGACGGACACGACACCATCACCCCTCGAACCCTACTGACGGATGTCTCGCATTCGCATCCATCTGTCATGTGTCATTCAAACAGCAGATTGTGAGATTTAAGCACTGCCAGAGTTTGAGTCTTTCGAGTGAAATCCCCGCAATCCTTGCTCTTCGGACTTATCGTAAAGTTTAAACAGTCGCTGCTGCCGCCCGCCACACAGAGAGACCCACTTTCTGGTTAACATTGCCCCAAATTCATTGCTGGCCCACTGCCATACAGCTTCGCTTTGAGGCACTGACACAAATGTTTGAGTTTGCGAAACGTCAACATGCCATTCAGCTAAATTAGAGCAAGCCATGAAAGGCGCAATAAAGTTATAATATTCGTGTTGTGTACCACTTCAGTGTGTGCCTTGAGTGGCATGTGCGCCGGGTTGCATGGCCCTTAGTGTGAGGCATTGACTATGACATTCCAATGAAAGTGCTTTTGCGCTCTATGCTGCCGCATACACTCCGGCGGGGATCGGGAGCGATGCGTTTGCTTTTCATCATTCATTTGTGTCAGTCATTCGTGTGTGCACGAAGAGTGCCTTGGCCCATTCCTCCCCATTCCCTACAATGGCCGCTTATTCTATGTGGGAGTGAGTGGGGCATTACTTCTGAACCTAGTCAAACGCAAACAGATCCCTGGAGTGGTCTGTGACTGCATGTGTATGTGTGTGTGTGTTCCACTTTAAGCGATGGACAGCAGGGTGGTGATTATCCTTGGAGACGATGTCTGTCTATGAGTGTGTTCTATAAGGATTTCAATCATAACCGTATCAACTTAAGAAGGGGTTCAAGAATGCCTTGACGGATGAACGTTTTGTATCGGATGAACATGCTGTACAAGGGAAGCATGTCCCTAATCAGGCTCAATGGGTAATAATGCCGAGCACATGGAGGCTCTTAATCTGATTGGAGGTTACACAGACACAAGAAAGTTGGTCGTTGTGATCGGCAACCCATATCCATCATATCCTCAGCGTCCTTATATTGATTGCAACGTAAACTAACATTTCTCAATTATTCAGACGGAGCCCCTATTCCGCTCGCCGCTATGGCACATAAGCTATTTAAGCCTGACGTTAAATTCAAAATAAATATCACTGTTGTGTCTGATGTGAAATATGAGACGATGACTGAGCCTCTGTCACTTGAACTTGACCAGGAGAAAAGAAATGTTGAGAGAGCGCGTTGAGACATTGTTGAAAGACATTTTGACGGATTGGGCAGCAAAATTGTGAAACTGTGTATGCAAGCAGAGTGGCTTCTGAAGAACAAATGAAGCTTGCGGCTGGATTTAAGACTGGACCTCGGTGAATTCCTTCGAATGTCCGCGGGACTGCTGAAATACAATCTGCAGACAGAATGGTTCGCGGGCATGATTTGAGTAGACCTTCGCCAGTTTGTAGGGACTTATTGTTTTTTCAGTGTGTTTTAAAGGGTAGACCAATTCGACTTCCGGGCTTATTGACACCTGACTGCACATAATTGTGAAAACAATTGCAGGTACGTTTTGGGCATTACGAGACGATCGTGGACAACATGATTTTCCATCTCAGCAGCGAGCCCCACATTTCACATTTTTTACATAACGAGCTAAACAGCATCCCTGCAAATCTCTTACTTAAGTAACGGAGGCCTTTGATATCAAAAACGGGTTTAGACGAGCTGACACAATGGCATGCGATTTTATTCACACCATTCTCAACTGCAACTGCTCGCATATGCCGATGACATTAATGTCACTGGAAGAACGACGGTCAGTTGGAGTGGATTTCGTGAGCATTCAGAAGGATGTGGCTATGGTGAAGGATGGGTCTTACGGTGAATGAGGGTAAGACAATGTCCAACAACACCGATGTCTTGGACAAATTGCAAATATAGGCAGCTTTACGTGGAGAAAGACTGTGTTTACCGACTAGAAGGATCACCCTTGCAAACCGGTTTGAAATTGGATTTCGATTGAGGGATAAGGTGAGAGAGGTGATATTTTCATATAAGACAAGGATAGTACCAGTCCTGCTGCATGGCACAGTAGCATGGACACTGACCAAAGCGGACGAAAAGATTCTTAGTCGCATTGAGAGAAGAGTCCTTCGCGTAATCTTTTGTTCCCGTATGTCTTGATGGTTTTTGAAGAAGAAGGCTGAACGACGGAGAGTTGAGTGAGTTCGAGTCTATCTTCTCAGATGGCTAACTCATGCAGAGCCAATGGGCACCTACGCGAATTAAAGTCTTCGATTCCAACCCGTAGGGAACGCGGTAAGGGAGTATCATGTCTGCGGTGAAGTACACGGCTGAAAAGGGGCCTCAATCAGCTGAACGTGTGTAGCTGGAAGCTTTTCACACGATAACGTGCTGGATGGAGATGCTTTGTGGCTGAAGCCCAGATCCAGTAGAGAGAATAAGAAGAAGATGAAGGTATCGGCACAGAATTTTTGTGACATCTTCGAACTGTCTCTGGGTTTACGCCGAGGTGGCAATAATCACTTTTAGATTACGCAGACAACATCGACAACGTCTCACGATTTAGGTGTTCTTCCTTTGATAAAAGAAAATAAACACTTTTGTCTTTCAAAGGTCTTTGTTGCTTGAAGGATCCTAATCAACGAACGCTTTGCGGCGTTTTTGATTCACGGACCGGCATGGACCTGTATTAAACTCTTGGCGTTGATGACGTTATTGCTGACGATGCAGCATCAGTCGATGCAATCATTCGACCTGTGGACGCAGTTGGTTTTGTCGGCATCATGCTGCTGTCTTTATGTTCTATATGTTATATGCTCCCATTACTAAAGAAACGTTGGAGGTAACTTGCCGGCAATTGAAGAACAGACAAATAATTGACAGAGGCACCTATAAAATCAGATGTTGACATAAAAAGCGATTACTCAGGAACGTCGAACAATTTCGCTCACGTCGTCGATGACAGCCCCTACCACAATCCACAGTAAACCATCCACCACCCACTATCCTTGACCATACCCATACACCACCATCCACCATCCTCGACCATACCCATACATCACCATCCGCCATCACCCATCCACCATCCACCATCCTCGACCATACATCACCATCCACCCTCAGCCGTCCACCATCCACCATCCTTGACCATACCCATACACCACCATCAGCCATCCACCGTCAACCATCCACCATCCTTGACCATAGCCATACACCACCATCCACCATCCTCGACCATACCCATACATCACCATCCGCCATCACCCATCCACCATCCACCATCCTCGACCATACCCATACATCACCATCCACCATCAGCCATCCACCATCCTTGACCATACCCATACACCACCATCCACCTTAGATAAACCGTCGACACAACCACACCGTCA
The DNA here is from genome assembly GCA_905231855.2 of Eristalis tenax. NCBI lineage: Eukaryota > Metazoa > Arthropoda > Insecta > Diptera > Syrphidae > Eristalis > Eristalis tenax. Next base: position 39,451,480 of record HG993128.1, on the reverse strand, counting down.
AACTCTCAAAGTTTGATTGAGTGCGGTTTGACCGTTCGTGAGTTATAAAGTAACAACCAATTTGCAACAAGTTTTGTTGCGTCGACCCTTCGTACTTGAGCCTACGTTGCCTAGGTTCCATTCCTAGTAAAATAATTTTCACGGCCCAACCTCCTTCGAGTCACTGACAACTGCCTAGAAAAGCTTCTCAAATTGGTCAGTCGGAGTTGGCATAAAACGGAATGTCTCATCGACTCATGCAAGAACGGTAGCAAGCCCAACACGAGAAAAATTGTCTCCAAGTGTTCGATCATGACCAACACATCTTGGGCGTAGATACGCTATGCCGTTCATATTGCACGGAATAAATTGAAAAACAAACGTTCGAGTGAGTACGACCAACCCCGAGCTGTTGTCGCATCAAATCAGGTGCCTCCTGCCCTTGTACGCCCTCTAACAAATATTCGAACTAATTACCTGAATTTACGAAACAAATGCCGCATATTGCTGGCTTGAATCGACCCCATTCCTTACTCACTCGAAACACAAGACCACCTGCACAGCTCTTGAGACAAAGTACTCGTCCGTCTTCCTTCCGTGCCGTGAAATCGATTCTCTCCAGATAACCTGTCCCGTCAACATGTGTTGCCTCATACACCCCGAGTCTAGCAGTGGGTACAATGAACTGCACCCGCCATCTGATGGAATTGATTGCGTACAAATTGCTGGTAAAACTCCACTCAAGTGTGTGAATAACTTTCACGGGAGTGGAGACCCCGCCTCAGTCCTCACATCAGCATTGAATTTGAATTTCACGATGTAACAAAAGCGTCACTGCAGGTGTGTGCTAAAAGTGAAGACGGTGTCGCCAGCCCCGACGATGGGACCGGGTGCAGGGTATTGTCCTAGGAAAGCTGACGTTTAGTCGATGAATGGAAAGTTTCGCACTTGAAGTGGTGAGGCAGTGGCGTTTGTCGGATTTGTCACCGATGTGCGCGGATTAGTTAAGATTGACTAATACTGGTTCTCCCAGATAGAGGAAATGGCTGCGAGTTGGATTGTGAGATAAATTACTTTCGTCAGAATTTTCCATGATTTGTTGACGTCTCTGGATGATGGAGCTGGAGACGGCTTCAGATGCTCCCTAATCGTCCTTTGCGGGAAGCTGAGTTGCCAGTTGATCGTTAGATTGAGTGGAGTAGTGGAACGTTGAACGTGGTGTGGCGATGTAAATTGGTTTAGTCCAAGACCCCGTGTTTTAATTCACTAATAAATTACTCAGCGACGCCACGGCGGCATGGCACCTCAACCGCGGTCCCAGCTTTTTCTGATGCAGAAGACAAGAGGTCGCATGTAACACTTGAACTCTAAGTTAGACGCAACGTTGGAAAGAGACCAGTGACATTTCCGAGTTGCAGGTACATGACATCCCTGGGAGAGGACAGTTAATTGTCTGATTTGACGAGAGGTTCTCCATTCCTTGGATAGATTCGAAATGACCTTGTTGCCAAGAACGCGTTGGAAATCCCGCGCTAGCTATATCATTGGAAGGAGCTCATTCGGAGTCAGGATTGGCATGCTGAAACTGTAACGAATAAGGATGCTCCTGAAGGGATTGGAGATTTTTCATTTATACCCAAAATCACTATTATAGTCTCGCCCCTGGTTTCTTCTAGTCCTCAGAGTTGACATTGAGAACTGGCATGGATTATGCGCAAGCCATACGCGCTCACTCGGCCTTCTTAGACCTGGTCTTTAAGACCACTAGGAGCGCGCTTAGTTAGACCATAGAGACTACTTTATTAATTGTGTTCAGAATTAATTGACATCGGAAGTAACGAGATCATACATCGGCATAAGATAACAACTCCACACGTGTCAAGCACCACTCACTGTACTTGCAGAGAGGACCAGCTCCGAGATTTAACCTCAAAATAGCGATCAGGGCGCAATCTAGTGCTTCCTCTCCTTGTCTACATCAATTAATTTGGATACATCCCTCCACATCGGCGCAGTCTGCAAGTGCAACAATTATTTGATCCTTGGTCGTCTCACTGTCTTGCTTGTGCCATCTGACTTGATTCATGTTCTTCATTATCTCCCTTAGCGGGGCATGGTATCTGGCTCGTATCTTTATGCATTTTACTTGATGGCCGTAGTAGCTAGTGGTGTAGCTTTAAATCATTTTCCTCTAGAAATTAATGACAGTTTCTCCATTATGCAGCTTGATGCCCTCCAATGAGACAGTTAATATCCTCTGGTCCTACAGAGAGTCAGTGCGTGGCTTAGCGACTAGAGTTAAGGCTTTAAAATTTTTGTCAGCTGTATACTGGTGAGACGAGTAAAATAAAAAGGTCTTGGTCTGGGTTGAATGGTAAGACTCGACTGTCCATCCAATGCTTCCTCATGTTTCCTCTAAGTCTCTTTTCGTTATTATGCCTCATACGCTTCTTAGGGTCAACCAGAGTAACCTGATAACACTTACACGTGAGGCGCTGTGATCAGGTCATACCCATTGTGTGTTCTATGGGTCATCAAAGTATGTAATTCGATTCGTGACGCATTCTTGCACTTGTTTGTTTTAACAAGAATACGTAACATTTATCATCGAGACTTTGTGACATCTTCGGTTATTAATTGCGGGCTTGAGTGGGTCAGTGTGGCTGCACTTGTGTGTCCCAACAGTAGGTCAGTTGCATTGCGCTGAAATGGGATAGCGTCTGTGCCTTTTGTGTTATCTTTTGGGTTAGCGTGTTGTGCACAGAGTTTTGTGTGGGCAAAACAATACCTTACCAACCCAACAGGCGTCTCTTCGAGCTTTACGGTCGTAACAGAGCCACAGGAGTTGTCAGGTCTGATGGGTCATGACCAAGTTGTCTTCCATCGCGATGACTTCGTGTTGTTTTGGTCTTCTTCCTCTCCTTCTCGAACGAGGAGGCTCGGATTCGAACACCCTCTTACCTGCGACGGAGGACTAATCGAACTAATTCCTGTCCAAGAGCTGATCCAATGATGATCTGCTTTTATGACCACAAAAACAATCAACATACGCTTGAAACAGAAACAGCACTGAACAGTACCACCGGGAAAATATTCCACATACGCCCCGTGGTGCATGGGAGTCCAAACATTCCACATACACCGTGGTGACTACAATTGCTTAGAGCGTCTTTACGTATAGAAGTTAGCAGGTACACGCTGTCTTCGGCTACGGAATGTGACAATACTCCGACAGGTTTGATGAGCTTCACGAACTAGAGAACATTCTTTATAGGGCACAATCAAAAATTTCAATCAAGCTCCTCATTCCGTCACTTGGACGTTGAACCACTTCACAATGTTCACTATTTTTTTTTTTTTTTGTTTGGACAGAAAATCACTTCACAAACAATCAACGTGTACACACATGCTCCGGCAACCATTACCGCTACACAATGTGTTAGCATTTATTCGCTTCAACATAAAACTGCGATTCTGCAAGTGACATTTGCGAAGTACACTTCACTTCACTTCAATTTGAAGCAGAATAAGTCAAATCGGCGTCCAACCTTAGCGCTCGTTTCGCCAACAATAAGTGCACTCGCACCGTCAGCCGTAATCAATCCGCCGTTAAGCACTAGTAGGTGATATAAAAATCAATATGTTGCAGTGCGCCCTGTGAAATGGCTGCAAATGTGAAACTTCGCAATGAATATGGCAGTAGCACTTCCAAATCGCCGCTCCGCGCCACTCCGCTCGCCTGTTCCCGCATGCTATCCATAAATTCTTTTTGCGTTGCCATCAGAACAGCCCCACCACTTGGCACGATTTGGTGGCCGTGACGGGACCGATGCGAAATGTAGCACTCTCCTGCGGAACTCATAAAAGGATCGATTTCACAGTCGATGCTCGTCGCAGTCCTTAAATGGCAGTGGACTTAGCCGAAAGTTTCAATTTCGGAAAGGAACGAGTGGAGGCACATAGTTTTCTTAAGGTCGTCGACGACGACGATTTGTGCGCTCTGCGAGTTTTAATGGGTTTTTAATTATTCAGAGGACCTTCGACGCGAGGGTAGCGTGGCGGGTGAAATTGGCGGAAATAAATAACGACAAAGCTGCAGCTGTCTTAAAGTTGCTGAGGGAAACTGGGAGAGCAGGACTCAAGTGGGCTTAAGATCAATGACATCGGATGGTGGGTTTGGTTGATAAATGCGACTTTCAAAAACTCAGTCAACTGCGACTTAAATGCTAGGTGGTCCACATTAATGGGTTTTTATTGGTGGCAATTACTAAATGGGTTCCATTAAATGCAAATAAGTCATGACTTGCCCGACACCGACGTTATGTGAGGGCTTGAGTTGATCCTCGCATAACGAAGTTTGGAGCAGGAAAACCCAAGAGGTTTGAGTTTGAGGATCCATAAACATGGAACAAGTCAAGACAGATTTTGTACTGAATTCTGCTTTCGACTGGTGTAACTCTCCGTACCCCAACACAGCTGTCGCTGTGATTCTGTTTCCAAGGCCATTACGGCGCCCTCTTGACGAAGACGAAATGGATGCTGTCTTTAATTGGTGATTAATAAGGGTTCGTTTAAGTGGGAGCCACCTTCTCCCATTGGGCATATTCGGCAAAAGAGACTGACGCATCACAGTTAACCATCCGCCAAGCAAATGTTGTTAATGAACTAATCTTCTTTCCAAAAAGGCACGGAGCGCCTACTACCTTGAGAAGATATTCTGAGGATCAGACGCTGGACGATGGACACAGATGGATCGAAAAAGGACAAAGGGGTGAGTGTTGGACTCTACTCTAAGCTCCTCAAAATTGCCCTCTCCTTGAAACTCCCTGATCGGAACTGGCTCAATAAAAATGTAATAACCAAAAGGGGGGAGTACGATAACTTTGGCGCCACTAATTCATAACGATGTTTTGCCGAGGGGTATGGCGTGACATTGTGCCAAATGGATAAAAATTGGTACAACGACGCTTCTGAAAGTGTTATTAGGCCGGATATTAACATTTGGCATAATGGAGCTTAGGTAAAGCGTCATAGGGCCAATTTGGCACTATGTCACTTTAGGTATTGAAATTTGTACGACAATTATATTATTTACTACGAGTCCTTGACATTGTGCCAACCGACATTATGCCAAATTGGTGCAATAACGCCTCTGAAAGTGTCATTAGCCGGAATGTTAACATTTGGCATAATGCCGCTTTCTAAAGTGTCATAGGGACAATCTAGTTTGCGACAATGGGCCAAATTTGTGGCAGGGTGACCGTTGCGGGACCGGTTAAACCCTGCGGAAAGAAGGGTTACAATCCTGTTAGTGAGAGGCGAGCAAAACTTTAAAACAGATTGTAACGATCGATATACTGTGGACTTATGCCAAATGTTAATAATGACACTGTTCAGGACAGGCGGCTGGCAGCCAGATGCCAACATAGTATATCACCAGCCAACGGTAGCCGACACAGAACAAACAGAAGTAGCCAGACTAGAGCCGTCTACGATGTGCACAACAACTACAGAGCAACCCCCGGAAGGATAGACCCATAGCGGTGGTAGAGAGCGAAATCAACATCAGAGCACATACGCAGATCACAGATGGCTTCACAATAGAAGTTACGATCGGCAGAGAAAACGAAGACAAACTACACCCTACCGCATGTGCGTTAGTACACCAAGGTCATACGAGAAATGAGGGCAAATAAAAGGACGAAAGGGATTTTATTTACTTCAGTAACTTACAGTTCGCTGAGAGATGCAGAACTTAACGTGCGAAAAATATATCACAAATAAATATTTCAATTTGTGCAATTTAGTGTTTATTTTCATTTTCATAACTGAGCTATTGAACAGACACTTTCAAAAGCGTCATTGTACCAATCTGGCAAAATGCCATTTCGGGGTCCAGCTCTCCCCGATTAGGAGTTATGAGGAATTTTAGAAAAGTACTTCAAATAAGAAAAAAAGCAAGGTCAGCACTGACGTGTTCATCGGCGAGCTGTCTACAGTTGTCTCAAATCTTAAAAAATCAGTTTTTTTTATAAAATCAATCCAATCTTTAAAATAATATCGGGCGGTATTTGTAAACTAAAAGTAGAAAGAACTCAGTTAAAAGTCCACTGAATCTTTTGCTCAGTATTTTTTCACGCAAAGTGTTCGAATTTTGGTAAAAAAGAAATTGAGTTTTATGAGAAAACCGGACTATGATATAAATGTAACAGCTCTGTCGCTCTGAGAAGAAAATCTGTTTTATCCGATGAGCCTATATTTCTATCCGAGGCTGTCAATACTCCGACGTCCCACCAATACTCCACCTGCAACCGACTCCATTCTCAACAGTGACTCTCCTAGCACGTCTTCGGTACGCACAAGAGACTCCGTAACTACACTTTCGGTTGGTGTCCATAACGTCAACAATGCGGGTGCAACGGTTACAAATCAAATGCCTCTTGCGGAGATCATTAAACTCCAACAGATTTTTGCGGATGCTATTATTCGGTCTTCTCTGTTCAGTTCGGACTTCGGAATTGATACAAGTATTACCAAATTTTGAAAAACATTGGTCCAAACTTGTTTTCAAATATTTGAGTTTACATGCGAATTACTCTATGAATCTAATCTGAATCTTAAATGAATATAAATATATTCAAGTAGATTTTTTCTGGCTTCCGAATTCGGTATAGTACTTCATTGTAAATGCTGCCGTTTTTTTTTAATATTGTTTACCAGTTTAATTGTTTTCAGATGCTATTTTTAACCCCTCTACAAAACACAGATGTCGAAGCTATCATTCATGCCTAAAATGGAAGAATCAAACCACCTGGTATCACAATGGGGCTACATGGGCCTAAGTGTGACTGCCTTCAGCAGCAGCCAATCCTACATCTCTTAACCTACCACTGGGGGATACATCAGGTACATTTTCCTCTATAGGCACTCTAGCATATAGTGGCCTGTTGGCTTGGTGGGTCGGTCTGGGTAGGTAGGATGATCCAAATGAAATCATACCCCACTTAGACCATTTGGTACATTGTTTTCACACCTTCCAGCTTAACTACCTTGTTTCTTCGTTCACCTTACTTCGTTTTCTGCTTAGGATCGTTTGGTCATAGACCATATCACTTGACCACTTCATAGCCCGTTCGTGGGTTTAAGATAATGTGGAATATCCATTATGTCTAAGTTTGACAGATCTTCTAGGCAGTTGAAGTAATAAATGCCTAGTAGTATTCTTCTTGTTTCTGCAATTGCGGGTATGTTCCGAAGTAAAGCAGTGTTGTTTCATCTTCGTTGAGTAGCTCCAAGCCTTCTGTTGCCTATGAGGCAGTGGCTAGTTGTCACTCCTATAGCTTACTAATATTCTTCCTGACTAGCTCCAGGAAGGATTTATCGCTCGTTTGGTTTAGTGCAGGCTGCCACATCGCTTTCGATGAACTGCATGTATACATTACTGCCAGTCTTTGATTTGTGTCGTTTACGGCGCTTGTCATCAGTAGGGATTTATTGTTTCCAGTTTAGTGTGGGTTGTCTCCTGATTAAGAGTCATTGGCAATCCCGCCCCCTTCCTTGCTGGTTCATTGCTCGTCTTTCATTGCTCGGAATACTTTTAGTGATAGACAGCAGAGTTTAACCAACTTGGATTGTATCCAGAGCCGATTGTCTATGAATTAATCTGCTGTCCAATGAGCTGAATGATGGGCTGAGGGCTGCCTTTTGAACAGGTGTGCGCTTTTCTGTGGTTTTAATTGCTTTAATTGCTCGACTATAAGAATCGAAAAATGGTCGAAATATGCGTAAATCCTTTTTCAAAGCGCAGGGATAACTTCCCAGCTACCTGCCACGATGAAATGGGAACGCTAGCCGAGCGTGCCCCCCTATGACACATCTCAGGAATCATGTGCTAGCAGTCAGACATTGATAACGAAACACAAACAACATTTCAGGTATCCACATGCATTCATATTTAAAAGGCTCCCGGGAATTGGTAGACCTGTGAATGCTACGCAAACGCACATCAGCCGGCGACAGGAATTAAAGACTTCTAAAGCTCAACACATCAGTCCACAGCGACCAGGTAACTCATGAAAATGAATACCACCCGATGGGCACATGGACACTGCCTCGCATCGGAGTTTCAATAAATGTTGAAATCTGCGCAAATGTTCTGCAACTCATTCAAACTCCTGAACCTCTTGAATGTAAATGCAGAATAAGTGATTTCTCGCCCCTTCAGGTGAGTGGAGCAGCTTGACCCAAGTGAGCCTCGCATATGCATAAGGCAATGCACCCGGGCTCCATGAAGTGTCATGAATATTCAAACAGAGCCGGGGGAATGGAGAGACGGAAACATCACATCATACGTGTGTTACTTTGTGTCTGCTAACATCTGTGACGGTTCGCCACCGCAATCACTGCTCGAAGCTGGCGGGCCCGCCACCGGCACAGTGGATGTCCATGATGCATTTGCAATGCAAATCCCCTCATATTTTTTTGTTCAGCAGTTGTTTAAGTGAATGACTGCTGGCTAAACATGCGGGATGTGCATGAATTTCTGATGTTCCCTTCACCAAGAGAGGAATGTGCAGGGGATCTACTGGGGGACGTGAGACTTAAAGGTTCAAGTGTCCTCGCCGTGGATGACTTCTGTAAAACAATCTCTTTCAGTTGCGGAGACCGGGAACCAGTTGAACAGCAATTGAGGAGCCTCACGCCTCGCTTCTTCGCCCATATCGATCCGTCCACTTGATAGATGTCAATAAACTTAATGCGTTGAACAGCCTCGAGAAGCGCCCGCCCAAGCGTAAGCTAAACTGCTGCGAACGGACCTTTATCAAATCGTTTCGAGGCAAGAAAAACACATCCCCGACGCTCATTCCCATACGAGGTTATTGGCAGTGAAACTATCAAGCTGAAGACATTCACATTCAAGGTTACCCTCGTCATCTTCATGGAATCATAAAACGTCCTTCCGTCCGCCATTCGATTCCGGTTCGATCCAGAACACACACACATTCTTCGTCTTTCCTATCGAAGTCGTAAAATGCTCCTAAAAATCTGATGATTTACTGCGAATGAAACAGGGACAGGAGTGCGCCATGAAAATAAAAAACGGGGGGAAAGGGATCCAAATTGCCAAAGACAATGAAATCTCGGAGCACATGAAGAGTTTTATGTCATCTCCGAGGAGCTGTGACGGCTGCGGAGATGTTTTAAAATCCCTCTCTATTAACAAATAGGGACGGGCGTGAGTGGGACGCAGTTGAGCGAGAAGATGAAGTAGTTTGTCTTTATCACAGTTTTATTAGGTTACCGTTGTTACATGCTGACATAAAATGATTATAAATCATCAAACCAAAGCAACAGACTGCGCATGCATACAAAAGACCCCCCGATGGGCCGAGCCATCTCATGCAGTCATTCGGCACCCGCAGAGGTGTTGCGTCTGCTGTTCCTTGCAGCAGGAGCTTGTGTGAAGTGCGAGACTTCGACTACGTGAGCGCACTCATGAATAATTGAGCCGTCACATTGGAAAGTATCTCAATTATGAATGACGGACCCAGTGCAGTAGTCTGCCTGACTTCGCGAGGGCCTAAAGAGTCGGTTGATGATGACTCGCGTTTCAGCTCGGAGTGTATTGATCTGCTGCCCTCGTCATTTGTCGCATTAATGAGGCGTCAGTGCGTGCTGCTAGGTGAGGTGTGAGTGGATGGAAATATTCGCTGTAATTAATTGCCAAGGACTCGGGGTAATTTAACAATGGGGAATCAAACACCGTGATTTGTTTGACGAATTGATTGAATCAACAGCGGCTGGAAGGTAATCACGGGCTCTGGGTGTCTGCCTCCGTTTAATTAATCACCGGGTTGACAATGAACCATTGATTGCTGTGCTTCGAAAACAACATTCCAGCCTGAAGAGGATTGGTCTTGGCACCGTAATTGTGTGCGGATCAGATCGAAGGATTGAGGGCATGTGGATATCATCAACTTTGAAATGTCGGAAGCCAAGTGGTTGAGTACGAATTTTAAAGACATCGGCGGATACTAAGAATGATTCCCTAAAGCGCTCAGTTCTTGGAAAACTCGGGCACTCACAATCACTGGAGCAATGAAATGTAGTCTTCTACCTGATGGATCAGTGAGGGATATATTCGTGAGTAAGCGCACTTCCCAAGCGGGTGGGCGATCCAAGATCCAGATCCAGATCGAATACAAGTTTTCTGCTTACCCTGATGGCAATGACATCAGCTCTGAGGTACCTTGTAGCCTCACCAATCTCATCAAATGGACAAGCATGTGTGGCTTTAACGGACACGATAGTGAGACTGTCCCCTTTACTAGGAACAACATGCTTCTAACTGTAGTTTCTTAGGCTCCGCCAAGGTCTTAGGGCTCGGACTAGATTGGAAAGTCTCTTATAGGTCTGGCTCAAGCCCCAAAACAATCCCGTGGATGTACATAGCCATTGTTTGGCATATGGCAGTGTAGTATGACGGCAGGCTAAACTCCACCAACTTAAAGCTGTTCACAAACTGCAGAGACTGGCATGCCTTGGTGTCACATGAACAAATTCCACTACTCCAACGGCGGGCTAAGATGTCTTCCTTAACCTTTTTCCATTTAACGTCTACATTAGGATCATCCAATAAACAGGCTAGCACTCAAGCTCTACTGGGCATGCAAGTATACTGGATAGACCCAAAATTGAACTAGTCGATAGTCCCAGTCGGGAATAACCGGCGAGGAAGGTGTGGAACACAAATGAATCCGTCAACAACTCGACCATCCACATCCACGCGGATGGATCGAAGATGGAAAGAGGCATAGGCGCGGGGTTAACATAACTGCTCCATCAGTGTTTTTCAAGCGGAGGTCCTCACAGCCAAGGAATCACGCAAAATGATATTGTTACCATTCCAACTAGCAATGAATCAGACATAAAATAGCTCTGGGCAATGTTAATCACGTCCAAGCTGGTCGCACGTTGCGGCGAAGAACTTTTTAGTACTCAGCACTCAATTACTGAGTCCCAGATTATAGGGATATTGCTGGCAATATCTAGCTGAGCTGGTGGCCAGAAGAAAGTGGATGACGAAATCATAGAGCTAGCGCATGTACGGAGGAGCTCTCTAGGCACCTGACTCGGATGATATGTAAAAACTGACAAAAGCCGAAAATACGAACATAAGTGGCCCTTGAGTTGGTAGATGGAGCGTTTACTGATTATAATCCTCTGAAGTACCATGAAAACCTATTTGGACCTACCTTTGACCGCGTAGGCAGAGGCTGTGGTGGCGGAGAAGAAAAAGAGGATACTCTTCACTACCTCGGCTACTGTCACAGTCTCTGCCTGTTGAGGCACAGAACATTGGGATAACACTTCTTCCAGGACCTCCAGGAAGTACCAAAAAACCCCTCTTAGTTCTATTTCCAGGTCTATTGGGATTTCAGGATGGCTGTACAGGTTACCGGTTACGAGTATGGGTATCACAATGGGATCATCAGGAGCTAAATGAGACGTTGCTTGCGCGTCTACCAACTGACTTAACCTTACTCTCTCTACTCTACCTCCTGGAAAGCACATCAAAGAGAAAATGGCAACTGAACTGTTTGCATCCTGCATTGGTGTCAAACGTAGAATCAACCCATCGCATGGCCTAAATGTCAATAAGAACTTAAAAACACTGCTCCCCGTCAGAGACAGAAATGGGTGTTTTTCAGAATCGAATAATTGACAGCGTAATTTTTGGTTTAGCTGCTTTGACAGTTCTCGGTGGAAGTCCATTTGATTTGGCAATTCAGTGAATATATCCACGTCATGTCAGCCCACCACACCACGTTCGTTGCACCGCCTTTCATGGGAAGTAGCCCGGATGCTTTCACACCTCAAATCTTTAAAATTTCGCATAAGATGTTTTTTGTTTTCTCTGATTCCCACACACGCATTGAAAGCCTCCGGAAATCGCATCGCTATCGAGTCCACTTGAAAGCTGATATAACTTCTGAAGCCAGCGACACGAGAGCCTCTCACACTGTTCGCTTCCCTTGCCTACAAACCTCCCAGTTGGCCGTACCAGCCAAGGAGGTACTGTGTCAACTTTTTGAACTTTGTGAAGAATCTTCAACTAATCACATCAAAGCTCTACACAAGTGCACTTTTCGAAGAAAATGCGAAAAGAGATAAAAGAGAAAACACATGAAAATTCACGCGGTTTCTCTACGCATCCGATGTGGTCTATGGTCTTTCCTTGCACTTTTCCTCTATCTTGCTTTACCTTTCCGTGCTTGGTCGACAAAATCGATTCACTTAAAGTACTAATAGTCACCACGACAAAGAGCAAATGTTCAACCGAACCAGCAACGCCCCCTTAGCACGGCGAGGTGGTACTTTGCAAGGGAAGGACAACCCCACCATCACCAAAAGGCATCTTCGATATGAGGTTCATTCCCACCCTACCTGGAGCAACATGCATCTTCTTCCGGAGCGAGTAATCTTTCAGTACTTCCCACACAACCGGCAAGGGTGACACATTTTCCTATCCAGTAACGAGGCAGCGAAGCTACCTGCCACAGGATTTAAGAAAAGGATTTCGCTTTTAGCGGCCTGTGATAGAGCAACCATGCAAACAGTTCCCTGCTTGTTTGCACAGTTACTTATCCTGGTTGGTTTAAAATGCTATGAATTAGGAAATTTTGGTGTTTGTGGAGGACTATGTGCTCCGATTTGGCCGAATGCTGTTGGATGAATTGCTATGTTCTGGATTAAGACTAGGGCGGAAGTTGTTTGGTTATACAGACAGTTAGGATCACTGGATCGCATACTTGAGGAACATGTTTTGCAGACGAGTTGTGGACACATCGCGTACGATTGTATTCAATGTTAGTGGGTTGCATTGAAGTAGGTGGAGAAGTTTAAGTATCTCGGTGTTTTTTTCACTAGTGATGGAAGGAGTAATGCTAAGCTTTCCTGTAGGATTGGTCAAGCAGGGTAATATATCCTGAGCTTAATTATGACTTATGTAATAACAACTACTTTAACAACTGTTATAGTACAAAAGATGTATCCTTGATTTGTGGGACTGGATGCGAGATGTTAAATTTAATTGGTGCTCCTTTTAAGAAGAAAGAACAATTATTTGTATATTGTGTAACATGAAAGCAGAGGAAGACACTCATTCACTTCTTGGCAATATGGCCAATGTATAAAGATTTAAGGCGCAAGAGCTTCGGCAATCTATCTTGAACAACGGATCAAACGAAAAATGTTCTTAATGGAGCAGATAACTGGTTTGCACTCATTAAATACATTGAGGCCGCATCCTCTTATAGAAATAATATCTTACGTAAAAAAGTGATTTAAAGCCTAGAAAACCTCTATCCAATGCATTTGATAGATCATTGTCAGAAGAAGAATCATTAGCAGTGCCAGCTACAGGGTGGTCTTGTCCGCCAATCGTATTACTAAGTTCACCCACAACATCGCCGATATCCCAATCGAAATAATCACCAAGCCCCTGCTGTTCTCCATCGGTCAATTCACGCCGAATATTTACCAAAGAAAAGAGTCTGCTATCCATGTTTTACTTCGAAATAAAGAACTGCAACCAAAACTGCAAATCAAATAAATGATTACACTTTATTTTTTATTATTATCAACGCCCAACAATACACTATTTTTTAAATTTAAATTTTGAAATTTATTACTTTCACTGAAAACGAACCTTCACACACGCGAGAAATTGCAAAACTTAAATCCAATGCATTTGAAAAAGGTAATTGAAACCATTTTCCATACAAAATTTACAGAGGAGAGAAAGAGAGAGAAATACTGAAGACCACAGAGGTTGTAGCGTTTAGGGCGCTGTTTTAAGCTGTTTTTGCAAAGCTAACTGTTCCATAATTAAAAAATACACAGCTGTGACATTGGTGTGTAGGAAATTGGTGTTTATTTTAATCAATAAAAAGTGTTTGGAGAGTCCAGCACCCTAAGCATTAAAAAGAGTATTCGTATAGTAAGTATAAAAAATAATAGCAAGCAGACGGAATAACATATACTGATAAATATACAGTGGACGTCCATTATAACGAATTATATATTGCAAAGTCGCTCGTTAAAATGGAAAATTCGTTATATCGATCGTATTTTTTTGCGCTAAATAATACTAGAATATAAAAATAAATGATTTTTACAACGAAATTCATGTACACATTTATTTGTAAGAAAGTAAAAAATTAATTAATAAGTTATTGGTAATTGGTAAACAAAACAATTATGATTTGGAAAAGAAGTCTTTAATATTAGTTTGCCTCTTGGTTCCCTCCAAGCTTTTTTAGACCGCCAGCCGTCACTGTCCAAAAATTATCCTCCACAAAATGTCGTATGAAGTCCTTGAGGTTTTAATTTTAGAATTATCCCTCTCATTGGAGTGTTTGTGTATTGCGCTTCTTGAGAAACCAATAGAGACACTCAAAATGTCACACAAAATGTCGTATGAAGTCCTTGAGGTTTTAATTTTAGAATTATCCCTCTCATTGGAGTGTTTGTGTATTGCGCTTCTTGGGAAACCAATAGAGACACTCAAAAGACAAAAGTAAACTTGTGCTCTTCAGAAATTTGCAAGGCATTCGTTATAACGAGCGTAAAATTACTAAACCATTCGTTATATTGGAAATTCGTTATATAGAGCATTCGTTATACTGGACGTCCACTGTAATACTTTAAAGAATGTTTCCATTCGAAAGTCGACCATGTCTGAGTGAGAATTACAAATTTTTGTAGTCATACTGTATGAGGAGAACCAAGTTCAAGACAGCTGTTTTCATTAAGTAGAAACCGGTCGTCATATCGATATCTATCATTCCGCTCAGGCTCACACGCAGCGTTTCGTGATTCATTTGGAAGGACAGCAATTCGATCTGAAATTAGAAAAAAAGAATTAATAACTTCACACAATTGCATTGCTCTGCTAAAGTACATTCATTTCAAGTCGGCTGTCCAAGCGCTTCAAGGGGCTTAGCAATTTTAGATAACTTGCACAGAAATTGCATTGCCTCACCGCATTTGTGCATGCATAAATCAGAAGGCCCACATTGACAGTGATGAGGACGGCCCCCGTGCAGGAGATGTAGAATATCTGCTGTGACACCTGAAAGCTATTTCTGCCCAAGTAGATGACAACGTGGAAGCACAGCGATACCTGAGTGGTGACCGTGGTCACGATGATAATGAAAACTTGAATTCCCAAAAGTTTGATTATGGATGTTGCCAAGTTGTAAATGTCTGTGTGCATTTTACTGATCAAATCCAGGTCATCGCAGAGGGAGCAGCACTTCTGCATGATGAAACCCATCCGCTTTCGTTGCTGTCGCTTACGATCCGTTCTCAAAATTCGCTGCACCACCTCAACCGTGCGCTTGTTCAGAAGTTCAAACAGAAACCCACAAAACAGTATCCCGATGTAGAATTGATTTTCTACGATTACGATCACATTCTCCACGAACACTATGTACACTGCGGTGACGACGGACCGCACGGAATATCTGTCGATCCTCAAGTACACACTCGCGAATGTGCCGCCAAGAAAAACCAATGACAGACAGATTTTAACGAGGATGAGAACGGTGTTCCTGGTGATGATAGTGGGGTTTCTCTTCAGCTTCGAGCACTCCGCCGTCCGCAACACCGTGAGTTGCTCACACATGATCATGTACTTTGGCAAGTTCGTGCACTGAAATATGCAACTGACGCACATGGTCACCGCGTGACCGATGGCAACTGATCTCTCAATGTCAACTGCTACCGGATTATCACTCGACTGTTCGCACTCGTTCCGGAATTTCTGAACAAAGCATATGGGCAAGAACACGATCATCAAGATGTCCAGCACCAGGGTATAGGCGAATATTCGGCGTGAGAAAGTTGCCTGGTTTTTCTGGAAGTCGTACGTGTAGCTGTATACCCCGAAAACACGTGAGTAGCCGAGGGCTACGGACATGATTTTTTCAATCTGCCTGTCTGATTTGTTTGACATTTCTACACTCCCGGCGAATGTGTACTGAGGCACAGGAGGCCTCTCAATCGGCGGATGTCACTGCTTTCTTTCGTGTTTGGTCATTGCATGCATTTCAAGATAATTACATAAACTATTCAACACACACTACTTTAATTAAGATAAAAGAAAATTGATTCAAACAGACTCATGCCTGAGTACGCAAACAAATGGTCATCAATAGGCGCTCACTGCGATAGGCATTGCTATCCGTGGTCCGTTAGGAAAACAAGGTCTGATGGACTGCGGTGAGCGTTTTCATGTCGACCGACATTTAAAGGTCCCACTAGGCCATGTCGTCTCAATCTGTTTAGTATTCTAGCGCGGTCAAGGTCTAAGTAATGTTAGTGTTGAGCGATATCAAAATGATCTGGCCTCATCCAGCAACATTAATTACCCTCTTGAGGGAAAGAGAGTGTGGCCAACGATCGGGTCAATGAGAGAGGACATGTAAGGGGAATCGCCTTTGGACCGCGGAAGGGTACGGTCGTTGGTTTGCTCGCGGTAGAAATTCGCCTCTCATATTAGGAAGTATCAACTGCCGCGTGTATTTCTGCGAACTAAAAAATGCATATTTCTTTTACTAGTGACTTTTTTTCCTTATTTTGGGGTTGCAGTTGGAGGTGGAAGTAGGTTCAACCAAAAAGCATCTACAATTAGTGAGATCTCTGGCTAGCTGACTTCAGTTTAATAAGACTGAGGGTCATTCTCCACTTGGGCCACATTAGACGATGGGTCTATTGCGATGTCCCACATGTTCGGAGTCGAAGACTCTTCGGGTCGAACATGGACCAGCCACTTTCGGCGTTGGGTCAACATACGCTTGCCTAGACTTGTACAGTTCATGGTTGGATCTTCTTCAACGGAAGCAGGACCAACGACTGAACGAAGAACCTTTTCCTCGAAAATATCAAGGGTACCTTCATCTGTTCTTGAAATTGTCCGTGTCTCCACGCCAGGACAGCGTGAACATCATGTCATCATAATCCACACATGCATTACACTTCATGTACAAGAGTAATAGATTCAAGAGAAAAATTAAAGTAGTAGAATAATGTCATGCCTACTAGTGTCCAGACATGTTCTCATCTCCCTTGTTGCAAGACAGAGACTGATACAGAAAAGTTTGTTAAAACGTCAAGCGATTGGGTGGTTTGACATTTCTCGATGATCGTCTAAGGAATGGTGGTGCAATTGGTGGGTTTATTTTTGATGCGTCTAGGTCTGGAATGCCTTTAGTTTCTGCTCGTGATGTTAATAGAGTGTTTGCAACTGATGGCATCAATGATGTGTTGGTGGTTTTCGTAGGAGTGCTGAATTCCGGTGGCGACAAGGGTTCAACGTCCAATACTTCTTTAATGTTTGCTTCAGTAGGCCGTGATGCTTCTTCGATACGATTTCCAACGCCGTCGTGGATAATGAAAGACCTTGGGTGGACTTGACTTTCAACGATTGCTGGTTTCCACTGTTCCTTGTTGTTTCTGGATAATACTGAATCATCTGACTGGAGGTCGCTTCTATGTTGCCGTGTGCAGCTTCTTTTTCATTTCGTCGCGTAGTAAATTTTGTAGTTTAGGGTAGGGTATTGGAAGAAGTCTACGGTGATCCAAGGATTCATCTTGGAGTGTTCATATAATTGAGAATGCCAAGGTGGACGTCCATCTTGTCATAATGTGATTTCTTAAAAATATGTACGCTCTGCCAGGCCATTACCTCGTGGATGATACGGTGAACTCGTGAAGTGATTAAACTTCCACTCTTCTGCGAATTTTTTGAAGTCCTTGCATGCAAGTTGTGGACCATTGTCTGCTTCTAAGGTTCGTGGAACACAGAGAGACATATTTTGCTGTTGGTTGTATTAGTTCCTGGAGCGTCAGAAAGCCGGAGAAGCTGTCGATTTTTTTTTCAATTTCCATGGCAAAGACTACATTATTTAATGTAGTCTTTGCCATGGAAATTGAAAAAAAACCTCGGCTCCGATGTGGAACTGGAACTTCTTTCGAACCAATTTTGTGTTTAACATTGTTGCGCTGATTTACTTGCCACGCTGCTCATTTTTTTCTGAAATTACGTATTTCCTGACTCATTCTGGGCCAGAAAACGGATTGGCTTGCCATGCTTACGCATTTAGCGTAACTGAAGTGCCCTCGATGAATATTCTTTAACATTTCCGATCTCAACGCAGTTGGTATTAACACTTTGGACGGTTTGTAGATTATTCCATCGGAATCAAATGACAGCTCATCTCGGCTCATCTCCTTATGAAGGGGACCATCCTCCCCTAATTAACTTGATTAATTTTCTAGCGTCTGGTCTTGGTCTGAGGTTCCGTTTTTTTCCTTGGCCTTATTTTTGCAGTCTCGCATAAGTGGATCTGCCAACAGTATTTTATTTTCTGGTAGATAAACTACCATAGGATTGAAGGTTAGAAGCTCCAACCTTATCCTTCGAAGCCGTGGTGGTGAAGAATGTATCGGCTTCTGAAAAATATACTCTAATGGTGTATGATCAGACTCCACAATTTTGTTGAGTGTCTGTCAAAGCCTTTGATGCGTATGCTACTGGATGGCCTTCTTGTAGTACCACCGCACCCATTGCAAATGAACTGGCATCAACTTGAAGTGTGATGTCTTTGGTGACGTCGTAATGTTTTTATACTTGAGAACTGGTGATTATTGCCATAAGATTTTCAAAGTGTTGAAGCTGACATATGCTTCGTTCTTTGATACTACTCAAGAGCTATCCTGAGTTCCATCCTGAGGAGGGGTTCGTACACCGTGAATTCTTGTGGAGAGTCTGTAGTTCTGATCTGATTCACGGTTGATTGATTAGGAGACCGACAGGTCGCTTTATGGACTTTGGGGTGAGGGAACCTCGTACAGGGTACAGCGAGTTATCTCCCCACCACAGAAGCCAACCACAAGAGATCGTTTTCGGATATGTTGCAATGCCGGCGCTATTTTCCTATGGCTCTAGCAGCTTGATGCAGCACTCATCAGTCCCACACTCGATGCACAGTCATTTCTCGATAATTTGACACTCGTTAATTTGACATTCCTGTCTCAGTAAGTTGATTATAAGCAATATTAATTGGTCCTCTCAGTAAAGACATAATATCTTGTGCTCGCAGGCCTCAACCTGCCTACTTAAAGCGATTTTTATGCACATTTATATGCACACATGTATAGACCCGTCAAATCCTTGTGTGATGTAAGTGAGTTCACAGTTGCCAGTCTAGTCTTCGTCTTCTTCGAAAGTTACGAATTCCGACTCATGGTCTGGGCTTCTCCCTTTCTAAGGAGAAGTAACATTTGATGATGTTGACGATCAGTTTCCACGTTGCTGCAACCAACACTGAACTGTTTGAATTGGCCCGTCTGAATGAGGATGAGGATGAGAAAGAAAGAAAGAACAGCCGCCAGTTGCTTGTCACACTTTGTGTGTTCTGCACCGACATAATTGACGATGATGGTTGGACAATGATGGTCGCTCACCCAACAAAAAATTACGTAAAATGACTTCCGTAAAATAGATTTTTGAAATAATAAATCACTACTCAACATTTTTAACCTTCTTTTGAACTCTAGACAGTTCCGAACACTTGGGAACTTGGGAATACAGTCGAGTCCATACATTGCGACGGTCAAGGGACCGGCGACATTAAGTCGTAATAACCGGACGGCGCACAAAACAAACTGAAATTTTTTAACTTCCTTTTTTTAATTATTAGTACGTTTTTGAATCGTTGGTCGTCACATAGTTACTAGGCCAAACTTTGCCATTCACTCACATCACTCTGTTCCGACATCGACTCTCGAGCAATCTTACTAGCGACTTTATTTTGTCTTTCCTTAAAAGGACAGCTTGCAAAACAATTAGGAATGTTCAACTCGTTAGCAAAAAAATGTGCCTTTTCCTAAATCATAGTACTTACAGGGATTGCACGATTACGCTGCAGTTTAAACCACTGTCATAGAGCTTCTTCGACTTGTTTTTGAGAGTAGAGGCTCTCACTCGTTTAGGTTTCAAAACATTTGCAGTCTACAGGGGTTCTATCGTATGTTTATTTTTCTTGTAAATATCGTTGAATGCCTTACACAGAAATCCTTGGCAACATTGACATAACCTTTACCAGCTTCCAAATGCACATCATACTTTTGTCTGCAATTGTACATGGCGGTTGGCCGCTCAATCGGGATCCGCAGTAAACAGTGCATTCATAGCAAATTTCCAGTCAATCCATTTATGAAAAACAAATCCCATAACCTCTTTTAATTTAACTTTACACACACTTTTTGTTGAACTATGCCAACATACATAGTGTCCCTGCAAAAATCACGCCGATTTTGAGAAAAAGCTCTAAAATTGTTGTTGTCGGTCTGAGGGAGTAATGCGCTAGGATGGGAAGGTTATCAAGGACCAAATCTCCTCCGAGTCACGGAAAAAGTGCAAGGAGATCATACTGAGTAAGGTAATTCTCAAAAATAGAGGGTGATTTCATAAAAGCCATAGGAAAGTCTTTAAAAAAAAAAAACACATAAAATTCAATTTTTATTTGAATCGATATGTGCGATTTAATGCTTGACGATTATTTCATGCAAATGTTGACCTTGACTGCGCCTCAAATGGTCCATCCGCTTAGTCCAATTTTGGCATACTCTTTCCAACATTTCGGCCGGTATCTCACGAATAAATGCTTCAATGTTGTCTTCCAATGCGTCAATTGAAGCGGGCTTGTCTGGATAGACATGAGCTTTAACACCAAAAAATACTCTAAAGGCGTAAAATCGCACGATCTATGCGGCCAATTGACCGGTCCCGAACGTGAAACCGAACTCGTGCTGTATTGCATATGGCACCGTCTTGTTGAAACCACATGTCATGCAAGTCAAGCTCTTGCATTTTGGTCAAAACAAAGTTGGATATCATATCACGGTAGCGCTCACCATCCACAGCTACGTTACGATTCGCACAATCTTTGAAGTAGTACGGTCCAATGATGCCACCAGCCCATAAACCGCACCAAAATGTGACTTTTTCTGGATGCATTGGTAGCTCTTGCAATGCTTCTGGCTGATATTCACTCCAAAATCGACAATTCTGCTTATTTACGTACCCATTGAGCCAAAAATGGGCTTCGTCGCTGAACACAATTTTTCGGTAAAACTTGATGATGAACTTTCTTAACAGAGCACGCATTTTGATCATAAAATTCAATAATTTGCAAGCGCTGTTCGTTTGTAAGACGATTCGTGGTTAAATTATAGACCAAACTGAAGATGTTCGACAGTGAAACAAAACACGAAACGTGCGTCAGCTGTTTAAACCAGTGTTGCCAAAAATATAATAGCTAAAAAATCACCCTTTGTATGTAAAGTATTCGCTTTAAGGCACAGCAGTCCTCTTTTTCTCCCTCTCTTTCTCTCTTTCAAAGAACTACCCCGCAGACGGGAAGCCGCAGACAGATTCAGACACATGACTTCAAACCAACCACCAGGAGTGAATATACGCTCATCACGCCGACTGCTAAGCGACGAAAATATTCTTTCAAACCAAATTGGTTGTGTCTGACAACATGGTCCTTCCTTCGAAGACATCAGTTAACCGCAGCCCACAGCCGTGTTGCCTCGTGAAGTCAAATATCCGTCTAATAATCGAATCAATTCAACACTCAGACGCACAGACGACAATGACCTTCGACTCGATGGAGAAAACCTTGACAACCACACGTGGCGTATACGTAACATTTTTCTCCCCTTTTTCCCCCTTATGACACAATTGAACATAGATGATGATCCCCACATGCAGAACATGTTTAACGTAGCCTCTTCTCGACAGACCAAACAAAACCTCTCTAACCAGAGTGAAATGAAGGACAAAAAGAAATTAAAATGCCGACAAATCAAATAAAGGACTCCAAAGGAGATCTCAAAAGCGTTTCTCTACAATTAGTCCAACGGAGAGGACTAATACTGGCCAGCTTGGTGTTGAAATCTCAAGGAACGCCTTCTCAAGCTTGGCGTTGAAATTACGTAGAACGATCTTCTTGTCATATCCTGTGCGTGGATCGTGTGGTCTGACTAGGAGATCAAAGAAGTCATCCTTGCTATTGTCAGTCGGGGCTTTCGTGCGGATTTCTGACAAATTAAGTCTTTCTGCGAATTTTTATGTGGCGCTCGCTTATGTGGTCAAAGCTTAAGACTTTCGACTTAAGTCTGCGTCGAAAAACAAGCCCACAACCGAAGACTAGCTATCTTCGCTCCGTGAAGCAATCGGCTTCACGTACAGAACCGGAAATTGTTGTCTTATTTTCATTTTCCCTGGTAGTCAGCCAATGAATCATTCGTATCGGAGGCTTGAATGTCGTCTCTGAACCTGGAAGATGGGCCGCTGCATACATTAGTTCACCTCTAAGCGTTTCCTGTATAGGCTGTGCAGAGGTGCCACGAGGAGGGTGTACGTCCACAAGAAAACCACTAAAAGGGATTGCTGCTGGCACCTTACTAGGCGGAAATCAACACTATGACTCCTCAGAATATTCGCACGACATCATCTGACAAAGGGGTCAGTCTATCCCTTCCCTTCCCTCAGCGTAAACAACAGGAGAGACAGGAAAGGCCTCGAAGAATTCTCCAAATAATGTCAACCTTTCCCGGAGAGACATTCTCTCGCTGGATACTGCGGACATCGGTCCCAAGAACTGCCATGGAACATGTGCTCAATAAGACGCTAACTACACTCCACCTCATCGGATTGGTCAGGAGCAGACATCGATCCCAAGAACTGACGCAAACTCCACTCCACCTCATCAGATTGGTCAGGAGCAGGCTCAGACTAAGCTTGTGAGCTTGAGAATTTATCGATCAGTCTTTAGATCTGCCTCCAACTTGCTGGATCGAACGCAAATCAATCGCCTCCCCACTCCACATCCACCACATGGGCTATCTGGGCATTGCGTTTGGCATCCTCACCCTTCCTTCTTATCAAATTACTCATAGCAGTGACGTCTTTTCTGGTCCACCGGCGGTTTGCTAGCCAACGTATACCTTCCTCCATCCCACCTACTTGACTCTAAAAATAGCCAACTTCCACGAAACCTTTCAAGAAGCATCGCCACAAGCGCAGCTTGTAAAAATCTGTTCAAATTGATGTATAATCCAATTTTAAAAACAACAACAGATCTTAGGCTGGAATATTTCCCTGAATTCGCCACCCTCCCCGAATCCTATTGATTTGCAAGCGACGGGGAGTAAGCCATGCACGCCCTCGGATTTGCTAACATCCATTATCCAGGCATTCACAAATTTAAGACCGCTATAAAAGTCAGCACACAGCACTCCGTCCCGTTTCTACATCGCTCGCCCGAGTTCTTTTGAGATTGCTCCGACAGCGCCGTGAATTTCACATCCACACACTGTCCTCAAAGTCCTCCATGTTTAGCATGTGTATCTTTCTGAGATAAGCCTCGCATTTACCATGTGAAGATTCCCTCAACCAAAAACGAGTAATCTCCCTCACGGCGTAAGCTATCGTCACCACGCCCGAAAGTGAGCTCGTCGTCGAGGCAGTGCCACTGCCGGCACTCCGCCGGCATGTCCTTAAATTCCACTGGCAGCTGAAATTGAAATTTCCCACTGACACTGTAAAACTATTGCGATGTCTAGCCGTAATCCCGTATCTGTGTCGTTCACCCCCCCCCCCCCCCCCCCCCCCCCCCCCCCCCCCTCCGTAGAGGATGTCCTGTCCCTCTTTGTGACAGACAGGTGAACGATTACTGCATGAAGTTGCCATACACCTCGGGCTTTATATTCTAAAATTTAAATACGAGTGCTCACACACGTCCGTGATAAGCCCCATATCCAGTGTATGCAGCCGAACCATCGCAGTGCACAAGGTGAGCCGCGGCGGGCGCGTCTTAAAGGGATTATCCGCTTGAAGCAGAATTCTGGAAATCTGTTTGAATGTCAAGGCAAAATCAGACCAGCTCCAGCAACGGTCACAGACCATGTACTCACTTGGCCATGATTGATTGATGGAGTAGCGTGCTGCCTCGCATCACGGCCATGCTCCAAGTTCAGACTTAATTGGAAGTTTAGTTGCAGCGAGGGAAGGAGACCCAAAAATAACTCGGCGCAAAGAAATTTATTGCCTCGGCTCTCAATCAATCAATGAATCTATTCTGGATTGGATACGACTTGCTTGGAATCCAGCAGATGGTGGCGTTGGAGAAAATGAGATTTATGCCACAGGTTGGTTGCTGGCAGTGACTGGCAGGGTTGCTGGCAACACATCCCTGTGGCTTGTGAAGGGGTAAATTGAATCGATTTCTGGGACGCCACAGGAATTTGTTATCCTTCCACCGGCAGGCAGTCGGTGTGATCTTGCTGATGACGCCTGAAGTGTGCCGGTGAATCGATATTGTGAACACCACACATGCGAAGGTTTAATTTTAGATGAGCACGAGCAAGTAAAATAAGAAAATGTCGCCAAATCCACGTCGCGACTCAACATATCGATAATCAATCGCTTTGCAAATGCCATCTGTAATAATAAAATTCCAGCTCCGGCAAGCGGCAAATTAACCCAGGACAACTTCTTCCCCCAATTGGTTCGCGGCGCGGCGTCCCCGGTATCCTTGCACGGCTCCATCAAATTGCTGTCATCCCTCTTCGCTAAGCTGCTCATCTGATTAAACTTAAAATTCCATTCATGTGACAATCTAAATCAATATTCGCTCATCTATTGTGCGGATGCTGTGACGCTGGGTACATCCATTATTTCGATTATTTATGAACACGACAAGGAAAATGTTTTTGTGTTGTGAAATATTTTCCTCCTCCAAACGGTCCTCCGGGCATGTGAGGTTCGACGCGGGGCACACATGGGTGTCCTCGAACAATCCGAGAGGATTCCTTCATATTTAATGGTTTTTCGCAGACTCTTGTGCTTAATGGGCGGATGAAAAATTACATGGATGGATTTTGGAATTTGAGTGCGTGCCAGGCACACTTGGAATGATGCTTCTTTATGAGTCCGTCTTGTCTGCCTAATGACGGCTGAATTCGGTTTCGGGGATGAATTTATGGGCATAGCCTCGAGGAAGATTGGAAATAATTGGAACATTCGACGCAAGCAATGCTGAGGGATGGGCACTCAGTGGGAGTGGTCATCAGCTTGAGCTTGGTTCGCGGCGCGGCGTCCCCGGTATCCTTGCACGGCTCCATCAAATTGCTGTCATCCCTCTTCGCTAAGCTGCTCATCTGATTAAACTTAAAATTCCATTCATGTGACAATCTAAATCAATATTCGCTCATCTATTGTGCGGATGCTGTGACGCTGGGTACATCCATTATTTCGATTATTTATGAACACGACAAGGAAAATGTTTTTGTGTTGTGAAATATTTTCCTCCTCCAAACGGTCCTCCGGGCATGTGAGGTTCGACGCGGGGCACACATGGGTGTCCTCGAACAATCCGAGAGGATTCCTTCATATTTAATGGTTTTTCGCAGACTCTTGTGCTTAATGGGCGGATGAAAAATTACATGGATGGATTTTGGAATTTGAGTGCGTGCCAGGCACACTTGGAATGATGCTTCTTTATGAGTCCGTCTTGTCTGCCTAATGACGGCTGAATTCGGTTTCGGGGATGAATTTATGGGCATAGCCTCGAGGAAGATTGGAAATAATTGGAACATTCGACGCAAGCAATGCTGAGGGATGGGCACTCAGTGGGAGTGGTCATCAGCTTGAGCTTGAGGCAAATATTTTCGATTCTGTTCTTTCTGGATAAATTTTTGAAATATCTCTACGAGAGATTTTTCCTTGGGTTTCGTCCTTTTGGAAAGGAATATTTTAAGGCCGAGCTACTTCGCATCATAAAATGCTAGCAATTATCAAATATAACAAAAATTCGTGCCCCATTGTAGTCGACTTGTGCTCGTGATGGCCAGACTTCAATCGCAGACTCAGTTTGTGGGTCCACCTGGCTTCCCAGAGTGCACAAGTGTGCCCCTTCTTCCATCTTCGAACAAAGTGATCTAGTGGTTTGCCCTTCGTTGTTCGTGGTTTCCCTCTTTGCATCTGGTTAGCGAAAATGCCGACAAAGACCGTACCTGCAATGACACAAGGCGAAATTTTTCCGAAACAGCTAATTGTGCCTAGAGTCACTTCAGATCTATTTCGATTAGAACCAACCCAAAGTTTGCGTTTGCGAATTCTTTCGGCTAGTTACTGAGACAGCTCGTGTCGTGTGGTCAGCTAGTTCTAGTTTGGTATATTCAAATCAATTTTTGATCCGGGCGATCGCTTAATATGTGACGGCTTCCTCGTCGTTGATGTGTTCGACAACGGCAATATCTTCGGGAAGGCCGATGTCATTAACTCCTTGACGAAGCGTGAATCGCAGCAGTCCGCTGTACATGAGATTCCACAGAAGGAGTCCATGGACTTAATAGTACATCGCGCCATCATCCGTCTGTTAAGTTTTGGGTTGATAAGATTGCTACCTATATAGTTCATAGATAGTTCACGTTTAGCGATACTACGGCACACTACTTTTCCCTTTACTTTTCTACATCATTTATCCAGTATCGCTTCAACCATCTACTACCACTTAATGGGAGAACGCAAGATCTTCACCGTTATGTCTAGGTATCAGTCGATACGGCGAGCGTCTGCTGAACGCTGAACGACCAAACACAGAGTTAGCGAGACGCTAACGAGTGATTCCGATCACGAGGCCGTCAAACTGGGAAATCCAATATTTACCAACAGTCGACCAGAAGGGGACTTCACCAACATGCATGTAGCTAAACTGCAAAAAGATCTATTGGAAATCATCCACATACCGCCTGTAATAAGGAACCTCACCAATACGGAGATTGACGCAGCTGTTGAAGGACTCGAGAACTCAATCAACAACGCCCAGGACAAGCTGAACACACGAGGCAGCGACTACCAAGCTGTTCTCAATGACTTCAACAGCACGACCTGTTTGGGAACGCGGTACAAACATACAGCACGACAATATACAGCTGGAGAACAGGCTCCGCAAGATACAGCCAGGACCCGACACATTCCAAACACTCACAACAGGGGAAGGAGACGCTAACATGCCGGCGGAGAAAGCTGAAGCCTTTTCATCCTTTTTCGAAGGCACCTTTCAACCATCACCACGGGCAGAACAACGTCGAACAACGAGCAGCTATAGCAATCACCATCGAGGATAAATCGACTACCACACCACAACCCCATCCCAAAAGGACCACCATGGACACACGGACTTGAACAACCAGCCACTGTAGGACATAAAAAGTAAACAATAAACCGACAATAATAATAAACATTAAATTGAACCAAGTACACCAGTTGGACCCCTATTATGGGGCCAACACCCTAACCTTTAGTTTGTAAGTCTAGTTATAATCTCAATTGTAAAAATAATTTTTTGTTCAAATAAATTTTTTAAACACTTTAAATCGCACAGCGACGCGGTAGACATAGTGGGACTTGGATAGTATGACGCTTATAGGATGGGATGATCATGGACACCAACCTTTCAGTCCACACCACAGCCAACAACCAGAGGGGATGACCACCTATACACAAGGGGATGAATAGATCAACTCCGAAGAGTATTCCTGATATTTCCCGAAATGGTTGTTGTACACGCCTACACACCAGTCACAAATGGTGTACAAGGAATTATGCACAAAAGTAAGAGCGGGAAATTTTCATGACCACCTAGCGGCAGTATGTTCCAGAAAGAATAGTGGGGGCACAAATATCGAAACGGTGTGGTGGATGCACCACAGAATTATAACAGTTCAGTTTTGTAATTTAGTCAGTTCAGTTTGGGATCTCAAGTTAGCCAGTCTTTTAGCAGCACAGAGCTGTATTGAAAGGCAATAGCGGTCTCTAAGGTGTTGTGAAGTATAAAAAGTACTCCAGTGGTCGTTAACTCTTGTGGTTCATTCGTCAGAATCCACTGATTAAACTCTATTTTTGTGGACAATTTCATTAACTTAACTTACGCTCACTTCCATAAAACGTAACAATAGTCATCCACTAACAAGATTTTTCCCCTTCGCTGGCTCTCGCACATCCGTGGGCCCGTCACCAGGAAGCTTCCTTCAGTCCAAGAAGGAAGTACTTGTGTCCATTTCGAATAGGACGTAGAAGCTCTTGTCAACAGAGCAGAACCATCCCTTTGAGGGAACATGATGACACTGGAGGTGTGCTTGAAGTACACAGCCATCGCCCCAAACCATGTCCATCCGCAAAAATATTTGTTAATCAGTTTCCTCTGAAACACACCCCAAGCCATTTTCTGCTAGCCCAGCCACAACACCAATTTTCATTACAAACCGCCCGCTCAGCGAGAATCGCATATCGATCGCATAATTGTTTCCTCCCCCCACCCATGAACTCGGCGGTGGCTGACTTGTCGGTCGCCCCGAAAACCGCTCTTCGCTTAACAACACAAATCTCAACATTTCGCTCCAAGCATCCACATGCAACATGTTACATTCCCTCAGACAGGGGAAACATAATCAGAGAGCATAACATATGAATGGTGGAAGGATTCCTTATCCAGTTGCTCTGCACTGATGTGGGCGCCAGGATGTGAAAATATTCCATCCTCCTCCTCCGCCTCAGTCCTTGACTGTGGCTTGTAGCTAACTGACTGTTTTGGCCATGCTGTGGAAGCAAGTCACAGCATGGCATACCTAATGACACTGTCGTTTCTGCACCCTTGAACCTGCAACAATGCAGCTCTTGAGGACCGGTGTTCTGACACCTTGTACCTGTTTGTTTCGTTCGGGGAAGTTTGGCTTTATAAGCAAGTCCGTTTGGGGGGAAGCCCTCAGTGGCAGTTTCACACAAAAGGCGACTCTTTTGAGACAGCGGTGAAGGCGGACATAATCTCTTCAGGAACACGAGGGCGTATGTGGAACATTTCCCCTGCTTTCTTCGGAGGAGTATGCGTGCATTTTTTGAAACCGCCTTTAAGTAGACTTACCCATTTTTAAAGTGTCACTCCATGTGGTTCATTAGCTTCCTAAAGTGAAACTTGTGCAAAACTTTATCAGGTGAAGGCGAAACGGAAACAAAAAGAAAAACTTCGTTCCGCTCACGGTCAGCACGTACTTCTTGGGATAATATCTTCGGGAAGTTATCGTCTGCAGATGCCCTCGGGGTGCGTTTAATCGTAAAGTTATCTTGTTAAGCTCGCCAATGGCGGTGGGTGCTATTGAAATAATGTGCTGACGAAAATAATCGCTCGACGTGAGCGCTACGCTGGGTCTGGATGCCAGTCGTCTAGATGCACACGGTCGGTGGACACACCACCGGTGTGCGGGCTAATGATGTGGAATGGCTTTCGGGACCAACTTGTGAGATTCGCTCGAAGTGTGTCACCGAACAAGGTGGTCGATTATTGAACATTCAAGTGAGTGTGTCGGAAAGTGCAGGCAGCGAGGGTGATTTTTGAATTTTTTGATTTTTCATAGAACATCGTGTGAGGAGATCACAAGCGTGGACCCACGGCGGTGGAGTCCACGTACCAACCAACAATGCCACGAACATCAATGACTCGTGACAAAGACTAGATATATTCTCTGCTGTAAGTCGCTTTGAAATTCACAGGGAAAATCCTAAGACACAGCAATTGTGAGGCCGATCCTGACATATGGCATTGTAGTTTGGTGGCTTGAAAGATTCCAACTTAAAGCTGTCTACGAGCATACATACACGCCCATGCCTGGGCGTGACAGAGGGTATTTCCACCACCCCTACAGTGGGCTCAGAGGGGCTACTGGATCTTCTTCCACTTAAAAGCAGATGACCGCTGCAAAGAGTGCCATAAGGATCATCCAATCCTAGAACTGTCACTCCATCCCCAATGGTCGTGGGTGCATTCTAGATAGACTACAGAACAAGTAGAAAGTGACTACTCCCTCCCCTCCCTTGACTTCGAAACACCATTCAGTAGCCATTCGCCAACAAGAGAGAAGTGGAGTTCAAAAGAACCCATCAATGACCCGACATCCACCCATCTTCTCCGAATTCTTAAACACGCACTGCTCTATCAGACTACCTGACTACGGCAGTGTTTTCCAAGCGGAAGTCCTTGTGGTCAAAGAAGCCGTCAAAATGATACCATTGGAAAATACCACCAGATAATATTAGCTTCCTAATTGACAGTCAAGCGGATGTTAATGCAAATACAGAAACCAAGTCCAAGCTAGTCGCAAGTTGTTGCGAAGAGCTGAGGGTTCTTGGCACACAGCACTCGCTTACTCTGTGCTGGGTCCCAGGTAATAGGGACATAACCAGCAACGAGGTAGCAGATGAACTTACCAGGAAAGGGGCCGAATCTGACACATCCCAGGCAATCCCATCGAGAGGAAGGTGGACATCAACATCATTTTTTTAGCTAAAGAAAGGTGGAGTTTTCTTCCCACATGTGAGACCTCTGGTACGTTACGGCCTAGGTTAAATAGCACCAAGACCGATATTCTCCTCCTAGACTGCTGAGGACAGTGGTCGGAGCAATAACTGGCCATAACCCATGAAGCGCTTCAATCTCCACAGAACTGTGGATGGCGAGGCATTAAAGCAAGACGTCGATGCTGTTTCAATAAATTCGAACGACATTTATTTGTCGGTTACCTTCCTGTTGAAAGTACGTTGCAATAAATGATTTTCGGCAAAGGAATTCGATATCAAATTGGATTTGTTTCAATCTAAGAAACCCGGCAGTCATTCTGACGCCACATGAACCAGTGTCCCAAGGATGCTGTTGAAAAAGGACGTGACTGTGCATCGAATCAATTGCTCTTATGGCACCCGAACCGCAGATCGAGATGTTTCCAGTGGCTACGTCTTCATAGCAACACCAGTCTCCTCCGATTCAGAGTGTGAGGAACAACGCAGCAGATTAAGCCCAGGATTAAGGTGGCAAATAGAAGTTGAGAAGGACCTCAACCAGCACTTGGTGTCCGGAATTGGTGAAATTTAGCCAGGGATCGCCTGATGAAGGTTGGGTTTGTTACTTAAGGCCTAGGTCCACCTTTGACTTTTCATGTCCATCCGAACACGCGACGATTGGTGCCAAATCCCCCTTCAACTCCCATTCGTGCCTATTGAGTTCCTTTTTGAGTGTCTGACATTTCTTACGGAAATTGAACCAAATCGGATTATGTTGTCGTTCTGTCGTCCAGCTCAGCGACATGATGAGATTTTTCACACCCGAGGCACTCAATGACACTTGGACGCGTGGGTGTCAAGCATTAATTGGAATATGAATTGATACAAGCTTTATTGAAATTGGACATGGAGCCTTAAGCATTCTGAAATTTGACATTTTGAACCTGCAGGCTCGTTGTGCGTGTTCAACGATGAACTTCGGATTACCAGAGCGTCTTGAGGAACAACGTTTGTTAGGTTTGGGTGCTCTCCTACCTCCCGTGGAAGATAGCAGTCAAGAACATTCTGCAGCGAAAAGACCGAAAGCCTACAGCAGGAATTGCCTGGGACGATGATAACCAGCAACGTGCGAGGCGGAGCTGATACAGTTTGACATGCTGAAGGAGGAGCTTGCCTTCGAGCACTGCAGCCAATATATATAAGTGGCAGCATTGTGGGCGTCGCTCACTTAAGCCAACACGTAGGGTCCATCATGGCTGTGCTAGGGAGTGTTAAGATGCCGTGAGAGCTGCTGCGGTCCTAAGTCGTGTGTGCATCTCAGGAGGTTTTTCAGTTCAACACCGGATAAGTCCTCATGTTCTATGAAGGAGTGCTTTCCTACAAACTGCCTTCTATTCCTTGCTAGGGCTGTTCTTTCGCAGAGCACATGTAGGACGTTTCTTCCTCATCTATGCAGCCTCCGCAAAAGTCGTTGTGCGCACTGACGTTCATTCGAAGGTGGGCAAGTGTCCAACGCACACCCTACCAAGGTCTTTCTTAGGTCTTCTTTTTTTGTATTTATTTTGCAACTACATAGCTATCGGCCAAAGGTAGGGTTGCCATGCGTACTCTTCATGGAGGACATGCCCTCTTTTCAGTTATACGAAATTGCCCTCTTTTTTCCCCTTACAAATAATTGTAAAAAATTCATCGAAGTCTGGATTTAAGAGAAAAATAGAGGCAATCAAAATCGGATACAAAACACAAAATGAAACATGTCAACCCCATGTGTCAACCAGAAATGAAGTATGATAGAGATGCCCTACCTCTCTTGCCCCTTAAAATTTTTTACAAAAATTTTTTATATTATTTTCTAAAGCCAAATTGACCAATCAGAGGCCGGCATTTACGTTATTTCGTGAATAACTGTCAAAAATTCATGAATAACAGTCAAATTTTCATGATTATCCGTCTAAATCGTCGATGGACTAGGGGTCAATCAGCTGTGAAGTTGGGTATCTCTATTATACTTCATTTTTGGTGACAACCCTCGAAATGTCAAACTGCTTTTTTGTTTGACTTCAGGGACACAGTTTTTATTCTCATTTTATCCTCTTTTTTCAAAGTATGGAGGTCATCCGAAGTCGGGGAATTTAAAAGTTTTTGTCCTCCGATAGATTAGACAGCCATGGCAACCCTCTGGTAACTTTAGCGCCCCCAATCCAAGTACAAAGTTAAGAACCACGAAATTCCTGCTACATGTTTGGTAAATAATCTATTGCTCTTGGTGATCACCTTTATCAAGCGCACATTCAACGGTCCTTGTCTGGCAAGAGATTTCATTAGCAATCGAAAAAAGAACAAAAATGCAAACAGATCAGCGCACCGTAGAAAAGCAAATCAAAAAAATTCAGACAGAAAGAGCATACAAATGTGTGTGTTCAACAACATTCAGGCTTTCGTTGCGGTCGTTCATTCCACACTCAGTTGTGTGTAGAAGCTTCTGCCTTCTGTGCGTTGAGAAAACTTGTTAATTTTCATTTCGCGAGCAGAGGTACGGATTCAAAGTCTGTACCACACACATTTGATGATGCGAATACCTTCAAGGTTATCGCATTCATTGACGGAGTGGATTGGTGTTGCTCTCTCTTTTTGCAGGTCTGTGTTCAAATCTGGCTAACAACAAGTCGATCAATCAAGCTGAAAAGTCAAAATGTTTTGTCCACCGCACTTAAAGTCTGCGATTTGGTTCAAACGAGCGTTCACATTGACGTTGTGGAACGGACATACGGTTTTTATGACTACTCCGAGCGGCCAAATTGACACTCTGACATTTTGAGCATAATCACTGATTCGAAACCACCTCTCAGTTACTCTGATAAATATCCAGGCATTTGAGAATTTCAATCTCTCTCGCCCACCCCGCCCAAAACACACACGTTGTCACGATGCACTGGTATCTATGCAGTCTACCCTCTTTATCAAAACATCTTCAGTTGTGCACACACAGCCCCTTCTTTCACTTCGTCCATCGGAAATGCTACTATACATAAACGCAATTCACAACAACCACTTCTCACTCCGAGCGTCACTTGAACCACGTCAGTAAGGACCACTGCGCATACCCATTAGGTCTAATTGAATGCAACATTTAGCATTGCATCCGCTTATCCAATTTAAACTCAGAAGCACATCACTCTTCGCCGCTAACAAGGCATTCCCATCCATTTGCAGTCGTAAAAACAACTCCTCCTTATCCATGGCAAACTTAAATCCCATGCAAGACTGCTTGCAGTCCACTTCAAGACGCCCTCTTTTCCCTCATGGAGTTTCGTTTCTCTGGGGATTTTGCTGTGGATTTCCAGTAAAAAGAGGACACTAACGCTGCACTACGCAATCCAAGAAAAGACGGTATTAAACAAAAACAGGATGAGTGGAAAGTAATTTGCGTTTTTCCTTAATTTTCAACATTCACAGAGTGTCCCAGCACGCACACAGGACCCGGCCGCATCACGCAGTCCTTCGCATGTGAGTGGGGCAATCCATTCAAATGCAATCTCACCGCATGGGGGCACGGGCTTTGGCTGAGAAGAAATACACGACCCCATCGAGAGTCAAAACAATTTCCCCCGCTGCTGGAAGGACCTAGGGCGAATGGAGATGCGAATTGTTCGTAATGAAATAAAAAGAAAATATTTCGCTTATTTTTATGATGAGACGTAAGGAATGCGAAACGCAGGGGAGCGGGCGCTCGTCTGATGGATGGCAAAGGTAATGAACTCGTAAAACGAGAACGAACGACATCGAGTCGTCGCAGCTCGGAGCGGTGGCGGGTGGCTGAGGATTTGCTCTCGGAATTAAACCACAGAGACAGGAAATGGCTTGATTTCATTGTTTTTTATTCGCCACGCCATTTTAAAGCGTCGTCGTCGGGAGGATTGGATTCGAGCCATGACGATGATCACAGCGATGAGGTAGCGAGCAATTGGTGACGAGGCAACTCGGAATGACGTCTTTAATGTGGGATGAGGGATAGAAGTTATGAATCAGCAGTCGAACTGGATATGTGGCGGTCTCATGGGTGAGTCATGGCGTGCTGGCTTTCAGCGAATTCCACATGAGATGATTTCTGGGTTCACCACCATGCAGACAGAGAGACAGAGAGAGAAAGTTGGGGTGATTCATTTGAAAGTTGGCCTGCCAATGTGGACTGTGGGTGGTATTGACGATGGAAAGGATTTCAATTGTGGAATTTTCGACTGGGGAATGCATTGGGACTTCGAACAAAAGGAAATGCTTACAAAGCCAGTTCTGATATGAACACACGATTTGAATTTGCTGCAACCAAACGAATTTCGTTCAGTTGTCGGCTCGCACAGCAAGCATCTTGACTTTGACAAGCAAGGCGATCCACTTTTGACCTTTCCCGAAGAGACCCATTCCAGGGAATAACACTACTCTTGAGCTATTCCTCATAAGCCTCACGTTCGCTGATGAATACTTCGTTGAATCCGGAATGATCCTTATTCCCTTTGATTGCTCGAACAATGGCAGCGACAGGAGGCACTTCCACCAGGCATTCATCCACCAGGTGCCCAAGACTAATTTCATCTTGCCAGCAGGCACATTTGTTTGTTGTGCCCGTTGTGCTTTGTGTCGCCCAATGTTTGCTGTCGCATAAATAAATTTCAAAAGCATGTCGGGAAGAAAAAAGGAAATCAGTTTAGCACGAAGCAGTATCCTTTGAATTCGAGTTATTTATGCTCTGTATAATACATCAGCGTTGTCCCTTTCGTCCCTGCCGTCTGTTGTTTTGCCGTTGGTTGGTATGCTGCTGCACCATCTGCCGGTAACAGGCGACGTGACATTTTCGGATTCGGGTCAAGCTGTTCCGAACGCTCTTGGGGAGTAATCTGAACTTTATTTGTAGCATAAACTGGATTTGGATAAGCTTGTTTGGCTTGCATTTTGTTTAAGGGTTCGTCGTGACACCTACGTAGAGGGGAACTGCCCTGAATCGTGCCATTCATAAATAAATGAGTTACTCCTCTGGATCGCTGGCAAAAGCCGGTCACATCTATTTACTTCGCAAGAAGTTGTGATCTCTTGTCGTGTCTTCGTGCTCTGGCATTCTTCTAATGACAAAGAGATAAATCAACTTTGTTATGCTGCCGGGAATATTTAGTAAATTGATTCTGGCCCGGTGGTGCCTACTGGAAACTACACAATGGAGTCGACAGCGCTGATTTGGCGTAATTAAATTTCACCCAAAATGTCAGTGCAGGGGACATAATCTCTGTTGAGAGAGGAGATTTCACTGGAAGAGAATACAGGTGCATATCGAGTCGACTCTCTGTTTTGTTGACAAGGCTCATCTTTGTCCGAATGACAATCAAAGTGGCAGGGTTGTGTGAGGAGCTGGCCATTTAAAATATCACCATGTCCAATTTCTATGGCGGATGATGGTCGACTGCAGTAGAAGCAACAAAGGAGACTCTCAGCAAATTGCGTCCAACATTTTGGTTTCACCAGGGGGCAGCTGTGCCAATAACAAAGGGTATAGCATACGCTCGAGCACTCACAAATGAGTCGATAGCTATGGTTTGTTGCCGTAAAGGCGTCATGCCATTTGCCGTCACGGCATATGAATCGGTTTTACCGCCAAGGCGCGCCAGTCAGTGTTCCACATCAACTATATCTGAGGGACCACAAAAATAACTCTCAACCAATTTGTGGGTCGAGTATGCTATATGTGCCAGTATATACTATTCTTAACTCTTTTCGAGGATCTGCGACAGTATGGATGTCTCTAATGGCCCGAGATCAAGAGAACACAAGCTTGGCAAAAACCAGTCACACCGTTGAAAATTGTTAAACAGCTTCAGGCGAGCACATTACTCTGGAGATGGCATTACATTGGTTCGTCGTGTTTTGCATTCAACCATGTCTTACAGACGATCTGGTGGATGTCCTCGAAAAAATCATCGTTAGCTGCTTCAGTCAATAGAGGGCTTTGTTAAACTCCCTTGGGGTGGCAAATGAAACACACTCGCTGGCGGTCGAAACGCAACTCGCTCTCGAAAACTGGGCGAGGTCACTCAAAGGTTCCTGCGTGGGAACATTGAAATTCACTTGGCCAATGCGAATCGTGATGTTCACACGGCGTGAAAATTCAAACGATGCATTTGTCTGCCTATTCACTCACGTAAAGTATTTTGGGGACACTATTACGTAGACGACACTTTACACCACTCTCGAAGTTATTATCTTGGGTCCTCGTCTAAGAGGTGGAAGAGGCGGAATTCTCATAGATCGTGTATAAGAAGTCCCAGCGAGATAACGGACAGGCGTGTCATTGGCCCCCGAGAAGTGAATGGTAGTCATTTGAAAACACCTGTCGATAAATGTAGAATACAGTGAAGAAGTGTGACCGAAAGGCTTTAACATGATCATAAATATATCACAATGTTGGTCCAGACAAGACATAGTTCTTGAGCAGTGCTTTTGCTCCCCCACAGTGTTCACACTGCATGGCTTTTCCCATCCAAAAATATTCCACATACGCCCCGTAGTACACAGATACGAAACTGGATCCGCAGCAGTGGACCAATAAGTCCCAAAAAATTATCCACAATTCCAAGACTGCTGAGTTCATAGATCATTGCTTTCCATACACGTTTATATAATTAAGGGGCCTATTTCTCAGATCAGTCGACCTTGAAGTACTATCATCGATCAGTTGTTGAAGTAGTGTCAAAAGCATCGCACCGGAGTTCGTTGTTTATGTCAAAATAAAAAGTTTTATCACCAATTTTCAGCTTATGACCAATCACTATTGCTTTCGCGTTTCTGTTTTTGGCCTGGATGTCCTTTTTTAATTTGAGAATACGTTTCCCTCGGGCGAGTGAAGCTTCAGTATAGTCTCTGTGGAAAGATACCAGGGTGCCTTTAAGTGTTGAAGTGTTGCGAAGTACTCGTCCAACGTCATCCTTCTTTTGAAGTTTTAGAATGACGTTAGCAATGCTGTTGCTTGGTCTCATGGCGCGAACGTCGGATATTAGCGCTGTATCGCCGCATCACAAACTTTTAGCCTTTTCCTGTAGGTTGACACCGAATTCCTCAGGCATATGAACGACAACATCGCTTTCTATCCCCCTTCTCTCCAGCATCTCAACTTTGCGTTCCAACTTCCATTACCTGCAATTTGTGACGAAGTGTTGTGTTGTCCTTTTGCAGCGATGGGATTTCTAATGCTACTCCTTCAACATCAGCTTTAGTGGCAACAATCCCGAGTTTGTTGTTGAGCAAAGCTGCCATAGAACCTGTAATAAGCGATTTCAGGTCTGTAATTGACATATGGCCCACTACATTTTGATTTGAAGAAGCGGTAACGTCACAACGATACGTCGATTCCATGGTACTGACTCCCATTTCCAAGGCAATGAAGTGTGAACAATATTTGGTGCAGCGGTGACAATGATATGTTTGTTGATCTTACAATGAATATGCTCAATTTGTGTACTATGTACTCAACGCACATCTTTGTTACTCTGAATTTTTCCACAAACTACGGTTCTTTAATATTCAAATCCACTAGCGCCAGAATTATTTTAGGACGTCTTGTGACGGCTAAATCAATTTCAACTAGTTCAAAAACATTTTCAAAATCGTTATGTAACTCCATTATTTACTAGCCACTTCAAATTATATTTTTTAATCCACTTTAGTTTCTCGACACTATGTGTGTGCTATTTGTGTCTTTCACAATGTAACGTCAAAACATAATACAACAAAGAAGAAATCATACAACACAACAAACCAGAATATTGTATGTTGTGTACGATGGCATGTATGTTATGTATGATTTGAGTAATAGGCCCTTCACTCTGATTCATGTGGTCCATATGTTAGATCACTTTTTCAAGCAGACCAAAGTGGTTGTCATATAAATTGGGCCAAGCTTTCTGCTTGGTCATTGCTTTTGGCCAAGTTGGTTCCTTAATTTACACGACACGTTTTGACCTTCAAAGGGAGTGGACAAGAGCAGGCATCCAGGTGGATGGCGTCAACCATTCATATGCGACTTCTGAGCAAACAGGAGAAAATTGAAAAATGATTTGTTTTCTCGGACTATAGTTGAGTTTCAATGCTCGTACATTTTTTGTCGCAGTCCGGGGTGGACCTTACCTTCAGCCAACTAGCGCGATCTTTGGATAGCTGCGATAAATCGGTTGATTCCCTGTACTACCTTAGATGCCTGGTCGAAGACCCTTCGGGCCGGAGCTAAGGCGTCCACGCCTTCCACATGGCCCAGTCAAATTAGGCGTTGGATCCGCATATGCCTGACTAAGCTCTTGTCACTGTACATCCCTCGTTCGTGGTTGAATCTTCTCCTCCACTTAAGAAAGATATATAATATTCCTTACGTCAGATTATAGTGATGCCAATTGGCCAACGGTTACTATTAAAACTTCTTGAGACTAGAGACCCCCACAATCCTTCGAATTAGCCATCATCTTCATTCCAACATAATCTCCATTGAATGCCTCGCCTTTTGATTTGACATTTGGACCGCATAAAACTAGAAGAGGAAAATTCTAGCTTTCAGTCACCGTTTTGTCACTTCCTTAAAAAAAGTCCCCAACCTCGTCCATTCACTAGGACGATACTTGACCACTTCCTTCTCAAAACCGTCCCCCAAAAGACATCGCAATTAATTCTGAAATTGGTCTGATAACTGTCCAATTTTTCACATCCGCAATAACTCCCAATTGCCATGAAGTCGGAATTTTGTGTTCGTCCCGGATTAAAGCAGAACGTTCCGATCTATTTGCCGTCACTCATACGTAAATTGCAGCCCATTCCGCGATGCTACCGTTTCCAAATTACCATGTTGCTTTCTCACTTTAAGAAAGGTAGTAGATATAAGGTATAGATATATTCAGGCGCTGCGAGCTACCACATAGTGCCATGGCGTGACGCCAACAAATCAGTTGGATCCTCTAACATAGCTGACATGGGTGTGACATCGCCATTAACATTCTGACAGTGAAGAATTCCTCAAAAATATAAACGTCTTCACCAATTGTACATTTTAAAAGACGTCCCACGGATATAACCCCAGCCTCATCGACCATGAAAGCCCAAGACGTCTTCTAAAATTAGGACATAAACCACATCGATCTCCGTTAAATATATTCACAAGAGATGACCTCATAAACGTAAAATGTATCAATCTCTAACCATCCAATGAGAAAATCCCACTAATCCTCCACACATTGAAGGCCATGCATCGTATTCTGCAAAACCATTAACACTTCCCACCCACTTCCACGAAACCAATATCCTTGCTTGCGTCCAGTGAAAAGTTAATTTAGCTAAAAATCAATTAGAAACCGCTCCACGCCAAGGACTCCCCACATATGAAATGTCAAATATGTGCCTGTATGTATGTGGCTCTGCCCCCCACTTTAAAATTCAAATCCATTCACTCACATCCAGTTTCAAGTTCACTTCCCAGCGTTCAGAGCTAACCGGCTTTGTGGGAGATTCATTTAACCGATTCAACTGTACCGAGACTAGGTTATGGGCAGCAGTGAAATGGAAAATAGAAAAAAAGTCCTCCTGCTCTCACCATGTGGAGTCGGCAGAGAGAGAGAGTGAGAGAGAGCTTCCGAGAGAGTAGAAAAAATGTACAAGAGTCTCTGGATGAACTTCACATCACAATTGATGGGATATTTCTCAACTCTCTCACAAAATTCCCAGTATTTTTCGTGATTCCCTCCAATTTCTCTTTGTCTTAATCGTGCTCTCTCTTCGTCCATGCCTCCTACTGTCACGTGTTTTTAACTAGAAAATTAGGAGATGGAGCTTTTTTATTTATGCCACACGTTTGCTATCTACTTGTATGGACACGGACCGGGCTTTATGTGTGCGTGCCATTCTTTTGATTAACTACCCGTTTGACCTTTCTTCTCCGGAAGACCGCCAATTTATAGTCCGCATACGTTCGCCTGGGCGGGAACTGATTATGAATCCTTTGATGGATTGCATGACCGATACTGTAATGATTCACTGACCTTGCTTTGTGCTGGGACCATCATTTCCGGGACTAAGTGGCAATTTGGTGTACGAGATAAAAATGGAAATGAAAGAGTCAAAATACCAAAGACAACGGAAAGTAATCGAAAAAAGCAATCAGTTCGTTCAAGGAGTTTGATGTAACAGGTCATCCCGTTGGTAAGTGGTGCAGCATTGACTTACCAGGACAGGCAAGTCAGTCAAGTCAGTCAAGTCAGTCAAGTCAGTCAAGTCAGTCAAGTCAGTCAAGTCAGTCAAGTCAGTCAAGTCAGTCAAGTCAGTCAAGTCAGTCAAGTCAGTCAAGTCAGTCAAGTCAGTCAAGTCAGTCAAGTCAGTCAAGTCAGTCAAGTCAGTCAAGTCAGTCAAGTCAGTCAAGTCAGTCAAGTCAGTCAAGTCAGTCAAGTCAGTCAAGTCAGTCAAGTCAGTCAAGTCAGTCAAGTCAGTCAAGTCAGTCAAGTCAGTCAAGTCAGTCAAGTCAGTCAAGTCAGTCAAGTCAGTCAAGTCAGTCAAGTCAGTCAAGTCAGTCAAGTCAGTCAAGTCAGTCAAGTCAGTCAAGTCAGTCAATCGACAGAATGAAAGAATGAAAGGATTTGAATGCCTTGAATATGAACAATTGCAGGCGGACTGCAAGAAAGTGCTTAGTGGTTTCCCATCGGGTATTCATGAGGAATAGTTGCGGAAGTCCTTTCTTACATCTCCCCGCCGGAGTTTGCCATACAACTGCACTTCATCCGTGCAAAGTGGAAATGCATTGTCAGTTCTCGCGGAAAAGTTTCCTCGCACCTGCACGGAAGTTCACTGTTCCCACGTAAACTACTTCCGTCTGCAGCATGCATGCGCTCCCACAATGCTCGGGTGCACCCTTCAAAACCAATTAAGGTGTGAAATCATACATTCAAATTTTGAGGCGCCGCCGATAAGCCTCTGTCGAGTGCGCAAAACCGTTGATAACCCAAAATTCGTTTTCTACTCCGGCGGATATAATCATCAATCAATTGGGCGATAAAAGTTTTGCACTCTCGACTGAATGCCTGCGGAGAGTGTGCGGAAGTTCTTAAGCCTACATCTATGTGTCTGCCGGCATAATCCGCACTTCACGGGAAGTGGGAATGGATGCAGGCACACCCCTACTAGACGGTCGGTGCCAGAAATCGAAGTAAAAATGGAGGGGACTGAAAGGTCCCACAGAAGGAGCACCAGTGACTGCTGTGTGAAAGGTGTGGTGCTCCGCAAGTGCTTTTTGGGGAAATAATTCTTTCCAACTGCTTGTAGAATAAAGTGGATTTTTGAGATACTTTCACGGATCATTTGGGCCATTAGTGCGATTTTCCACAATTCAATCCCATTTCCTGTGGCATACAACCGAGAGAGAGAGAGGTGGCGCAACACTTTTCCTAGGACAACACCATGTTCGTGGCGTGGCACCAACAACACAGTCGATGGCGGGACATAAATTCAAAACTTTTACAATTAACTAAGTCCATACACACGAATTGGTCGGGGCGTGAAAATGTACACAGGGAACCTGTCACAGGATGCCCCGCTGCGCCGCCGTTTGCAATAGGAAATGAGGGCAGATTTACGAGCCCCTGACTGAAACTCGTGTTCTCGGCTTTTGAATTGTTAACTTTAATGTTGCTTAATGCATGGATATAAATTTTAATTTCGATCTAATTTATGTTAGTGGAAAGTCAATGAATTCACGCGAAAAAATATCAGGATTTCGGGGATTGGCGGGTGCGTGGAGTTCGGTTTGTTGTTACAACGAAATTTGGCAGCTTAATTATATTGTCATTCCCTCCTCAGCTTTACAAAACCCATTTGAGTAAGTGGGTATGGGCTGGCAATTCGGCGGTCCTTGGTCGTTCCCTGCTGCGGATGTTGTTGCGGTCACGGGAGCCAGCGGGTCAACTGCGGTCGTGGAAGACTGGGGCTCCATTCGCTAAAACATTGAATTTGTTTGTGCGTGCATCACTTTATTAACAAAAAAATTAAACCTGTGACAGAGGTCTGGAGATCTCTGTTGTTCGAAAGTCATCCTCATTCTTATTTAGTGGGCCTGGGCCTCAACCAACAAGCCTGTCCATCTAGCTCGATCTCTGGCTAGCTGCCTGTAGTGTCAGACGCCAAGTTTGTTCTTATAGAACTGGGCGCGTCCCCTGTCGCGCTGTCCCACAACTTCGGAGTCAAGGACTCTTCAGGCCGGTGTCCATACACTCTACATGGCTCAGCCACCATCGGCGTTGGAGTAGACGACTGACAAGACTCACCTCCCTGTACAGACTGTACAGGTCGTGGTTGAATCTTCTCCTCCAAGGACGGACCAAAGATCGCACGCAGAACTTTCCACAAGAAGAGAAAAAAAACTTCCTCATCCACTTGTGGGATTGTCCATGCCTCCGTGCCGTACAGCAGGACTGAGATAGCAAGGTAATTTTTTTAGCATGGACCTTAGAGAGAGGTCCTACTCAATTACCTGAGCCCATAGAAACAGCGGTTGGGAAGGGTTTCGTTTGATCTCGGTAGTGATGTTGTTCTTACTATCTACTGCGGAGGCGAGGTAGACGAAGTCCTTGACTACCGCTAAATTAGCCGCCTATTGTGACGCTCCGTCTAAAATTCACATTTTAACCGCTTCCATCTCAACGCCAGCAAACGACTCATTGACGGCTCGCTGTTTTCTGCCAATCATGTCAATGTCATCCGCCTGTTCACAGTCACTTCTTCACTTCTGGAAACTCGTGTCTCTAGAGTTGGTGTGTCAGTCTTGCACGATCTTCTCCAGGATGATGTTAAAGAAGTCACACGACATCGCGTCGCCTTGTCTGAATCCTTCGTTGACATTGAAGGTCTCGGTGAGTTCGTTACCGACCTTGATGGAGCAGCGAGAATTCTCCATCGTTATCCTGCACAACTTCACGAGTTTGGCAGGTATTTCAAAACTGGACATGGCGTTGTATAGCTAGTCTGTATGCAAGCTGTTATATCGTTCCTTGAAGTCGACGAATAGGTTGTGGATGTCGAACTTGTTGGGGCTTTTCCAGGATCTGTCATAGTGTAAATATCTCGTCGATAGTGGACTTCCCTGGCTTGAAGTTACACTGACATGGACCTATCAGATTTTTTATACGGCCTCAGGCGGGTATACAGAAAATGTCTTGTACGCGATTTTAAGGACACTTATCCCTCTGTGGTTGGCGCAGTCAAGTTCTTTCCATTGTCAGTGCTTTCCTCCGACCCTATATTGTAGATGAGCTGGTGCATGCGACCAGCGAATAGACCGTCCCCTTCGACAACTTTGGTAGTCTTCAGTCTTGGTATTGCCATCTTGACGTCGTCTAAGTCTTGACTCTCGTCGATCATCGTCCAGATTGAGTTGAACATTCTGCCTGACAGCGGGCTCATGCTCGTCTTATTAACAGTCTACAAAAGCGATCTTTCCGATGAGAAGGTTTCATCTCTTAGAGGGCTTAAGTCTCATTGCGACAACCAAATAATCCCTTGTT
Organism: Eristalis tenax; assembly: GCA_905231855.2. NCBI lineage: Eukaryota > Metazoa > Arthropoda > Insecta > Diptera > Syrphidae > Eristalis > Eristalis tenax. The sequence continues at coordinate 39,407,464 of HG993128.1, read as the reverse complement.
GCTTTGCAATGTCCCCAAATTTCTGGGCAAACTTGTATTCTTCTTCAAAATATAGCCGTTTCTCTGTTTCATTGGTTGGCCATTAAAAGTCACGGGATGGTGTCTGAGCGTCTGATAGACCATCGTTGTCCATGTGTCACAGTAAACCAAGATGTTACCGTGCGATAGCCTTTATTCAGGTCGTATCTTGAGTGGATGGTGCCGGCACAGAACGTCGAAGTTCGCAAAGTTGTTTCCTATCTCATCGTCAGTGAGAATTGTTTTGTTCCACAAAAAAAATTCTATTACTAGTTTGTTCCATATTCTACGGCATTTTAAGAAGAATTTTGAGTGCTTAATGCGACTTTTCCCACAGCCAATTGATAACGAATGAGTTAGTTATCTTGGATGGGGCATATCTAACTCAATCGTTATCAATTGGCTGTGGGGCACTGGCACTGTTCATGCGATTTGCAGAAATTGGTTATCATCACCGCTCTACAACCACGTATATTGCGCATAGGACGGATTTCCCAGTACCCGCAAGGAGAAAGTGTGGAATAGAACGAAATTTTTCTAATTTCACTTCTCCCTGTAACCAGCATATGCCTTTCCATTCGTCCCTGAATTTCAATGCCGAGCAATATACACTTTTACGGTGTGACTGTTGTCTAAGTCGGGACGATTATCTGGCTCTCTTCTATGTCTATTCTGGTTGAGGTTAGGACGAGCTGTAAAATCAAATAATGATTCTCTATGAAGGTATCGGGAGTATAAGTCCGGGATAGACTTATACTCCCGATACCTAAGGCGCGCCTCACGTTCACGCATGTGTGTGAAGTGAATGGATTACTCCACACACTTTACATATAAAATCGTGATACGAAAATTATCACTCGAAAGCGATGCGATTTCTACAGCCGTCTACACATGAGCCTCTTTTTTTCAATTTTTCTAAGAAAGCCTTTTCGATGAAAGCTTGGAGTCGGCTTGATATCTTCCGGCATTCTGAACAATTATTGGCATGTTTCAACAAATTAACACAAAACAATACCAAACCAATGCTATGAACCTTCGCTTTGAATCACTCTATCTATGTCTCTCTAGACATTAAAATGCATTGCGGAGTGTAAAGGATCTGAACGTACGTCCATCTGCGGCAGGTATTGTTTTGCACTAGAGTTGTGTCATTCCGGATATGGATAGCACCCGGAACTATGTCCTTTGCAGGAATCATTTCCTATCGTTCCGTAAACTCAACATAAACATGTCCATGTCCTAGTTCCATTCAATATACTTCCGAATTCACAGAGGTGTGAAAAATCGAAGGAGAAGACACATGCACATGTGTTAACACACATGGCACACGCATGGAAACACAGTCTGTTACCTGAGTCGGAACGATGTGGCATGGGTAACATCAACAACAAATCTCAATATGTCGGAACATGAGCTACGTATTTACACAGTTCTATGAACTTGTATGATTCCTTCAAAATGTTCCGCAGACATATTCAACGCGGACATGTCTCCGAGAACCAGTTTCGAAAGCGAAAAGAACCGTTCCATGTCCATTCACCCGTCGGAACTGTTTAGCAAAACAATAGTTCATACTGTGTAAAGAGTTGCATGTTCCATAAAAAAATGCCGAAAAAACATCGCTTGTTAGCTCAGATTTATCCGTCAATCAAATCATTGAATAAAATCATTAATGTTTTAATTCGAAAATCGAAAGTAAATATTCTCGAAAATCACTCTTGTTGCCAGTAAACGGCGGCACACGCACACCGCCCCTCTCCCTGTGGCACTTATGTCAGCCAGAAAATGCAAATTAAAAAATCCCCCCAACACCTGAGAAGGACAAAGTAAGAAACGCAAAAGCCAACAGCAGCACAAGCCAAAAAGGAAAACGAAAATGAGAAAAAAAACGCGAGAAAAGGAAAAAGCTCTCCTTACAGGCGAAAAGATAAAACATCATTTTAGATGCCATTAGAGCGACAATTTACGACAAAGTAAATAAACACTAAAAGCACCCGGGAAGGATTACCATTTGAAGCTCGAAATTTAATTTGTGTTCCACAGCAATGGGAGTGAAGCAACACCCCCACCCGCTTCCACATCCATGCGCCGGCTCACCTTTGTGTCGCAATGAATCTCCTCAAGCAAGTGACAAAGCAAATAATATATGCCGATTCTCGTGTCGTCTCAACTTGTGCGATAAGTAAAACGAGAATGTGCTTGAAAAACCGGGATCCCATCTCCCCCATGCCCTCCCAACCACGGGAACACACTCTGCTCAGCACATCGGAGTGAGTCTCTCCATAAATTGCCTCGAAAAGTAGGGATGCCATTTCAGATTTATTTCGCTCTGTAAACATTTTTAGAGACCCTTTCCGCAGTTAGACTTGTAGTTACGTCGTGAACTTACTGTGTGCGCGTCGAACTGCGTCTCGTGTGGGAGTGTATGTCGACAAGGCCACTTAACTCAACTATGGTCGATTGTGTTGTCATCATAGATCTACGTATAGGCCCCCCAAAAATGTAGACATCATAGCCAAGACGAGATAAGGAATTGAGTGCCTAAACGGCTGCCATGCAAAGCTAACGACTGACTTGAGTTAATTGCGTATGTTTAAAAAATTCCCACCCATCCAGGCCATGCCGCGCCCACCATTCTGTGCTGCAAGGCCCAGGGATTGCACGATGAAGGAGTTTATCTTGAAGGAACATTGATACATAATGGTCGTCATAAAGTTTTGGCTTTTACATCATAACGCCGGCAGAGTGCTCTTTATGATGTACTCGAGCGCTCGTTCGGTGCTGTGTGCCGACTTATCGTTGAGCTCGCAGTAAGGGACTGTTTAAATAAGGGAATGCGATGTCCATAATGGGCTTGAGCACGGGTGTAAGCGGAGAATTTTAATTGATTAATGAAATGCCGGCAATATTGCTGCGGAGGTGACGAGGAAATAATTCGAGGGTAACTATCTTAAGCGGTCACACCTTTTGCTTTAATGGAGCAATAAGAACAGCTCGTTTGGGGTTGCGCGTGATTGTCAGATTTCATAGAGGTTGTTTTAACGGGGATCTGGGTTATCTCGATCAACGGGAGCGTAACTAAGACAGAGGAAGGGGTCCAAATGTGCCCTGGACCAACATTTTAAGACTCAACAACTCATCATTCGTAAATCTTGATCTTTTTAGGTCATTATTATTATAGTTGAGAGTCAGCAGCTGCCACGGAGCTACATGCAGTCGACTAACGCCAGATAGGATATGGAAGGGCTTGCACAGGGTGATCAGATAAAAAAGAAATTTAATTAAATCACCACACAAAGAGATCTGAAAGTGATGCTGCCTTTAGTTTGAAGCTACATTCATGCCACTGTGCCGTCTTCACTTCGAATAGAGTGCTTCAAGAAGTCGGTCAAAATGTTGATGACTCAGTACCATCTGTGCGGCCTTATGACGGCAATAGCAGTGTTGACCTGGAGCTCGTCCAAAGGGGTTGCCTTGTTAGCACAGACTAAGGACTTGATGTAGTCCAAGGGAAAATAATCGAGTGGTGTCAAGTGGTGGCCAATTGATGAATACTCCTCGTGAGATGCCCTAAAAATTGCACAGTCAATGAAGCTTTGTCAAATGCTTGTGGATTTTCTTCGTTCCAGCTAGATCCCTTATGAGCTAGACCCCATATTGAGCTTCGTCCATTATGATTTTGGCAAAAATCTAGATCTCCGGCCAATTGGCGATCTCACGACGTTGGGTACGGTCGCACGGCTTCAGTTCCTGGATCTGCCTAATCCTACATGGATGTAAGGCCAAATCGAACCGGAAATTAAGCTAGCAGTGGAACTAGCACCAACCCGCGATGGTCGCAGGAAACAGCCACTTCAGTACGATCTCTGCCGAATGGTTAGGCAAGTCTAGTTAGGTAGGGGAAGGTTATCTCCTTAAAAAAAGCTCCAAATCTAAGGTGGAACTGACTGTGCCTAGTGATGTATGGCTACGCTAGAGGGTTGACCAGTCTTTCATATGCCAACTTGGGATGACCTGGCGAGGTCCCATTTCAATAAATGCCCATGCGTTCAATGGTTAACGGAGCTCCGACATAAATGACATATTAATTCGCGATACTCGTGGGAACAGAATTTTTAACAGAAAAAAAGGGCGGTGGCAGCCCCAAGTGCTGATGGAACCCTTATTGGCAGTGAAACCAAAACCGCAGTGGTGCATAGAACATAGCTTCGCTGAAAGTACTGGTAAAATTAAACGGCCAAGAAATACTTGCGAGCCTCCTAAAAATGCAACTAATATCGAGAAAGACAATGAGGTGGCCATCTTACGCTAATGGAGCGAGCACTTTTCGGAGCTGCTCAATCCCGAACAGAGCACTGAGACCCGTAGTCTTGCGTGGGGCGGAGAATAGTCCAACGGTGGAGGAAGTCATTTTGGCGATTGAATCGCTAAAAGTTGGCAAATCCGCCGGTGTGAATGAAATCCGGCCAGAAATACTTAAGGCAATGGGTAAAGAGGGACTTTTATTGCTTTTTTCGTGTCGTTAAAGTGGCCTGGGAACGTTCCCAGGTGAGACACCTGGCGATTTGCAAACTGTGGTGATTGCCCCACTTTTCAAGAAGAGTGACAAAAGAGATTCCCTCAACTACAGGGACACCTCTTTAAAGTCTCCCCTGGAAAGTCTACGCTAAGGTGTTGAAACCGCGTTCTAGAGCTATGATCGGGCCCAGGATGGGGGATGAACAGTGCGGCTTTGGTACTTAGAAGTACAACCGACCAGCTTTTCACTCTAAGCATGGTACTTGAGAAGGCTTGGGAGTATGCCAAGCCCATCTACAGCTGTTTTGTGGATTGGGAAAAGGCGTACGACCGAGTCTCTCGAGGTAAACTCTGGAGTGGTCTGCAGGAGTATGGGATCGATGGTCCTCTTCTGGAGGCCATTCAGTCTCTATACACAAATTGCAGCAGCTGTGTTCGGGTTGACGGCGCTAAATCAACACCTTTCACCGTGGGCGTCGGACTTCGCCAAGGGTGCGTCTTGTCACCTCTTCTTTTCATTGTATATTAGAGTGAATGTTGCAGTGCAGCCGAGGCAAGGAATGTTTCACATTGGAGGAGTCATCTTACTATTGCGGATGACATAGTTATTCTCACATCTTCCCAGACGCAACTCCAGCTCGCACTCGTGGCTTTGTGGCTAATGCTGGAATGAAGGTTAACGTGGACAAATCGGAGGTTATCGTCAGTTCAACGCACTCTACATCTTAGAGGAGTCCCATTGGAGCATGTGGAGAAGTTTAAGTACCTTGGTGCATTTTCACGCGTGATGGGAGGAGTAATTCTGAGCTTTCCTGTAGGATTGGGTCAGTTTTGAAACAGCTGGTAAATCTGAAATCAGGAAGGCCAAGCTTGGTGTCAATGCCAATTTAACGGTTTTGGACTTAGTATTTATTACAACTCTCACTTATGGTCGATCGCGAGATGAGACAAGCTGCTGAGATGAGATTATATCGTGCTGTTGTGGGAGTTACTCGCGGGGCTAGGGTACGAAACACGACAGTGAGCGAGGATCAACATTAAGGAGCTGCTTCATCTTACAGAAAGGACTATGCTTCAGTGGTTTGGTCACGTGACACGAATGTGACTTTCATCACGACTTCCGATGCGGGCGTTGAATGCGATTCCATTAGATAAGCGACCGCTTGTCAGACCCAGGACGAGGTGGTTGGACCAATCCAAAAACTCGCCTGGTTACGGATGCTGGAAAATCAGCAAGTTGGGACGTTTAAAAGCTTGTTTGATTGCGCTGCTCTAGCTCTTAGTAGACTGTTCGAAATTGGATGAACGCTGATAGAAACATTGCTTAAGTTCTCGAGTAGGACATATGTGAACACGCACAACCCCATCATGGAAAAAACAACAAAACGCGGAACACAACTACCCTTTCAATGAATACCTTGTAACGCCAAGTGTGGCTACAGTGTTACAAGACTGCCTGGGTTTGCCTTTGTTACCAACACCAGTGTTCGTGTAATATTAAATACCTTAGATTCTTAAATAGTTGAGTCAAAACGTTCATCCCCGTGAAATTTCAAAAAAAAAAACACGAGATTGACTTCTGACAGATTCACTGTATGACATCAATGTCCTTGTCCAGTCTCCCTATTTTGTGCCGACCAGCTTCCGCGAATTGTTCCCTTGTCATAAGCATTGTCCTCCTGTCTGCACTGCTGACATCGACTTCCCCGAAGCCCGCTCTGGTTTCTCAGTTATCTCATCGCCCATCGCGATTAGTCACTGAGCCAGCGAATACATTGTAACGACTTCATCGTATTTTCAATTACGCTAATGATAAAATCTGTTCTCGTTTAAATTCATAATTCCCAGTGATTTTGGGTCTTCGCAAATATTCACTCCACAGCCCCGGCCGTCCGCCGCTAAACCTTCATCAGGCGGATGTGGCATCCCTTGGTCTGTGCGGTGTGTGGTTTCACTTTTTGTGCTTGTTTGCTTTTAGCGGCCGGCAATAAATTATGGATATCTGATCAAGATTCGAGTATCTGTGGCAAAACGCTGACAGGCCACCGGGAGACCCTCATCAAAACACAATCGAATATTGAATTGGATATTCTTGGATGAATTTAACGTGAAACATGGCAGATATTTGAAATGGATAATAATGGTTCCTCGGGGAAAGTTGTGGGAGGTGTGAGGTTTATTTGTAAATCATGCCCGGATCGACTGACATTTTGCCGGCGACTTGGCAGATTGTCAAGGGGAACCAATTGGCTGTCTTGGTGGAGCGCTGCCTTGTGCTAGCTTGATTCGCGTCTGCCTGTGCTGAGCTGAGGTGGAGGATGATCACTTGATTGGAGTGTCTTGGAAGGTCATCGTTGTTAGGCGGTGTTTCCCAATCCGTCCTTATTCGAAGGCCACTGTGACAACTGCCACCATGACTGCCAGCAACACAATCACTTTACGCTCCAAAATGAAGCACAATAATGTTGGTGCCACTGCAAGCCATCATGACCTTACTTAAATTCGTTCCGAATGCTCATCAGAATTCATGTCCGCCAATTCAGACAAAAGTAACCGAATTAATTCAATTAACTGCCGGCACTTATAAAAAAGAGGAATTAATTCCGCCTCACCACCGTTAAATCAGCCAAATAAAATACTTTCGACCATTCGTTCGCCGTGCAGCTGCGAATATTCCGGCGAATTTTTGCTTCATTTTTTCCCTTCCGTCCATCACAATCGAAGTTAATTGAATTCGGGGTTTCGGTTGGTTTTTTGTTTCCCGGTTGCGTTGCATTACACGGCCTCCATAACTGTTTGCATTGATGATACACGAAGCGGCAAGGAACGACGCGTCGGGAGTAGGCAATCGCATTTGAATAAATCCTCGAATCGTACTTGTTCAGCCCACGATGGCGGGGGTGATCGTGATAAAAATTAAATAAAAAAGAATAAAACAATTTCAAGCGTTGAATGTTTGCAAACTTTGCAAAGTCCCAGACAGAGGCCCTGCGAAGTTTCGCGTCACTGCCAAACCTGCTTTTTGTTAACAAATGTTATTGGTTGCAATCGCTTACATTTAATCCAATCGGTAATTCGACCATTTGCATAATTTGCGGTGGGGCTTGTATACTTTGTATGCGTTTTTTTTTTTTTTTTTTGGGCTCTGTTGTCTCTCGGCGTCATGAAATGACTGAAGTTGTTTTGGGCGGGTGATGAATGTGGAAGTATTTTCCACAAATGCGAAAACCGCTTGTTTATTTAACACGGAAACCGGAAATCGATCAGGGAATTAGCTTAACAACCCATTGGAATTATTGTTGGCGAAGCTATGGGAGGCGTACCGATAGTGTTGCCTGGTGTGAGGTTTGTGAAATACGCTGGATTCAAGGCACATCGACGGAGACCACGGGCTCGAACAACCGCATTGGTTGACGAGTGATAGATTGACGTCACATCTCCGAACAGCCATACACAAGCACATGACACAAGGATGTTGATTCGTCGTCGATAGCTGAACAGAGGAGGCTCCTTAACACTTTTGGTTTTACTGCACCAAATGGTTGAAAATGCTCCGTGTTCGCTCCGATTAAACGTCATGGAAAAATAATTGGATTTGTCAATTAAAAGAAGCAGTAAACTGTTGCCAACACCAGCAAAAAAAAGAGTTTCACAGACGATAATAGAGATAGACTTTGGGCTGGAGAACTGCCACTGGTCACTGCTTGACCAGCCTCATTTTCTAAAAAAGTGTGGGGCTTGAGCCCATCGCTCGATGCGGCGTCATGATAAATAGTGATGGGCGCATCATCATCATCATCATCTTCTGACCCGCATGCTCCACTAAAGGGGTGGCGGGGATTAAACCACGCACGAGAGATCTCCAGGCAACTCGATCCTCCGCCATCGTCTCTACCGCATCAGGAGGTATGCACAAGCGTAACTAGGCGAGTTTTTGGACTTGGTCCGACCACCTCGTCCTGGGTCTGCCAAGCGATTGCCTACCTGATGGATCCGCATTCAACGCCCGCCTCAGAAGTCGTAATGAAGGTCACATTCGTGCCACGTGACCAAACCACTGAAGCATAGTCCTTTCTGTAAGATGGAGCAGCTCCTTAATGTTGTTGCACTGCCGTGTTTCGCACGCTATCCCGGCGAGTAACTCCCACCACAGCACGAAGAAATCTCATCTCTGCAGCTTGTATTCGCGATCTTATTCTTTCGGTTAATACCCAAATTTCATGACCATAGGGAGAGTTGGAATAAATACTGAGTTGGAACCCGCTATCTTGGCTTTGACACCAAGCTCTGCCATTCTGATTACAGATCTACCCAGCTGTTTCAAAACTGACCCAGCTTGACCAATCCTACAGGAAAGTTCAAAATTACTCCTCCCACCACTCGTGAAAAGGCCCCGACGTATTTAAACTTCTCCACATCCTTCAATGGGACTCCCCCAAAATGTAGAGTGCGTTGAACAGGCGTTCTGGAGATGACCACAATCTCCAATTTGTCCACGTTGACCTTCATTCCAGCATCTGCACATACAGCCACAAGCCTATTGAATGCACGCTGGACTTCCGTCTGGGAAGATGTGAGGATAACTATGTCATCAGCAAAATGAAGACAACTTGCCCTCAACTCTCCCAATGTGAAACATTCCTCGTTGCGCTGCTACATCCAGTCCATGTATACAAAGCAGAGGTGACAAGACGTACCCTTGCCGAAGTCCGACGCCCACGGTGAAAGGTGTTGATTTAGCGCCGTCAACCCGAACAAAGCTGGTACATGGTTGTGTATAGAGACTGAATGTCCTCCAGAAGAGGACCATCGATCCCACACTCCTGCATACCACTCCAGAGTTTACCTCGAGAGACTCGGTCGTACGCCTTTTCCAAATCCAAAAAACAGCTGTAGATGGGCTTGGCATACTGCCAAGCCTTCTCAAGTACCATGCTTAGAGTGAAAAGCTGGTCGGTTACACTTCAGGCGGGACGAAAGCCGCACGCAAATTATAAAAAACAAACCGCCGAAGGGATGACATTCATTTGCCGCCAAGCAAACTGATGCTGATGTTGGGCATATAAAGCAGGACTACTGATTTATTCACTTAATTCGGTTTCCCTACAATAACTCTGATTCAGGACCATTGCTTCCTCTGTTGCGCGTCAATTGTTCATGCAAATAGGTATCAAAAATCGACCTCATTCTCAAATTGCGTTCAAACATCTCGCATAATCATGATTTAAAGAGCGCCCTTGACAATTCAACGCTCGTTTTCTCGGCCCTACGCCCTAGTTCACTTGACAAAACCAATTTACTGAGCCATCAAAAATTAACATAATTCCCCGAACAAAAGAAAAAAATAAACACAATGAAAAACAATGCCCTCATTCAAATTTAAGCCACGCACCGCTCACTCGTGCCCTAATAAGCCTTCTGTCAGAATTTATATAGCCTCGTTCACTCACATCGAAGCGCCAACAACCTGACCACCGACCTTCCGCCGAAACGAAACAAAACACATTTATTACACCGACATCAGCAAATGAAAAACATGTAAGTACGTATGTCCCTTGATCGCAAGAGTGTGTCGACAACAGTCGGGCCCCCATGAAGACAACGACACATCACACACGCTCATATTTCATTTCCATACACTGTGTCTCACTTTCTGCTCCCATTTACATCCGACAGTGTCAGTCGAATAAGGATTCCGCCATAAATCCTGCCACAAAGTCGGATGCTTTAACGCAACATAAATTATTTCAACGCCCGAACGTCGCGCTCTGGCTGTACGAACACGCACGCATCTTGGCTGTACATCAGGCCCAGACTGGAACACGAGGAAAAAGAAAAACAAGATTAAGGTTGCAGCCGGAGCGTCATCACACATAAAAGTCAGAATTCGATGTAAAAGCCAGCGAACCACAAATGCTGCCATAACTTCGTTAAGTCCATCAACGAAAGTCCTTTTATCTGTTTTATGAGGCGAACTTTCACTTGTGCGCCGCCGGTTTTATTGTTTCTTCGGACATAAAAATTGCACCGTTATTGCAACATCATCTTTGGCCGTCTAACACAAGCACACACACACACACAAACCTCCGCCAGCCAGCACATGTGGGTCGTTAAAATCCACAACTCCGTGGTCCTGAATTTTAGATAAGACCACAACGCCGAGTTCAACCGGAAGGACGAACGTGTGTATGTGCCAAGAAGGGTTTTTGCCCGTTTCTTTTCCGCTTTTCTGTTTAAGCAGAAGTCCTCTCTGTGACTGGCATCGTGCATTCGCATTCAGCCGAACCCTTGGCGGATGCTAATTTCGCTTCCGTTAAGAAGACATTTCATTTCTTTCTTCAGCTGAGTTCGTTTTTTTCCCCATTTTTGTGTCGGCCGCTCGTCGGCTGGGCGCACAACATTTAATTAAGTTGAATGTAGTTTGCGTATATTAACAGGATAACTGCGACTGTGTGGATGAGCCGGAGGTTGCTGCGGATTCAATATTTACCAGCTCCGGCTCTGGCGCTCTGGCGGAGGATGTACACTGTACATTCGTGCGGAGGGGGGAGTTGCATTGAAAATTTCCAAACGAAGGCGCAAAGAAGTTTCCGAAAAGTTCTTATCCCAAAGTTGATAAAGAGGTTATATCATTGCTTGAATGTGTTTAACTTTTGTAGTTTGTCGGGTGAGTTGGCGGTGGCGGTGGCGTCGGCAAGGAGGTGTTAAAGTTTTGCGGCAGCAATTTCAATGAGATTGTCCTCTGCGGTGTTGGAGAGACATGATGGACTGAGATAGGCTTAGCGCCGAATTAATGTTTACGAAACCGAAGGATGACTTGGGAAGTGGAATTGAATGCCTCTAAACAATGTGCGAGGGTCATAATGTTCGCGTGAAAATGGCATTGATGCCTTGGGACAAACCTCCTGTGTGACATATTATACGTTTGTTGCATTTTCCGTTGGTATGATCCATAAGAAGAGAAGATCACCAGGTCCTTCTCTTAAGTTGGAACTGTACGTCCATGAGAACATCTCCCTTGTGGAGAGGGACGACTGTAAGAAGGATGGTGTGAGCCTGCGTCGAAAGTTGCTTCACTCATCCATTACCAGGTTTTTTAACACTTGTTGGCGCGCCTTTTGCGTAAAACCGGCCATTACGGCAGACGGCATGACACTGTCACGCCATCATGTGACCCCAACAATAAGAGAGTCGTGTCACAGCACTCCTTGTTGCATTCGCAAATACTTGGTCCTCATATAGGAGGATTGAAGCAGTCTATCCAACCTGCCTTTGCTCACATTTACATCATCATTGTCCAGTTCATAGACAGGAACATACGCAGGGCCGTAAAATTATTTTTCTCGTTCTATGAATCGAACCTAGGTAACGTAGGTTCCCTGGCGTAGAGGGTCGACACCCCAACCCACAACGCCACGGCCGTCACTAAGTTATATGTGTTGGGGACCGGAGTCTACTCGGACAGCCTGCATAGAGAGGAATCATTTAGACTCCCTGATATGTGATGTTTCTTCCAAGCAGAGTTTCACACAATAGAAAACACTACAGGCACCCGATATCCTGCCATCAGATATCACCATCTTTGTTGACAAAAAGCATTCAGTGCAGCCGGGACTCTGAACGATGAGATCAAGGGCTGTTATGAATTGCCGCGACACACTAAGGCCCATCAGTCACCGCAAGGTCAAAGTCTGCTGGGTCCCGGGCCACATTTCAATAGCAGGCAACGAGAGGGCGGACGAATTGGCTAGACAAGGGTCTGAAATGGACATCAGCGATGCTCACACACCGATGCAGTCATCGATCAGTGCACTATAGCGGACCATAAGTGACACCATACTTGTCTTGGCTCTCAAGAGATGACTGTCACACGACAACGACAACAGACTTGGCCAGAGTTTAACAACGACAAAACAAAGAAGCTTCTGGCATTGGACCGCAACTCGATCTGTATGCTTGCCACAGTGAGCACAGAACACTGCCCCATCGGAGCAATGCTCCGGAAATGGATTGCGAAATTCAGCGGTCTCTGCCATAGTTGCCATAGGAAGAAACCGAAACGATCCACTATCTGCTTTGCCACTGCCCAGCTCTTCAGAATCGCCGCCTAGCTTCACTGGGCCAAAGACTCTTCACAGAGACTGCGGACATAACGATTGCGGATACATCGGATCTTCTAAGATTCGTAAGGAGTACGGGGTGGCTTAAGCCATCACGGGATAGGATAAATGAAGGGATTCCCAGCGGGCCCTAAGGCCTCCGAATGGAAGTTGTAGTGTATTGGCAATTCAACGGTAGAGCGTGGGGGTATAGGAGCTCCTCTCCGATAAGTCATCATGCTCATGACATGCACCTAAGCTCTTATCGTTGTTGTCTAGTTAGTATGTCTAATCTGATCACCAGCAAGTGAGGTCGAAGTGGTGAGTCAATACTACAGAAGTGATGTTCAATCATCACAGTCCCCTTCCAAGAACTAACCTAAACGTGCTAAGTTAATATGTTATTCAATTCTTTCTTGTTATTCATCCGAAGCTTGAAAATGAATGGAGTATGGTACAAGTACCAGTGGACCGATTTTCACTTGGATATTCATGACTGCTCCTTTGATTGTTTTCATTTGCAGAGGTGACCTCTCGGCTCTTCAGATTAATATTTCTTTTAAGACCGATCGTGACAACTCTATAGCGCCGTACAAAGGATGTCAAGCACTTAAAGTTGAGAGTAAAGTGTCCCCTTTATTCGGTTTCGTCTGCGTCTGCGGTTTTCTTGTAATTCCTTTCCAAAATGTGCACAAAGACGCCAGCATTGGTCGTTCGGTTGAACCGACCGATGTTCGGTTACGTTGGAAATTACTACGCACCCAAAGGACGTTTGATGCCAACGTTGAAAGCAGCCGCCTAATTGTCAACAGAATGTAATTTATTATTATTTGTTTAACAGTAATTATGAAAGAAGAGTTTGTTTTGTGTTATTTTCAAACTGCTCACTGAACTCATTTCTCAATGGACCCATCGATTCGCGTACTTGGTGGCAAGCAGCGCCGTCTTTGGGCTGAAACCATGAAACCATTTTCATCAAAACGATTCGCAAATCATAGAACGTTAGCTTGCGTAATTGATGACAAGGTAGTTCTCTCTTTGAAAAAAAAGGGCCATTGACCGGACCATAAGCCGCTGCAAATTGTGTATTTACCCGGCAGCCATGACGGTTCTTGTATTGCCAGAGCTCATCGGCAGTTTTATTTATTAACAAACTCATTCGACCGGAAGTGAGATTCATACCCGGAAATACCAGCGGACAACATCTGGTCGGGCTAACTGACACCGAAATCGACATCTGGTCTGCACAGTCTGGGAGAAGCACAGTCTGATATGTCTCAAAGCGTTTTCACTTAACTCAGTAGTGACGACACCCCAACGAAACCTAACAAGCAGTTTTTAGTTTACATTCCCCGAAAAATAATGAACTTGCAGCTGTAAGCCACGACACCCACTGTCCATGGGCCAACGAGCAATACTTGACAAGCAATACATTCTTCTCGTCATCTTCGCACATCACACGGACGACGAGCCATACTCACGCAATGACTAGGATGTGCTTACGTTATGCAGCGTACCTGGTATACAAGTGAAAGGGTTAATCACCGCCTAATGGCCAGTCATTGTCGGTATTGACGGACGTTTCTTGTGAACTGTACCCTTCGGAGGAGCTTATTAGTTGGCGTGAGGTGTAGTTGAAGTGAAGTGTAGAGTGCATCACCTTAGTTTGATCAACAACTGAATTAAGGCTCCGACACAAAGAATACGTAACTTGCGTAGCTTCAAAGCCCTCATTCAGTGAGAAGTACCTAACGCAAGGAATTCTTCAACGCAGAGCTGATTTCATTCGTCAGCCTCAAGTTTCAATGTAAAATGCAAGTGCCTTGATTGAGCAACTACATACGTAGCGTCAGCGTTGGTCTATGTGCCACCTCCCATAAGAACACATGTTTTTTATGTATCTGTATCAAAGTATCGCTGACGCTGATGCAAGTAAAGTATTCTATGTGCCGGAGCGTCTTTAGACGAAGTCCGTCCAAGCCCTTAAAAAAAGTCGTCCTTTAAATGCAGTTTCAAAAGAAAAAACATCCCAATTAGTCTAAACTACATTTTTAACCATTTTCAACCAAGCACAAAACCCTCGACACTTCTATCCCAACCATCGCCAAGATCTGACTTGAATACATTCCACCAATGAAGCTCGATTCTGGATCTCATATCTGAAGGCAGGAAAGGTGAATGCGCGCGGAACAACAGAAAGTCTCCATGGCAAGGAAGCCGTCCAAACAGGGGAGCGTGCCTCCATGTGAATGAGTACAGCTTTACAAATTCTCTAAAAAAAAAAATTGTATAAAAGAATGAAACTCGATTGTAACAAACGAGCATGTGTATTTGTATATGACGCGTTCAAACAATCCCAACCCAGGCATCATTAAGTAATAAACCAGGACACGACAGAGATCAAGGATAGCACAAAAGGCGACCGAGGAGTGCACATAAAATGAAAATCGATAGAACTAAACTCTGCGTACCCATCGCCGGCCATTGTGCTTCAGATGGGATTCAATACTTTTCCCTTTTTCTTCTAGAAAATTACACGTGATTTCAGGAAGGATATGCCCAGGGAGGAAAACAACACCACAACGCCCGTTCCACTTGAGCTTCACTTTCAATGGCAGGACAATAAAGGTTAGGAGACTGTTGAGATCTCAATTAGTGCCATGCCCCTTTTGCGATTTCTCTTCTCGAAGCCATAGTCTGTCCGTGTCTACACACTGGTGTGCCTCGTAGATCTGTTTATCCGAGAGTTTGTGTGCGGGGGACTACTGGAATCCTGCAACTGATGACCACTGGGATTGTGGTTTCTCAGCGTAGGTGTAGATGAGAGAGAGAGAGAGAGAGAGAGAGAGGGAGTATCTCCATCTTACATCGATGCTGAACGTAATTCACAATCAGGATAATCACAGAGTGTGGTTGTATTTGATTGCTTTGGTTCTTTGGTTGTTGTGCCAGTGATTAGACGAGAACTTGAGCTCGGGCTCTGTACAGATGGATTGATGTTTATTGAGTCGGCCTCGAGGGGACGGCCGTAGATTGGAACAGCAATGAAAAACCTTGAAACAGAAAGAAGAATCAAAACAACTACATCTGCTGGGGTCAAGTGGACGTTTCTGAAGCAATTTCTTTTCTCTCAACGTATGTGGTTTTATGTGAGGCTGATGAAGCAAATGTATTTTTCTTCCATGCTGTTAGACAATTAAGCAAAACTCCATCGAGAGCCGCCACCTCGCAGGTAATCAAGTGCAGATTCATGTGGGCTTGTGGTTCCAAACGCAGCTATGATTTATTTTTGAATCAATTTGGCTTTTCAATATGTTGCTTTAACCGTGACGTTATCAGAGAAGTTCATCGTTGAACGGTAGAAGACATTGGAGTTCTTGCAGGACTCGTTTCTGACAGCTGTATTTTGCGATTGTTCTTTGACGGCTTATAACTAGTGGGATACGTGTTTGCTGCAGAATTAACACTTTGCACTCCTTCGCATAAGCTCTAAGGAGGTCATCCAACATGTCGCCCGATATTGATGCCCACATTGCGGTTCACATTTCGGCAAAGTGACGGTGATGATGATGAATGCACTCATTTCATCTAATGTCACCTGTCTCCAGGTGGATCGGTAGTTATGCATAAGCGCAACATCCAACCACCTTGTCCTGGGTCTTCCAAGCGGTCGCCTACCTGATGGAATCCCATTCAACGCCCGCCTCAGCAGTCGTGATGAAGGGAACATTCGTGCCACGTCGCCAAACCACCGAAGCATAGTCCTTTCCGTTCGAAGAAGCAGCTGCTCAATATTGAGCTCCTCGCCCACTGCCGTGTTTCTCACTTTATCCCGGCGAGTACCTCCCACAACATCACGGAGAAATCTCATTTCAGCAGCTTCTATTCGCGATTTTATTCTTTCGGTAGTTACCAAAATTTCATGACCATAGGTGAGGGTTGGTGCAAATATTGAGTTGAAAACCAATTACTTGGCATTGCTCAGTATCTAACTAAGCTCAGTATCTTGATAACACATCTTCGGAGCCGTTTGAACTAACTTGGGAAATCCGACGGAAAGCTCAGCATTACACCTCACAACACTCGTGGAAAAGACAGAGAGACACTTCAACGGAACTCCACTAACATGTAGAGTGCAATGAATAGGCGATCTAGAAATTACCATAATCTCGGATTTGTCGACGTTAACTTTCGGACCAGCGTTACACGTTCAGACGGCCACATCTGCATCTGGGTAACATCTGCAAAAAGAAAACGACTTACCATCTCTTACAAACTTTCTTGATTACAAAAACGCCGTCAAAGCGTTTTGTAAGTGTACTGACCTCTCTTTAAAGATTTTTTTCAGCATTTTCGTGATTTGGGGTATTTCATTTGAGATGTGTTATTTCACGGTCCCTGACTGCGGTGGTTTAATTTTAGCGATGATTTAAGCCCACGAAGAAATGCAAACTCCAACTTCTCCCTAAAACCTTGGACTTTACAGCACATATTGATGACATCGAAATATTCACGTAAACCACAGCAATTTGACCCAATCCTTTGAACTTGTCACAGACAGCGATTGATTTTATGGAACACCTTTTTCACGTTGATGATGGAAGTATTCAAGCTCCATGTTTCACTGCACGCAATGACAACGCACGCGAACTCGTGTCCGTACAAGAAGACCACAAAACTCTCTTGCCAAACACCTAATCAACTAGCCGTCACATCGCCAGATGTTCAGATGGCAAACTCTCACAATAAACATCCTGACCGGCGGCTAAAAAACAAAACGCTCTTCTTGCTAAGACCCGTCTCATAATGGCCCAAGCCCGTGCTTATTTTTCCTACCTGAATCCTCGCCCTCCCAGCAGCAGCAGCACTTTAATCGGCAAAGAAGTGAAACACTGGTTCAAAAAGGATTACATATTTTGTCCCCACACCCGTCCATGGCACAAAGATGTGAACAACAACGCTTGAAAGGACTCAAACACAATGCCGCACGTATGTACATGTTTTTATCCTCGAACAAAACAACAGAATGTCCTTCTTTGATATTGTTTCTGTGGTTCTGTTGTTGTCGTCGGATTGTCATATCGCCGTAGCAGGAGCGCTGTACAGCACAGGCCCACCTCTACATGGGATTTCCCCATTCCCTCGGCACATCGATGCGCCTTCCCACACGCACCCATCCTCATTTGCGGCGGAAGCTTGTCTGTTTTTGAGGTTTTAATTTACAATGCGCCCGCAAAAGGCGAATTTGTTTATTCGCACAGGAAAACACCTAAAAATAATAATAATTTTGTCAGCTAGACATATCGGGTGGCAGCGGAAGGGCTCATTGCCGACATGTTTTGCTAAGAAGCGTGTTCCACCGCTGTGCGGAAGCGGGCGTAGGACCCGCCCACACGTTGACATGTGCGGGGTTTTAATAATAAAATCAACCGCAATTTAGTTGAATATTCAACGAAAACAAATCGCAGGAGCGGATTTATTTAATATGTTTGTTTC
Organism: Eristalis tenax; assembly: GCA_905231855.2. Classification (NCBI taxonomy): domain Eukaryota; kingdom Metazoa; phylum Arthropoda; class Insecta; order Diptera; family Syrphidae; genus Eristalis; species Eristalis tenax. The sequence continues at coordinate 39,389,333 of HG993128.1, read as the reverse complement.
TGTTGTTTTTCTTCCTTCTATTTTTGACAACGAATCAAGGAAGGATGTCACATCGGAATGCTCTTCAAAGTACGCGTAACGATATGATTTAGGGGGAATGTGCTTTGGGTTCGCGTAATTGAATTAAATACTGAGAGCGTCACTGCTGATATTGGAAGTGGAAGGGCGGAGGTGAACTTAAGAATGAACGCGTGGCAAGCAGGCAGGCTCTACAGGATACAGGCTCTACAGATGCACATGTGGAGTTAGATTCACAAGCGGTTCGATTGCGGAAATAAAATGTTATTGAAGCGTAGTGATCCATGACAAAAATATGAAATTCACATTAACTTCGGCAGCTTTTCAAATGGAATAAGAAAAATCTGGTTCGTCAAATATTCTCAAATAACATCCACTCCTTAGTGAAGCGAGCAAGCCTTTGTAATGATAACAACAAATAATAATATTTTTACTTTTGGAGAAATGATTTACGTATACTTCGTATACCTGCGGGCATACCGGCTAAAACTCCAAAAGTGTCTAGATGATCTCCCCCGTCGGGACTACTTACGCATTACTTCGAGGAGCGGTCCTTGTGTAGGTGGGTTCGGTTTCATGCACTGGCTGCTCTCGATTTTTTAGTACTTAGGATCTGGGTCAGATGTGAGCTTATTCGCACCCATTGTTCTTAATTTTCAAGCATCTCCTGGATGATATTAACCTATCTTAGTTCACCAACACTTATATGTAAGTCCACACACAGGGATTCCCATCAACTGCATTCGAAGACAGTGTAGTTGACGTCGTCGCATGTCGAATCTCTGTACTGCCAGAGGGAGCTTCTTGTCTTCCCTATTTTCAGGTAGGCGTTGAAATACCCGTGTCCGGTGACGAACTGGTTGACGTAGTAGTTCACTTCGCCATGTTTTCGGTTACTCCACTCGTCCACATCTCCGATGAGCCTCGCAGTCCAGCGCCGTCTGCTGTCAGATTTCCACCTTTCCTGCCACTTCCGTTGTGTAAGCGATTTTGCTTCCAGCATAGTCGCTTCTACTATAATTTCCGCTTTCTTGTCGTACGCGTACTTCTGTTGTGATGCAAGGATGTCTACTGGTGTCACGGCCGGAACTGCAAGTGCACCTGATTCCGAGACCGTGCGATAAGCGGTCTCTTGCCGTAAAGCACCGCGTCTGCTTGCGGTACTTTTTAATTTTCAGTGCATCAGCCCTATGCAACTGAACCTCGCTGCCTGGGTTCGATTCATGTCCGTTTCGACAAAAAATAATTTCCTCGGCTCCACCTCTTTCTAGTCACTGGCAATGTTCAAAAACTAACACACAAGCTTCCCAAGCTTGGTTGATTCGGAGTCGGCATAAAACTGTACGTGTGTGGGCTTTATTTTAATTATTTTATTAGTAATAATATGGCTACAGCCCGTAGGAAGGGAGGGCCTAGCTTTTCACCAACTATTCGTGATGGCGCCTACAGTTTTATGCCGACTCCAAGCGGCCGATTTGAGAAGCTATTTCGAGACAGCGGTACTCTTTGAGCATTGTCAGTGACTCGAAAAAGGTGGGCCGTCGAAACCTAAACACCGTTCGTCAAGTGGGTAGAAGTCGACGCACAGAACCACAACGCCACGGCTGCCGGAGGAAGCCTCTAAGCCTACCCAAAAGCAGAAGAGAAATACTAATAAAAATACAAATAAAAATATTTCTAAAAATGTGATGTGTGGATCATTTAATTTAAAAAATTCTCACGTTAGCATTTGATCCTTAAATGACCACGTGTACACTTGTCACGCACTCTATGCATTACCTGTCAGATATGAGTGAGTTACATGAAAAGTTGAACAAACATTTTTCAGAATTGCAGATAATTTGCTCCCCCCAAAAAATAAAACCCTTGCGCATTAAAGGGTTAAGGCTTTCTTCAAGTTCAAATGCCTTCGCCGCTCTTGGACTTTATAGGAAAAATCGCGACTTCATCGGGAACACACTAAAAAACCGTCACATTGTTATAGACCAGCACCAAAAATGTACCATTGTATAGTATGAGTATTCATAAACATTAAATGCATTGTCCGTAGGAGGGTAAAGGGCTACAAATATTAGAACAAAAACGTGAACGACGCTTGATAATGTTTAGGTAACATCTGAAAAAGCAGACAGTTTGGGTGGTACGAAGTAGACTGCGTGGAGGATTGGGCTAAATTACGGCACTTCATTAAGGTTGCGAAAATGCTTGAATTATTAAATAAATATTATTCCAAAACGCATCATTGCTCTAATACTGCGATGGCAACTATTCCAAAACGCAGACAAATAAGGTCATGCCAATGCCTGCTATTCCAAAACATATTGTGAACAATCCTACTGTGCAAACAATTATATTTATTATTGCGCAGCCCCATTCCCTACCTACCTCTAACACCCTGGCAGCGGCAGCAATAGGGCCCATACACGACACAGACACGTCGCTGCAGACCAATACATTTTGTAGTTGTGCACATGGCTGACCGTCTGTGTGGTGTAAATTGAAGTCGCATGTTTGCAGCGACGGTCTGCGTGAATTCAAAACTTTTTGAATTTTGCATGGTCTGCAATGACGTACAATGAAACAGTCCAGCAGGAAAATTCATGTCGTAAAGGATAAATAACTTCTGATCGAGTTTTATATTTATATAAATTATACAAATATTGTACCACTCCTTAATCCAAATTATTGGGTGTTCGTGTGGTTCTCCAGGAGATGGCGTAACTTGTATTATTCCATTGGAACATGCGTTGGAAAGCTACTGTCATTGCACGTCATTTCAGTATATGCCATTCATTTGAAGCGTAAACAACAATCCAACTTGTGCCTGTTTTTGCGGGGAGTTCTTCTTCATGACTTTAATATGAAGAAAACTGCTGCCGAAAGTCATCGTATTTTGGTGGAAGTTTATGGTAAACAGGTGCTAGCTGAGCGTCCCAAAAGTTAGTTGGCTTGGAAGACGATGAACGTCCTGGGCAGCCAAAAAAGTTTGAAGATGAAGAACTGGAAGCATTACCTCATGAAGATTGTTGCCAAACACAAGAAGAGCTCGCAGAATCTTTGGGTGTCTCTCAAGCAGCCATTTCAAAACGATTGAAAGCAGCTGGATATATTCAAAAGCAATGAAATTGTGTTCCACATGAACTCAAGCCGAGAGACGTCGAAAGGCGGTTTTGCATGTCCGAAATGCTGTTCTAACGCTACAAAAGGAAGTCATATTTGAAACGCGGCCAACCAGCCAAATCAACGGCAAAGCCGAATATCCGTGGCGCGAAGGTAATGCTCTGTATTTGGTGGGGTCAGTAGGGGGTGCTGCATCGCGAGCTGCTAAAACCGGGTGAAACCATCAATGGGCAACGCTACCGAACAGAATTAATCCGGTTGAAGAGAGATCAGTAGCCGAAAAACGCCCGGAATATGCAACAAGACACGAGGCAATAATTTTCCATCATGACAACGCTCTGCCCCACGTTGCTACTCCGCTTAAGAAATATTTGGAAAACAGTGGATATGAAGTTTCACCTCACCCGCCTTATAGCCCAGGCCTTGTCCCTTCTGACTACCATTTGTTCCGGTCGATGCAGAACGCCCTCACTGAAATACGGCTCACATCAGAGCGGAATATCAAAAAGTGGCTTGATTTACTAGTCCCTGGCCGTGTACGGGCTGTAGCTCCACCCATATGCTTCCAACTTCTGCAATAGTGTTTGTTGGTCAGTAGCACAATGCGAAAGCTCTTATTATCCCACTTCTATGTCGCTCTCTCTGGCTGCCTCGACACTTAGGCTCACAGCATTTTGCCGTCTACTTTTTCAATGATCTCTGCGATCTAAGAAACATCCCTGTACAAGATTACACGCCCTACCTGATCCCACCTGATTTTGCTTGGCCGCACAATGGTGCGATGAGTCCAAATGCGCACTTCATGCCACCGGTACTTGCACCGATACGCGGGAACGGTTTGGATCAAATGACTTCGTTAGAAATCGGGTACGATGCGCGAAAAGATTTCAGACAGCAACTGGCAGCTGCTTGAGTTCTCATTCTTCTCCAGAAATCCAGGATTCGTGCTCTGATGTCAAAGAAGACGACTATTCCGAAGAAATATCGAGTATGTCCACCACGAATGAGACACACGCTCCAACAGCATGCCTCTCTTGGCTTTCATGTGCCTTTGCTTCAATCCCAAAACATCTTCGCAATGACCCCGAAGTCAGGTTCGTCCTCCCATCGCCGAACTTCAGACGGTCACATCTTTCCAGGTGACTTCATACAGCTCGCTTAAGGCAGTCATTAAATTCGCTCGTGCTGCTGCCTTTTGCGACCGGAGCACACCTCCCCCTCGAAACTCCTTTCATTGTGAAAACACAAAAAAATCAATGTCCACAAGGATAATAAAAAAAACCGACAGCACGTAATTCCTTCCGGGACTGAAGCCGTATCTTTTTCCAAAGTCCACCCTCAAACAGCCATGTCCTAAACTTAAAGCACAAAACAAAAACAATAATAGGACAGCGGTGTGCTTTCCGTGATTTGCCGTTCGTTTGATCATTGTTTTAAAAACATTTAATGGCCGCAGTTTTATGACCCGCCTCGGGGGAGGGTCGAATAAAGCGGGACGAACAAAAAGTGGACCCATAAACTTTATCGTCTACCTTCTGTCCACTTAAAAGTTGTTGTACTAAATTAAATTGACGTGTTTATCGACAGTCGGGCATAGAGCCGAAAACGAATAATATGTTATCATCTCATCGCCCGCTTTATTGGTTCCGGGGAGGCTTTGAATTCGCTTAGCGCTCGAATGGGTTTCGCTTGAAAGGTGGATTGGCAGAGGACGCAGATGCTGAGGTGTGCAAGTTGGTCTTGGCCTTGGTTGCACGAATCGGAATCGGTGTTGTTGGACAAATTTGAGGCCGTAGCAAGTGGGCAGTACTGAGGGATGTCGTATCTTTGTGCCCGATCGGGTGGAAGGTCATTGGTTTGGTTTGTGATGGGTTATCACAGTCTTAGAGGCCACGTGGGCCATAAAGCAAAACATTTGGGCTCCATAATGCTTCCAAGAATCTATTGTTTCGAGTTGTCATTGCCTCCGCTGATGATGATTGCTTCAAGTACTGGTACGGAATATTTTGATCAAAAAATGCTGTGACGACAATTGTCGTCCTTGATTTATTGCCTAGAATAAAAACTTGTTCGTATATGGATTTGAAATGATGACCATCGTGAATTGTTTAAAAGCATAGTCCGATGACAATGGGTTGGATTAGGAACTAGTGGCGAACAGCAGAGAGTCGACATGTTGTCTACATCGCCTACTCCTAGACCTGCTGCTGACAGCTTGCTATGAAGGGGACTTACACTAACGTTCCTTTGAGTTTTCAAAAAAAGAGAGTGCACAGTCTGAGCTGTGGAGGTGATGTATGTAACGGGCAAGCACTTCAGAATTCAGTTTCCTCGCTGATGATTACCCACAGTTCTGGACTACATAGACCGAGAGGGCCAAGTGGGCGTTTTGCTTCGAGTGGCAGGTTAAACTGACTGCATTTTCTGTAGAAGGTGGTTAGGTACAGCGAAAGGTATAGAAGATGGGTTCACACTTGGTGAAAGGCAGTGCATTGTCTTCGCAACTGCATGGTTGTCACAGAGTCCCGAGAGCCACATTGAACAGCCCAGGCATTTCATTATGCGACTGCGGACGATTCACGAAAGTTCTTTGGTGGATAGATACTCTGGTCTTGGTGGTCTATAAGCCTATCCCTCTTGGAAATCGCATTATTTCTGAGTCAACAGAGTTGCCTCGTTTGGCTCTAACTGCACCCTGCACAGGGTTCATTGTACCGTGTTGCAAAAGCGTGAAATTCCTGAGAGTAGCCATTACAAGGACTGACATCATTAAATCTTCGGTCCACTTTGCGTATACGGAGAGGAGAATTTCCAACTGCGATCTGTACAGCGACAGGCGTCTACGAATTCAACGCCTTAGATGAACAATACTGTTCCAGGTCTAAGTGTGGGACAATGTAGTTGAGCAATCATGATACCGATAGCGCAATTAATCGGAGAAGCACCTCAGATAATTGGCTGCAGATTGTGCCTGGAGAGGATTGTTGTTTGTTGGCTGAGGCCCCGGTTCATCTGGACTGTAGGGACAGAAGGAGAAGAAGCTTGGCTGAGGCCTCGGTTCACCTGAACTGATAGAAGGAGAAGGAGCTTGGCTGAGGCATCGGTTTACCTGGACTGTAGTGTCAGAAAGAGAAGAAGCTTGGCTGACTTGGTATTGTTTTATCACAAGTGGAGCAGCTTTATGCCGACTCCCAACGGCGACGTTTGAGAAACTGCGTCTAGCCAGCTGTAGAAACCATCAGAGCATAGTCAATGACTGGAAAGAGGTGGAACTGTGAAATATGAACCTTTCTGGTGCCGAGAACTGAACCGAGCGTAGTCGACGCGCCTTCACAGTACTGAGCGGCGGCCGCGTGTTGCGATTTAACCGAATAATAGCCAAAGACAGTGCCTTCCGTGATTACAGCTGCTCATCGAACTATCATTCCCCGTATCGGAATGAAGAAATCACACGACAGCACATCTCCTTGCCGAAATGCTTGGATCATACTTCCGGGTGCATCGCGCATACGTGGCATTCGCCATCGCTTCGAAAAGTCTCTTGCGATGAAGGCAGTATGGGTGGGGCGACAGTCCGAGGTAGACCAGGGCCTAGATTCTACAGCAAATCTTCTTTCACGAAAAGATGGGACCGACAATGCTATGCATACTCCGGCGAAGTTGAGAAGCTGTTTCCAGACTACTCTTTGGGTATTGTCAATGACTTGAAAGTGGTGGAGTCGTAAAATGTGAAAGTTGGTAAATTCGCGGGGTCAGATCTGGCACGACACACTAACCTGCGCCACCTGGAACACATCGTATCGCTTTAAGACCGGTGGAAATTTAGTGGCTATCGATCTGAATCTCGAAAGTCTTCTCCAGGATTTGGTCTATAGACAGCCGCACTGATACGTGCCGACTGGTGTGGTGCAAAAGGTCTTTCGGCGTGTACACTGGACGGGATCTCTCAACGATGGTACGCAGAGACCAATGAGGGACCATTCCGTTTAAAGATTACCGTCGACTCTGCGTCATACAGCTCAACTAGCATGATCAGTGTCTTATATGATATTAACTTGGTCCTTCAAATTCCTCGTGGGTATGATGTCAATACACACGATATTGACTCTTAACATGGGAGCATGCGGAGAACAGCATTAACTACTCGATCTGCTGCTCGGTTTAAGCAACTAAACTTGTGCGCCGTCAATGCTACAGCTCGATAGCGCATTCAAAAATGTAATGTCGTCCTATAATCAAACAGGACGTCTTGATGTGATCCATGTCCCACTACTCCTCGGTCCAGCAAAAGATCCAAAACGGCAAACGTCGACAGCCATCCCTTTATTCCTTCAACCTTCCAACAGCATCTCCTTTCTTTTAATTTCCTACCTTCCGTCCCAGACACTCTCAGCCCACAGAGGAGCACTCATCAATCATCTCGGAAAATTGTTATCACTCTGTTATAGCACATTTTCCATCAACCCCGGTGGGCTGTGTATATCCAAAGAAAATTGTCAACACAACAGGACACACACCCATACACCCTCCAACAGGATATCCTTAATGGTGAACAACAACGACTAAGCGGTGATAGAGCTGAAGTGACAAAATTGTATATTTGCTAAATCCCAGCAGGATATTGCAACATGTTGAATGAATCACTCATAAATATTCATTAGCATTGACATGAGTGAGCAGTTCGTTGTGCATTATCTGGCTATCCGTATCCGTGCTCGTTTATTGTTCAGACGTTCGTCGTTCGGCAAGGATGTACTTTGCTGTATTGTGCATGCAATTAATTGAACTTTCATCTCGTAAATCCATAAATCAATGTCAAACGTGCCATCTGCGTGTCGCATGGTTTGGTTATGGGTTTTTTTTTCTGCCTTTTATTTGAATGCATTTGCTTGCTGATGCAAGGGCTCTGGGGATTACAAATGCTTGCGTGATAAGGCCTTGAACTGGGGGTATCGGGGTGTAAAATAAGGTCGACAATAATATCAGGAGTGTGAGCATGGATTTCTTCTTCATTTCCTGCCTGCTGTTGGAATCCGAGGACAGCGGAAATTGTTTTGGGACCATATGTGCTACCCGCCCAAAGCATCTTTCCTTCTATGCCGTGTCCAAAGACAAGACTCAGCACAGACGGAAGGTATCTTCAGCTGTTCCACATTCGTTCAATGGAGAGTTTTTCTCCGCAAGGAAGCACACAAGTCGAATGGATAAAACGTGTCTTTTCTATAAATTGGGATGCAACTTTGTGTGGCCCATTCTAGTCGCTGACTGCTCAGTGACTGCGTCTTAGGATGGACCGCTCGGGCGGCTGTAGGGCAGGACCGGCTTGCTCGATGACTGCCTCCGTATGCCTGCCTTGCAAGACTTCATAAATTTGTTACCCAGTCCATTGCTTATATTCTATAAACTGGTACCCACGCCTCACGTGGTTGAGTTTTTGCGGAAAGAGAGCAACAGAAGCTACCCTCTTGAGTGAAAGAGAGAATCAGAAAAGACACGGCACGAGCAATCGTCTTCGGATTGCGAAGAGTTGCGGGCGTTGGCTTGTTCGTGGTTAGAATTCGCCTTAATACAAGCGAAATTGGTGACCGACTAGATGCCTAGAGATGAGCACGAAAAGGTGGCTGAGGACGTTCTGCACTTGTGTACGGAACTATAGGCGCGGGCGGCCACTGTTTCACTGTATCCTGTATCACAGGCTTTGAATCGGTTCTCCTATCCGCCCTCAATTAGTCCTAAAGCCGGGGTTCAGTCTAAGAACTTTGTCCAAGGATGGCTCATTTAAAATGTCTTTAAAATGTGCCTTTGTTGCTTTCACTTCTCTGACAGCTCAACTTCCATTTGTTTCATATTCATCACCTCAATTCGCAAAATGCATCGCACTTAAAAATATCATTCCAGCCTGTACCACATCAAATCCGAGAGCCACATGCAATCTCATAACCCTGCCTGCACATTTCTCATCCCTTTCCCCAAACAATAGCCACGACTTCCTGAAGACGTCCAAATATCTCACACACGCCTCGTGGACTATTTAGCACACATCCGAGCTCTGACACAGAGCTGACACAACCAGCACCCGACCTCCTGCAGTTGCCTCCGGCGGAGTTGGCGAAATGTTGTCTTCATCCGAAAGCGAATCACATCAAATGAAGAACGCACACCCATCTAGGGCAAGGATCTTTCAGCAATTGTAGCCACGTGCATCGTTGACGTTCCATACGCGGATTTCAATTCTCTTCATGGCAATTTTCAATTTAAAGTCAACAATAAATGCACCGAGGGAGAGAAAGATAATATTAGACATTCCGCAGAACAAATGCCCTTAAGGTAACCCCAAGCACAAACACTCGTCCCCACACCACTCCCCCATCCCAACCATGAACGATATTGAACATCTCATCTGTCGTCGTTGCTGTTCCACTCCCCAAACGCATTGGAGTACGTACACTTGTAATTCAAGGGGAATTGTGTGAAATGTCCTTGAAGGAAATTTCAATGAGAATCTCCGCCGGCTATTCGAGGGCGTATACGTAACATTTCGAGCTGAGACTGGGCACGGCCCGACAAAGACTGCTGGGGACGGGGTGATTTTCAATTTAATTCAACTTTTCAGCGGACAACGCTGATGGACAGATGTAATTTTTGCTTTTTGAGAAAACATCGATAAATCATATCTGATCGGGATGGAGGCCTTTGAGGACGTGGACTTTGATTGATGGCAAGCAACTGGATTGGAGAGCACCCGACAGGCAAGCAGAATTTGTTGAAGTAAAAATTAAATTCCCGCATCATGCATTTAACGACGTGGAGGGGGCCAAAGCAGTACACAAGGCGGAGGCACAAAAAAGTCGCGTAATTCAGATGCGGTACCCACAGCATGTACATTTGGGACATTTCCCAATTAAAGAGGGTCATTTAAACGCTAAGCTTTTTTTGGTTAAGATCTTCAGCTCCGGGATGGGGCACTGTTAGTCAGTTGCAGTTATGAAAGTCTGGGCGAAATTCTGGTCTCTCAGAGTGTGCAGGAGTAGCTTCTGTGTTTGTTGACTCGATAAGCGCATGTGGTACTTGCCTTCTGATCATCTCAACTTCCAACATCTCCATGAAGAACCTCTCCATCAGCATTCCTTCCAAATCCGATTGGATCTCCGGCTCGAAGACGAACTAAGGTATGGGTGTGTCAGTATTTCACGCTCTTGAGGCTCCCAGATCACTGGCAGAAGAAGCATTTTACATGCAGAAGACGAAGAGAGGCTGTGTCATAGCTTAAGAACAGTGTAACATCCGAAGGAATGTCTCTATCTGTTCAGCCAGACAGACAGCAATTACGTCTCTAGCCAGTGCCATGTTCCACTAAAAACACGCGGGCTGTCTCTTAACGAGATGGCTGCACATGTTAATGCACACCTCATGTAGGTCGCGGGACACTGTGAAATACCGGGCAATTGCAAGGCCTTGAACTCGCTTGGTGTGGTACACCCTCTTCTCTCCACCCTCTAGACCGATTTCTACGGAATCCATTCTCGATAAGGGATACAAAACTAGTATAACCAACAACAAATGCCAAGAAGACACCGTCTGTCTTAAAAAAAGGAAATATGGCCAGCTCTAAATCTCAAACGAAAAGGATTGTCTCTATCTGTTCAGCCAGACAGACCGCAATTAGGTCTCTAGACAGTGCCATGTTTCACTCAAAACACGCGGGCTGTCTCTTAACGAGATGGCTGCACATGTTAATGCACACCTCATGTAGGTCGCGGGACACTGTGAAATACCGGGCAATTGCAAGGCCTTGAACTCACTTTGTGTGGTACAACCTCTTCTCTCCACCCTCTAGACCGATTGCTACGGAATCCTTTCTCGATAAGGTATACAAAACTAGGATAACCAACAACAAATGCCAAGAAGGCACCCCCTGTCTTAAAAAAGGAAATATGGCCAGCTCTAAATCTCAAACGATCACTCCGTCTGCTCAAACTATGCAGACCTGTCACAACTGGACACTGTGAGATTGGACATAGAGTAGGAAATCTCCAAAGAGCTGTGAGTTTTCTGGCAATGTAAGGGAATTTCCGGCAAGTCTTGGGGTCTATCAAGTCCTGGGATCCACGCGACTACGATAAAGCCCCTTCTCTCTTATGCATCGGTCGTTTGGTGAAATACGGTTTCGGCCAGACCATGAGCCAAGAAAGAAATGTAGTGGAGTCTTCACGGACAGCTTCAAGATCACCGAAGGCTCTAGCCTTTAAGGGGGGGCGACAACATTGTACTGCACGCCTCGTGAAGTAAATTTGTGTCGGTTTTCCAAGCGGAAACCTATGCGATCCTATGAAGAACAGGTGGCAGGATCGTCGTATTTGTGTCTGAAGTGACAGCCAGGGCCCTAATTAAACCCTTTAAGCACTTCTGGTAATCTAAGTTCGCTAAGACTTGTCTGGATTCCGAGCCACCATTTATAAGGGTCACATTAAATAAGATAGCCGATGGGCTCCCAGGACCTAAGACTCGTCTGTATTACGAGCTACCACGGGATCGCTAGAAATAAGATCGATGAGCTTGCTAAACGAGGATAAGAGGAGGCGCTTCCAGGACCTAAAACTGTCTTGGGACCACCTGCGTCGATGGTAAGAGCTGGTTGGACCTCGCGAGAGCACAATTGGTAGTGGGATAACTGAAAAAAAAATACAAAAAAAAGGACCTGAAACTGTCTTGGGACCACCTGCGTCCTTGGTAAGAGCTGGTTCGGCCTGGCATGACTCTCCAAGATGTAGACAGACTAAGCGCTTCCTAAGAAATCCGCTGCATTTTTGTTACCTCTTGACAGAAAAGACTGCAGGCGACTTACTGGATACTAAACCGAACGGGCCTCTGTGACGCCTGTGGAGAAGACAATGACACTGCAGAGCACCTCCTCTGCTACTGATCCACATTTGCTCGGATCAGGTTTGCAGTTATTCGGTGCTGTGAGAGCTGAAGATGTAGGCTCCTCAACACAGAAGCGCCTCCGGGAGACCAAGAAATTCCACCAAAAGTTGGGTGCGACAGTGTTTGATTTAAAAACCTCCGACAAAAGAAAAAGTGTGAATGCGAACGCACTAGCCCTATAAATGTGAGGGCGTCAAGGACATTGAAAATGTAGCCCAACCAAAATTTCTCAAATTTGGCAATTTCTGCATTGCTCTCTGCTTGAAAAATTAATCAATATTTTTTTACGGACCATCGTACAGATAATGCACTGATACAAATTAACACCACATTCACATAGTAAATAATTTAACATGCACATACCTTGCCCACAGGCAGTGTTTGATCCTTTGCACATTATTTTGCAGCCACTATCCCAAAATGACGCGCTGTCTCCTTATTTTTCAGTTCAAGAAAAATGCGGCAAAAAGTGGAAGGAAGTGTCGTCCGGTCTATGGAAGGGAAATTTTGTCGGACCCAACTCTGGAAACACACTTGCTCTACACGGCTAAAGTCAGACCAGTAATGACTCACGGAGTATTAGTGGAAAGGAAGGCACTAAAAATAAAGCAAAATCTCACCAGAATGCATCTGCATTACAGGTGCACTCAGATCAACATGGCGGCCCTCGAAATCTTACTCAAGCTCCTTGCCATGGACCTCGGGAAGCTTATTGCCACACATGCAGCAAGAAGACTGAGGGAATGCCAGCATAAGAGGGCATTTGGAGCTACTCCATAACACGAAGATTCCTAAACAATCGGATTATTTGACACCCTTTGAGGACTTAGAGAATAGAGTGGGATGAAGGAAAGGTGTGCAACTCCACTGTCAGGGAAGCTGACACTGATGGCTCTAAGTCGGAGGAAGGCACGGGATCCGGTGTATGCGCCAGTTCGTCGGAGCTAGCAATAACCATGTGGCTCCCGAACCACTGCAATGTCTTCCAGGCAGCTATTCAAGAGGCAGCCCTCCGGTTGTCAATGACCCCTACAGACTGAAAATGGATTGGTATTTACATAGATAGCCTCTGGAGACATCGTCGATTAACTCCATTATCTCTAAGGAGCAGACAGATGCACGCTGTGCTGGGTCCCTGGGCACGAGGGTATTCCTGGCAACGAAAGTGCCGCCGAATCAGCAAGAAGAGGAGCGAGTCTACCAAATTCGGGACACACTTCACCCCAAGAGAAGGACGCATTGAAAGCGGTCAAATTAATGCTACTGACCGACGCCATAACCAAACCAATCGAAAGGGGGCGGAATTGGACACCCGCAGCTCATCGAAAACGATGTGGCCTACATTAGATCCATGACGAACTAGAAATCTACTAGAATTTGACGTTTCTAATATTCTCGAAAGACAGTAGGCATAATTACTGGCCATTGCCTTATTGGCATTCAGGCCAGAAGACTTGGAGAGCCTTATAATGACATCTGCAGAAGCTGAAGGTATGAGGAGAAGGAAACTGTGTAACTCTACCTCGAAACCTGTCTGGCACTTGCAGAGATCAGAAGAGAGTATATGGGCACTATTTCCTCAACTGCCTTGAGGACAAAGGGCACAAAAACATAAAGGGCTGGTATTTCTGAAAACCACCAACTGGCTATAAGTATCACTACATACACCAACAGAGGGCAAGTGCGAACAAGTTAAGTGGGTCAAGGAAGTGTCGGGAAGGCCGGTGAAAGTGACAGCACAACGGACCTTAAAAGTCTAAGTGAGGCAAATCCCCGAAGGAACTTGCCAGTCACATCAACCTGCCTAAAACTTAGAAAATCTTGCAAATTGGGTTTTTACGCTGACATCTTGCAGTGTAGCCGAAACTGAATCACGTAATGGCGGTCATGCGGTTGACTTGACACATTACAAGCACACAAATCCGGTAGAGACCATTATCACCAATGGTGGAACACTGGCTGCAGTCGGGGCAACATGTACGGCGTACATAGCGCGTAAAATAATATAAATTACCGTCCGCCAGTAGAAGCAATATTTAATTATAATAATTTGTTCGCGAGCGAAAGAGCCACTCTGGCGAAGGATCGGGTGAATCAGAAAGGCCATGCCACGTGGGTTGGTCCCTGCATCGCGAAAGGGTGCGGTCGTTGGTTGAAATTTGTCGTAACAGTAGCTTGTTGGTCCCTTTTCTGAATCGAATATTACTAAAAGTATCCAATTGGCCGTTTAACGCCTCGATTGACGTTTCATTGCTGGCTTCGATGGGGAACATTGGGCGCTACAGAGAGCTCGTTTTAAAAGAGCTGCGAATTGCCATGAAAAATGCAAGTCAATCCACCGAAGTTTCATTTTGCGTTCATGTCGTTTTCAATTGCCAGCCATATCTCGCGCGTCAGATCGGCAGAGAGGGAGAGGGCTTTAGGACATTTAATTTTTAATTTCATTACACACTTCGCACGCGGCGGCGGCGGCGATGTCGGCACCAATTCCGATTAAGTTACACGTTCAAACTGACAGACTACAACTCTCGCTGATTGAATTTGCGAGCAACGACCAAGAGTTTCTTTTAATTCCGCGTCCTCTGGGGGTAGTGACTCTGGCGGGGGGAGCGAAAACTTTTCCACACCCACCCTTCGGCGAATGTGTGGGAAAATTAAAAAGTTTCGCTCGTGGATTCCGCCAAGACGTGGGCACACGTACACGCCGCCGTGGGGCTGATGGCAGCTTTGTGTGTTCAGCTGCAGGGCAGCTGTGGCATAGAGGACTCCGGTTTCGCGATAAGACCCGCGCTGATGGTGTTGGGATGATATTAAAAAATAAATTTAATCGTCGCTTTGTAGTTGAGGTTGGGCGCCTCTTTATAGCTGGGGCCCAAGCGAATCAGAGAAAGGACGAGATTTCTTCTCCTTATCGCAATCTTTGCAAGGGATTCGCTTTATTGTCGGTGCTAACTGCTTTGCTGCGCGACTTGAGCGGGCTGCAGTGGGTGTACTGAAGAAGTTTATGATCTTATTATCGTCCCTGCAATTGGGGAAAACTGTTTGAAGTGCCCCGCGAGTGCGGAAATTAAGTGCTTATGAATATTTTATTTAACTGCATGAACGTGCTGGCACGGATTGAGCGGAACTTTTGAGATCTAGAAATTGTGCAACAGTGTCATTGGTTCATCTCATCTCAGACCGGGATCTAAATTGTTCCATGAGCTGAGTGGGCTTTATCTTACGGTTACATGTGTATTTCTTAAGTTTGAACATTGTCGTTTTTCGGGACGACTTCGTTTCCGGGACGCAAGTTCAGTCGCATTGATGTGAAGTTGCCGCAGTCATCGTTGAGATGATGTCGATTGCAATCAAGTTGTTGCAGACTGGACCAAATTATCGAAGGTTAGCCAGTGTGTTGTGCGTCCTGAGTGATGATCTGCTGAGTCTAAGCAGATTGATCGTTTGGTATTAAGCAGCCTGCAATTAAGGGATGTTCTTGAATTAAACATGGCATTGTCCAGGGACTTGATTGCGGCCTGACTGTCACCACAGATATTTATTTCTCTTTTGGATTTTACGTTGTTCTTTAGCCAGGACAATGCCTCCTTTATCGCAATGGTTTCTGCCTAGAATACGCTACAGGGGCCAGGGAGCTTCAGGGAGACAGCTATGTTAAGGTCTTGAGAATGGACACCAGCACCTACACCCTCGTGTGTCTTCGACCCAGCATCTGATTATCAGATATCCATTCCAGTCTGGAGGGGATGCTGGCGGAGAATTTTTTCTCGAAGATAGCTTCGGGTAGTAGGCGGTCGGTGTCGTTGGGGAGAGAGTTGAATTCGTTTAGAATTGTTGAGTGGCCGAAGGAGAGTTGGGACCACAGTCGGAGCGTTTTGAATCTCAGGGCTGTGCTGGCTGCCACTTGGCAGCCTTCGACGAACTTGCCAAAATATCGTTAGATTAGTGGTGGTCTGTACGAGTCTGAGATCGTGCTGTCGTTAGGCGCTGAGCGACGCTGAATATTATTTAATGAGTGACAAGAAGACTTGGAAGAAGTGGGTGGCACTACAGCCCGTAGAAAAGTCGAAACAACTCCCCCAGTTGTTGAGTGTTAAGGAATGTCCCCTCACTAATGATACTCGCCCTTCATCTAAACAAACCTTTTATAAAGACAGCCTTTTTCCGCAAAACACTGCTGTAAATCAGCTATTCCTCCTCCTTCTTGTCAGCAAACGATTACTTCGTCTGAACTATCAAATCAGGCTGACGGCAAAGCCCCCGAAGTGAAAAACTTGGAAGAAATAATTCAGTCAAATGCAAATGGATTCGGTTAACCCTCAAGGATCAGCTTACACCTTTGGCTGGCTTCCCCACACCCTCTTTGCCAGCTTATCGAATCCTTTTGACCCCCTTCGCAGCTACTGCTACTGCATTTCCTCAAGTATCCCGCCTCTACTCGGTCCCCTATGAACATCGTTGAGCTTATTCCGCTGCAGGTGATGGGTCTACAAATGAAGGTATAGATTTGAAATTGAAGAATAAGTTGATCCTTGTGCAAGAGGGCTTAACCACCATCACTGGGGATTTGCCATGATAATTGAAAGTAATCCGGCAGCTTTTCGAAGGGAAACTACCGCAGCCTGGCTTCAAGTCGTACCCCTTACGGCCACGAAGTCAATAAGTTGACGGTGCAGAGAATCCCTTTATTCTCGAGAATCCACATCAATTTTGAATTAATCCCGAGCGAACGGGTGCTAGTCCTGATTTATTCCACAGCTCCCACCAAACCGCCCTTTTCCGATGCGACATCGAGGTTACCAGTTGCATCGCCCACAGCATCCTCACACGACATTTTATTTCATGCTCTATTCTTTTCATAACTTTAACTGGAGTGAACAAAACCAAGGAGAGACATTTTGAATATTGTGTGTGCGGCGCAGACTTGCGGTGGTTATTGCTTCTGTCAAGGACATTCGACCACCAGCGGAAGGACACTCGAACAAGTAAAACCCACTACATTCTGCGATAATCCCACAAGGTATTGAATGGAAAATGGCGGAGGACGGCGAACTGGTGGTGTTTTATCCTTTTTGAGAGCATTCCATTCGCTCCATTGTGCGTCGACAGCGATGCGGGCGTGTTTTGAGGGCCAATTGTCGGGACTATGCTGTTTCGCTGTGTGGGATAGACAGAGAATACCAAAAGCAAGGACGGACGAACAAAATGTGGGGCATGTCCATTCACGAAATGGAACAGCGACCGCTATTCCTTTTGAATTCTCAATGGAATGTAAGTGAACAAAGAGTGCCAGTGTTAAGTGCTATTGACAACGATCGAATAAAGGTGTGCGACAGGAACGAAAACTTCTGAGTTGCGGCTTTCTAAGATACATTTGCAAAGGAAAGCGAGCACGTGTGATGGGAAAGTTTTGAATGACCACGACTACTTGGGGCGTTTGTAGGTGTCCTAGTTGGGGCTTGGATTTGGTCCTCGATTTATTACATTGTTCAATTTTTAAACCTTCGAGATGTGAGCAAGACATACACAGTCTTGAAGTTTGTTGTTGGTCGTTAACTTTATCGTGGAAGGGTGGCAATGGTTTATGGATGAGATTGTTTCGTACGTCTCATTTCAGGAGAGATGTGTAAGTAGATTGAGGTGACTGAAAGGGTGCTCTTAGATCTGACAAGTCCATTGAACCGCCGATTTGATCCACTTACCCATCGATAGGGAGCTTCGGACGAAGTGATGTAGTGGTGTGAGGACGACTGGATTGCGCAGTTGGTTATGTGCAGGCCCTTGGTTAGTGGGGACCCGGTTCAAATCCTGATTTTCAAATCTGGTCCTGTTAAAATTTGTCGTTGGGACTTAATTAACGGCACTATCACGGGAGTGGTCAATCTGTCTGTAGTCCCAGTCTGGCTATGAGTATCACAATGGACCTAATAAGTCGAAGGTGCTTAAAGGTAGACGCGCGGTGGTTTTCTCTGAATTCTTTAGCATGCATTGCTCCATCGGAATTCCTGATTAAGGCAGTGTCTTTCAAGCGTAGGTGGTGGCACTCAAGGACGCGCTCAGTATGATATACGTAAATGTTGGAAATACCATTCTCATTGCCAGTGAAGCGGCCATCAAGGCTATTTCAGGAATCAGGTGCAAGATGGTCGAATGCTACCAGCACGTATCACTCGGTTACAATATTCTGAATCCCAGCCCATGGGGACATAGGCGGCACAGTTGAACTTCCCAGAGAAGGAGGCGAAACCGACCCACAATGGGTTCATTCGGAACAATGGTGGAACTATCTAACCACCTACAGTTGGGTGCTTTGACACAAGTTGAACAGAGCAAAAACCGACAAAGTTGTGAGCGATGGTAGTTGGCCATAGTCTGTTATAGGCAGAATCTGACCATTGAGGTACGGTTTAGTGTAGCTCTTCCCATTCAGATGTTGGGCGGATCGTAGGGTGTCAGTATGACATGACATATTGTTGTTAACCCCTCCCCTCTGGAGCGTCGTTAAGTCGTTATTATTTTTTAAATACAATATTAAGCCGCAAGGTGAACAGACAAATATAGTGAGTAAGGCGAACTTGTTTTCGATCGTGGGTGTAGCCAAGAGCGATAACGTGCTGAATTGTGAGGGTAGGAGACCGGATCCGAACTTCTACGCCAAGGTTCTATACCACTTCATGAAGTATTGGGTCTATAACTTAATTCGTGCGGTTTGCTAAGAGATGGCCTAACTTGTATTATTCCTTTTTAACATACGTTGGAAAGCTACTGTCATTGTACGGCATTTCAGTATATGTCATTCACTCAAATATGTCGAATTTTGTGCCTGAAAATGTGTTTTTGCGGGGAGTTCTTCTTCATGACTTGAACATGAAGAAAACTGCTGCCGAAAGTGATCGTATTTTGGTGGAAGTTTATGGTGAACATGCGTTACTTGAGCGAACGTGCCACAATTAACCGAACACAATTAATCCGTTTTAAGAGAGCAGTAGCCAAAAAACGCCCGGAATATGCGACCAGACACAAGCCCAGGCTTTGCCCCTTCTGACTACCATTTGTTCCGGTCGATGCAGAACGCCCTCACTGAAATACGGTTCACATCAGAGCAGAATATCAAAAATTGGCTTGATTCATTCTTGGCCAATTTATTTGTGTTGAATTAATGATTAGTGTTTACTTTCAACTTTTCTTTTCATCACAGAGTACACAAAACACTATGTTCTCTAAGTGTTAACTCTCAGTATCGCTTTACACAGCAGATTTTTGCTGCGCGATTAAGGACCATCTACCGATTTTGCATCTCATAGATTACATCAAATAAACAATATTAATTAAATAATAGTGCATGGATAAATTTTTTAAACTCCTATCGAGACAAGCTAAAATCAATTTCGTTGCAAAGTTCATTCAAAGTGTTTATACACCTTGTAATAGGCTCATTACAGCCATAGTTGGTTCTATGCCTCTTATCGTATAGTAAATTTCTCATCCGAAGAGATCTTTGGGGAGTATATATATTCATGAGAAAAAGTAAATCTTATGAACTTACTCGGCAATTAATAATATCGCGGATGAACATGCCTGACGCTGCCTTGCGCCTGAAACTTAAGGTTTGGAAGCCTATTATTTTACATCTATCGTCATATAGATGGAGTTCTTCGAAGGAATATAATTTACTGACAGCAAATCTCGTGAAACTTTTTTGTACTCTTTCCAATCTGAGTTCTTGTGTATCATACGGGGAATCCCAATTGATGGAAGAATATTCTAAATACGGTCTGACTAACGAACAATAGATGGACTTAAGACTAGTTATATCCCGAAAATCTTTACTGTTTCTTTTCAGAAAACCTAACATAGCATTAGACTTCGCAATTGTATAATTATAATGTAACACAAAATTTAATTTAGTATCAAAAATAACACCCAGATCTTTAACCTCTTCTAGGCGATTAAGTCGATGATCATTTATGAAATAATCATAGACAATCGGGGATGTAGTTCGATATGCAGTAAAGATATTACATTTTTGAATATTCAGCTCTAGTCCATTATGCTTGCACCATTCCACTAGTGCATCGATATTCAATTGGAAATTATTACAATCAGTTAAACTATTTATAGATAAATACAATTTAAAGTTTTCTGCGAATGTTACAATTTTACAATATTTGAAAATTTCGTGAACATCGTTTATGAACAAAAGAAATACTGTAACCTGCCACGAAAATGGTACTACCCCCGACTTTATATGCAGAGTCTGTGGCGGCGAAGCAGAAAAAGAGGACACCCCTCACTATCTTTGTCCATGCTCCAGTCACTGGGAGAACATTTTTTCCACGACACCAGAATTCCTTTTCAGGTTTATAAGGACATCAGGATGACTCATGGCTAATGGCACATAGATATGACTGGTATGGAAAGGAGTACCCAGCAGGACCTCAGTGAGACGTGGGTTACACCCGTCCACCCATCACCACCTGCGTAGTCCTCCTTAAGGGAAGTCAAGCGAGCGCTAACAACTAACAAAAATGAAACACCGAAAAACCACCAATCATCATTTCCATCATCTTCATTTTCATGCATGATCCACTAAAGGGCTTGCGTGGTCAAATAGAGCGATCTTCAGCCATCGAATGTCACTCATCAGAGTTCATGCCCAAGCGCAACCAGCCGGTTTTTAGAATAGGATCTGCAGACATGATGGAAGTCGTGATGGCGGCATTCATGCCACGTGAACAAACCAGCACAGACCTTTCCCCTCGAAAACTTCTTCGCTTCACAACTTCGCCGTATTTCTCACCCTACTCCGGCGAGTAACTCCCACAACAGCACGAAGAAACTCATCTCTGCAGCTTGTACTTACGATCTTATTCGTTCGGTCAGTGTTCAAATTGCACGGTCATTGGTGGAAGTTGGAATAAATGCTGAGTTTAAGACCGATAACTTTTCTTTGAGGCCAAAGCTCGACCTTCCTGAGTACTGTTTGATGAATCCTCCAAGATCCTACTCGTAAAACCTCTGCCTGCTTCAGCCATTAAACCTTCCTCCCCGACGCACACGCCGAGTTTCCGTATTTTTCGCTAAACATCTTCAATTTCTACCAAAACATCGTCAATTAGAAGCACTATTTCGTGCACCGCCAGAGAGAAATGGCAAATCAGTGTCGCTTTCAACTCTCAGCCACTTGGTCAATGCAAAGTGGTACACTTCTTGCGAGTTACCCAATCTCGGTAGCAACCACATTTCCCTTCAACAAACCACTGCTTCATCATGACAAGTAGATTCAACTGCAACCGAAGGTATCGACTGAATGGTCCCTTGCAATGGTCCACAAAAACTCTTCGAAATTCAAGCAAATTACATTTCTCCACCCAGCTGAGCTCGACGCGGCTTCATTTCTCACTGTCACAGTCGCGGCATGCATCAAGTGGTGCAGTTTTTCCGATTTTGCATATTCAACTAGTTCTCAGGATACACTGCATGAGCAAGCATGTACGCTGATGGGGAAGTGCTGGTTTTTTCGCGGGGAATGGAAAGATTGACTTGTGGTATTTTTCAGGTATCCATTCATGTCCTGGCAAATCTGTAACACTCAACAGATAATCTCATTGTGTAGCAAAGTGTTTCCGTGAAAGAGAGGCACTGGCTAGTACTTTGTTGACGACTTGACGAGATGATCCGCAGGAAGGTTGCCGTAAATAGGATTATCTGAAGTGATGCGTCCACGTGGTATGTTTACTCCCACCTGAAGTATCCCGTGTAGAACCAGATCATGGACAGCTATGGTTCCGTGGTTTCTTCCCCGAAAATTGCTTCAGATGTCAGTCATCAGCAAACAAAACTCGCAGCCTCGGGAGGTTGATTGACCTGAATGTCATTGAATAATGTTCAGGGCGAGGCGCCTAGCAGCCTCAATCTGTCGCCCCTCACATTCATGTCAAGGTGGGTGGTTGGCATTCAGCCACGTGTTCGGAGGAAATACAAAAAATTAAAGCGAAAATCTTCACATTTGTCAGTGACCATCTGTAGCTTCCTAGAACAAGCAAAGTCGTCGCGTCGGCGTTTCGGTGGGACTCACAAGGGTGAAAGCAAAAAACTTCAAAATGAAATTCCCTGTGGTAAACAAAGTTAAACTCATAATTAATTAACATTCCAGGGCACCGTGCGCCATGCACAAGTTTCGCTGGGCCCCTGCCAAACAACACCTCAGCTGAGTTTCACCTCCGTCCCTCGCCGCATAAGGATTATTAATTACAATCCGCTAAGCGCTTGTGATGATGAACAGGACTGCACGGCGAGTAAATCTTGGGTATCGTGCTAACAAATCGACGGTTCATAATTCACAAAGATTTCGTGGCGTAAAGATGCGCAAAGCTCTGCTTGTTTTGTGGATTTATGAACTGTTTGCTTTTTGTGTGATGGCAGAGAGCATCGTTGTGGAGGGGTATTGATTTGCGAGGACTATGACTCACGAAATGATGGATCGATGACACATGATGAATGCGACATCCAGCCGTGGGGATCTGAGATAACGGCCCACAAATTTGACTTGCGAGACAACCGGTTGTGTATTGTGAGTGACATTGAGGGATCTATAAAGGACATTTGGTTAAGAAGTCTTCAGGACGCATTAACGGTCCAATTTCGTATTCATAGTCCGTACTTTCTGTCTGCCAATCATGGCTGCACTTACTTTAAAAGACGAATCTATTGTGAGGACATGAGAGTGTTGATTGGCCAGAGTGTCCTTGATCTAGGTGGATGTTAGGGTAGAGTGGGTGGTTGACTGCCGTCTCCGTAAAATATGTTCTCTGTCGTTTTGTATGCTTGCCTGAAGTCGCTTGCAACCAATCTGGTCATGGTGTATATCAGCGTAACTTCAGGTCAGGGCAGTCAACCATCGACCAAACCCTCACCCTACGTCAGATCCTGAAATAGACCCAAGAAATGCAAATCGATGCCCCACAACTATTCCTCGATTTCAAGGCCGCATATGACAATCTCGTCAGGTGCAGGATGGCGTTGGGGAATTCTCGCACCTCCATCAGAGTCGGTAGCAAAGCCGGTAAGAGTGAAACCACAAAGAAGACATGACAAGGCGACGCACTTGCAATTGCTCCAGAGGCAATTGAGTAATATTTAATTCCGGCTGAGCCCTGATCTAGGGGCTGCACGGGGGCATAGACAATCTCAAGACCGGGTACAGAGAAGGCCATTGTCTCTTTAAAAGAACTATTCTGCTCGCGATCTTGAGTCTAGTCAACGCTGATGGCATCTGGATGAAAAGATTCAACTACAAACTCAACATGAGCCTAGATGGGCGTTCATGGATCAACATTATGGAACACCGCAAAAGAGGCCGGTGTCTAGGGTAGGGGAGGGGGACTGCTAGTAAATTCAGCACACACTACCATGTTGGTTGCTTGGAATGCCCACAGTCAGACTACTACCACTGTACGAGTGCCGTTAATTTGTTCCTAACGGCAAATGTTGACTGGAGCAGATTTGAAAACCAGATCAACGAGTATTGTCTTTACTTTCACTGGGATTCGAAATGGGGACCCGCCAAATACATGACCACTAATGCCATCCAGTCGTTAGGCCGGTGTCTAAGATGGCGCTAATGTGGAGGAGGGCATAAACAGATACCGGAGGCAGCTAGTCAGTTCACAGTGGGTCCATAGACCAAAATTAAACAAATTAAATGTCATTCATCAGGAATCCAAAGTGTCAATAAGTGTCTTCAAAGCCCCGCTAAACCAAAATAAAAGCCACTCCTTTATAGACATTCAAAATTAACGTAGAGCCCGCTTATAGTGAGAACTTGTGTTCAGATAGTTTGAACAATATTTAATTGTTGTAGATATCAAAAGCACACGCCCACATCCTTAAAGGGAAAGAAGGGTCCCCAAATCAATCAACCGTCAACCCGATTGATCACAACCGGAGTCAGGCACTGCTCTGCCTTCCTGCGGATCATACTTGATGTCCGAATGTTCCGAGGAGCCGACATCGACTCGGACCATTTATTTGTTGTAGCCAAGGTCAAAACTCGGATATCAAGAGAACAGCGGTGTTGAGAAAGGACACCATGGTTTGACGTCGGAAAGCTACAATCGCAAGGACTGCTAGGATTTTTGCCGATCGAGTCTGTCGGAAGAAGATTGGAAGCGTTGTCAAGATTTGAGGGCTTCTTGAGAGAAGCTGCCACTGATGTGCTGGGTTTCACGACACCGCCTAGGAAAAACCCATGATTTAACAACGAGTGCAGGCTGGCACATGCAGGAAAGCTGGAAGCCTACAAAGCAACAAGCAACGAGAGCTGTTCGTGAGCTCTACGAATATAGGCGAAGGCAAGAGACTCGACTTCTCAAGAGGAAAAAGAGGAGCACGAGATCGCGAATACGGAGAAGTGCTATTGCAGAAATGATGTCCGAAAGTTTTACTCGGACAGAAGCCGATCCGGACGAAAATAAGAAACATGTAATAGAGTCGTATTCGATGCTGAGAATCTGGACAGATCACCTCTGAAGACTGTTAAACGGCGATGAGGACACAAATTCCGTTGTCAGACAGTCCATTCAATCTGGACGATGATCGAAGAGAATTCCGCCCGCCGACCTAGACGAGGTCAAGATAGCAATGTCAAGACTTAAGTCTAACAAAGTGCCGGTGCGGACGGTCTGCCCGCTGAAATATTGAAGGCAGCTAGAGATGATCTGGATGAGACTCCTTTGACTGCGCCAACTACTGAGCAGTACTGATAAGTCTCCTTAACATCGCATACAAGATCCTTTCTGCCGTTCTGTGTGACCGCCTGAAGCCGTTTTTAAGCATTCCGATAGGTCCTTATCAGAGTGGCTGCAAACCAGGGCAGTCCACCATCCACCAGATCGTCACCATCGCAGATCCTGGAATACCCAAGAAGTTCGTTCGACACCCGCCACCTATTCATCGATTTCAAGGCTGCATATGACATCGTGCATAGAGACTAGCCATACAGCGTCATGTCTAGTGTTGGCATCCCTGCCAAACTTGTCCAGTTGTGCTGGATTGTTGGTTGAGGCTCAGGTCCAACCCGGACGGTAGAGCGATACGTATAAGAAGAAACTATTGAAACATCTGCATCTTGCTTGAGAGTCTTGCCGGAGACAACTGTGATCTGTCTGATTATGTTCTCCGCAAGTGATAAACTCCCGACTTCTCGACTTGAGTAATGGCTACGCCCAATTAAGGTTTGGGACAAGGTGTATGTTAAAACCATAAAAGTGAGGGAACTGAGGGAAAACAGTGATCTTAATCGTAGGCTGCTTCGATTGGTTAATTGCTGCATCGGCAATTTCCCGGTTGGTTCCGATGAAGTGGATCGTCTCATGCTGGCGGATGTCCTGCGTCGAAATGTTGTTTATTGGCTGCAGATTCATGGTTTCTGAGAAATTGGTCACCGATCGATATTGCTGTTTTATTGCATGCGGAACCATATTGCTTTGAAATTCGGAAAGAATACTTGGGTGTGGCGTTGATATTTGATGTCAACATACTCGTCTAAAACTTGTAAGAATGATTTCCATTGGTTGATGGTTCCAGAATCCAAATCAATGAGTTCCGAGGCAATGCTGCCATCCCCACATGTCACTTAACCCAACAATTATCTAGACACGCACCCAAGCCGAGGAAGATATTTTGATGCCTATCTGCTATCCGCTTGTCTAGTGCAATGAAATCATTCCTTGGCCAATAATCTGCATTCTAACCTTATTTCTGAACATGTTTGATGATCTTTGAAAAAATGAGCGATGATTTGATGAACCTTAACCATCGAGTCCAACCCATGACTTTGTTGCCGAGAGTTAAAACACAATAGTCTTCTTTCCTGAGCACAAGGATACACAAAACCGAGACACTCAACATTAGTATTCACCAGAGTCTCCTTACACACACCGTTCCGACAGTGAAGGATGCAACTACAATAAAAACGTTAAATAATCTGCAAAATGCAGTGCCACTGCCATCGCCCCATTCTCATCACTCAGTCCCTTTGAGAATCGAACTTAGAAGTGTCTCACGTGCAGTTTCTCATTAAATGTCTCCCCAAAGCAATCTGTGCGAGATAATCTTTGCGCAGCGATCAGAAATGAAATTGAATTGTCAATCACAGGACTCGAAGAAAAATGAAGCGCGCCCGCACCGTAGCCGGCGTTCACTCCCCCTGAACGCGGATTCTCATAAAACAAACGGGAATTGACCATTCCAGAGGAGTTATAAATGATTGCGCAAGGATCGTCATCCACTAGCGGAGTGCTGTTTCGTTAGTAAATCCTTCCGAGAGCAATACGCTTGTACAACACGATACGTATTGTACGAGTGTGTGTGAGGGTCGGAGTTCAGATAATATCGGAGTTCAATATACATTCCCGTGCTCGGGGAGATTATCGTTTGAGTTGTCTGTGTCTCAGACTCTCTGCTGGGAGTGAATGATACCTTTGCTTTGCATTTGGACTGGCTCTATGCTTTGTGAGTATTCTCTTTGAAAGAGAACACTGCGAAGGATGGCAGTTCGACATCAAGTTCTTCGATGAAAACATTTGACTGAGGTCAGGGGCGGCAGAAGGAAATGTGCCGACAAAAGGACGTCAAGAAGAATATTTGAGTTGTTGAATGTGTGCGAAAACAGCACCCTTGTAAGCTATAATTCAATTAAAAACTTGTCCACTGAGACACAGGAGCGAGTTGCGACATTCGGTTTGATGCTCATAGCTCCTCCGTTCATGGAGTATGACGTTACCCTAAATGATTCATTCCAGGTTTCAGTCAAGAATGAATGGCACTTTGAAAGAACACTGGCAAATGGAAGCAGTGGAATGCGGAAAAAGCATGTTTCAACTCACACCTCTCACTCTTCTGACAATTCCTTGTCACAGATTGCATGGCGTGCGACAGAATTTGATTTGTAGACTTTTCACTGGACATCAGTACATTTTGTACGATGGCGACGGTCAGAGCGATGTTCTCCTTTACGGGGATGTACCTTGGCGGTGAATGACTCTATTGGTGACGGATGGCGCCATAAATCGACTCAATGGTCGTCTGAGTCGGTGCTTAATTGAGAAATATGTATTTAATGCAAATTTGAAGACCCAGTCATGTGCTCTGTTTCTTCCAGCGTCTGGAACGTCTCTGTCGTCGAAGACAATTCGTGGGTTCAGGAAACTGGGGGCAGCGCTGTAGCGGCGGTCAAATAAATACAGTCGTGTTCTAACCTAACTCAACTTGGTCCGAAGATGATGATGATGATGATAGGCAGGAATTTCCTTAGCCAACTGACTGGTTGACTCCCGGTGGAAGTCAATGAACATTCGATGAGTCGTCAAGAAGTGGGCACGAAGCTGAAACGATGTGTTTGGGCTTCATTTTGATCATGAAATAAAACTCGTCTAGTTCATAGCCAGGCTGTCTCCACGAGATCTCTTCTCTCCCCAACCCGACAGCAGAGCCAGGCTCCCTTAAGGATCACTATTTCGTCTGCCTATCATGTAATGAACTGGATGGCGTTACGGCAAAATGTGACACCCTTGTTAGAAGCAGGCAGAGGAAGCAGGTAATCCTCTTCTTTCCGATTCAATTAAAAGTTGATCCGATATTGACCACCTTCCTAACTGAACTCATGAGCGCATCATCCTCAGCCCTAATTTGGACACGCATTCCCTCACCCGTCCATCAGCCCTGTGGTACCCCTCCATAATCCTTCGCACAGCGCCAGCTCATGTCCGACAGATCACATCTCGCTGAAAGGTGCGTCCTCAAAATAAAAACCACAAGACCGTGCTTAGTGCCGTGCATTTAATGAACCATAGTGCCTTCGAACAGTGGCAAGAGAATCTGAAGAAGAGAGAACACTCAGTTCTCAGCAAAATTAAACAGCATCATCATGAAGCTATAAATTGATTTCGTTAGCGACAGCGCCGTTGTCACCGAAAGCGGCATGATGTCGCCCACTGTGAGCAACGTCGGACTCTGAGCCTTGACCAGCATCGTCATCAGCATCTTCTGCTGTTCAATGGGGAACTCATACCAGAGACACACGTTGTAGACATAATCACACACGTCGTCATTCTGCAAAGAGCACACGTCAAGACTCTTGCACTGTATTGCAACGGACATGCTCACCGCAATTTCCGTGACCGTCCCCAGTCCGCAGTACGTGTAGAGGATGACGATTGAGTAGAACAAGTACGCATAGCCGGCGGGCCAGTCGCCCGTGATCGTGATGAAGATGGTTATCGCGATGCTGAAGGTGTTCGTGAAGATTTGAACGAACGTCACGGCGAAGTACATGTCACTCAGGGTCTTGGTGTAGCTGAAAAGAGAACAGACTCGTGGCCATTAGACGGCATTTATCAAGAACGTTACACGATCACTCACATGGTGTAGTCCTGGTGCCACTTGAGAACGTTCAGCAACAGGGGCAGTGTGCTCCTGGTGTCGTTTGCGTCCAAGACGATTCTGTTCATGTCCTCGAACTTGATTCTGAGGATGTTCTTGAGCATCGGCACTTGCAGGGCGAGCAGGAAGAAGAACATGTCGCCCGCGAAGTTGCCGAACGCCCCAAAAGTGATGCACACCGTGTGCGCCGCGATGGTGATCAAGTGGCCCGAACGCGTGGCCGGATCGATGCCGGGAATGAGAAACTGCATCACGAACAGCTTCCGGTTGTAGACAACCAAGTAGTACATCGGAACTGAGAGCAGAGTGAGCACCCCAGTGGTGTATACGAAGGACGACATTCGCAGGAGCTTCGTTATGTGACTGGTCGCGGTGTTGAGGACGTCCTGGTAGTCCACATGCTTCTGCTCGTAGACCCGGTAGACGTAGTCCACCGTGCCGAACAGCTTTTGAAGGTCGTCCTTCCGGTCAATGGCGCAGAATAATTTAGTCATGCCCTGAGCAGGAAGAACGAAGCAACGATCATCTGAGACTGTCGGCTAAGGAATACTCACTGCGACTGCACTGCCAACCATACACAAGGCCTGCAGCATGGCCGTCCAGTCCTGCTGGACGTAGACTCCAACATAAATCGTGTACCCCGAGAGGACAAAGAAGGTATTGGTGCAGATAATCACCACCCACGTCAGCCAGGAGCAGCGGAAATTCGGATCAATGATGTCGGCGCCACAGACCGATGCACACTTCCTGCAGAACCCAAGAACCTTAGTCAGCTTATCGCTGCAGGTAGCCATGTTGCAGGAGACCTCTGCAAACTCGTCGGAAACAATAAATCAACTGCTTAACGGTGGGTTGACTCTAAGGCAACAATGCACCCGTTTAACAATGCCGTCAGGTCCATTGACAGCTTGACAGGTTAATGCAGTCGAAATCAATCAAACAACTGACACTCGTCATTAGCAATTAAACGAGCAGTGCACGTAATCGAACCCGATGGGCCGTTTAAAGAGTTGCTCGAATTAATGACTTTATTGGGTCAGCCGTCAGCCGTGGGCGGGTGGTGGTTGGGACAAGTGTTTAGTAGCAAGGCCATAGCCACTGCCACTGACAAGGTCAACGAGGAAGCGGCCAATGCAGCTCAGTTATCCGTTGGCAAGGATGACGGTGTTAGCTGTTAGGCGAATTGTGCGGGGTTTGATGGGGGTGCATGAGCCCTAGTGAAACTGATTTTCCAGTGACCACGACTTTGAAGCCATTAAATTCCAATCAAGTCGTTGATTCAAAATCAGTTCTCAGCCCTGTGTGCTTTGAGTGAAAACTGACTGTTGATGGATGTCGACAATATGAGTCTTCTGTGCACTTTTTGTAGCGATTGCATTTGTGACGCCACGCTACCATTGATGTGGTTCCACCAAGTCCATGTAGCACTGTGTGAGTACCACTGGTGGACAGTGGTTTTGGCAGATTTTCTGCTTTTATTTCTCTAAATGGTAGTTCGATTTAAAGTTGTAGTTGACACATTTTGCCGGTGTAGTCATCATCGTCTTCTGTTATTCCATCACAGCCGTGTCTATGCAAACAATCTACGTCGAGCATTTTTTTTTTTTTCTTAAGTTTTGTTCTGGGAATATGCGGCGGACAAATGTGCATTACCTTTGTCTTAAGTGCTTTGACTAATCCATGGTCGTGACACCAAGCTGCGATTCTATTAACATCTAGTTGTAACATAAGTTTCGCCGCTTCGTCAACGCTCCTGTAACTACGACCGCTGCGTCCTCCGCATACGCATACCCTGTACTATACTTTGGCACTGACAGCAGATCGTTGACGTATATAATGAGGAGAAGCGGACCTAGTTTTGAGCCTTGTGGAACACCATACTCGAGGGCTTTCTTAAAGTCAATAAAAAGATCTGCTGAACTATGGTTTTGGTCCAAACTTTGGTACATTTTGTTTGCAAAGTCTCCAAGTAGTCTGTTTATATCTTTTCCTTTGCGAAATCCACACTGATTCTTGTTGAGAATGTTAGGCTTTACTATAAAATTGAATAGCCTTCTGGACTACACTTCGAGATCGGTCTGTAGTTCAGTATTTCACTTGTCTTGCCACTTCTGTGATTCGGTCGAACTATCGATTTTTTCAGCATGCTTAGTACAGATGCTTGGTCTAAGCTCATATTGATCAGATTTGTGATTATTGAAGATAGAGTTTGAGCGCTGTTCTTCAGATCTTTTGGTCAGATTCCATCTACTACCGCCGATTTGACGCTTTTCAACGAACTTAGTATGTTGCATACCTCCTCAACTGGTACAGCTTCAGCGTACATCGAATGTTGTGCGCAGCTTGTGAGTGTTTGGTAGCTATATTCATGAACGTACTTCTGTATTACTGCATTCTTGTAGCATTACCGTCAGTGCTGTAGCTTGTACCTTGTTGAGTTTAGTAATGGTGTATGACCATCATATTATTTACTGCAATAAGCAGTGAAATATGTATGGCGGCAGCATGTCCCCCAGTCTTGAAATTATAATTAACTTAATTCCACGCTCTTGCCTGAGAGTTGTTGTCGTACCCTCAGCGGAGCGACGAAGTCGAGTGAGCGGGTTGAACACTGCAGAGAAAAGGGTTAACGTGCTGTTAGAGTGCGAAGCGAGCCACCCACCTCATACTTCAAATACACCAGGCTTTGTTTCAGGCTTATTTTCAAATTTGACCTTATTTCCTTAAGGGTATGTCAATAATTGTCACGCAGGTGCCTGGAGCTAAATTAGTTATAACTCAAGAACTTTTTAACCGACTGTAACAACTGTGGACTGAAGGCCTCTGCACTTATGACCCTGTACCAAGATTAGCTGGAGCTGGTCTTGCTCAGAAGTCGATACTGATTTCGGCCTTCGGTTTAGTCATCCCCGCGAATGATAACGCGGCGCCCACTTGCTTAGGGAAGTTTTTGAATAGAGTCATGGGGACCCACTCCAGGTGAGCCTTGGGGCCGGAGGTATATTGGGACCACCAGGCGACGCTAGTTGCGCGAAATTTTTCTAAGACTTGTTCATCCTTTCACTTCGCTTTTCCTTTCTTGTTTGCCAGACCGAATTAATGGCCACCATCTCAGTCCCAGAAAGCTCCAAATTGGCTCGCTGTGGTTGACCAATCACGTCAATGTCACCCGTTCATAGGCAGCGTTTGTACGAACTCCTATAGTATCATGTCCCTACCGCTGACCTGTTTCGCATGATACTCTCGAGTTGGGTACTGAAATGATTGGTACTGATACTGTGGGTGGTCTCACCAAGGAAATTCTTCACTAAATGCTTCAGGCTCTCCTATAAGTTAATCAAATGATATCTCTCCACTGTGACCCAGGTAAAAGGGTATCATTTCTCAAAAAGCAGCGGCATGCCTATTAGCATCATCAGCGTCCAGAGGTTTTGAGGATCAACGACGCTACTGCCCTAACCGCGTCTTCATGGGACTGACGTGATTATCTTCGATCATTGCCTGCAAAAGTGGTTTACCCAAATTCACAGAATTAGCTGAACTGAATAGGCACAAAGCCGATATTTTATACAACGCCTCGGGGCATGCATTTGTCTAAAACACAACTTTTCTTTCTCATTGAATCGCTACACAGCGACGCCAGCAGCATTTATCCGATGGCGGGTGCATTGTATTCACTGTGAGTGCCAGCGGCAGAGGTGTAGTAAGTTGCAGTTTCCTGAATGGCATGGCAGTCGCTAATTGGATTAACTTCCTGCACACACGGCATGCAAAAAGTTATTTCTAACTTCAATGTGAAACTTTTCCGAAATGTTGCCGTTCAAGAGTGCCCTCCAATCAAAGCGAGAATGAATTAATTTGCTTTCGCTTGCAAAACCCACATTTAATTGCAAGCTAACCGCCTTCAGTTCGGCCTTTTCAATGGGTTCGAATGGATGTGCAGCCAATTCATTCAAATTCAAGTCAACTAAAGTGAGAACGAGTTCGCCTTTAATGTTAGACCCGTCTGCTCTGGAGCATGTATGAGATCTGGCACATAAAACATTCATCAGGTAATACGGACTAAGGGAGATTGGTGGTATTTTAATCCCCTGGCGTCTAGGCGGATAGATGAGGGTGTGACGAAAATGAAGAGCTCGTTCAGGCCATGAATTCTTTATTCGATGCCAATGATTCCCCAGAGGGGCTGAGGAATTCGAATACGCTCGTCGGTTAGTGCCCTTCCTTCACTCATGGGATGTCGAACATTGAGAGATCCTCAAAACGCGTCGCTTCACATACGAGGAGTGTTTCGCATGTGAAGTCCTAATTCGGTTCTTCTCGTATCGATTTTCCTGATTTGGGATGTATTGGGTCTATAACTTAATTCGTGCGGTTTGCTAGGAGATGGCGTAACTTGTATTATTCCATTGGAACATGCGTTGGAAAGCTACTGTCATTGCACGTCATTTCAGTATATGTCATTCATTTGAAGCGTAAACAACAATCGAACTTGTGCCTGTTTTTGCGGGGAGTTCCTCTCCATTACTTGAATATGAAGAAAACTGCTGCCGAAAGTCATCGTATTTTGGTGGAAGTTTATGGTGAACAGGTGATAGCTGAGCGAACGTCCCAAAAGTTAGTTGGCTTGGAAGACGATGAAAAAATTGAAGATGAAGAACTGGAAGCATTACTCCATGAAGATTGTTGCCAAACACAAGAAGAGCTCGCAGAATCTTTGGGTGTCACTGAAGCAGCCATTTCAAGACGTTTGAAAGCAGCTGGATATATTCAAAAGCAATGAAATTGTGTTCCACATGAACTCAAGCCGGGAGACGTCGAAAGGCGATTTTGCATGTCCGAAATACTGCTATAACGCCACAAAAGGAAGTCATATTTGAAACGCGGCCAACCAGCCAAATCAACGGCAAAGCCATGGCGCGAAGGTAATGCTCTGTATTTGGTGGGATCAGATGGGTGTGCTGTATTATGAGCTGCTAAAACCGGGAGAAACCATCAATGGACAACGCTACCGAACACAATTAATCCGTTTGAAGAGAGATCAGTAGCCGAAAAACGCCCGGAATATGCAACAAGACACGAGCCAATAATTTTCCATGATGACAACGCTCGGCCCCACGTTGCTATTCCGGTTGAGAACTATTTGGAACAGTGGATGGGATGTTTTACCCCACGCCCAGGCCTTGCCCCTTCTGACTACCATTTGTTCCGGTCGATGCAGAACGCCCTCACTGAAATACGGCTCACATCAGAGCGGAATATCAAAAAATGGCTTGATTCATTCTTGGGTGCCGGGCTTTTGGGATGTGATCCACAAAATGCCAGAAAGATGGGAAAGAAGTCATAACTTCAGACGGACAATACTTTGAATAATACTATTGTAATTTTTTTCTAAAATAAACGTTAAAATTTTGAAAAAAAAAACCGCACGAATTAATTTATAGACCCCAGAACATAACTTAGCTTTTCACAGTTTCTTGGCACGCTTAATGCCATGAGCGTTGTTCCACGAAGCAGTAGCAGAAGTAGCAAATATAGTTGTTCCAAAAAAGTGACATTTCTTTAACCTTCGCTGGTAATATGATGTGTTTTAGTCTGGTTGTCAGCCACTCGTTCTGAACACTCGTTATCGTTATTTTTATCGTTGGTCCTATACAGGGAAGTTGATGGGAATCCTGAGGCGCGAATCGTTTTTGACTGAACGTTAGCTATTCTGGACATTCATCGAAACTGTGCAGCACTCCACCCTCGACAACATCTGTTTCGGCTGCCTTATAGGACGCACCCATTCTTAAAGCACACCTCTACCGTCATGTCGTCGTCCATTCGAATATTCATACATACGGTGTGACTAGAGTCTTGACGGGGATTAGTCTTTTCTGGGGCGTGGAATTTTTAGCGTCTTTATTTCTATTTCTCGATTGTTCGATGTGACTCATGATACTTTTCTTTGTCACTTCTCACTTAAGCCCCAGGCCAAGAAATGGCCACACCAAAAAGTAAAGCCCAGAAAAGTTAAAGCACACGTTTCATTGCAACTACTGGATAATGGTTTAAGATTCAATTAACAACCCCCTTTAGCAGGACATTTTGGTAGCTGTCCCCTGCGTAGCACCTCAAAATGATGGAAGTTCCATTCCCTGCTTACATGTGGGAACAAACTCAAATGGACTCGTCCCCGTTGTACTGTTGTTGAATGTTTGTCCGTAAATAGACGTGAATATTGTGAAAAATAAAGTAACCTCTAAGTTGTCCCTCTCAGGCTGCAAACATAGTTCACCCACTCTGTCTTGATTCACGCCTTGTTCACATTTCTTCTTCCCAGAAACTCCCACCAACTGTGGGTGTTCAAAAACGGAATCATCTTTAATCCTCTAGACACTGCTGGGCATATCACACTTCAATCATTCGCTCTCATCGGTCATCTGCGAGCCTAAAATAGAAGGCTCAAGAGCCACTTGAGTCCAGCCAGCGGCCTCTTCCGCACACACATGCCACGCTCCAGCTGGAGGATCCACTTGTGATGCCCATAAATGGGTACACAGTTTCATCATCCTCGTTATCATTGTCGGACTCAACCAACCTCTCCACACCCACCCACTGACGACATAAGTGTGATTTATTTGAAAATGCTTTCATACCATTAGAGGCTCAGCAGAACGACACGGAGCTGCAGGACGAGTCCTTGCCCGGCGGCATTTCATATGAAATAACGATTTGTACATCATCTCTCTACATCCCTCTGCGGAGTGTGGGATCGTGGACAGTTGCCAGCCCCGAACCGGCGAATTTGTATAGATTTAGTTAACCAAAACAATATCCAAGGATGAATGGTCCTGGCCGGCATTAGTGGCGACGAAATTGAATTTAAGCACGAGCACCAACCGGGCGGCTGCGGTACAAAGCACTCGCCATTAGTCTTATTTGCGCCATCAGCCGGATGCGATGTGGGCGGATGCAGGAAAACTAAATGTGGGAATCATTTTTCGAAGTGTCTTCCGTGGTGTACGCCCACAGCCACCCACGCCGAGAGAGGGCTGATGTGGTGGTGGTCATTTTTCAGATTTGTTCATGAACCCTTTGGAAATCGTTTAGAAGAGCAGCTGGAGCTGGTGCGAGACTAAATGTACGCCCACACAACCCGACGGAACTAATTTAACAGAGAGAGAAGGTCTGAGTCAAGGCCAAGGCAATCGACGGGAATGCTGAAGTGTTTGATCGAGAGGGGCTTGGGAAATTTGGGTGAAGGCAATAAACACGATTGATTTTATGGCATTTAGGACTCCTCAGATGTGCTTCAGACGGAGCATATAATCGAGGGGTTTTGCTTGCCTTCGGGCACGAGAGTCACTTAAAGGACGCACACATCATTGAGTAGCAGATCGATAAATCTCTGCACTAGGTTATTCCAAAACGTTCAAGAGTGTGTATACTTCACCCAAGTATTTCAGACGGGATCCATTTCGAGAGTGGTCCGCCCTAAATGAAATATTTACTTTACGACTTTTCTTCAAACAGATGTCGTTGCGATTGTTTCTGAGCGGAGATGACATTAACGTTCTATTTGACGCCGAGGCTGTGGGACTGCACAACAGAGGACGACCGAGCTTGTGGCGGCGCTCACAAGTGGAGAATGGCGCAAATTGCTGAAAAGATGAGACCTGGCCACAGAGAGTCTTGTTGGTCGTGGTCCAAGATTGTGGATCTAAAATCAAATAATTAAGCCCACCATGCGAACATTGGCACACAATCAACGAATTAAAAGAAAACTTCAAAGGCTAGAGTGCAGCCACCACTATCACAAGACAGCTACATTGACTCGTCAATAGATGCCTAAGTCACATCTCGACGAGAGGGCGAGACAGGAACCATGGAAGTGACACTGGATTGGTTGCACACTACGAAAGGGTGACAGCTGTATAGCTGGGCAAGCTTTGCAATGGAACCCTTAACACACGACAGTAGAAGACCTGGCGATCCAAAGAAAACTTGCCGCAGAACGGTTTAGAGTAAAGCACGGTGTCAGAAATATAACACAATGGCACCACTCCAAAGGCAGGTATAGGAATGCAGTGAAACTTCTCTGTAGCGGACAGAAACGGGACCATCATGATTGTCCATTATTTGGGTTTGTCTGTTCGGATGAATATCTTCATTCCGGGACTAAGACGAATTGTCCGTAAATAAAGGAATCCCTTATAGAGGAGTGTCCGCAAAGAGAACTTTCACTGTACCAGTATATCTGCCTCAGCTACATTGCTGTCCAGGCTGAAGGTGCAAGGCAAGGTGTATAACTTTAAAGAAGGTAACCAATTGGGGCACCTAGAGATGCTGAGAACTAAAGATCACGTTAGTGAGCTCACACAGGTCTAATACTTTAACAAAAATTACGGAAATCGGTATCTCAAGGACAAGAGTGGACCAATAGCACTCCTTGGATGAATGACGACGCCCAAAAATGGTATACGGACGCATCGTCTGAAAGTGGGGTAGATGAATCCTCTCCCTAGAGAGCCCACAATCGTCCAGTCTGAAATCTTCGCCTTAAATGAAGCAGCACAGTGTATCAACAATTGGAATGTACTCAACAAAAGGCAGAGCTGACGCCTGCTCTCGGCGAATCCAAGGCAGCGGCCATGGTGTGTTCCTTCGAAGCATCACTTTATTCAATGTGAAATGTGTGGCTGTTAAATTGTTTTGCCTTTAAAAATGACCTCAGAAGCTTCACTCGACAATGGTATTGGCTTACTCGGACCAGGGAGTGAAGGAGAAGACTGGCAGAGGACGGGACGCATGCCTGATTAGAGAAGACTCTGTCTTCTTTGTCGGTTTGATGGAAGAACTAGTTGGTGTCGTTTTCGCTGTTTGTAGTTGGCTATTGGAACTGGGCTCATAGAGGCAAGATGATCCTCGGTACGGGTCGTTGATCCAGACCGGATGGTTAGTAGACCTGAATCTTTGTAACAGTTCACCTAAACTCATCTGACCGACCGACTGACCTAATGTCTTCATTCGCAGGCTTTCATTCTTCTTCTTCTTCGGCTGGCGCTACAGTCCGAGGTGGGACACGGCCCAGTGAACTCCAACCGATATGATTGAGACCACTTGCCACGTGCGCCCGCGAATTCTTCCTTTACCGCTGTGTCTCACAGGTCTGTAACTCTATCCGTCTTAGACGAGCGGCTCGAACTCGTAAGACAAGGCCGATTCCGGCGTGGATCCCGTAAATTTCGTCGTTTAGCCTCCTCCTCCAAACAAGACTCTCGATATTACCGAGAATATCTTCTTCGCTTCTGACGATGTCCATCCTTTCCATGACTGTCAAGCTTTGTCCTCCGTGAGAGCCTTTTTTTCATCAACTGCCGTCCAAGCGCGAAGACACGGCGCCAAGTAATCCTGCGTTTTGCTTCCGCGCTGGTGTTTTGAGCATCATTACCCCGACATCTTGTTTAGTAACACAAGATGTGACCGATGATAATTGTGGTCTTGGGCCCCAATGGAGAGGGGTTCAGTGAAGATGAGCAATGAATTTATGTCTTCCGCAGTCCAGATCCTTCTTCACATTAATTTAAAACAAAATCGGAGTCGCCATAAGGCTACACAACGCACTCAGCTGTCGTTGCCCCACGTGCTCTCCCTGCGTAGTTAGCCTGATGAATGGGCGTGTTGATGTACCCATTCACATGTTCGACAAGGACTCCCTTGTTCATTGTTAATGCCGGAGCCCTCAGGTATCGAAACTTAATCCAATTCGTTACCGTTTATTGCCGATAACCACAATGCCTCCCCAGCGATATCGCACACACCCTCAGCACCCGCCCCTCTCATCGTCGAAGCCAAACACACACGACCGTGGGGTGCACTTCAATCGAAAGCAAATCGATGACATCCTTGATTTCTCTCCCCGAAAAGCAAACAAACAAGAACGGAAAAAATAATCATATCGAGCATCCATATGGATCACCGTCCCGGTCAATAGCCCCCAGCCATGAGGGTGATCATAAAATCTTCAATAAAACATCCAATGATTCATTTATTGTTGCGATTTTATTGCCGAGTGAATCCCAGGTGCTTATGTGGATTACACGTCTGCCGGTGGTCCTGCTGTTTGTGTCGCGGAGGTGGAACGTATGGGAGGGGAGAAGCGATAACATGGTGAAAATGCGATTATGGCTCATCATTATTTCAGTCGTTTATTTCGATTTGCTGTCTCTCTGTTTTGTTTGGTTTTTATGACGTAACGTGGACTGTAAACAGTTTTCAGAATTCATTTTCATTTGCTTGTTTATGTTGCCGTGGTCGATGCGTATTATGCTGCTTTCATGGTTACATGTTCACGTGCTCACGTGCTCACTCCTTAACTGATTAAGGCGAATGGTGGGGGGCCCCACGCATATTTTTGTTCTTGTTTACTTCGGCTGTCCATGTGCCGGGAATTATGCCACGACTGATTGCCATTTGAAAGCTAGTTTGTTTGTTGTATTAAAATCGTGTTCTGCGAATTCAGTGATGGATGAGTGCTTTGACAGGAACGTGGTAACATCCTGCAGTGTCGTCATGGAAATGGATGGATGGACGTTGCGTTGTGCGTGGAAATAGGTGAGCAAAAAAAATGCAAATGTGCCTACTAACCTAATTACAAACAATACATTTTTTTTTTTAAAGAAAGGAACGATAAACAAGGAGCAGCGCGTGTGTCAACTGACAGATGTCAAGTGATAAACTGACTCGTGAGTGTGGTAACCAATCTTGTTGTGGTTCTGTTCGCAGATGGAGTCGGAAGTTGTTGAGCTTCCCCTGGTGGTGGCCCTACAGGTAAAGCTGCTGATGAAATAATTTCACCTCCACGGGGCATGTTGCCCCGTGGCAGGTGCTGGCATATGACAAAGGGCGTAACTTAGGAACCAAGGGAGATATTTCCTCGAAATAAGCTCCACCAATTTGTCGGGTAACCAGATAGCTGTCATTGCTTTTTCCACCTGTTAAGGTTACCAATGGTATTTATAAAATGATATGGGTGACGCGACAGTCCGAGTCGGACCTCAGCCTAGGCTCTACAGCAACCACTCGTGTTGTGAGTGTCATTGTTCTTTCACGAGTGGATGAGGCCTTTGGTATTTACGCCGACTCTTAACAGCGAAGTTTGAGAAGAGTCAGGAATACTCTTTACCCATGGTCAGTGACTCAAAGCAGGTGGAGCAATAAATTAGGAAAGTTGGTTAATTCGATGGTCAAATCAGCGTAGGAGTCGACGCACTTCCCTCTTAAAATTTTCCAAACGAATAAAATCAAAGAAAGTGTTGCCGTTGACACAGTCAGCTGTCAAAATACTCAATAAGGGTTGCCGCATTATTCGTCGTCGCACGTTTGCCAAGCATGATAATGTTAAAAAAAAATGGAATTCAAGTGCAGTTTGAGCAACATGGATTTTAGCGTGTGGTCGGTCGTCATCTTGGCACCTTAGAAAAGTTTGATTACACCACGTTTGGACTTTAAACAATCAACTAGAAGGACAAGCGAGGCAACGCTCGAAGTTGTAGAGGACAAATTTGGCGACTGGGTCATCTAAAGGCGACTGTTCGTGAATTGACCGCCGCCATCACTTGCCTTAACACAACTCGATTATTTTCACTGGCTCTAGGTTAAATCCTTAGTCTATGCCAACAACCAACTTGGACCAGCTAGAGACAAACCTTCAAGACTCTATTGCCTTCGCTTCCAGATTTGTTTCCCTATGAAACTTTACTATGCTTAAGGAATTGATAGAGGTTCCTCCATTTCAGGCCCCTCTGCTTTCTCGTTTCCTGGGATACCAGTAAGCTACCATACCCAACAAGGATTGCCGTACACTTAACCTACCAGCTTCAGATGTCAGATTTTCCGGCTTCGATGGTCGTTTCTTGGTGCCAGGAATTTTTCGAAGAGATCGCAGAAGACCCCTGCGCCTGTATCAGCGCCGTCAGTAGGAAGTGGGGTCTCCTCCTCGACCGGTAGCATTTGTTCCTTAACCTTCCATTGTTCACGTTCATGGAATCGTAGATTGAAGAGCTTTTGAGCTTTTCCAGGGTTAGTCTGTCTGGTGTGTTGTGCTGCTGGCCAGCTAGCTACATAGTAGGGACTCGTACTTCCGTACTTCCTCTTAAAGCCTGAGTGCCGGTAATACCGTACTGTTGGCCTGTTCTCAGAATTCTGTCCTCACACGTAGGTCCGCAGAATGGGTGCCCCATACAATGATTCCGGCAGAAGGAACATGGATGAAGAGGAGGAGGACGAGACCCACTGTCCTGGGTAACCGTTCGAACTCACATTTTAGGACATACTTTTTCAATAATTTGAACGAGCTGACGACGTCAGTGAAAGCTAGCTGAACCGCCTTGTTGTAAGCGTCCACTGGTACAGACTTTAATGTGACTGCCAGCCGCCTTAACATAACCCTCTGCTCATATTTGACACAGAATTAAGTTGCTCTCAAGCATTCGACAGACGAAACAGAGCCGCAACTCTTTCCTCCGTCACCTCCACGAGCATTCGTCACTTAAGCCTGCAGAGAAGAACAGACGACAATTACCGAGTTTGAAAACCTCAATAAAGGCGATGAACTATGTACTATGTACACACACTCAATTATTCTGCGAACACATTTATTTTTAGTGCAGTCATTTGCGAGAACTAGAGTGTATGTTAATATTTCTGTCGTAGCAATGAATGCGTCCATTAAATCCACCCTTTCGTTCGATTGCCCTTCGCCAAACTTCTGCAAGGCACGACCTCTTGTGGGGGCGTGGAGACGATTTGTCTGCACCCCTTTGGTCCTTTGTTTATCATGATGAAACGCCGTTCATTAAGGACATTACAGTGGATTGAAATGAGTAATGCATTCCCACTTGGAAATCTGTTTACTCAGTTGAATATAAATGATAAGCGATTACGTGAAGGACATCTGCACAATCAGTTGAATTGAATTTTCGTCCCCCGATGAGTTGAATGGTGATGG
Organism: Eristalis tenax; assembly: GCA_905231855.2. Classification (NCBI taxonomy): domain Eukaryota; kingdom Metazoa; phylum Arthropoda; class Insecta; order Diptera; family Syrphidae; genus Eristalis; species Eristalis tenax. The sequence goes on along the minus strand of HG993128.1, from coordinate 39,347,833 downwards.
ACAAATGCTTGCGAGTTGCTGTTGAGGGAGTGGTATTCTTGATGAGACTCAACAAAAGATGGGTATTGTTTTGAGATTTGGGTTTGCGCTCGACACACTTGCGGTGTCTCAGAACAGGAAGAGGATACCGTTCAAAAATGGTCTACAGTTGTATTGAGTAAGACACCATGAAGGGGGGTGGTGGTCGAGACAAACATTGTCGTTTGTAGAAGGTTGTTGAAGAGCTGATGAGATGAATGCGCTGCATGTGGTAACGTTCACGAGAGGGTGTGCTCTGAGCCTAGTGTGCGTTTGCCAAAAGCAGGCTTATAGAGCAGTGGTGGGCAACTTCGTATTCATTCAGTTATTTGTTATTCGTTGGTTGATGAAGGTGCCAGCAAGTGTATCATCTGCGTTGGTGAGCAGCGTGCTTAAGGTCCTAGCTGGTGGACGAGTGTGTGTTGATGTTATTGGCTAGACCCTGAATGGTTGTGCGTAAGTTTGATATGGTCAATGCGCTATTGTTGATTTTCATTGATTCTTCTTGTTTGATCCGCCTTCAGACTTGCCTGATCCGTCATCAGCAAAGGAATGGATTGGATTGGAAGTAGCAGTCAAGAGATCATTTATAAAAATGAGAAAGAGTGTCGGAGACAGAACAGAGCCTTGGGGAACACCAGCGTTTATTTCGTAGATATCAGACTTGATCCCATCCAAATCAAATCGAATTGAACGGTTTGAAAGTCCATAGAATCCATAGAAGAAGAGATTCATCGATCACCACCATAGGCACGCATTTTCGCAAAAGGGAGCTTGATGCCAAACTCTGTCCAATGCCTTAGAAATATCAAGCGCAAAGATCTTGCTTTCGCCGGCATTGCGCAAAGACTGGCTAAACTTTTCGGTGAGGTAAGCTGAGGCTTGTTGGTTGAGGCCCAGGTCCACCCCGGACTGTAGCGCCAAACAAAGAAGAAGAAGAAGCTGTGGACCTGTTGCTGCGGAAACCGTATTTCAGGTCATTAAGAAGCTTCCGCGATCCAAGATATTTCATAAGCTGACGATTTATCGGCGTTTCCATGACCTTAGAAAGAAGGGGCGGTGTAAGGCGGGTGATGAAGATTCGATCCTTTTAGGGACGGGCTGGACAAATGCTGTTTTCCATCCGCTCGGAAAGAGGCCTAAAGAGTAGGATAGATGAAAAAGCTTACGCAGTGGTTTTGCCAGCGCAGAAGAACCAGAAGCCAGCGGATTTGTGCACGTCGAGCTCTTTAAGTGCTCTTGCAACTGTACGAGTGCGGAAGTAGATCTGTCACATGGTGAAATCAATGCTCTCACTATAAAAAGAAATGGGAACATTTGGACAAAAGAAAAAAGATAATAATAATAATAATATGGGTGGCGCTTCAACCCGTAGAGGTCCAGGGGCTAGCTTCTCAGCAGCCACTTGTGCAATTGGTCTCTCACGAGCGGAAGGTTTATGTCGACACCGAACGGACAATTTGAGAAGCTTCTTCTAGACAGTTACTACTCTTTGAACATTGTCAGTGACACGAAAGAGGTGGGGCCGTGAAAAGTATTTTGCTAGTGCACCAACCCACAATGACACGGCCGCCACAACAATGGATCTTTGAGATAGTTTCCTGTAATTCGTATATTTCGGGGCTGCATAACTTCTACACCATAACAACTACAGCGCTCAACACTCACCCCTCGAATCATTCCTTGTACATACAAAACACGCAATTTCTTGTCTTTTGAAATTATTGGAGTTTGGCAAGTCTCGATAACATCGACACCACAAAGCTCAGTTTTTTCTCCACGACCCATTAAGTAATCGATGCGCAAAGCCCCACCAAATCCCTGGCCAGTCCCTACACTACTATTTTCTCCCCTCGCGCTGATGCAACCGCCCTGCACGACTATTTTCGCCCCTGGCACTGATGCAACCGCCTAAGGAACTGCATAAGCCGATGAAGTCTCCAGCCGTCAATGCATCAGCGTCCATCCTTAGATCCCTTTGCAGCTTCTCGCAAACTTCTCACGAACTGCAACAAAATCTAACACCCTTCACACAAATGTACCCAAAGGGCACATCACCACCAAACCAATCGCCGTCATTACGGAATCCTTTTTCGCCACTAACTTAGCCCATCGAACTTCGCACACACACACACATGGCACGGGTGAGTATCCTTGAGAGGAAACTTTCAGCTCAGTCTTTAAAAAGTTCCCCAGCGCATCATTAAAAACTTCTTTCGTTATTCAATTTCCAAACTTCCCTTCTTGTGTTTATCGCACAAGCACTCCCACTTAGCCACACATGCCCCCGGCCTAGATCCACTCATGGACCATCGCTCCTAGGCTTCCCCCTGTATTGGCGGCAATAAACATGGCTGCTTAAGCAGCATCGAAACTCTCAGTACTTGCGAAGCAAAGGATTACTAGGGGGCACTCGACAGGCAGCCGGGGTGACTTACAGAACGGAGACATGTGATACACAGACGCCAGCAAATGCAGGCAGGGCGGTACACACGAGTGGAAACTTCCGAATCCCACCATCTCGAGGTACCGGTCCGTGTCGGGCCGTATAATTGAAACTTTCCGGACCCGACTGCGCCCGGACACACCGGCATTGACACTGTGCAGATGCCGGGCCAATATGTGGGTCGTTAAACGTAATCAAGGATGTGTTGTTTAGTTATTCATTGGTTCTGTGTTCGAGGCGATCGAATTCTGTGGCGAATCTGAATACGTAATTGGAAATGTTTGGGGGTGCTGCTTGTTCTCGGCTCGGTCGGAGACGACGACGACGGTTTCCGGACGAATGGTTGTTGCCCGGCCTCTGATTACCATTTGATATGTTCAATTAGAACACAAATAGTCTTCGAAAGCAAAGAGTGATCCCCCCAGTTGGCGTCGTCGTCGAGGAACGGTTGGAGCTTATCGGCTTGTGTGGCGAACAATGGGGACGCCGCAGAATGGTGTGATTGTATTGTGGCCGTTGTCTTTGATGGTGTCGCCTTCAGGTTGGGCGAAGTGGAGTGTGTTGGGCTAATGTGAGTGTGTATCAGTCAGAGGATATTGAGTTAGTTCAGCATCAGACGAATCAAGATGAGACCAGTTGATAATGAACGACTGGAGTGTGGAGGAGTGGGTGTTTTGATTTTGAGTAAAGTTTCCAGACCCCTAATCGGATGTGTGCAGTTTGACATTTACGGTACGTATCAGCGGCAGGTTTGAGATGTGTCGAGTTAAGGACTGACTTCATTATGGTGTCTTTGATGGGAGTTGAGAAGTAAGTTGCTAGACGGATGGGTGGAGGCGCTATTCAAGATCAAGGTCTGCTGCAGAAAGCATGGTGTTGGTAGACGGTGACTAGAGGGAGACGAGGTCAGCATCAGACACAGTGTCGATGAACCAGAACTCCAATTTGTGGACTCCAGCGTTTGCACGCTGAAAAGAGATGAAAGAAGTAAATTAGAGGAATCCTGATGGTCTCTCTGAGTAATGGGAATTCCTGAAGAGACAAGGGCTCAAGGCTTTGGCACGAATAGAAACCTAATCCACTGCTCAATACAGGTACATCATCATCTTCATCTTCTGATCTTCTGATCTTTATCATCATCTTCTGACCCGCATGATCCACTATAGGGGTCGAGCGGGGTAAACCACTCATGAGAGATCTCCAGGCAAAGTGTAACTAGGCGAGTTTTCGGACTTGGTCCATCCAGCTCGTCCTGGGTCTGCCAAGCGGTCGCCTACCTGATGGAATCGCATTCAATGCCCGCCTCGGAAGTCGTGATGAAGAGGACATTCGTGCCAAGTGACTAAACCACCGAAGCATAGCCCATTCCGTTCGAAGAAACAGCTGCTCAATGTTGAGTTCCTCGCGCACTGCCGTGTTTCTCACCCTATCCCGGCGAGTGACTCACAAAACAGGACGAAGAAATATCATGTCGGCAGCTTATATTATCGATCTTATTCTTTCGGGCATTACACAATTGGAATCAATACTGAGTTGAAAACCGTTAACTTGACTTTGACACCAAGCTCCACCTTCCTGAGTACAGATCTACCAAGCTATTTTAGAATTGACCCAGCTTGACCAATCCTACAGGAAAGCTCAGCATTACTCCTTCCATCACTCGTTAAAAAGACCCCGAGATACTTAAACATCTCCACCTGCTTCAATGGGACTCCACTAACCTGTAGAATGCATTGAACAGGCGTTCTGGAGATGACGATAACCTCCGATTTGACTTCATTCCAGCATCAGCACACAAAACTATTGAGTGCGCGTTGGAGTTCCGTCTGCGAAGATGTGAGGATAACTACGAGTAAGTCATCTGCAAAAATAAGATGACTCCTCCAAAGGGAAACATTCCTTGCCTCGGCTGCACTGCAGCATCCAGTTCATGTATGCAATGAAAAGGAGAGATGACAAGACGCACCCTTGGCGAAGTCCAACGCCCACGGTGAAAGGTGTTGATTTAACACCGTTAACCCGAACACAGCGGCTGCAGGTTGTGTGTAGAATTCAGACAGACCCTCAGAGGAGGACCATCAATCCCATACTCCTGCAAAACACCCCAGACTTTACCTGGAGGGACTCGGTCGTATGCCTTTTCTCAATCTACAAAGCAACTGTATGGGAGTATACACCTTCATTAGTAACATTAAAGTGAAAAGCTGGTCGATTGTACTTCTACCGGGACAAAAGCTGGGGATGGGAGGTGAACAGTGCAACCCCATCCTGGGCTCGACAATAGCTCTAGAACGTGCTTTCAGGACGTTAGCGAAGACTTTCCCGGGAAGACTTAAAAGAGGTATGCCCCTGTAGTTGAAGCAATCTCTTTTGTCCCGCTTCTTGAAAATTGGAACAATCGCCCCAGTTTGGCAATCGCGAGGTGTCTCACCACGTTCCCAGGCCACAATACTCCTAAACAGAAAAAAGTGTATTTCAGAAGATACTTCTTTAGCGCGATCTTATCTTCGACGCAGAAACATTTTGTCCGCAGGTATTGAGAAATTCCAACTTCGAACCGCAGGAAGAACAGATCATCAAGTGACCTCGCTTAGGGTGGTGCAGTCAAGATAATTCGGAGGTGACGATAAAGGAGCCCTCTCGCCCACACAGTTCGTGGTTGAATATTCTTGTAGTGTAGAGCGTGGGAGGTACTCTTCGATATGTCATAACACTCATGACGTGCATCTTAGCTCTTATCTTTGTTGACTTGTGTGCATGTTCAATCTTGTCTCAGGGCAGTTGTGACCGGCAAGTGCGGTCGACACTACACTTCTCGTCTAGATCTCATCAACGCAAACAGGGCGTAAGAAAGATCGTAAGCAGTACGGTACACGGACTTCTTCATCCGCTTTTGAGATTGCCCATGCATCTGCGTCAGCAGGACTGGGATGATCAGTGTCAAGTCGTCAATTGCGTTTGGAGTACTGCGGTTGGAAAGGGCTATTCATTTGATCCCAGTTCTGATGTTGATCGTAGTGTTTATGGTAAAGCCGTGGAAGACTACCTCGAACAAGATATCCATATTGAATGTCCTTTTCTTGATGACAGCATAAGCTTAGAGTTCTTTTCGCTCGCAGTCCCTATACCAGCAAACGCCTCGCTGTGTTCTACTAATCACGTCAATGCGATCGGCGTATGCTAGCAATTGTACGGACTTTTGGAAGATCTTGTCTCTAGCATTGGCATGAAAATTGTGCACGATCTCCTCAGAAATCATATTGAAGAAGCCACATGACCACGCATCGTCTTGTAGTTACTTTTTTGTAACCGTCAATGTGTCGGTTGGTAAGCTACCGACCTTGATGGAGCTGCGAGAATTCTCCATGGCCATGCTACACAATCTGACGAGCTTGGCAGGATTCTCAAAATTAGGCATGGCGCAGAATTGCTCGTCTCTTTGCATGCTACCACATGGGGATGGTGGGTAACGACCTGTATTTTTCGTGGGCGTTGAATTGTGAAGATCTGGTCGATGGTGCACTTCGATGGTCGATGGTGGATCTTCGCATTGAAACGGCTTAAAAATCAAAAGAAATTGATGACAAATAAGTATGTGTGCGATAAACTGAGACCGAAAATATGAGTGATGGAGTGACATTGAGGCCCTAGAAGTGCGGATTGGATATGTTTATGTTTCACAAGAAAAGAAATAGTAAATGATATAAGTGCCAGTCTGACGTATAGCAGCTTATACTGACACGTGACAGGCTGCTCCGAAACTAAAACGACTTACATGTCTAGGAGTCACAAGTAAGTTTTTTGGATCATCTCCTGCTGTAAGGCTTATTCCAGAAGGCCCACTCGTTTGGAGTCATGTACCAGTTGAGTTCATGTTTTGTAGGACAATCCCGGTCGATCCTAAAAATCTTGCCGTTTGGCTATCGAATTGCAGACTGAGCTGGATCATAATGCCATTCACACCCCAAGGTTGTACACGATCGTGATGGTATGGTCAAGTTGGTACATTTTCAAAGACTTTAAGTTGCCTGTTCAAGCTTACGACCTAGCCCAGCGGATCGCTGACACTAACCCTGCACATCTACTGAAATGTACCTATCGACAAATCATGACAACAATACACAGTCAGCCAGCTGGATCTTACCTAACCGACCATCCCAATAGTCATTCCTACAAATATTTGAAGTACTACGTACAAATTTCCTTACAAAACGAGTACACGTTGTGGGGTATTCAAAATCTATGTTCAGCTCAGTTTTGAAGACCAAATCACAATGTCAGGTTCGCGCGGTGGGGCGTTGATTGGCGTCGGTGACGCGTTTCATTGAGTTTACGAGAATGTTATGTCAAAGCGCTGTTCCCTCACTTTTCCAAATCAGAATGAAAGGCGCTCGTTTCACAAGTAAAATGTTCTAAAATCCATTTGACCGCAAAAATAATGCAATTATTTCACATACACAAACAGTTGCCTCAGCCTGCCAAAAAAAGAATATTGCTTCACAACTGTCAAAAGACCGAGTTTGTAGAAGTAGCTCCACCGCGCTTACGACCGCTGCATTGTGACTTGTTTAATGGATTTGCATGTATCCTACGTAAAATGTCAGAGCACTAACGCGCGAACGCGATTGTGATATGATAATGATTCACAATAAACGTTCCTTACTCAGTTTACCTTTTGTGTCTAAAGCGTGTCTTTACTTTCGTGGCATTAGATGTCAAAATACAAATAGAGCGCCACTTTCACACCCACTCTGAAAAGTTGTTGCGAGGAGTTTCTCCCTGAATGACACTTGTGACTCTTGGATAGTTCCGACAAGAAACACGATGTTGTGTCACTCTTTGAAATTCCTTTCCCAGATAACTGATCACAGACATAAACAGCTGCACGAGGTCACTTCATTGCAGAGGACGCACGCTGCCAACCGATTTAACTCCTAAAATTGAACACATTCCTTTTGGGACGAGTCAAATGTCTGAGACTACACATCAGACGAAGGAGTCAGGGAATGGGATAGATGTACGAATGAAATGAGAGTTAAAGCGCATTTCATGCAAGAAGCACGTCACCAAGGACCACGGAAAATATTAAGGCGAACCACACATTTGGTGGAGACCTTGTGGAAATGTTATCCACTCAGTAGAAAGCAGCATGCACACTGGAGGCAGATTATCAGAAGCAATACTTCAGCAAGTGGTGCGTGGCAGGGAAAAGAAGACAACCACTGACTGCAATGCATTGCTGGTCCTTCAGACTCAGCCACGCCTCGAGAGTTCCCAGTGACCCACGAGGTTACATGGACTAGAGCGCCAATTTCAAGGACGATGATGAGATGGAGAAGGAGCGTATCTGTTTCGGGATAAAATTGAGCAAAGAAAAAAAAATCAATCAGAACAGGGTTGAGGAAGTGAAGAGACGTGGAATTCAGATGTAAATTTGAGGACAGGATCGTGCCTATTCTTCGATTGACGATCGTATGACTCGTGCCTGCGTTATGTGCAAGGCCGGTGCCTCCATACTCGTATGTGTAGGTAATCAAATCCACAGGCCGCCAAGTTCTTATGGGTGCATTCTGAAATCGCAAAAATAAAGTCTGAGCTTTTCTCTGCAACGATTCCACGTGAATTCTCTGTTCAGTGTTTATGATCTGATCCATCATCTCAAGATGGATATTTGCTAATTTGACACATTTTTGACACACATTGAAAGTCTACATCTTGTGTAGTCTGGAAACGACTCATGATACAAACAAAACGGGGATGCCGAACGTAGGGCTAGCACAGGGCGCTCATTTGGCTCAGACCGGACATGGTCTTCCATTTATTTGGTGACAGAAGTGATTGCTGCATTATTTCTGGATAGCTGCTAGAATGAGCACACTGTATGTGGGGCGACTGTATGGCGCAGTTGGTTAAGTGTCTGCCCTCGGTTAGACGGGTCCCCGGTTCGTTCCTGTGAAAGAAAAGGCACGCTTTTATTTGTTTATCAAATCTGATCTAGTCACCTTTTGGCGTTGGGATCAAATTAAGGCACTGTCACTGGAGTGGCCAATCAGTGGTAGCAGTCTAAGTGTCTAAGTGTGCCGGTAAACCCATTACTAGCCACTCCTGCCAACATACCTTGTCAAAACCAGTTGCCTAGGATAATCACGACTGTCGGTCCATGAAGGTCATCTTTCGTAAGCACATTTATGAAATTTCGCACTACTTACTTACTTCTCAGGCCTGAGACACTTGGAGTTTCTGAGCCTGAGAAATAGCTGACTTCCGTGGCCACTCCCCTGGGCACTCTGCTTCCACTCGTCAGGACCAATCTGTATTGCATCCGTGTTGTTGGTACTTGCACCGGAGATTCGGGTTTTTTTCGAATGCGAAGACCCCCGAGCCAGAGCAGTCGACGGATTTTTGCATTTCGGGCCACATCCACACTTTAGTACAGTTCGTAGAGTTGGCGATTGACCTTCCTTTCAGACGTCGCCATATATCCAACGTAGAAATTTTCTCTTTCGAACTCACGGCTCAAAGGATAACCATGCGTAAGATGCCTAAGGTGAACTTTGCTTTCACAGGGATTCGAACCGGGGACCCGACTAACCAAGGGCAGGAACTTAATCAACATCCAGTCGTTCCAATATTGTGCTCGCTCAAAAGACGCACTCCAACATGGTCTCGAGCGATAGTTTCTATTGTGACCTAAAATGAGACACAAACAGAGCGGTGGTTTGTTGAGCACTCCGAAAGTTCAAAGGACTTCACCATAGAATGAGCCCAAAGCCTTAATAGCAATTCATGCAACGATATCCACGTTATCTACTTTACACACAAGTGAAGGTTGTGTTCAAAATTGAACGCAAAAGCGATGGCATTGTTTATCTCACAAGGTAAAGGTACTTCGCCACTAGAAGCAACACACTCAAGTCAACTACCAGTTGCTGAGGCCCTCTAGGACCTACATTTTGAAAATAGCTTAAGACTATCAATTTCCAAAAAAAAAAAGAACGTGCTTCCTTTCACCAAACTCCTTGCCAAGTGCACGATGAAGAAACTAGTGTCGAACGTCTCTTTCCAAACTTTAAACACAACAAACTACTTTTAAATAGTTTCCATCTCAAAGTGGACACATCTCGGGCGCTGGAATTTGATGACATAAAGATCTCCGTCGAACCAGCGAGGGGGCGAGGCAGGCCTTAGTGAGGGTGGGAAAGTTTTCCTGTCCCTGCCGCACACACACTATCGTCCTGGCTCGAAATTAATTAACTCCGTTCCTCCGCGCTGTAGAAAAGTTTTCAGACATTCAACCAGTAGACACGGGAAGGAGGTAGGTCCTCAAATAGTGAACGAAAATTGAGTGTGTTGGGGCTCGTGTAATTATGTTCCGAGGTGAAAATGTTCAGCCTCATGTGGAGTACAGAAGTTTCTGCAAAGTTGAGGGACTAGTCGTCTTGTTCATACGAGTTACGACGACACCTCAGGGCGCGGCGGGCGGGCGTGTAGACATCTTGGCCGGCTGTCATCGGTGAAAAGTTCAAACTTCGTTCGAATAACAAGAAATAAAAGCAACCCGCCGCCGGGTCTGAGGAAAACTTTGCAAAATCACAAAACACCACAATCAACAGCAGGACGAGAAAACAACGAACATCCCTCACCCGCGGCGAGGATTAATCCCACCGGCACGACGCGCCTGAGGCGAGGAGTTCAGTCCCAACAGCCGTCTCTCCTGTGGCGAATTCCGCTAAATCATATCCGCTCATCTGAAAGGAGGTCCTTTGATTGCCGTGGCTCATGGAAAACTTCCTCCAAAAGGGGGTGAGCGGCGTCATCATATCCTTTGTTGCCTAGTTAGCCTACGCCCTGCGAAGGCCCCCCGGTCCCAAAGGACGTTCCACCGCATGGTTGTGCCGTTGCCAATCAACGACAAAATTGAAATCAGGTGCTTTTTATAACCGGCACTCCGGCCGGCTCCGCGAGGTGGTCTTTTGGCATATTTTCGTGGAGAGGAATCTCGTCCCAAAGGACGTTGTTTTCCTGTTTTTTTCTTGCGGCACCAGCTGTCCAATGGATCTCCGAGCTTTCCGAAGTTGGCCGTGGCTTCTGTGTTGGTGTAAGTTAATGTCCTCCTCGCTGCAATTGGAAGCGAAGGGATATCCTTGTTTTCTCATCGCATTGTCATCGGATGCGAGGATAATGTTGATGCTGGAGGATTTCCTTTAAACTCTCAGCCAACCATCTATAATGTTATCCTCTTGTTGACAAGGACGATCGGCAGGATATACTTGGGAGCATGCTGCTGGCGACTGTAAGAGAAATTATTTCAAGCTTATTTTTCTCAGTAAGTTTTTCCTTTTTTTTTTGTTCCTGTCCCGCCCTTTTGCCCAACTAAGTACTACTCCGATGCATGTCCTTGCGTTGTTGTGCTTTTCAATTGATATTCATGAGAATAACGTCCTTTGGTGCAAAATAAGCAAATAACAACAGAGGGCAAAAGAAAAACCAGCACAAGCGAAGGACCAAGGAACTGGGTCGGGTGGAAGACGAAGAAAATGAAGGCAAGGAAGAAGAAGAGTGAAAAAGAAAAAAAATACTTGAAAGGGATATGCAAATCCTTGGAAATGAATTCAAATGACTAGAGTATTTTGTGAAATGTATGCCTTGATGGAAATTTAAGGATGCAGTTTCTTGTGCTGTGTATCCTCTCCCGCTTCCCATATTTTCGTTCGCCTATTTATTGCAAATTGAGATTCTATTGATGTGTCCTTATTGGATGTGGGATGCGATCTGCGTGGAGTAAATGAGATTCAAGTTTGGAAGGAAGGATACTCAAAGGATTGCTGCATGGGATTCATTCGAAGCTGTATGGATGGGATTGGAAGCGGAGAGGACATCGTGACAAGGGCGCTTCCGGTTGGGTTGTTGAGTCAGGTCAGACGGATGGCAGTTGAGCGACGCTGCAGAGGTGGCTTTAACTTTGAATTTAATTCGGAGCATAATCAGTGCACGAATCGATTATGCATGCAATTCTAATATTGGAATTATTTGGAATTTGCGAAGAACAGGGAACAAAGTGGTAAAGTGTTTAAGCGCATTTGGCAAGACAAAGAACGTGGCCTGTCGATTGAGGGAGAATGATTAAGCTTTCCCTTGTTTTGATAACGTGTCATTTTTCCTCAAACCTAACCATCGAACCTAACCTAACCTGCGTCCAATGAAAAAGCATAAAACTGTCGTAGGCGTATTTATGCACCTAGCACACAAGATAAAGACGAACCTACAAGCTAACCCAGTTCTTTTAAATTTGAATATCGAGACCGGTAGACGACTGTAACTGCCATATGACTTGCAGATTTGCAGAAGTTTACTTTAGGAGGATAAGATCTCTCGAAAGCCTTGAGAAAGGGATCAACTGCGAAGCAGACACAAACTGATTGAAACAAAGTGTCGCTTCCTGGCACAGAATGCGCAGATAAAAACGATAGGAAATGGAATTCAAATTAGCCAACTATGGTGCAAGATATAAAATGTTTGTTTCGCTTTATTTTGAGCCTACATTCATGCCGTCATGCCTCGACTCGGCTTTGATGTTAGTGCTGCTAGCCGTCGGTACAATTTTTGATGCAACAACCTCTTGTATGTTGAACTAGAACACTTTCAACGTGGTTGACGTGTTAGTGTACACTAACCCAAAGAAGGCGCATGGTCGCAGTGAGATGACCCAGTTTCCAAATGCCTCCTTTACAACTTCGAATGTTGCGTCGGGTGTATGACATGCAGCGTCGCGCCGCGGCAATGTTGGAACGACAGTTCAGACATATCGACATCGAGCTCTGTCAACAGAAAGTCGGTCAACTCCGCTCTACACCTGAGACCATTAACGGTGTGTATTTCCTCATTTGGACAGAAACATGGTCCGATGACGCAGCAATGCTACAAGACGCACCAAACAGACAACCTTTGCGGATGAATTTCTGACAGCCGTTGAGCCAAAAATGGGCCTGGTCCGAAAAGAAGATTTTTGCCAATGTCGGGATTCCAGGGTCCAAGAAGCCCATGGTCGTCTGGCTTCAATTCTCGCGTCAGCAGAAGACGGATGAGCCTACAAGTCCAACCACAAAATAAGCCAAGAGGCAATGCCCAAACCATTTCTTCGATATTTGCTGCTACAACGGCTTTATTTTCTTCATATTCCCCCAGCATCTGCCTAGTTGGTGGTTTAAGGTGCAAAAGAGTGTACTCAAACCTCATTGAATGCACTCTGCAGCCATGATGATGGTCGTCCTTATTGAATACTCTGACAGCTGGAGCCAGTGGTCAGTTGTAGCATTGACAGCTGTTGAAGCATAACATTTGGAAAAGCTAAAATTGTCACCCTTTGCATTTTTTTTACCGATCCCTTGCAACGCGCATCATTGAATTCGGCGGGGACGCTGAAAATGATGTCGTGTACAGTAAATGAATACAAACGATAGCTTCTGACAGTGCCTTGCCTTCAGGCCCCACGAATCCAAGACAACTTCACAAAATCAGAAGAACCGTACTGAGGACCACGGTAGAACATAAGATCCAAGGTCTGTCAATGGTCCCCTATGGTACATCACATCGCATTCCCATTCCACTGTAATTGCATTTAATTTCTTTCAACCTCCTGCAGGGATATTAATTATCCTTCGACGAGGTTAAATGAAAATATTCTCGAATGCGTCCAAATCGAAAGGCAATAACATCCAACTGCCATGACACTAATAAATTCATGTTATTGCCACATCCTGAAGGGGGGCAGTGAGCATTAATATCCTTCCGCATAACTCACCCCAGAGCGAGATGGGAATACGTGAGGAATTCACATTGTCGTCAGCGTGTTTGGAGTTGAGTACACAAATGCCCCCAACCACGAGCCATTCATTGCTGGGCAGACGAAATATGAGAGCAAGTGTCTGCACACCTCCCTTGATGGGAGGGCGGCCGCTGCGTGCGTAGGCCAAGGGAGATCAACGTCAGTGACAGTCGTATTATACTCGTACGTCATGTCGTGTTGTTATTTTTTCCTTTTCACTTAACAGTCATGCTAGTTGCATTTATCAATTTTCCTGTCAAGTGAGAACAAGAGACTGAAGGAAATGTGAGAGCCCGACGACACCAAGGAGCACACACAGGCGCTCGCTTGGGTCTCCTCCGAAGACATTCGAGAATTCCTTTGTGCCCCTGGAAGACGGTGACGGGTGTTAAGAGCATTGTACATGTTCGTTGAGTAGGGATTTTCAGTTCGATAATGAAAACCAGGATGGAGTCATTGGAGGATGCAGACTGATGGGATTACAATGGTCTTGCGGGTAGATGTTGGGGGACGGCTGGTTGGACGTGGATATCTGTTTTGAGTGCGACAATGGGACAAGGAATTAGAAAACAATATGAAGGGCGGATCTGTCTTGTGTGTGGACACAAGGATTAGATGCAGGAGTAGTCCTTGGTTGGGTCGAGATGGCGAGTGTGGACTGGTGGTGTGGATGTGTGGTATCGAAACGTGCTGTTGAGCACTTGAGCGTGGGAGCGTTGTGTAGTTTCCTTAAATTGAGGGGTGAGTGGTGGACTTAGTTGGAATAGCAAAGCAAACACTTTTTTGTTGTGATTAAGTATTAAAAGCCTGGAGGGTGCAGCAGGTCTTCTTTTAGGTACAACCAACCCCATCTGGTCAGACTAAAGCATCTAGAGAAATAGATGATCTTGTCGTACAGAGAGCACTGCAGCATGCGGGTTGGGGGTTGGGACAGAGCCTGATATGTACTTCTGAGTTGGGGATTTGCGGAAATTCGCTTTTGCAGGCGGCAGGCATGCCACATTTTGGACAGAACGCAGGACGTTCCGCGTCGCGGCTTAAACGATGCCATGTCCTGCAAAAAGAGACCGCATTGCAACCCTAGCTCAAAATAAATACAAAAAAAGCTAAAGCCCTAGCATTTCTAGCAGCTGCGCAACTGAACATTACCGGACAGGAAGTTGAGAAAGTGGGGTCTCCGAACTGGATGTGTGCAGCAGTATCGGCAAGGCGAAGGGTCGCTTTATTCACAATTGCACAACTTACCGGAAAACTGTGAGTTGATCAACTTCGGGTTTGGTCTCAACTCGTTCGTTTGTTCACTATTTTAACTCACTGTCTGAAATTGAAAATACAGAAGTTGTCTAACTTTCAGTTTTTAAATTTCCCCTGGGATATTTTTCACAATTCACACACCCAATGTCATTTTCAGCTTTGAATTTACCGTGGGTGCTGTTCGTGCGCGCTATGAGAAGGAGAATTGAGGAGAACGTCTTCAGCTGAGACAGATATCTCTATCCTTTATCTCTGGTTTTCAGTTGCTGCCGGCGTGTTATGGAGAACCTACACTAATAAAGTCTGCATTCGCCCATTGAATCGATCCGAACGAATGATGTTGGCGATGGGTCAGTGTGTAATTGTCCGTAATTCACGGTCCCTGTCAACAAATGAAAAAAAATCTATCAAATACTTCATTATTTCAAATCAAAGTGTAGTCAATCAAGTTGTGGTTCGAGTTCGTTTGAGTGACGAAAACGATAAATGACACACACAATCAATACATCTTGTATACAGCCGTGAGCAGAAAAGAGAGAGGGAGAGAGAGAGAGAGAGAGAGAGAGTGAGAAAGAGAGAGAGAGAGCAAAATCCCCGATTCGATCCCTTTAACTTCGACTAGTTCCATTAGTTGAGAAAATGAGGAGTTGATAAGCTCATGGGTCGTAATTTGAAATTTGAAACCATACAATTTGAGTGAATGAAAGCAAATCCCAAAGTTGTGCTCACTTGTGAACAAAACGACGCTAAAGCTGCGTTCGGGACACTATTGCGTGGACACCATTGCCACACGAAAGCTGCAATCTTTCATTAAACAAATGTTGAAGGAAAAATTCCTAGGAACGGAACAGTATCTCCAACGAGCAATTAAATGAGGAAGTGACAGTGGATGACGGATCAGCGTCACTCTGTGTGATGCTCAAGATTTGGTGTTTTTTTTTTTTCGAAACGTTCATCACTATCGTCAAAGCATGCTCTGTAGAGCAGGCATTTCGATCATCCGGCCAATGCTTACCTATGGCTGTCCCGTGTGGTTCAACGTGAGTGCAAGCTTGATGGAAAAGATTCGGTTGTTTGAGAGGGCTTGTCTTAGTGCTTGCCCTCGCCTTTATCGAACTCCAGAGTCCCAGTACAAAAAATTCTATTCCAATGAGGAAACCTGATAAGAGTGGACAATTTCTTAGTGAAGTTGATTCGAGGTCATACTGCCAGAGCGATGAACTCGGTCAATAACCTGATCTCGGGGGCTTATTACCCCAATACACAATACCAAGAAAGGGTACGCCACAACGGCTTCGTCCCCCCAGAAGCCTTTCTCCATTTAGACAAGAACGGACTGTTACAAGATATAAATGCGGTACCGCTCATCTACCACATCGCCATATCAACTGTGGATGGGCGACTCAACTACGACCGTTCCGTCGCACAACGAGCTGAGGAGGGTCTCCTCCGGTTCAGTACGGCTGTATCAAGGAGAAATATTTGGGATGTTGCAATGCAACACCGAAAATTCTGGTGGCTGGGGAGAGGGGGAACTCCCTCGTCGAACCCTTTAGACCCGGGATAGAAAGGGTAGTACGTATCCCCGAAAGGGGGAGCAGTCGGCTACTGTCTTGCAGCAATTGAGATGCAAATCTATGAGCGGTAAGCCATGGCCGACCTACATAGCCTAGGGTAGTTTTTAAGGTAGCTTGTAAGTTGTAAATAAATACAAAAAAAAAAAAAAGACGAGTATTCACATGCGTACACCTGCGTACCTTTGTGTATACAATGTATATATTAAGTACATATATATACACATGCATATATCATCATATATACATGTGTATATGTATGTAGTTTAGCTTAAGTTAGTTTAAGTTTTTTTAGATAGTTATTTTTAAGGTAGTATGTAAGTTATCATTAAGTATAGGTTTTACTTAAAAAAGTTCTTTCATTAAGTTTTTTTGTAAACAATTTTTCTTAATACTTAAATGTACAGTTAAGATAATTAGTCTTAATCATATGAATTTTTAGTTTAAGTCGAAAGACATAGGATAAGTTTAAGTTTAGCTTAGAGTGCCCGCGGAGGGCCAGTAAGTTAGAAATAGTAACAATGTTCGTCCAACTAGTTTTAAGCTAGTATGTAAGTTTATCGGATTATTGAAATAAAAATAAACTAAAAAAAAAGAAAAAAAAAGGCATTTCGATCTCTTCAGTGTCGGACAGAGACATCAACTGTTTTTATTTCTTCACAATTTTTTTTGGTTTTTCCGTGTGCTTAAATTATTGACTGCGTCGAGGATATATAAAGGGTGATTTTTTAAAAGCTATAGGAAAGTTTTTCATATAATTCAATGTTTGAAGATTATTTCATGCAAATGTTGACCTTGACTGCGCCTCAAATGGTCCATCCGCTTAGTCCAATTTTGGCATACTCTTTCCAACATTTCGGCCGGTATCTCACGAATAAATGCTTCAATGTTGTCTTCCAATGCGTCAATTGAAGCGGGGTTGTCTGTGGCTTTAACATAGCCCCACAAAAAATAGTCTAAAGGCATTAAATCGCACGATCTTGGCGGCCAATTGACCGGTCCCAAACGTGAAATAAAATGTTCACCGAACTCGCCTCTCAATAAGTCCATTGTTGCGCGTGCTGTGTGGCATGTGGCACCGTCTTTTTGAAACCACATGTCATGCAAGTCAAGCTCTTGCATTTTGGGCAAAAAAGAGTTGGATATCATCTCACGGCAGCGGTCACCATTCACAGTTACGTTACGATTCGCATCATCTTTGAAGAAGTACGGTCCAATGATGCAACCGCACCAAACTGTGACTTTTTCTGGACGCATTGGTAGCTCTTGCAATGCTTCTGGCTGATATTCACTCCAAATCGACAATTCTGCTTATTTACGTACCCATTGAGCCAAAAATGAGCTGCATCGCTGAACAGATGTGATGTTGCGATTTTCATTTTGATCATAAAATTCAATAATTTGCAAGCGCTGTTCGTTTGTAAGACGATTCGTGGTTAAATTATAGACCAAACTGAAGGTGTTTGACAGTGAAACAGAACACGAAACGTGCGTCAGTTGCTTAAACCAGTGTTGCCAAAAAGATAATAGCTAAAAAATCACCCTTTACATGCCGACCAAATACAGAATTTCATATGTTCATTTACAATAGCTACGTTTTTCGATCAGTTTTGCAAAATGAGAGACCTTTAAATAAACACGTCCAATGTCGGATGAGAGTTCAGTTCGAGGTAAGCTCTGGAGTGAGCTACACGGATGATGATGATTTCGACAGGCGTTCATCTTGTTGCCACTCCTTTTCATTAAAAAAAACCGAGCACAGCAGGCAAGGCGAGGAATCTTTCACGTTGGGAGAGTTGAAGGTTAGTCATCTTTTGCTTTAGTTATCCTCACATCCTTCCAGACGAAATTCCAGATCGAGCTAGATAGCCGATGCTGGCGTGAAGGTAAACGTGGAGAAATCAAAATTTAAGATTATTTTCAGAACACCTGTTCAATGTAAATAAATGAGGCCGCTTTCACACTCGCTCAATTTGTCTGCGACTTTTCCATCTTGTAAGCAAGGGAGGTGAGGCGAAAGGGATAACACAAAGGATATCGCACACACATTGAAATAATCGTTACAAGTGTGAAAGCAGCCTAAGAACTCATCAAACTTTTGCGCTGACACCGAACCATAGCCCCCACCATCACCCCAAGCGATCGAACATTGCTCAAAAGCACCGTCAGTATTTCCCGCACGTTCACCAGAAACACTCGCATAAATTCAAGCACCAGAATTGCCTCCACGAGCCCAGCCCAATCACCCTAACTTGTTTGTGTTAAGATAGATCTTTTAAGTTTAATTATCGAACATGAAGGCAGTCAACATCAGACTGGAAACCAAGACACAAGTCTTTTAGCTTGTACTCTGCATGTTCATGACCCATTGAAGCTGGTGGAGAAGTTTAAGCACCTCGGGGTTTTTCCACCAGTGATGGAAAGAGCAATGTTGAGCTCTCCTGTAGGATTGGAAACAGCCTTGAAGATCTGCAATAAGGAATGCCAAGCTTGGCCTCAGAGCCAAGTTAGCGGCTTGTAACTCAGTATTTATTCCAACTCGAGACTAGTGTCATGAAGTATGGGCAATGGCCGAGGGAATAAGATCGCAAATACGATCTCTAAGGCTATGCTTTGATGGTTCGGGCCCGCGGCTCGAAAGTCCCCATCATCACGACTTCCGATGGGTGCCTTGAATGTGAGGTGGTCGGAACTGTCCTGGTCGCGGCTGGGCATAACTCCAAATGACTAGAGTCGATGGCAGAGAATCGAATGGCCTGAAGATCTCTCGTGCGTCGACCCATTTATTTGATCATGCGGGCCATTGAAGATGAGATCAGATGAGAAAAGGAAGTGGACATAGTCAAGAGTCCGAAGACTAAAGAACTCGGTGAGTGTCGTAGCAAAGTACAAGTACTGCGATTAAAGATCAACTGATCCTGCTTCTTTTGGTCGAGGATTTAATTGTGGCCTTCAGATGAAACTTACGTCGAAGAACCTTATAAACTGAATGACTTCAAGCAAATAACGATTTCCTCGCACTTCTCTGGTCTGGCTGCAGTTGCTTTGAAATTGTTTCAAGGCGCGCTTCCCACACAAGTCAACAAACCTTCTCCAGATTATTCAAACACTAAAGACACACCAAAGCCACAGGCACTTAAAATTATTCGCGAATTCCATGAACTTTCGAACTCCAATAGCTTCGCCGAAACCCACCACAGACAGCCAAAAACTAACCAACAGACGCGTCGGTGCCAACCCCCATCTAGCTCTCCCACGCATGTTCTCATCGTGAAGTGCCCCTCTTGACGTCTACTCGATTGATCCACGTTATTGCCTTCCTACCCTAACTTACCCCAAAGTTGCGTTAAATTAATTGGATTCAAGGTCAATGCCCCTGTCGAACGTCTTTCTTTCTCGGGTCGCTAAATCAATTTTCTGCGAGACAAAGTGATGAGGAGATGCGGTGAGCGGGAGACAAACAATGTTAATTAAGAGACGATGCCGAAGGGATGGGATTGAATCCGCAAAGGTGATCCTTGCAACCTCGCTGAACAAATTTAATTTGCCGCCTCGCTTGAGAGTGGGACCCTTTTCGTTGGTAATTGAGTTCACCGGCGCCTCCAATGCTCACGCGCTCGCCTACGCTCGTCGAGCTCAGACAGAAAATCCCGACTTCAGGGCTTCTAACGAGTTGCCACTGAGAAGCACCCGCATCGGAAATTAATCAGCCATATCCATGCCAACGCACTCCGGTGCGTCATGTTAATAACAATAGTCGCCTCAATTGGATCTGGTGGTGGGTGGGGTTGGGGCATTGTGCCAGTTCAATTAGAACCCAAATCGAGGGCAAATAAATTTCAAATTAAATATCAAACGCCTGCACAAACGAGGGGTATCCTTGCGTTTCCTAAGGAAGCAGTAAGCTAACGGGCCTTCGCTCAAGAGGATGTGCGAATAAAACGCCAGTGCATTGGTCAACGGACTGAGTCATAAATTGTCGAACGGGGTTAATTGGAATATTTTGGCATTCGGATAGTATTCAACCGCGAAGTTTACGAGATCAATTTCGATTTAACGATCGTGGAACAGCGGTTCATTTTCGGTCGGTGGACGACGGCAGTGGGTGACCTTGGATCTTTACTCTTCTGCTCATGTTATTCGATTTGTTCATGCTGAGAGAGTACTCGTAAGGAATCTCATTTTCAAGGAATTCCTAGAAAGGTCACTGTCGTGAAATATGTCTTAACTGCCAACTAATCGTGCTGAACATACAAATGTCCTTAGACGAAAACGAAGGACACGTCTCCATTGTGTCTAGGATTCTTAAGTGTCCCGAATGGGCTTAGAAGGACGAGGACGTCAGTTGCTCAAGTTAAAGTCACTTATCACGAAGAGTAACAAGATCTTGTTGGTCTGTTTAACACAGACCGGAGTCCGCATAGTCATCTCATATAGTTTGGACAGAATACTGTCGTCCACTACACAAGCTGATAAACCATTCAGTGTCGCTCGAACTCCTGTGTTCAAGTACGGGTGGCGAAATAAGGTCGGCTGTGGTTGGAGACACGATTCAAGAAAACTGAACACGACTTAAGGTTTCGCGAACCTCAAATTTGCAAAAAAAAAAAAAAAAAAAACAAGAGGAAACAAGCTAGTTCATATCGACATTGTGTGTGTCTCAGCCTCAGGACTGACTAATTTACTCGGTGACATCATGATTATCATTCGATCAATCTTAAAATATCTTCAATGCGCTTAAAATACTCTACTTCAACTCGAATCCACATGCCCTTTACTGTTTTTTTTCCTCTACTGTAGTTTACAGCGCCATCTATGTGTGACGAGCGAGAAATCCGCCCTCAAATGTTATATTCACCACACAAACATCCCTGGTCACAATATAGCCACTAAGTAAAATGTCACTACTCCCTGGTATTCTAATTTGAAAATCTCAACTCAACTCAACAACACACAGCTCGATAGAATTTCGCTCTCCCCCCGTTGACAGACCAGAGTGACAGAGCACCGCATCGGGTGAACCTGTCACGAACGAAATTTTTTTCATTTCATTTTCTCTCGTGTCCTCCGAACGAAGAATCAAAGAAAGCCTAAATCCAATTCGCTTTTGTACAGTTTCCGAAAAAATAAACGAAAACAAATCAAAAAAGATAATTTTCTCGCTTGCGAGTGCGTGTGATAATTGGGAAAATCCAAATTGAAAGTGCACAGCATACCCGACGAGCGCTAAAATAAAAAATCGATTTCTATCCTCGCCGGGTGGTGAATTTGTGGTGAAGAGTGAGAGAAATTCGTATGAGAAAAAGTGCGAACATCAAAACGCGCGCGTCTCCTTCCTTGCCCCGTTGACGAGAGGCCTTCATTTCTCATTATTTCGTTAGTTTTTGCAATTAAATCTCGAGTTTAATTAACCGAAATCGATTGTGACTGCAATAAAATCCGAGAAAATTAAGGGTTCTTCGCGAGTTCAAACAGTGAAACAAGTTGTTTGTGTGTCAGAGTGACAGAGAGAGAGAAGAGTGCGTGGGAATACAAAAAAAAAAAAACACATCAAAATTCTCCTCAGTGCAGCCCAACAGCAGCAGAAACAACAACAACAACACGAAGAGGAACACCAGAAGCAGAGGTTGAGAGGAATTTGCACGGCCATCGAACAGAAAAACAACATTTCACGCGCGTCTTGCTGTCAAAAAGGTTCGTAGCAACCAGAACATTTTTAAGAAAAACAAGAAACTTGTCAGGTGACTCTGGCTGCGTTTTATTATTTTCGTTTTGTTGCATTCCTTCCGAATTGGGTTCTCTGGTACGGGTGGGGATTCACCCCGGCTTGCCAACAATAATTTCGCGAACGATGGGTGTGCCTTGACTTCCCATCCGCATTTGGTTGTGTTTACTTTTTCGTCTTCCTCCCCGGGCAGTGTGGGAGTGGTGCTAATGGCTGTCATTTTGTGCATCAATCCATCGGTTTGTGTAGAAAATTAAAAGCGGTTCCTCGTTATCACAGGAAGTTATGAAAATCAATAGGGAACAACGAAGGAGTAGCGTAGGTTTGACCAGACCCTTGGCAAGCGTCTGGGCAGGGTGCGCCACCATCCTTCGGCCTGGCAACAGAGGGACGGCGAGATATGGCGTGGCTTGACCTAATTTAGCAAAAAGATGTGTATTCAGGAGAAGACTGGCTCTTGGGGCATGGGTAATGGATGAGATTTGACCGAGGCTTTCCTAATTTGCTTGAATGGCATGTTAAATAAATAAGGGCATGACTTGGGCACATGTCTCGGGGAGAGGATACACGTACATTAACTCCGTTCATGTTCGTCGTTTTTTCGAAAAGGGAACAGGAATGGTTAATCGATTGTGTTGAGTCTGAGGAGCCACAGAGGACTACGTGTATGGAAGAGGAGAAGATTCGAGGAATTTATTCCGTTGCCAAAGGAAAAGCGAAGAACAGTGTAATGGAACTGCCGAACGATGGGAGTATGTGGAGGGAAAGAAGTATATTAATGTCAGGTGATTGCAAATTGGATTATGGAGTGTTGCCTCGTACGTGACCGTTAAACAGAGTTGACACTGTGTGGTAACGATACACATTATGACACTTTGTGCGAACCTTGTATGGAAGGCAGTTACTTAGTTTGCCTGAGGAAGTAAATGAGGTGATCCTCATTCCCCCCGTTGATTGATTACAGCTCGTGGGTGTTCCATGGCGTTCCATGTTGACAGCGGATTGTGTTGCTCATAATTGTTGGAACCTTGAACGATTCTGCGCCATTAGTTCATTTAGGAAAACATGTGCACTGCATAACAGTAGCAGAATAATTGTAGTAAGATCGTTCCATAACAAGCTTCCCCTTAACCAAATTTTGACGATTGCGACATAATGCTGATGTCACTCCCATTCAGTCTGTATTCAAGCCCAAATTTCGAGAATTATCTCATGATAAATTGGCAACAAAGTCGAAAAAGACCTTGCTGACGGAAACGGCGAAGGGGGAGAGTTTATTGTAAACGATTTGCTTGCCAAGGCACAGCACATAAATGAATATGATTCTCTTTCGTTCATGTAGAACGTTTTAAAAACTTTGTCGATGTATGCATTGTGGCTTTTTGGGGATGATCACTGGAGCTGATCATCTGAGACTTGGGCACACAAGTTCTGGACGAATATACTTCAATCATAATCAGACACAAGCTTAAAAGCAGATTCAGTGCAGTTTCCTGTGATTCATTTGGCTGAAACCACTACCACTTTGATTTGCATTTTTTCAGGCGAATTCATCTCATATTAAGCCGATCATTTATGCCAAGCTTACAATTAATCGTACGTGCGTGAGTGTACTTAACCCCAAAACCTGTACAACACTGTTGACGAGAATAATTGTTCCTTTACTTCCTCTTTGTGTGTGTTCGTTAAAGTCGTTGCATCTTATCTCCAGCTATCGTTCAAACTCAGATGAACCTTCTAAATGACTGCGTGATTGCCCTTCAGATATACCTAGTGGCTCAAAGTTTAATTATTTTATGAGTCAATATGTCTGTTGCCAGTTTATTTTTTGTTTTCCCCTAGGTTTATGGAACACGTTTAGATAATTTCTTTTTTATGACGAATGATGAGACTATTCGCCAGAGATGAGTTCCTTATGCTCAATTAAAGATTTTACTGAGTGCGAGGGATTTGTATGTGTACGTGCCGGTGATGTTGAATGTTTAGTTACTAAAATTGCCACCTGCATTGTTTAGTTAGATTGTTTAGAATAGCACACGAAGTCATAGTCGTTTACTACGTTCTCTGGCAATGGTAAGTGCTGTGGTTGTTTCTTTGCAAGTGACTCCGAGTAGATTTTTATGAGGTTTCCCGGGAAACGTTAATTGTCCATAACTCATTCGAAGTGGTGGCGTGAAACCGGGGCATAATTTGTTTGCATACAGAATGAATCCACGTGCGTCATCGCTTGTTTCACTGGACTAGTAGCCCAGATAGACTGCTGTTTGGGGAGTCTTTGAAAAGCGAGGCGCTTATACTACGGGGACCATTTACCAGTCGCGAGATGAAGATTCTAATGCTCGGCTTTGTCGCGCCGTCTCATGCAAGTAGCACGATCTCTTGCTAGCTGCTTCCAGTGGCAACACACCAGAAGTGTACATACACAAATGGCATTGAATACAGCAACTCATCAACGGGGCGTGCGGCTGTTTGTACACAAGAGCACGGCGAACAAGTCTAAGTGGTATCAATATGAGCGGCCGGCACTTTACGGCGGTCCAACCCGGCTGTTCTCGCAACACATGAACAGCAGCCGTTTTCTTGCTTATCTTCAATTCTTAGAAATCATGACTCAGTCAGTAATTAATTCATTCCTTCTTAAGATAAAGCTTGCTTTTTATAAACTGCGTTATAACGCCTAAAATGGGTGGACTATGGTAGATCGACTGTGAACATTTTGTCTGCGTCTTTAACTCCAGGACAAGGCAGAAAAGGACTGGGAAGGGAACTTAAGTACCTTGGTGTGTTGTAGGTTGAGAGCAAGACCAAATACTAATTGTGTCGCCTCACAAAGAAGAATAATCAAGCAATTTTAAGATTTTTTATTGATTACTTCAGCATTCCTCTGCTTTCCCTCTTGGATTGCCGTGTATTCAGGCAAGAGTACCATGCATTCAATACGCAGTGATTCGAGGTTTTTAGTTTCTCGCGAAAGCTGATTAGAACATACTCACAGCGTGTGGCATGACGATAGTTCTAATCGGAAAAGAAAGCGGAATTTAACTGACCATGTTTTTGAACATACGTTCAATATATTCTCGGTATCGATATGACGGAAAATGCGAATTCAATTTAAATTGTTATTATTTTTCAATATAATCTCCCCTAACATCAATGCATTTGTTACATCTTGAGATAAGCTATTTTAAACCCTCAAAAAAATAAATTTCCTCTTTCTCTGCAAAATACCCATTTATTGCCGACTTGAGTTCTTCATCATCCGAAAATCTTTTTCCGCGAAGACATTTTTTCAAATCCGGAAACAGGAAATAATCACTAGGGGCAAGGTCTGGACTATAGGGTGGGTGTTGGATTTCTTCGAAACCACAATCTCGCGCAGCAGCCTTGGAAACTCGCGCCGTGTGAATAGGAGCGTTGTCATGAAGAGGCAACACACCCGCTGCGAGTTTACCCCGTCTTTTCTTTTTAATTTCCTCCCGCAAATTATGCAAAGTGGAAGCGTAGGATGTGGGGTTGATGGTTTCACCTTTTTTTTTGTACTCAATGAGCAAGATTCCCTTTGAGTCCCAAAAAACTGTGGCCTGTGGTCCCGGCAGACGGAGTGACTTTGAACCTCTTCGGGGGGTCTGTTCCTTTTTTATGCCACTGCATGGACTCTTGTTTGCTTTCAGGGTCATAGTGGTGGATCCATGTTTCGTCACCAGTAACAATTCGATCCATAACACCGTCCGCGTTCTCACTACACATCTCCAAAAGCTCTCTACAGCATGCGATTCTCACTTTTTTCTGAGGCGCTGTGAGCATTCGTGGCACCCACCTTGCACTGACCTTTGAAAGGTTAAGATAGACATGAAGAATGGTGTGAATGGTATCAATTGAAAGCTTGGTGATCTCTGCCATCATTTTCACCTTTATTCGGGCATCCTCAAGAACAAGTTTTTCGACTTCTTTGATGCTTTCTCCCGTACAAGCAGTAGCCGCGGCGCCGGAGCGGGGGTCGTCTTCAATGCTCCCTCTGCCTCTTTGAACTCACTTGACTACTTTTGCTTGTCTGCGTACAAATGGAGTAAACAGCAAGAAAGGACAAGCACGAAACCATTATAGACTAGGGTGAACTTAAGCTTTTGTCGAGACCAAACAAACTGCCGAATTCCTTCTAAGCTGTATTGTCGGTACACGGAGTGCGGTTTATTTCGCTCCCATTTAAGAAAAAACCGTAAATGAAGCATGTACTATAGAGATGGCCAACTTCACAGTTTAGAGTTCCCTTGCCCATCGACGAATTTGAGTTCTGTTTTGCCAGTTATTCACAGTTTTTGGGCATTAAGGGGCAAGAGACTGCCTGAATAACACTAACTGGACCAAACTCAACGAAACTGAACGAACGTCTTTTACGGTCAGAACGTACTCCCCGTATGTGCTAACTTAGGTCTTCCTTCTGTCTAGGTGATTATTCCTTTCGCTGACTCATTTAGAGTGTAGCCAAAACTTCGCTCTGGATAACGGCATCAATCGTTTGTTTATATTCGCCAACTGCCACTCTGAACATCTGTTTGTTGGTCTTACGTGAAAGCTTTGTGACATGAACCAATTAACACAAAGAACCAGTTCGAAACGCCACCTCCCCCACTTAAACAAACACAAAACGCTGCCCAACGGGCAACCGTTCGCCCTTAAAAATCCCCTGTGAGGACGTGGATCGATAAATTCATAGCAACAAACCACAGTCCACAGTCCAAAAATTTGACATATTGAACTACATGGCCAAGAAGGACAATGAACAGCGTCAGGATATCGATTAAAACATTCGAAAACCCCCGCCACAGCCCCTCACCACCAAAACAGCAAAAGCCGAGAGTGAGAGACAGACACCACGCCGAAACAAGGTCCTTTGTCCATGACACACAAAACAGAATTGTTTTCATGTTCCATTCCACGGCACTGAATCGATTTTCATTGCGGCACTGTGCGGTGGCGCATGCAGGTTGTCTGTCTAGGTGTTGGTGCGATGAAGTTCCAATTTCCTGGCTAACGACGTCATGCACACGACAGAGCCACGGCACAGGTACCCGCGCCCAGTGCGCAATTCGCTTCTCATAATTATCATATGCATGCATTTAAGGCCGGGGAAATGTAAACTGGTTCGCTTGCTTGACCAGCGATGGATCCCAGTGTGAATGCAATTCATTGATGTCGGTGGGACCGGACGGCAGGTCGCAATTTATGACGTGCCATGAGCTATCGTCTGCGGAGTTCCATAAAAGCTGCTGACTTGCGTGAATTGGATTCTCAGACACAGAGTGTGCTTGCTTGCTGGCTGTGTCGGTTAACCGGACGTCTGACGGCGTCCAACACGCTCAGACTCAGTTCAGCAAGCTTGCTTTCTGTGCACTTTAGCTATAAATCACTTGCAAGATCCCGGGCAGAGTCTGATTATCTGAAGCACTTCATCTTCGTAGAGAAATTTTGCATCGAAGTGCATCGGATGCAGACAGGTCTCAGACCAGACCAGTCTGTTTCGGAGGAGATCGGGTGCCTGCTTGGATTTGTTAGACGAATTTGCGATCATGAAACTAGGTCCCGAACGTGGCTGAGACTGAGTCTGAAGATGTCTGCATAAGTGAGTCATGTCGTCAGCAGGTTCAAGTTGGGTCTGAGATGTGTTGGCATGTCAAAGCTGGTTTTACAGCCCAGGAGAGTGGACGACGATTAAAGAGAACGTGATCTAAAAAGAAAGAAGCTTGGCATTTGGTTAGCTGGAGGACATGCGCATTGTTCGAGTTCAAGGTACACGCCGGACATTGAAGTAACCCAAGAAAGAGGCGAATTTGTACTTGTGTCACTGCTGATTGTCGCGACGTCTTAGAATACGATTCATTTCGAAATAACCTCGCGGGAGGATATTTAAGAAGTTCACGCAAGTGAGCAGAAGGCAAATCAAGTCCAGCGATGAAAGAGTTCTTAGACGAAATCGCAAACCTCTGCCAGCACTCAGGACTCGCAACTCGTTGATTGGATGTCTCATATAATGGTGTCTGCAGAAGGGTTTAAGAAGGAGGATACTGGCTAGCTAGGAACTCACATTTAGAGTCTTACTTCTACAAAAAATTTAGCGAATTAAACGACGTCAGTACCAGCCAGCTTATTGGTCTCTGGTGGAGGAGTAACTCAGCCTGCGCGGTGTGGATACTGGTCTAAGCGTCGTCTGTACCCAGCCACTTTAACCTAACCTAGTCTGACCTTAACTGTGTCCAACAACACAACAGACGAAGGATTATACATCGCATTGGTGTAGACTATTCTAAATCTGTTTGTGTCGACACAGACCAGAGTAGCGCACACTAAGTTGGTTCTAATCCTTCTCCACTTGCACACAGGTATCCTATGTTGGGTATTTTCTCCGGCTCTTCAAGTGGAGAATCCAGATATCTCCAGACCCTTGGCTAGACTCGTGCCAAACTAACCTTCAATCTTTGTCTCCGGTCGCCCTCCAAGAAAACAGGACCGAAGATACTACGCAGAGCATTACTTTCGAAGAGACCACGGTCATCTTTACCCACTTCTTCAATTGCACATGTCTACAGCAGGACTGTGATGAACAGTGTTTTGCAAGTCAGATTGGTTCTTTGTAAGGGGCTCATGTTACCCAATTGAACAGAAACGACAGTTGAGAAGAGTTATCGCATTTGATGTCGGCACTGCTTACTGCGGAGCTGAGGTGGACGGCAGACCTGTCCATTGTGACACTGACTGTCGATGTTGGGTGTCCTTTTCTTGAGGACAGAAAACCCATCGGTTTTCTCTCGTTCATCGGCAAGCTAGCGACCTTCTCATTGACAGCACGCTGCGTTTAGCCAATCACGTCAATGTAGCCCGCGTGTGCTTCCAGACAACGGACTTTCGGGAGATCGTCTCTAGTGTTGACCAGTGAGGCTGGCGCAATCTTCTCCAGAACATACTTGAAACATCATTGATTTCCCATTCCCAGCCAAAAACAATGGATTGCTCCTGCGAAGTAAAGCAGTATTGTTTGCGTGAGTTAAACCGAAGTGTAGCTAATGTCCTTCATCCTTCCCACAGCATGCACTCTGGATCAGTCTCGCACCGTCGACAGCGAACACCCACGTGGATGCTGATGCCCGCCGGCAATCAATTGCAAACACAATCGCATCACATATGTGAAATCCGTTTCCCACTGACAATGGCCGTGTCCCGGAAAAATAAAAAGGAGAAAACGCCTCCAGACACAGGCTGCAGGCTTGAATGCAAATCATGGATCAACTCATTAACAACAGTCTTCCAGATAATCCAAACAATAGCCGAGAACAAATGCCACAGGGAATCGAATCGAAAGAGTGGTTTCGTTTCAAGTGGCTTTCCGGTCGCCAAGAGAGTGTCTGGAGAATCATCAAACAAAGTGCTCTCCATGTGCTGCCTGCTGGAGGAATCCAATTTGTTGATTCCTCATCTCTCTTGTTCCAAGTAATCAGCGTTCCTTCGAAGTGTGATACGACGAATGATGAGGCCCATTCATTCAACAGGGCTGCGGCAGTGACGCCTCTTTGGTTCGGATTGGAATCTTCTGTTGGTGTTCGTCGCTTTGTTTTTATTTATATTCGTTGTTGTCCTTCTCGCTTGCTCTCTAATCACTAGCTGAACACTGCACAAGTACATATCGAAGGTCAGCACGAGCATGAGGAGAGCATGACTTGGCTCTGGTCAAGGTTTTTCTTTTTGTCGTCAAGTCGGATCGGAATCTCTCGTGTCTGGAACCGGAGGGGAATGATCTATTTATAGCGCACGTACTTATGTGCGACCGATCATTCGAGATGCAGAACGGGAAATGTGTGGGTGGGGAGATAAGTGCTTGCCAGATGCAGTGCATTGCCAGCGCGATGCTGTTTGGTGTACTTGAAGATGTTAATGGCCGGAGCCCGTCGCCTCTCGCCTGGAGGATCAAGTTTCGCGTGTACGCGACGAAGGCAGACAATCTTCTGAAAATCGTACTTGCTTGGATAAGGCCATACGACGACGTTCTATGTGTTTTGTGCCTAAACTGTGGCGGAATGTTTACGTTCGGCGGCGAGGTGGGGATGGTGCGACGATGCAACGCGAATGCGTTCCAACAGGAAACTGCGTTAACCGATTCTGTGCATGGACGATAATTTATTCTGCTGATCTGCAGCCTGGCGCTGTGACCATGTGTGAGCTGTGAGCAGGAATCCACGTGTGATCGGTATGACACTGCAGAGATTTGTGATGGAATCAAAGGAGGACAGCTGCAAAAACTAACAGTCCCACGGACGGCGTTGACTTGGGACGGCAGTTAAAATCTGCTGTACACACTGGCGGAGGGCGAATAAGAAAAATGTGTGCGTTCAAGAAAGTTGTACCCACACCCTGAATATTAATTGGCTATGTAGTCGGACTGTCGTCAGAAGATGACTGCGCTTTAAAGTCCCATTCACGTCCAGGCCAAGATATGCAACAGAAATTCTGGCCTTATCTCCCTGTTCTGTGCTGCAATGGGGTCCGCATCGCGAGACCTAATCAAACTAAGACGAGCTATAGGACTGCCCAGAGTTTGTCTCGATAAGTGAAGTGAAGCCACGCTTGGTTTTGCTTCGCTATTAATACGCCAGCGTAACCTTGAACGCTGATAAGTGCAGTCATGAAACATGCGCAGCGTTTGTGCAGTAGCGCAACGTTGGAGATCCCGTCGACTTGTACCGACTTTTTCATCTTTAGTGATTCGTAGGATGAATCAAACACGGATGTCCGTTTGCTCGGCTAACTTAAGTCATAATCTTTCTGTTGCTACTAGCTCCCTCTTCTCTTGCGGAATCTGTTCAGGTGTTCCACAAGACCCAACTACGTTGAGCGCTGATTGCATAACCTTCTCATTCAGCCAGCGTGCAAACTGAACGCAAAGAACATCAAAATTTTGCAAGTTTCTTTCTGCGCTCGTGAAAGGATTGGGCCACCGAGGGCCTGGTGCTCGAGGTGGTTCGTTCGTTGCTCCAATTATGGTTCATCGATGGAGTAGTGGACAATTGTAATTGAAGAAGTCCTCTTCTAGTATTATTTGCCTCAACTAACGTAAACTGGAGTAATGACTTTGAGCTTGTTCCTCTGCATAGACAGTCATCGGCAACATACCTTCTACTTCGACCGATTGCAAACAGTGTTGCAACCAGTTTGTTGTTTTATTCAGTTTTGAACCTAGGCCAAACTACAAAAGGGATTGAAAAACACAACCTTTTTGCTCGTCGACTCTAGGATCGACTCTACATCGTTTCTTGGCTTGTTCCAGTGGTGTCTTCACGCCGCCCCATGTACTACCAAGTTTATCAGATATTTCATCATATCCCAGTGGACGGGGACCCAAGTACCCGAGTACCTTGAGTTCTTCGAAACAACAGGCTGCTAGCTCGGACATGAATTCTATTGTCGTCTGTCATTGAGCATGATCATCAATGATCGCTTTCGTAACTCTCCGGATCTCGGTTTGAAATGCACCGCCACAGCCAGGAAGTCCTATTAATCAGTGCATGTTTAAAATTTCGAAGAAATTGTCGGCGCCTGTACATCGGCGACGTACCTCGATCCATCCGTATAAACACGGATAGTCATGCTGTTGACGGAAACGACACAAACATCACATCTCCTCATCAGACTAAGGGCGCCTCCCTCGGGATCGAATAGTGCTCCAGTCTCAGCCTCTTTCAGCAGAGCAACAATAAACAGATAGCTTCCTTATTTTTCAAGTGACCGCCGTAGCGTTGTGGGTATGTGCGTCGACGCAATTGAGACTTGCTGCCTGGGTCCGATTTTCGGCCGGTACGACAGACATATTCTAAAAGTATGTCAAATCAATCTGGACGTTCGTGCAAAACCAAAATTGTTCCAGGAGTAACGGGCTGTAACCGGCCGGTCACTTGGTCATTGTTCCAGAGATCCGCTCTTCCGCTACTCTTCGAAACAGAGAGGACTTCCTAAGCATGATGGACTACGTGTGTTCATTCAACTCTTAGAATCCTCTGTTGAGTCTTCTCCTCCATCCTCCTCTCTGGCTGACAAGCTCACACGAACCTACTTATTTGGGGTTCCAGTCAGCCGATGTGTTCAGAAGTTCGTCATGTGTCCTGGCTTGTGAACGCACAAAAACCAATCCCCGACAAACTTTTAAATGCGATCCATAAAACCAGAATAGATGTCATTTCCTTTCAGCTGATTTAACAGCTGACAAGTTCGAGCAATTAGTCAGTCTTCGTGACTTACCAAATTACCGCGCTTGTCCAACGGTCCTTAACCTTCGAATCGAATATAATTAAGTCCACAACCAAACACACACAAGACACACACAGTAGGCCAACTTATGTGTCATTCTAAAATTATCAGTCTAAAAATACGTCTTGTCGCAAAAACAAAGCAAAACAGCCAGGCAGGGGAACATCACGACAGAAGCAGACGTCACTACACCAATCAGCCGGTGACAGCATTCTCTTTGGCGAGCAAGCTACTCATCCACTGCGCGCCTTGTTCTTGCGAAGGAATTTTGATAAGGCGCAGCCATCTTTTATCTGTCTTCATAATTCTGAGGTGACGGTGCGGTGGCGGCGGCAGCAGTTTCACAGCGGGTTTTCATTTCGACAGTCCCCGTGGTCAAGTGGAAGCCAAGAACTGGCGACGCGCGCACGCCATTTGTGACCCTAGAAGGTGTCAGCAGTGCGGTGACGGCGCGGCGGTTAAACGAACCGAAACCGGTGGCGATTTGAATTTGGATTTGGATTCAGTGCCGCTATCTAATGACACGAGTAATCGCAGACGAGAAAATATAAACACGCTGACGAGATATCACTCTGCCAGATTGGACCAAGGGGGGGCGCAGTGACTTACTGTTAGACATTGTCGCAATGCGCTAGAAGTGTGTCGTCGTTCTTTTGGCAGCTGCCGCCACCGCATTTGTTGGGCAGAATGATTGATTTCCTTGTGCATGTGTCCACACACATACCCCCGCCAATAGAGACAGATAACGCGTATAGAGGGCGTATCGTGAAGACAAATGACGTGTAGGTGGGATCAATCGGATGAGTGAAACTAAATTTAAAACTTATTTGGCAAGCGGCACTTTACACGAATGCTACGGGTGACACTATGATTCTCGACTCGACTGGGATCGACTAATTTCGAGGTTTCATAATTGTTGATGATGATGCGAGAGATTTTATGGGAATATCCCGAGGAAGTGGAAACTTGGCACTTGTGGCTGGTGGCAGTTGTGTCATCTTTGCTTGATGATATCATTTTTTTTTCCTTTTTCTGTGCGATTTGCTGCTTTCCTCATGTTGATGAAATCTCAACTGCAGAAGAGGAGAAAGGAAACGCTTTTATTTATAATCCATCGTCGACTTGTAGATAATGAAGACAGCGGTGAGGGAGGGGGTGTCAAAGACATGCATCGCAGCACGGAACGGAATGTTCGGTATGCCTGTGTTAAGTTGCGGCTTAATAAGGGAATCCAATTAGCATTCTATGCCATTTTGATGCCACAGCTAAGTGATTGCGTGGAATTATTATTGAGGATTCCAGAAGGAGGGTGTGTTTAGCTACAAAGCAGTTATATTCACAGTTCAGAAAAAAAGATGACTCCTATCTCTAATGTCAGCAAACCACTTCAAATCGTAGTAAAACAACATGCTGACCAGTGATCGGAGCTCGACAACATCCCTATATCAGATCGAGCTCTAGACGCCATATATGCGGTGCAACGCTCGGCTACGTCTGCTTGCCGACTGGGTCGTCTCGGGCTGAGCATTCATCAAATCCGCGACGTGTCATCACCCGATATTTTTTCTGGAGCTTCGTCAAGTAGTGTTCGGCACATTTTGGACGGGCTCGATGCCAATATTCGAGACGCCGTACATATTGGACGGGTAATCACAAATTGGACTTTTCGATTTCGAACTTAATGCCTGCGTCCTTGGCAAGGTTCTCAGCACAGTGAAAGTTTCTATTAAGGACAACAGTCTTAGGCGGACAATCCCCTTGAGCCGACAATTTCTCATGCGGATCTTGAATTGATGTTGCATACGTTCTACAACTCCCGGACAAATCTGCTGCGACCATCGCTGTCCGCCTGTGGGAGCGTTCACTGTTCGGATGTACTCAGCATCACTGTACACAACCAGTTAGAGCTAGGAAGAAAGGATACAACAATAATAGAGCTCTCAATTTATTGTCAATGTATGGATGCTTGGTTGTAGTGGCTGACTGGTGGTAGACAGCAGTCACACTTAGGCCAGGATAGCCCATTCTGTTACCCCACGGATGGTTTTGGTGAAGCGGTGGTGATGACTTATACAAATGCTACTTGATTCGGTCAGTATGCTGAAGTAGCAGGGCTTCTTCTTCGGGGAGAGGGCGCTGCAAAGGCATAGAAAAGCTTCCTTCTCCTTGTCTCTGCAGCGAGTCCCAGGCCTCTCATGGCCCGATTATGTCCTGAGATTCTGCCTCTCCTCATTTTGATCAGGCTGCGTGAGCGTTTTCGATCGAGAGTATGCCATAATTGTTTTTTTATAAAGCAGTCGAGAATATCTACGATCTGTCCGATCCAGCGATCCGAGCTTTAATATATTTGTTGCGGTAGCGATTGGCATATATGGCAGATCTCCATGCGTAAAGAGTACGGAGCTATGGTATGACACACCATGGATACCAGAGATCTCGTCCGTTTCACAATTCTCTGGAATGTCACTGTGTCCCGGCACCCACATAAGTTGCTTGATAAAATACTTGGTCATCACGTTGAGAGATAGGCGGCAGTTGAGATGAAAGCGATGGCTGCCTGCCTATCAGAACAGTTGACGATAACTGGACCTCATATTACATTATTGTTAAGCCAGGACAGGGTTTCCCTTATGACTAGTAAACGTCCACGGCTTCTCCCATCGCTGAGAACCATCCAGCGCCTCGTGCTCAGACCATCAGAATGACCTGGGCGGGGATTTTGGTTCAGACATCCTTTTCGAGGAGAAATTTAGACGTCATGAGCCTAGAATAGTGAGTGTCCAAAATGTAGTTCTTTCCCCATATGCAACCATTTCAGTGTAATCGCCGTATTTGTCGGCCGGTTAAGTTTATCGGCGGGAGAATGAGGACTATGTCCAGGGCTCGTAACGCTCCGCTAATACATACGCATGTTAGGGTATGCTCCTGAATATACTTTCCGAAGAAAGTTCCCTAATAGACCATTGAATCCCGATGTAATTGGAGCTCTGCAAGTTCACAAAGATTGAACTGAAGATTCTGACGCATTATGTGCTTTCTTATCCATCGCAGCAGCCCATTAGTTTCAGTTTCCTGTTACCCGAGAAGAAAACTCTTATTTCCAAGTAAACTGAAAACTTCACAAGTATCCTTCCTTCTCCCCCAAAAGTTCAGCAGAAGAATTTCATATACTTTTCAAACACCTCGTCAGTAAATCCCCTGATGTGGGTGCGTTCGCAGGTTTCACTTCCTCATTGGGAAACATTGAAGTCGTTCGTGGAACTCGTAAAGTGCACTCAATTCAGTGCATTTACGTCGCGTTATCAAGTCAAGTAGATCGATTCAATCACTCTTTTATTGAGGCACTTCAGGGGGTTTGCCTCTGGAACTTCACAAGTTCTTGCAAAACAATCGCAAACATCGGACAAATTACCCATGAATTGCTGGCAATTGTCTGTCACTGCAATTTCTACACGCTGTGCGATTCTGAAAAGACACGTGAGTTTCGTATCCAACGATCGAATCTAAATCGTTTCACTTGACTGATGCCTCTGATGACGAAATTGGGAGAAAAACGCCAGATTCAGGGGCGTGTTTTTTTTCGATCACGAAGGTCGTGTTCGGAGAGTGTGCCGCCGCAATGACGTACGCAAATGTTTCACAAACAACCGAGAGGGGTGTCTGCTTTGAAAAATCTAATTTGGGTGATGCAGAGAGATTTGATTTGATATCCAAAGGAACAGGTCCCATTAGACTGCTTTCCATGTGTGCCTCCATTCCTCCGTCAAGCAGTCATTTAGACGGCATATTACATGCTCATCAACTCCGTTCAGTGCTTTCCACTGCCACGCTGCTCTCAGCTGACCATTCAAATTGTATCTTACTTGTGTGTTTTATTCAGCATTTAATTACAACCCGAGAGAGAACCGAGATTGCTAACTAATTACGCAACAAACAAATGTGCACTTGACACGAATCCTCAATTAAAATTCATTTTCATCTCCCTCTCTCTGTCTCTCGCTCTGTGAACATCAAAGTGTGAAAAAGTTCCAGGGGTGGTGGGAGAAGAGAAAAAGAGTTTAAGGAGCGTCATAAACAGAACGACGCTACGCAGTGAGAGTAATTACATTTGCGTTTCCAATCGAGGTTTGCTGTGAACTTTACCCTCTCATGGGAGCGCGCACTACTCGGTGACATGTGACAGTTCAGCACCGCGGGGCGGCAGCGATAATTAATTGAAATCAATTAATAGGAAGCAACTAAGCTCGTAAACAAGTTTCACAAGCACTCCGCGATAGCGAAACCCTTAGGAATATATATTTCTTTTTTGTTGCTTTGCAACTATCGGGCAAACTAACTCACGACACAGATAATGCCGTATATTATGAGGTTGTACTTAAAGTTATATCGTTATAAGGGAGATAAGCAGAATCGTAAAGATTGGAAGGAGTGTGCAGCCTACGCTATGGTTTTCACTTAACTGCTCTGCTGGCGATAGTTTCTTTTTTTTTTTTTGGAATTCGTTGGGAATTTATTTGATGGGTGTGAGCATTTTTTTTTTTTGGTTGTCAGCTTAGAGTAGGAGGCTCCGGCTGGGCAAGCGAAGAGCTCTGTCAGGCTGTAGTCTCCAAAGGGGACCTCACGTGTGTAGATTTTGAGTTGAACTCCCACTACACGACTATGTGTGGGACAATTCAATGTTCGTATTCAACAGCTGTTAAGGCTTTGCACTTGAGTTGAGGCGGGAGGAATTCCCTTTTGTCGTTCAATTCTACTGAAAAATAAAAACACATTGCAGCAGAATGAGTCTGAATAACTTGCTACGATGAGGTTGAGTATTGGACTAACAAATTAGCCTGTTTACAGAGAAATCAGGCATCTGACGCCATGTGTACTGAAAGTTGACTCATTGGCTTGTATTCTGGGCGAAAATTGTATTTTTTGTGACCAGTATTCAATTGTTAACGCTGAACACCTTACCCGCTTGTTTAAATCTAATTCTCCTATCGAACACCCATTATCGCGACCAAATGCCTGCAACATGTCATTTTCATTTGATTACGGTGTTTCACAGCACAATTTAGTTCCAAATTCAATTACAATTGCCGTAAGCAAACCTCCCGAAAACCCTCATATCGGTTCCAGAAAAACCACCGAAAACCAGCATATGAAGTAATTACAGCCACCCCACCATGCGGACATTCCCAATGACACAATTCAAAAACCGAATGAGGTTATGTCCTATCCACTGGATCACAGAAATATCATTAAGCCTATCAGACCTCGCAGCTTATCGTCGTCGAACCCGCAGCGAGGGGTGGGGCAACTGCCGCTATATACTCCATCAGATGTCAAGTGAGTTGTAGATTATCGATTCCGTTACACCTCAAGGACATTCAAGTACACACACCGGCCATAGTTCAGTCCAACTGTGCTTTGAGCAATCAGCAACTAAGTTTCACTCTTATCACCGCCACAGCCAGGTGACCAATTTGGGTACAAAAGAACTAGGATGAGTACAAGCATCCAAGATTACGGCCACAGGCCACACATACATCATGTTTGCTAGTGAGTCGATAAGATAAGCTATCAAGCTATCGCTTGAAATCGCTAGGGCTGTAGCGGTGATTAAATTGCGTGAAGTTGTTTTTGTTCGAACAAGAACTAGGTACAATTTTCTGGAAACTAAATTCCAATGCGACACTTAACAAGGCCTGCTTTGCGATAAGTCTACGAGTTTCTGCGGAATCCAAACGAGCACACAATGCTGACGTGGATGAATGAATGAGTAACATTTTGATTGGTTTTCTGTTAAACGACGAGCGTGACGTTCTGTTCTTTAGGAGTTTCAGTCCAATTTACAGCCGTTTTATTTCAGAATGAATTAGGAACGGGCTGATAGGGAGGTTAAGAAGAAAGGTTTGCGCTTTAGAAACTTGATATCGACAAAATTAACGCTGGCCAATGTTCTCATTTGACTTCACTACCCGTTTCCAATTTTATAAATTATCTATCGACATTTTCAAATCGTTCATGAATCGCGAGTCTGCCTTAGAACGGCGGCGCATGTCAATCTCATTCAACTCTAATCAATTAGACAGGTGCAATGTAATGCATCAAGCTGGGTGATATCGCATAAACGAACCCAAAGGAACAGGAATGCCCACCACAATGGACGTAAGGGGACTTAAGTAATCGAGCGAACACATGGAAAATATGCTTTGTATCTTTACACTGAACATATAAGCTGTCTTCGTTCAGTTTCGATGATTTTTATCGTTAAGTTTCGTTCACTTTTTCTTACATAATGGGCTAAATAGAATACGCCTGAAGAAACATGAGCAAGTGTCAAATTTTAACGAAATGTTTCGTCATGTTTGCACAACGCACCTGAGAAGCTATAACGAACACATGCGTGCATATTGTGTGTAAACACGAATTATAATTCAATATCGGCTGATTTTCTCATTTTTCACATTTTCTCGTTCACCTGTGAAATTCGCATCTGCGCTGTGCGGTTGGCCACGAAATCAGTAAAATTTGACAGAAGCTTTTAGCTACTTTTCGTTCTGTTCTGACATAATCCCACGTTTTCTTAAGTTTGTTATTTTTGGACCTTTAAAAAGCACTCATTATCCAATATTCGACGCATATATCGATCCAAAACGAAAGGCTTTTCATCCTCGGCGTGTGAATCATGTAAAGGCGTAGTAGTGCCTTCGTAGACTACGAAGTGCCTCAAACTATGCAAAAAATACTCCATCCCATCTTCAATTTATGACGTCTTTAACCGCTCCAAGCCTGAGTATCACGTTATCTGCTCCCCAAGACAGAATTCAAAAGCAAACGGGAAAACTCATTGATGTCAATCGACTCCTATCGCTACATAGTGTGCTGAAGTTAGCTAGCATATTGCAATCCTAAGCTCTTGCCAGGAATGCTCTCCATTTCACCTTTAAGCACGCTTTTGGTTCCACTGTTAAGTTCAAAGACTCGCTTTCGTTTTTCGATAAAAATGGAACGCCCTTCTCAGCCCATTACATTGGCTGCACTGCTATCTAAAAACATTTAAGACCACTGTACCTCTGCTCCACCTGTCCATTTGTCACCTTCAGCTGGTGTTGTGCCATTTTCTCGCGCATTTTATGCAGCTTTTATGCAAGTCGCTAGAAGAAGGCGATTTGAGGCGAACTGATTCAAAGATTACTCACTTCAGCTCAATTGCGACAGCTCCAAGTTTACGATTTAGAGAAGATCGGTTCAGGAAAATATTAAATATCGGAAGAGCAGTCTTCGTATCCATACCACTGCTGACCAAATTCAGTTCCATGCCATCACTTTGCAGCTGATTTCGCTACATTGTGCACACACACATGATCCACTACTTCAGATAGTTCGGCAATATTTTCTTTCTTGTGACGGACTTTTTTTGAAAAGATCTACTCAGAGCTCGTAATATTTGGTTTGACGCACCCACAAGTAGCATAAAAATAGCCACAATCCCAATGCTAACTATGCCGTGAATGTATTTCGTTAGCAAAGTTCAAAAATTCAGTGCTAATGAAAACAACAAAAAAGAAACAAACTCGAAAAGTTTATTCCACTCCTCGGGTTGTTGCGCCAAAAAATCCACCGTGAACGAACCATGTTCAAATTTACAAACAAATTAGCAACAATCTGCCTTTATGATTGTGACCGATATACATTTATAATGTCGTTATTTCAACCAAAGAAAGACTCACGCCATGCTCACGTGCGCGAAACTCTTTATGAGGCCCATTTAGCCCCAGATCTGATCTGATCACAATAATTATCACTTCGATGCCACTGCAGAGAGATGATCACTAAATAATTATGGTATTTAGCGGGATTTTCAATGGTGAACATGTTTGAGAGACTGGAAAGGGAGAATAGCTTGGAAGAAGTCAACAATAAGTGTCAAGCTTGTTCGACAAGGTTGTTGGTCAAGGTCACAATCGGTGCTGGGTGGTTTCGAATTGTAAGCTTTTCCCGCTTGCTGTTTTTTTGAAAATAAACGGTTCACAAAAATGCACAGAAAACATGAATTTCGCCCCATTTGTCCTTTACAGTGTTGCCAAGAATAGAAAAAAAAACGAGGAACTTGACAGTTATTACTTGCCATTTGGTCAGCGACCTGCATACAATCATCGGCGTACAAAGAGGTACAGCCAATTGCATCAACTTGCTAAGAAAACCACACACGACTTCTCAACCTAACACTACAAAATCATCGCCTCATTTCACATTTGTCCTTGCTAAAGCCCTTTGTTGCTGGCCATGTCGTATCATTAATTATGAACATCGACATTTTCCGAAGATTTGCTGACGACAACAAACAAAGTGTGTGTCAACACAAAATCACGAGTCTCTCAATTGGATTCCATTCAATGGCGGGTGATTCTACTAGAATCGACTCTTGCAACAGTCGCGGATTGCTGACCGACTTCGGAATGCGGGAGTAGAACACTCACAGCTTTCCTCTCTCTCTCTCTATCTAATGACTACACACACTCCATTTGAACACCGGGCAAGTCGCCTCTCCGCAATTGGCTTTAATGTCCGATGAACTGTTTCCGAAGAACCCACAATGCGCATTTTCTGTTGGATCACTTGGAGGCACTGATAGACAAATGGCAAGTGAAGTCAAACTCACATGAAGCACGCGCCCGCATCTCCCAGAAACTTGAGATCAGGGACTCCGACGTCTCCTCAGTCCAACCACCATCAACGTCGCATTTTGACTCAACTCAGCCCATTCTCGTGGAATTTAATTTGATTATTTCATATCTCTGGCTCCGTCCGAGCTCTCCGTGATTTTTTCGATCTATTGTGCATAGAATTTAATTGGAATTTTAATTGACTCAAGGTCAGAGTAGTTGAATGGCGAAAAAAGTTGGCAAGCACAACGGCTGCTCCTCTTGGGTCTCGTCTCGAGGCGAACGCGTCCCGGCAACGGCTTCGACCGTCTGTCGCCATGCGGATATCAGCATTTGCATGGAAAGTCAATTCGTCGAGTATCATTCGCTTTTACTTTTATTATCTCGCTTCGCACTCCGTTTTCACATGCTAATCGTCGTGTTTAGCTGCAGTCAACTCTGGGGAGGGATGGTTTTCACTTTTGCTCCGGATCACGGCAGGTTCCCCTCCCTGATGTGGGACTCCGTGCTGTGCATGCGGAGAATGTGGGTCACAAATATTTACATAAGGCAAATATTGTCTCTGAATAGATTGACGATAGGTACACACGGTCTCAGATTGTTGCATTTGGCGGGGCAGTTAGTGCGGGTGAATTGGTATTCACTTGGAACACAAACACTGTGCAGCTCGAAAGGCTAAAGGTGAGGAGTTGAAATCGCGTGAATGTGTACATCGCCAGGAGATGTTTCATTTTAGATAAATTATCTCTCTTTGTGCGGATCAAAGTGGCTGTCGGGAGTGTTTTTTGTGTCAACTACTTGTCGCTGTGGGCACTAGTGGTTGATGTTAGCTGGTGTTCTGAAGCGATGTTTTTCACTCTGGGGGTCGCATTGATGTTTGTTGTATTAGTTGGACTCTGTTGACTCGCTGTCATGGATAGACACTGGTTCGCTGAAACGTTGATTGCTAAGTTGTCGTAGATCGTGTTTCGACATGTCTTTCAAACTATATTGGAACAATTTGCTAACGTTCCGTCGTGAGGCCAAACTAACCTCAAAACAGCGGAGAACTGTCAAATCGGCTGTGACAGAAAACAATGATGCCAATTTTAAGTTCGCCGCCTCTCTTTAGACTCAAAATAATAAAGATTGGCTGGTCATAGGACCAGTCTTTATTCCTTTTCCTCGCGTTGTTCTACAGTCCACAGTTGGGTTTGGTCTTCGTCAATAACACTTTTCAGACTGAGTCGCCGTTTACTTGCTGCCTCCAGTGCCGTAGCCTGGACTTCCGTCCGGTTGGTTGGTTAGGGCTACTTGCATCTAGGAACTAGAATTGTTTTTCCAGATGCCTCCTATCTTCC
Organism: Eristalis tenax; assembly: GCA_905231855.2. Lineage (NCBI taxonomy): Eukaryota > Metazoa > Arthropoda > Insecta > Diptera > Syrphidae > Eristalis > Eristalis tenax. The sequence goes on along the minus strand of HG993128.1, from coordinate 39,305,704 downwards.
AAGGGTTAGTGTTAGTGACGACATGTATAGTCTCCATGGGCCCATGCGTTAGATTTGCTTGGCATTCTCATGTAATTACACATCAGGTTCAGTGAATTCCCCACGTAAACAGCCCCAACGCTCCGATCTGTTGATTAGTTGAAAAATTCTGATGAAGTGTGGTCGTCGAGTTGTGATCTGATCACAGCCACAGAACATCGTAACGTACGTTAATTCCTGTACCTCGTCACAAGACAAACACACAACGTCATCGTCTATGTGATCGTAACAAAATCCACAACGTGCCTCGCCTCGCGGTTTTATCAGCACAAATTCACAACAAGGAATATCTCCAATTCTCAGGCCACTCAGCACAGCGACACGTCAGCGCACTCAACGACATTTGATTAATCATACATAGCAATCGTTTTCCACTTTTTTTTTTTGGTAAACCCCACGATTCGCCATTATGACTGTGACTGCATGTGACAGTGTTCACCTTAATACTTGGATTACAGCTTTAAGTTCAACGATAGCCGCTTCAAATTCAAGTGTAAATCCCATCCGTGAAAATGTGCCACCAAATTGCGCTCGTCTAATAATAGAGCCGACACAAGCACAATTCTACACTTCTGCAGATAAAACGAAAAGGAAATCGATAAGCTCTGTCAACAAGTAAGCCATCGATAAGGAAAACCGTGTGCGCGGCTTACGTAACCAAGTTGTTCGTTCTGGACTCCATGGCCCATGCCCGTGGCGTGAGCAAGTGACCTGAGATACCTACATCCAAATTCGAGCACACACATGAGAGCTTTGCTGCGTCTTCATGATCATCAAGCATAACCGGCGGCGGCAGAGTTGAACGAACTTCCAATTCCATTCGTCATACATTCACCAACCAACACACACAAACGCATGCAGAGCGTGCATGTTTGAATTTCACTTTTGTTTTTGTTTATTTCTTGTTTCACTCTCACAGCCAATATCTATCTGGATTGCAAAATTCAACCGTGGATGGCGGTGGAGTAAGGCTGAAGAAGATTACTCACAGACTTCACTTGGGAACATCGCAAAATTGGTTTGGTTTTATTGCGGCCGTTTCGGAGTTTATGGACGAAGCCCAGAACCTGGAGGAAATTGAAAAGACTGCTACAGGCGCGGCGGTGTCATCAGATGCATGAGAAAAGCCGCCACCACCCACCGTCTCTCACGTACACAGAGAGTGAGGGGGATTTAATAAAAGAACGCGTCTAATTACTGCGTGGGCAGATGGTTGCGGCGGTGAAGGTGATGTAAAAGTCAGAGAAGAAGATTCCGAGAACCTTGTATGCTATCTGGAGCATGGGAAAGCTGAGATGTTGCCACGGTTGCTGCGCGGTCTGGGTTCGTGGAATTCAATTGAAGACATTTCACGGCGTGCTTCTCTTGCGGAGAGACATTGCTTAGATGCCGTTTTCGGGTATTTTCACAGTTGCAAGCCATGAAAATCGATGAAAGTCATATAAAGGTTGCCTGAAAGCCAACCAACCACTGAAACCCATTCGCTCGGATCACGGCTGTTAACGTGCCAATGACACTCAGCGTTCGCGTATTAAATCGTGAAACTGCCAATTTTCAAATCGAAAAACCACCACAGGCATTGCGTCGATGTCCTCGTCGATCGTTATTTGTAAATTATTGCGAATCGTTTTATTGCCGAGGATTCAGAGAACACTTTGTACCCTTCACCCGTGCGTCGTTGGATGCGGAAACGCAATGGAACGATGAACCAATTTGGAAATTTTATTTAGGCTATCAAAAGTTGAGTTTTATTAGCAGCTCGAGGTGGGTATTCCTCTTTTGTGCACACGTTAGCTGGGGGTTGGCATTTCATGTTTATGCTGTGGCACCGGCGGTGGTTGTGAGGGGGGTCGGCCAGGAATCGTAAATCATTCGATTGTGAACACAAACCGGTGGATGTGAATATTAAGCATTTATCTGGGTTAAGGAGTACACATTTTATTTTTAATTTCAAATCGTGGGAATCCGAGAAATGGTGTCCAGTTTGCAACATTTTTCCTTCCATTCACTTCAAGGCAGGAGCCAAAGCCATTTAAAGTCACTACGAAATGGAGTCAAATTAATGGGTTTTTTTTCTAGAGGCGGTGAAACTTTAAATTGGCATCACTGTTTTCAGGTAAAACATGACTTTTTTTCTAGGTGTGGTGAAACTTTAAATTGGCATCACTGTTTTCCGCGACAGCCGATTTGACAGTTCTCTCTTGCCAGGCTTCACGCGGGACCTTTACAAATTGTCCGCTTTCGTTGGCAAAACACGACTCAATTTGAGAAATTCGGACTCATGACATTGTCGAAGCACCATTATCCATTGTGAGCACATTCACTAGTCCATGTGTCTTCATAAATGACGATGATCAACATGTTGGGGCAACACTTAGACTTGCCAGCCAACATTCGACGTGATATTGCTGAAATATTGCGGTCTAGCGAATTGAACCTACGATGGAGCCGCAGCGACCGTGCCCGTTATGTTCAAACATTAATACAAACTGATGGACATTCAAATTATTTTTCTTTCAATTTAAAAACACCCCCTTCTCTATAAAATGGGCGCTACAGTTGGTAATGGTCCTGGGCCTAGCTTCTGCAACAACCATTCTTGTTGTGATTTGTCCCACGAGTGGAGCGGACCTTTAGTATTATACCGAAGTCTGGGAGGCTTTTTTTTATAGAAAGTTAAACTCTAAACGTTGTCAGACGTGAAGTTGTGAACGTTGCTGGTGTCGGGATTTGACATTTCCATCCACTTTACCGAGGCTAAAGTGTCGGTCAAAACAAGGCGACATGTATGTATGTTCAGTACGTTCATCATTAACGTCAAAAATTGTCGTTAGTCGAAATGTTGAGACAACGAAATAGGTTGTAGTTAATGTGTGGGTTTCAAGGAGCACAAAACAAATTAAACTTTAATCACATTTCTGTCTAACAGTGACAAAGTGGTCTACTGCCTGGTTTGAATTGACTGCAAGAGTGTACTTGCTCTCAACACATGTGTGCGCCTCACCTCATCAATCAAAAAATGTAGGCAACATTAATTTCAGGTTTAGGTATGTTTTCATATCACGTCAGAGGTTACTGGGAGAACGAGCGGAGGACAAACTGTATATGACTCAGACCATTTAAGTTTAAATCAAAAGGTTTGATAAAATTTCCCTTGGTTTTTGGAGAGTGAGAGTGAGACCCCGACAACAATAAAGGGTGTCGCAAAATTAACGCAAGATTTAAATTTGCCGCCATTGTTGGCAACACTGCCAAACACAAAAAACAATTTGTCGGCTGACAGTTGGGGATTAGTAAAAATAGAGCGTCACAAAATACAAAAAAACGCGTTTTTATCTTTGAACAAAATCTCAAAAATAACGAAAGTTTGCCGGCAACAGTTCGAAAATGTCATACACTGCATGGTCGGAATAGTGTATGAACTTTAGGCAGACTGAGACACTTAACACACTAGTCGGGGCACTAGTAGTGCGGTTCCATTTTGGGCTGGAGGCATCGTTGGACCATACTTTGTTCGAAAATGAGGCTGGTCAGGCAGTCAGTTTCATCGGTACATGACAGCACAGGTCTTTCTGCCGAAATTGGACGATACTGGTGCTAGAGAATGCTCAAGTCTGCGGGGCACACTCACACCTCAGAGGTCCTATCTCTAGGTCTCGACTACTTCGACTAACTCTAAAAGCACTCGCAGAACTGATGACAGTCGACTTAGACTCAAGCATGCTTAGATACACTCTAGGATGCACACACTCTAACAGTGATGTGATTTCAAGCTGTCATGCCATACAGTCCGTGAACCCATTCAATAACTTCACGAGACATTTTCTGGTCGTTTAGGTGATCTGACCACCTAGATCGTGTGGTTTTCGTAGGTGTGTAGATGGGTACCCTGATGGCCTTATGATCGTGCGCGTTGGGTCCTATGGGCCCTTACTGGGTGTGGTTTACTACAGCGAGGCCTACTTTTAGTCTTTTAGTTTTTCAGTTCAACGGCCCTTGAATCCTCTAGCTCTACAAAGATGTGAATTCTTAGGAACTACCTTCTTTTCTTTGCCAGGTCTAGGCAATCGCAGAGCAGCGTCGCAGTTTCTGCAAAAGTGGTTCTGCGGAATATTCAGACGCATTTCATGAGTACCTATGGCACAGTGCCCGGTGAGGACTTCTATTAACATGCCTACTTCCTTACGACAAAAGCTGATCAATGATGTCGATCTCTTCTCTCTCAACGTCAACCATAGAGCCTTTGCTGTTGCTCCAGCACTCAGCCTAAGCCATCGAGTACTTGGTCTCTGCAGAGTTTCATCTTCGAGTCATTTTCCTTCTGGAGGTACGGGGCATGTATGAATTCTTGATTAGTAATTTAACCATATGAGCTTTTTTATGGGTTTTTTTAAAGTTAAAGGTAGACGTCAACAAACCTACATACATCCGTGCATTACAGGAGGAAGTTAAACGCTACATTAACGAATTTCTTCCGCAGAGTAGTCATGCAATCTTTCGTCAAAAGAGTGCTTATGGAAAATAAAGACTAAAAACTGTGACTTCTTGTTAACATAGACCCCAAGCAACTTCTTGCAAAAATAATGAACCACCTCATAACCAAGCCTTTTTACAACAAATCTCCAAGTCCCTTGAAATAGTGTAATAAACTGATATTTCCAATTGAGGGTGAATCAATTCGAGGTCATCTTTTAAATTTAAAAATGCTCGCGTGCTTTGACTCGTTTTTATTGACATTGACACAGTATATACGAAATGTTGGCCACTTCAAGGGCTAGGACTATACATTTTCCAGACGATGCTATAAATTGCTTCTTTTCTTTGAGCGGGAAATAACGAGCTAACCACTTGATTGGACCAATTTAATTCAAGGAGGGGAGAGAGAGAATTTAGACTTGTATAAAGGGTGCTTGGTTTCCTATTTGATAAATTAAACACATGATAGTCAGAAAAGTGTATACAATTTTCATTTGAGTTCGTAAATCGATGCTTGCCATTTCGTTTTTAAATACACACGTTGATCACGACAACCTTTTATGTGGACAATACGGAGAGTCCAAATCGAATCATTTTTTCGAACATATTGGCTGATGACACGTGTAATGTTGCTACACGTGCAATTGGTGCTAGCTTTTTAAGATACATGGATAGGTATCCCCATACAAATTTGAGTCCAAAGTCATCAAATCGCACTATCTCGCCGGCTTCCTACAGTCGATAACGAACGAGATAAATTGCTCGATGAACTTTTATCTCAATTGGTCAGTCGATTCACGTGCTGGGCGGCTGGCAGTGCCGTTTTGTTGAAACAACACGTCTCGAACGTGCATTTTGGACAGAAAACAACATTGGATGTCAGTGGACGATAACAAGCGCTATTGCTGGTAACGTCGTGCGCATTATGAAAACCCCAAACCGTGCATTTTCCGGGTGCATTGACAGCTCTTGTATTGTCTGAGGTGACTCATTGCGCCAAAATCGACAACTTTGTTTATAATCATACCCGTTCGACCGCGAACAAGGTCCGTCGCTGAGGATGATTTTTTTTCGTTATGAAAAAAATTCAATATTTTGCACGATGTTCGGGTGTATGCCCTTGCATAAGCAAAAGGGAAATTAAAGCTGGACTTTGACACATGTCACGCCATGATCACGAGTAAGCTGTCAGAAATAGAAGATTGAGCAACCAAAGACCGAAAGCATTACCCGCTGTATTTGAACTATTTAGTTAGGATTTACACGATGACCCTCTGTTATGACAGTTTTCTGTTTTTGCAGCAGATTACTGGTCGATTTCTAAAGTCTGAGTGTATCGATATTGCCGTGCGATAAATATGACTGAAACACTGGCAGCACTGATTGTCGAAAGTAGCGTTACTCTGACCCGATTCTGTTGAATATTCTTCTGCCGCTCTACAGTCCGTGTGAACATCGGCCTCAACCGTGCAAACGCTATACAAAATAAGAGACGTAGTGGGACATCTCTGTATGTCAGTTTATCTCGGCAGTTTATCTCAGCTTTCAATCAGAAAATGCACGGGTTATCCTTGTAAACTTTCGCAATGCCTGAGTCCGAGGTAGCTCTCCACTCCCTCTAAAGCATGTCCTTACTCATCCTACACCACGCGACGTGGAGTGAAGTTACCCCCCAACCAGACGGATATTAATGGGTACTACGTGCTAATGGTCTTGACACAGTGAGCAGACAACACTCTGTAATTGATGAGGGCCTGTGCCCATGTACATGAGGAGCGCTATCGACAGTATGACATCATCAATATGTCGCGATGAATTAAATTATTTTATAAATGGGCTACGTGATGTTTGCGATATCTGACATCTCGTCAGCAGAGCACTCCTTTTATTCTAGACGATTTTCTTTGGTGAACGGTGAACCGATGGATTTCGTGCAGATTTATTTTCGAAGAGGTGATTATGGAAAATCCAGAAATGACTCAATTAAAAGGACAGCTATTTCCTGTGCTTGATTTGAGCTTTAAAATTGAACAACTACCACGTAAGTCAACACAAAAATTTAACAACTTAACGGACATGTCACACGAATATCGGCGAGGATATGGTCCTGCAATAGCAGATCAAGCATCGAAATCGCGAGTTAGGAGAACTCATAGAATCAAGTCCTCAGGCCTCTACCTTAGCCAAGCAGATTTAATGGTTTAACTAGATGTTTGTTCATGTCTTCTGTCTACTGCATCACGTCAAACTATACGTCTTGCAAAATACTCTCTCAAAGTGCATCGAACGTGTCAACAAACATTGCATCACTCCAAACGACCGTTGAATTTGAGAATTTATTACTAATTGTGCAATAGCCTGATTGAGATTCCCCCACGCGATCTTTGCTTGCACCCATTCTCCCGGCGCCGCGTCTGCATCACACCCGTGAATAAACACAGTCACACACCAAATTTCAATTGGATTGCTTTGCGCGAAATTTGCGACAAGCAGAGTTGGTTGTTGTCCAGCATACACCGCTTAATTAGCACATTCGCCCAGCCCGAGCAGTCAATACATCATGTTGACACCTTCCAAGCCGGCATTCGTCATCGTTTGCGATGTGAGATAGTTCTCTGAGCTGACACTTTAAGCAGAAACAAATCCGCAATCGCTCGAACTGATTCATCAAAATAGAAGATTCTGCCTCGTAGAAGCCGCTCCACATTCGTGACGAATTCCGGGGAGATAGAGACCAGCGGGAAGGAGGAAGCTAGTCTTAATCATACTTACACGAACTCGTTCCGCTTATCACTGCACAAAGAGTCAAGCTAAGTCAAACAGTTTGTGTGGTTTCTGTGAAAAGAATGTGCACGGAGCATCTTAATTTACGGCGTTTACCTTTGTCTGCCTTAAATTGGCACATTGTAGTGAAACGGAGATTAGGTGGTATCTTATCTGCTTTCCGGTGATGGGTACATATTTGCTTCGCTGCGCCTTATTTGCCTGTCGGATGGCTATTGTAGTAAATTTCTACCCTTATTATTAGACACAGACCAGCCGTGATGTCAGCTCATTTTCGAGCGACTGAGTCAGCAAAGACCGAAATAGATTTGCAATCTGCTGTCTGCGAATAGTTAGTACATTTATTTAAGTTAACTCGTGACTGGTTAGCAAAGACGGTCGTTTCTTTTGTTAATTGAAAGCCATCCTCCTCCTTTGCGGTGGAGCCGCAGCTATTTAACACATGCAGTGATTTAATTAAATATTCGGTATATTTGCTGACACAACGGATCGAACTTGTCTTGCTCCTTCAAAGTCGTGTGCTGTGATTTTGTGTGCCAAAGACGGAGAGGATATTCGAATTCTGCGAACAAAGTCAAAAATTCACATGTTTGCTGCAAGATTAGAATATCTAGGCGCTGACTCAAATAAACATTTGTTTACCACTTAAGAACAGAATTTTAAAGCAAGCGAATCTTGCTCCACTAACGTAGTTCGGTTTCAGTGCTGCCAAGCCTAAGCTGAAATGAGCCTAAGAACAGAATTTTAAAGCAAGCGAATCTTGCGCCACTAACGTAGTTCGGTTTCAGTGCTGCCAAGCCTAAGCTGAAATGAGCCTAAGAACAGAATTTTAAAGCAAGCGAATCTTGCGCCACTAACGTAGTTCGGTTTCAGTGCTGCCAAGCCTAAGCTGAAATGAGCCTAAGAACAGAATTTTAAAGCAAGCGAATCTTGCGCCACTTACCTAGTTCGGTTTCAGTGCTGCCAAGCATAAGCTGAAATGAGCCTCGCAGCCGACAGTTCAGCGTTGTTGGAATTACACGTTCATTCTGGAGCACCATATATGATCTGCGAACATTCATGAATACGTTTTGACTTACAATTGAATATTTCCTGATAAATCAGTAACTTTGAAATTGCTTAGATGTATACAAAAGTTCATACGTTCCTGAGGGTCTAACGGTCATGCACGCAATGAATTCTGTGAGCTGGGGCATTCAACACGCTTTTTTTATCGTGATAAATCACAAAAGAATTTAACGATTTGCTGTTTCTCTTCGAATCAATCGTTCTATATGCGAACTGTCAAAACTAAGAACGCAATACACAGACGCGATCCACAAATTAACGACTAAAACTGTTCAATCAAATTCGAGTAGTCTCTGGGAATGAGAGTAGCTCTCTGGGAATAAGAGAATTGTATGTGAATGTAGCATCGTAATTGTATGTGGATCATAATTATGAACAGCAGTTCTGACAACAAACCTTCAGTCCACTAAGAAGAAAGAACACAGGACCAAGTACGAAATAAGAAACAAATGAATATTAATTTAATTAAATGGCCAATACTCGTAGTTTCGTTCTACTTGGACTCTTTGCATCAATCTACTGCCAACAACTGCACAGCGGACTGATTAGCGTGAAGACGTTAACGAGTTGAGATATTTCCAATAAATGTATGCCAAATGAGACCGAGAGAGCATGAGCCAATGTTTTTCAAAATTTATTGTTTACCTACAACTCGTGGAAATATTTTTTCGATTGGGCGTCTATTTATTTTGTAGAATTAGCGGCAAGCTTCATTTAAACTTTTCGGCGAAGTAAACCCGATGGGCGTGGTTTAATAAACTCAGTGAAATCATAACCTAATTGAATTGAATTGAATTTTTGTGCCCTCTTCTTGGCTATTTTGAGAAATTTGCTTACGCCTCGAGATGGAAAGTCCTGATAGTCTGTCCCTGTTAAGGTATTTCTGTTCATTATAATTATAACTGCTTAGTCTGAGATTTGGTTACTCGACGAGGTGTTCCAGAGTTTCCTTTGTGTGTCTTCAGTGTCTACAGTTTTCTGTTCTGATGGGCCAATTTTGTACAGGTGATAGTCGGCTGAAAAGGTCAGGTTTGTTCAGTTTTAGGGCCTTTTTGGTTCTGGTGGGATCGGAGCTCATGCATTTTTTGGAGTGTGTACGTCTCCAATGGCTGATGCAGATTCCGACGCGATCTTTATTTGGTCAGTTGTTTAAGGAGTAACAGTAGAGCGTGGGAGGTGCTCTTCGATATGTCAGAATCAGAAATAAAGAATGATAGAGATGCCCAACCTCTACCTCTCTTGTCCCTTAACATTTTTGACAACCATTTTTACTTGACCAATCAGAGAACGTTATTTCGTGAATGACTGTCAAAAAGCCTCTGAAATTCATCGATGGACTACGGGGCAATCAGCCGTGAAATTGGGCACCTCTATAATACTTCATTTCTGGTCAAAATGCTTATGACATGCATCTTAGCTCTTATGTGTGTTGTCTTGTGTGCATGTTCAATCTTGTCTCATGGGAGTTGTGATCTGACCACCAGAAAATGCGGTCGTTGTGGTGAGACGACACTACACTTACCTCTAGCCAAAAATTTTGGGTATAGAAAATAAGGGAGTGTTCGGGGTGGCTGCTTTAATTTTTTGATTTTGCGGTTAAAATGTGCATTTCGCGCCGAATTCATTGATACATACAGTCAGCGTCAAAAGTGAGTGTACAGCGTAGAGATGCTTCAACGAAAAAAGATGTCAAACGGGAGTCCAAGAAAAAACCTTAAATGCAATAAGGATAGCAATGACCCGTCGTCCGCATAGTTTTTTGAGAGAGACCTTTGACTTCAGAGACCTTTATCCCAGTAAGAAGAAAACGCATATTGTTACATCACACGTTAATCACGAATGAATTTACGCCGCGTACCTCCATAAGGAAAAAGCCTAGAAGATGAAACTCTGGATAGACCAAGTACTCGATGGCTTGCGGCTGGGTACTGGAGCAACAGCAAAGTCTCTATGGTTGACGCTGAGAAAGAAGAGATCGACATCATTGATCAGCTTTTGTCGTAAGGAAGTAGGCATCTTAATAGAAGTCCTCACCGGGCACTATTCCATACGTACTCATGACATGCGTCTGAGTATTCCGCAGAACCACTTTTGCAGAAACTGCGACGCTGCTCTGCGATTGCCCAGACGAAACAATGGAAAGAAAGCAGGTGCTAGGAAATCACTTCTTCGTAGAGCAAGAGGATTTAAGAGGCGTTGAACTGAAAATCTGAAAGACTAAAAGTAGGCCTCGCTGTAATAAACCACACCCAGTAAGGGCCCATTGGACCCAACGCACGGTCATAAGGCCATCAGGGCACCCATCTACCCACCTACCAAAATCACACGATCTAGGTGGTCAGATCACCGAAACGAGAAAGCACACGACCAGAAAATGTCTCGTGAAGTAATTGAATGGGTTCACGGACTGTATGGCATGGCAGCTTGAAATCCCATCACTGTTAGAGTGTGTGCATTCTAGAGTGTATCTAAGCATGCTAGAGTCTAAGGCGACTGTCATCAGTTCTGCGAGTGCTTTTAGAGTTAGTCGAAGTAGTCGAGACCTAGAGACAGGACCTCTGAGGTGTGAGTGTGCCCCGCAGACTTGAGCATTCTCTAGCACCAGTATCATCCAATTTTGGCAGAAAGACCTGTGCTATCTTGTCGTGATATCGAGTACTCACTGCTTGACCAGCCACATTTCCAGCGATGCCTCCAGCCCAAAATGGAGACCCACTGCTTCGATATTGGCATTTGAACCACTGATGGGCGCATTGGAATGATAATTCTATACAACACATTTATTCACAATCTATCACTCGAACTACTAAAGTTCTTTTTCACTCTGGTTACACGTTCCTGGTTAGTATTAGTATCTCGACGAGAACTATTTGTTTCTTGTTCTCGCGCTGAAGTGAGACATTTATCGATTTATCTTGGGTAAGTAGTCAGTAATTAGTTAGTAGTCATTCGAATGATTGTGAGAATAAAGATGTTGTATTAATCGATTATCACTCGAATAATCATTCGAATGCGCCCATCTCGAGTGATCATTCGATTGTTAAAACAACGCCGATTATACAAAGTCTCGATTCTTAAATTCATTCGATTATGTTCATCACTAATTTGAACGGCTTGTTTTTGGACGACCAGTGTGTTGAGCGTCTCCTACTGATCGAGCCTCCATGAACTTTTCAACAGATACTCTTCACAGCTGACAAGCTTCAACACAATTCCAACTATACATGGATTTTTGAGGTATTGTATCACGATAAAAACACGTTGTTCTATTCTGTGACGCGTGTTGCTATCGCCAGAGTATCAGTTGTCAGGTTTTTTACGTACGGTAATCTTGAAACTCCCATTGTTACAGAACTCTGACCCATTTTGTAAGCGTGGCTAAAAAGCTGTAGACTGCAAACCACATGAGTACATAAATAGTACATAAAACATAGCTCACAAGCAAAGTTAATTTCCAGATTCATGTACAGCAGAATCAGATAAGCATCAACCTGTTGACTCCACTAGTTTCACGCAGCTACTCGTTCCTCCCTACACGTGTCGCAATTCGTTTGGTTGAATTGTGTGATTATCTTATTCGACAATTTTGACAAAGTTTATCTTTCCACTCCTCGCCGCCGCAATCGAACTACCAGCAGACATACCTCGTGACAGAAATGAACGTCCGTGTAGACTTTATCATAAGCGTTCCATCAACTGAATGCTGCTGGATATTAATTGAAGATACTCGAACTTCAGCCTCATCATTTGATTGATTTTTCTCTTAAATCTTGATCAAATAATTCTTCAGAATTCAATTCAATCATTAATACAAGCCACCCCATGAATCATTCGGGCTGCGTCGACGTAACAGATTTGATGCCAGTCTGGGTGTCTAATCACTTTTTCCTGTTTGATAGTGGAGCGCCTGGCGTATGTACGTGTGTACGTTAAATCGCCGATGCCATGCGTGAACTTGAACGAAGGGAAATTTTGTACAATGACTGGGAGAAGTTGGTGCGATTATGGCGACGAACAACAGGCAAATAAATTATCGCATGGAGTGTTTTTTTTTTTATTTTACTTTTGCTGTCAATGAGTTGGACTTAGACACGTCGACTCATGGAAAGTTTAATCAGAAAACTGGCAACCTTGACAGTTCACGTGCTCGTGTAAAAAGGTTAATTGATGTTAATTATTATTAAATACATTATCGCAAATGAGTGCCTGATTCAGATCGTTGGTTCTAAACATCATTGTTTTCTTTTTTGTTGATTTTAAGAACAACTGAATTAGGGAGGCCTCATGCCTGGGATATAGATTTGGGACTCAACGTCTATAGTTTTTTTTTCAGGAGGTTGGATCGCGATTATTGGAGATTCAGCGAAGGCCCGAACATAGTCTCCAAACTAAGAACTTATGACCGTCTTAATTTAAAAGGGAAGATACGTTCCCTCCTCTTAAACAAAGCGTAAGACTAACGACTGGGTTAAGAACAATGTTAACACACAGGAGACTGGAGAGGTGTTTCACTCAATCTATGACGGCTTCAAAGCAGAATGAGGTCAAAACGAAGTATACGCTGTCTTGAAAGAACACTCGACACCAACGCACGCCGTGGACAGAGCATCGCAATGGGCAGCTATAAATTCGAGGAAGTCTCACTCGACTCCACAGTGAACAGAACGAACAACATCAGCACCGAAATCAAAAGCTAAATAACTCTTGCAAACCTCTGTTTCTTTGTGGCTCAAGGCGGAATTCTGTAATAGAACCGTCTCGAAGGACCAGGCTGGCTTTATGTCCGACAGAATCGAAAACCGCGATCGAGAAGAGCTGGGTCTCTTCGAGGGGAGAGTGTTGCGTGCGATTTTGGGTCCTGGCGACATGAGCCAGGGGTCTAGGGATCCAACGTCTAGGATGGCTATGAAGAGCGCACAACTTAGCTACTGCCTGTATAGTCTTCGACTCCGAACCTGTCGGGGAACGCACAGGGGACGCCCGCGCTCAAGTGGAGAAGGTTCACAACTTACTTGACCTGCTCAGCTGGAGGCCAGAGATCACACTAGCTGGAGAGGCTTGTGGGTTGAAGCCAAGGTCCAGGACAAGTTATTGCAGATTGTCCATTGTGTGAATAGGGAAACAAGATCTACCACGCTTTTTCGAATACTGGGCACTGAAAATATTAGCAACTGCCGGACAACACTTCTTAATGCAGCGTTAAATCTGAGCCAGTAAATCGGTCGTGTTCAAGGAAAACTTTCTCATGACAAACGCCACATTGTTCATCATCTACACTCTGCTGTCGTCCTGACCTTCAATCAATTACTCTCCCCAGCTCCAGATCTAGCCGCTTCCAAATGCACACGCCAAATTGATTGAGATTATTTTCCACTTCGTCTCGCAGGAAACCGTTTCCCATTCCACCACCTGTCGCAGTAAGTCTATTACAGAATCACATCAGGTCAATAAGTCAGCTTATACCCCCTGTCCCAGAAATTAATTTGGGAAAGAAATGACTTCAATAATCCGAAACATTCGGGCAATAAACTTGTCATAAAAATTAATGCCCACTGAATTATGTACATCGCCGACGAGGCACGAGGAGCCCCGCCTAATAACCCCTAACCTCGTCAGTGTTCAGGTCTTATTCATTCGAGGTACCAGCTAATGGGCACTGACTTGCAATTAAAACACAATGAAGCGTCCCTAATTCCAATGAATTCCATAAGACAGGGTTTTGTTGTACATAATTGCTGTGCGTTTACGTCTTTCGCCTCTTCCTCTTGAAGGCACACGCAATTAGGTGCATTCGCACCCAGTGGCACTGAAGGAATTGAGTTACATTAAAAACTACTTTGTATTTCACATTAATTAAATCACAATTTTTTGCTTGTTTATTTACAGAAATGCTGTGAGACCAGTTGTTTCGAGGAAGACGCTTGACGGTCCTTCAGCAACATCGCTCGTCGTCTAAATCGGTTTAGAGTTGGCGCCCTAATTTGTCACATGTCCCGAAATTGGCCACCCCCCAGCACCGAAACGACGCTTCGTGTGCTGCTGATGTCATTAGTGTCGCCATTGCAATTTAAGACACAAGCTTCTGCGACGCCACTGCAATCTACCGGTTCACGCTTTTGAACAGAACACACATTGGAACAAAAAACAAATCAAAATCAAGAAACATTCAGGAGATTATAGCTAAGGAAGGACATCTAAATGTGCAACCACTATCAGAGTACACTTAATAACTAAATAAACATACGTCCAAAAACATTCTAGATTAAGGTTAAACATAACAAGCAACAAATCGATCAACAACAAGCACAAACAGCCAGCAACACAACAACTGAACAAGTATTTAATTAATAAGAGTCATAAGTAAGAGATCAAAAACTCAGAACAAGCACAATGAATTCAAACGCACGTCACCTGCTGCACTGCACCTTGCTCATATTTGTGATAATCTTCTTCGAGATATTCTCTGGCGGGATCAAAATCAACGAGGACTCGTTTACACTGGTCGATCCCTGGACTGAGTACGGCCGGATACCAACGATACTTTTGTACTTATTGCGTTTCCTTACGTTCCTCACACTGCCGCAGGTGCTGTTCAATTTTTGCGGCTTGGTCTTCTACAATGCCTTCCCCGAGAAGGTGGTGCTGAAGGGCAGCCCACTGCTAGCCCCATTCATCTGTATCAGAGTGGTGACAAGAGGAGATTTTGCCGATTTGGTGAAAACAAATGTGCTGAGAAATATGAACATCTGCCTCGATACGGGACTGGAGAACTTTCACATTGAGGTGGTGACGGATAAGGCGGTCAATCTGGCGAAACATCCACGAATCCGGGAGATCGTGGTGCCAAAAGCATACAAAACTAAGACCGGGGCACTATTCAAGTCACGGGCACTGCAATATTGTCTGGAGGATAATGTGAACATGTTGAATGACAACGATTGGATTGTGCATCTCGACGAGGAGACACTTTTGACGGAGAATTGTGTCAGGGGCATCATCAATTTTGTTCTCGATGGAAAGCATCCATTCGGACAGGGTTTGATTACATACGCCAATGAGAATGTTGTCAATTGGCTGACCACTCTGGCGGATAGTTTTCGTGTCAGCGACGATATGGGAAAGCTGCGAATGCAGTTCAAACTGTTTCATAAACCCCTGTTCAGCTGGAAGGGAAGCTATGTCGTAACGCAGGTTAGTCATTACTACTTTTGAATTGTTTACTTTTGTTTTTAATTCAAATTCATTTGTTTTATTTGAATGCGACGAACGGTTTAATGGCTCAAAAATGGAGTGAGGAGTATATATTCAAAGATTCCGGAAATTAGATCGCACTCTGTCGGCAGTCGGGTCGAGCCTTGGCCTTGCTCAGTCTCACAACCGGTCAAGGAAAGTGGCATTCTAGCTACATAAGCGAGGACTTGTTTAGGCATAGCAAATAGTCCGGGTGACAAGGGACCTGAGGAATTTTCGAGACAAGGAGCTACCCGTCATCACTCGCTTTTGACGGAGGTGCCTTGTCCGCTTGGGGTTGACAACGGCCAAACTAAGATGGTCACTTTTTCAACAGCTCAAGTGATTTAAGTCAGATACGAGAACTCACTTCGCTTCATCCTCAGTTCCGGGCGGTGTTCCGTCAGTAATCAAGTGCTCTGAGTACAATGGACTAGTCAGCTCTTAAAGCATTTCATCAGCAGATGTGCTAGTTGTCGATTTATTATTTGCGTGCTTACAAGTGACTAAGAGCATTCCTACTCTGATGAGTTTTGATGTGACAAGTGGTGCCAAGATCGTTTGCAGTCTCTATCGACACGCGCGACGAGGAACACGCACTTTTAAGCTAAGGTGACAAACCTTTTACATCAGAAACAACGAATTCTGTTGCAAAATTATTCCTTTAACTTGGAAATTCAGCCCCTTAACTGTTATCAACATTTTTCCTACTTCTAAACGGCATCTGCGTGTGCAAACGTTTTCTGTTCCGTGAATGGAACCACTTATTTTCTATCTGAAACCACGTGCATTGTGTGGGCTTACCATCAACGCCTGTCGCATATTGAGATAGTTTGGCATAATGGATCTCCGTGTTTAAAACCCCATTTTATACCACAGACCGAGAATGATACAAGCAGAGAGCATATCTCACACTTAGCACCTATTCCGCTGTATGTTGTTCTTATTTAGTGGTTCTTGTGAGCGTCACTGAAAGGTATTTCCATCTCCGTTTCGGTGAGGTTCGAACAATGACCCCTGTGTTCTGAGTCTTGAGAGAGGCAATACACCGACTTCAAAAACAATGCCATTGAGCTGCCGGTGCGTCATCGAAAATGAAAAAGAAAATCAGTCAGCGAGTAAGCGAAGCGTATTGCATTGCAATTGTCGCATTCTCAAGAAGACGAATGACTCACAGTGATATCTGCCACACATACCACGACGAGTATCGCGGCAGTAAAGACTTTCGTAGACAGTCGATAAGAATTTCATTGAACTGTCTCCGCTTGATCTTGTTACTGAGCCAGAGAAGATTTTAACTGTCACTTAATGATAAGAAAAAGGCTAATTAAAGCTCGCAATTTGTCTCTTTCTCTAGTACTGAGTGATTCATCTAAGGGAAGGAGGTTGGGTGGTCGCATAGTCTATGCGAAATTGATGACTCGACAGACCTTGAAGACTTCAATCTTTTCGATTATACTTGTCATTGTTTTGCAGCCTGAGTGCTGACTGAGCTATCAGCTATCTCGCGTTTTACTTCTGAGCTGATAGTCAGGCTATCGTAAGGAAATGATGATCGATCTTAATTGTGTTGGCGCAATGAATGACCATGTTAGCTTTGCAATCACAATCATGACTCTGTGACAATGAGCTTCTTCTAATGTTGCCGTTCTTTATGAGACCAAATAAAGGAATGGAACTATATTCAGCGCGTCTTTTTAACAAAGAAACACTATTCCCAGAGGTTAGATTCCACAACGAAGTCACTTAGAATCTGCTGCCACAATCTTCGCTTGTCCGTATTTTCAGTTTGTCCCCGGAGTCTTGACAATATCCTTGAGTTGAGAAGGCTTTAGGCTTAAAAACTTCTTTTGCTTCCATATTTGTTCGTGTTCCCGATACTTCTCATGAGTTTTTGTTGCAGTGCCTTTTGTTATGCATCCCCTAAGATTTTCTTTCTGTTTCAACTACATCCTATCCCGTTTGACTCAGGGACACTGCGAAGCCTCTCGCTTAGTTGCTTTCTTTGTCAGTATCCGACAGGCGCCCTTCACCAATCTCGTCTTTGTTGGTTGGTGCAGCTTTCTGACAATGCGACTGTCCAGCTGTGCTGCTATGAGCAAATATGAGAGTCAACATGTTCGAACTGTCAAATGTCCTGAATGCGGACATTCATATGTGCACATGTCGACTCTGATATTTGCTCGTGGCACCACTATTCTGAGCTGGACAGAGATCACCAGGTTGTGATCACATTAGCCGCTGTCGCAAGGTCCGGACAGTCTCCGCAGGCTTCGTTAGTCTCAGTCGAAGAAGGCATCGTAGTCCCCTTCAATTCCATCTGGTCCTGGTCTACAGCCAGGCAATCACTCACAAGATTGAAAATGATGGCTTTCGATTTTAGCCGCATTCCGAATCAAAATGTGCTCAATCTGCCCAGTACGAGTAAAACTTTAAAGACTCTTCGTAATCAAAGCGCCAACGCTCTGTTACTGTCGCCGTCACCGCAATAACTCATTTTAACACCTCACATTTTCCTTCAAGAACATCCTAAGTGGACATTGCACAAGATAAGACAGAAGTGGACACACCTTCCCCACACACCTAATGCACGTTTTGCATTGTCAAGTTTGCAGGTGACCACAATACGTAATAGCATCGACGCCTTGACTGCCCTTGTGAGGTGTACGCTCACGATAACAATAAATCGAATTGTACGTTAATGCACTTACCCACAATTGTTGACTCCTTTTCTTTGTGTACTTTAAGCGGAAATTTCGCACGCTCACTCGCTTCTAATAACGTATTCCAGGCACGGAGCCATGTGGTGGGGCAGTCATAGTAAACAACCCGCTGATCTGCCGCAAAGTGCACATAATAAGTAAACATCATGAGAGTTCCTCAAGACAAGCCATTTGAGGTAAACAAATACAAGGAATTTGCATACTGGGTGCAGTGAGAATACTGGGAAGTACCGACTGCGGCTGTCGTTTGAATTCGGCGAATGTCCATAAATGTAGAATTTGGAAAAAAATAAAAGGGGCATCATGTGGATAATTGATTGTTTGCATCGAATTTTCCTGTGTTCCACTAGTTGGCAGACTGATCTAGATATCCTGGCTTTGATATCAAATGCCACACATATAGTGAAGTTCAGGTTAGGTACAATTACATGGTGTGTAGACACACGTAGGCAAGCAGAGGTCAAAGCGGAACTAATTGTGAGACAGAGGCTGAGACGGCTGTTGCTAGTAATGACTGATGACTAAGCAATGCCAGCATAGTTCGGCTTCTTCTATGTATCAGCAAGGAAGTTTGGGGATAAAAATAAGTTTAAGTGGGTGCGAAGATAGCAATGATAGCTGTGCTTCAACAGCCGTTAAAGTTGCCAATGACGTTTAGCTGTCAAAATAGTCAATAAGGTGTGTCATTCCCTCGTAAAACGCTCATGTTTCATTCATCATCGTCATACTCTTCTCTCACGCTTGATCCACTGAGCAGTCGCGGGGTTTAGGGAAGCTCAGTTGCAAATAAGCAACGTGAATTGGAGTCCATAGTCAACATTGCGACGCTCCCTTTTGGCCCACTGACCACAGACGTTTTCTATAAACGACGCAGATATCAATAGGAAGTTGAAACCACTCAGGTTCATTACCGCATTCAATTTGTGATGGAACGTGGAACGTTGCATGTCGAGATCGTAGTTATGGACGTCTCCCCTGATAGATCCAGACAACCAAAGGTCAGAACGATCAGGTCTCAGCCAGTTGAAATTCGGCAAGTCCCTGCCTTCGATCCATTTGCGAAAATTGGCAGAGGACCATCGAGCTGATGATCAAACAGTCAGTGTGATCTAGATGGACTGCTGGTTGTGAAGTCGGATCTAAATAGTAGTCCCGGTGGACCGGGAATAGAGAGAATAGAAAATGCAATTCGGAGCGACATTCCGTCAACTTCTTAAGCGTCTTATGCCTCACCGCAGTGGCGGAGATGGCACCGCTCATCCGCATGGTGGAATATATCCGGCGGAGAAATGTTAAGTGCTATGTTTAGTGGGCGAAATGGGTTTGCCGTTAGCCCCAAACATATGCAAGCCAATCTTAGCACCCCACTTGCGGTCCCCACTTTCATCAAATGGCATCTTTCCAGCAGTATTGGCACATAGTTACCGGCATGTTGAGCTTTAAGACTAATGCTCCGCCAACGATGAGACCCAGAAATGTTCCAGTGGCAGTATCGTGTCACCCGCACAATACTTCCCAAGAAAGGTAAGGTTATGCTCTCGTTTGTTCCACATTCGATTGTCTACTTACAGACTGGCTTTGCTTCCTCTTAAGCGAACGCCTCCTTGCGGAGCGCATGAATTATGAGTACAACGCCCCTCATTCAGAAAACAGGCGAGTTCTCTGTCCAAAATCTGAAAAGTATTCATTAGATAATTCTCCCATCCAGACCCGACCAGCTCAACACCGTTCATAACATAAACAATCGAGTGAATGGAAAGATCATTAGTGTTTATAACAAAATAGAAAACTCATTAAACAGTCAAAATAAACAACACCAGGCCTTGATCGTGTAAATTAGGCACGCGGACAAAGTAAAACTTGCAGAGAATTCTCGTTCTATCGTCGAATCCCTCAAGACGTCTATTTACACCTCATATTTGAATCAATTACTATCCGAGAGGATTTCGTAAATTATTGGGAATGCGAATGCCGCTTGCATGCTACCAATTAGCAATTCGGTTGTCGCGGCGCGGATACGTACGCGAAGCTCACTTGTAGAACAACCGCTAGAAGAAGCGTCGGAATTCACTTCACAAACAAGTGTGTGAAAAAATAAAAATCACTTGTAATTGGCGCACAGCCAAATCACGAAGTATCCGTGAAATTTATAGCAGCATTTACAATTCGTTTACGTAGGTATCTAAACAAATGAATGCGTGAACATTTGGCTCGCGATACGGAACGCTACTCATAAGTGAATTGATCTTCGACCCGATGAGCTGTTTAATGAACATGGCCTGAGGTCTCTATTTGAATTGTGACTGCTTGGCGTGGACGGGCAAGTGAAGGTGCTATGGTTTATATTTCATTTCAGTGGTGCTAGCCTGTCATATTCTTCGCCCTCTCCTGCGCGCCCCTCTCCTGCGCGCCCCTCTCGTGCGCTTTAATGACCAGGCATTCTGTTGTTTTAATTCATTTTTCGCCGAATCTTTGGGATGATGCTATCGTTTGTTTAGTAACCATTTGAAGACTGATCTCTGACATAAACAGCGCGTTTTGAGAAATTCTGAGAAATGTTCTGTAATAACAAGGGAAACATATTTTAAGGTGATTTTTCGAAAACAGGCGGTGTGAGGAAGCGAAACCGAGTGTCTTTGTGTGGGCTGTTGAATGCGTTCTGTGAGAGGCGGACGTGCCAAGATGGGTAGTGGTTCTTCGTTATTGGCTGGTTTACTGGCGTTTCGAGTAAAGTGGCAAGGTGGCAAGGTCACTACTTCACACGCAATGTGGCCTGCAGATTCACCCGTCAATCCCTGAACGACGGAGATTTCTGGAGTAATTTCCAGATTCTGTTCTTGTCCACATCGCATATGTTCGAATACACTCCCAGATTCAGATTTCTTGAGAAGTTTAGTGCCGGCACAGAACGTGGCTGGGGCCTTGGTGGTCCTTGGTTCCTCCTCCTGCGCATCCGTGCTCCACCCATAAAGCTTGTGGCATGTGCAGTGCAGTAACCTGTAAGGTGTTTTGTTCTCCGATGATGGAGTTGTGACCAGGTCAATTCTCGCATGTTACATGTACGTACCTAAACTCCGCGATCTCTCGTTCCTGAGACTTGAATTTCTAGTGCTTCAATTGACAAACGTTCGTTTAGACGTACTGCCGATTAAGTTGTTGTCCTAGAGTACTGCCGACATACTAGTCGCGGAGTGAGGTTATGTGTTGCAGTGCTGAATACACACCATTCTCTAGAATGCACAGACTTCTTAGCTTATGACGTGAAAACATAAAGTGTGTTTGCTGTTTTCTCAGCACTCTCCCCCCCTTTGTGTTTATTTTGCAAACTAAGCATCATATAGACGCCGTGGTCTTGGTGGTGCCACATCCGTAATCCACGTAAGATTTACGTCTGCTCCGAATGACGATTTTGAGAATTAGTTAATTTCATTCAAACTCTCTAAGCTGAGTGGGGAGAGATGATGCGGTGAATATGTGCGTTTTATGTGACCAGGATCGAAATACGAACGGTCACAGCACACGCTGATACTACCCCACGGCTGAGCCATGGAGTGCTTCGAGCTTGAAAATTCCAGTGGGTGCTTTGGTATATCATTAGTTTTGAGATCTTGTTGATCATACATCAAAATAAGCCATACTTGCAGAAGCCATAACGAAAGGAGGGAATGAACGCAAGTGGGAACACATTATGGCCTTCACATAACATCGCATAACTCTTTAGTCGCATGAGCCTATCATCTCGCCAGTTAACAACTTTGGAAAACCGGGTATTTGTAGCCACACATTCGAGAACGGTCTATTCTCAGATTCTAACACGGCACACACATCGCAACTGGGCTCTCTCTTCTAGTAAGCACCAGTGACAATCACCAGAAAATGAAGAATTCACAATGGTCGCACTTTTATGACATAGAACAAGCGCTCAACAACGTCAGGTTCAAGGTACAAAATACGAATATCGTTTGAGAATGAATAAAGGACGTCCTGTCCAATCGAATGGTCCTCTAAAAGCTGCCATCTCACG
Organism: Eristalis tenax; assembly: GCA_905231855.2. Taxonomy (NCBI): domain Eukaryota; kingdom Metazoa; phylum Arthropoda; class Insecta; order Diptera; family Syrphidae; genus Eristalis; species Eristalis tenax. Next base: position 39,283,360 of record HG993128.1, on the reverse strand, counting down.
AAAATACTTCAGATGGACCTCTGTCCCAACAATAACACTTCCCAAGCTGTTGTTTTAAAAATGCTTGTCATGAATGTTCCTCTCCACGTTCAAGCACAGTTTCCGAGCTTAGTACTAAAATGTCCTGTTCTAAAACATTCCCTAATTAGTTATCGTCTTTTTTCCTCTCTTTTCAGGTTGCCGCCGAGCGTCAGGTCTCATTCGACAACGGCATAGATGGATCAGTAGCCGAAGACTGCTTCTTTGCAATGCGTGCCTTTGCCCAGGGCTACACATTCAATTTCATCGAAGGTGAAATGTACGAAAAATCTCCATTCACACTGTTGGACTTTTTGCAGCAACGCAAACGCTGGCTCCAAGGCATCCTGCTTGTGGTCCACTCAAAACTCATCCCACTCAAGCACAAACTATTGCTCGGCATTAGCGTCTACTCATGGGTAACAATGCCCTTATCCACATCGAACATCATATTCGCTGGACTCTATCCAATACCGTGTCCAAATCTAATGGATTTCGTTTGCGCCTTCATTGCCGCTGTCAACATCTACATGTATGTCTTCGGTGTGATTAAGTCATTCTCGTTATATCGCTTCGGACTGCTGCGATTCTTGGCGTGTGTAATGGGAGCAATTTGCACAATTCCGGTTAATATCGTGATAGAGAATATCGCCGTCGTTTGGGGTCTCTTCGGTAAAAAACATAAGTTCTATGTTGTACAAAAAGACATTCGAGTTGTGGAATGTTAGAAATGATGTCCATCCATGGACACAGACAGCTCTGACTTCCTCCTCGGGCTCTACCCCGCCCAGCCCCCCGCCCCAAGTCCTTCTCTGCGTAACGCCTGCGGTATTCACTTAGCTTGTAAAGTTTTTATTATAACAAAAAATGAAACATAAGAAAAAGATAATGAAAGTTAGTTTTTGTACATTTTAGTGTTTTCAATATAAGAGTTATATATGATATACAATGAGTACGTGTATACATTTTTTTAAGTTTCTTATTCACTTAATTCATTGTACATTAGTTTGTGTATTTTTTTTTTTTTTTTTTGTTTGTTGTATAAGAGAACGTAAAGCAATGCAAGTGCAAGTCCACAGTCGACAGTCGACTGTCATATGTGTAGTTAGGTGGCATGTTTCCTTGTTGTATTTAGCTTCTACGATACGATTGCGAGCATAGTTGCCATAGTGTGCTTTCTTCTCACACCAAGTGTTGCACATCCAGTCGGGCATAACTTTGGAAGAAGTTCACACTCCATTTAGCATGCAATTGAGATTTACTGCGATTTCCCTACAAAGATGAGTGCGAGCACGACCGCATCCACATGCACGCGTGGACGAATTGAAAGGAAGGTGCGAACGTAGGGTCCTCAAGTGCAGTTGCAATGTCCACCGAGCATGGCAAGTGTTTCTTTCTCTCCACGTCGCTGTTTTCTGAAGTTCTGAGGTGCGGAGACGTTTATGTTCACGCTTTACCCTCTCTCAATGCACGTCCAGGGGGGGTTGAAAAGTTGCCAAACTTCTGTTTGAGTTCGTTCCACCAAAGTAAGCCGCAAGCTATTCCCTTTGCTTCCATTCAGTCTGGCAAACACATCGCGATCAACTGGAACTTATGCAGTGCAAAATCGACCGATTCCGAAACAAACATACCCACGCACATCTCACGTAAAGATTGCCTCCCCCTCCAAGTCCATCAGACAACAACTTGCAAAGTTCACCTCAGTTCAGCATTAATTGTGGCACAAAAGTATCATTCATCACACAAACCCGAAATGAGAATACATGAGATATGTATTCAACGCTAAGACTATTGTTATTTGCTTTAAAAGTATTTAAAACAAAACAAGAAAAAAAATATAATCAAAAAACAAAAGGATAACTAACTTAATTGTAATAATTTATTGAATGCAAAAAGAAAAGAAAAGAAGATGCGTTTTTGGTTCTCCCTCTTCTTATTTACAAGCAAACATGACGAAGAACAAGACACACACGCGTACCCATGTTTGCAACTTAATGAAACAAATTAAATTAAACACACACACACGATTCGTCCTAGGATAAGTATATCGATTATTAACGTCTAAATGAAAAGTAAAGTTAATCAAAGTATTGTTTGTTTTTGTAAGAGAGAAAATGTGAATGCACCAAATACTATTTTGTAAGATACTTATGTTTATTCATTTATATTTCTTAAACATTTATTTTTTTCCGTTTTATTATGTAAATTTATCTGTTTAAATAGTTGTAGATCCAGTTGAATAGAAATTATAGCAAACAGTAAGCTAGACATTTTTTCTCGTTAAACCATGAAAAGAACAAGGATGTACGTTTTATCTTTTGATAGAATTGAAATGAATAAAATGAAATACAAGATTTGCGAAAATGTTGTATAAGATCAAATGTAAATGAATTTAAATTTTTGGTTTTAATTTGTATGTTGTCCTCATGCAAGGGACTCCCGAAGTACAGTCGAATCACGCAATGGATAGGACAGTTAATGAACTGTGATACGTGCGATTGTTTCTCCTGACTGTGCGCATCATTAGAGGATAGTTATGTAATATGTCATCAAGCATGGGTGACATCAGGTGTTGCGTAGTGTCAGCTCTACAATGCAATGGGATCTGAGGCACACACGTCCTCTGGCTTAGATCCTATGTCTGCTACGTGTGATGACATTTTATTAAATAATTCGTCAAGAATAAAAAATAATTTCATCAAGAAAACTAGCGACTTGTATAGAACAAGTTTCAATTTGGTGAGAGATAAGATCCCACGGTTAGCGGCTGGGTGACTGCCCAATACGGCACAATGTTCCACATGAAGACAAGACATAAGTGTTCGTCAAGAGAGAAGTTAGCTTCCAAACAAATAATGATATCCCATTCGTGAGCGAGAGCAGGAAGCTTTAGGTCAGTAATTTTTTGATAGATGGTGGCCGTGGCGTTGCAGGTCTGTGCGTCGTATCAAAAAATTACTGACCCAAAGCTTCCTGTCACTTAGGTCAGTCATTTTTTGATAGATGGCGGCCGTGGTGCTGCAGGTCTGTACGTCGACTCCTACGACTCCTAATTGAACCCCACTGTCTGGGTTAGATATCCTGTTACGACCAAAATAATACTCACAGCCCCAACCTTTTCGGGTCACTGACTATACTCAAAGAGTAATAACTGCCTGTCTCGGCAGAATCGACATAAAACTGCAGGTCCCTTCCACTCGGGAGAAAACAACGCGAGTGGTTTTTGTAGACGCTATGCCCTACGAGCTGTTGCAGCACCCATCTTATTATTATTATGAATGACTTAATGATGGCCTCTTAGTCGATTGCTGCAATTACTTGGACGTTTGTCGGTAATCGTTTGCGAAATCGTTTGAGAAAGCTGAGCCTCACAAACTTGAACAAATATACTTGCCTTAAGCAGTAGTTAATGTGACCCTGATTCTACACTCCACATCAATTTTCCGTGATGGACAAAATAGTCAAAATAGAATGTCATATGCTTTAGAAAATCACATAGTAAAATCGAAGTAAATCAGTTAATTCAAGGAACATTATCAGAAACAAACCGATTGATGTCGTAAGAAAGCATTTCTTGATTGTAACTGTTACGCTGTGAACTGTGTATAGGGAGTAATTGATTTATGACGTGGTCATGTGAGTTATCAACACTTTTGCTCTTTCAATCGAAGAAGGCACGTCATTGTGAGAAACACATTGACACCGGTTCTGATTAAGACGAGTGCTATAAGACTGTTGTCTTAATGTTGGAGTCGCGTCGTTCTTAGTTCGAACTTATCTTATCCAAGAATGATACTCAGTTGTTTAAATTAAAATAGTTCGCATGTAGACTCATAGAAATAAAATCAAAAATCAATACGCAACAATATTCGGTGGTTCGTGATGAACCGGTCATAAAATGGTCGGTGGCTAAGGAGACAGTCGGCCTTGAAGTTCGATATGAAGATATCTGTACTGATGTCTGTTTGAAAACGTAGTTCGGAGTGTGTGCTCCCAGACGATGGGCCGTCTTTATAAATGCAGTCATCTCCAGCGAATTTAGTCAGACTCCATAGCACGGAAGCTTTCTTCCAGCCACTTGAACACAAAAGGCAGTCGAAGTTTTGATAGGATTATGTTCGTAATTCCCATTCATTAGTTCAGTCATCCTCGATTAAAACTTCCAACAAACATTGACGTCGTAGGTACTCTAACAAGGGCTTGAAACTTTTTGCAAGAAATCGTCAATGTCGCACATGACAAGCTTCACTTACCTTACGTATCCAGAGAGTGCATGGCGTAAAGGGTCTGTCAATGTCGCACATGACAATGGAAGCTTCACTTACTTTACGTATCTAGAGAGTGCATGGCGTAAAGGGTCTGTGCGGCTGCCCCACGAACACCTGTCTGCTGTCACTAACAATATTCACAGGGTACGACTGTATAGAAAAATCTTCTCACACTTCAGAGTCGGCAATTGGAGGTGGTCATTTGACTCATATGATGGAAGCACAGCTGGAATAATGCGATTTTTAGTACTTTTTTGTGCACATAGTCCAGGTTGATGTTTCCAGTCGCACTTGACACTTTTCTTTGGTTGTGTCGGGTTTACGGAGAGATGCTGATGGTGGCACTTCTGTTTTGTCGCTTCCCATGGGTTGTTGATTGCTAGCTGGACTGTACCTCCAACATTTAGCTTGTATGCTGTTCGTGCTTTTAGATTTCGATTTGTGGTCGTCCTTGCATAGTAGGTGGAATAAATCCACTAAATCGATTCAACGGAAGTAGTGCCATATCTACATTTCACTAGAAGTTCTTCTGCATCTCACTTGTGGTAGAACTGACATGAAGAGCTTCTGGAAATTCTCCGGTCCATATGGAAGTCCAAGTTAGAGTCACTCTTTCGTGCATATAGTGACGAGTGACTAGTGCCCCTCTGACAACAAGTGCAATGTGGTCTTCTGATGCTGTTGACGCCGGATGATCGGCAACAACATATTCGCCCAGAAATGAGCGACGTCGCTGAAGACAATTTCTCGATAAAAAAAAGCCGATCTTCATCCAGCTTGACTGAGATACAGTGTATGTCTTTGAGCATGTATGTCCTAGAGGCATGTTACAAACCTCGCGTCAGAAGTCAAACAACAGACGGACCACCCATTGCCAGTTTATTTTACTTTGACATGCAAACACGTCTCTAGATGAATCAAATCTACGAAAGAGGGTACAATTGAACCCGCCCGGCAATAAACTAAAAGTATCAATAGCTGGAATCCAAACAAGGTGTCTATCTATTGTTGACCACCGGAAAAGCCAAAATAAAGATAGTGTTATCTACTGCAAAAGGAAGCACTCATCTAGACTTGATCTATCACTTGAGCAACTTCTAGCGTACCCATTAGCTGACTAGTTTTCAACGATAACTCCCATGAAAGTGTTTTCAAACTATCTCTCGATGATGACACTCAAGATTCTTTTTTCTGAACAAATCCAATTCCAGACAAACACTTCAAAGTGCAATCTTAAAAATAACAAAACTTAACACACACAATTCATTTAAATACCACCACTCATTGTTTTCTGAAAAGCAGACGTTGTAATTGCAACTCAATGAAGAGAATATACGACATGTATTAAATGAGATTCAAAAGCTAGATCTAACTATGGCTGATCTTGTTTCTTAGGCAATTCACTTAGCGATAACTTAAATTAGTTTAAATCTTAAAAAGAAAAACCTACCCGAAAGAATGAGAAAATATTTGTAATTTTCAACAGAAAGTCACAAAGAGAATGATTGTTAAACAATTTATTTTGAAAATTGTCTTATAATATTGATTGGGGAACTACCCCAATCAAGGGGAAAGCGCAAATATTACGGAAAATAACAAAACCAGAATCCATTTAATGGAACAAACATTTAAACCACATTTTTAGCGAGAAAACAAAAAACAAACAAGAACGATCTAAAGAAAATTTACAAAGTAATAAAAAAACGAAGAACGTAATGTGTTTTATTTATTTGTTGGACAAGAGTGGTAATGCGTCCGGATGGCCGAGTCGAAATGGTGGATGGTAAGTTGACTCGTCGATTTTGGAAACTCCAGTCTTGTGCAAATTAATCTGAACATATTAATTTTCTACAGTATACTGGCTAAGACAAGTTGATACCAAAACGTTCCCGTACTTGTCCGAATTATACACGTCCTTAAACTGGAGCAGAGTAAGTTTGAGTGACGAAGGCATGGAACTGAGCCTGAGATGTCGAAAATAAATGCAGAAACCCCAATTTGTCCACAAGACTTTAGTTCAACCACTTTCCTTGCACGCGTCAAGGAGAGTAAAAACTTATTTCGCTTATCAAATTGGCAGTGATATTTGTTTTGTTTCAGGACTGCAGGGAAACCGAAAAGTGGACTTTTTCGGGCAAAAATGTTTCCTAAGAACATCATACGGAAACTATCTTAAATGTCTGTTAATTCGGACATGTTTTGACGTCAAATTCTGGCATGGACCTTGTGCTGCGAATGTTGTTACTGATTGGTCAGTTTATTATGTGTCATGTGTGAAACCAAATACTAGGTGCTTTTCCTAGACATGTGTAGACATTCATTTTAGCAATGCCAACGTCAATCAAACACTTTTTGTGTCGCCAACTTGTGTTGCATTTATGAATACTTCTTTGAGAATACTGACCTGCTGCAAACTTGCGCCAGTATTCGTGTTGTATTGAGAGAATATTTGTGCAGTGCAGGGGCAACAATGTTGCAATTATGAACTCGGCCCAGCATTAATTGGTCCCCTTAGCAGCTGACACTCAATAACTTGAAGTCGGGCTTCTCCTACTCTCTATAATTTAAGACGTTGTCATGCACAACCCTGCCATTTGTTTGAATTCATGTACAGACTTGTCATCATGTGTAAACATGAAGGAGATATGAGTGAGTTCTGAGAGGTAACTTTAGAGGATGCTCCTTCTGTTGACCATGACATCAGAGTCCACCGATGCTGATCTGTTGAACTTTGGCATTCTGGATGAAAACGAAGAAGAACGACTGTCAATTCCAAACAAGGACACCTCTTACTCCCTCCGAATCGGCACAGGTGACGACTTGTTCTCAGCTCTCATGGACAATGAAAGCGAGAAGAAGGTCACTCAACAGAACATTGCGGACTTCTTGTCAAAACGAAAATTCGTGAATAATTCTAAAACTGTTTGGATCTTAGTTAAGCTCCTGTTTATATCGATTTTTCTTCCCTCGCTCAGCTCTTGTCAATTTGAAGTTTTCCTCTGGTCCCTTGAGTTTCAAGTTATCGAGAGTCGACTGTATCGGGATCAAAAAATCACTGAAAAATGGCAAAAACTTATGAAATCCATTCCCAGCGAATCAAAATGATGCTAAAAGCCAAAGGTGAACAAATTAAATATGAATTTATAAGCCATTACTCATCCATTACTTATTTCCGCTTCTTTAATAAAGTTTTTTGAAAAACAACAAATGTTTGTTCACATTACTCTGCACAAGACTGTCATCTGTGACGTTGATTTACGCTTGAAAATGTCAAAAACCAATCCCTGATCTCCTAAATCTTCCATTTATTATAAAAATATGGAGGCACTACTGTCCGCGGTGGACCTGTGCTCAGCTTCTACAGCTCCCACTCATGGTGGGCGTCCTGCGGTTCTATCACGAGTGGATGGATGACTCCGAACGGCAAAGTTTGAGAAGTTGCATGCAGAAGTTTGACACGAGAGCATTTCCCTGCTTTGGGAAAGAATACTACTTTCACTCTCTTCCAGGAGCTGGGGACATGACCTTAAAGCATGCAGCCTTTGAAGTTGTTTACTAGCCATGACATTATAGGGTCTTCTGTTTTTGGAAGCTCCCCAGGGGTTGTTGCTGAAGAAGCTACCTCCTCTTTTCGTAAGTACTCTGGCTAGCCGGGAGTTTATACATAGAGTCCTACCTCCTCAACAACCTCAGCTAACCGCTTAATCACAAGCGCAAACTGGTTGCAGGTACAGGAGTAAGTGAATCAGTGTGGTATCACAATGGACCTGCAGTGTGACTGCTTTCCACGACCAACCGAAGCACAGGAAGTCGAAGATATGTATAATATTTATTTTATTCAAGAATTCGATTCCAACTTCAAACGAAGTGGAATCGTACAGCATTAGGGAACGGGTATTTTGACAATTTAATCCATGTTTCAACAATTAAATTACCGAGCGAGCGCAAATAAAAAAAAGTGTAATGGAAGTCATACGCACACGTACAGTGGTGGGCAACAAGAAAGAAACAGAACAAATAATGGAAATTGACTTTTTTAATCTCTAGTCAAAATCAAACTACACCAGTACTGCATGCACACTTATTTTTAAATCCACGTTGATCACTGCCCGTGCAACCCTATTCTGTTTTTACAAGGTTTTTACTTAACACGGTCTCGAACAAAATTGATTCCATTTTGCACGATTTCATTCGATTATTACGATGATAGCTTCATTTTCATCACGTTGTTTATTTTGTATCTTTTGTTAATTATTTTATATTGTTTTCTTGTGAATGATGCGGAACTATATGTAAACGCCTTCTTTTCTCCACGGTCTGTTTTTACATGTTTTTTTTTTTCTGGAACGAATATACCGTGTAAAAACAATTATGGGGGCATCATATTCTTTGGAAATACAATTAGAAACAGTGAGATAATATTCGGTTCACCCTTCAATGCACACAGTAGATAAAACAATGTAAAACAACGATAGCAATTAAGAACACTGTTTTGCAGCAGGTTTTGCAGTGTTTTCAGTTAAAGGAACCCATTGTCTACCGCTAATATAATTTGTCAAAATTACCTATAATCTATTAGTTTGCTGCACTGATTACCGTCATCATAGTCTCTGCGCTCTCACTTCCAACGTAAATGAGGTATTTTTCATTGAAAAACCAAATGAAACCCAGAGAATTAAATGGTGCACGAAACACATGAAAGCTGCAGTAGCTGATGATAATTAATCAACCCCACGAGGTTGATTTCAAGGAGGATTAATTAAAATCTGCGTGAGAAGGTGGCATGTGGTTCGTATGTGTAAATAGTACGGTCGACAGGCATCTGATGATTCAATACTCCTCTCAGTGGAGTAAATTTTCATCTCAGGATACAAGCAGATAATGCAATTAAATTCACTACGATGCCTGTCGACGTCGCCTGTGTTAGACATTTCAAGTAGATCAGGTTTATAGGCAACAGTTGTATACGTAATCAATTGCAACAAAATCCCTTTCTTGATGAGCAGTTTTCGCAGGACAGTGTGTGGCATCATTGAGGTATTCCACAAGCAATTAACTACATTGTTCAGACTGCACACCGGAGTTGAACCACTAATATTTGTTGGACGCAAGTTGAAGCACTGGAATTAAATCAATTGGACATATTTCCGTCACAATCAAAGAAATAAATGTAATTTTGTATGGAAGCATCAACATCACATGTGAAGTATCACTTTTCTTTCAGCTTCTTCAACACTGATCAACTATGTACTTACTGTAGTCCCAGTACATCAGTTATTTTCGAGCAAAACGAACTTTCTGGATCAGTAGCGAACAGAAAGCCCCCACCCACAACTGGAGAAGAGGAGAAAAGAGAGCACTCTCGTGCCTCAAAAAATGGGCTTAAATAGATTTGCATTTTAGTAATTATCTCTAACGATCTGTTCCCGGATCGATTTGTCGATCATCTCAATGGAACGGAGCCGTTGTTGTTGGGCATCACCGTGCATCGCATGGACAAACTGCCCCAGTATTCTTCGCAGTTTTTGGCATCCAATAAAAATAAAACTCATCACACCTTCTGGGCAAACATAGTCTACAACATATCTTTATTTACTCGCTAATCTCATACAATACATGTCAAAATTCAACAGTCAGTAAAAGGCTTACTTAACCTCCATTGCCCGCTGGAACAACGCCAGGGCCATTGCCTTGATTTTCTCACTGACCGGGCGTCGGTAGTCGCACTCTTGCACAGGCAGCCCGCACAGTTGGCGACGCAGCTTCAAGTCATTTCTAGCACTGAGTGCGCGGCTGTTGGGCCCACACGCGCCCATTATCAAATTCCGGCGTTCTGCTTGCTTCGCCCTTTCGCCAACTTGCACACAAGCAATTGGATGCAAGCGGTTAACATCGTATTCATCGCCTTCAAGTGAATCCTCCGCCGAAAGGGATTTAACTGGTTTGTCGGCTTTTTTGTCGTCCTCGTCCTCCTCGGGTATACCCACGTCATCCTTGGGCTCCTCTTTGACCTCCAATTTGATCTTCTTTTCAACGCCCTGCTCTTCGTCCAGCTTGTCTTTGGCTTCAGTCAGCAGTCGTTTGGCGAATTGGTCTCCTGCCATTTTCATAGAGATTCCGACGTCGAGGATGATTCTGTGAGGCTGCCACTTCTGCTTGGCGGTTGTCTGCTCAGAAGGAGGTGAGAGCGGAACCTTGACTTCTTGAACAAGCGAGGCCCAATCAACGCCTAAAGCGTCTCCGACCCCCTTCACGCGGGAGTCTTCTTCAAGCTCCCCATCGGAGATCTCCTCAAAATCCAGCAGGTCATCTTCGACCACGTCTGCCTTGGAGTCTTCATTGGCCAAGTCCTTCACTGGACTTCTGAGGGCGGCGTCTGCACCGACGTCGCCATTAGCATCACTGCTCTGCTCCAGGTTTGTTTTTACCTCCTCTTCCTTGTCTAGGATCTCATCGTCACTGTCCGAGATTTCACTCAAGTCATCGGGAACGGGCTCTGGTTCGACTGGATTCTCTTCGGTTGCTGATGCCACAACTGGCAGCTCCTCTTCTTTTTGTTCCGTTACTGGTGCAGCCTCCAATGCGGCTTCACCTTCGGCTACCGCCACCGGATTGGATTCAGGAGGCTCATTTGAATTTTCTGTGGAAGCCGACTCTCCTGCTTCTGGTCCTTTAGGAGTCTCCTCTACTTCCGCTTCAGTAGGCACCTCGGATTCTTCCGTAGCATCCTTGAGAGCGTCATCTGCTGCTGCCGCTGCGGGCTCTTCGGGAGCAACTGGAAGCACAGGAACGTCATTCTCCTCGGTTACCAGTGGAAGCACACAATCAATTGAAGTAGCCACTATGTCTATTGGTGGCGGAATTGGAGGCAGAGCCAATAGAGACGGGATTGCGGTTCCGCCTGGAGTTGTGGGCACAACTTTCTTCTTCAGGTTGGGGTTGGTGTATGTCATCTGTCGCTTTGAAGGAAACTGCCGGGTCGGAGGGTGATAACCGCTTTGAATGGCCATCAACGGCGGCGGGTGGGGCCGAAATTTCTGCCGATCGTGCAAATATTCATGTGGACCCCCATGGCGGTAGCTGGCTGATTTTCGATGGGAACCAGAATGGGCCGAGTCAACGGCTGATGGGTGACCGCCGCGCCAGTCCTGTGGCCACCGACTTGATCGGCCAGAGCTTGGGGAGTGAACATGGTCCAGGGCACGTTCACGTTCACGCTTCTCACGTGCCTCCTCCCAAAGTTGACGAGAGCCACTCGGGTATTCCTCTGCGTCCCAGTCTGGTTCTGACGGAGGGCGGGCGCCCTTGCTTCGAGCCCAGGCTTTCTCGTCCCAGCGGTCGTCTGCGACCCAGTCATCACCCCGACGTGACGGGTAGAGTTTGTCAATCTCTCGCTCTTTCAAAAGCTCCAGCTCACGTGGGTCCCAGGCACGATCGCGGCGGCGTTCCTCCTCGGCGTAAGCCCTTGCATAGGCAGCCCTGAAAATGAATTATAAGAAAATGAACTCGAACAAGAAATATTCCACATACCTCTCCTCTTCAGAATACAAGTCCCTCTCGTCGCGGTAGTGGCCGGGACTCAGCACATCTCTACGACGAACCATTAAATACTCTCGTTCTCTTCTCTCGTCGCGTTCGAGCGCCGGTCCGCGGTGGTGCTCGGCAGCAAGATACTCCCGTTCTCTTTCATACGCAGGATCTCTTACGCGACTAGCGTGGGCGTGGCGCACTCTACCATCGTCATCCAGCGAGCGCTCACGACTGCCGTACCCTCGCGCTACAGCGATTGCCATTTCTCTGTCCGCAGGACGCGGTATCAGTCGATCCCCACGCTCTGTTGTGTAATCCTTCTCTTTTTCTCGTCGGGACTTCTCTCGTGCCAACCGCTCACGTTCTCGCTGCCTCTCCTGACAACGTGCAAGTGCTTCTTCACGTTCTTTCTGCCTTTCAGCTTCCCTCTCAGCACGCTCCCTGTCCCTTCGTTCACGCTCCCTCGAGTCATGTCTCATCTTCAACTCTCGCTTCCTTTCAGGTGTACGTTCGCGTGTTCTAGTCTGAATTATAATTTTCTCCCGTGGCGACATCGGATGCCTTCCAACCGCTGGTACAGGGGACTTTCTAGCACGCAACTTCGCTTCCAATTTGGCTAATGTTCTGGGCGAACGACTTCGTATGCGCTCCCTTTCCCTTGCTCGCAATTTCTCACGTTCAGCTGCATGGCGCAGCCTTTCTTTGCTTGTCGCTCGGGCGTGCTTCTTTTCACCTGAAACCTTTACCTTACTGGGACTTGCACTTCCCGCCCGTCGACGAAGAGCTGTTGCCGATATTGCTCGCTTCTTTGCAGCCTTCGCCTCACGCAGTTTCCTCTTCAAATGGTTGCGTTTCGCTTCTAATTTCTTTTGATGACATGAATGTACCTTCTCCCGCTTTCGCCGCTCGTCTCCCGAAGTACTACTTTCTCGGCCCTTCTTCTTGCGATGCCCGGGCTTCTTTTCTGAACTCGATGACGAGTACGATCCACTGCTTGAACCGGAATCAGAGTCAGAACTGCTAGAGCTATCCGAACTGGATGCAGCTGCGGCCGCACGCACCTTCTTGTACCGCCGCAGTGCCTCTTTGGATTTTTTATCCATTTTTTAAACAAAAAAAAACAAGATCTTTCAAAGTTTTAAATTACAGAATATTTCTCTTTATCAATAAGCGCTATGGAGGAAAAAATGCCCAATTGTCAATAAAAAAATGACAGTTCGAAAGTTCTGCCAAGTGACTGCAGCGCCAGGTGAGTAATAGGCGGAACTGGTGGCTAAGTTAAGGGTGAGTTTTCACTTGTTTCAGAAAGTTTATCGTAGGAATTTCTACCAAAACATAAACCTTTCTGTTGCCTGTATGTTTTTAAATGTATGCTTTTAAACGTTCTCAGAGGAAGAATATAGGAATGTTAATATATCCAGGACCCGAACCATTTTATTTAGTTTTCTATTCTTTATGTCATGAAGCGGGACATGTCGACATTGATTCTGAAATTAAACCAAGTCATAGGGCAATTTTGGGTCGTGTTTAATTCACGTTACTTACTATTTATGGCTTCGAAGTTATCAATTTTGTGAGTTATCATATTCCAGTAATTTGATTTTTTATGGGAGGGGAAGGGATTACTAATGCCCTTTAGTGTCCGCGGTCAAAATACATCACGTTCCGAAGGTAAAGAGGGAGAAAGTGAGTGGAGCTACCTACGCACATTGGCCATATCTGTGGATTGTAGTCTGTGGGAAATATTGGACTGGGAAGAGCATTCCATATTCGTGTAGGGCGGCTGAAAAACGAGTCTCTAAATTGAACTGAGTCTGAAACAAGGATTAAAGGTAAACTGATGATGATTCCGTGCGTGACGTGGTGAATTCGATGGAGAGGAGGAATACAATTGCAATTGTTCGCCTTTTGACAAGAGATCATATTTTAAGAATTACAGAATGATAGCTGTTCCAACTGAGGTGAAAAAGTATTCAAATGTTTGAAAGAAAGAAAGGCTCAGTCATCGGAGTACAGCCATAACATGGAAATGGTATATTTATTGTATTTGCCGATACGTGACAAGACCTCGCTTGGCATGACACTTGGCTCATTGTTAATGACTTCTCAGCCATTCACATATTTACAGCCTTGCTGGCGCTGCAATTATACCGAACCGGGTAACAAATGATTGCGATAGAGACCGGTGAAGAGTTTACCAGAATGTGATGAATAAGATGCATGATGGATGAGGATCTTCATTTGTTCCAGAGTGTCCTTAGTTAAACGCGAACAGGGAATGGGTAACTAGGAACTATCAGATGCAACCACAGATGTAGGTCCCTGTTCAACTGTCTGTTCAATCGAGGCAACGTGATCTTGTGCCCATTGAAGTTCGAGTACAATGTGTGGTGACAGCGCACAATAAAGTTGACAAGTGCAAACTGATGAAGGGATTATAAGTTTTAAAATTTTAGCGAGATAGTATGGACGAGGCATCCCTCTTTTTATACATCCTCACCCAGATGCATCCGGAGGACATGTGGTAGTCCGCACAGAGGACACGACGTAAGACCCTTCAGATGTGGATAGAATTTTGCTCCGGATATTCCAACCGACATTCCAGTCTCATCACCCGACGCTAGATGGTCAGTTCTTCACAGATGGTTCAGACAGACTACTCATAATGCGGCGACTATTGGACGAAAATTGATACGGGCCTCTGGCAGCAGATTAATTATATTCGATGAATAATTAAATCCTTTCGCCATTTTTGGATACGCAAACAGTTGCTAAATGCAATTAACTTAAAAAATGAGTGACAAAGCAGCTATCCCTCTTTTGGACATTGACTTCATCATGACATCTATCGCTTGTCGACTCTCGGCATCAGAGATGATGGAGGAAGATTTAGATTCATCTGACAGCGTTTTTTATAACCTTTTCACAGACAGGCGTCTGTGAATACGTGTGAGCTAGGAGAAGCTGATTACTTCCGCCTAACACCATTCCGTTGCTCTATACTTCTAACGAGTGTGTGTGAAAATAAAGTAGTATGCGTGACTTGAGAGCATAACTGCGATGGACTGGGGGTTTTCCACTGGAAAGAGGAATATCTCTTATTCCATCATCTCTGCTCGGCATCCTTGTGATGGCAAGGAAACCATTACTGTCATCAAAATATCATCTCTCTACCTTAAGCTTAAAAAATGTTAAATTCGGGTGGACTGCCACAGGATTCCACTTAGGCACCTTTATTTTTACTTCTTCGTAATCAATATAGCATCCCCCTGAAAAAACCGCAGAACTTCGAATGGAGTGCCACAGGATTCCACTTAGGCACCTCTGCTTGTTCCCCTAAACAATGAAAGAATCATCACCTTGCCAGGAAATCCCTTTCTTCGAGGGATTCCACAGCCTCATAGTATACCACAGTCACCCAAATCTTCAGAAACCCCAACTACCGATGGAGTGCCACAGGATTCCACTAAGACACCGCTGCTTATTTTCCTAAACAATCAAAGTATCATCTCCCTGTCTGGAAATCCCAAGCTTACAGCCCCATAGTATTCCACAGTCACTCAAATCTTCAGAAACCCCAACTACCAATGTAGTGCCACAGGATTCCCCCCAGTTCAGTCTACTTTTCCTTATAAGCAAATGCCTAATCGCCGTCCATCATTACAACATCATCACAACATTCCCATCTATCGTTTCAGCAAGGAGTATGATAGCCACGATCAACTTCGTTTCATTGTTCGATTACAACATCTTGGCTCAGACTGGCTGCAGGGGAATTATTGTAGTCGACGACTTCAGGGAATTGGTAAGAAACTCAGTTCGATCGACGATATCCATCGAAACCTGTTTGCTCACTCTGTTGCCACTCCGTGTCTGAACTTATTGCCTTCCATAAACTTTCCCTTAGCCCGAGAATATGGGAGGCAAGAGAGTCGATACCCGTGGCGTATCCTACCTTCAGCTGAAGGCACTCGACTCCCTTGGAATTGGAAGTGTATTCTTAATTTACTTTGTCATGCCTGGATGCAGTTTAGAGAATAGGAGGAGATCGCCCGATCGCCTGATCGCCAATTGTTTGCAAGAATACGCATTACAAAATTGAACTTCGTCATCTGCAATTGGATTTTCAAAAGTTGATTACTTTGGATTTACGGATTGTTTCAAATGAAAGCGATAAAAACCAGAAAACAAAATGTGCAATAAATTGTTGCCGCCCCCAAGCGCATGTTTGTGCATGCACCTCTTCGCTTGTTGACTTTTAATAGATAAACAAATCTAAAGCCTGCTGACCGTTGGACAAGATGCATATTTTTGTTTTGATAACGCTGGGACTACATACATGTTTACACAAGCACTCGGAGTACAGTCACCTACGTGCATACGTGTGTCGTTAAATGTGTACTTAAAATCTCGCTGGGCGTGCTGCTTTTAACATAAATACGTTCGGTATCTGCCAAATGGTTAATTAGTTTCTGTTTTGCTTTTATTTGCATGCAAATGAGAATTTATTGAAGCGCATGAGGTACGAGTACTTGCCAAGAATTGTCTTGTCTTGTTGAAATGTAAAGTGAATCAAAATTTAGAGAAGGAGTGGGCTCATCTTATGATCTCTTCTCTGGCGAAGGAGCTTCTTAGTAAAGGGACGGTAACAAAAGGTGCTCGTAAGATTGCACATAAGACGACGTTGTAGGGCGTCGCATCAAGCAAGTAGAAGAAAATTACAACGTCTTCGATACGTCTTAGGCTTTCAATACATTGTACGCATCAGGTTGTAAAGGAGTTCATTCTTATGTCAAAGATAGGAAGCAAGGAGTGACAATAAATGGAGTTTTTCAGCAATATTCTTACTTTTTGTTTTTTTTTTAAGTTTTGCAACACAAAGGCTGCCACGGTTCGAAGAGTGTCCCGAAAGTGTTCGGTACCAGAGGTACCTCGCGGTTTTATTTGGTGGAGGATTTGGGGTCGTCCAACCCGAGACCCTTGTTCGTTGCTTTGTATGGCAGCCTGAGCGGGGGTCCCCGCGTGAATCGGTCCAAGGTTCTCGGACCGAAGGTCGAAACTCTGGCCCTCCCCAAGAAATTGGGAGATTCAATTTTGTCGGTGTTGGTTTTTTTGGGTTTCGTCGTCCCCGCGAAAGATGTGCCCACTTCCTAAGACGCGTCCACTTCGTTAGGGAAGTTCTTGGAGTTTTTTGAATTTTGGGGACCCACCCCAGCTGAGTTTTGCGGGCCGGAGGTCTACTGGTACCAGCAGGTGTCGCTTCCTTCTTAATCAAATTCCAATTTTGTTATAAACATTGTTTGAAAATAAAGATTAAGTGGAATGGATGAAAAATGAAATGGAAATTAACTCTTCTTGAACCCTCAAAAATAATCGAGCGTTGGATGGGTACAAGTGGTAGATCGGTTAGAACACAAAAAGCAGCACCTACGTGCCGTTTTAATGCCACAGCTCTGTTGCCTTTTTCAGTGGATTTTCTAGGTAACTCTGCACTCAATCAGAACCATTTAAGACAGACGTTTATTCATTAATATCCCTATCGGATATCTCGCGACTGAGTTGAAGAAGGTGCCCGGCTGTCACAAATGAAAGGTATTAAGGTCTCCGAGAATTGAGAATCAACTACCAACCCGTCGGTCTTCTCATTTCTGGGAATGTCGCTGTAACCTGGAAATTGTGCAAATTTTGAGTTGACCATCAAAGGATGCTACGGTAGCCCATCAGTTTTGAATTTGAAGTAGCAGAGGCAATAGCCCCTTCATCACGACATCCGAGGCAAGCGTTGGATGCAGTTCCATCAGTTAGACGACCGCTTGGCAGACCCAGGACGAGATGGGATGGACCAAGTCCAAAAACTCGCCTGATTACGCTTGGGCATAACTCCTGATGAGTTAGAGTCGATGGCGGAGGATCGAGTTGCCTGGAGATCTCTCGTGAGTGGTTTACCCCCGCGACCACTTTAGTGGAGCATGCGGGTCAGAAGATGATGATGATGATGATGGGAGGCAATAGCTTTGATGGCTGCTTGGCTATCGATGGCATCCTTTCGGATTGATAAGATCTTTGGGTGCTTTTTGACCTGACGACATTCTTCCCGGCTGGCAAAAGTTGTGTCTGAAAACACTGGAATTGTTAGTGGGCTGTAGGCTTTCCATGGAATGTAAACTGGAAAAACTCACTCTCTCTCCCTTGGGAGACAATCGTGTCACGTGAACAAACTATCCAAGCATTGCTCTTCCCCTTCGATGAAGCATCTGCTCAACATTGAGTTAATTGTGTACTGCCCTAATTCTCATCCTATCACGGCGAATAATTCCCACAACAGCACGAAGAAATCCAACCTTGGTAGCTTATACTCGTGATCTCTTAGAGTTGGAACAGATACTGAGTTAAAACCCTCTTTGACATCAAACTCGGATTGCAAGTCTTTCAAGGTGTTTGAAAGTTGACACAGCCTGACCAATCCCTAAAGCATTACTTCTCACATTACTCGTGAACAAGACTCCGAGTTACTTTAACTTGTCCACCTACTTTAATGGGACTGCACTAATATGCAGAGTCTAGAAATAACCATGATCTCGGATCTGTCCACGTTATCCTTCATCCCAGCATCTGTCGTAAGCCTCTCGAGTGCGCGCTGGTGTTCCATAAAAAGAAGATGACTTGCCCTCAACTTCCCGAGGCTCCATCGCGTGGAGTTGACTCTCAGACCCCCACCGCCACGGCCGCCACCTGTCAAAAAATATAATGAATAGCTGGGTGACAAGACACAGCCCTAGCGAAGTCCAACGGCCTCGGTGAAAGGTGTTGTTTTAGTGTCGTCAACTCGAATACAGATGCTCCAGCTTGCGTATAGAGACTGAATTGTCCTCAAAAATGAGTGTTAATGATAACTCACAGCCCCAGATAGACTTAATCGGCAGCCAGGACAACGGCTAGACCGCTGCATAGAACTCCATTCTGGACACTCTATCATCCTCCATTAATAACTACAAAAGTCCTTCGCCAGAATCCACTCCAAATCCTACTGGAAGTTTGACTCCCAGACCGCGGATCCCCACAGATGGATCGAGGATGGACGATGAAGTGGGAACAGCAGTCGTACGGGTCCAAGTATCAATTTGTCATTTAGATAACTGAACCAATGTAGCATCTCTAGCGATTGAGGAAGCTTTGCCTAGGCTCAAGAACAACGTATGTTTTGATGTCCAGAATCCCCGAAAGCATTCACGTTTTACACTAGGGCTGCCCTCAACTAGGTCTCTGAGTATTTTCTGATTACATTCCACAAAATTGCGGTGCTGACGAACTCGATAGATTACTAGCTCATAGCTCTTTTCGAGTGCCGCACTGACATCCATCGCCACGAAATATCTCCTAATGCTTGATCCGATCGACCACACCATTCGAAGATGGACTGAGGGCACAGTTACCACAATGGTGGCCTACTCTCAACCCTAAACTGTCACAAGGTATGAACAGACTAAGCAGAACTGTTCCCACGAGTCTTGTCGGCGTTATCACTGGGCTCTGTGCTATTATATACGCCCTCAGATTGGGGCTGTCGGACATTAATTTCTGCAGAGACGAGAAGACGAACCCATTTTGAGCTGTCAATGCCCTCCCCGTGCCCTGTCCTCCCGAAGGAATCACCTGCGGACTTACGTCTTTAATAACTTGGCCGAACTATGGAGTATTAGGGCGAGCCATCTTCGTCGCTTTGTTAAAAGCACCACCTGGTCGGCGGAGTGGGATCGAACACACCCGCAACCGGCCTACGTGTGACTACTGCATGTTGGCGTATCAAATGCTTCCCAACATAGTAAAATTATAAATCCAAGTCGATCCGTAATTTCGCCTTGAATCGGCTGACACATTTAAGCAATATTCCGCAGCAGCATTTGCAGCCGCAAATGAGATCATATCCCACAAATAAACATTCCTCGGATGTCAGACCGATTCTCATTCTTGCAAAACGTCAAGTGATTTACCTTTGATCGCCCACAAATCACAGCCACTCAATGGCAATCAAAATCACGCAGTGACGCCAATCACCGACTGCATGCATTAGCCGCATTCCAACGCGGACCCCAATATTCGAACGGCTTCGGCGTTTTGCAGAACAGCAAAGTTCGACAGAGCCGATGTGTGAAACGGCAAAAATCAATGCTCAACCGTTGCACTTGACACGCTGCGCCACTTTGATTCGGACAACTCAGCCAGAAATCCATTCGAATGCGTCAGCGTTTTCATTCAAGCGCTGCACAGTGCACACTCCCGCTCGTCGAGGACAGAGCAAATCCATCGGTGATTCTTCACGGTGATTATTTTGATAAATTATTAATTTCACATTCACTGATCTGTCAGGTTACCGGCTGTCATTGCCATCAACGTCTGCCCACCTGGTCTGTGTGCGGGTTTGGCGCGGTTGCAGGTTTTTCGCTGTCACCCACATTCCGCCAAAAAATACACTCTTTCGCTTGCTTTTCACACAAATTTGCAAATTTCTCTCGAATAAATTGTGTTTTCTTCTTCTTCGCCGAAGTCAAAGTGTGAAATATCGATTCGCACGGATGTGGTACTTGTAGCTTTGACAGCTGAGCGATCAGCACATCCCGCGCGCCGTACCGCAACTCCTCCTAAAAAACATTCGCTACGTTTTCGATTTCGAGATGATCGGCGGCGAACAGTCGCAATTAATCGCTGGCAGCGGGGTGTTTCAGACATTATATCCCGCAGTTGATGTCAATATTTGCTTTGGCAGGTTCGCTCCACGGCGCGGATGGCTAACGGCGGGATGGTGGTGGCAGAGGCGGCGCCGCGCCGTGCACAAATCCTTCAGGCTAATGGGGGATTTAGTACGTACAGCATGTGAGTGTAATCGTCGTTTGTTGAAATACAAGAGAATAAATAAATTATTTGGATTTTCGTTTTTAATTGAGGCTCCCCGCTAGTCGCGGCTGCGGCTTGATTTTTGATTTCATGGCAACATTGTGCTCGGGATGACAAGCGGCCGCGGGGCCGTGGACAGATATTTGCTTTGACATCCATGGGAGGCGTGAGGCGGCACCCGGTGACGAATGGTATGACTGGTTCGACATCTGCTGCTTAGAAATCAAATCAGATTTGACGTTGCGACATTTGGCGGGATCGCATTCGTCGACGATTGATGGAGAGCAATGTCGGATGGTGCTTGTTGTGGCAGCATAAATATTGACGGAGCAATTTAAGACTCGTTTAGATCTGGTTCAGATGGTTCTGGGCCAATGCCGCAAAGTGATCTTATGAAGAAATGTGAATTATTTTAGACCAGTTTTAAGGATGTAGACTGCTGACTGTAACGCGGTCTCTACATGGCAATGCCGGCTTCAGGCGTCTACATGGTTACAGTACAAACACAAGATTTGTAGGCCAGAAGTTGTCTAGCCGCCGGCGTGGTGCCACATCTGATCTGTATTGGCCCGACTATGACTGCTGGCTTCAGGCAGCTCTTGTTGTAAGTACCGACCTAAATGTTCTGACATTCGTACCACACTCGTCGGGTTGTGCAGGATGACCATGAAGAATTATCGCGACTCCATCAAGATTGGTAATGAATTCAGCAAGACCTTCTGGTGTGGTTCGTAGCCCAATTCATGGACGTGACCAAGAACCTCTTCGAGACGAAAGCCGTCCATATAATCTTTGGTCCAGTGTTTGTTGATGTCCTTTGGATGAGGAGACTGAACGACGAATTGTATGGACTTTGAAGGGACATGGATCCGGGGAAACGAGTTCGAGTATTTCGTCTCAGATATCCAGATTTTGTAGAGCCAATGGACACCAATTCTACGGCCCGGAAAGTTATCGACTCAAACCCCGGTAAAGGAAGACCACACCTCGCGGAAAAGGGACTAGAAGAAAACGTACTAGCACAAGACTGTGCCGGAAGGAGAGCCATATTGGCTGAGGCCCAGGTTCACTCCGGACTGTAGCGCCAGCCAGAGAAGAAGACTGCACACGCACCTATGTAACCCATGCACTGTCTTGAGTGAACATCACTTACTTGTGCACCAAATGCGTTAATATTTCCTTCGAACTAATACCGAATCCGTCCAAAAGCGATGAATAGTATTCGTTGGCGTACATCTCTTTCCCTCTCTCTCTCTCTCTCTCTCTCTCTCTCTTTAACAGGGTCTCATACTTAAATCTTTCTGTCATAGCCCTCAAGCGACTGTATAATTCTGTATAATTTGTAGATTTTGGTGGAAGGAATTCAAGAAGTATAACTTTGCAAGCCTCCCACTGCTGCATATGCACGACAATTATCCACGAGTAATCCACGCGCCAGTAGCTGCGTTGGCTTTATTCGTTGTAACCAATACTTTATTTAAAATCAAATGGAAAAATCCGTTGCTTGCGATAAGTTATTCAATGGCATTATAATGGACTTCAGCTAAGTCAGGTTAGGTCGGTGGGTAGACGTGGCGGTGCCACGCCACACTTAGTTCCATTCGGACCCGTTGTGATGCCCAAGAGAGAAGTAACCTTTCCGGTCTCACTCCTTTACTTCCGATGTGCTATTTGTGTTGTTGCGCTTAGCCATCCAGCCCTCCAGAGATCCTGATTAACCTGCAAACAGATTTTAGTGGGATTTCTGTTATGTTGTGAAGGTCTTGGAAGAAAAATTCTCACAGTGCCAATAGGCAGAGTCTGGGGTATCGACAAAGATAATGGGAAGTGTCCTCAGTTTCCTCTTCATACCCCCAGCCACTGCATATGATGTCATGGGTAGGTCCCATTATATGTTCATGATACCGACTACCATCCGCAAGTATGTCGGTTTTCGTGCTACTGACCTAGGCTATAATGTACGAGATACCTCACATGTGGGAAGAGAACTCCACCTATCATTGGCTAACTCCATTATTTTACTGTCCAATTTCCTCCTGATGTTAGCTAGAGCTGAATCAAACCATGGGATTGCCTGGGATGGCCCGGTTTCCGCCAATTTCCTGACAAGTTCATCTGCTACCTCGTTGCCGGCTATGTCCCTATTGCCTAGGACCCAGCACTGAGCGATGGAATGCTGCATACCAAGAAACTTGAGCTCTTCGAGACAGCTTGCGACTAGCTTGGATTTGATTTCTAAAACCGAATTTAATGTCAATTAGAATCAATTAGAATGGTAATATCAGTCGCTGGTATTTTCAACAATGAACCGGTTCTTTGACCGCCAGGACCTCCGCTTAAAAAACACTGCAATAATCAGATAGTCTGCAGTGCATGTTTAACAATTCGGAGACGATGCCCGCGCCTGTTCCTTTTTCCATCTTCGACCCATCCGTGTAGATTTTTGATGGGTTCATTGGAACTCCACTCCTCCCGTGTGTGGAGACAACACCGAAATGGTATTCCGAAATCGAAGGAGCGAGGGAGAAGTCACTTACAACTTATTCTATTTGTAATCTATCTAGAATACACGCATGACCGCTAGGGTGCCAGTTCTTGGATTGAATGACTCTTATGGCGCTCTTTGCAGCAGTCATCTGCGTATAGGGGCTGAGCTGGACTTCAGCTAAGAATTTAACCGGAAAAAGTAGTACCTGGAATTGTGTTCCATCAGGTCAATGCCAGATCGCACTATGGTAGGCAGTGTAGGGTAGGGGACTACACAGTCCGGACATGGCACAAAGTGACTGCGACTACCACCAGTACCTGTTCATAACAAACAATTTTGTGGAAGTATTTGCTTCACGAGAAGCTTGTGAAACACAACAGTCTTGTGCCAATGAACAAAGCCGAACAAAACGGCGCACATCATTGGCATCTTTTTAACTTTTCTAAGTAAAGCCCTCAGTAATATGCTAACCGACTTTTATTTTACTGAAAGTGGAGACAAAGATTTTTATGACATCTGGTTCATGTAGGATGATGCGCCATGCCACAATCGATCTTTTGCGCACCAAATTCCCAAATCGTGTTATCAGCCATCTTGGCGATGTCAATTGAACTCTTCGGACTTTTGTTTTGTGGGGAACTGTGAAGGACCGGTGTTAAGCCAACAATCCGGTTACGATTCAAACACCAATATCATCTTCAGCTGCATCCCGAAACCATCAACAAGGTCTTGGGAAATTGGGGTGACAGAAGGCACTACTGCGAAGCCAGCCGTGGCAACCACTTGAACGACGTTGTATTTCATAATTAATGGGAATGTTTGTTCCTACTAATAAGGCCATACTATCATTGTTAAAAAACTCGTCTTTGGCCCACCCTGTATAACTGTTGTTTCGCAAATGAATTTAATTAAGTCTCTCTCATGTTTTCCAAACTGAATCTGAACAAGTTTCAAACGTTACACCGGCGTGAGTGAGAGTAAACCGCAAAAACAAACTAACCTCAAAAGAACCGTGAACTGTCAAACCAGCTGTCCCTGACAGCCAATTAAATTATTCCATAAATGAGCACCCTTTACTTGTGGGTCTTTAAAATTTGATAAGGATTTGACAAGCGTCTTTGCATTTAGTGTCACGTTTAGTAGCGCGTGATGATGTACAAAACTCCCTTAAAACATTCGGGATTTAACAAATGTTCGAACACACACTCTTGTTATTCTCTGCTCTGAAAGGCAATGAAGCTGCATACAGTCACACCCGGTGTGAAAAAACTGCTAGTCATTGTCAGTCAAACTCCATAGCCTTGAACCGTGTGAGAGGTGTCTCATTAACACTTGTTCCATTTGAATTTCATGAGCGTTCCCCCCAGGAGACCAATTTCTGCGCAGATTTTCATAAACACTAATAAAACCATCAATCCGGCCGTAATGAGCCGAATCAAAACAATCGAAAGCACACATAAAGAGAGTCGTTAAGACAACAAACGCAAGACGCTCCTCGAAACTTCTAACACACTCGACCATACGCGAATCTCACTCAAAACAGCAGACCACTAAAAGACACAATAAATCCCTAAGAGTGTCATAAAAACACTTGATTTATCCCGCAATCAGTGAAGTCATAGCCAATAAAGGTGCATCCACATCCACTCCGCAGGCGTCATCGATCGCAAGCACTCTGCACACATCCCACGAGTCTAGGCAACCACTGTCGTGGGAGTCTAAAGTATGCTAGATAGAATAGATCGAAGCAAAAACAAAGAGCACGCTAACCAACAAATTAGTATTAATTAGGCGAAATGCTTTCGCGATTTTATTTTAAAAGAATTCCCACGGAAACACATTTTGATTCGCATTCTCCTTCAATTCTTCAACTTTTTGTTTGTTTCTCTCAGAAATGAAAATGAAAGCAGCTGAACACACCGCCGCAACCACAACGGGCGGGGATGAGAGATGAAATGTCTTCAGAGGCACACAACAGCGATCGGGCGGAGTGGATATACAATCTAGGCGACGGTTTTATTATTTAATTTATTTATTCGTTTTCGTTTAATATGCCTCAAAGGAAACGCGGCTAAGCAGAGAAAAATTGAAATTATTTAAAAATTCTTTCGAATATATCATACAATTTATGAACGCTTACATCGGGTTGAGGGATGGGACTTTGATTCGCAGCAGAGTTGTGATCGATTGTAGATGGCTAAGAGTGGCGGTGTTTCATGGGGATGTACCCTAGGTTCTGTTCTTTATATGGGCCTCTCCGATTGGCACGATCATTTGCCCGCCGCCTCCAGTTACGTACGCCAACTTGGCCGAGAGGTCCTTCTCCACTTGTATGCGCCATCGGTTTCATGGGCGCTCGCGCGTTGTCCGACTGGTACGGAGTCGAAGACTCTTCGGGCCGGAACAGTATTGTGTGTGCACAGATGGCCTAGCCATCTTAGACGTTGGATCCATAGACGCCTGACTGGGATCAAGTCAAGTCAGTCTTCTCAAATTACGACCAACGCAAAGTGGGCCAAAGATTGAACTTGGCCTGCTCTTGAGATTGTCCATGTTTGGGCGCCATACGGCAGAACAGGGATGATCGAGGCTGGGACCATCGCGAAATGGCTCTATTACTCAACTGCACCTTGATGGCAGAGAAACAGCGGTTGTTAAGGCGAGGCAATCCCTCCTCCTATTCCATCCCTTCAGAGCTGCAATCAGAGGATGACCGACTGCTTGCATGTATCCAACACAGAGCTGTGCGGCCTGTGACCAGGGCTGGAAGGCAGATGGCCTGACATCGCTGTGCAGTGCCGACGTGGATGAGTGCGCTTCCTTGTCAGGCTGTCTTGACAGGGAATGAATTTGTGTGCAAGGACATCAACGAATGCTCCACAGACAATAGCTGTTCAGTGTGACACACTTTGTTGTGTGCATCAATAGCGTTGTTAGTTGACAACGGGTTGGTGCTGTTCGAAAAGTGCCTGCCCTTGGTTAGTAGCCCCGGTCCAAATCTGTTCCAGTCACCATTTGTCGTTGCGCTCAAATTACCGGCACTGTCAATGGAGCGGACAATCAGTGTTAGTAGTCTGAGTG
Organism: Eristalis tenax; assembly: GCA_905231855.2. Lineage (NCBI taxonomy): Eukaryota > Metazoa > Arthropoda > Insecta > Diptera > Syrphidae > Eristalis > Eristalis tenax. Next base: position 39,257,083 of record HG993128.1, on the reverse strand, counting down.
TGGGTATCACAATGGTTGGCGACAGTCGCGCAATAGCGTATCGTGTACAAACATCTGCCTTCTTTCAGCCTTGTGTATGGAGTTATCGACCAGAGTCGACTGCCAGTGTCCAAAGGGCTTCTTTGGCAACGGTATTCAAGGGCAGATTGGCTGTGTGGTAAGGGCAACGTCGTTGTGTTCCCTCAATCCTTGCCTGGTGAGTGTAGCACACTCCAAGACCACGTCCACCATTCTGTTTAACTTGGTTTCCCTTTGCGTATGGCAGAGTGCGCGGACTTCGGTCTTTAGTTTAGACTCTTCTATGTGTCGCATGTGCACGTAAGATAGTGAATTCTCATCAGATACATTCGTTTCACGGAATATTCTTGTGGGCAAGGACCTAGCATAGGGTATGGTTGCGTCCGGCATTATTTTCAAATTCTTAGCGTCTATTATCTGATCGAGTCATGTTTGTGGAAACTTCTTGCGGTCGTCATCATCATCATCGTCGTGGAATTCAGCCCTGGTCATTATCAACAACTCTCTACACCTACAGGGTCGCGAGCCGACCCCCTCCAGCATCGTACCGCAAGGCTTCGGGCGTCGTGGTCTACACCATCTCTTTAGTGTAAGCATGGTCTACCAGGGTTACAAAGGACTCTCCGAGGCGGTTAGTCTCCGCTAATACGAGCTTGGTGTGGTGAGCTAGGTGTGGTGAGCTAGGTGTGGTGATAGGAGTCTGCTGAGTTTAATTTTTGTCACTTCGAGGTAGATCGCATACAGTTCATGATTGTAGTGCTTATTGAATCGTCCTTTCCCACATATTTTGCCTTCGAACTCGACTAAGAGGTCGGAGTGCCTGGAGTGGATCCATACGTGAGTACTGGTGGGACCATGGTCCTGTATAATAACAGCTTGGAGTTAGATCTCTGGATTTGAAAAGCCTAGAGGGACTATAGCAGGGTCTGTTGGATTTATACAGCCGCCAGTGTACGTCTTCTTCCATATTGACCCAAGGTGTTGCAAGATTCTCTCTACTTCTTGCTCCGCTTCCTTGCTCGATTGACTTAATATTCTCTGTGTCTTTCCTCCACTAATGTGCTGCCCCAGATTTTGTGCCGCCCCCTCGATCTGGTGAGGGATTCGTGTACAGCTTGTTCACTTCTTCATTCAGCTTGTTCTGCTTGAGGTGCTATGACCGCAGTTTTGAAATCGACTGTCATATGGTATTTGTTTTCAATGAGAAACATATTTCTTGTAGTTTCAAAATGCCTTGTCAAATCTCATTTCAATTTCCTCCAAGGCAGCGCAGAAAACTTGCGTCCGCCCGATCGGTCCAAAGATCACCAAATAATCTCTGCAGTAAAAGAACCCCGAAAAGAATGATGTCCCACTTAAACGCCTTGGCATTGAGGAAGAAGAAAATCAAAAGAACCACGTAGTATCTAAGGAATCTCTTCCCAGTTTATAGATCTTAAAGTGCCCAGAACACCTTCTCGGTGTATTTATAAACTCCCCCTCAAGCGTCGCATCACCCGGACACAATGGCCGACGCACTTCGTCACGACCGCTATCGTTTCTCGTCCGTCCGTCCATCGTCTTGTCATTCTGCAATTTAGTGCCTGTATTAATTCATATTTAATATAATTATTTTCGTATTTTTTTTACTATTAATAATTTATCCTTATGACAGTCATGTCTCAGATGAGTCAGCGGATGCGTGGGACTCGGCCACGTGTTTCCGTTGACGGATCTGTTTCTTCCAACACCGTCAGGAGGGCGTTGCTGGCTGAGCATAGAAAAAGAAAAAGGAAAGTCAACGCTGTACAGAAATAATATTTGTGGTTTTTTATGCACGTTTAAAAATAGTAAAAATAGTTCTTGGTTCTTTGCAGCGGTTAAATTGGAGCCGTAATTTATTGTGTTGGGGTCATTGCCGAAAGGCTCAGCAGCTGTGTCAAGTGGTGATGTGCAGTGGAATATTTCAGACTGGATCAATTGGCTATTTTTAGATGAAACTGCCTGTCACTTGTGTTTTATGTCTCATTTGCGGCTGCAGAGCAAAGAGCTTGTTGTTAAAGTGTCAGAATAAGATTTGATTGCTTTTTAATATTCCATTTTCTCTTGTTTTGTTTGCTGAATTGGCGTGTCGAGGTGTTGCTTCCATTGAAGACAGGAGAAACATTGAACTGTCAGTGAGGGGATTTAAGTCTGTTCCCCGTTCGATTTCTATGCATTGCACGTTCTTCATCAATGACTGTCCTGACTTCTTCAAAGTTCATCGACTGGAATTGGCATGGCTTGGTACCACTCTCTCCTAGTCAGGCTCGTTAGGCAGCTGTAGGAAGTGCTGCTTTAATACACACACACTATTCCCTGTTGTGGGTCAAGATTACCCTCAAAATTTCGAAGAGTCTGTGTGTATTTCCGAAGACCTGCGGCCAGGCTTCTAGACTTACTTAATTATGTCCTTTAACCTCTTGTCATCGCGCCATCTCAGCATCTTTGAGCTCTCTCCAAGTCATTCCTAAAGAAATCGATTCCTCTTCAACCGTTCTGCGCCACGTTTGCCTAGGACGTCCCGATATTCTGCCTGCCTTGGTAAACAAAATCCACTGCACGACGTCGCACGAGTTGTCTTCTCGCCGAAGGGTATGTCCAATCCACTGGCACTTTCTCCTTCGTACCATGATGCTTATAGGTTATTTGCACGTTCAAGTTACATGCTTGTTGAGGATATGGTTCGGGCAAAAAAATCCTAAGGATGTATTTGGCACACCTGTTTAGGAAAGACCACAGCTTTCGTGTGGCAACGCTGTCGACTTTACAGGTACTGTCCACTTTACAGGTACTGCTTCCTTAGCGGGTAGCAGGAAGCAGCATCGATGATAATCACCAGAAACAACAGTATGCACCCTTGATGAACTCCACGTTGGATACTAAACTCCTCGGGCAGTTTACCACAGTGAAGACCAACCTTCATATGCAGCATTCATAATGGCGATGGGTTTCTTCGGCATGCCTCTCCAGTGCCAAGTCAATCAGATTGCATGTCGATTGAAGGTATCGAAAGCCTTCTCGATGTAAAGAAGACTTATACTCAACGTCTTGCTCGATGATGTGGGCGATGAAGCATGATTCAGTGCAAAAACTGTGTCAAAATCTGTTCGACGTCGAGATTTGATTTAAAATGCTATTTCAACCGTTCCAGAACTCCTGAGGCTACTGAGGAAAGAAAGCGTATACCTCTCCATAACCTTTAGTGTAGCATGCAGGTCAGATGATAATGATCACGATTCCCTTTTTCGGAAGCTGATCATCCTTCTTTTGCATATTTGGCGCAGCTTGAAATGAATCTGAAGATATGCAATCAATACTCACTGCATTGGGACTTGATTACTGCTTTGATTTAATTTTTTCTGGGAGGTCCGGTTTGTTGGAATTGAAAGGGAAGCTGCTAAATTGCATCAAAAGAAAGTACTTGCTGTCATCAAGAAAGGACGCACAACTTCGGCCAAAACGTCAATGCAGGCATCTACAGCTTCGAGGTAGTGAAGGACCTCATGTACCTCGACTCTGCGGTACCGAAATCAAACGCAGAATAACTCTTGTCAACCGCTCATTTTTTCTACTCAAAAGACAAATCTCGGAAGACCAAGTTGACTCTGTAGAAGACCTTGACTGCTCTTCTCTAGCAGAGATAGCTCTCTTTGCTCTGTTTGCGTTCATGGCATTTGAAGAAGAAGGTTCACCCACGAACTGTATGCGCTGTACAACGACATGTAGAACTCAAACAGGCGAGTAGCAGGTGCAATATCACTCTCGTCTGGGTCCCAGGCCACAGCAGCATAGAGGGAAATGAGATTACCGATGAACTGGCCAAGCAAGGAGTTTCCGGCAACGCCCCCACTGACCAAGTGGGCCACCCAATCAACCACCTCAAACACATCAACTACCAACACTTCCTGTCCTTAGCTGTAGAAGGTGGACCAGGTCATCCAAGTACAAACTCTCTAGGAAAACCTGGCCCTCCTACACGAAAAATAGGACTGATGACCTCCTGAATAGAAATCGCTCCGAAATAGCTAAAGTTGTGGCTGTAAGCACGGGGCACTGGCCCATAGGCATCCACGCTGATAGATTCGTAGATTCGGAATACCGTTCAACCCACACTGTCGCAGCGGCCTCGACACCCACTCAGAGGAAAGTCTGCCTCACTTTCTCCGTAAATGTCCGGCACTAGCCAAAAGTCCTCTCCGAGATCGCTAACCAAAGTATATCGCACATAATCAAATTCCTAAACTCCACAGGCTGGATTTAGCTAACCCTAACAACAAGGTCTTCCAGGTGTGGTATGAACACGGCGCGCAACTGCGCTTCTTGTACCCGGTTTGCCACTTAAACCAACAAACCAACAACGACGTCAGCCTAGCCAGGCGCTTACGGATCAAACGCCTAAGATGGTAAGGCCATGTAGAGCGTATGGACATCTTAGCTCCGGCCAGAAAAATCTTCGACTCTGAGCCTGTGAGACAACGCAAGAAAGGACGCCCACGTACAAGGTGGTGTACACAAGTTGAGAGGGACGGCTTAGTGTGCGTAAATGGACCGGCTGGAGAGCCATTTTGGGAGAGGCCCAGGGCTGCCCCGGACTGTCGTAGGAAGAAGAAGGGAGGCCGAGTGCTAATTCGGGAGAGATCATTGTACTTTAAGACAGTAGGTGACCTTCATCCGAAATCAGAATGTTATCATTTAGACTCTTCGCCGGGTGTTGCTTGGAGTTCCTCATAAACCCTCCAACTCTGGCAACTAATCGCTTCTTCTTCAGCCCTTGAAGCCAGTCTTTCCTCTTCGCCAGATATTAGGCTTTTCTTTCGGTTCTCTATTTTGCGTTTGGCAATTTTTTTATGTGTAGGCAATGACCACTGGAGGTAACATTAGGAAGGTGAAAAGTTTGAAGTGAGGACAAAATGGTTTGCGAATTGTTTTTATTAAATAAGAGAGGATACTGTGCAAAGGCTGCCTTTTTGACTGCAGGTGAACGAACCTTTCTTCAATAGAACTAGCCTGGAGACAGATAGCAGCTAACACGCAAATCAGCCTGAGATCGTTGCATGTGTGGAAAAAACCTCGGTGTGGACACTCAACGATCATCAGGAGGGATAGACACTGACCTCATGATACCTAAACTCCTCTTCGAGAAGATCTTCTCAAACAGCAGGTTTTACTAGGCGTCTGAACATCAGACGCTGGATGGTCCACACTGCGAATCTTCACACATGAACTGGCTGCACATTGTGACATTCTAGAGAATTGCGAAGCGGAAGAACTCGCTAGAAGGGGTACAAGCTCTGTACTCTTTCCGGGTGGTGATCCAACCTCGATGCCAATGACTGCCACAAAACATCGACTGAGGTTAGAAACACTTGCTCAAGTATATCGCAGATGGTAAACTGGAACATCCTTTATTTGCCAAACAACTCTGGCCTACGCTCGACCCCAAGCGATTGGTTAAACTGATCAGGTACAGGGCACTGCGCCATCGGAACTCACAGGGCATTGAGCCCCTAGACTAGGCCGTATAACGACTTCTGCAGAAGCTGCAGAGACGAGGTCGAGGAAGAAACCATTGTACACTATGCACCGCAGAGCGCACTCATCCCGAAGATCTTGACTTCTGGAGGCGTGCTATCCTGGCTTTGGTAACATGTCTGAACTAAGCGGCATAAGAGTCAGCTATCTTCTGCGCTTTATTAAAAGCACTAACTGGTTTGCGCAATCGATCTAAGCCGGCCTAAGTGTGGCTGCTGTCTTTCCTTGCAGCAGTCAGCCACTTCACCGGCACCCTAACCTAACCCAACCTAGTCTTCAGTTAGGATCATAGAACCGGTTAAATCGCTCTTTGTGCTTGATCGTGAATCAGCGACAGAACAACCAACGAATACCACTTATCACTCACTTGCTAAACTTGAGTTCTTGATCTTCCCACTCGAAAGAGCATCTGCCACTCGGCCTCATGTGACCTCGGAGCGAGTGCTGTCACAAATCATTCTCAATTTATGAACGTCGTGTCACGTCCGATGCAGATACGACCAGCCCTCGCAAGCTGCAAGTGATTAATTCCTGCGACCGTACTCATTAACGTCAATCCTCTTCACAAGACAAGGCTGCTCATCGGCCATTCGCTGCAGGAAAACAAACGATAACGCTGTTCGGAATCGTAAACAACTCCACCGCTTACGAGTACGCATCCAAATTGAGTCAGTTTCGATGGCAGCTCGTTGAAATATTTACACGTCCTCACGCTCGTCCGCCCACCAGCGGACATCACTTAAAGCCAAAGCCGATTAAGTCATCCCCAGCGACCCCACGTTCGCTCCATCTCTGAGGCATTCCATTCAGGACGTTGCCGCTCTCGCGTGCGTCCTTGCAATGCCGCAGCCTTCGCTCCAAAGGACTGTGCGAGTCAATAAATTCCGTCTGTACATGCCGCCGCCTCCTACTCACGCGGTCATAAAAAAACAATTCTTCATTGTGAGGTCCGCGCAAATAAATCATAACCATCACCCGCGACATTAGCAATGAATGATCACACGGTTCCATCACGCCCTCCGTGTCGGCGCCCTCTGCTCCTATTGGGAGCAAGACCACATGCAGCCCCCCCGTCGGACTTTCGGCCGACGATCGCCGCCGACTTCATGTCTGTGTCATGTTAATTATCGCCTCATCATCCTCAATGCCCGAGATTGAATCTATTCGCATGCCCCAGGCGCGGTGGCGGCGACGGGCATACACGAAATGAATCGTAACGCATTGCCGCTGCAGCAGTGTACTCTCGAAATATCCACCAACGACCGGAACTGTCGCCCGGATGGATGCACTCCGCACAGGCAATTCCAATCGAGCGCAAACCATCTCCCCCGCTTGACATGAACACTCGGAGTGGTCCCGAAAAACTCGAGAAAATTGTAACGCCATCCGTCGAACAAGCGATCGTTGGGATGAGACACAGATTCTCTGAGCACCGGAACGTAGCGGCGGCGGGGCGGCTCGGTGCGGCGGTCGGATGGATGTTGTTACTGGCAGCGGGCCAACAATTTGGCGAACATTAATTGCCCACCACTGCGAAGTCACTACCACCACCTACCGCGCCAGCTAGCCGACCAATGCGTGCTACGATCGCCCGATCGAGTGCTTTTAAATATGGGCCACACTGGACAACGGACGACAGTTCTCTAGAAGCCGTTAAGCCGATCGTTTTGAGAGCAGCCAAGAGGAGCAAATTGTTCGCGGAATTATCGTTGGGAATACAGCAAAGACGCCATGATCTGCCCGAAGCGTTTGTCGGAGCTGATTGAGCTCCATCTGAGTCCGTTCAAAGTAAAGGATCCCTGCTGGTCCATCGGAGTGTCAAAAATCGCCGGTCGCGGAGTGTTCGCCTCGCGGAATCTGAAACGCGGTGAAGTGATCTTTCGCGAGAATCCCCTGTTGATCGGGCCCGCCGCCCCCAACGAGGAGGTGCTGAATATGTGCACGATATGCTTCAAGATCTTGGACGAGACCAAATTCATGTGCCGCCAGGGATGCAGTCTGCCCGTGTGCGGGGTGTGCGCCAAAAAGAAGCAGCACAAGGCCGAGTGCGATCTTTTCAAGTCGTGGGAGCCCGCAGAGCCGCACATTGCCAATTCTATGGTCATCCGTCTGCTGACGGTCGCTCGGGCGCTTCTGCTCACCAAGGAGCAACAGGACTTGATCTACTGCATGCAAGCGAATTTGGATAACAATCACCGGACGGAGGTGCGATACGCGGCCAAGTGCTTCAGGAAGTTTCCGACGGAGAAGAGGACCATCGAAATCATCAATCGCTCTGTGGCGGTGGTGAAGACGAATGGATTTGACTCCGCCAAGCCGGACAAGGTCACGGACAATGAGGAGTTTCAACACAGGGCCTTGTTCCCCCTCTTCGGGGTGCTCAATCACGATTGTGTGCCAAACACAACGTACTCCTTCGAGGATAAGACCGTCATGGTGGTGAAGGCGGCAGTGGACATACCCGAGGGCACCGAGCTGACAACGACATACACCAAGCTCTTCACGAGCAACATCGCCCGGCACCTGTACTTGAAGATGAAGAAGCAGTTCACCTGCAAGTGCCAACGATGCAGTGATCCAACAGTAAGTGCTGACAAAATGAGTGGGTGATGTGTGTGAAGTGATTTTTGTGTGGGAGCTCTTATTTTTCTTGAATAGACTGTGGCGATCCACGGTGGATTGCGATCAGTTGACAGAGTCGAGAAGTGACAAAAGACGGGCAATGCATTGCGGATGGTTGGACGGGGCTTCACAAAAGCTTAGAGTTCGCTTGCACACTTTATTTGCTCGTGAAACTGTGCAGCTTCTTGCTGAGTTGATCGATAGGCTTTCAGTACTATGTTCTGGTGGTGTGACTAGAAGACCTGGTCTTTTTGTCCACAAACCATGTAGGTCCAATAGGGACAGTGAAAGTGGTGCAACGACAACGAGTGTGTCGAAATGTGGTTCGAATCTGGTTTTACTGACTTTTGATTCGCTCACTTAGCTGGAATCACTGACAATCCTCTGACAACGTGATGGCCACGTACGACTTCCCAAACTTCAGCGCACGAGCTTGGCCGAAAACTGCAGGTCCCTACGAAGAAGATTTTCGAGATCATGGTCTGTACCTGGTTATAGGAAAAAAAAATACTCTCTCATGTGCTTCTTCGATTAACAGCAATTTTCGAACGAAGAGACAAATACTGCTTAAAATTAAAACCCCCTCAGGTATCACCAAACCCCACGACAAAGATTTCATATGTGCCACTGAACAGCAAGTTCTACCATATTCCCGAGATCACATTTTGCTCACGTTTAAAATAATTTTCATTTGTTCTCTGGTCTCTGCAAAGTTAATTATGGGCGCGACCGATTGGAATGTTGTCAAGAAATTCACAACAACTGCTGCCGTAAATAAAGAGTTCTACGCGCTCTTCTGCTAAATTCCTATCGTATCCTCAAATTGATGGCGATGATACGTGTCTCACACAACTCACTGCAATGTATGGCTTCTGACACAAATTAAGTCAGAAAAAGTGAATTCTTTGTGTTTGTATTAAATTAAGGATGAAATGAAACAATGTCTGTTCACTGGCTGAACAGGAGTAAGTGGATGCTGATCATTCACGACAGAACGCAATAGGTATTCTGTAAGTCGTTTCTTACATGGCTTGGGCTTGAGCACACCGTGTTGAAAATGCTCTCTGGACTTCCTTGTTGTGTTGATGCATTGAGGGCTATCAGATACGCTTCAAGTGTTCCCTTCAGGAGTAAGGATCCTAATGTGAGTACCATCTGCTATCATTTCAAATGCCCTTCTGTCGACTCGGGCGCATGTTAAAAAGGCTGCCTTCGATAAATTAAAAAAACGCAGGAACCTTATGAAATTTAAACAAATTAAGAAGATATCGAACAAACAAAGCGCTAGGTTTGTTGGCTGTCACATAATCATCATCATCTTCTGACCCACATGCTCCACTAAGGGGTCGGGGGGGAAAACCACTCACGAGGGATCTCCACGCAACTCGATCCTCCGCCATCGACTCTAACTCGTACGGTGTTATGCCAGGCGAGTTTTTGAAGTCGTTCCAACTATCTCGTCCTGGGTCTGCCAAGCGGTCGCCTACCTGATGGAACTGCATACAACGCCCGCCTAGGAAATCGGTTGGTTTGGTTTTGGACAGTAAAATCAGCAGTGCTACGACTTTTCCATGAAAAATTGTCGTGTGAACATCTACTGCGTATTTGACGAGTCGTGTAAGTTACGAAATGCCGTTGAAAAAACGTAGTGGAAAACTACAGGCGACATAGGGAATCAGGGCGATTGGTCTTTAATCCTTTAGATTCATATGTTACTTCAACTCAGTGGCTTTTGTTTTTGTAAATGTGATCTTGGGAACTTTTGTATGGTTCCCAAAAAATTAGTGAATAAGCAACTTTTGCATCAGAAAACTTACAAATTTATTCTTCACCAGTTGTACGCCCGACTGAGTACGGGCAGGCATTTGAATATCCTGACGCGATGCTTTATTGCGTTCGTATTTATGTGACATAACTTGACTTATACTCCATGGATTAAGTTGGATTAAAAATTAAAAAATTAAAGATTTCGAGTAAGTTTTGACTAAATACAGTGGAACCCGCTTAAGTGAAAATATGTTTTTCCTTTTTGTCGTCTACTGTACTTTTCATAACAATATTACCAAAATGGTTAAACAGGAATCATTGTAGAAAAACCTCGACGTCTGTCCGACTGTCCTCCATTCGCTCATTACACTCATGTCATTATGTGGCTACGTTGAAATGGCTCGGCGGATATTTTTGATGACTTTGAAGACCGGCTGGATTATCGCATCGATTTCGTCCAAAGTGGTTGGTTTGTTATAGCAGATTACGGAATGAATGTAGCCACAGGGAAAATAATTGAGTGGTGTCAAGTATGATCGCGGAACAGGCCCGCTGTATGATGACCCAGTCGCCAAATTTCTCCTTGACACAATCGAGTATTATTACGTTGCTTGTATGTTTCTTGTTGGTCGTATGAAATAAAATGCCGCAAATGGAACTGGGTGACAAATAATAACATTGCCTGACAGTCTCTCCGCTGGAATCCACGCGGTTCCAGGCGTTCCCGGGGCGCCAGCTGGGATATGGAGGCGGACATATTTCCTGGAATCACCTCGGATCATACAACAATTCTGAGACACAGAAATCATACCGTCGTCATTGTTAATGCTCGCAGGAAATTTAGATTTAAATTGATTGTTGAGCCTCTGTACTTAGGAGTAGTGTGCTTCTTGTTGGGACCACAGCTCGGATATATCGAGCTCTGGTCACAGAAAGCAAGCATACCATTGGCGCTGATGGTTTTTCCTTCCTTATTTCGAATGCAAAAAGGTTAGATTTGGCACCAATCATCCACTCTTTGTAGGTCCAATGATGCTTGCTCGTGTTTTACACAAGCTCACACACCCGCTGCGTCAAAAATGGGCCTTGTTCGAGAAGTTCACATTTGAGCCAAGATCCGGCTAACGTTTCCAGCGCCCAATTATCAAACTCGCTATCTCCATAGTCATCCAGGCTTCAATTGTTGCGTCACCAGGATCGTATACGCATGTACGCCCAAGTCCAACTACAAAATAAACCGAGTTGATCCTGGCGGTCCTGAAGTCAGCTGATCGTCGCGGCGGCTACGAATTGACATTTCTGGGTCTTCTTCGATAAGCACCCTAACGCGCCATTGTCTTCTTCAATTGCGCTCGAAACTCTCTCTGGTTGGTGGCCAAGAGTGTATTCTCGCTCAAACTTTTAAACTGAGTGACTTGCTGTGAGCCCTCTGAAGCCACGACGACGATCAACTTTACGGGGAAGTTGCGTATTAGCAACTGAGTCGGAATTTCGATACGTAATGCCCATTTAACAATGCTGCAACCTACACAATACAATGGTTCCATGCCGTTCACCGTGACGCGATACGTTCACGACTTTTATAAGAAAAAATGAGAGCGATGAGAGCAACGTAATCTCACGTTAGCGACGCACTCTCTCAGCAAAATGTTTTCAACATGCTGAAACATGTTGGTGTACCTGACGTTTCCCTGCGTTGCTCCACATTTTCATTGGGCGGGAAAGTTTAACGGAAGCTAGCAATGTTTGAAATGAAAATAGCAGATTATTGTGGTATATCTACGTCAAATCAGATATCGTATCCAGCGTGTATTGGAGGCAACAGCGCTGAATTCTTCGGGCAAGCATGAAACGATGCATGATGAAATGGCAATCCTTGCTAAACAGGTTGACAGCTGGACGTCAAATGGAATTCTGACGGCTGCTAAAATGAGAAAAATCATCTGGTCACCTTCTTTTCAGGAGATACTCGGCGTTTACTTCCCTTTCCCCTTTAAGGTTCTTTTTATACTATTTTCACGGACTATATGGTGTAGTCATTTATTCACGACGGTTTACGTAAATAAGAACCGATCGGCGGTAGTTCGTAATTTATTTCCCAAAAATGCATGTTTAACACCAGCTGCGATGGCGGCAGTCTCCCTTGGTCTTGACTTCTTTCCCATTGAAAGACTGATCTTGCCTTGAGAAGTAAAAACAATCAAAATGAAGGGAATAATTGATCTCTGAACTGAGGCGACTGGTCGTAGCATGGGTCTTTACTCGGATATTGGCGCAGGCATTGTAGGGTTCATAACTAATTGCGGCATAACTAATTGCATACATAATAAATAGCAACGCCATAGACTCGTGGCAGTGCATTTAATCTTGGAAGATCGTGACAAGAAGGGTGCACTCCATCGGGCTTGTGCATTGTGCTTGTCACTCTTATCGTGGATGCCACAAAACCAATCCCAGCTTCTTCTCACATGAAATTTTTCACATATTCAGTTTTTTTTTTCGGTGGGACAGTGCCATTAGTTTGTGGCCACCGTGACGTAGTGGGAATTTCCTTCGACTCCTAGGCACTGACACCATCTGTGGCTGTGTTCAATTTCGGGGACGGCGAACAGTTTTCACGGCCACCGCCAGTTTCGAGTCGCTGACATCGCTTAAAGAGTTTTCCTGTCTAGTAAAAGCTTCTCAAACATGGCCGCCATGAGTCTCTCCACCGATCGTTAGCCAATAATAGCACGCACAACAGGAGGGGTTGCTGTAGAAACTGGGCCCAGTCCACTACGGGCTGTAGCGCCACTCGTATTATCTCTCATTCGTTTCGAAGTTCGAAGTCTGTTCGGAATAGTTTCAAACGACAAATGGTCCCATGTCTTTACTGAATGCATGGGACAGAGAACAGACTCAAGTCGGATCCATTTTGTCTTCATCTGTGGATTGCACAAAGAAGGCGACCTGATCTTTTTCCAGATCACATGATCTCATTGGATGTGTTGCGTGTGCAAAGCTATTGTTTAACTATCGCCTCCCTCGCCTGATCAGAAATCTTTCAATATTTATCTTGTTGACACAATTTTCGAAAAATACAAATTTAGGAAACACGCAATTTGCATTCCCCACGTGATCGAGCACCCCGCAGTTGGTGGGCCACGACAACCAGCAAGCCCACTTCTCTTCGGTCGCACATTCCTTGGCTAATCCGCCTTCTTTAACTGAGTGATCTAGAAGAGTCATGGAATGTTCGAATGGGAAAACAAAAACTCCTGCATTCTTGTTGAACAAAGTGTAAAACACGATCTCCAGCAATAACAAGAAACATGGAAAACATAATTTCCTCGACATTCCTTCAAGAAGAACTCGGTTCGTACAAGAAGCGAAACACAAGCTGCGTACAAATGTTTCGTTGTGTAGACGATTATGACAAATTGCTGACATAACAAAATTTATCATTTCTTTTTTTCTTCTCCTTCTGCTCTCTCATTACGCGCCGTGAACAGAAGTCGCGTTGACAAGACGCAAGATTAATCAAAGACTTCCAGTGTTCTAACTCAAAACTCGCCGCGGAGACAATATAAATAAATACGAATTGTTTATAATAACAACTGACGTATGAATGGGATTTATGTCGTGATGGGTTATTATTTATTACTTTGGGAATCCATGTGTGTTCGGTTTTTTTTCTCCATTTTGCTGCTTGGGAATAAAATTTAGAATATTTAGTGATTTTCTGGTTGGATTCACAAAGATTAATTAGGTGGATCTTAATAAGGTCGACAGGGTGTGTTTTTTCGAGTTCTAACAAGAAATGGGCCCGCTAATGGATTGCGATATTAGCAATAATTTAATTTTGTCATTAGTCTGTGCTGGAAACTGGGACGCAGACGCGGCTCATGGAGGCGTCGTGTGGAAATTAGGGAGCTTTCTACCCACTTCTCTAGCCTTTTTTAGGGTAGCGCGCCGAGGTGGAGAAGGACCTCAACCAAATTGGCGAGTGAAACTGGAGGTAGCTAGCCAGAGATCGCGATGGCTGCAGAGCAGAGTTGAAGAAGAATTGCAGTCTTTTGAGAATGCAGTCACTGAATTCAATGAGAGAATTTTATACGATACTTCACATTTTCGAAAGTTTAACGGAAGTTAACAATGTTTGAAATGAAAATCACAGATTATTTTGACATATTTAAACGTCAAGGGAGGCACCAACGCAGCATTTTTCGGACAAGATGGCAAACCTTGCTTAATATTTTGACAGGTGGGCGTCAGTTGGAATTCCGACAATTGCTAAAATATAAGAAAAATCATCCAGACAAGCAATATACGACGTTTAGGCGTCATTTTGGACTTCTGGACTTCAGCTCTTTTTGAAGTCTTAATAGGATAAGCCTTTTGGATCAATCTAAAGACTGAAGTCAATTGAATGCCAGACTTTTGAATTATGCACATGACATTCACTGAAGTCGCAGAAGTCAAATGCGTTTCAGAAAATAAGATTCCAAAAGAATTTTGACCTTTTTAAATGTTTTAAAAATGTATTTGAAAAAAATGCATTGTTTCTTCGTTAAACTAATTTTAGTCAACTAGGGTGAGGGTGATTTTTTAGCTATTATCTTTTTGGCAACACTGGTTTACACAGCTGACGAACGTTTCGTGTTGTGTTTCACTGTCAAACACCTTCAGTTTGGTCTATAATTTGACTATGAATCGTCTTACAAACGAACAGCGCTTGCAAATTATTGAATTTTATTATCAAAATGCGTGCTCTGTTAAAAAAGTTCATCGCGACATCACATCTGTTCAGCGACGAAGCTCATTTTTGGCTCAGTGGGTACGTAAATAAGCAGAATTGTCGATTTGGAGTGAATATCAGTCAGACGCATTGCAAGAGCTACCAATGCATCCAGAAAAAGTCACAGTTTGGTGCGGTTTATGGGCTGGTGGCATCATTGGACCGTACTTCTTCAAAGATGATGCGAATCGTAACGTAATTGTGAATGGTGAGCGCTACCGCGAGATGATATCCAACTTCTTTTTTGCCCAAAATGCAAGAGCTTGACTTGCATGATATGTGGTTTCAACAAGACGTTGCCACATGCCACACAGCACGCGCAACAATGGACTTATTGAGAGGCGAGTTCGGTGAACATTTTATTTCACGTTTGGGACCGGTCAATTGGCCGCCAAGATCGTGCGATTTAATGCCTTTAGACTATTTTTTGTGGGGCTATGTTAAAGCTCATGTCTATACAGACAAGCCCGCTTCAATTGACGCATTGGAAGACAACTTTGAAGCATTTATTCGTGAGATACCGGCCGAAATGTTGGAAAGAGTATGCCAAAATTGGACTAACATTTGCATGAAATAATCTTCAAACATTAAATTATATGGACCGTACTATCGATTCAAATAATGATTTCATGCATTTTTCTGAATTTGATGTGTCTTTTTTTGAAAAACTTTCCTATTGCTTTTAAAAAATCACCCTTTACGTGTTATAGCTTAGTCGACTATAGTCGACTATCTCCTATGGGTTGATGTCTCCGCTTCTGTACAAAAATAATATGCGATCCAACTTTAGGAAGATCTCCGCCTGTACCGGCTTCCAATTTTGAAGAACCCCCGGATTGCGATTCAGCTCCATCCCACCTAAAATCTATCCACTCGTATAATCCACACTCCACCTAAAATCAAACCAACTAGTCTTATTCCTAATAGCCCTAAGTGCGGCTAACTGGGACAGACGATGGTTTTCCATGCCCAGGACCTTAATAATAAAGTGAGCTTGCAGCTGTAGGCTTTCAAAAAACAGTCCTGCCTCGTTTGCCAGCAAATAGTTCGGTGTATTGGGTGGCAGGTGGGAAATTCGGTAGACGTAGTATCTCTGGAGTTTTCCACGGTTTCATACCTACGTCTACGTACGAACGTCTGTAAGTAAAATTGATATTCGTTGATTTGATCTCATTTTGGAGAATGCGCCAGGCTGTGTTATCTGCAAAGGTAGTCACAAGTGTAGCCTCGGTATGCTCATGGTGTACAAAAGAGCATTCTAACTCATGCTCGGATCTCCTTGAAATCAATGTATTCAGCTCTTCGCTTAACTTTAAATGTCCGAAATAAGCTTTTCGGGAGAAGACTGCTTAGCTTGTTTTTTAGGCCTGCAGGGCAGACTTTGCTGAAAACTCCTCTAAAGCTCCTTCAATTCCACTTGTTATTCTGCATACAAGCTGCTCAGATGGGATTTCTTCGTGCTGTTGTTGGAATTGCTCGCCGGGATAAGGTGAGAAACGCAGCAACGCGCGAGGAACTCAACGTTGGGCGGGGGCTATGCTTCGATGGTTTGGTGGCGTGGCACGAAGGTCCCCATCATCACGACTTCCAAGGCGGGCATTGCCTGCGATTCCATCAGGTAGGCGATCGCTTGGCAGACCCGGCACGAGGTGGTTGGAACAAGTCCAAAAACTCGCCAGGTTGCGACATAGCTCCTGATGAATTAGAGTCGACGGCTGAGGATCGAGTTACCATCAGATCTCTCGTGCTATACGTGTACCCGAGGACTGCTCAACAAAAAAATTGTTGATCAGGTATCAGTCGCTTCTCTTCGATCATTTTTTGAATGCGTCCTAAATGAAGTATCGGTGTGGACGACCTATTGTCGTTTTGGCTCAGTGTCATTTCCGCAAGCTTCCATGAGTCTGGAACACATAACAGCCGAAAGGAAGCGTTAAATAAGTAGAGCAGTTCGATAAGCGCCATTTTCGGCAAGTTCTTGAGGATTTGTCCGGTTATTATATAGTAGCCTTGTTTGTTTGCCTGGCAGAGTTCGATTAGCGACACACTTTCTATTCCAGAGATGTCGGTCGAAGTAGTGTGACTACTGGATCGTCGGCCAACATTTGTTCATTGAATAGCTGCCCATAGCCACGCTCTGTCCAAGACGTCAATGTTATATGTCTTTCAGAAGCACTACTTCGCTTTCCGCTTGCCAACCGCCAGCTTCCGTCTGTGTACCCATCAAGCCAATGTCAGCCGCGTATGCTTGAAGTTCGGGTTCTGAACGACCATCTCCAGGACGATGGTGAAGTAGTCAAATGACAGTGCGTGGACTTGTCCGCAACCTTTTTTGACACTGAAGGTGTCGGCGCTCATACAGTAAACCAGTGCAATCATTCATTCCCATGCAAGCAGAATAAGGGGGAAAAAAGGACAAACCCGGACTGTAGCACCAATTAAAAAAAATCCCTTTCGTCTGGTGTCGGATTCCCAAAAATGTATCCATTCGAAGGCTGATCATGCTCATCAGTCTTGTTCATGAAAAAATCACTTCTTTAAAGGCTTGATTAACCATGGTATTTTATTTACAATATTTTACTGAGACTACACAGCGACACACGATTGCGTTCACACGCTGGTCCTGTTCGCTTCCGTATTGCCTCACTTCAAATGTCCGCGCCGAATCATATTTGTCCCCGAAAACTGCGCGGATTACACTACAAATTATTTTAACCACAGTTTGCAGCCAGTTTGCCAATTATTAATGATTTCCATTTCGACTTGCAGGAAAAGGGCTCCTTCATCTCAGCGCTGTATTGCCGCAACACAGAGTGCCCCGGTCTGGTGGTGCCCGAAGCCGCGAATCTACCACATCCCAATTGGAATTGCCTGGAGTGCAAGCAGAAGTCGAATCACAGTCAAATGCTGAAGAGCCAGGACTTCGCCTCGGGCGCCCTGAATGCCAAGCTGAACGCCGATTCCATTAAGGCCATCATCGATTATATCAACGACAAGTCCTCCAGCTTCATACCGAATACAAATTACATTGTGATCGATGCCAAGCTGCAGGTCATAGCGAAGCTCATCCAGACCAAGGGCCAGTGCGACGAGGAGGACTACAAGAACAAGGAGCGCTACTGCAGTGACATCCTCGAGATCATGGACAAGCTCGGCGTGGGCGACTGCCCGATGCGGACGTACCTGGAGACCGAGAAGGCCAACTAACCACATCCACCAAGACAAACCCACAAGCGAAAAGTATTTCTACCAAAGATGGTCAACAAGTGGCCGAGGAGTGAGCGGGAGCCGCGCTCCGAAGGCATCTCTGTTCTGTTTGTTTACTAACACAAGACGTGCGTAAGATGTTGTATATGAATGTATTTTTGAGAATAATAAAGATTTAGATTTGTAAAAATATACTCCACCGTCGGTGTGTGTCTGTTACTGTCTTATAAATCATCGCCAGGCAGCTCTTCCAAACAAATGGGTCTTGACAAGCTGTCTGACAGAATTCGTACAGTTCGAGATGACGTCTGGTGACATGGATGCTTTGTCATCTTGGCAGGTCCGGTTGATGTGTGAGCGAGTGGTGGCGCCCCCGCCACGGTTCGTGTCAATTGGCTGTCTGAAGGTGAGCGCCTCACAGTGCAGGCGGTGGCGTTGGATTCTTGGCAACCAACGGCAGACTGTCTATTGTTCTCGGGTGCTGGGGGCTGGTGACAAAGTCTAATTGGAATTTTGAGAGCACTCTTTACGACGCAGAATTTATTTGGAACACTTGTTGACAGGCCTCTGCTGGGGCATGAGTCAGCGTGCGGGCGATCGCTCCGGTGGGAGGCTGGACGATCGAACTGAATTATTTCGGTCGCGCAGTGATAAAACGCAGATTTGATCGTGTTTTTGAAATTCCTCGTGCCTATAAATAGACAATGAGTGATAACGTAATGGATACGCGAGTGTCTGTGGCGGAGACTCCGTCATGGTGGGACTGGTGGTTCTTTTCAAAATGAAGGACGGTGGCTTCGAACTCAATTGCGTCTGATATGTGATCTGGCAATTTTCATGCACCGAGGGATGGAGCGGTGGGCTAATGTGGCTTGTTGATGATGAACGACATTCGACAGTCGGCGAAGTATTTGCGATGTTCCTAGTTTGGTTTCTTTTACGCGATGGTTCACAGTTTAGTTGTGTACCAATTAGATGACGCAACGCGGAAGCGCCAGCCTTCACCGGCTTTGTTGGGGCGTAGTTCGAGTCGAAGTAGAAATTCATGCGTTATTTATGAACTGGATTGCATTGAACCTCTTGGCATCACCCATTTGTATGGGTGTCATCACCTAGCAGAAAGTGGGCAAGACTGATGAACATGATCAGCTTTCGAATGGATCCCAGCCGAAAGGGATTTTTTTTATTTCACGCTACAGTCCGGGGTTGTCCTGGGCTTCAACCAACAAGCTTCTCGAACTAGCCTGGTCTCTGGCTAACTGCCTCCAGTGCTGCACGCCCAGTTGGTTGAGGTCCTTCTCCACCTGGGTGCGCCATCTTAAGCGTGAACGTCCTCTGTTGCGTTGGGCCACTGGTTCGGAGTCGAAGATGCTTCGTGCCGGAGCTGAGTTGTCCATTGGCTCCACATGGCCCAACCACCTTAGATGTGGGATCCGTAGACGTCTCCCTAGGCTCATGTCATTGTACAGCCCGTACAGTTCGTGGTTGAATCTTCTCCTGCAATGACCATCAACGCAAACAGGACCAAAGATCGCATGCAAAACTTTTCTCTCGAAGAGACCAAGGACTTCCTCATGCACTTTGGAGTTTGTCCATGCCTCCACGCCACAGTAGGACTGGGATGATCAAGGTCTTATATAAAGTCAGCTTAGTCCTTCGAGAGATGGCTCTGTTCCTCATTTGTCTCTTGATCCCATACAAACAGGGCTTAGCAAGAGTTACTATGCGTTTGATCTCTGTCAAGACATTGTTTGTACTATTTGAGCCGAGGTTGACGAAGTCTTTGGCCACCTCACAGCTTCAGCTGCCCATTGCGACACTCTGCCAAAGACGTCGATGTTCTATGTCCTTTCTGGAGAACGTGGAGTGAAGCCACTTCCGTCTCAATGCCAGCAAACGCTTCATTGACGGCTCGCTGTGTTCTGCTAATCACGTCGATGTCATCCGCGTACGCGAACAGTTGTATGGACTTCTGGAAGATCGTGCTTCTAGTGTTGGCGTGTGGGTCTTGTACTTTCTTCTCCGGGATGAAGTTAAAGAAGTCATTTGAAAAGGCGTCGCCTTGTGACATTGAAGGTCTCGGCGAGTGTGCTACCGAAATTGATGGCTCAGCGGGAATTCTGCACCGTCATCCTGCACAACCTGACGAGCTTGGCAGGGTTGTCAAAGCTAGACATGGCGTTGTATAGCTCGTCTCTATGCACGCCGTCATATGCGGCCTTCAAATCGACGAATAGGCGGTGGGTGTCGATATGAGCTCTTGGGTATTTTCTAGGATCTGCCGTGAAGATCTGGACGACGGTGGACTTCCGTGGCCTGAAGCCACACTGATAAGATTGCTTAGGCTTCAGGCGGGTGCACAAAACGGCAGAAAGGATTACAGAAAAATGCTCTCAAAATTACAAAGGATACGACGATCAAGGAGCATTGCAGTCAAGGAACACACAAAGGATAGGACGATACAGGAGCATTGCAGCCAAGGAACACACAAAGGATACGACTATCCAGGAGCATCGCAGTCAAGGAACACACAAAGGATAGGACGGTCAAGGAGTATTGCAGTCAAGTTGTATAAACAAACATTCATGAAGAAGATTTACAGCAGTTGAATAAAAAGTTTCCAGCTCTTCAGTCTCGATATTGCAATCTCCGTCTAATCGGATTCTCTTCTCGACGTCCGTCAACAAGTATTGAGAGACAATCAATGGGAGCGACTATAGAGTCACATAGCACTGCGACCAAATGTTGGTCTATTGTGTGATCTTTATCCAGGACTTCCGATCTAACTTAAGAAACTTGACGATCTCTGTCCTGAGAGTCTGGTCCGGTTAATGCGACTCTATTGGTTATTTTGTACCAGCTTGCCGTCAGATTTTGACATTCGATTAGTACGTGTTCCATTGTCCACAGTGTCTACAGTTTTCGGAGCTGCTATGCCCCATTTTGTACAGGTGGGGGTTGCATAGGAAGTGACCAGTAAGTGCCTGCCAACAAGGTAGCAGTCGATGTAATAGATTGAGGGCGGTTCCATGGTTCACAGTAAGTGGCAGTAGACGGCTTCCGAATGTACCAATCAGTTCTTATGCTCTGCTTGTCGTCCAGAGGTTGGTTTGATTTTCGGTAGAACATGATTTCGGTGCTTCGGCTTAAGTGTTCAGACGAGTTTAGACGACAAATTGTGACGTTGTGACCCCTGTGATGCATGATGGAGCTTTTCTTGTCCGACAGCATATACTTTGTTCTGTCCTTATTGGCCTTGAGACCAACTCGACACGTCAACGCATTCTCCAGTACCGATAGCGCATCTGCTTACCAAACTCCGATATAAGCCATGAATCGAACTGCATGGCGGTGAATCGTGCATATGTCAGTATGACCATGGGATCGGTGTATTGCGCATGAGGCTTTACAACTGGTTGCGTATCGATCTGAAGCTCGTTAATCTTCTCTAGGATTTACCGTGATATGGATAATTCGACGATTCGTTGGGACGGAAGCGGCATTAGTACGTGCTCCCTACCAGAACATCGCCACCGTCTGTGAAGAGCTCTGACGGTAATCCATCGCAGCCTACGGCTTTGCTGATTTGCAGCTTTTTGGGATTTGTGAGCTTCATATCACTCTCTCATGTGCATGCTCTCATGCTCGTATTTTCCTTGCTGGTCGGTTATGAGCTGGTCGGTTAGAGTTTGGAGGAGCCTGGATTCCTTTCCTAAGCCCTGCTGCCAGACTATTGGCTTTCTTACAGAAGGCTCTTACTTTAAGCCCTTAGAGGTTGCGTGAGACCTTTTGTGAGAGATACCTTTTCTTTAGGCTCCTCCCCTCTTCCTCTTATCTAGACTCTTCTTCTCCCGCTTATTAATCCGTTGCTCCTATTGCCTTATCCCTGTTTATGCTGTTCCGTCAGGTCCGCATACACTACACTGCCTTTGTGTGACCAGTGACTACAAAAAATCACAGCTGTCAGATGAAAAAAGCAGTTAACTCCCAAGACCACTTGTGTGGATCTTGTTCTGATGAGTTGAAAGACTCTGTAAAGGTTAAAATCTGTTGACTACATCACCAAACACGGTTGGTTTTCTAAACTTGCTATCTGCCTCCAATGTGTGATTCAAGGTGCACTTGCATACATCGCTCCTTCAAATCGTTTAACGAGCATTATACTCACTCGGTGGTCTTACTAATTACACACGCTGACAGTTAAGCATTTTCATATGTTTTGGACTACTTTTCTTGTTGTCTTGTGCAGTTAACACCCACAAGAGCGAACTCTGTGTATGTGCTAAAAAAAATTGGGTAAATAACCACATCGTTACAAGATTTCTCAAAAATCAAACAAACCCACAGCAGTCACCTAAGCTGTCACCAGTAATCTGCTTTCCACACAAATCGAATCGTTCTCATGGCGACACGATAAGCTTCAATAAATCATTTCAAAGAACCACATCATCCAATCCCGACGACGCGACGACGACACGACCCACCTTGAATAATTCACCAAACATCTGCAGGCAATCATACGCCTCAGTTGAAATGTCAAAAGACAGAAACAAAATCTAATTAAATGTCAAGGACTTCGCATGCTCATTTGCGGTATTCCAAAGCTAACAAGCATCCGACCGTCGCGCTCTGTTTCTTCGAATTATTTAATCAATTTTCGAATCTAATGAATTCGTTCCACCGTCCGCCTAAATTGATTTCATTTACCTTCGAGACAAGCGAAATTTGTCTGAATTCAGGGAACGAGTTGGCTGCAATTGCAGCACTGGCGCTTGGTTGTTACCCGCTGCACACCTAACGGACAGTCAACTTAGAAGAACTGTGCAATTTTTGATAAGTGAGGGGAATTTGATTTTACATGAAACATCACCTTGCATAGCCTAAGGAGCTAATTGGGTTTGAGGAAGTGTGTCTATAACCTGGGGATGCTATGGGCACGTTTCTTGAATAAGAACGACTTTTAGGAGCACCCGGCGATGGAGGAGACATAGTTTGTATTTTGAGGTTCCCCTGAAAGTATGTGGTGGTATATCCCATCATGTTCCACAATCTTGTAGTCATCTAGCGCCGCCTTGTTGAAAACTTAGCGCATCCGCATACGAGATAGGCTTCCGCTATGTAGCCCTTTTTTGATACTAGGGTGCACTTACAGATAGATGTTTACTTATGAACCGAGGTAGTCGTAGTCCCTCACTCCCTTAAAGAGCTGCCTACGGTGACGTTCTGTCCGAGTCGTCGATGTTGTGCGTCTTTTCTCGATGACAGCATATAATCCGTGCTGCCCTCATTCACCGCTAAATCCATTTTGACCGCCACTGGTGCAATACCAGCAAACGCTTCATCGACGGCTCGCTGTGTTTAACCACGAGTGCTGCGGAACTGGCTCCATAAATATTCATTTGAGTACGTTTTTTTTGTTGAATTTCCACTGCTTTTCGGAACGATGCATTTAATTCACCAGCTCCGACGCCTTCATACTACTCAACGCCATCTGTGTACAAATTGATGGGGTTTTTCGACTCAGTTATGGGTTCTGACCTGTGCTCTCTTCTAGGGGCTACAGTAGTAAATTTACGGTCGAATTCCGAAAGTTCGTAATTTGAAATTATTAGACTCTTTCAGTCTTAGTGGGGACTGAGCCGCACTGCCTGATCATGTAGTGGAAGCTGTCTGTACGACCTGGAGACTTTCAATTTCCGCTTAAGTGGATCTTTTTGCAGGACTTTCCTTCATACCACGATCCCGTACGATATCCGTAAGATTGGTCTTACTACGGAGGTACAAATCCAGTGGGTCGCTTTCGGTTCTAGTTCCCACTTCGATCCGAAAATTCGCTTACAATTTTCTATGGCGTTGGATTTCCAACTAAGTTTCCTGTCGTTGCTACTTCGGTTAGTCGGTACAATTTGGCTGGCCGTAACCATGCCCAAATCTGGACAATAAGCAAAACAACGGAGCTGATTGTTGGTGCCTTCTGCCTGAAGTTGAATGAAGGAGTCGACATAAACCCGAACTCTACGAGCTATATCAAGATGATGTCCGTCGATTACATGATTTCGGACAGCTTGGCCATGATGACTATCCGTCGATTACATGATCTCGGCCCCGACATGGCCGACAATTCTCCGGCTAAGATGTTCCTCGAATCGAAGCTTCCTACATTAAAAAAGGGAGAAAGACCGAATCTTTGGTACAAAGACTAGGTCATCGTGGACGCAAGACAGTTTAGTCATGATGACTGGTCTGGCCCGTCAACTAGCCTGGGCCGTGTACTAGGTCGACAATGGTTGCTTGTGCCATATGCAACTCCTGTGTCAGCATAGGCAGCTAAGCCGCTTCATGACACCAACTTGGTTTATGAGTACAACACATCCGGCCCTCTTGGCATAGCAGTGGACATAAAAATCTGCCAACATCTGACTGCTTGCTGCAGTTTATCACATGTTGAAGTTGAGGAATGTTGGAATTACACCCGAGTTTCATCAACTGATTGGAATCATGCTGGTATCCCAAGTGGCTATGTCTCTAGAAGGTCATCGCTATCGATTACTGGTCTAAGACCTTGTCTGCTGATTCTCAAGGTATCCTGCGCTGTCTGAAGGACTGGAGCAAGAGGTCTAATACCTTGCAACAGATTAGAGCAGGTACTCTGAAAAAGGTTGATCATGGCCAAGGAACTAACATATAATTCTTAAACCGACACAGAATACTCCTGCCAAGCGGCACTCACGTTTAGTCTTAAGTCGGAATTATGCAATTTTGTTCCATCTTCATCTTGAGGGGAGCTACAGTCCGTGGCTAACACGTGCATATCCTTATGTAATTCCATCCAGGGCTTAATTCAAAATTTCCGTCCGTAACATTTCTTAGTCTACTTTCTCACATATTTAACCCCAGGATGGATGACTGATCCGAAGACGCTAAACTAAATGACGGGGCCTCGCTAGGCCCTGTCTAAGTAAATGGAAAAGGGGGTCTGTGACAATTGCTGGAATGGCCAAGCCAGATGTGCATGTAAACAGGGGGAGTTTTATATGGCTTCAAATATTGTGCATGTGTACATTTGGGTTTACATAGGTGTACCAGGAGTGGTACCCAGGAGTGGACTGGAAAACTGGAAATAAATCCATCTTTGAAAGGTTCAGCCACTTGTGTGTGAGAATGAAGAATGCAAGGAAAATGGAACTGTGTCTGAAGCACAGGAGTTACTTCAGTTCGATGAGAAAAAGGAGAAACAAGCGGAACAAAATTGTCTGTACTCGGTCTTAGACTGTACCTGTGAAGGTAGGTGATTCCAGAGATGATCAGCATGAATGAAGAAGTGCCTGCGTGACATTGAGCGGGCAATATTACGACTCGATCGACAGAAGGTGCTCTTTTCATATAAATAATTTGGCTGTTTCTTGTGAATAATTTTGCAGAGTAATATTTACGATCTGTAACCTAGGAATGCCTCCAATTCGCATCCTAGGAGATTCCGACGTTGTTCCGAGACATGGTCAAATCTGCGAAGATTAAGAAGGGTCCCGTGCAGCCGCGTTGATGGCTTTTGTCAACTTTTGCGAAGAAGAATAATCACAGTCTGCGATCAACTCTGATCCATATGTCAAGATTGGGACTATGAGCGCTTTGGCAAGTTTTAATTTAACGTTGATAGGGAGAATATGTTTGCTGATTGACAAGCCTCTTACGGATGTGTGTATCTTGGACATGTCTGTTAACTATTGCACATTATTCCAAGGTTTTCACACATGTTACATATTCAATTGCGGTCGAGTTAAGTTCAATTGGCGGATGTTGGATAGGGAAGACGGTTGTTTCGAGAACGGGATGGATTTGGTTTTGTCTGGATTGAGCTTGTAGCCCAATTGGCGATAGTACCTAAATCCTTGTTTACTTTAGCAACTGAGTCTACAACCATAACAAGAGGGAAACTTAAGTAGATTTGAACATCGTCTGCATATATATGGAATTTTCAGTAGGACGAAACCATTGGAAGGTCATATCCTGGGGGTTTCATTCCAAATGCGAACCATGTCCTTGATCTTTGGATTTGTTTCCCGACAAAGGGAGGCGCAATATGAGCGTTAAAAAATCGAGGCGGAACTAGTTACAGAAGAAGTAGACGGCCAGTGTTTGGCCGCTTTGGGTGCATTTTTCATCCACAAGATTCCAGCCTTCTTGGAAAAAAACTCACCATCAGCCACAAGCCTCTGTCTCTCTCTGTCTCGCTCTCTTTCTCTCTCTCTCTCTCTCTCTCTCTCTCTCTCTCTCTCTCTCTCTCTCTAGGTCTTCCTTAGTAAGCATATAATCCGTATCTTGGTCTTTAGCGAATGCATCTTCCTGTTAATTTTTTGATTATTGCCAATATCCCCGCCATTCTTTTTCTGCAGCTTGCTTCATTTGAAGCGAGGACGCCCGCATCCTTATTTCTCGACATTTTCCTAAAAAAACAAACCACTTCCTTGAAGAAGAAGGGCAAGAAACAGTCAATTCGCTAAATTCATGGAATTTTTCTTCTCAAAATAGTGCAGAAAGAGCTTGTGTAATGGCAACTGAGCAAATTATTTTCCAATTGAAACGACAGCAAACAATGACGTACAATGTAACTGAGACGAAAAATTCCTAGGCTTTTTGAGGCCCCGTCACCTAGTCTACCGCTTCGGGTACCAAAATAAATTTATAGTTCAACTTCATTCGACTCAGAGGAAGTCGTACGTCGCAATTTCAGATAGTTTTCTTTTTATCCATAAATAGAGTCAAAATGGGCGTCAAAAGGCCCAGGCATCCATCCTAACTCTAGGCTTACGAGCAATTGAACAGCGATAAATAACAGATATCCGAGGAGGCTTATTCCGGGACTGACACACCCGTTATCCTAGGCAGACCGTGGCGCCTTGTGTGGTACATACGTACAAACACATTCAGCAGCCGCCATGCCAGTTCACATTTCTCACCCTCGACTGTGCAGTTCCAATTGGCGCATGCACCTCCGCGGGTGATTCCCAATTTGATTACCCATGCACGGACTCTGCTCTATTAATCAGGCGAGTTCACACAATCAAAATCGTTTATCTCGCTCGCGCGGCCATTGGCCAGCGCTCTCTAACACGTGCTGCACACAGTCGCCGCCGCCGTCTATTTGTGTATCGGGAGTGCACACCGCGCTCCGCAGCCAGCCAACGGTCATCAATTAATGTTTTTTAAGCTTCGCGAAGCACTGATAGCGGAGAGAAAATCGTCGGTCGCCGAAGAGATGAGAAATAGCCGAGGCGACGTATCAAAATCTAAAGACGATCGAGAAATTCTTTCGGGCAGTCGCCGTTGCAAACGCGTTTCGATTAGTCGCGGTCCGGTCGAGTGATTTTTAGTTGACGAGTATCCGGTTGTGATGGCACCACCGGCGGAGCAAATCGCCGAACTTATCGACGACCACTTGGGGGACTTGAAGGCTGCCGAGCCCAACTGGAAGGTCGAAACGTCGCCGATTGCGGGTCGCGGTATCATCGCCGCACGCGACATTCAGCCTGGCGAGCTGATATTCAGCGAGCGCGCTCTCATAATCGGTCCCACCGCCCGGAAAGGAACCGCACTCAATACGTGTGTCATGTGCTACAAGCTGCTGGGCGGCACGGACTTCCTGTGCAAGAAGGGGTGTGGCCTGCCCGCATGCGGGCCATGCTCGGATACAGAGCGACACCGGCTGGAGTGCAACCTGTTCCAGCAGTGGCAACCGATTGATGTGAGCCAGGTGAACCCGATGACCCTGCGCATCCTGACGGCCGTAAGGAGTTTCTTCCTGACCAAGCGGCAGCGGGAGTTGCTCAGCTCGATGCAGGCCAACGCGGATCGCTACTACCGCATGGAGATCGAGCGGGCAGCCAAGGGCTTCAAGAACTTCCCCAACGACGAGAAGGTCCTCAACTACATCTATCGCACGGTCAGCGTGCTGAACACGAACGCCTTCGAGGCGCGCAGCATGGTCGACGGCCACGAGTACCTCCTGCGCGGGCTGTTCCCCCTCGCCGGCGTGATGAATCACGAGTGCACTCCGAACGCGTGTCACTACTTCGAGAACGGCAATCTCATACACGTTAAGGCGACACGGTTCATCCCGAAGGGCGCCGAAATCACGACGACCTACACGAAGATCATGTGGAGCAACCTCTCGCGGCGGGTCTTCCTGAAGATGACCAAGCACTTCGTCTGTGAATGCCCCCGTTGCAAGGACCCCGCGGTAAGTCTGTGAAACGGCGTGTATTTCGTAAAAAATTCCATTCATTTCCGATGTGTGGGTAGGTGGAGCAACTAGATACTAAAAGGCAATGGAAATAGAACTGAGGAGCGTGTGGCTCGTCGGAGCGCCGCTCTCGGAAAGTTCCAAATCTTATTTTTGGAACTGCTCTCCGATCGGAAAGCTTCGCACGGAAATGACGGAAGTTCGTGCATTTACTGGCCAATTTTGAAATCTAGATTTGCTGGCACCGCCGCGGGACGGCGGGGGGCATCAACGGTTTCTGATCGGATTTCGTTGTGATTCCACTTCTGTGTCGTGCTGCGATGTTTGTTTTTGTTTACTGCGGGCCGCCGCGGTGGCGGGAGTCCTTGGCGATTGAAATTCAATTGGAATTTGAATGGGAACACGCGATGAGTGCTCGCTGGGCGCCTTTGGCGGGCAATCGTGAGTTCGTGTGAATATCACAAAGCGTTGATAAGTGGTCGGCGCTGTGTTTACGAAGCGCGAGAAAATGTCGATTTATTTAATGGACACACTTGTGATTTCACTCAGCTTTGGATTGTTTATTGCTGGTCGTGTGCTTGGGATTGTTTGTTGCCCGTCTCTTGCCAGATCGAACGGGGGACGCCATTTATGCTGGTTCTACACGACAGCTTATGTTGTCAGACTGACAGACTCTGATGTGCGACATTTTGGAGATTTTCTTTTGTGTTCTTATTTTTGGCAGGGCATCGTAACAGAGAGATGGGTGAAACTAGGCGTGGTGTAGGGGAACCGATTTGACTCCGCAGGTGTTCTTTTTAATGCGTACTACTTTGAATTTTACAACACTTCGAATTGACGGGTGTACTGGTTGGTTGGCGATTCGTTTTTGATGCAAGCGTTCGTCATGAACTCCAAGAAGCCAACTGACTCAGTTACATAGACCACTCCGATCGCTGATCTATAAGCAAGGCGGGAAAAAATCGAAAAAAGGTTCAAGTGACTGACCGCGTGGAGGAGTCGCAATAATGCCAACATTGGGTCTGTTCTAATATTTGCTGTGTTTGTGAAGACTTCTTCTTCTTTCGCTGGCGCAGTACAGTCCGGGTGGGCATGGGCCTTGGCCTACATGCCTCCACACCCAGCTGGCTTCCGGCGATGCATGTTCAGCTGATTGAGCTGACTTCTTTTACCGGGTTGGTCGGGCGTATTGATGTTCACAAGCTTTGCGTGTGAGTCATCTCTCATCTGAGGCGAGAGGCTCGAACTCGTTTGCCGCAGATCGATGTCGCTGCCAGCCCGTACAGTTCGTCGTTCAGTCTCCTCTTCCAAATGGAATCAGTACATTAGGGACCGATGATAACCCGCCCGCCCTTCTCTTGATTGTAATAAGTACTGAAAGTAAGATCTAGAATTCAATTCGATTATTATTTGTAGGTAGTGTGTGATGGAGTCAAGTTGGACTTCACGTGACGTTACTAGAAGTGACGTGATCAGACCTTAACCTTAACAAGACCTGACGTAACTTAACGGGACATGTCTAGACGTGACATGAGTAGACGTGACGTGACTAGACGTGACTCAACTAGACGTGACTTGACTTGACGTCACTCAAGTAGGCTGACATGACTAGACGTGTTGTGACCAGACGTACCTTGACAAGACGTGACATGACTAGACGTGACTCAACTAGACGTGACGTCACCGTGAATAGATGTGACGTGACTAGACGTGACGTGACTAGACGTGACGTGACCAGACGGAACTTGACAAGACGTGAGGTGACTAAACACAACGTAACTAGACGTGACGTGACGAGACAAACCGTGATGAGACGTAGCGTAACTAGACACGACGTAATTGGACGTGACGTAACTAGACGTGTGTGACCAGACTTTACTTGACAAGACGTGAGGTAACTAAACGTGAAATGACCAGACGTAACTTGACGTGACGTCACCGTGAATAGATGTGACGTGACTAGACATGACGTTACTAGACGCATCTTGACAAGACGTGACATGACTAGACGTGACGTGACTACACGTAACATGACAAGACCAGACGTGACTAGACGTGACGTAATTAGACGCGACGGGTCTGGACGTGACATGACTAGACGTGTCGTGACTAGACGAGACGTGACCGTATGACATGCACGACAAGTGTCAGATTTCGAACCGAAACTGAAACAAAGCAATCTTCGGCAATCAAGAGGCATTTGAGAGCAGCTTTGATCATCAAATTAATGCATTCAACTTCGACATTTCAATGTTCCCACTATAGACATTCTTCGCAGCATGAGCCCTCAGTTAAATGCCTGCCTAAATGCACGACCAGCCTCTGAGGACTTAATTTGAAGCCTTCAGGCAAGGGGCTGATTTTCATTCACCAACGCCTTGAATTCACACAGCAAGTGAATTCCCAGTAGCTCATGGACACGCCAGAAGTCACGTTCTCTCTGCACCTAAATATTCAACTATTCATCATCAGTCTGTGTCAGGACTTCCAAGGACGCACAAATTGATTCCCACAGTCTTTCCGTTCACCCCTCCACACACAAGTCGTTGCGTTGAATTCATTATTGTTATATTGTACAATCGTCACACACGCCCCCCTAAACCAGTCGCAAGTTACAGTTCTCAGGCGTCTGGAGGGGACACCGAAATAGGTCAATG
The DNA here is from genome assembly GCA_905231855.2 of Eristalis tenax. Classification (NCBI taxonomy): domain Eukaryota; kingdom Metazoa; phylum Arthropoda; class Insecta; order Diptera; family Syrphidae; genus Eristalis; species Eristalis tenax. Next base: position 39,226,242 of record HG993128.1, on the reverse strand, counting down.
CTGTCAAGCACTAGTCACAATCCCGAATTAGACTGCAGCCCTTCTCCGAAATGCCATGTTTGTGTGACCTTTCCCCATCGCCACACCTCGGGGTACTTCCGCTGATTGGGCGCCTCCACACACCCCACACCCAGCACGGCGCAGAACGAAATCCTTTCCGATTCCCTTTCACTTTGCCTGCGATCGCACTCAAATCGAATTGCCCCTCGTGAGGCAGCACTCTAACATGTTGGTCATGCATGTCGCTCATTCCACGCGTCATGTAACATAATCCATCGCCACCCTTCACACCGTCATCCATTCGCACTGCTGCTGCTGGTGGTCGAGGTGGTGGAGGTACTCGTGTATCTTTGCATGATTGCAACCTGTTACGCCGTTCGGTGAGTTTAAAATAACCCAACAACAAAACTGAAATCACAAACCAGCATTGCATGGTGTAACAGAATGACAAATCGAACCGAATACCTCCACTCTCCTCCTTGGGCAGGCCCCGACCCCGCAAAGAGTGGCATAAATTAATGTTCCCTAGGCCATAGCTACAGCGCTACGGTACGAGTAAGAGTACGAGTACACGCCGCATGCATGTGGAAATGTAGAAAATAATGACCAGGGTATCCGTCAGGCCAGTCGACGCTGTAAATTCGATTCGATTGGTCGCGATTCGGTGACAATCCGTCCTTGTAGTCGGTACGAGCAGTTTCTAGTTTCGGCAGAATGTCCGCGAAGAAGTTAGCGCGGCTGGTGGACATCCACTTGGGCGATCTGAAGACGGAGGAGCCCAACTGGAAGGTGGACTGGTCGCCGGTGGCCGGGAGGGGAGTATTCGCGTTGCGTGACATCCAGCCGGGGGAGCTGCTGTTCCGTGAACGTGCCGTGATTCAGGGTCCAACCGCGAGAAAGGGGTCAGCTCTGAACACGTGTGTTGTGTGCTGCCAACTCCTCGATGTCAAGGACTTCCTCTGTCCCAAGGGCTGCACGCTGCCGGTGTGCGCCAAATGCTCCGAATCCGAGCAGCACAAGCCCGAGTGTGAGCTCTTCCGCGAGTGGAAGCCCGTCGACGTTGGCGGGGTGAGCCCGATGACGCTGCGAATACTAACGGCGGTGCGGAGTTTATTTGTGGAGAAACACCACAAGGATCTCATTTTCGCGATGCAGGCAAACGTCGATCGCGGATACCTCAAGGAAGTGACGCGGGCGGCGGAGGGATTCGCCAACTTTCCAACCGACAAGAAAGTCCTCGACTTCCTGCTGAAGGTCGTCGGGGTGCTAAATACGAATGCATTCGAGGCGCCAAAGAAGGTCGACGGCTATGAGATACTGCTGCGCGGCCTGTTCCCCCTGACCGCAGTCATGAATCATGAATGCACCCCGAACGCCTGCCACTACTTCGAGGACGGCAGCCTGGCCATCGTGAGGGCTGCGAAATTCATCCCCAAAGGTGGCGAGATAACGACAACGTACACGAAAATATTATGGAGCAACCTGATGCGGCGAATGTTCTTGAGAATGACAAAGCATTTCATTTGCGAATGCCCACGTTGCAAGGATCCAACTGTGAGTAGCTGGGAGGGTGCTTGATACTTGATGATGGCAAATTAATTGCAACGAAAGGGATTCTCTTTGACGTTGCGTTCCTTGCGAGGATAGCGCACTTAAGCGGAGGCGGGATATATTGTTTAACTAAATCGATACGTGGTGAAGTGATGCGTGAGTGAACGGGAATTTATTAGCTATGGCCTTTGAATTATTAGGAAAGTGCAAGCGGGTGGTGTACGGTGACGAGAGTCGAATAAATTCCGTTTTGCGCTCATCTCCGGCAGTGGCTCTGTGCTGTCACATGTTTGACGTGAGAAAAGCGCCGATGTGGATTCGCTTGCCAGCCTTGAATGAGAATGTGGTGCTATTTATAAACCCAAGTTCACGTGCTGCAGTTGAAAGAGTATTCATTTCCAGGTGGCCTTGATACGGTAGGAAAGTGCTTGATGGGAACCCAAGCGGTTCTTGTGATGATGTGAAGTTTGCTTCATCTTGATCCTTCCGTGTGAATTCTAAGTCTTGATCTTTAGCTGACAATTAATGTTGCTCGTAAGTGCTTTGAATGGCGATCAATATACAGTGACGAGCGAATAAAGTGGGGGGAAACTTGAATTTCGAACGATCTTAAAAGGATATCGTGCTGGACCTCTTTCTGAGTCTTCTTGATTGCTAGGAACCGCATTTGCGTGCTGTTGAATAGAGATCCACGGTACTGTCCATGCTGCAAAATGAACAACTCTTACAAGGAGAATCGATTTTTATAATTTCCTTGCATCGTTTTATGTTTTCTTACAATATTTATAATTATATTAATTTTATACAAATATTTACCACGTCCGCCAATAGTCCCTCCATGTCCCTCCTCCTCCGGCATTCCTTACCATCCTGAAAATCCTGAAAAAAGGGTACACTTTTCTCTTTAAGGCTTTCTCTCTCTTTCTATCTTTTATCGCTCTTCTATCTTGGTGGTGTGCGATGGAGGGTACAAAAACCACCCGTCCGACGAGCTGTGCCGTGCAACCGCAAGCGTGCCGCCGTGCTACCTCCACACTGAAGCTACCCGCTTAGCCCGCTGCAACAAGACTTGGCGCTTCTTTTGTTGCTTTTCAGTGAACTTAGGAAGTGATTATTTTTTCAGAAACTGTAGAATTTGCTAGCTGTTGTTTTAACGTCGAATACCCCTCGACAGAGTATTAAATGTTAGCCTCGATTTCGTGGGCTGGTACCAGCAGTCTAAGGATGTGACGTAGCAGCAGGAAACAAGTCGGTGGTGTCAATTCGCATGATACCTGCGGCCAACTGATGAGCGCCCGCAGTGACATGACCCAGTCACCAAATTTCTCCTTCGCTACTTTAAACGATGCAAGGTCCTTACCTGGCATTTATCGCCGTCTTGTTGGAACCACAGTGAGGTCTATATTTGAGTCCAATGACGGTAACGGTTCTTCTTATTCTTTCTTTTAAACGATGAGGTTATGATGCGAATTTTGGGGATCATAACCCTCCCACTTTACTGCATCCCTACTGGTCCGCCCACGTGGGGTTCGCCGATACGACCTCAAGAAATATCGGCAGGCCTCTCTATCTCGGATCACTTCATCACTGAGGTCGATCAAATGCGGGTTTTTTTTGAGTTTGTGTTATCCAAGAGTTTTTAGGCCTGCCTCTCTTTGGCGCTTGCGTTGGAACTTTTATTGATATTGCCTTTTTAAAGGGGTTCCAGGGATCTCTCCTTTGAACATGGCAATACCAACTGAGTCGGTCATGCTCTACTTTCTTGAATATGGGTTCTTTGACGTGAAAGGTTTCCTCGGATCTTTGAACTTCTTATTCTATGGAGCTTTGTTACTCCCGCCGTCATGCGAAGCATCTTCATCTCAGTTGCCGTTAATTTGCTCTCATACTTTTTGTACGCTGCCCAAAATTGTGAACCGTATGATGACGGTAACGGTGACTATTTCCTTATTTCGAAGAAATATGATCCTAGATCTGAAAATGGGTCTCATCCGAGAAGACGTTTGATTTTGACCAAAATCCGTGCCGTTCCAACATTCCTGCATCACTCTTGCTCCAACACAATCCTATATGATTGTAGGCGCATACGGCAAAATAAGCCATGTTGGCTCTCTGACGAATCATCTGGGTCTTTGATACTGGCCACTGCGGTGGCAGTGTTTTTTTTTTCTTTTTGCAGCAATCTCTGCCTGGTTGGTGGCTTAAAGTCTCCCAGGGTGTAATCACTCTCAAATTTGTCCATTGTGAGACGGATTTTCGGGTTGCATATTTACACACATTTAATCTTTTTTTTAAATAATTTACTAACGTATGGCTCGTGTAATACGACGCAGAAATGATTGAAAACTTGCAAAAATTATTGAAAATATTCTAGATCCAAATGTGGTTGGCAACGATGACTTTCCTGTCATCCCAACGATATATAGAGATAGCCCCAACTTATCAACTTATTTTGTATGGCAAACAGGCGATTGTTTTCTCAGCAAATTTAATTCATATTTTTCCAGTGGTTTTCCATTTGTGTACTCCCTCCAAATAATAACGTTTACTCGAGGTCCTCAAAATAGGCTTTGGTTCATCACTGCCTCTTCATTTAACCCAAATCTCTTTACCGCCCGAGGTTGCCCTTCAAGTTCGGAAACAAAAAATAGTCGTGGGGGCTAAGTCTGGAGTATTCAATTAAACATTTTTTTTTTTCGTTTCCCTCTATGAGGGATTTTATTTATTAAGCCACGGTGGTGTCGGATTCTTTCGCTGCGTCTGGCATGCTCGGCTTAAAACGCTGAGCTAGTGTCTGGCTGTTCACACGCTTTGCAACTTTGCAACTTTGTCGCTCGCATCCTAATTAATGGATTTTTGTGTTGTCATAGAACTTGTCCGTACACTGTCTTGACGGATGACCGAATTCGGGATCCCGGGGATATGAATCTGGTCGTTTCGCACCACTGTTACTTCGAGGGCTTCGGTCGAGGGCTTCAGACGAATTGCAGACACGGGAAGCACTGTATTCTACAAATCAATTCCACTGTTGGGCTGCTCAGATGATGTTGACATCTTTGCACGTTTTCTAGGTGCAACGAAAATTCAGAAACAGGCGAGAGGAGTTGGTCTACAAGTCAAGGAGTACAAACCAACGGGGTGCCATAAATCACCTGGGACAGTTTTGAGGTGAAGGATAAGTTTTTCTTACTCGGCGCGAATGTAAACTCGACAAATGACGTCTTGGGAGATCCGAATATCCCTTGGAGAATCGGTGCGCCCTCGGTACAATTTGTGTCTAAGCTCTTGACCAGGAGGACCAAAATCCTAAGTCATGTCGAATGCTAGGAAATAAGCAAAACAGCGGCCCTGGCTGCGCGAACGATAAATGGAGGATAGGACACAATCGCGTGGATGTTGATTTGAAAGCTCGGAATTTTCCTTCGCCTTGTTTCCGACGTGTTTTCGCCTTGCGCAGTCTGCATCCACATCCACCTTTCCGGCAGACGGGACCCTTTTTTGTTTGGGGAATATGGTTGATTGTGATTTTGGTCCTGCGAGCCAAGAGTTTTGAGCGAAATTGTTAATCAGTGTCAGCGGTTGAAGAAGTTAAAGCAATTTACAAAAGGCTGACGTCGAAGTGAAAGTAAAATGGCTCCTGTCTGGTGAAAATACTCTAGGAGGGCAGTCGAAAGCGAACTCATAATTCAGTGAATTCTTTGTTTAAGAATCCGGAATTCGCACATTGTAGTCATCGCACAGAGTTCACGGTTTTGCTCTCCAACAGAGGAGGAGCGGTGACACATTAACTCTGGCCAACTACAGTTGAGCGCTTAGAATCGTCCAATGGATTTAATTAAGGCTATCGTCGAGGCTTGTGTGCCACGGTCACATTTGATCTGGTGATCCCAATATCTTGCCACATCTGAATAGCATCGTATTCAACAAAGTCGCAATAGCAGCTGAAACACGGTCGTTATAATTGGCGTAATGTATCATCAGTGCGATGCTGTTGCAATGAAGCATGCGGTGAAGAGATTTTGTCGAGAACATATTATCACTTAAACTGGCTGCAGTAACTGCCTCCATTCCAAAGCAATCAATGATAAACAAGAAGACACCAGCAATCTAAAGAAATGTGCACGACCTCCATGTGCTGTTTCAACTCATTTCCTCTTGCAGATTTGCTTAACAAGCCACTTGAGTGATCCCAATTAAACATCCCCTAAGTGCTGCCAACATCCCACCCACCCCGCAGACAAGGTCAGCCATCCACCCACAACCTCCACCCATGTCGTACGTTCACCATATTGCCTCAACCGCTTTTCCACCCCGGGAACATATTCTTTGCTGCATTATATTTCATTTACCCTTGTAATTTAATTTTGAGAGCAACCCGCTGTTGCCGCAGGTGCATGGCAAACAATCGCTGCCCGGTGAGATTGTCCGAATCCAATTAACTTCTGGGAGGTATTGATTTAGTGTTGAGTTTCATAATTTCCCAGCGAGCACGACGTAAGTGCACATCGTTGCACTTTTAAGCCTACAATCGATACTCGTTGTCGTGTGTGCTGTCGGAGCGTTTGGCTCGAGAGCACAGTCCTCATTGACACTTGCTTCTGTCTATCGAATCCATCTCAATTCTCGTTTTTTTTCTGCTTTCTTTCTTTTAGGAGAACGAGACATATCTGGCAGCACTGTACTGCCGTGAACCCAATTGCAAAGGCCTTACCATTCCTGTGCACACCACCAGCCTGCAGCCGGATTGGAAATGCTGCAAATGTGGCGTCGTGTCGAACCACGCCAAAATGAGCAAATACCAAGACTTCACCCTCAACACGATCCACAACAAAATCAACAACTGCTCGGTGAGCGACATGATACACTTCATCAACGACACTTGTCCCAGATTCTGTCCGTCCTCGAACTACGTTCTGGTCGAGGCGAAATTGAATGTCATCTGGCGCATGCAGCGCCACAGCGAGCAGTACACCGCTGAGGAGTACGAGGCCAGGGACCAATACTGCAAGGATGTCATCGAAATCCTGGACAAATTGAACGCCGGAGATTGCACCCTTCGGAAACTAATTACAAACGAGATCAAGTGAAATGAAGTGAGCACACCCATCCGCACACATGGGTGTGGTTTCGTTTTGCGTGCGCGTGTGTGTCTGTGTTTGTCAATAATTTATTCATGTATGTACATCGATGTGTAAGATACCCGTTACTAAAAATAAATGTTTGGCGATTTTCGTTTGTCACCACAACCCAGAGACAACTCTCAATTACCTCGGAATCACTTCGATTACGGCCAATTATTGGGTAACCGCAGGGGTCGGTCCTCACCCCACTGCGTTTGTGCTTTTTGTTCTTTTCACTTTTCACTTTTCATTTTCCACTTTTCGCCATGCCCGCACTCGGATCGCACAGCCGATGGGATTCATGTGAACGAGGAGCGTTGTGCGCTGTAATTAGATCGTATAAATCAAAATTTCAAGAAATTCCGATTCCTAAGTGAGCGCTGAGGCGATGGGATCTGCGCGCCATCACTCGGTCGGTCGGACGGGCGGTTGCTCTGAACATCTGCTCGGACATGTGCGGGCCTAATTAGGACGTGGAATTCCAATGAAATTGTTTTGTGTACTTGTATCTAATTATTATCGTAAGTGTTCCGTGTTCGCCAGAAGCGGAACTCGACTGTCGTGGCTGCTGTTCACTGTGTGGCTAACTTTGGCAATTCGGTGGGAGTTGCGTTGTGTGGAATTCCTTTGCAGTTCACTTTAATTGCGTTTGTTTTTATGTTTGGCATTTTTCAGTAATTCTGTGATGATTTAGATCGCGGTTGAGTTGCAGTTGGATTGGATTCATGAATGGACTTTGGAGAAATGCAAATAAATAGATGTACGATTTGAGCTGAGTTGTTTGTCTTTGTTTCTTGTGCATTGTTTCAGATTTTGTGGACGTTGCATGTGGACGGATGGACGAGGATGCATCAAAAGGTTTGTTTCGACGACGAACGCAACGAGACGAGTGGGATAAGATCGGCGATATATCTGAAGTGGCGATTTGGTCATGGGACGCTATGCGAATAAAAACAAACAACTGTCATTGTGAAAAGTAAAATAATCCGTCCCAAAATTACCGCAAGATTTGAATTAAAAGAAAAGCAGAGACGGACAAATGGCTTTCATGCCTTTGCTGGCACGCACGCCCTCTTTTTTGTCGAAATTGTGCATGACCAGCATGGCTAAGCACTCCGAAAAATCACATAGCACTATTCTGATCTATTGTGACCGATTTCTTGATCTCGAGCTGCCTTGAGAAATTTCCTACAGATGCAATGCCCTGATAGTCTCTGCTTGTTAAGGTGATTCTGTTCGTTATTGATGTGAGATTTGGACACTCGACTAGTGGGTCTCCTTGATTGTCCACAATGTCTGCAGGTTGCTGAGCTGCTGTGCCCCATATTGTGTAGGTGATAGTAACCATGAAAAGTGGTCACTATCTGTGTTGCACATAGTATTCCTAGGTCGGACTTGTTCAAACTTAGGGCCTGATCGACCTTGAGAATTGGATGCGGCATTTATTTGACTAGACGTTTATTTGAATGATGTATGTCAATATGGCTAAATCCATGAAGAGGGAAAGGCCCAATAAAATGAAGTTCTAGTCCCCTTCCTTCCTGGGACGTCTGCCTTTTCATTGCTCTCGTGTTGTTATGTTCTAGCTCCAATCAGTTTTAATATGTTTCTCTTTGCCAGCGTGTTGAATGTTTCTTGACATTTAAAGCCGGGCTATGAGTCTGTTTATGGCTTTAAGTACCCCCTGGCAATTTGAAAGTATCGATATTTTTGAATTCGTAAGATTTGTATTTCTAATGCAATGTGCTGCTGAGTTCAGCTTGGAAGATTGTGGACTCTCTGTGGAGAAGCATGCCTGCTCCTACTCCACTTTATGACTTCGACCTGTCTGTGTACCATCTTTAGGCGTCATCATTCATCCGAGGGGAACTCTTGGAACATTCTTCTGTATCAGCTTCAACTATTTTGTGCACTGACCTTAATAATAATATGGATGACGATACAGAACGTAGAGGCAACCACTCGTGTTGTGCGTGCTGTCGTTCTTTCACGAGTCGAAGGAACTAACTGCTATATACCGAGTCGAACCTTGGCGGCGTAGGCTCGTACGGGTCGACGCACAGTGGTTCCGTACAGGAAAAAAATACTCTGAAATGAAATACTTTTTAGAATACTTTTTTCGATTCCACAAGTATGATGGATTTTCCATGTTGGTTACCAATCTCTCATACTAGGCGTTTAATTGAGTACACTTTTGCAGGGGGTGTTATAACTTTTATTGGACTGAAGAAAAAAAGCTCCAAAAAACTCCAACGGGAGACTTACGAGGGGCGTTCAATATATTCTCGGTATCGATATGAAGGAAAGTGCGAATTCAATTTAAATTGTTTTTATTTTTCAATATAATCTCCCCTAACATCAATGCATTTGTTACATCTTGAGATAAGCTTTTTAAACTCTCAAAAAAATAAATTTCCTCTTTCTCTGCACAATACCCATTTATTGCAGACTTGAGTTCTTCTTAACCCGAAAATCTTTTTCCACGAAGAAATTTTTTCAAATCCGGAAACAGGAAATAATCACTAGGGGCACGGTCTGGACTATAGGGTGGGTGTTGGATTTCTTCGAAACCACAATCTCGCGCAGCACCCTTGGAAACTAGCGCCGTGAGAACAGGAGCGTTGTCATTAAGAAGCAACACACCCGCTTCGAGTTTACCCCGAATTTTCTTTTTATTTTGCTCCCGCAAATTATGCAAAGTGGAAGCGTAGGATGTGGCGTTGATGGTTTCACCTTTTTTTTTTGTACTCAATGAGCAAGATTCCTTTTGAGTCCCAAAAAACTGTGGCCATGAGCTTCCCGGCAGACGGAGTGACTTTGAACCTCTTCGGGGGGTCTGTTCCTTTGTTATGCCACTGCATGGACTCTTGTTTGCTTTCAGGGTCATAGTGGTGGACCCATGGTTCGTCACCAGTAACAATTCGATCCATAACACCGTCCGCGTTCTCACTACACATCTCCAAAAGCTCTCTACAGCATGCGATTCTCACTTTTTTCTGAGGCGCTGTGAGCATTCGTGGCACCCACCTTAGACTGACCTTTGAAAGGTTAAGATGGTCATGAAGAATGGTGTGAATGGTACCAATTGAAAGCTTGGTGATCTCTGCCATCATTTTCACCTTTATTCGGGCATCCTCAAGAACAAGTTTTTCGACTTCTTTGATGCTTTTTCCCGTACAAGCAGTAGCCGGGGTGCCGGAGCGGGGGTCGTCTTCAATGCTCTCTCTCTGCCTCTCTTGAACACACTTGACCACTTTTGCACAGTTGATAATGAAGGTGCGGAACCCTGGTCAACAGCCACCATCTCTTCATGAATAGTTTTTTGACTTTTTCCTTGCTTAGTGAGAAATTTAAATACAGCGCGACACCATCATCGTCTCAGTTGCCATTATGATTCTGTTTAACTAGAGATAAAACGCGAATTAATAATCACATTTATATGAAATTTTACATGAATGCACTAAAATGATAGTATTACTTGATAAAAAAGTCAATTTATATATACAACCACAGCTTCGCCCCCATATATATTGAACGCCCCTCGTAGATGCCCTTGCCTAGCTTCTCAGCAACCTCTCGTGTTATGCGTGCTATCGTTCTTTCACGAGTCGAAGGGACCTAATGTTGTATGCCGACTCCAAACGGGCAATTTGAGAAGCTTTTGCTACGCAGTTATTATCGGTGACTCGAAAGAGGTGGGCCGTGAAAATTATGAAAGGTTCAATCGTCCTGTATTCATGCTGCAAAAACCATTGACTATTTATTAGCCACTTTTGCCGCAGGTGCCTTTTATCACCTGCAAACCATATATGGGTCAAATTTAGTATTAGACCTCCAGAGGGATTGCATTGACGGAAAATATGCTGGAATCAGTTAAGAATATCTGGGTGAGTGGTTGAAAATCCCAAACTGTTACTGAGTACGGGGTCAGCGACTTTCGAAGGTCATTCGCAAAAGAATATGGTCAACATTTTTTCCATCCCGAAACTATCTGCTGTCAAATTGTGTTTCTTTTTTTACTGCACAAATAGCGTCAAATTCACATCTGGAAGGTATGTTCGGGTACCCTTATCATTTCCTAAAAATGGCTTGCATGAGCTTAACCAAAGTACGTCTTGGTGCGAGGTAAGGTCCTCGTCCACTTATTCTCCTTCTCCATTTTTTTTTTGTAATATCCGGTACGATGCTATACTTTTGCTGCTGAGAAGAAGGTTCATTGTTTCTCTTGGGCATAAAATTATATCCCAAACGTAAATGCAGTGAAAGCTCCCATAGACGGACAGCAACCGTCGCAGCATAAGCCATGACCCAGCATAAGCACATGTAGGCACGCGGTGTATCGGTTGATGTGTCGTTGTTTTGGTTGTGACCCGGTTGTGTCGTATGTCGTCAACAACAGTTGTCCGGCTAAGGAATTTGTCCGTCCATGGGAATGTATGGGACTTCAATTCAAGATCCACGTCGTGCGAAATTGTCCGCTCAAGCGAGAGAGAAGTCCGTAATAGGCGTTTCCACTGTAGTGACCAGATACGAATGATATGCGAGGAAATTTGAATAAAACCAAGGGTGTGAGATGTATTCTTGATTCTGGGTTTATTTGGAAGCTAGCAACGTTAGGGTAGAGTGAAAATAAAAAACTTTTACTCTCATAACCTTAGAGACACATGTGTGGTCATTAGCTTTCAGTCAATATCCAAGGGAAGTAGATGCGGAATGTTCCAACTGCGGCTGACGCTGCTTCCGTGAGGAGGATATATGCAAATCTCTGAACTCTACCTATCTTGTTCAGATTTTACATAATTTGTGTTGCCGCCCACTATGCACGCACATATTTTTCTGAGTGTCAATTGTCTGGGAAATTGTTTGATCCATCAGCTTAGCTTGGGGGAACACTCAACACTCTGACTTCAAAATGTACATTTGCCTTTTCGAATAAGACTACAATGCACCTGTGCCTTCTTAACCCTACATGAGAATCACGATGGAGGCCAAGTCTTGAGATTTGGCGAAGAACTGAGAACCTTAAATATTTCTTTAACAAACAGTCTCTTCTCTTTAAGGTTCAATCTTTAGTGTCGAAATGACACCTCCCAGGCGGCATTTTACAAAAAGCAACAAATTGCAACACTCTTTCAAAAACCATCCGTGCGAGATCCACCCCATCCCTCATAAGTGTTTCAGCGACAACAATAATAAAACGCAAACATTGCCACCAATTAGTTTCTATTTTAGGCCCTTCCTGCTAGCAGTGAATGAAAACAATTTAATTGAGTGTTTTCACACACCCATCGGACGCAGCATCTAATTAGGCGGCGAACGGAAGCGGTACGCCCGAAACATTGTTTCCCTGCGGCCAGGCAGGACATCACTTTTAATGATCTGGCAGCCCCATATACCACTCTCAATTAATGTTGAATTAAATCTAGAAATTCAAAATCACCGCCAGGCAATGATTAGCAGGCCGATCATATGGCAAGTGTGTATTGTTCGCGATCGTGGTGTCACCGATGTGTCGCAAGCACCGTGAGCAGATCTGAGCAGATCCTTGACTGAAATACGTGGGCACACACATCTGAGTGATGGATGCACCTCGTGCGTTCAGAAGATATTTTTAGTGAAACATTTCGCATCAACAGGTGGCCGACGAGTTTCCTTTTCTGTTCTTATTTTCCGTTCACAATAATGCACCTAATTACCGTGATCTCGTAGACAAGCGCGCGTAAAAATACCGCAGGTCTCGTCTGACGAGACGCGGACTTGATCGACATAAGCATTTGAATGCAAATGTTCACGTATTTACGCCGCGTCGTTCTTGAACTTCGTCATGTCGGTGGATGTTGACGAGGATGGCGATGGCTGAAAGACCGCATTCGAGTGAGGCAAGCGACATTGAGTGTTGCTGACATTTCACAAGACCCACATCACCCTTCAACTCACTCTGGATTTTTTGATATCGTCCAACCGATGCTCGGCGAAACACCTCTCCTGCTGCGCAGCAGTATATAAATCCTTTTCACGTTGTACGACCGCAGGAGTCTTCTCTGCGACGAAGTAAAACGGAGTGTTTGTGTTGATAACATCTCGAGGGGACGGTTCAACCATGTACATCGTCAGGGGTCTAGCCAGACGTCTAAGCATCCAACAAGTGGAAAAGGGGGTTACGCTCTCTCTCTCACTGCCCTACAGGCAACATAGAATAGGCGCGTCGTGACCATGAATCAATTAAATGCGATTCCTCATCAGGCAATTGTCCGAGTGCAAGGCTGACACACAAATGTTTATTCATTGCACGCCCAACTCATCCATATTCCGACTACCAATCCGTTTCGACGCGTTATTGAGATTCAACCCGGAACAAAAAATTCAATTAAAATTCAAAATTAGAAATTATACAACTGCTGGCGAATGCGGACGAATGCATTAAAGTGTCATTTACCTCGTGGCGCCTTTGCTGCACCCTAAAGCACCCACTCAGATACAGTGGACGTCTTTAATCGTAAGACCGTGAACTAAAAACGTCGGGAAACGCTTTTGAAATCGCCCATCGATTTGCACATCCATACCCCTTACAGTTTACCCAGTGCCGGTGGACGGATAATTGCATTGCATACTTCTAGGCAAACGAGAGTAAACATTTATAATTTCTTGCAGGAAGTGGAGAAACTCTGGCTGCAAGGAGACGCGCGAAGCCTTCTCGGAGATGATGAACTTCTCCCTCTTCAAGGACGTCATCTTCATCATATTCACATTCTCAAACGTTTGCACCAGCATCGGTTTCAACATACCCTACGTGTACATAGCAGCTCTGGCTGGACGGTCGAGAGAGATAAACAAGGGTCCAGCTACTTACTGGCGATCGTTGATAACATTGAAATGGCCTCGCCGACAGTGTTTCTAGCGGCCGGTTCAATATGTGCGATTTCTCACAATGTCTCGAATGTTGGTCAAGGGCTCGTTCAAAATTAGTTTGCTTGTTAGAGCAGACTGGAGACTCGACGTAGACCGAGAAAAGATAATCGAGCGAAGTCAAGTCCCAGATCGCGGCGGCCAATCGATGAACGTGCAACGCGCCGTGAGATGATCCTGTCGCCAAACACCTCCTTTACAACTTAGAGCGTTGTATCGCTTGTATGACATGTAGTGCCGCCATTTTGCAACCACAACTCTTATATGTTGGTCTTGAATTAACCAAAGAAAGTATGTTAATATGTGCTATGACGATAACGGTGTCTCCTTCGTCATTTCGAAAGAAATAAGGTCCGACAATGCTGCCATGTCATAAACCGCAACAAACAGTCGATTTTTGTGGATGCATTGCTTCTTGGTCTAACTCTTGTTGAACTGGACTCCGAGTCAAAAACGGGACGAGATGATATTTTGGCCAAGTTGACGCTCTGGCGATGCTTCCCTCTCTCTCTGGGCCGAATGTGTTTTCCTTTTTTCGCGTCCATCTCTGTCCGGTTGGAGACTTAAGGTCCTGTAGAGTGTATTCACGCTCAAATCTGTTCTCTTTGCGAAGAATTGCTTGAACACTGAAGCCGTGGTCAATTCGTGGTGGTCCATGGCCTTTTACTTTACAATTACATTGCGACGTTGGATTAAATGGAATAGCATTTATGCTCTAAGACTGGATTTTGTACAGGTTCCGGGCAAGATATGACTCATTGCCATCGATTAAGAAGAAATAATCACGGTCATTCGTTACCGCAATGCTTTGGTCGAGGACTTCCAGTGTTTAGAGAGGCAATATCTACTTGCGGTCTTTGGCCCTACATGTGTTAATGGCAAAGGAAAATACGAAACATCTGGTTTGTACATCGACATGGTCGGGCATCTAAGGAGTCAGTGCCTAGCTACCTAGGCAACGAGTCGAACACGAAGAATCTTGGACCCAGAGTCAATGGAAAATGGCAGAACATGCCACGTTTAAATTGGAGAAGGGCCTACGTGCGTGGAATAAGAGATTGCTAAAATAAATCCAAATGTATAGGCCATTATTATTATTGCTTAGGGTAAATTGCACCGAGACCTGTCTTCTCTCTATCTTTTCATACCTCTGCTTTCTTTAGAGCTCCCCTCTCATGCAGCTCTTTTCAGAGCTGTATTGAGGGTCATCTCCTCCTGTTACGCGAAGGTGGTTTGTCCTAGAGTAAGTCAGTCTAAGCCAGTCAGAGAATGAGAGCTAGTTGCAGTGCCTTCAATTCTTAGTCAGGTGCTTGCCTAGATATCGTTGCCTTTTGTGGGCAAGTGCCTCTCAAGATCCCAGTATATGTTCTGGAATTTCATTAGATTCTCCGCAGAATCTGCAGAGGCCTTCTTCTGATTCTCCTAGTTTCCTTAGGAGTCTTCAGTAACCTGTTAAGAAGACTGTTAGGATGCGGAGGTTGTTTTTGCTCATTCTGATTCATGCCTCAAACCTCTTCTGGTTATGTTGACTCAAGTATTTCTGAGCGTGCTTCATGCCGTGAAGTTCCAAGCATCTGCCCAGTTCCTTCCTTCTGGTACCCTGAACTCTTCCTTGAGGGCGTGATCTCATACAGCGCAGAATGGTTCGGGGACTGTGAAAGGTTCCGCTGCTCCTTTCCTAGCGAGGAAGTCGGCCATTTCTTTTCCTTATATCCCTGTATGGCCAGGTATCCACCAGATGTTCCTTCTGCTCAGCTTCTGTAGGCATTCCCACACGAGCTCAGATTTGATCAGAAAGGAGTCTAGTGCCAGGACAGCGGCACGACTGTCTGACATTGTTGCTCAGTTGGTAAAGTTCCCGTTCACGATTGATCTGAGCGCATCTGTCCATGGCAGCATCTTTCAGCTTGAAAGATGCTGGTGCGTTTGCCCATGGGTTCGTAGTACTTTGACCGGGGTCGAAATACTCCTGTCCCTGTTCCTTCTTTGGAACTCCGTGCCTGGACTGCAATGACTCAGCCCCACCGAGCGTATGGGCACCAATGCTTAAGGATCTCCAGTTCCAGCCCGAGGATCTTTGAATCCGATCCTCCTGGTTCGAACAGAAGTGGAACACCGAATCTCCGGCTTAAAATCAAGCCATCGCATGGCCAAGATAGACCGTTACCGCTGGAAGGCGCTATTCTTCAGGCCTCCATGGGTCACATGAAGGAAAGTCGGAGTCAGTGCCTAGCTACCTTTGGCCTGGCTACCTAGGCACCAGAGGCAGTGAAAAAGGGCAGAACATGCCACGTTTAAATTGGAGAAGGGCCTACGTGCGTGGAATTAGAGACTGCTAGAAATAAGGAATACAGCCACTGCCAGGTTCATTTCCGATCTCAGAAATTCCGGAGCATATTCTAAATCGTCTCCCTTGTGCTTCCGTCCCATGAACTCTGCCTGACGTCAGCCTTGAATGCGATTCCGAAACTCCAATAAAACAGCCTTCATCCTCTTATGTTTTACCTTAAAATATATATATTTTTGTATATTTCTCTTCATCTTAATCTTAGTAAATATTTACAAAATACAAAAAGAAGGAAATTACGTAGCGCGTTAAGGTATGTCTGTAACTCGTTCATTTTCCGTAGAGTATCCTGAATCGTGTCTATTGTCTAGAGAAAAAATTACAACAAAAAAAGAAGTACTCCTCAGGTAACGAGAAATTGCACAGCTTAACGTTATTTGCATTTTAGTCCATCCCAACTCAGTGTCCGGCGAGAACAATGCAAGGCATCGCCTTCCCTGTGTTCCTAGTCCTACATACAAAAATATACTTTTCCTTCAATACCTATCTACCGTGGGTGTGACGTGACGAAAAATGAAAAATTGAATTCGATGCAATTTCCCATGTCTCTCAGTGCGTGTGCTTTACTCTTACATAGACTAGGCTTAGAAGAATCAGAAAACAAATGTAAGAAAATACGAAGTACAAAACGAACAGATCTATTCTACAGTAGTGGTTGCAAAAAACTAAACAAAACACATTTCACTTATGCTAAGCAGAAAAAAAAAAAAAAAAAACAAAAACATAAAAAACATTTGTTTTTTGTAAAAGTCTTCAAGTCTTGACTACGAGGCTATGAAGGTCCCATTTTGTTGCTGCTGCTGTTGTTTCTGCTTTTCGCGGCGAGCGTAGTGCCTCTGCAAAGGCGGAATGGTGAAGAGTATCAGTCCACTGGTGGCAATCATAATGCCGGCCAACGCAAAGGCCGGTCTATACGATTGTGTAATGTCATAGAAGAAACCTGCAAGGACACGTACGGTTACATAAGAGGTGACATGTGAGGTTTGATGGCACTTACCTCCAATTGGCGGTCCCACCAGCGATGCAACTCCCTGGAACAGGAGAAGCAGACCAAAGGCATTCGTGAGTTTGTCCAAGCCGAGCAAGTCGACCAGAATGACTGACGTCAGACCGACGTAGGCACCGATTGTGAAACCAAAAAGAACGCCATAAATCGCCAGCGTTAGGAAGTCAGTGCAGAAGATGCTCATGACAGTGGCTGCAATGAAATCGAATGAACACATGGATGAACACGGACAAATGGGAGAACTTACAAATTCCACAGGCGGTAAGGCAGAGATTGTACACAAGCAAGCGATTCACCCATGGTTTGTCGGAGATGTATCCCAGGAAGATCCTTCCGACGGTGTTCGCAATGCCAATGATCGCCAGCAAGTAGCTTGACCCTTGTTTGTCTATATTGAGCGTCTCGGCCAGAGCGGCTATGTACACGTAGGGTATGTTGAAACCGATGCTGGTGCAAAAGTTTGAGAATGTGAATATGATGAAGATGACGTCCTTGAAGAGGGAGAAGTTCATCATCTCCGAGAAGGTGTCGCGCGTCTCCTTGGAGCATGATACACAGCCGCAGAGTTTCTCCACTTCCTGCAAGAAATTATGAATGTTTACTCTCGTTTGCCTAGAAGTATGCAATGTATTTTTCACTCCCACATCAACACAGAGCTGGGTATTTCAAACTGTAAGTGGGTTGGGGCCTTGGGGGACTTCAAGGGCGTTCCCAGACTTTTTAGTCCACTGTGCCTGAGTGGAAGGTAGGTGAAAGAGGTGAATGAATGATATTTTAAATGAATATAATTTCTAGTTTTGAATTGTTATTGAATTTTTGTTCCGGAATTAATTGCAATAACGTGCCTTAAAATCGCTAGTGGAAATATGCATGAGTTGTGAGTCTAATGAATAACCATTTGCCGCATTGGCGTCGTTTATTCCTTAGAAGGTGAAAATTCTTCTGAAATTCGTGGTTGAGTCGTACCTTCTGGTTGCTATCTGTCGCTAGAGCGCACTCCCACACCCACTCCCTCACCCATCTTCGACCAATCTGTGAAAATTCACCGAGGACCGTAAAGCGTATGGTGTACAGACGTCCAGGAATATCTGGATGGTATGTTGGTTGAGAAATTTTCCTCGAAGATGAGCTTAGGTATCGTGAGGTGGATGTTTCCTGGTAGGGATCCATTAACAACGATGGAAGAGTGTTTGGAGCTAAGTTCAATAATTCAACGATAGCCGACTGTATGATATCCCTAATCGTGGATGTACATTTCCCAGAGGCCGTGCTGGCTAAAGTTCATTCAATACTACGTTCCATAGGAGTGGAGGGAGCACTGGAGTCTGTGAATTTCCCCTGTTAACCGCTCAGCAGATCGTGGTGTCACCAAGCTTGGAGCGTATTACTCTCTTGCTGAGAAGCTGGTGAATAGAAGCCACTATGGATTTTAGCTTGGGGTTCGCTGCTTAAAGCTCCCCCAATCTCAGCAAAGGCAGGAAGGGTAGAATCCTTATGCTCGAGGGACTTTTCCTCAAGCACCAACAAGCCAGTGAAGAGCTGTTTCTACAGATTTGCCCCTGTTGTAGGCATGCTGATAGATCGACATTTTATCCTACCGGGATCCTTACTTTAGCAATCACAAATATGTGACGCCTAAATAGCTGGCACTCACATCTATTAATATTCGATATGTTTTGGAAAAATAAATTGCTTTTATTTGAATGCAAAACCAAACTGAGTGCAGTCACTGTAAATGGACGCGAATACTGCGTCAATAATGGCATAAATTAAATTTAGCTGTTGCGAAAATCGAGGAACTGCGTGTATGTTAATCGAGAACGTACTGCAGTGTATGCGCAAACACTAGATTATTGTCAACTTGCACACGTGTTTCATCGAATGGAAGAAACAACGAGACGAACCGAATACGAAGCAAAAAAGGAAATTATAGCAAAGACACGCTCCGTATAGCATAAGTTGCATACTTATAGATGCAAAAATTACTTTAAAAAACTAGCAAATACAGCATAAAACCCTAGGAATGCTGGAAAATACATGAAAAGAAAACATGAAAAACAAACGCTTAGTCTTTTAAATCAAATAGTTCTTTTCCGAGTAGAATACACCATCGGAAGTGTATTTGTTGGACAAAGAGGACTTAATATCACCTCTTCCATTTCCACAATCCCCGCGATGTTTTTATCGCGCTGACAATGATCACACCGCAGAACTAAGCTTATCTTCATCATCACCTTGACCATCAACTCATTAGCAGCAGTCAACGTTGTTTTTTTTTTTTTTTAAATTGAACAAAACGTGTCTGTCAAATGTTTGAACTCTTTACCAAAACGCCCTTCGCGAGGCCGAACTGTATAATTAAATCAATTTCAAAAGCAAATGCAAGATTTCCATAAAAGCGCTGTCTACCGACATTCCACTTGCAGTTGCTTAGCACTCTCCATTGCATTTATCAAGTCACCTGCGTCAGTTGCAGTTAGAGTCTGGTCGCGCTGTGCAGTTTCAACACCCAAGTCCGAGGAGTTCCAATAAAAAACCTTGCAAAATGTACGCCGAATTTTATGAGGATCGTGAAATCTTCTTTACCGGCGGCTCTGGTAATCATCCGATGTTTGTGTGTTTCAGTGAAAGTTATCCCCAACTCCGCTTGTAGGTGTCGTTGGGAAGGCGGCCATCGAGAAACTCCTGCGGTCGTGCAACGTGAAAAGGATTTATATACTGCTGCGCAGCAAGAGAGGTGTTTCGCCCGAGAAGCGGTTGGACGACATCAAAAAATCCAGAGTGAGTTGGAGGGTGATGTGGGTTTTGTGAAATGTCAGGGCCAGTGCCTTGTCCTCCGAGGTTTGAAATAACGAGCAGATTTGACGATTTCCAGAAATCGCCACTGAATGACAGCAGGTATTGTTGAGAGTGCATGTCATCTCAGGAAATGGGGTTTCTGGACTTCAGGTTAATTGGACGATTATTTCGAACTGGGGTCGGTTTCGTTCTGTTGTCCTTGGGGGCTGATGGGCACGAAGGCACACGCAATATCGGGTCTATACGTGACTCGATACGACTTAAAGTCGACCATGTGTAGCAGCAGATATCGAGGAGGCATCAAGTACACATCAGACATCGGGCTCCAGGAATCCGTGTGGAATGGCTCGGGCATAAGAGAGACTCACATTACAGGAGAGATATGTGGATCGAGGCAGAATGAAGTCTAACCAAGCTCTTCGTCCGCTTAAAGGCATGCACCTGATATGTTAAGTGCGGTCGGAGGAAATCATGCCCGAGGTGCGGAGTCTCGTTGATCGGCCAGAATAGAAACCTCTTGGACTGCATCAGTTATCGAGGAATTAGTCTCCTTACAATTGCACCTACTTTGCGGTTTGAAGCCTGTTTATCGGTATTCTTGTGGGTCCTCTTCAGTGTGCGTCTTGACCAGTGAAGTCCACAATGTAGCACACTTTGACAGATCTAGGGAAATATTGAAGAATTGCAGATAGATGTAAGGACGTTTTGCTGTAACCACAGGATCACCTTGTTCATGGTTAGACAAGAAATGGTTCAAGTCATTGGACGACAGCCTGCTGTTGACGTGAACATTGTTCCCTCCAATTTACCCGCCGGACAATAAACTGAGCAAAACAGTCCGCTAGCTACGGTGGACTTCCATCAACAAGCCCGCCCAGCTACTGTCATCCCTGAGGTAATCCTCAACTTTTGAGCCCCATCTCAAACGCAGTCGTCCTCTTTCGAATTGCCTCAGTGAAGGAGTCAGGGTCTTCATTAATGACCCACGTCACTGTACACCGCTCGACCTGCCATCAACTCCCATCCTGTCACAACATTTGTTTCATTTCAGATATTCAACGTCCTAAATGAAAAGAAGCCCAATGAGCTGAACAAGCTGAGCATTATAGGCGGTGACACCGGACTGGACGGCCTCGGAATCTCAGCTGAGGACAGAGACAAGCTTCGAAATGTTTCGATATTCTTTCACTCGGCTGCAACTGTGCGCTTCAACGAACCCCTCTGCACGGCCATCCGATACAATCTCAAGTCCACCCTGGAGTGCCTTAAGTTAGCCGAAACCTTGCCGCACTTGAGCATGTTCGTTTACGTCTCGACGTTCTTCAGCAACCCCTATCTGAAGTTCATTGAGAGTAAGGTGAGTTAAGGCCAATGAGGCCATCTGGTCTTGGTCCTGAACTGACTGCTTTCAGATGTATCCACCCGCTTTCGACTGGAGGGTCGCTCTCAAATTGATTGACGCCGTTGATGGGATTGAACCCGTCTTGGACACGATAACCGACAAGTGAGTATACCGCGGGTGTGTGTAACATCCAAACCACCAAATGAACGCATGCTTTTGTTTAAGATTGATAAGGGGTTTCCCGAACACGTACCTCTTCACGAAGCACCTGGCCGAGCAGGCGGTCAACGAGTACCGACACAAGCTGCCCGTGTGCATCTTCAGGCCATCCATAAGTGAGTAGGATCGGTCGTTCAGTCTGAAGGGCAGTGACACAGTTTCGAGTGGTTTTTCAGTTGTCAACGCGTTCGAGGAGCCGGAACCCGGCTTCACTGAGTCAAGAACAGGCATCATGGGCGTCATCTTGGTTCTGGGAGCGGGTGAGAGACGCTACGAGTACCCCAATCCAACAAGTCATCCTCATGCGTGCATTCTTTTCAGGATTGATGCAGATACTGATCTCACGCAAGGGGCAACAATTGGACATGTTTCCCTTGGACTACAGCACAAAGTTCCTGCTCATGTCGACAGTGAGAGCGGCCCAACTTCCACAAGCAAAGTAAGCACGCGACGCATTGCTGCATAAGTTCAACTGTCCCATTACCTTTTGCAGACGTGAGGAGCGAGTTCCCATAGCAATGGCATCGTCGCGAAACTTCCTTGCGATGGAATTCAGGAAGCACGTGGTGACACTTACAAAGTCGATACACGAGTTTGCGTTCCTGAAATCAATTTGGATACCCAGCTTCACCCTGACCGCCTGTCCATTCATCTACCACACCGTCGTAAGTAGCCAACTCAGGGAAACTTTTCGACTGCTGTGGCACGCGTCTCGTTGCAGGCATTCCTGCTGCAAGTTGTGCCGTCCTTCCTGATGGACTGCCTCCTCCGGCTCGCCGGGCAGAAGCCGTTCTTCATGGCGATTCAAAGGAAGATCTGCGTGACCATACAAGTCCTGTGGTTCTTCCTAAACAATGAATACCACTGCGATATCTTGGCAGATTATCAGGAGATGGAGAAGTCCGCCCGAGGGTGAGTCAATTCGAAGTACCAGTCAGTCCACACGCAACCAATTTTGTATCGCTTCCGTGCGCAGGACGGAATTCAGTGTCAGCTCGGTGGCGGAGAGGGGCAAAAACTTGGATGCTATTACGGCTTCAACCAAGCTAATGGCTCATGGGTGTCGAAAATATTTGATGGACGAGGATGACTCGAGTCTCGTTCAGTCCAGGCGGCTGCTGAAATTGTAAGTGATGGACCCCTGTCCGAATGTGGTTCAAAGCGATCTTTGTTTCAGCAAAAAGTTCCTGTACAACGTCCTGCGGGTCTATGTGTTGTACCTGATTCTGAAGAGGCTCTTCCGAATGGGCGTGGAATATGTGGGTTATTGAGTGTGGCCGGTAGTAAGCTGTTGCAGACGTCCCCCGATTGAGCTGGAGAACACTAAAATTTCATCTGGGAGCAAGGTTTGCGGGAGTGTTGTGCAACGTCTGGGTCGTGCGAAGGGGGGGCCGAAAAAGAAGCTCAAAATAAATAAATTTTGGAGTCTAATCTTTTGTCAATAACAGCCTTTGAAGAGAATGAATGCAGCTGTTTGCGTCAGCAACACAAGTGGGTGTGTAGCAAGAGTCCTTTGTCTCGAGGAAAGGACTTTTTGATGAAGAGACCAGGTTCATGATACAACCTTCCTACCATCCTACCGCCTCACTAGGAAGGTATGAGGGCTGTAGGTAAGGTAGGATGGAGCTGGCCCCATTGGACAGCCCTAAAATCACTTCCTTCATCTGCTTTGGGTCTGTAGTTTAAGATGAGCTTTTATTAAACGTCCAGTCCAGTCCAGTCGAGCCTGGAGGTCGTAGGTGGTCCTGGATCTAACTTTTACAAGAAGACAAGCGTGTTGTGCGCTCTACTGGCCCTCACGAGGGACGACTGTAAGGTTTGAGAAGCATTTTCTAGGCTTTTTTTATTGACTGAAATGAAAGTCGACGCACCCACCCACTACGCAACGTCTGAGCAGCCCATTCAATTAATAATGGATTGAATTCAAATCTAACCCATTGTGACAGCACAGTGAACCATGGTATAAGTGATAACCGACAAATGAGTGTAACGTGTGAACCTTGCCAAATCTAGGAGAATCCTCTAAGCCACCGCAGGCTATTCGAACCTAGCCTCTTAGTCAAAAGCCGGTCGATGATGAGTTGGCAGTTGTGCATTTGAAAAATACTTTGTGTTGGTACTGATTGGAGGATGAAACTGGCTAAGGATGAGTGAACGCTGCGCAAAAAAGTGAAGAAGGAAATTGACACACGAGATGGAAGACTACGGCGACTACGGCGTGGCCTGTACCGCCACAGCAGCTTCATCCAATTTTCAGCTCATATTCCTTGTGGGTCGAAGGACAATCAACTCTTCCGTTTTTCAATAAATAAAACAAGACTGTGTGTGTATTCGTTATTGTAGAGGGCTCTTCACATTGACTACACTCCGGAATCTCAAAGGCAAGGTTAGGTTGAAGTGGCTGACTCTTGTACGGAAAGACAGCAGCCACACCAGGCAGCTCCAGGCCAGCATAGACCCACTGTGTTACCAAGGGGATCTATGAATAGCTATTCAGCAAGTCAATTAGCGCTTCTAATAAAACGAAGAAGACGGATTGCTCTTATGCTGTTTAGATCAACCAGGTTATCAAAAGAATCAGCTTCGAGAAGTGTAAGTCTGCTGGATGGAAGAGATCACTGAATGACGCACAACATCGACGATAGAGCGTCATAATGGGCAGTCGAAACCTTGAGGTAGTCAATCAATTCGTCTACCTCGGCTCCGCGGTAAAGAGGGACAATAACACCAGCACCGAGATCAAGTGCAGAAACTCTCTTACCAATCGCTGTTTCTTTGGACCAAGAGGCAATTGAGTAACAGAGCCATCACTCGACACACCAAGTTGACGTCAAATAACAGCCTGAACATCCCTGCCCTGCTCAACGGCGCAGAGACAAGGACGCTATTGAAAGCGGATTAAGAAGCGCTTGGTGTTGCGCTGCGTGTGATTTATGGTAATTTTTACGTTGATGGCGTCTGGAGGCGAAGATTCAACCACGACCTGTACAAGGTGTACAGCGGCATGCACCTAGTTAAGCGTCTTCGGATCCAACGCTTAAGGTGATTAAGTCATGTAGAGCGGATGTGGTGTCACAGCTCCGTTCCGGGGAGTCTTCGACTCCAACCCTTTGGGACAACGCAACAGAGGACGTCCTCGAACGAGATGGCGCACACAAGTGGAGAAAGATCTCAACCAATTTGGTGTGCGCAACTGGAGGCAGCTGGCGAAAGGATCATGCTGGCTGGAGGGGCTTGTTGGTTGAGCAAAGAAGAAGAAGGAAGAGATCACGGCAGTTGAGCGTGCACAATGTTATTTTCCTCATCATCGTCTCTGCAGCTACTGCAGAGGTTGGGAAAGCCTAGTCTAGAGACGCAATGCCCTGTGAGTTCTGTTGGCCCAATGCCCTCGATCGAGCGAAGACTGTAGTTGTTAGTTGGTAATGAAACTTCCTGTGCCAGTTGACCATCTGCGATTCATTTTGAGTTTCTAGCTTCAGTTGATGTTTTATTGTAGCCATATGCATGGAGGGTGGATCACCACCTGGAAAGAGTACAGAGCTCCTACCATTTCTAGCAAGTCTCTAAAATGTCATAGTGTCCCGCTGCCCATAACTGCGGCTACCATTAAAAAAGTGACATAACCCACAAAACCCGAAAATTACCGAAATAATGTCCTTAGAGGTGTCTCTAGTGACGGTCAGCATAATTTCAGTATTTGTACGTTACGCGACTCTTGCACTGACATGGGCGGCAGTTAAGGGACGACTTGGAGCTGAGAGTTGAACCAATCACAGATTTGATCGCTGTCTGGCTGCCAGAAGAGATTGGTTTTTCTTAGCCAGGGCAGAGCTCCCTTAATCGCTATAGTTTCAGCTTGTAAGAACAGAAAGATAGCTGGATGATTAGATCTTTGGAGTATACCCACGCCTGTGTCCATCTTCGAATTCACAGTGGACCGTCCAACGCCTGGCGTTCAGACTACCAGTAGGATCTCCGTGGGATACTGGTTGGGAGTGTTCTTCTTCTCCAGTGCTCACATTCGGTCAAAGGATAAATTCGGTCGATTTGCTCGAAGCTATTTCAGCAACCGTTGCCAAGGGTGATTGAATGTCGGACCCCACAGTATAATGAAGACAAGGTGTGCAGCAGAGCGTGTAATATTTTCATTTGGGACCTCATGCAGGGTCTGTTTTAGCGCTGTCTCTTAAGCTGTACAAAAAGTGAAAAATCAAAAGTACAGTAAGATGAAGGGATTTAAATAATTTATTGCTGATGCTATGTGGGAAAATGTCACAATGTGCAGGGAGTGGAAGCTACATATAATGGGCAGGAAATTTGAATGTTCATTTGCCTCCGCACCTAAATCCTAAATTTCGGGCAAAAAGTTTCGAAATCCAATTGTGCGTTCCCACTGGAGCTTCAATTTCAAATGACAGCTAGTGTACGACTGATATTTTTGCCTTGGTTAGAAATCAGAACTGGTTGGTTGGTTATATTGTGCTAATTCAGACATACCAACAATATTGCCTACTCAATGGGTATGTTTCAGTACTTCCTGCACCAAATCTTGAAGTCTGCCAAATCTCTCAGAGAGAGGCAAAATCTCAAGAACGTCCGGGAACGCAGATAAACCTAGTGCCAGAAATGAAGTATGATAGAGATGCCCAACTTCACAGCTGATTAACCCCTAGTTCATCAACGAATTTCAGAGGCTTTTTGACAGTTATTCATGCATTTTTGACGATTATTCACGAAATAACGCAAATGCCGTTCTCTGATTGGTTAAACGATGTAAAAAATGGTTGTCAAACATTTTAAGGGACAAGAGAGGTAGAAGTGAAGCCTAGTGTGTCAATTATGTCATATATAAAATGTCAAATCTGAACTGTCACATACATTTGTTTGAATTAAATTAGACTTGAGTTCTAGAGTGTTGTGAAAATAATGAATAAAATTGTAAAGTTTTAACAAATAATGGAACATTTTAAAACATACTGCTAACAGGTTATTTTTTGCATGCTAAGTGACGAAGACGACGTGACGAAACTAATTATTAATGACCCGGACATTGAAGAAAAAGTGTTGCTCCAGGTTATGTCTTCCTCTAAGTCGAAACGAAAGTGTTAGATTTTATAGAGGAAAGTATTGTAAGCAGCAGCCCGGATTTCGTACAATTTGGGGGATATGCTAGAGGAAATGTTGTGAGAGATGCCATAAGTCAACAGTCAACTGTCAATTGGAAATTATCTCGGAACTTCATTATACACAACACGTAAATTCCTTAAAAAACAACCACAGAAATAAGAAACTTAAACTAATTCAAAAATTCAATCGACTTCAAAAGTTCGTTGCGTTCGTTATCGCATTTCTTTTTGTGCTCCAAGAATTGAACCACTTTAGAGTGGTATTCAGCACACTCTTTCCCAATTTCGTGAATCTTCCACAAAATTCTGCCTGTTTTTGACACATCAATTGATTTGACAGAAGACCAACAAACTATTCACAGAAATCGCTTGTGTTAAAACGGACAGTATGGGGAAATTTGTAGTCCCCCGAGAGAGCGCTCATTTGACATAAGCATAACCCATGTTTTTGGCATACGGGAACAGACTTCCGTAGATGTTCGTTGTTGTGTACTCCTTATATTGGGTACGGAGACATAACTAATATATTGTTGTAATCGCTCGAAGAGATTGACAGTTATGTGGGCGGTTGTTTTTCTTTTTTTTTTGTTATTGTCAGCGGGCTGAATAGCTGAAATCTCCTGCCCCTTAAATTGTTTGACAAACATTTTTTATCGTTTTCAAAAGACATATTGACCAATCAGAGAATGGCATTTACGTTATTTCGTGAATAACTGTCAAAAATTCATGAATTACTGTAATCTCAAATTCACCGATGGGCTAGGTGTCAGTCAGCTGTGAAGTTGCCCATCATTTCAGCTAAAAAGTGATTAAACGTCGCTCCGAATTTGCAAAAAGGATTGTTCGATTTGACAAATGCTGATTTTGGAAATGCTGCAACCCAACATTTGGAAATGCTTGGAAATGCATGACGAAATGGTGAACATTTGGGCTGAAATGTTGAAACCAGAAATGAAGCATGATAGAGATGCCCTCTTGCCCCTTACAATTTTGTACAACCATTTTGTATATCGTTTTCTAAAGCCAAATTGACAAATCAGAGAGTCGTCAAAAATGTATGAATAACTGTCAAAAAGTCTGTGAAATTCGTCCATGGACTAGGGGTCAATCAGCTGTGAAGTTGGGCAGCTCTATAATAATCCATTTCTAGTTGAAACTTGACGAAATGTTCGATTAAGGTGCGGTGTAAACGAACTATCAAACTGTTGCCGACATGAAAAATCCCGCAGTAATTTCACGCATTGCCAGCTTGTTCTCCCTACACCGTGGTCGGACTCAGGATGTCATTAGTGTGCGATAGCCACGACACGTTTACGGCTATTAACGAGAATACATTTGGAATTGCTATGATGCATCTGTGTCACGCGGATCAGTGAAGTCGTCCGCCCTAACTCCGAAACGGCCGAGATGTACGCCCCACTTGCTCCGAAGTAGAGTCCTCAACTATTGCAGAGATACACAACAAGAAAAGAAAACCAGTCCGAATTGAACATGGAACTCGTGCTGGCTGGCTGATGTTCTCTCGCGAGTGGAGGAAACTTACAGTTTTATTTCGAGAACAGAGAACACTCCTTAAGCATTGTCATTGAACAAGGCGGACCCGACTGTCTGTAGAAATACTGATGTCGATGCAATCAATTGTCATGACAAATTACCACAATTTGCACAGCTAACGGTCATGCCTGCTGGTCAACTATGTCGAACTTGTGACAGTGCCCGAAAAAGATAGTTTCTGAGAAAACTGCCAGCGACCGCCGTCCTTGCAAAATCGCTAGACTTTCTCGAAATAGCTCCTCAACAAACTATTAATTACTTGAGCACTTGGACCTGATTTGTAAGCTAGTACACCATCGGCGCACGCTATTAAATGGGACATGGATTCTTAGCGAACCATTGCGAGCCTACCGTTAAATGTTGCAGACGGTTTTCGATGTTGAGGGCCACCAACCAATTGGTGTCGATGATTTTCCCAGCTAAGTCTTCCTGTCCCATGACTGCTGGCCACACTCATAGTCAACGCACATATTCACTAGGCTACGGCGCGGCGGCCTGTATACGCAAGATAAAAACAAACAGAAGCAACATTACTCACTTCGTCCAGTTAGCACCGACTGTCTGCAGTCTGCAAGTCACATCCATTGCGAGAACCTTCTCCAGGCGGAAACGAATACAAGCTAAATGTTGCTCGTTCTCGCACAAATACTTTTGATTTCGGATTGAAAGACTTGAATGTTCACTATCGCTCGAAGAACTAAGCGAATTTCGTCTCCAATCACATGACATTGACCATGCGTATTAATTACTTACTAATGCCATAGACAAAGTAATTGCGCCTCAGGCGAGCCATGGGACACATTGCCTAATGAAATCCAGTGGAATAGATTTTGCTAGAGGGTCTTGCGTTGACCATCGGCGACCCGTCGATGTTTAGTTATTTTGAAAGCTTTATGTTGAATAATTCAAGAGGATAATGGGCCATTTATGTCATTAGTTGAAGAGAAGTCTGAAGGGGCGATGACGTTCTCGTTTCCGAGACGTCAAGATTCTGACTACATTCGCCTCTAATGACATGAACCCCGAATGGATACTACTCGTGACTGCGTTGAATGGTGTCGCGAAAATGGTGTGAATAGATGGATCGGAGGGGGAGGAGCAACTGACGAGTGGAGAGGTGCGGTTTCGTTCATAGGAAGAATGAGCAGAAGAATGGTGTAGGCCATGATCCTCTATAAAGCCCATAAACTATAAAAAGCACTTCGTTGTGGAAGGAAGAGCCACATAAGCCAACACCGTTGCACCAGTTGACCTCCAATCAAAATTTACACGCATGCAACTCATTGTCTGCTCCGAACTTAATGGAATGTTTCCCATTTGTTTCCCGCACGAATCAGACGACAGGCCAGAACAATTTGTCACCTTCCCCCTTTTTCGAGCATGTTTTGATTAAAATAAATTAACTGGAAACTTATTGGGCTACGAAGGTCCATGCTAATTCCGCGCCGATGTTGGCCATTTCCAAAAATACAGGCAAAAGTTTCCATTAGGTCATCCCGAGGTGAACCTCCGCTAATGGTAATCAAACGCTTGTGATTGCAGCCAATCGGCCCGTCGAAAAACAAAAAAACACCCAAAAAGTGTCCCCAGTCTAGGGGACAAAATCATGTTGAATACAAATCAGACACCTTCAGGAACGCAGTCGTTCAGCTCGCAGGCGGAGAACGTCTTTCTGGTTCAGTTGTGATTGGAGCCTAGTCGCGCATAGTGCCTCGCCAGCGTTGAGTGTCAGATCGATTGCAATCGACTTGAGTGAATCTTTCGAGAAAATGATTGCCGAGTTCTATGAGAATTGTGAAATATTCATCACCGGAGGCTCTGGTAATTGACATTGTGGGTGGCTGCGTGCTAAGTTCTAAGCGATGCTCTGTAATTGTAGGTGTTGTTGGAAAGGCTGCCATTGAGAAACTCCTAAGGTCATGTAATGTGAAAAAGATCTATGTTCTCTTGAGAGCGAAGAAGGGTGTAAGTCCGAAGGATCGGCTGATGGACTTGAAGAAATCTAAAGTGAGTACAAAAGTGAACTTTCAAAAATGTTATTGGAGATGAGATGGGGAGTTTTGTGTAAGTAGTCAATGCGTCTCATCCGACCCCTGTTGAAGTGGACAATGTGAAAAGCAGATCAAGAAGCTCTTCATCTTTTCCAGAAAGGAAAAATGTTCAAAGCCGATGGTGGCTGTGGCGGACAACTTGACTCTGTCCATGGGATTGGACTTGGAGCTAGTGTAACAACGCAACAGTGAACGCCCGCGTTTACTCACACTAACCATGCGTTTAACTCAACACTCATGGTGTCGTCGTAGCCTACACAATGGAAGAAATCTGACATAGTTCCAGTTTTCTGTTTTCATCCGATGTGTCTGAATCGAAGCACCAGAGAGCCCAGGATTCCGAAAATGGCATAGCTGTGTTATAGTCGTCGTTAAAAGTACAACAGAAAAGAACAAACGTATAAAGAGCTATTGACGAACGCTAAAAGGCCCTCACTAGCCTTACTTGACCTCTCGAAGGTATTTTTTTGTGGAAAGTTGTGTTTTGTGACGGACGCTATGGTGTACCTCAAGGTTCTATTCTTTGCTCGTTATTATTTCAATGCTTATCAAAGACCTTCATACCATGTCATACTGTAACTGTCATTTCTATGCCATCGTTGTTCGAGTCTACTTAAGTTTTCCTCTTGACATGACTGAAGATTCAGCTGCAAAAATAAACGAGGATCTGTGCCCTACTGAAAATGAAAAATGATCTTCTACTCGATCCTGACAAGAGCACAGCCAGGTCGTTCTCGATACACACACCTTCCTTGTTGTTGATGTTGATCCTTCGAACGAAGAGCTTAAGCCCGACCTGGGATGTAGTCACTACATTGATAGCGTTGTGTCTACGGTTTAACATCCGCACTATAAGGAGGACGCATTAGGGCCTCCCAACCAGCCAACCAAGCTCCTATCAATGTGTGTGGCCTAGCGTTGTCCTGATGGAAATCAGTTCCTCTCTTATGGGCCAAGTGAAAAACCCCTTACCCATGACCGATTTTGTTCTAAAGACACGTATACTACGCATACTTTTAAGGACTTTAGATCAACGCCGTGATCTTAGGCGGGAGTAATCAGCTTCGCTTAGCTCACACGTAATCACAGACGCCTGTCTGTGAAGGTGTTAAAGAAAACGCTGTCAAATGAAACAGAGGGGGAAGAGACGTAGAATTTGCGACGTAGAATCTTTTTAGTCCCTTAACTCTGATTCTGGCAAAACCTGTGTGATCTGTCATAAGTCACAAGAGCATGG
Organism: Eristalis tenax; assembly: GCA_905231855.2. Lineage (NCBI taxonomy): Eukaryota > Metazoa > Arthropoda > Insecta > Diptera > Syrphidae > Eristalis > Eristalis tenax. The sequence continues at coordinate 39,194,984 of HG993128.1, read as the reverse complement.
TGAGTCACAAATCGTGAAGGTTTCGTATACGGAGCAGTGCTGTGCGGCGTAGACTACACCGTTGACCTAACTACAGAGTTGACGACGCGTCGTCAATGTCGTGTAGTTAATTTCAAACTCGACGCATTGACGATACGACATGTCGCCCGTAGTTCAGACAGTAATTATAACAATATCTCCAATATTAAAAAATTAATACGATTGAAATTTCAAACATTTCTTTAATTTTTCACCCGAGTTTTTGAGTGTGAATGCCGCTTTTAAAAGTTTTTTTTTTATTTGTAAATATTGCAACACGCCGCGTGTTGTAAACAATTCATACCCAAATTTATCACACGCTTTATTTTTCAATGTCCAGGCATTCAATTTTAGTTTTAAATTCACTTATTATTCTGGTGCTGTAGAACGTCTTGTCGTTTTCAATTCAATAACAGCTGTTCTAAACGTTTTTGATATTGACAAACCAGTTGACGACATTGCCGACATTGGACTATATTAACGACATTCGACTACATTAACGACATTCGACTACATTGACGACATCACAGTGTGGTCAATACAAAACGACGCATCGTGAAATAACACTGATTCTGAGCAAAACATCACAAATTGTGAGCATCACAAGAACCATCAAAATTGTGATGTTCTCTTCTGCACATCACAATGAGGAAATAGAGACTAAAAAATGTTGCAACAATTTTTTGTTCTTCCCCTTTTGAGAGGATAATGTGAAGTCCTCTCAATGTTCGAGAAGAAGCAGAGAGCGTGTGTTTTCTTTTTGTGAGAATACCAAACGGCAGAAACCTCACAAGGAATGCATCACAATTTTCGCATCACAGACATTTGTGCGCTGTGACCACATCACAACCAGAATTGGTTGTCAAAGCACTCATACTGCCGAGCCTGGCATATGGCTCTGGGTTGTGATAATTGATGAATTGATGTTTTAACATTCACAGATTTGGCCATGTCTCAAAGCAACATCGTATTCTCCAGCATTTTTAAGCTACTGATTGTGCTCTTCAAAATTGTTATATTTATAAAGTGATCGACTATTTCGATCGCTTTGTTACAGTACCATAAAACCCTCAGGCAGGTACATTCCCACTTGGAATCTGTTCATCTCGGGAAGTGCACACCAATTTTGCCCACGCTTGCTTCCTCTATTTCTCTAGACCTTGTCAAAAAATCTGGCTTTATGTGGTTTAGGCCTTGAAAGACCGAAATCTGGCTCAACACAGCGATATACTCGCTGCATTTCTATCGATTCCGCTTTCCGGGTGAGTTTGACTGCCTTGGTTTAGGCTGTCGCCTCTTTCCAAGCTTCTTTGAAGGTGATGGTTTAGAATACTGATTTATCGAAAATCAGGCCAGTTTTTAGTGTCGAATATTTAGTGTTGCAGCAGTTTTCAGCAGTGTGGTATCAGTGACTCGGGAAAGGTGATTCCGAAAGTCGGAATTTGATCAACCAAGTCGAACTGTGCAGATTTTCATGACAACCTCTGCCATTTTATCCTCAATTAATGGAGCTGCATACAAGTCAATCAGTTACCCTGGGTAGGTTGGATCGTCAATTTAGTCTGAAGCCATAGACTAGATTAGATTTCGCATAGATCCTTTGGGCCATAGAAAGTGCCATGACGCACCAACACTACCCACTCTTACACCACTCTTTCACATGCATTCGTCTTTTTCAGATTTTCAGAGTTCTCAGGGAGTCAAAGCCCAAGGAATTGGATAAACTGGTTCCGATCTCCGGAAATGTCGCAGTTGATGGCCTGGGAATCTCTCCAGAGGATAGGGAACAAATTAAAAATGTTTCAATATTCTTCCATTCAGCAGCCACCACAAGATTCAATGAGCCAATTAAGAATGCAATTCGAACTAATATGAAGTCAACGCTGGAGGCACTCAAGATCGCCGAGACAATGCAGCAGTTGAAAATTTTCATTCATGTTTCGACGTACTTTTGCAATCCATTGAAGTCATACGTTGAGGATAAGGTGAGTCATTGGCTGCGGGTCGGCGATGCACTTAACTCAACTAACTGTCTTGCAGTTGTATAAGCCGGAGTTCGACTGGCGGACAGCTCTGAAGATGCTTGAGAATGACAGTTTGGACGACGATGCATTGGACATTGTAACAGATAAGTGAGTACTGACTATGAGCGCTGCCTAGTGGGATGCTGATCTTGGCACGAACTTGTTCTTTGAGATATCGATCAAATTTTGTAGTAGCGGGCGATAGTTGGAAGTCCACATATTTTTCTAGAAAATTATCTGACCGTATTTTTCAATTTCCGAGTCTTTAGACTTAGCTAACGCTGCTTAAGTGATCATGACGATCACTCTACAATGGCAACGATCTCCAATGTTTCCTCCGTCACAGCCTGACAATTCGAGTATACACTGTGTCGGACACAGACCAGATCGTGATCATGAAGTTCCCACATGTCAAGACCTTCATCTCGTGGCGGCAGATCTTCATATCATTTGTCATTCCTTTTCAGGTTCGTAAGCGAGTTTCAGAACACGTATTTGCTCACCAAACACATGGCAGAGCATATGGTGAACGATTACCGTCACAAGGTACCAGTTGCAATTTACAAGCCATCGATAGGTAGGTTCACCCGACACAGTTGTCAATGTCCGCCCTCCAACATCGTCGTTTTCAGTTATTTCAGCCCTAAATGAACCGGAGAAGGGATTCTCGGAGTCAATCACTGGATTTATGGCACTGACTGTGATTTGGAATTCAGGTTCGCCAACACACGTGGTATAGCTAATTTCGCACTTAATGTTTGCCTGTACTTCTAGGTCTCCTGCAAGTTTTTGACCTCCCCAATGACAACATAATACTGGACGTGACACCCTTGGACACTGGCACTAAAACGCTTCTTATGTTCACAGCCATGAAGGGCCAATTGCCGAGGGAAAAGTAAGTTTCTTTATCTGCCAACATCTCTCACCAGCAGCCTGTCACCATTCAGACAATATTTCACATCATGGTATCAAAAGGTATCATCATTCACCATCTGTCATAAGCTCCCTTATCACCCGACATCATTTGTCATCGCCTGTCATTATTAGTCACCATCTCTCACCTGTCATTACGTCAGCTGTCATCATATACGAAAGTCATTCACCATCTGCCATCACTTGCCATCATCTGTCATAACATCGGTTATGACCCGACATAATCAATCATCACCTCTGTCATCATCTGTCACCTTATGACATTATGAGTCACCATCTCTCTCTCTATCTGACATCAAATATTATAACCTCATAATGTCATCTGTCATTGCCTGGCCTCATCTGTCATCATATGCGAACATGATTCACCATCTGTCACTGCTTGCTGTCATCTGTCATAACTTCGGTTATGACCCGATATAATCTGTCATCATATGCGACCATCATTCACCATTTGTCATCACCTGTCATCACCCCTGTCACTACCTGTCACCATATGCCTTTAACAGTCACCATCTCTCTCTACCTCGCACCACATGTTATACCCTCATCATATGTCACGATCTGTCACCGGATCATCTGACATTACCTACTCCCGTCTTAATCCGTCATCTGTCAATGCATCAACTGTCATATCAGTCAGACAATTGTCAGATTCCCTTTGCCACCAGCCACCACTTAAACGTCAACTCTCATCCCCAGATTGATGGAGTCTACACCAATAGGAAAGTTCTCTTCGATGAATGTTCTCACTGATCCCATCAAAGACTACAGTGTGCGTCTGACAAAGGCCGCTTACGAGTACCCTCTGGAGAAGTCATTATGGATCCCACACGTCACAACGACCACCTGTAAATACTACGCTTGGATTCTGGTGAGTCGCCCGTCCAGGCCAGGTTTACTGAACGTCTCCTTTGACCGCATCCTCTCCCCTTGTAGCTAGTTCTCTTGCAGCTACTGCCCTCGATGGCCATTGACAGCATCCTGAAGCTGATGGGCAAGAAAACCTTCATGATGGACATCCAGCGGAGGGCGTACATAACGAAGGCGGCTCTGGCGTTCTTCTTGACAAATCAATACTACAGTGACGGCCCCACGGATCTGGACGAGATGGCACGCCTTGGCCGGGGGTGAGTGTGAATGCAAGTTGAATCCAACTCAGAGGTACTCATGCGATTTGCATCAACTCTAGGACCGAGTTCTCCGTGGACGACTACATTGCATACCAGGGCGACGAGAACGGTCACTACGACATTGTGAGGAACATGGCACTGGGGTGCAGGAGGTACCTGCTGAATGAGCCCGATTCGAGCATAGAGCAGTGCCGAAAGATCTTGAGAGGGTAAGTTGTCGGAGATGGAATTTTACGTGGCAACTGCTGACGCCTTTGTTTTCAGGAAAAAGTTCGCCTACAACGTCTTCCGGTTCTTCGTGGTGTTCGTTGTGGCCCGGGCTGCTGTGCGATACTTGGTGGATTACTTTATGTGAGGCGGCTTCAAGCTGCCGGTTGTAGTAGGTCTCGAGAAAGAAAGAATAAAGTCTTCTGTTGTTTGTTTTGTTAAGTTCTCGATGCTCAATGTCACTGAACTAGGCCGAGGAGTTGCCGGAAGTACACAATGAGGAGTGGATCGTGTTCTTTTTCGGAATGATGAGACTTGTGATTCTGAAGAACTAAAAACCCGATATAAGACTAAGTGCATTTTGAAGGGATCTGTTTAGCTGCAGGTGCATGCTGTGAGTAGAAAAATCTCACACTCACCTGCCCTCGCAAGACAGTAATGAGCTGCTGTGGGCCTTCTGCCACCAGCGGTGACGCATTCTTCCGGTTCGCATTCTTCTGGTTCTTGAAATCCACACGTAACCCACTTATAATTTCCAAGCATAAGTAACATATCACACCCACTTACCTGAGTAGAATCCCCGTGGACACTGTGCTTGAGTGAGCCATAGCGGTTGAGGTTGCTGCCGGAGAGGTCAGTTCGTGAGCGGTATTCGGGGATGTTTAGTAGGGAACCCTGCAAGGCAGAACAAAGACTCGATTAGTCACATCACTCCAACGGACAGAACGGGGCTTCAAAAAATTACCCACCTGATACAGGATGTCCTGGCGGTACATAGTGCCACTGATCGACTTCTCGCGAGACTCCTTTAGATGGTGCTGGCTATCGTCGCGGGCAATGTGCGGCTGACTGGCAGTGACCCGCATCACGTTCTCATTGCTGCTGATTTTTGGAATGGACTCCTTCTTCACGTTGCCGTTCTGATTGTTTGTCTATTCGGGTCAGTTCAGATGCTGTTTACAAATGGGCAGGCACAAGCTGGACAAAAATGACTTACGTGAAAATCATGGCCGACGCTGTACGACCGCGACAGAGTTACGTCCCCGCGCGATGTCTGCATGACGTGATCGAACTTGAGCGGCGCTAGCTCGGCCACTGTGCCGGCTTCATTGCGAATCGACAGCTTTCGTTCGTTCTTCGGTGGCGCCTCCAGAGGCCGGAACATAATGCCGAAAATGATGCAATTCAGCACGATGCCTGAGATGATCAGCATCGCCCCGCGCCAGCCGAAGTTTCCGATGAGGGATTCCGTGAGCGGGGAGAATACGACCGTACCGAAGCCAGAGCCGCAGACAGCAATGCCCGTTGCCAGGGATCGATACTTCTCGAAGTACATCGTCACACTCACGATCGCCGGCAGGTAGATCAGACCGAAGCCCAGACCCGTGCCGATGCCGATGGTGAAGATCAGCGTGAGCACGTTCTGCGCGAACATGCTTAGGAAGATGCAGATTGAGGCCAGTATCGACCCGGCTATGGTGACTGCTCGGCAGCCGTATCGATTGACGAATGACGAAGAAATGGGCCCTGTGGAGGAAGGGGAAACTCGTTAGAGTGCCGCGCTGTTGTGAATTGAGAACCAAGGCAGGGTGGCGTGTTTTGTGTTGTGATAGTTCACCTGTCGATTTTAGTCACCTCGAGTGCATAAAGCCAGCAAGCATTTCCCAACCATTGTTCGGTACCCTCTCGCCACTGTAGCAACCACGGTGTCGGCGAGAACCTGTCTTGCATTCAATTACCAGCACACGCTTCACAATGGGGTACATTGTCTCTACTTCTTCCCTCTTGAATGGAGTCTTCAAACTGGGTCAAGAGCCGTCTATGTACACCTCCACACATCACATCCATCCACCCACCTCCCTTACCTTGGTTCAATTAAAACGCTCAAGAGTATTTCATTTTCGCACCCCACTGCGTGACACGATTCACCGCCCGGGTCCTTGAACTTACCGGATGATAATGTAACGCCAACCAAAATCGAAACAATCCATGCTGTGTAGCCTTTGCCTTCGTTGAAGTACTCCAGGAACTCAACGTAGAACATGCCGAACGAGTATGTCATGCCATCGGCTGGAAAGATACAAATAAACAAGAGAAACACCGTTAATAGTGATGTCAAATGTGTGTTATGATGACATTAACGAATGGATGTACGGGGTACATGTATGATGTACTCCGGGATGACAACTACGGTTGACTGAGTTTCGGTGAAAAGGTCATAATGTTCCGAGCACGATGTGCTCACAGGATGGATGCGGTACAAATGTGCAAAACTGTCAGTCCTTTATGTTCATCCACAGCAAACTTCAGCCTCAGTCGAAGTGTCACTAGTTCGCGTGGCACCTTTTGCAATTCGTTTGAAAATTGAGCCACTCTCAAGAGTGCAGCGAAGCAGATTCCTGCAATTCATTCGAACAACTCTCGACTCATCTTAGGAGCGAGAGAACTTAATCGCTTGACTTCTGTGCAAATCAACAAGCGATTACGATTCCGCTACAGGGTGACCAAATACGAACGGTAGGAAAATAAAACGGGCGCATATTTGACTCTGGCCTTAACTTGAGGGTACCTTCATGTCATTGGGTATGGAGTGGCATAGCAGTGGTCATAGCAGTCTGTGCATCAACGGTCCGGTCTTAATTTGACTCGGTGCCAATATGTGTGCTCAAATGTTGGCCTCGACCTCGTCGGTATGTAGTCTCAGAGAGTCTCATGATAGAGGTAAACCAGTCCCAAAATTTCTTATTCATACCTCTGACCGTTCGTATTGTAAGATGGGGCGATCTGGGTGCTCTGGCCACAGAGTGTCGGTTAACATCTAAGACCGGTAACGCAGAGCCAAATCCAACCCCAAAATGCGCCGGCTCAAACCTCTGGACCAAAACACGCTCACTTTGTATATCGCACCGATGAGTGTATGGGTCTGGCCAGACCAAATAGGGTTTGAAATGTATTGCTGAGTAGGAGCAGTCCATGACTGCTTCAAATATGCTGAGGTGAACACAATGGAAAGTTTTCCTGTGTCAATTTTTTGTTTGCAGTAAAATGGAGCTAGCAGCCAATGAGAGTGATATTATAACAAGTATAATTCGTAAACTAAAACGTAAAAACAGATTTAGTACTTCTCTCGTCATCTCCCATTCCGTGTCGTGAAAAAAAAGTATGGGTCTGGGCAGACCCTTACTCTCCATTTACAGCCTAATAAGCCTCCTCTCATTGGGGGGAGTATGTCATGGTGGGCAACATGCCTAAAAATAAGCAGTAAGCCCAGCAGCCCACGTTCGAGCCCGTAACAATGCTGATCCATTGTTGTTTACTATTTTCCCTTGGTGCGCATGTAAAAGATCTTCCGACAGTCGATAGATACCATATTGTTGTATCCACAAATCGGATGATATTTATCTACTTTTCCAAATCGCTAGGGACGCACGTAGCGTGCAACAACATGTGTGGGAAACGTTCCGAGAGCTTCGCCAATTTTACGGTCGCCACGACCGTCATCAACGATGACGTCCATTTCCGGATGAATGGGTGCGTCGAATTTGGGACGATATCAATCGACATCAGATACATCAGCGTCCAAAAGTTACTGTTTGGTGTGGATTTTGGGCTGGCGGCTCATCGGTCCACATTTCTCTGAGAACAACGTTGGCCAGGCCATCACCGTCAACGGTGAGCGGCTTGAATTGGAGGGTGTGGACCTCACCGACACGCCGTTGTAAAAGGACTAAAGGCTAAGTGTCATCTAACGCAGATGTCATGCAAACTGGCCACCGATACTCCTGAGATTGTCGTTCACCAAGCCAAACATGTCTGGCCTCTTGCTCTCTGTGTGATCTGTCACATCACAGCCTTTCGAACTACATCCACATCAGACGACTCCCCGGTTCGAATCTCAAATCTGGGCCAGACACCATTTGCCGTTGGGATAAAATGAACAGCACCATCACAGGAGTGCTCTAAGAGTGGTAGTAGTTTGACCGGGGGTTGCTGGCTGGCAGCACAGAGGACACAGTCGTTATGGCTCCAGTATGGCGTTAAATAACCTCTGACAAAAAATAAAAAAATTAATCCACATCACTGTTGAACTCTCAAAGCTTGTTGTTGAGACTTTTCTGGACCCGAAGTTCATCTGCATCTGGACCCGAAGTTCAAAGGAAGCGGCTTGGAGTTAACCATTTAAGAGTTTAACTCCCTCACCAGGTTTACAAGTGTAAGCTCAAAGACAGGTTATATGACAACGATTATTGGTTATGCACGTGAAAGGGGGAGGGGGGGGGGGGGGGGGGGGGGCGTCCTCTAGAAGACAATGAGCAGCCGTCGAACTCGCGGATGCCCTGGGTTGTTACGAACCAGGCATCACCGCAATCCAATAAGTGGGGTAAAAAGCAACCACAACAGACATGCTCATTTGAATGTTAGTCGAAGCAGACTTTGGCAAAATGTCTTAAGCTTTTTTTTTTACAAAACCGAGAGCCTCAAAAATGTGCGCATGAAGGCTACATTCGAGAACATGAATCAGTTTACGCCCACTCCCGAAAGAGAAGAACGATAACTTCTATGATCATCTAGAAAGGACATACGATCCATGAGAGAGAGAGATTTCAACGCACAGGATAAGGAGGACATCTTTGCTGGAGTGATCGAGAAACACAGCCTGCTCGACACCACATCCGATAGGGGACTCAGGCTTGTGGACATCGTCGCGGGGCTCACCATAGAGCCCTGGTGTTCCCATGTTCCCCATAAATTAACCCTGGCTGACGGTTCGATCACGTTGCATTTTTCTTGATGCCCGAACCTTTCGACGAGTCAGCTCTGACTCATGCCCGCCTCAGGCTGTTCTTCCATTCATTGTACCGTCAGCTTCATCAAATCTAGCTCATATCTGTCGTCTAGCAATCATGCTAGTCGCGTCTGACGTCGTTGGCACATGCTCTCGTAGGTTGACATGACTTCATGGTTGAGAAAGACAAAGTGTGACACGCAATGATACCACGCAGAGCGCACGTCTGAACATCTGGAGATCCTGGAGTTCAACAACTGCCTTCCTCTCACGAGTCCAAGGGAAAGAGCCTTTGTTAAAATTCCAGTTCAAATGCAGACAATTAAGGTACGATCCAGTCGACTTGGCAGACCCACGCTATCACGCTGTTTTATCGAGGCATTAATTGAATTGGCCAAAAATACCCTTATCTCGAGAGTTAATATAGCCGATATCGCAACTTTGTTCGACACACACAAGTCGCCCTGCATTGTCGCAACGTGAGTGAATCAATACGGCGCCTGTCGCTCGTCCGCAAGTCAGCCTCCCGCGCCGAGCCGCCAAGGCAAAAGGTTCATTGAATGCTAATCGCTCAAACGTTTTTTAATTAATTGTAACGACGCCGGACTAGATGCAGAGCACTAGACAAAGGTTGGAACGGGCCGAAGTCGGGGTCAATGTACGCCGATAAGACGACCAGACGGAGTTTCTGTGTCAAACTAGCTACACAGCCGCACTGCTCCAATGCGCTCTTTGTCTCGAACAGAGATTGGAAATCGAGGAAAAGCGTGAAGCTGTCATTGATTGTCGGCGACTGAGAAGATACGAGGTGCGTGCGGGGGAATTTGCAATCAAACTTCGTGGCCTTGACGTCAGAGCGTGTAATGTGGGCCCTTGAACATGGAGGAGCATATTGTGACGCGATGTGGCTGTGTGATGTGTGCATGAGGGAATCGCTTACGAGCGAGCAAACTAGTAATTAGTTTAAATGATTGAGCAAACAAAGCCGCCGTAAGTGACGGTCCATTGAGACGAGCGCCGACACTAAGCGTGGCATGTGCTGTCGTTGAGATGGGATGGATGGATGGATGATTTTGTGTGATGATGAGCGAGGTCCATGTGCGGAAGTGAGTTATGCTCGTGGCACTCGTTGCGTCACCACAGCAGAGACTTGTGAGCTGACCCACTCCCAGAAATCCATTAACACCAGTCGTTTGCGTGGAAATCGTCGAGCTCTGATCATGTTCACTCGCCGTTTGAACAGTGCAAACCATGTCTCATGTTCAGCAGTGTGCCACAAACAGGAAGCCAGCCAAACCCGCTGAGGGCACTCTAACCGTGATCATGTCTGCCCTAAGACGTCATCTAATGTGTGGTCCTAAGCTACATCAATCCATCAATTGCGTCAATCTGGCACTAACAAGAAGCAAACAAAATCAAAGATTTGACATTGACATTAACAACATTGAAAACAACCAATTAGCGGGAAGCCGCAAATAAGTGTCCGCCGCTCAATTAAAAGCAGCCACCATACAAATTGAGTTAACAGCGACTCCGTCTTGGTCGCCCGTCAGGTGGATGTCTGTTGATTTAATTTCACATCCATCATCCAGATGTTGGCAGTTTGGGTTCCCTCGCGTGCTGACCCCACGACTAGTCGTGTCGCAGTCAGCATCGCTGTCGTCGGTGTGCAACTAACCGAACCAGTTTTCCCCACATAACCACCGCCTGTCGTCCCGGAAGGTGGGCAGTTTTCTGCTCGACTTGTGAACGCAGTCATTTACAAGAATTCTGTAAGAATTAGAAATTAGGTGGGATTTTTGGCTTTGGGACGCTCTCTCGGAGTGATTCGATTAATTAGCACATTTGGCTCGGACTTTGGGGCTTGATATTTCCAGGCAGGCGAAGGACAAGCAGTTGATTCAACTCGTGTGCTAATAGCGCCCCAAATTGGTGACATGCACGAGTTTGCTTTTGAGAATCATTAGAAGAGTTCTGAGAGGTGCGAGCTGAAAAATTGCTTTGAAGGTCTTGCCGCGTCGTCGGACTGACAGAAGGTCATGAAACTATTTACCTCGTTCGTGCGGGCCCATAAGTGGGGTGAAAGTGTCAAGGTGAACTGGGGGTGTGTGGGCACGTTAGACTGCAGTGGATGCTAAGCTCATGTACCTTCCGCATTCTTGGGTGTTTACTGACAGAGATGACATTTCATCGTGCTTGTCGGAAGGACGGACAGAGAACCCCTCGTCTTGTCAGCGGGGTGTTAGCTCTCAGTGTAACCGAGTAGCATCAACCGCCAGAGCAAACGGCTGTAAGGTGAAGTGGTGACAAGAGGTATGAAGTAACAAAGTGCTCGTAAAACTCGTCCAGCAGCCAGCATCTGAATCAGAAGAGACTTAGTGACTGGCTTGTCTAAACCGCACAGACGACTTGAACCAGCAATTTTCGTACTGTTGGGCAGATACGGTGGGAGGTAAAGCTGTCCGGATGTTTTGCACTTCTATGACAATATTTAACGACGCATGAAGTTCTGTGAGGAGCACACAAACTGGACTACAGATGACTGGAAAATGGTTATTTGGAGCGATGAAACGGCAGTTAACCGCTATCAATCTGATGGCAAAGGGATCGACCTCAAGAGGGATCCTGCAGCAATAGATAAAGGGAACCATGAAATGCGGTGGCGGAGTAGTGGATTGGGTCCAGTTCATTTGGTGTCGTATTTGTGCATTGTGGAAAAGGAAGATAACTTAAAAAGTCTTAGAGAGGACTGGATGATGTTGGCTAAGAGCCTGTCCTTGGTTGATGGGGTCCCCGGTTCGAATCCCACTGAAAGCAAAGTTAATGCGCTTTTATCTGGGTCCAGTCAGGAGGAAATTCAGGGCACTATCACTAGGGTGGTCAATCAGTGGTAACAGTCTGGCTGTGGGTCTCACATGGTCTAAGTGAGCTGGTTAATCCACCAACAACCTCCTACATACCTCCTGCAAAAGTCTTGAGACCAGTCTTCCTGATTTTGCTTGAGAGTAGTCTTATCCATCGTCTTCCATCAAGTCGGAGACCGAAGCTTACAGCAAAAGTTGTTTAAAATTGGCTCAAAAGGCAAAATGTTAAGTTTACGGAATGGCCTTTACAGAGCACGTATTTAAAATCAATTGAAAATGAATGACCTATTGGCAAACCATGGACGAACTCTGGCAAAGAATACAAAGAGAATGGCAGAGTATTGACCACGACATGATGCCAAATTTGGTGGAGAGTATGCCCAACCAAATTGGGAGCGTTTTGAAGAAAAAAGGACCTTGGACGGGATACAAAGAATTCGATGTGATGGAACCGGGTCCGTGTTCTATTTTTGACAACTAAGGAGTGATTTGGGACAAGTTTCAGAGTTTAACTTGCTCAAATTTGGTTTGCCAACTTCCTTGAATGGTTATGTTGACGTTAATGACGAAAAAACGAACAAAAAACGTAAATCGACGAAATTTTTGGTAAGATGAACGTGAAAATACCGTCACCCTCAATGGCGGCAAGTCAATGATTTTCAAATTTTGTTTAACCAAAACGCAAAGAGCTGAACCTGACTGACATGTGCTTCCAGCCAGATGGATGGCACTAGTAGGATATATTGAGAAGTGAAAAATTAATCTCTCGTCTTGGACCCGTCCAGATTGTGCAATCTGACGGCAATTTTCAGAAGCCATCGTCGATTATAGAGAGATAGCAACCAAATTTGGACTCTCCGTTTGGAGCACATTTCATAGCAAGCCCCGCAATTGTTCTCATCATACGGGAGCAAATGAGTGACCAATTTGCACACAATGCTTTCGCAGTTACGCGGCTCTTCGATCCAGAATGCAGTCGGCACTCAATCGAGAATGCATCCAGCCGTTGGTTGTCCTTCATGCAGGACAGGTTCGAAATTCAGTTTAATGCCCACAGTAAAGTGTCGCGTTCGCTCGGTCTTGCTCTGACATTTTTAGCATGATCCACGCAATTCCATGAAACAAGTGACAATGCAACGATCGCGCTTTGATAGTTTATCGTAAACAAATTTCTAGATAGAGTAACTTCTACAAACTCGAGCTTTTGACAGTTGTGAAAAATGTTGCTTTATTTACCTTTGATTTTTCATTGTAAGCAGGCTGAGGCAACTATGTATTTGCGTACGTAATTAATTTTTTTTGGGATTTTATGTGAAAAACTGCATTTTTTTCTTAGACCACTTTACTTGTGAAACGCGCGTCCTTCATTGTGATTTGGAAAAGTGAAGAAGCCGCGCTCCATAAAACATATACTGAAGCCTATCAACGCACGAACGCGCGAACGTGACATTGTAATTTGGCCATACAGTTTCTTATCACCAACAAAACCTACTCGGAGCCTACTCTTAGGCGAAATCTTTTTTCTCAGTAAGGAAACCATGGTAGGGACCACAATTGAACTGATTCCTGTTTTCATTTACACCTCTCCCTCCCCCGACTCAACACCTTTCAATTCCCAACCCCTCTTCACGTCGAAGTCATGTATATCCATGCGATGCCAGCTTTAAACAAAATGACATTTTCATTCAAAAGTCACAAGCACAATTCAATCAAGTTGCACAAATCAATTTCGCACCCTATTAAGGACGACTATACCGTAAAATCAATAAACCATTTCCACCCGCACTCACCCCTCCCCCAATAGTGCACTGCACGAGAATAAGGCCAACTATAGCATCGTCTTGTTGCATCTACAACCGAGCCGAGTAATTTATTTTAGTGTCATTTCATTCACAGTCTCTCTCTCTCTCTCTCTCGCTCTTGCTCGCCTCCCCCACTAGTCAATCACTGTGGCATCTGCATCCACACTGCAAGTCTATCCGGGCGGAGGCGGTGCGCCGCCACTCAGTAGCATCCATTGTCAGGAAGGAATCATTTTTCACTCGCCTTCTGTGCGCCTTCAGATACATAATTAAATATCTGATGCAGGGGAGATGCGATTACACGGTGACTTCCACAGCCAGGAAATCAGTTCTCCCATCTCTGAGGTTGAGCGAAACGCAATCTATCTTCAGAACAAATCGCAGATAGTCAGCGATAGGTTTGTACATGGTTTTCCTTATCGACCATCAATTGGTTTAGTGGCAGCCGATAAAGTAACTTTTATACTTCGAATGTCATTGGGTGGTCAATAAATCGATTAGCGCCAAGGTGCCAGTTAACAACGGATTTTCGGTCCCCGAGAGCGAACAATTACCTCGCTCTGTTGCCATGTTTGCTAATTTTCGATTGGTTCACAGATTAGATTGGCTCCGAGATGACGACGCACGGCCTGAACACCAAATTGGGTTAATCTCCGGCTGGGCATGGTGACACGTGCAAAGTATCACTTAGAGGGTTTTTGGCTTGTGGTGTCTGGCTGTCACCGAGAGACCTGAGGAGGTGTGGAGTTATAAGGTTTTGTCAACTGCAGGTGTTTTTGCAAGGAAAATGGAAACTGGGACGTGCGTAAAAAGTTGTTTGTGGCGATGTGGAAGAGTCACGGCCAGTTCGGGCAGATCCGGCCCGGAAAAAAACCTGAGTTCAATGTGTGAAGCAACGTGTGAATTTATTTTTCAGTGCTAAGTGGGAGAGTTGGGCTCGACGGGGGCTGTCGATGGGGTTTTTGATTGTAAATTATGAGGAAGTTGATTGTAACCAGTTGCAGAGGAGACCGAACTAGTCTGAAGGAGAATTTTATAAATTGTCTCTCGGAATATCTCAAAATACAAAATGGAGTCCAGGCAACGGATTGGTTCACATAAGATGAACACTTAATTCAACGGAATTAATAGGCGATTTTTTTCGGGTTTGGATTTGCGGGCGTGACTTGTGACGTGTGTGAAAGTCATGGATGCTCGGGTAACATTGCCATTTCGTTGGGAAAGACTTGCTTTCGATTATAACTCAAAATTTATTCAATTTTAATTGATGCTCTGTGAAAAAGTTTTCGCGCACTTCGACTCATCATGGTCAACCTACGCACTTCTGCAACAATTTCAGCCGGTTGGACATCATCACCAACCCACATGCCTAGAGTGCGCAGAGAAGGCAATGTTGCCGCTGTATCAGCCAGTATTAATGGAGACCATGATTCGTCCACTCATCGGGATTGTGTTACTCAACTACGTGGGATTTGACACAAGCATCTAAAGGATGAAACTGGTCAATTTGTGTCCACACGATGAGTAATTTATCTCTCCCTTTTGACCTGTGAATTGTCCGTCAGCTAGATTGTCCAAATTTACGGCTTCAAACATGGGATAGATACTCTGACAAGCGTGACGACAACACCTTCCTGAACACATATTTCAGTGCCACCAACAATGGATACTCCGCCTCATGTAAGTTCGGAGAGAGATAGAGAGTTGATCATTTCTAGAATATGATTTGTGCTTGGGTTTCAGCCGAAATATCGAACTCGCAACCATCGTATCCGGACACCAAGGAGATGTTGACCTACCAACCGACACTTTCGCACCGGAAGACCAGGACCTAGGGATTTTGATTGGGTTTTTGGAAATGAACTTATAACAAGACAAGAGTCTTTTAAAATATCGAAATAAATTTTGGGTTACCGGTGCTTGCTTTCAAATTCCTTTGTTTTCTTGTTGTGATGGCATGTGGGCAAGTCATTCGTTTAGAGGTTGTTGCGAAAGACTTGGGGTTTGTCCTTCAGTCGGATGCTCCCCCCAACAATCCTCCTGCTAAAAAGAAGTTGATCACGAAGCCTGAAATGAACATCTAGTGAGATTACTCGTCATAAATCGTGTCAAACAGCGCCACATGACTGGGAAGGATATGTTTAAAGACCAGATGCCAGTTTGCTTGGGGTTCTTTATAATTCTTGATAGCTTCGTGACCATGATGAGAAATATCGATCTCATAGTATGTTGCAAAGTAGTCTCTTCTTTCTGTGGGGTTGGTACTCTAGGGCAAAGGATTTAGGAGTATTGTCAGATTAGTGTACCAGCAGTAATGCTAGCTTAAATGGGTGGGAGTTAGCCCCATACATGACAGAAGCTCAGATTGCAGACGTTGAAGGGAGTAACCTGATGTCGACGAAAGTTGATACGATTGCAGGCTATGCTTTGTCGATGGAGAGCTAAACAAACAGACAAGTAACCACAACAGCTTTCCTCATCAATGCTTGTAATTCTACGAAAACGTGCAACTCACTGATGAATGCCATTCGTTAGGCCGTTCGCCTTAATTTATCAGACGAGGGATAGAAAATGTTGGCGAATATACTCAAAAATTCTGTGTATGTACTAACTGGATTCAACATCCAGTATCTCAAGTCATCAAAGTACGCACAAATGCAGTCTTGGAAGACAGCATTACACTTTTATATGCTCGAAAAAGTGGCTCAAAAGTTGACCCTCGGACCAGTCAAAATGTGTGCGTTGTTAACATTCGTATTAAATGATCTTTACAGAGTGAATGGCAGGCATTGCTCTTCTTCTTCTACTTCGTGTGACGCGACAGTCTCAGTGGACTTGGGCGTCAACCAACAAGCCAGCTCGATCTCTGTCCAGCTGTCTCCATTTTCGCAAGTTGGATGAGGGTCTTCTCTACTTGGGTGTGCGACCAGGGACGCGAGCGACCTCTGTAGCGTTGTCCCTCATGTTTGGACTCATAGACTTCGAGCCAGTTCTATGCGCTCTGCATGGCCTAGCCACCTAGGCATTGGATCTTTAGCCATAATGTCGTTTGACATGCACCAGCAGGTCTTATCATCTAAGGATAGTATACGCTCCAAAAAATTCATGAAGATCGATCCCAGGAGAATCAAATCGGAACAAGCCTGACCTAGGGACACTATATGGCGTAGTTACTGGCCACTTTTCGTGCAACTATCGACTACACAATATGGGGCACAGCAACGCAGAAAACCGTGGACTACAGATTAGGTGTCGAAAACCGACACCTAATCGTCCAGTGTCCAACGCAGACAATATAACGAACAGAATCACCTAACAGCAACAGACTATGAGGACATTCCATCTAGAGAGGTTATCAAATTTCTCAAAAGTCCTAGACCAAGGCTCACGATAGACCTATCGTGTTCGCATTGCTATGTGACTGTTTCTTCACATCAATTGAAAAGGCCATGTTGCTTGCCCACTGTGTGGCTAGATCTTCTCCTCCATGCGCCATCAATGCAGACTCGTACAAAGACAGCGCCGAGAACTTCTTTATCCGCTTTTGAGATTGTCCACGCCCCAGAGCTCTAAAGCAAGATTGGAGTCATCAGTGTCTTGTGAAAATCTGAGATTGGGATCGGATCTCTTGGCGTTTGGCACAAATTTCTGAATTTGATCTCGGTTCTGAAGCGGTTTCTACTGTTTACTGTTCATTAACTACATCGGAGTGATAGCTGCTCAATATGAGGCTTGTTCAAAGCGTCCAAGTTGTATCTCCTTTCTCGAGAACAGGGTATACTTCGTTTTGCCCTCATTCACCGCTCGATCCATTTCAGCCGCTCCCGTCTCAAAACCAACAAACGCCATACTGACGGCTCGCTATGTTCTGCATCCAATCACGGCAATGTCATCGGTGTATGCTAAGAGTTGTTCAGGAAGATAGAGCTTCTAGTGTTGGTGTCTGATTTGTACATGATCGTCTAAAGGATGATCTTAGAGAAGTCAGAGGACATTGGTCTATGTGTCCACCAAATATTAATTGCACACTCTGTCGTTTGAGACGTCGAGAACATGCCAGCTCTAAATGCCCATAAAAAACACATCAATTCCACAAATGATCGAAGCATATTAGTGGTCAATGCTGGCTGTAAGATCCCGTCCGGAACTCTGTGAAGAGCCTGAACGTCTATAGATTGTTTGCGCCTCACTAATCGACACCTAGTGGGAGGTGATGTGGCAAGTATCAAGTGTGCGCGTCTCTCACACATCAGTCTGGTTTTCGAATTCATGCGCAATTTAGCTTCGTAGTCAAGCACTCACACATCACCAGCTGCACTTCAGATCGTATTCATCTTCGGTACCGATCAGATCTGTGGTTAGACTTTTCCATTCATTAGTTTGTAATCATTTATGATTCCTCACCGCAGACACCGATCTGTTGTCGCTTCAATCTCTCTTTGAGGAATGTTTCTCTATCAGAATTTCGTTCAGATGAAATCTGGGTATCAAGCTTTCAGATCTAGAGTGGGAGTCAAGCGCCCACTTCAACCACTCTAAACGTTGTTCCATTCTTCAGACAGATACCCGAACAGAGGCTTTTGCGCCAGCTGCATGGGTGACGACGAGGAGGTCATAACATAATTTCCCTGTCCGTGCAGTGTCCTGGATTTCGGAAAACTCAATACGGGCCTACTTCGGAGAGTGGTCTGACTATAATCATTATACCGTCATTATTAATATATGGTGTCATTGCTAGTAAACAAAATTGCTTCATAGTGAACATGGAGTAAGACCAGAGTGATATGACATCGATTACATATTTGGTCTCTACAGTCCACCGCTTGAACACATCTTAACCAAAAATGCTCAGGCATAATTTTGCTTGATTGTGCCTTAAACTAAATATTTCTCATACCCAGACATACCCAGTACTGCCTTTAGAGAGTGGGTGAGAGGGACTCGCGGAATGGCCCATAAAAAGATGATATTCTCGATCTGATATGAAATTAGTCCATTTATTAACCAGCAGAAGTTGAAGAAGTAGGCTCTTGTGAATCATGGATATCAGATCCCCGCGATTTCAGGGCTGTATATCTCCTCCTCCTCCGCACAGCCACTGTAGAAGTCGAAGAGGCACCCTAGTTCGCCCTCTCAAAGCGTCAATGGGTTTGTCTGCGCGTTCTCAGCGCGGATACACTTACCGTACCATTATCGCCACATTAACGTCTGTGAAAGTGTCCAACATCGTGTGTTAGCCTGTCCGGAGATTTATGAGATGCTGGCTCGTCCTAAATTGTGAAGGATGTCGTTGCAGAAATCTCTCTTTCTCCCTCCCCCCTCTCACTCTCTCTCTCTATCTCTCTCTCTCTCTCTCTCTCTCTCTCTCTCTCTCTCTCTCTCTCACTCACTCACTCTCTCTCACTTTCTCTCTCTCCTTTCCAGTCTGTAAGAGGGTTGCCGCTGAAATGTTTGAGAAAGTCGCACAAAAAAGTGTCTCGGGACAAAAAAAGTCGCAATTATCCGAAATCGCTACTAATTTTAAGGTTTTACCATGCTTAGGAGTTGTGCAGTCATTTAGTTGCATTTTATTGCAATTAATTTTGAGTTTATTGCTTATGCGAAACTTAACGACGTGTTTCGTGAAAGAAATATTTTTGATATAAAATAGTCGCCGATGTCATTTTATGGTCTCCGGACGCGTCGTCAAATTCCGACTAAACTCGCATAGCGGCAACCCTGGTCTGTAATAAAATAAGCTTCACACGTTCCACATCCAACATAGACAACGCTTTGGTCTGTCATGACGTTGGCACTAATGCATGTTCTCCAAAGTCGACATGTAATTAATTTGAAGCGGGGAACCAGCATCACTGTGACGATGAACAACTGACTTCACACGTGCCGCTACTTCGTCAGGCTGTGAGACTACAGCGCAGTCCCAAGAAATCGGTCCAAGGATTCATCACGTGTCAGTTCTTGAAGGTTCAACTCAAAATGTGTGTGTTTCGAAGGACTATTCGCTAAGACCTAAAATTGGCCACAGCACGTGCAGTGAACCATTGATGAATAGGATGCGGTACCACCCACTTCTGCTGAACTCATTTCAAAAGTCGCAGAAACATTCAACCGAAGACCCGTAATTATCTCTCGGTTGCTGGTTCCCCGCAACCGAAGACCACACATGTTTCCATCGATCAGCCAATGAATTCGAATTCCACCTCCTATGGAATATAGTGTCGACTCATTTGCCCGCGAGACAAGTCCCAAACTATTACCAAGTAATTTCCTGTGGCGCGTCCACCACCGGTCACCATCTGGGACCCCTCGGTCCCACCACCCAGTCAATTGGGCACTATTTTATGCTGCATTTCCCACCATAAAGCTGCTCCCCATGAAGAATTGTATGCGATTGTCATAAAAAAAGGATAAAAAGGAGCGTGCGGGTGTACTTACTAATAATGTGAATCATAAACGATCCGAAGACGACCATCCATCCCCAGCCTCCGTCCGGCGGCACTGGGGCCGCCAGTGACTCCTCATCCGGATCACACTTGATTGCTTTTCCATTGCAGTTCGATTCCTTCCTGCGAGCCGGAGGAGCGTGTGCCATTACGCGACAGTAACTCGTCCAAAGAAAACACTCTCCAAACAAACGTTCAAACAGGGACTTACAAAACCGAGGGAAACCGTAACAAAATAACCGAAACGAAAACGAAAACGAAAACTAAACGAACTCAAACGAATTGTTGCGAAAATTCCACTGAACACTGTCGATTACATTGATGTCCGTCCGCCAGACTCTTTCTGGGCCACGTGACCTGGGCTACTTCTCGTCTCGTTCCTGTCGCTCTGGCAATCCTGCCCACTGTGGGGTGAGTGAGGGACTCGGTTGTGTTTTATGCTTTCCCAGAAGTAACCACGACTTATTCTCGGGCGCTTGCCATTGTTGATATGCTCTCAGGGGTGGAGATAATTACGGGAAACTTGATATGATTCTGGAAGAAAACAAAAAAAATATTTACCGATTAATTGAGGTTATGGTTGCGAGACATCAAAGGCTGAGGGCGGGCGGTGGGCAGTTGGGTGACAACATGCTTTTGGGGAGATTGATTGGACGTTATTTGCGGCAGAAATCAATTTAACGAATCACAAAGTGGATGTAATTTAATGTGGGGCAACTGCGTATTGAAGTCTGGCAGAGGTTGCTTGGATTCGATGGCCATCTTCAGTCGGAAGATGAGACTGCGATAGTAATCAATTCTGAATGATTGATTTGTGAGGTTAAAGAGTGCGGGTCCTAGGGGGCTACCATGCGGCATGCCAGATGGCACTTGTTAAACGGCGGCTGTTGTCTCTGCGGACACCCAGAGGGGCAATTCGGTGTACCATCATGTTTGAAATGGCAATGAGTAGACTCAGTCTAAGATCGATTCTATCAACAAAAAGAGAGGCTACGGCTACGGAAAGATCTGCAAGTCCTCATACTCCATGAGACGCAACATTGCAAAATGGCATCCAAGATGATACAGAGCGACAGAGACAACTTTTGGCAACACACTGCGATTCCCTTGAAGCCGGAAAGGCAATGGGCCGACGGCCCATGGTGTTGTGCTCGTTTTCAAATTCGCTGCAAGATACCCATGCCTAGGAAGATGATGGGAGTGTGTGGAGAACTTGGAGTAGGGGGACATCTCATGGAATAGGGACAAATGGTGATAGCTCTAAGGAAACAGTTTTGTATCAGAAAAGCCTCGCAACGCATTGAATTTCGGCAGGAATTTGATAGCAACTTGTCCTAATTGTAAAAATATATATTTTAGGTCAGGTTTGGAGGCTGAGCCTTGATTTGAGCATCCTTGAGTGAGTATGAGATGCACTGGAGCTGCGATGGCCTTACGCCCAACTTTACCTTGACCCAGTCTTATAGATTACGGTCTGAATCACGGACACTAGTGCTCTAGCCGTCACGAACAATCAAAGTCGACTGGCTGTGGTCAGAATCTGAGTAACACTGTTCTTCATGAAGGCTCTGGCATTGGCGACTTCGTGGAGGGCGACAATATTAGACTTCACACCTTATTAGGTAAATTTGGGTCGGTTTTCCAAGCGGAAACTACGCGATCCCAATGGCCACGAACTATTTCGTGAAGAACAGGTAGACACGGCGAAGTGTTTGTTCTCTAACTACAGCCAATCTGTGTTTAAGGCGTGTGCTCAACACTTCAACCACTTTCGGCGTACTTCGGGAATGCGAGCCTTCCCTGAATTTCTCGGGAAGTCTCGGGACTCCACGAGATCCCAGATGAACTTGCTGGGTAAGGATCAGAGGAGGTACTCTCAGGACCTGAATCTGAACCTGAACCTCCTTGGTAAGGGCTTCCATTGATGATTGGACCTCTTAAGACCACAGCTGGAGGTGGCACGACTGTCCAGGAGACAGAGAGACCATGCGCTTGTTCACAAACGCCTGTAAGCAATCCGCGACATATCTCTAGACAGAAAAGACTGCGGACGACTTACCGGCGGCGTACTAACGGGCCACTAAACCTTCGTCAAGCACCTGAATTTGCTTTTCCTGAGCGATGAAACCATCTGCCAAACCTATGTGTCTGAAGGAGAAGACGACGATACTGCAGAGCACCTCCTCTACAGATATGCACTAGGTACTCCTAGACTAGAGACTCTATAAGACTCGTCAGTTTATGCCGAATGGCGATGAAGAACTCTTCCTTCTTCATCTTCCATCTTCGACTGAGTATCCTGGATTTTACATCGTTTTTAAGAGAATTGAGGCCACCCCTTTCCCAAAGCCTCTAAAGCATACACCGATGATATTGACGTGATTCTCCGACCATAGCGAGCCTTTATTGACCTGCAGGCAATGCGACAGAAAGGGTATCCACGTGGACGATACCAAGTCCATGCCGTCTTCAAAACAGGACACACCATGTCGACAACTTGGTCAGACTGTCACAATGATCAACAAATGAGGTAGTCTAATTGAGTTCTCGCGGTCTGTCCAGTCCTAGTCTTGCTCTACGCATGGACAGTCGAATAAAGAAGCCCTTTCTCTAGCGGTGTTGTCTCGTCTGCGTTGATGGCATCTGGAGGAGAAGAATCAACCAAGAATCACTTTATTTAGCGGCGACGCATCCAACGCCTCGACAATTTAGGGGACATGGACAGCTTCGTCGTGGACAACTCCTAGCCAGTGGGGTGTCGCAAAAGGGGATGTCCGGGCTTAAGCCATTTTGGAGAGAAAAACTAGGGCAGGCAGTAGATGGTTGCAAAGCTTGTCTGACAACGCCCATATGCACCTCGGACTGAGGAGAAATTCAAAGAGGAAGGCTTCCTGCAGATCGAGTGACTTTCGAGGTTCCTTGCAAGAATGTCTAAAGTGACGTAGACAAACGTGCTGTGGAACAGCACCTGGACTTTCTTGCAGAGGAGATAAGCCATACACAAGTTTGACATTGAGTAAGCAACCGGAGACCCACCTTGCCCCCCGGCCCCACCCCACCCCTGCGGGCATGGCAGCCATATTCAAACTGCAACAGAACCTTGCAAGCCCAACTCTCGGAAGATGTATTTACATACCCGCCACATGTGCCTCATATTCGCGTCTGTTTGCCTGATCAAATATAATTTATTTACAAGTCATCCAATATTTCTCACATATCTGATGATAAGGCCTCTCTGAGGCGACGTGTGGCTGCTAACTTATCCATCGGAGAGTGCATCACTCGATGACTTGATTGTCGGGATCACGATTGTCATGAATCACGACAGGAGCAGCTTCATGAGGTGTGCTTAGCCTGTTCTTACTGCATCTGCACCATAAACACGTGGCAGAGATTATCGTGTGATTTACGTCCCGATCTGGACACGCAAGTACGGTGCGTGACTCCGATCCATGAAGGAGGTGGGAATTGAACAACAAAACAAAAGGTATTCAGGTCGGTTGTGATGACTTTGTGAGCGCCTCCAGAGAGTGAGCAGTTGTCACCCTTCAACAACTGCGACGTTCGCGGCGCAAAGACACTCGCGAATCGGTCTATTTTGATCTTGAAATGCATGAAAATTCAAATAAACAAACCCAGAAAGCCGTCATTTAGATAAGGACCGGCAAAGAGCCAGCTCGTGATAAGATACTGTCCCAACTTGTGCGATCGGCGTGATGTTGGTGTGTGTGGCCTCCTCCTCGCTTACTTCTCCGCCACTAGCTCGTCTATTAATAAGTTTCGTGTGATACATTTTGACACAGAAATGAAAATATTACACGCGGTCGCGGCGCGGCGTCCGTCTATTGATAGATCCCCCGCTTCCTGATGCTGAGGACCCAGCAGAGTTTGAGAGTATTTATCCGCTTTCTGGCGAACGTGTGAAACATTCCACTCGGAGAATGTGTATCACTTCCACACGTAGGCTGGCTGCGGCGACCCGAGCGCATCAGCTGTCTTGATAACGAAGACCCCAGCGGAAAGTACCCAAAAATACCCGCGTATCTGTTGTTGTTTGTTGGGACGTTTCTTTTTTTGTGTTTTACGTTGACTCGTCAGCATACACCGCTTAAGAGTACGTACACTTAAATGTCGTCAAACGGAGTCGTAAACGGGCGAAACCGATTTGACGGGCGATAAGTGCCAGGAAGCGCTGGAGAGGCTGGAAGACGTCTTTGGGGCGGCGATAACCACGCAGTTGGGGGTCGCGATGGTAGTCGCGATGAGCGTGTCAGTCCGTGCGGCGAATTTCCGTCAGCAATCATCTGACTTTGGCTATGACTAGTCGCAGGTCGCTGCAGTGGTTTTGCAGTGGATTGTGACTCGTTATCCGTTAGATTGTGCCAGTAGTAGTCGATGTCCAGTTGTTTACTCAGCTTTAAAGTGCTGGCGAACAAATGGGGCGGCAGAGCGACGCGTATCTGCAATAAACCGACCGCTGTGTGCTGGAAAATCGATTGCAAAGTGCGGGTATCTTATCGGTGAACGTCGTCGGCGAGCTCGATTCGCGCAAACAATGCGTGGTGGACTTCAGAAAGTCCAGTAATTAATGCGGGAATGCAATAATACTTGTTTACCCAGATGTCGTTAACTACTTGGTGTTTCTGTTGTGTTTGTCTTGTTTTGCATTTCATTTTAATTGAATGATAATAGACGTGGCTGTGGGCTCATTGGTTGCATTTGCAATTATTGAACTATTCACTGTGAGTCACGATTCTTGACACCGCCTATGTTCGGGTGAATGAAACCGTGAGAAGTCGTAAGTTCAGTTAATTCTTGGTATGGTCTCGCTGGAGTACTGGGGGGGAAATGTCCGAGACACATAGTCGCTTCTAAGAATTGGATGGGTGAAGTGCACTTACGTGTCATATCGGCTGGCATCTTGTTGACAATGGGTTGAGCGACTTGAAATTCGAGATGGCATGTAATTTGTTGGAAGGCGAGTGATTAGACGGCGATTCCATTCAGAAACCCAAAGTGGAGCATCGTGGGGTTATGGTGGCGGAGGAAGTCCATGACATGCCCAAGCTAAGAGTGGCTGGCAGCAGAGGGTCAAAGTAGGCCCCTCTGATTCCACGCGGATTGACTTACTCCTAAGCTTGGTGCTTATGACAAAGCGGTTTATCTGGCTTCAGTCTGTGAATCATTGGAACCGACTCCCGGATTAAGCACTACAATGCGAGGGTTTTATGCTGGACACCATATCTGATTCCACAAGTACAAGAGTGCAGAGATGTCCTCTGCGGTGAGCGGCCAACAAATCAGTCTCGCCCCAGGTGTCAGTTGGGGGAGCGATAGGTGCCAAGAATAAAGGTCTAGTAAATGCGGTCCAGGTGTCAATCCGCGTCTAAAGGCAGAGCTACGACTCCTCTATGAAGTCGCGACTTGTTAAGCCTCGCTGTGTACAACATCATCGGCTAATGCTCCGGATGTCTATTTTTGGAGGATCGTGGCTCTCGGGATAACAAAACCCCTTGTGAGGTAAGCCAATGAATTCAGCAATCGCCCTAGGCAAGGGGTCACATATCCAGTTTAATCTTAATGACCGGAAGCAGCGTGGCCGAGGTCATCAGCGATGACGACCCGCACAGGCCGTCTCTGCCCTAGTTGAAGCGCTCATCAGAACAGGAGTGCCTACATGCAAACCTTTTTTTAACTTTTTTAATCAACAGTCCCTCAAAGATGTTAACGAGACCATCTCATGGTGTCATTTACAAAAAACTCTCCGCCTCTAATCTAGAATGATCTAGAGACTGCCCATGGAAAGGACTGAGTGTTATTGTTGCCTCTGGGAAATACATACTAACGACTTGTGGCATCTCTGAGCTATAATAAAACCTAGCAAATGCGGTCCGGGTGTCGATCCGAATCGGTGCAGGCAGAGCTATGACTCTTCTATGAACTCGCGCCTTGTTGAACAGCATTTAATAAGGCCATCATCATGTGCAAGGGATAGCCTGGATGTGTACAACATCATAGGCAACGCCTTCCGCAGCTTTGAATACACTCCTTTATCGTCTTCCGCATCGAACATATACAATGCGGGACACTGTGAAATTCCAGAAAATTATGAAGCAGACCAACTCGCTGTAAAGGCCACAGGCTCGTCGCTCTGAGGTCTGTCATGCCACCCATCCATACTCCAAAGCATCTACTGAAGCTCGAAACGCTTGATCACAATGAATCGGAGATGGTTTACCTTTCTGAGGAACAATTGTGGCCTACTCTCCATCCGAGGCAATCACACATGTGACGATGAGGCCGAATCTCAGAACTCCCATCGGCGTCATAACTGCTGACTTCTCACGATTGAGCCTGCCCTACACTGACTTCTGCAGGAGCTGCAGAGACGAGGAGGAAAGTGAAACTATTGTGCACTGTCTGTGTAATTGTAGCCTACACTCACTCAGTAGTCACTGGGGCTTCTACAAGCCCCGCCGAACTAAACGGCATCTTCACCGCGTCACCCAAAGCACCAAATGGTTTGCGGCATAGAATCTAGTGCATCTGCGTGGTAACACGATGCGCTAAGTGTGAGTGCTGGTTGCCGTCATGCAGCCACTCTTACATAGCCTAACCTAAAAACAACCGGCAGCTCACTTAGTCTTTGTCCACACGCTTTTGGTTGTCTGACGAATCTGA
This sequence comes from Eristalis tenax, assembly GCA_905231855.2. Lineage (NCBI taxonomy): Eukaryota > Metazoa > Arthropoda > Insecta > Diptera > Syrphidae > Eristalis > Eristalis tenax. Next base: position 39,168,093 of record HG993128.1, on the reverse strand, counting down.
CGCGAACCAAAGTTGAAAGCTTTGAGCACAGAGAAAACATAGAAAAAGGTCGTTTCGCGAGTGCTGTACTATTTATTGTTTAGATGAACATTGATACGCATTTTCTCGCGGAAAACAAACAAGGGCAACAGATAGTACATAAAATAGGCGTAAACAGAAATCGGGAACCGAGGCTGTACATGATCCGAAAATGATACGACGAATGATGACGAGTGCGTTGATGTTGCTGAGAGTACGACTAAGCTCAGCTCATGCTTCGCCTCCGCAGCATCTTTCGCAATTGACACTCGGAGTGATGCCTCATCACAATTATTCAGACCGCAAAACAAAGACCTTCCAAACAAACCCCAACCACTGCCAAACAAAGTACCTCTTCTTGGCTCATTCATCCACAAACCAGTCGAATGCAAATATCGAAGATACGACTAAAAATAGAGCAGATGGGAGTATTTTCGTCTTGAAACCAGCTGATACATGAGAAAAGTTCAAACACTACGCACCCATCCGGTTTTGATTCCGACCCAAATACTACGAGATAACGCAGAGCAGAGGACGCTGTCCTTATCAGTGCGCCGAGGGACGTTTGTGTGATAAGGCACGTTGCACACTGACTCTGCACTCCACCCAGCCAGTTCTCCAACATGACGGCCGTGTTTTGCACACCGCCAAAGCTGTCACGTGATAGGAACGCACTTGCACATGTACTATCGGTTCGGCGGCTAATTTTAGTGGGTGTCGGGTATCTGGTCGGTTCCTTATTTCCATTCTCTGAGGAATTGTCGTCTCAGGCGTGTGACAGAACCTGGATTATGTTTTCTGATGTCACACATTCGGTCAGCGATTGACGAGGTGGCGGTTGGGAATTCGCTTCCGTAAGTGAGTTTGCTGCACGTGCTGATTTTTTGTTCCATTCTCTCCCGAAGCCTAGGTGGTGACTCGGGCAAGCAATGAACTACGTCAGCAAGTCGAGTGTGCGACTGGCATGGCAAAACTCCGAGCGCTACGACTTCGGTCGGTTGTGCGCAGTTGGCTTGCGATTATCCGCCAGCTAGCAACTTTTTTACGATCTCCCACCCGCTTATCATTCCTTATGTTGGTGTTGTAAAACCATTCGTTTAGGAGTAGGTTCTGATGATTAGACATAAGTGCTAGAATGACCCATACTTTGTGGCTAGCATTATCATGGTTGGTTGATTGCTACAAAGTCACGTGAGTGGAATGTGTCTGGTGTTGGTCGTCAACTGGTTGTGGACTGTGGAGACGGTATTGCACAGTTGATAGATCCCTGATTCGCACGCAATACACCGTCAACTTCGACAATTCAAGCATGCATTCATAAATCAGAACTATCGGGACAGCTTAACTCTGATCAGACTTGGTTGCAGTTGCGTCACCTCTGCTTGAGCCATGCTCCGTTGAGGGGCTTACAAGAGAGATGCCACAGGAAGAGGCGGTGCCACCATTTCTTTGCCTCGTAGTGGTTAACAGGAGACCAACCAATACGCCGAAAGAGATCGTCTTGATGTAGTTGTCGACAGATGTTCCCAGTCACTGCGCCGAGTGACGTTCCTTTTTCACGGCTTTGCAGTGACTTACTTCTGCTTTGAGCGGAAGAAGAATCTTAGCCGCATTCTCAATAAGAACCAACACGGTAAGGAAATGACAGTTTTTCCAGTTGTTATGTTTCAGCAGCTGTCACAGCTACCGACGACACCCAGCTGTCACGGAATTCAGTAAGACTTGCGTATCGTGCAATCACAAAATTTTATCGAAATTCTAGCTCAGTTGGAAATAAGAAACTTAAACTACGTCGTCAGCCCGTTCCTCCCCATGCTTTAGTGCGCCTGTGCAGGCAGTTCATTCGGAAATCATGCTCACTTAGACCATCTGGTCCACTGTGCCGTCGCCTTTGGCTTAGTGCCCACAATCCAATTTACCCTTCGACCTAGAAGTGATTCCCTCTTGGGATTTGCTGGTCATATGTGATCTCTTCTCACCATTTTTATAGCCATTTAGTGGCTTTAAGAAATTGTAGAATATCTCTTGGATCTGTGTTACTCAGATCGTTAAGGGGATTGAAGTAGTATTCGCCTAGCAGTCTTCTTCTTGTTGCCGCAAGTGCGGGGCATGTACGTTTCCTCTTCTTCTTCATCTATGCAGCTTCTGCAGAAGTCATTGTGAGGTGCCCCAAGTCTTCTGGCATGCTTGCCTATGAGGGGCCAGTAAGCAAACCTATTTCTTTTAGGAGGTAATCAGTCCTTGCTTGATTTTGCACAGGCCAGGCAAGTATCAAGCTCCGACCATTTGCGGTTTGTATGGTTTTTCGCAATCGTCATCAATCGCGATTTTCTTGTTTTCAGTGGGGGGTGAGGTGTTTCCTGGTCTGGTGCCACTGGCATACCCTCCCCAGTTCATCAGCTCTTTCTTTGCCCGGAATACCCTTCCGACTGGGGACCCAGCATAGGGTAAGATTACATCTGGCCGCTATCTCCCTTAGAGATAGACGGCTGATTTTTACCATCTTGGAGCTTATTGACGGTGTGTCCAGAGTTTCTATGGCCACCTGACTGTCTATGTATAGAACAGCAGACCTACCGTCGCATTAATAGTCGGAGGGGAGGCTCTTGAGCTGCTGTTGCTTCCGCTGGGAATACACTGCAGTGGGTCGGTAGCCGGATTGTCTCAGAGATCTCTGGCAGATTCCCCGCCTTCTTTGGATTTGGACCCGTCATGCAGTTGGGTGGCAGGCTTTGTCTTCGCCCCATTCTTCTCCCGTGGGGATCCGAGTCTTGGGCTTTATCTCGAAGTCCATGATGGGATCATATAGGTGTCAGATAGTCTGTCAAACAATCGAGTCTTGCAGTTTTACCTTGTGCCCTTTTCCGTGGGTCTTGTGCCATCGGTTGCCTACCCTTAGTCGTATGGCTGCATGTGTGGCCACAAGCATACCCTAGTTGTCCATGGGAGAAGATTTCCAGGGCGGCTGTGGTTCTTGGTGCCGCTGTTATACAGATACATGTTGATCTCTGTATGCTGCTGATCTTGGTAAGATTCTGTCTTGTGCCATCCATCAGATTAGGACGCCGTGCATAAATATTGGCCTCACCATGGCGATGTATAGTCCGGAAAGAGTGTTGACGTAGTGCCCTTTGTAGAGAGTTACGTCTGCTTCGCAATTCTCTGGGATGTCACTGTACATCCAACTTATGTGGTGCACGACAATTGAGGCACGCCTTGGATTTAAATGTGACTGCACTCGGCGATTAGCCTGGTTGTCAGAACAGATGACAATATCTGTCCAATATTACATTGTTTTTCTAGCCATGACGGAGTTTCTTTAATAGCTATAGGCTCTCCTTGAAAGGCGCTACAATGTTGAAAATTCAGAGCCTCAGAGTAGACTCCCACACCCACTCCAACACCCATCTTCGATCCACCATCGAAAATTCGCAGAGGACCGTCCAACGTCTGGTGTTCAGACGTCCAGTCGAACTTTTCTCGAAGATGAGCTTAGGTATCGTCGGTGTTTCCTGGTAGGGATCCAAAGTGATCGCGGATGGTAGAGTGTCCGGAGCTGAGCTCCTTCCACATACGCAGCAGTTTCAATCCAAGCGCCGTGATGGCAGCGACCTGCGTGCCGAAGAGATCTTTCGGCGGAAGGGTGAGGAGTGTATTTAAAGCTTGGGAAGAGGTAGTAGGAGAATGCATGCCATCCGCTGCACGCTTTCCAGCCGCTTGCAGTTGATGCCTTCGTATAACGCAGTCCGCCAAATCGCGATGCCGTAGCGTAGTATGGGTCCCACTACTTTTAAGAATAACCAGTGAATCACTCGCGGCTATAGACCCCAGTTGCACCCAATAGCTTGTACTTGGGCCGTGCAGGCTTTTTGGACGAGTTCCTGGATGCTGGGTTTACAGCTTAGCTTCGCGTCTAAAACGAGCCAAGTGTTGTTTGGTTTTAGAAGGACTCCCCTGATATTAGAGAGATCGAAGGCAGGAATTTTGTATTTTCCAGTAACGAGGACTAGACCTGTTTTCTGCCAGAACATTTTTCTAATCCGACAATAGTGGCCTGCATGATATCCCTAATCGTGGATAAGAATTTCCCAGATGCCGTGACGGCAACATCATCTGCATATGCACCGACCTTGCACCCTGACTGACGGCCTTTGCTTTTCATCTCTTTTACAAGACCACTGCTTACAAATTTGAGCCCCAAATTAGTCCCAACGTTGGTCCAAACATCGCCTGAGGTTCTACCAAACGGTAGGCTGCCAATCATTTTGTGGAAATGTCGTTTAAAATTGAAGCCAAGCAATTGAGCTGCAGCCAGTCTTTAAGGGGCCCTGGTTGAAGACATAAGCTTCAGAATGCATGTCAATCATTTAAGACTAAAACGATTCTCAAATCACCTCAACACTTGCGACACCTCTGCTCGAACCCCATGGCATAGCGACACGGGAACATTTCAAATCTCCAGGCGACAGCACTCCCCCGTCAACTCATCCTCGCGTCAATGACGTCCGATAACAACGACAAGATGAAAGAAAATAGATGCCCCACAAAATTCTTTGCCCATTTCTTATCGTACGTCTTGCTGAATGAACTCACTTGTAGGCAGCCTACGCTCGTCAATCAGAGCTGGCCTTGATCTCGGAGAATGTGATGGGGAATGAAACGAAAAGCGAGCAGATAGGAAAGCGTCAAAAATGATTAGTTTTGTTTGTTTTTTTTTTTTTTTTTGAGGGCGTTTCCGACAGCTAACGGCGACACCATCGACACCGATCAACTATCAACGGAAGATCGCTTGTTTGTCGAATCCCGTGCGCTCGCTGTGGGGCGAGTTTGATAAGGCGTCTCTGGTCAAGTAATCAGTGAAAAATTCGAAACGAAAGCTAGAGGCACACAAAGAAAAGTGAAGAAGGTGCTCAAGCCCGGGTAGGATTTCCTTTCAACGACGGATCCGTCCAACAAATGCCCGCACGAAGTAATTTGCATGTGCTCAGTGCACAGTTCTGTTGTTGTCCATTTTTCCGATGCATCGGTGGCGTGGGATGGCGACGAAGGGGTGGCAAGTCCCCTGAGCGCATTGTACTCAGGCTTTGTGTGGTTCGTGTGACCGGCCGTAAGGCTAATGGAGGGTCCATAGACGTGTACAGTTTGGGGCTTTAACTCGGTTTGGATAAATCACCGCGACGTGTGTTGTGTTGCGAATGAGATTAAGTGCTTTGGTTTTATTTTATTTTGGTTGGGGTTAGATCTACGAGTAGTCTTGTTCCATTTGTTGCTTGAACTCTCACCCAGTTGGAGAGGGAATCTGACACAGTGTGATGTCATGGAAAAATCCTATGTTCAATTGGAAGTTTTTGAGTGACGTGCGCTAACGGAGCCAGTGATCGAGAGTGTCATCGATGCAGATGCAGCTCATCTCATCGAAGGTCAACAATGGATGATGGTGCATAATTCGCAATTCCTCCCACTTCTGGCATGGTTTTATATGAATTGTCATCAAGTAATAAAAGTCGATTAATAGATATAGCACGGGCAAGGCCAGGGCTTAGCCTCACAGAAACTGCTCATGTTGTGGGTACTTTTGTACCCACAAAATTTGAGAAGCTTTTTCTAGACAGTTTTACTTTCTGAGCATTGTCAGTGACTCGAAAGAGGTGGGGCCGTGGAACATATTTTGCGCCTACCGGGAATCGAACCTAGGCACATAGGTCCAAGTGCGAGGAGTCGACGCACAGACACACAATGTCACGGCCGCCACTTTCCTCCAATTACCGCGCCATTTCTACACCAAGCCATGAATGTCGTAAAATACCGTTAAGGTTTGCATATCGTCTTTATATCACTTCCCTCGCCAGACGGAGTCCGAGTCGTCGTTACTACGCCGTGAATAGAACCATTTTTTGACACGAGCTTCTAGATGTCTCCATAGATGCCTAAGCCATTGCCGAACGTGGAACTGAAAAGCTAGTGAAAGCTCGTAAAAGCTCGTTCCGCTTATCTGCAAAGGGTAACAAAGAAAATGCGGACTTTTGTCTTGTTTGACCCTTCATCGCCGTCCGAAGTAACGATGATCGAATGAACTAGCCAAATGCTTTCCTTCCCTTTATGAAGTGACTTCAAATACTCGCCTAGATAGGAGTGCGTACTTACGGACGACCTGTTCAAGTCATCACGATCGATCGGGATCTTGTCCATTTTGGGGCGAACGTGAACTCCACGAGGGCCAATTTACAACATGTTTCAAAACTCCCGACTCGAAGGACCAAGGTCATGCTTCATAAAATAATTATTTGGCAAGTCCTGCTATATGAAGCCGAATGCTGGATGACACAGAACACTGCAGAGCTGAATCTTGGAACTATCGAAAGAAAAAATCGATATATTGTCCATTCTGCGAAGAAGACACAATCGCGAACAATACTCGATGTACCAGGATGTGGTTGTCGAGCGCATGGACAATAATGCTCCCACAAAGAGGATCTCCGAATCCGAGTCTCCTGGTCCGAGAAGGAGAGGCAGACCGAACCAAGACAACTAGGTCTTGATGACTGGAAGCAGCGTGGGCCGACAGCGATGGATGGCACATATTTCTTATCCTCAGACCTCCCAAAGTCGTTAGCCAGATAAATAGTCGTCCCGCACGAATATAGAATTCTCCGTCACTAAGCCACGGCCAACAGGAAAATGGAGGCTATACGGAGGATCTCATTTTTCTCTCTCAGCGTTAAAATAATTTATACTTTAATTTAAGCAAAATAAAGTAAAACAAATTAAAGCCATTCCAAATCAGTCAGTCGAAGTTGGCCCACCCACCCAAGAGCTGAGTCTTTTCCTGAAGAAATCAGACGGAGTAAGGGCAAGATCGGGTCCAGAATCTCTTAGAGCTCTTAATGAATACCCATTCTGCCGGATGTCGAGACAGCACAGCCGAGACCACCGACTCACTATGTCCTCCGATTAACTGACTATGTGGGGATCTGTCCCTCAGTGCTCGCTTGAACTGCACAACCAGTGAAGGCTATAGTCTTTGCCATCGTAACAAATTTGTACTGTCTTAGTCACTTCAGATTTAAGTGACTGATTCAATACGTATTTGTCACAGTGACATGTGAGATATAGGACGGACTCTGTCTTGACTAGAGATAGAAATCAAGTTTCAAGTGCCGCTCGCTAATTTTGAACAGAACCCTCTCCAAAATGTGACCCCCTCCTTAGCCCCGCTTGTGTCTGGTTGTTGCTGGTGACCACAGGCCTTCACTTTTGGACCAAATGGACATTGATTCGAATCGTCGACCAGTTAAACAAATGAGCGTCACTCAATTTCAATTCGTTAGAGATCAATGCACCATCTAGAGCACCAGTTCGACAGTTTCTAAAAAAGAGAGAATTTCCAAAAGCCCACCGGTTGTCACCTGGGTTAGATAGTAACACTCAGACCGCCACTTGCTGCGTTCATTGTTCTCGCGAAAGGCGAATAATGACTTCGCAAAGTACCCACAATTCTGGATTTATGCCCGAGTTGAGAGAAGTGCAAGCACAACAGGCAGATGATTCAGATACACTCATAAAGACAATGGAGCAGTTAAGACGTGCCATAAAAACAGCAAATATAAATCCTTTAATTGAGTCATGTGACGCATTAAGCCACGAAGTGACAAGGTGTCACAAAGATTGACAGAAACCAACCGGTTCGGGACGAGTTCTGGGAGGCAACACATCAAGAATGGAATGACTGTCGGGGGTGTTGTGTGTGAAGACGAGGAGAGTTCTGTTCGAACTGGGAAGCGTTGGCTAGGAGTAAGTTGATTTCTGTTGTTGACAAGAATCAGAGAAAAATGGGGAAGTGGAACGAACAATTTTGAAGCTGCTCATTCGGAGACAGAGACCGATTGAATTGAGATTGTTTCGTTAACCACACGCCATCTTTGTCCCTTGTCACATGGCTGCGTAAACTCCAGGAAAACAATGCGGCTACGTTTGAACAAAGTACAACCGCCGTCACCTACTTCCTGAGTGTTTTTTTTTGTCAACAAGCGCATGCACTTGCCACTCCCGCTCTCGTTCACCGTCCTCGACTCAAGTGTGTTCTACAGAACACTCGTGTAAGCAGTTACAGGCTCGCCCACAAATCAATGACCCGGTTGCACGAAAAACAACAACAACAAGGAGAGAAGAAGAAACAAAAATAAAAAGAAAATCTCTGCCAACTTTTATTTCCGTCATGTCCCACGCCCACCACCCCCGCCGTAGGCAGCACTCGGTAGACAATAAAAACCACGAACGGCCGCCGAATGAATTGGTTTGAAGCAAAACGACACTGTGCCCCACGCCACACCAAGTCTGTGCCTGTTTACACGCTAGCGCGAGATAGTGGGAATATTTGGCTTTCAAAGCCGTCCAACGTCGACAGCGTCTTTGTCGATGTATAGCAGTGCATTGTCGCGCCCATAAGCACCAAATAAATAATTTTCCGGGGGCATCCGCCGAAGGAGGATCGTAAATCTGCGATCTCGCCTCTCGCACACTTGTCACGATCGACCTTGTGCGTGTGAGGCGTCAGCGCGAAGCAGTTCTCGCAAAACAATGAAAGCGAAAACGGTTTTTTTATCTGTCCGGTGTTCTTGGCACAATGACCCATATCCGAACCCTCGACGCGAAGAGCTGTCATTCCTTGACGAACGAACAATATTGGCAGCCCGCGCTGATAAGCGGTTAATGAAATCCTAACGAGAGAGATACGCTGGATGTGCAGACGAAGAGTGGATAGTGGCCACGGACCCAACAGACAGCACGTCCTGCGTGCAGCGGAGGTGACAGACATTGCAGCGAAGTTTGCAGGCGTCCGCAAGGTATGCCCTTGACATTGAGTGAGTCTATTCGATGCTCGGGGCTGCGGCTACTGAAATCGGTCTCGATGGGGGCCAAGGCAAACAAACAAACCGCTAATGTCGCATCTGTATACATGTCAGATGATCGCTGTTAACTACGAGCGCTAGTTGTGGATTCGAAGCACGCCGCAGGTCTGCTCTGTGGACGCGTGTCGAACACGAGGCTAAGACGCCGCATTGAATTTGCAATGGGAAATCGACAATCAACTGATTGCGGGTGTGAATGGCGCGTTTGCGTGTCGAGGCATGAAGGCCAGCGTTTCTCACTTGAAGGCAGGGGCTTGTTGGCTTTGACGTGCAATCATTGTTTTGGAGAAAAGGCGGACATTGAATTTCCGCAGTGACGGGCATTTCTCCTTACACACTCTCATTAGGAACATCCTTCCCTGGTATGAGTACAGGGCGCTGCTTGCGCTAAGAACTTGGCCTTAGTGGTCGGTATCTCCGCAAGCCAGGTTGGTCTCCACTTAGACGCTGTTGCGTTGTCCGCACAGCTTTGGAGTCGAAGACCCTTCCGGCCGGGGCTAGGTTGCCCATGCGCTCTACACAAGGGGCTGGGCCCTGTGTTAGGAGTTGGATCCGTAGACGCATGAGTAGGCTACATAAGACTATGTACAGCTCAGACGGTTTGTACGACGCTCAGAGCTAGAGACCAAGGGCTTCTTTATTCGCTTTTGCGACTGTCCATGCCCTTACGCCGGACTGCGGTGAGCAGTGTCAGCAACTTGAGTCTAAAGAAACAGAAGTTCACAAGAGCTATTCTGCGTTCTGTGCTTCCGTTCAGAATCAGACAGGTCTTTACAGAATTGCTGCTTATCTCCAGACGAGTGGGTACCAGGCCATAAAGTCATCCCAGGAAACGAGTTCGCCTGAGGATCCCTCTCAATGGCTGCTGCAGGCGACTGCAGCCAATGACTGATCCCCTCCGAGCTAGTGCATCGTTTCTTGCATTACATCAAATCACGATTACCTGTGAGGGCAACGTACGAGCGAATATTTCCCAAGGCTGACTGGCGAGAAAATGCTTAATCCATCTGATTCAGGTGCAATTGATCATGAACATGCTAGGATTCCGGTCAACCTATCCCGATCGTTGATCGATGCCATCTAGTTGTGCACCCCGAAGGCTTGGGGTGCTCTCGTCTCGGATCCGCAAGTGAGTACTCTTCAAACCATGGGACCATGCAGCAGCGCTTACCGCTCGACCTGCAGACAAGCGGAAGAGATCACACAAATTATCAGCACAAATTTGTCACTTCCTCTGGATGTCGGCATCGACCCCAGAAAATGAACAAGAGACAGACACTACTCAGCAATGCCCTGTCATATTGGGGAACCTCTTGTCGGTCGTTTCGGCGATGCTTTGTGCGCTAATTGTGAATTTCCCTGAAACGCACCCTTGACGGCGTCCTCAGGCGGATGAATGAGTTTCAGCCACTGAGCTTCGAGTGAGATTCTAAGAAATCCACTTGGCACAAGACTCCTGCCATTGCGTTGACGACAGTTCAGTCGGTGGCTTGTTGTTGATCTGGTGAGAGCGTTGCACGGCATGGGAGGATGTGGGGACATGTCACCTCTATGCAGAGTCTTTGAACTGTCAGCTTAAGGTGAACGGGCTGTGCATCGAGACTGACGTGAGAACTGGAGGTCCACATATGACAAGGGATTCGCGACGAAACTCCACGCCAATTGGTAAGCAGCAACATCTTGTCTCAACGCCTGTCTAGAGCTTGGCCCCTTTCTACACGATGCAACGACTTCCCGGCGTGGCGTCTCAAGCCTGTGTCCCCACACTTGCTTTAGCATGGTTGAGTTGTCGTGTCGAAGGGCCCAGGTCCACGAACTCCAAGACAAAGTGCATTCTACATGATGCAACAATTTCCCCTCCGTGTGCCCACACTTCCTTGTAACGTGGTTGAGTCGTCGTGTCGAATGACCCAAGTCCGCGGATAGAACAGTCCACGCACTGCCAGACAATCGCACAAATCCACCTGTGGTTGCCAACTGCTTATAAAAGCGAGGGAGTCATCTCGACATGAGGCGGCAGTATATGGACTCGTGATATGATAAGCGCTGTTTTTCAGGACAACATCGCTTGCTTATCAGTCCAGACAATCACATCTGTCCTTGTCACGAATTACACTTTGAAGACCTTCGCGGAATGATTTCATTTGTTATTTCTTCGGACGGCGATCGGATCGCCCCTAACAACCTGTTCATCGGGCGTGTGTACACCGCACCTTTGGGTATCACATCTTAATCTTATCGTCGCGATTTCGTTCGAGATAGGTTTCGTAACAAACGAATTATCGTCGAATTCCGATCGAAATCGAATTGATTTGTGCTGTTCTTAACCAATTGTGTGGCAGATTACTGATTGTAAGCAGATTACTACACGTTTTTGGAGAGGAAAGCATTTCTGGACTCTGCTCGTTGCTTAGCGAATGGGACTGGATGTGAGTGGAGGTGATAGAGTGCGTAGGACTGATACGTTAAAGAAAGATACCGATGAAATATTCGGGGTATGTCGCTGTTGAGTTTATGCATGTGCGGTGCTACACTGCACGTACCTCACCAACTCTCGCTCCCCTAGAGATCTCTGGAAGACAGGCAGCAGCTAGTAGAGGCATGCAATTGACGACATTTTGGGTGTGGACCGATCTCAGAATCAACGAATTCAACATCCTGCCCAACGACAGAAACTGAACAAGAGACAGGCACTTCTCAGCGAAGCCCTGTCTTATTGACGAACCTCTTGTCGGTCATTTCGGCGCTGCCATCCTCGAGAAAAATTCAAAAAACTCCTCGGAACTTATTCCACATCGGATTGTAAGTCTGACAGTAAGGTGCAGGGCGATCCTTTGCGCATGTCCACTCCAACCTCAACCACTGCAGCGGAAACCAGATCAGGACTCCCATTAGTATCATAACATGGCATATAAGCCGCCTCAGGGTGGGTGTCCCGAACAGAAGGTGCTTGAAAGAAGAGGAGGCTGAGACGACACATCACCCTCTCCGCGTATCGCAAGGAAGTCAAACCAAGAGACCTTCTTTCCCAAGCGACGCAGCATCATGTAACAAAACTGCCAAAGTTACCAATGACTTCCGGGATCGTCATATCCCGTGAGGAAATGAAGAGTCTGGGACGAAATGTAGAAAGCATAGCCGCCGTAGCGGCAAGACATCGAAAAAGATCCAGAAATGTAGATTCGGCGCCGATCAGGTGGAATAGGCATCGCCAGGGAATCAATCCAGCGTGCAACCCATTGGGCATACGAGAGAATTGAAGCCGAACGACCATAGACAGTCACGAGAGTTACGTAGATGGCCGCTGGAAATGTTGCCCAAAGATGCGGATTTTTGGCAAAAAATCATCTCTGACGAGCCCTATTTTTCGCTCAGCGGCTATGTCGTGAATTCGCCGATATTGGTGCGAACACAATTCACAACGATTGCCTTTTTTCACTTAGTGCGGATTATGGCAAGGCGGCAACATCGAACCTTATTTCTTTCGAGGTGTGGAAGGAGACCCTGTTATCGTCCATGCGCCCAGGTACCTGTAGAGCGATGTAAACCGACATTCTGTGGTCAGAGCTCGACAATGTCTATACATCCGAACTGTCCAAAAAGACGGCACAGCACAAATGACAGAACGCTCGACGTTGTGAACGAGACTGTTTCATCTCACGGTGGGCGTACATCAATGGGACTTGACACCATTCAATTATCTTCTCTCGGACTACGTCAAGTCTTTGGTCTGCTCTAAGAAGCCAACCATTCTGGACGAACTCGAGGCTGACATTCCAGGCGTTAGAGTAATCCCGCATATATTGGACCGAGCCATCAACAATTTGGGCGAGAACACTGCCAGCGAAACAGAGGCAGTCATTTGAATGAAAAACAAGCCAGAATCAGTTTTTTTTTTACTTTCGTTTGCTATTGTTCCTATCCGGTCAACCTGTCGAGTTTGCTCTCAGTTGACAAGTTGTCAAGAAATCGATCGTGAGCAGTCGATGTGAGCAGAAGGAGACTACCAAGCTCGGTTGTCATTAAACTCCACCGGAAAATGCTTGCACACACTGCCTGCTTCTGTACACCTTCTGACCACATCCAACACGAAGACCCTTCACCCCCCATGATCGTCCAGAATGTGTCAACCTTGTGACAAGAGTTCATCAGCGAAACAAGCAGTCACACATTCTCAACAAGATTCCCGAAATCTCTGCACATCCATTAGCCTACAAAAAACAAAAAAAAAACTCAGCACCGATTGAAGTTTCATTTGACCCAAATTCCCACCGCCGCCGAAGGGACCACTGAATTCCTCCCAAAATAGACTGTCACCCAACGAGAAACCGCGATAGGGGATCTATCTGGACACCACTGAAACTGAATTACTACAAACCTTGAATGCAGTCCCGCTCCGCTGCAGCAGCGTGAAAAAGCGCCAAATCAAAAATACACTTCACTCAGTCTTTTGAAACAAAATCTCGCTCTCTCTCTCTCTCATCCACAGCACCGTCTTTTCTCTCTGTATTTTGAGAAAAATAAAAAAAAAACACAAATAAATCGAAAAAATACACAAAAAAAACCTATTTTTAGCGAGAGAAATGAAAACTAAACGCAAATCGGAAGCAAAACGAAATCACTTGTCACTTGTTTACACCGCTTCTACGTACACCCACCAAGAGGCAGCTCGCGAATTTCGGCGGCTACGGCTTCCGAAAGGCACGAATCTCGGTAATTAAAGGCGGCCTCAATAGACAGACCGACACAAAATATGAGTTAGACACGCAACGGTCGTAATGGTTGTCACATGCCGTCGGACATGAATTTGACTGGTGGCGGTGAGCGGCAAGCGGGGGCAACGGATACACTTTAGACAACCACCGTCTGGTGAGCACACGTTGAGCACGTTTAACTTATATCACACGATCGATCAACCGTCGAGCGTCTGGCAAGATCAGTGGCGGACTAAGAACTGAATTGAAAAACACAAGACCGATTTAATCCACGCCAGATATCAGCGGGCGAACGGCATAAGCACAATTCCTCTCAACATCAGCGGGAGAGATTAACATGTGTGAACACAAACAAAGAATCGACAACACTGCGTTTCGTTCGATAGATAAGCGGGAATGTACATTTTCTTTCTTTTTTTTGTTCTCTTCTGTTGTTTGAGTGGAACTGTGTGCGCTTATCAGCGACCTGTTATGTTTTTGCTCCGTCAGCAGACGGGGGAGAGCACGAGTATCTGGTGTAACAAATATCAATGGGAACCGAGTTGTGTGCTTGTTTTCGAGACGTTTACACTGCCCGACAGGCCAAATTCAACAAAAGATACACAAAACAGTCACACGCCACATGTGTCTAAACATGTTTATACACACAGCCACCGGTGACACACGTCGACGTCGTGACGACCCGAATACTGGCCGGACCGTGGGATTTGAGTGAGACACAAAGAAATATCGCTGGGGTTTCGAGTGGAAGAGCTTCCCGCGGACTGATAGCGACCAGCGACCACCAAATGAACTGATAACAGTGAACTGGCGCGCTTTGTTTTGCTCGATTATTGTGTGTCTCGCCTTCTCTCTGTGCTCGCCTTCTCTCTGTGCTCGCCTTTGTGGGTTCTGACTGACGGTGTGACTGTGTGCAGAAGCGGTAGATAACCAAGTTAATGCATATTCACACTGATTTTCAGTTTTTAGTTGACTTTGGCAATGTTTTCGGTGGCACCTACGACGGCGACACTGATCTAGATGCGCTCATGATAGCACATTCTTTACAGCAAAACTGCTCGGCGGTGCGGTGGGTGTGGGGGCCGGAGGCTAGCCTCAGAGTTGATTGATGAAGTTGCTTACACCTGAGACGCATCGATTTCTAACGCGGAATAATTCAAGTTTGAATAAATTTGTAAAGGCCATTAGCACATATTTATTGTTATTATTTTTTCGAATGTGTACCTGCCGTCGCCAAAGGGGTGGAGGCATGGGCTGTGGACAATGAAGGCGAATTTTGCACCGGTCATCAGTTCGATAGGCCACATGGCCATCGGTCCGCACGAGTGGATATGAGTTGGCATTGCATTCGGTAGTTGATTTTGCAGCGAGAACAATGAGCGACCGTCTGGCGGAATTTTTTCGAGATCGTGAGATTTTCGTTACCGGGGGATCAGGTGAATTTTTGTCTTTGTTCGATGTGTGTGACAAGTGTCTGCATGGCGGGTGCACTTTGTTTCGATTTTAAGGTTTCATTGGGAAGGGTTTCGTGGAGAAGATTCTGCGATCGTTCGATGTGAAGAGGATATTCGTGCTGTTGCGGGAGAAGAAGGGCGAGAAGCCGGCAAAACGCCTGGAGGCGCTCAAGAATGACAAGGTAGGCTAGAATTTTCCTCTGCCGATTGTTTCGCTTTTAGAATTCCAAGTGTCAGAGATCAGCGGTAGCGGCGTTCAAGTGGATTGCGGCGCGTGTTTGAATGATGCGAATGAAGTGGCCGGTGTGAGGGAGAAAAATTTATTCAAGTTTGAAGCGATGACTATGAGTACTGTCCGGAAGCAAGCAAATGGGAGGTCTCGCACGGATGAAGTGTGGAATGTATTCCGGGTCGCTACAGCAGGTTCTGTTGATTTATACAATATTTGTTGCGCAAGTACAGCAGACGTGCACCTGACTCGGTGTGAACGCTCTCCTTGATGTGCCACATAATAATAAATCGAGCTAGCTACTGAGGCGCTTCGTTTGACGCACAATCGAGCTCGCTAGAGAGGCGACTTGCTTGACGCTCAGACCCACCCGCACTGTAAACAAAGACTAATGCAGATGCCAGTGCTTAAATGATTCATATAGGCGGTTGAGGGTGATTTGGTCTTTGTGGAATTGCCACTTCTTCTTTAGTTTTTGTATCACTTTGTTGGACATGGAGTCTGAGCTACGCCCTGCGTGCCATCGCGTTCTAGTTCTGGAAATGCTCCTCAACTCTCCCTTACTGCCGCGCTTCACTCTCCAGTCTTCCTAGTTTCCTTCGGACCGCCAGGTCCTCTGCCGTCCTCTCTGAAGGGGACTCCATTGCATATCATGGTTAGTTACACTTCTGTCACCCTTTCGTCGTGTTGGGTTGTCCTACTGGCTCAGAGTCGAACATTATTCAGGCTGGAGTAGTGCTGTCCACGGGCTCTACATGGCCTAGCCATTTTAGGGGTTGAATGCATAGTCGTCGTATATTTAAGATGTGCATTCGAGATAGGTTCGGGCAAGAAAATTCGCAATTTTAGGCGTCGGCATCTATGGCCGAATATTTGTAGCCTTCTTGTGAAAGTTGTGGTCAGGTTAGTCTCCATGTTCTGCATCCATAAGGAGGCATGCATGAAACAAGAAAAGCTTCAGATTGGTGTTGATCAGATTTTTTTTCTTTTACCAGAATCCAGTTCGGTTTCGCCATCAGTTGAGGTACCGGCATTCATCTACTGTTTCGATCAGTTGCCCAGCAGTCCATATTTGAGCTGATTAGTTGGATCCAAGGCGCTCTGTAAGTGACTTGTGGACAGTGGTCGCTACGATAGCAATGTTTTGCTTAATGACTTAGTCTGCCTACGTCCAATTCACCGAATCGACATTTCTGGATTTTCTTCGATACTTGCTTCTATGGCGGCTTTGTTCACTTCGCACTAATCTCTGCCAGGTTGGTAGCTTAAGGTTTACACGATTTTCCCACAATGCACTCCATGATGACGACCAACTTCAGGACGAACGTTGGAGGGTACAAGAAGCGGGCAAGCTGTTAAGCTGAGTGATGCCGATGGAATGTGTTCGATAACTTGGTCTTAAGCGGATTCCGAAGGACTTGTGAAACTGCAGAATACCTTAGCATTTTCTCTTCAGGGATGGAATTTCGGCAGAGACTTAAAATGTCTGTCGCTGGCAGTGCCAAGAGACACAAGAGACACCAAACCAGAATCCAAGTTGGACCCTATTTATGTATTAAGTCAGTAATAACTAACTTTGTTCCGGAACTAGCGCCCAATTTCGAAGAGAATGCATGCAGAAGATTATATCCGAAAGAAACAGGCACAATTTTGTGATGGATTTATCTAACAAATAATCTGATTAACATCTTTTGTGTCATTCCAGATCTTCAGTGTTTTGAAAAAACACAAGCCGGGCGAATTGGATAAATTAGTGTCCGTTGCTGGCGACATATCGCTCCTGGGTCTCGGTCTCTCCCGCGAGTCCATAGCTCTCCTGCAGAACGTCTCAATCGTCTTCAACTCAGCGGCCACCATACGCTTCGACGAACCGCTGACAGCTGCGATTTTCATCAACGTCCGCGGCACCCGTGAAGTTCTCCAGATCGCGGAGCAACTCCCGAAATTACAAATCTTCCTCCACGTCTCCACGCTCTTCAGCAACTGCAATCGGAAGTTTGTCGATGAGAAGGTGAGTTCCCCAACACGGGCCCCGCACCTCTGACACGAGTCTCCGTTTGTGTAGATTTACCCGGCGCCAGCGGACTGGAGGAGCTGCATCAAAATGGCCGAGCACCCCGAACAGGACCACATCCTCGTGCTGGCTCAGAAGTATGCGGCTCTCGCGAGCATAATATCTTGAAGGCCTTCACAACGTTTCTTTACAGATTGACACAAGGATTCCCAAACACGTACACTTTCACGAAGGTCCTCTCGGAGCATGTGGTCAACGACTTTCAGCACTCGGTGCCCGTCACCATCGTCCGCCCGTCAATAGGTAAGTGCACCTCAATAGGTCTCCTCCAGTACAGGGTGTGTCGGTGTCGTTTCAGTCCTCTGTGCGCTCTTTGACCCTGTGCCAGGATACACGGACAACGTTGCCGGGTCGATGTCCGTTGCTGTCGCAGGTGGTACAGGTAAACACTGGCAGAGCAATTTGTTCCCCCACAACCAAACTTCCTCTGCCTCTCCCGACCAGGCCTTCTGCGGAATTTGCTCTGCAACCCCGATTTGACCCCGAACCAGGTGCCCCTGGATGTCGTAACCAGAATTGCGATTTTGTCGATTTGGAAGGCGGCCAGTTACGAGGCAAAGAGGTACGTCCGTCGCAGACGAGAGTTAATTTATTTTGTTGTCACTCACGTCCTTTGGCAGGCTGCCCTTCATCTGCAACATCTCGGGTGAGATGTTCCCCGAACTCAGCATACGGACGCAGCTGGTGCTCCTGCATGATGCCTGGAAGGACGTCCCCTACGGCAAGATGTTCTGGAAGCCATACATCTACCCAACTTCCTGCGAGACCATCTACTTCGTTCGGGTGGGTGCACCCGACTGCTCTTCTCTCTGACAGTCTCTACTAACGACTCTCTTGCAGTTCGCCTTCACGCAGCTGCTCCCGGCGGCTCTGATGGACGTGGTCTTGCGAGTGTGCGGCCAGAAGCCCGTTCTGGTGAAGTTCCAGCGGACGATCTTGAGTGCCGTCAAGGGATTCCAGTTCTTCCTGTCGAGTCCGCTGGAGACGGGAACGGCCAACATGAGGGCGCTCATGGGTGAATCCGAGGAATTGTAAGTGCGTGTGGAAGTCCTGCGAGATGGCACTGGCTTTGTGTTTGCTTGTTTTTTATTACAGCCCCGGCTTCGAGGCGAGGAATGACTTTCATCGAGATCCCGCGGAGTACGGCAAGGCAGTTGCGTGGAGCTGTCGGCGGTTCATCCTGAAGGAGGACGACTCGGAGTTGCCGAAGGCGAAGAGGCTCTACAATTGGTAAGTTCCACGTGGCCAGTGAATGTGTGCTTTAAAGTCGACTATCTTTTCAGTCTTAAGGTGGCGGACGTTGTCCTCAGGGGATTCCTATTCCTTGCATTGCTCGCTTTCTGGTGGAATGTGCTTTTGTAGTTCGCAAATAAAGAAATCTGATACACACATGCAGTCGGTTTTAAGGTGTTGGGGCGCTCAACTAAGTCGCACAGGTCGGGTGGGTGAGGGTGAGGGAGAGGGAGAGGGAGAGGGAGATGGATAGGGAGAGGGAGATGGATAGGGAGAGGGAGAGGGAGAGGGAGAGGGAGAGGGAGAGGGAGAGGGAGAGGGAGAGGGATAGGGATAGGGAGAGGGAGAGGGATAGGGAGAGGGAGAGGGAGAGGGAGAGGGATAGGGAGAGGGAGAGGGAGAGGGAGAGGGAGAGGGAGAGGGAGAGGGAGAGGGAGAGGGAGAGGGAGAGGGAGAGGGAGAGGGAGAGGGAGAGGGAGAGGGAGAGGGAGGGGGAGAGGGAGAGGGAGAGGGAGAGGGAGAGGGAGAGGGAGAGGGAGAGGGAGAGGGAGAGGGAGAGGGAGAGGGAGAGGGAGAGGGAGAGGGAGAGGGAGAGGGAGAGGGAGAGGGAGAGGGAGAGGGAGAGGGAGAGGGAGAGGGAGAGGGAGAGGGAGAGGAGTGGTCATGGGCATCAGCCAACTGGCTGAGTTCCTTCTCCTCTAGTGTGCTCCATCGGTTTTGTTAAGAGTCCTCTTCTTATCCTACTGGCTCACAGTCGAACACTATTCAGGTTGGAGTTGTGCTGCCCACGGGCTGTACATGACCTAGCCATTTTAGGGGTTGAGTGCGTGTTACCCACGCTAGACTCATCTCTCTGTACAGCCCATAGAGTTCGTGACTGAAAATTTGTCTCATAAATGCCATCAACTCAAACAGGACTGCAGAATGATCACAGAACTGTGTCAGGCTCTAGCCCTGTAGTTTACAAAACTAACGCAAATCGAAAGTATATTCGCGAAAGTATATTGCTTTGAGCGCTTCGCGACATTGTATCGTCAATACCAGAGGCACGATATTCCAATTGTCCGTTCAACTGTTTGCTTACGCGGACGACATTTGACGTGATTGGGCGAACACAGCGAGGCGTTGGCTGGCATTGAAGCGGAAGCGGTGGCAAAGTACATACTGTCATCAAGGAAGGACGCACAACATCGACGTCTCCGACAGGGCATCATAATGGGCAGCAGAAACTTTGAGGTAGCCAAGGACTTCATCAACCTCAGCTCTGCAGTAGACAGGGATAATAACACCAGTTACGAGATCAAGCGCTGAATCACTCCTGACAATCGCTATTTCTTTGGGTCATGAGGAAATTGAGTAAAAGTGCCATCTCTCGAAACACCATGCTGACTTTATATAACACACTGATTATCCCTGTCCTGCTCTATGGCGCAGAGACATGGACGCTATTGAAAGCGCATGAAGATGCTCTTGGCCGTTTTGAATGAAAAGTTGTGCGTACGATCTTTCTAATGGCGTCTGGAGGCGAAGTTTCAACCATGAACTGTACGAGCGTACAGCGGCATGCACCGAATTCTCTTCACCGAGTCTTCTGATTCAACGCTTAAGATGGCTAGGTTATGTTAAGCGGACGGACACCATAGCTTGAAAGGCACTGGGCCATTGGGACAAAGCGACAGAGGACACCATCGAACGAGATGGCGCACACAAGTGGAGAAGTATCTCAACCAACTTGGTGTGCGCAACTGGAGGCAGCTGGCGAAACATCGTGCTGGCTGGAGAGGCTTGTTGGTTGAGGCCCAGGTCCACCCCGGACTGAAGAAGAAGAGTTATCAATTTGTGCCCACAGAAACGTCATCTTTATGTGCGTGGAAATATATATTGCATGTGCTCCTTACAAATTTTTATTTCGATTTAGAATCAGCATTGAGGCTTGAAGAAGTTCACATTTTTAGTCAGACCCCTGACACCGTGTCATTTCATGGGCTGTCGGAGGTCCACCTGTGAGAAGGCAACATGGATGTCATCCACCACTGTCTCTTCTAAGATGAAGCACTTCATGCTGGAGACTGTCGGGGGCTAGTAGGAAGACAAGGGTGGGTACCCACGTCTCCCAACAAATACATCAGGCGTGCTAAGTTCACGCACCTTCCATGGGGGAGTGTGTTAAGAAGACTTAAGGGGCAGTTGTGTGTTTTTGAAGAATTTTGTTTTTTACTTGAACTATGCTTCTCATCCAACAAAGTCTTACATGGGACATCGACGAGATCATAGAAATCAGTGTTGCAAGGTAAACAGTGCCATTCCACTCTTCCTGTCCCTCTTCCATTTTAATCTCATCCAACACATGTTGTGCCCTGACAGAAAGGATAATCTGCCCCACTCTCGTTCGAACGTAATTACTTATCTGACCTAGTCCGCCCACCCACTTGTCGGACTCACCACTTAATACTCGGCATTGTTTATATTCCACGAGTGATATCGAAATACACTCGGATTGAAAACTTTCTACCGAA
Source organism: Eristalis tenax (assembly GCA_905231855.2). Taxonomy (NCBI): domain Eukaryota; kingdom Metazoa; phylum Arthropoda; class Insecta; order Diptera; family Syrphidae; genus Eristalis; species Eristalis tenax. The sequence goes on along the minus strand of HG993128.1, from coordinate 39,146,945 downwards.
TCCATTAACTGGAGCACAGTACACGGACCTAAGCATGCAAATATATTCTCGGACTCTCCTCCCACCATCGCCGCACCGAGGCTCATCGAGTGGTATGCAAATCAATTTAAAAATACGCCCGAGAATAAATTAAGTGTCGATTGTGTGAAGGGCGGGGGATCCCTTCCGGGCAAACAAGGCTTCCGAGAGGTACTCGTACATACAACTTGAGTCGGCCGCCCACCTCCCCCCGCAGAAGGCTGAGTGCATTTAATGTTTTCATCAGGATGATACCCAGCTTAATCCGGCACAGATTACACGTGGACTCCGATGGCTTGGGGGTGGGCTTGTGTGTCTGAACAAGCACGTGCTCAGGTATGGCAGAGTCTGAGACAACGAAAGTGCCTGTCATAATGAGAACTAGAGCGTATCGGGTGACAGCAGAAACGGCATTCATTGGAAAGCGCTTCGATGATGAGCAGCTCTGAGATCGAATTTCACGGCGATTGCACGATTCGGCGAGGCACTATGCTAGGAGCCCGAACTTTGATTGCAGCAACGAGAATGCTTATGGCTGAATGGGAAATGGTTTCGTCGAAAGGAACAGGTAGCTTTGTGAAGTTTAAATTGCAGCAAGTGACAGGTTGCCACTGGGATGCAATGCGGCACGGAAGTAGGGACTTTAAGGAGGCTCTCCCGAGGAAATGAATTGACTTGTAGCTTAAACGTAAGCCTTGGCTACATGCACTTTATGAACTTTCCTCTTGTCACAACTGTCTTCCGCTTTCAGTAACTGCGCCCATATGTATGCTTCTCTAATTGGAACGTTTGAACATTTCCGCTGGCTTTTATGTAAACACGCTGTCTACTCTGAGGGGTTCTTTTTGTGGTGATGAATCCAGTTGTTATCGCCAGTTGGTGGTCTGAATAGATTACTTTATTATTCGAATCCATTCCTGAGAATATTAAAGCAGACGAACTCGCTAGAAAGGGCACTGCCTCCGTACTCTTCCCGGATGGAGACCTCTCATCCATGCCAACAGCTACCCCAAGGCATGTGCTAAAGTCTGAAATGAATCGTTTTCTGGAACAGGATGCCACGAAGGGCCTACTAGGCATCGGAAACAATCATACAGCGTGATCAGAATGAGTCAGATCAGTCGTCACAGTCAAAACTTGGCACAATGCCATTGGAACTCACACCTCAAGATTGGCTTGCCATACAAGTGGCCGCAATTTCAACCAATGGTGCGTTTTCTATGTAATTGTGGCTCCCTCGGCTCTCGAAGTAGAATTCACTTAGACGCCTACAACTCCAACGACCCGGTCGGACTAAGGAGCATTCGAGTCAGGCAACTTCAGACTGCGACCTATGGATCCTATAGAGAATTAGATCCACACTTGCTATGAGTACTGCCAACTGACGTGTGACAAGCTCACCGTTCCTTATCCAGTGCTGAGCTATTATCTGACGTGTGAATCTCGTCTGTGTGTGTGTGTGTGTCCCCACTCACATGACAACTCAGAGCACCAGGATTACCTGCCTCTCAAATGCGGAGAGGTTGTTCTGATTGCCTCATCCATTTGATTCAACAGATTAACGCCCCCGTTACGGGGGCACTTCAATGTTGAAGCATCTTGCAGACTTCAAGAGTCCCTGACGACACAAGAATCGCATTTCATGGTCGATTGTCCTCGAGGAAGAAATTCGAGTAAGAGGATTTGAATCAAAAGGCGGAAGACTTCAAATGGTGACATCTCAGACATGGGTGGACACGATGAGTCCTGCAGCACCACCACCCTCTCAACCAGCTCCAAGTCCAGTCCACTTAGCCCTACCTGCTGACACAGAAAGCGGTGGCGAAGGCGAAGAGGAAGGCGTATCCGATTTCTATGAATGCTTGACATCCTACACCTCTCAGTCCACCAAGGACATTCGGCATGGAAAGCAAACAATCGGCTCCCAGCCCATCACAGCGCCCTCAAATTGATCGGAGGAATTAATAAAGCAAACTTCTCAGGAGGGAAGGGCTGTCACCACGACGACGGATTGCTGTGAAATCTCGAAAACCCGATCCTTTTGACGTCTAATCGGCAGCGAGGCGTTCAAAATCACAACACCGCTGGTGTCACATGTAACCCGTGACATGTCCAAGGGTGTCCTCCTTGGACAAACAAGAAGCTCTACAAACGGTTCACCCCCTCCCATGATGGGGTGGGAGGTGCAGCACATGCTCTTACCTGTTTACGGGTTCGCTGGTACGGGTCACGGTCGCTGGTGGATCGATTGTAGGCCTTTTGCCGCAGAAGTCCGTTGCGGTGTGACTGCACCAAAGTGCATCCTTGTGTGTTGGGTTGCAGGTTGGCGTGAGCACAGAGAGGGCCGTCAAGTGTGCACGTGCCGCGCTTGCAACGAATTTTGTAACAGGAACCGTGACAAACCGTTAGCAGAAAAACACACACGCGATGTCCACTTCGGCACTTCCCAGCGAAAGGAGCGATCTAAGTGAGCACAAAACGAGCGATGTTTTGACACCGCATCACGTGGGAGCACTGGACTCGTGTCGCAGGATGTTGTCGCAGACACCTGATGAATACTGACTAGTGTTTACGTTTGTTTCTTGAATGAATGCATAGCTTGTGGAATGCATGTGGAATGAGAAGCTATCGCGCATGCTTTGCGCTGTCGGAAGCTTTCGCCTGGTCACGTGAAGGTGAACCGTGTACATGCTGAAGCGGGCATTAGAACCTTTAAATCAGAAAAATGTTTCGCTCCCTGCCTGTGAAGTGGTTAGAACTCATCACCACGCACAGATGGAGATTGAGACACAGTGTGTGTCAAATGTTTTTAGACACGTTTAGTAAGAATTTTATTGATTTTTTAAGAAATGGGTGAAGAGTGGTGTTTTGTGAGTTTTTTCTGCTAAGCGATGTTTAAATTGTTGTAAAGAGGGTTTACTTTACCCAGTTGATGTCGATCTGATGTCGTCTCTGTGCGAAATCATCAATCTCTGTGTGAAATCAAAATCGAACTCAGCAACATGAACACACGCGGTCCCCTTGAATCTCTGAAGCTGTGTTTCAGTGACTCACCGCCTCCGGAAAATTGCTAGATAAGTAATGTTTGCCAGTCCCTTCGATAAGGTCAACTATTTGGAACACGCAGTCAAGCAGTCGATAGATAAGACATGTACAGTGCGTATCTTTTCGTCAGAAATCATCCGACAGCCAATTGCCACAGGAAGACAAGACACAATCCAGAGATACACATCAATCTGAAAAACTCTCGAACAAGAGGAAAGTGTGTGTATTACGAGGCAGTGTTGATGTAAAACGACTCGAACAATGTACAGGCAGTCACAAATTTAAGTATGCAGCATAAGGTTGCGTGTATTCTAAAAAAATACATAACTAGCAATGCACTTAAAACAAAAACAAAGGCATAGTCAAGTCATAAGCAACGCATTTAACGCAATTTCCGTCACAAACAAATTACCCTTCTCAGCTCTGCTTGCGGATGCTGTGACCCATGATGTTGGCATACACAAATCCATCCACAAACCCATTTGTACATCGGTATGTAGGCTGGTATCGGTCCGGCCGTCAGGTGTCAAGCAAACTTTCCTTTCCAGACACAATGGCATGGGCTTCCGCCAAACTTCTGCCAGTATATATATTTTTTTTTGAATTTGGAGACATTGAGAAATTAGCGTTTTCAAGGAGAAACAGGGCCGTTCTGTTCCAAGTAGTGTAGCCTAACTAAAAACCCGCCTGGGCCCCTATTCTTCTTGACACCTTTCACTCCGGAACCGCTTGCACATTACTTCAGAGTGCTGTCGTTTCTACTCCCGTTCCGGCTTTTTCATTTTATCTACTGTTACGGGCTTATTCTGCTTGCCTTTTTTTCTGCAGTATTAAGTCTCCTGCCTCTCTCTTCTTGGTCCTTAGTACAGTCTCAATAAAAGCACAGATCCCAGTTAGCGGGATTCGCCGTCATCTTATGGACAGCATTGTCTTGGGAAAGTGTCCTGTTTCTGCTTCTGTCATGGCCTTCTGTACAGCCCACCTGCTTCAAATGAAGAACGTATGGTTGGCATCATCTTCCTCGGTGCTGCTCTGTCTTTTTTTCGCATTCTACAGAGAAACCGGTTAAAACATCCACGTCCGGTTAAGAATTGGGTGATGTAGTAATTTATCTCACCGTGCTTCCGCTCCGTCCATACTTCAATGTCCTTGATCAATCTCGCGGTCCATCTTCCTCTTGTCTCGCTGTTCCACCTCCTTTGCCAACTACCTTAGTGCGCTCCTTTGCTGCCGCCACTGCCACTTCAACTCCTATTTCCGTCTTGTTGCCGTGAACGTCCTATCTTTCTGCTGCAAGGACTCATAGTTCTCCTCGGTCACTGCTGTGACAACGAGTACAGGTGGCTACAGCTAACTACACAAAGAGCTCTTCTCTGTACAGCGGCCATTTCTCCTATACTTCTCCACGTTGAGTGCCTCTGTCCAAATTTCACAGCTCTACAGGAGACTCCATTCTCCTGGTGATGGACATCAGGGCCGGCGATATTCGCCATAATTCTGCTCAGCTTCTGTGTTACCTTCGCCTCGCATTCTGATACCGATTTAGTTTGCTTCCAGTATATGAGCTTGCAGTCTAGGGTCATACCCAGACACCTTCCTGTGCTTGTGCTGGTGATGCCCTCTGTGCCTACTTGGAAGTCGACGTGGATCGGAATTCGTAAGCAGAACTATCTCGGTCTTCTCTGCTGCAATGGTCCGTCGTCCACTCTTGTACTCTTCTCATGACCTGGTTGAGCCTACGTTGTGCTTCTTCTATGTCTCTTGCCGTGATTACAGCGCCCATGTCGTCGGCGTACCATACAAGGAAGGTGTCTTCGGGCATCTTCATCCGGAGGATTCCATCATACGAGACGTTCCACAGGTCAGGACAAAGAATTGATCCTTGGTCAGCGCCTGCTCTGATGATTTGACTCCGGCGCCCTTCTAATGTCATGATACATCATGATACAGCAGCTCCCTGTCCTCAAGGTAGTCTCCCAACACTCGTAACACATACTGCGGGACTCTGAAGGTGCTTTCTAGGGAATAAAGTATATCTGTCCACCTGGCTGAGTTGGAACGCCACTATTTTTCTCGATCGGCGGTTGCCTTGTTTAGCAATTTGGGCTGTTTTGATCACTTCCGCGATTGCACTGATTGTTGAATGCCCTTCGCCTGCGTTCCGGACTGCTGTTGTTAGCCGAGACTTAAGCAGTTTCGCCAGCAGTTTTCCCGTTGTGTCCAACATACACAATGGTCGGTAGGTTGATGGGGTTTCCGGGTCACCTTTTCCTCTACTGATCAGGGCCAACCGTTGTTTCTTCCAGTTCTTGTGGAATCTTCCGTCCATGAGACACCTGTTGAACATATTTAGCAGAAGCTGCGGGCATGTTCTCGAGATGACTTTCAGCGCTTCCTCTGGTCGGGTCTGGGGTCTTGTTGGTTTTAATTATGGCCGCTGCCAGAGTCAGTTCTTCCTCAGTAAAAAGGAGGACCTCTTCCGGTGGGGTCTCAGGTGGTCTTACCGGTACTTTAATTTTGACCGAGTACCTTAATTTTACTTGCGTTCATTGCCGGGCTGGCGCTCTTTGCTCCTAGTTTGCGCATCGCCAACTTGTATCAAAGGCCCCAAGGTCCTGTCGAAGTTCCTCCCACTTCTGTCTCTTGCTGGTGGTCATGGCCCTCTTGAGCTCCGACTTAGCGTTTCTGAATTCCGCCATTGCAATATCGGTTGATTCAGAATCTCTTCTCCTTTCCCTATTCACCCCGCGTCTGAGCCAGCACATCTTAATTCGCACTCAACTACTTAATAAAACGCTTTCGCTGACAGAAACAAGCCTCAAACTAGCTGCAAAAGTTAAAAATTCGAATCATTATTTGTCCCATCAAACCTGAGGGGACATGGCTAGTGTCAATATGACCCTCATCCCGACTTTTCGAAGAAAATTTTAATATTTACTTACTTCTCAGCGACCCGTAGAGGAAGTGGTCTTTTGTGGGGAGTCTCGAGGACCTTGCGAACCGCATTTCATATGACCCCAGTCTTACGGATTTGCCGCTTGACGCACGGACACCAGTACTTCATTTGCGGCGCACATACAAAGTCGACAGGACTGGCTCTGGCCAGAATCTGAGCCAGGAAGGGAATGTAGTGACTCCAAAACTAATGAAGGCGCCTTCGTGCGGGACAACAACATTAGACTGCACACCTCATTAGGTAAATTTGCGTCGTCCTAATGGCCTCGAACTATATTGTGAAGAACAGGTGGAAAGGGCGAAGTGTGTGTGTCTGTGCTTAAGGCCTCACTCAACCCTTTGACCACTTCCAGGATAGTGCAGGAATGCGAATCCTCTCACAATTTGATCGGCAGTCATGATTGATTTGGGATCGCCGATGCTGGACAAGGAACAGAGGAGACATTCTCAGGACTTGAACCTGTGCTGGGTCTACCTGCCTTGGTTATAGCTTCCACCGAGGTTGTACGACTATCCAGGATGCAGTCAGACCAAGCGCATGCTCCCTAATGTCTGTAAGAAATTCGCGGTATTCTTGCTATCCCTCGGCAGAAAATACTGCAAACGACTTACAGGCGTACAAACGGGACTATACACCTTCGACAAACATCTAAATGTGCGACGAAACCCTCTGCGAGGCCAATGAAGAAGACAACGACACTGCAGAGAGATTCCTCTGTCACTGTCTCGCGTTTGCTCGAATCAGGTGGCAGGTCTTTGCTGCTGAAGTGGTGAGAGCTGATGATGTAGGCCCCTCAGCACAGAAGCGCCTGCTACACTAAAGCAGAAGTAGTTTGCTGGCTGGCAGTACAATGGACCAGTTTTTGAGTCTGAGTGTTCCAGTGTAGTGGTGAAACCCTCCGACAACAGCCCATAGAGGGTCTGAAGATGAGCTATAGCTGAGCTGACATTCCTGACACGCTACATCCAGTCATCAAGACCAAGCGGTACTTGGTCTTTATACCCGACATTCGGTCTTCCTCTTGGCTGTTTCGCTCGACGATTGTCCTTCGGACAATATCCACATCCTGGTGCAGCTCGTATGCTTATCGGTTGTGACTTCTCCTCTATTCGCCTTCCTCGCAGACTGGACCATATATCCGACGCAGCATTTTTCTTTCGCAGGCACGAAGAATCAGCTCTTCAGTTTTGCTTATCGTCTCGAAGGACTGGCATAATCCTGGTCCTTCGAGTCAGGAGTTCTGTTTCCAGTTTTTTCGACAAACCGAAGTAGCACCGATTGCCAAGGGTGATCTTTTGTTCGATCTCCGCTCATGCGCACATGTCGCCCAGAGACGGGATAACTTCTTAACTCCTTAACGTATAACTAGTCGAAGGTGGTGTGTGCGGAAGGTTTCTTGGTTGAAACGCGTGGGTAGCGCATTAAGTGTGGAAGTCCAACGACTGGATAGGGCTGTTGGTCAAGTGCCTGCCCTTGGTAAGTGGAGTCCCCGGTTCAAATCCCCTGAAATCTGTGTTCATCGCCTTTTCAGCGTCTTGGTGATTTGTGTGTCAGTGTTTTATTGTGCCTTTGCCAACTGATACAGGTTTGATCCTGTTCCCTAGCTATACGACTAGCTTAGCTGACTCGGATCAGCAGCGCTATTTCCCACTGGCGTCCAGTGTCATTTCGTGTTGGCTGTGCCGACTGTGCCATACTTGTATTTTCGACGTCTCTTATCATTTGTTGGTCGTGACTACTCCCGTCTACTATTGCGACAGCTCATTCAAGGCGGAGGCCAGTGCACAGCTAGATCGCTGTTGAATTAGCCCCAAACATTGTGACCTTGAACACGGGTTCCACAAGTGCTCAAATCCCCCTTGAGCCCTTCTTGGCAGTCAGAGCCGCTCCGGATAGCATGCAATATGAGTAACCCGAATTCTGGAGTCTGGAGTCATTGCACTTGCGATTGCTTACTTTTGCTTCTACCGATCGCGCACTCGACCCAACTCGTAGTACGTCCGCTGACTATTTCTGCTGTTCAGGTGGTACTCCATCTCTCTCAAAGTGCGGCTTGAGAACGTCCTAACTGCCTGGATAACCCCGTCACCTACATCAATCGATGACTATCGTCAATCGATGGTTATCAATGCCCTTCAAAAGTAACCGCCTCCGAGGTTCATAACTCAGAACGTGCTTCTCGATACCAACCGCCATCAAGTCAACCACGACCACCATAAACATGACTAATAGGCAATCCAAGCGAATCCCTTCGGTGCGACTTCAGCCCATTTCCTCGTCTCTTTCGCCGGCATCAAACATTTCCACATCATTTAAGCGGAATCATCTCATCCGAATTCCAATCGCCCATTGTCATGTATGAACCCAAGAGCTATTCATCTCATTCATCTCTCGCAGAGCTCGACTTCATCCCCCCCTCTCCCCCCACTCATTGGCATGGAGCACATTCCTTCGCTCCAATTTCAGCATGAATTGCACACGTATCCCTATCTGTGTGCACTATTGCGTCGCTGGATTCACATTTCGAACTCGTTCAACCGCAGATAGTAAAAGTGCATTTCACTCGGAAGCGATGCAGGATGCAGCATTACCCTGCAATCGTCTTCGAGGTTCTCTTGGCGTTCGACACGCTGGTGCTGGCATTCATTGAAATTGAAAAGGATAACGCATCAGATGCCGTGAAAGGGATCTCTTCTCGTTCATTTCGTCCTTTTTGTGCATTTAGTCGAGCAGCAGATGATTAACCATTCGGGTACCTCATCAAAGGGCGAGCTTTCAGCTGGGGTAGCGCTCCAGTTGGGGAAGCGATTTCGCTGAGACATGCGCCGGGGTGTTGTTTACGTCAGGACTGGGGGAGGAAATTCCTTGAATGAAATTTTCTGCCGAAGGGGGTTGGTACTTTGGGAATCGACCTTTAAACGGGTGAATGGGAAATGGAGCCTGTTTAGTGCAGAAAGGCGAGCTTTCAAGGCGACTTGCCTCTCGAAGTATGCCAGCATGTAGGTGAGTCCATGGCTGACTTGACTGACTTGACTGACTTGACTGACTTGACTGACTTGACTGACTTGACTGACTTGACTGACTTGACTGACTTGACTGACTTGACTGACTTGACTGACTTGACTGACTTGACTGACTTGACTGACTTGACTGACTTGACTGACTTGACTGACTTGACTGACTTGACTGACTTGACTGACTTGACTGACTTGACTGACTTGACTGACTTGACTGACTTGACTGACTTGACTGACTTGACTGACTTGACTGACTTGACTGACTTGACTGACTTGACTGACTTGACTGACTTGACTGACTTGACTGACTTGACTGACTTGACTGACTTGACTGACTTGACTGACTTGACTGACTTGACTGACTTGACTGACTTGACTGACTTGACTGACTTGACTGACTTGACTGACTTGACTGACTTGACTGACTTGACTGACTTGACTGACTTGACTGACTTGACTGACTTGACTGACTTGACTGACTTGACTGACTTGACTGACTTGACTCATGCTGCCATACTGAACCGGATGAGGTCTTCCTCAGCTCGTTGTGCGACGGAGCGGTCGTCGTTGAGTCGCGCTTCCACAGCTGAACGGGCGTTATGAAAGAGGAGCGGTACCGGATTTTTGTCTTATATCAGACCGTTCGAATCAGAATAGAGGAATGCTTCCGGGGGAACATATTCGTGTTGACGTACTCTTTTTAATGAATTGGGGAAGTAAGCCCCCGAGATCAGTTTGTTGACCGAGTTGATCGCTCTGGCAGTAAGTCCTCGAATCAACTTCATCAGGAAATTGTCCACTCGTATCAGATTCGCCCGGTTGTATAAGATCTCATCGGAATAGAATTTTATGTACTGGGACTTTTTTTCGCTAAAAAAAAATACTTAAATTTATCCTCCTCGTGGTCCCAGAATAAATCTTGGACGCCAGTCGCATTATTTTCGACATTGTTCAATATTAAGACCAAAATACCGCTCCCTTGGCTGTAACTTGAAAATGGCTTTAGCGATCAGTTTGAAATATTCAACGCTTATTGTTGTTTGCATTTATATTTTCATTTACAGTCGAACTTCTCTCGAATTTCTAAAAGTCGAACTACACCATGAATCATTTCAACCGCAACTCGAATTTTTCTGTTAATTCATTTAGACGTCTTTTCAATCCAAAATTCATTTAATGATGCAGGTTCAAATACAAGTTTTGATGCAGAAGAACTCTGAGAGACCCTAAGAGACTCCTTTTCCGGAACGTTGTTAGCTGGGTTGTCAATAGAAACGGATTTCGAACCCACTCAGTGTCAGCAATCTAATAAGAATCTGTCTAGCGATCATATTACATTTATCTGCTCTGAGCACTAGTATGTTTCCTTGCAAGAATTCATACAAAACTGGAAGATATTTTATATTGTTCTTCCGTACACAAGCCAGAAATGATTTCAGGAATTTTAAATCCTCCAGATTGTAGGTTCCGTAAACTTTTGAAAATTTCTGTAGCATACGCTAATTGTGTTATCCATTGATCATCATGCAATACAGAAAACAAAAGGTTGTATCCACCTCTAAGTTTGTCATCACGAAGTTTCATTTCCGTATGCAGTACAAGTGATTCGTACAGACTTCCCATACGTTTGAACTGTAACTTGTAACTATCTCGATTCGAGAGAACGGCTTTTTTCGAAATTTATAATCATGACGAACATTTTTCAAATCAGTTCTTTAAAAAAAAACATCTGTGTTTACTATTCTTAACTAGAAGGAACCCCAGGGTTCCGCCGAAATCAGTTTAAGAGGGTATATTGCACAGCGTGGCGGCCGTGGCGTCGGTGTGTGCTATGACCCCAACGCAACTGATACTCGCTGTCTAGGTTAATTTTCCGGTCAGTACGACCAAAAATAATGTTCACTTCTCTACCCCTCTACCTCGACACCTCTCCACCACGACACCACGACACCACGACACCACTCCACATCACCACCTCTCCTCTTCTCCACCTCTCCACCTCTCCACCTCTCCACCTCTCCACCTCTCCACCTCTCCACCTCTCCACCTCTCCACCTCTCCACCTCTCCAACTCTCCACCTCTCCACCTCTCCACCTCTCCACCTCTCCACCTCTCCACCTCTCCACCTCTCCACCTCTCCACCTCTCCACCTCTCCACCTCTCCAACTCTCCACCTCTCCACCTCTCCACCTCTCCACCTCTCCACCTCTCCACCTCTCCACCTCTCCACCTCTCCACCTCTCCACCTCTCCACCTCTCCACCTCTCCACCTCTCCACCTCTCCACCTCTCCACCTCCCCACCTCTCCACCTCTCCACCTCTCCACCTCTCCACCTCTCCTCCTCTCGTCCTCTCCACCTCTCCACCTCTCCACCTCTCCACCTCTCCACCTCTCCACCTCTCCACCTCTCCACCTCTCCACCTCTCCACCTCTCCACCTCTCCACCTCTCCACCTCTCCACCTCTCCACCTCTCCACCTCTCCACCTCTCCACCTCTCCACCTCTCCACCTCTCCACCTCTCCACCTCTCCACCTCTCCACCTCTCCACCTCTTCAACTCTTCAACTCTCCACCTCTCCACCTCTCCACCTCTCCACCTCTCCACCTCTCCACCTCTCCACCTCTCCACCTCTCCACCTCTCCACCTCTCCACCTCTCCACCTCTCCACCTCTCCACCTCCCCACATCTCCGCCAAATTCTTTTTTTTTTTTTTAGGTGCACTAAAAACCCAAAATTTACCAAATTGACCCAAATTGCTGCCTGCTGCCTCTAGCCATGTACCCCAGCGACTTACCACCTGATGTAATGTAACAATTTAAATTATTTTTAAACACACTCAGGAGTCGAGGTTGTTGCGGCAATGCAGGTTCCATCTCCTTAAAAACAGCAATCCGGGATGGACTTTCTAAAAATATTTTGTTCATGTTCTTGCGTACAATTCACGTATATACTTACGTACTAGACAAAAATGCTTAAAGCTAGTTGGACGAGCAATGATTCTGTTTTAACTTACAAGCCCTCGGCGGGCTCTCTAAGCTTAACTTAATCTTAATCTATGTCTTTCGACTTAACCCAACAAAGCCATTTTAGCTAAAAGAAAACAAATGTATATGTTCAACTTAAGTTTTAATAATTAAAAATTCCAAATACTTAATAACTGAACTATTTATTTTTATTCAAACCTATTTACTTACTTAACTTAAACTAACGTAAGCTGAGAATGATGTACACATATGTTTATACAGTAAAGCCTCGAAAACGTAAAGACGCACAAAAGTTAAGTGTACGGAAATGTTAAGTAGGTCTCTGTCTCCATGGGTATTTCCAAAAAGTTAAGTTTTTAATTAACTCAAGTCATTTTTGTTTTATAGTTTTTTTTCCATTTTCGCTCTCTATCGTGAGCATCCGGGATCGTAAGCATAATTGAAAGAAAAACCTAAATTCAATCGCCGAAAAATGCAGAATTTTAAAAAAATTAGCTAGGATCAGTGTCTTGGAGATGTTAAGAATTCGCTAAAGTTAAGAATCCCAACAACAAACTACTTAACTTTTTCGAGTCTCTGCTGTATATGAAAATGAAAAGCACACATATTTGAAAATCCTCATGTTAAATTCACACCCAGATAGCTGATGGCCTCACCCCTTTTGAAAAAGAAGTGCTTATGTCGATGTCAACTAATCGGCTCTGCATCGTAAAGAGTTCTCCTTCCATCCTCAGAGGTAAGCTTTAATTTTTAATCACATTCTAGACTTGCAACTAAGCCCTCCACTATGATGAGTGCATACGTTCAAGGGGTGACATCAAAGTTTGTCCACATATTGCATGCAAGAGTCCAATCAATTTGCAAACTCCGTTCGGGCACGAGTGCTAATAAATACGACTCCACCACTCATTTGCCGACAATTCCGCTCACGGGCGGATGGGAAGTGCAAGGGAACTCTCTCTCTCGCTCTCTCTCCCCCCCCCCCATTCCTAACCAAGGGGTTCACCTGTATGTTCCGCTGGAAACAACTGAAATAATTTCCCACAATACTGCTCCTCTCAGGGCGTAGTTATAAATTTAACTTTATTCAAATTGCTTGTGAAACTTGTATCCATGTGTCCTCCGTCGGGAATTGTTGGCCCCACCAGCACCACAACTCACCCCCCCTCCCCTGCAGCAGGCGAAAGGATTTTCCCAAACTTTCCCAAACTCGCGGGGCGGGGGAGTTTATTCTCAAAACAACAAACCAGTTGTCGTTCCCCTTGCAGGGGGATCCTTGTTGTGGGTGGAGCGATTACAAGAACCCCTTTTTGTCTCAGTCCCATCGACGATTCCAAGGGCACACAGGGATGGAGATAGATACTTGCCCCACTATCGGCCAGTGATGGAAATCACGGCACGACGAAACAAAGGCAAAAAGTTTCGTCAACACATCGCTTCTGTGAGAGGCAGCCAGCGCCGCCGTTGGCGGTCTCCACGGAGGGGGTGAAATACAAAAAATACAAAAAATACAAAAAATACTCGCCTCTGCCACGGGATAAGACAAAAGGATTTCAAAATCAAATCTTACTGCAACCTGTACAGTACATTATGAAGTTTTTCTTCCCCATCCCCACCGTAGCGTCGTTGAACAATATACTTTGTGCGACGTGCGCGCAACAGCGGATGCGAATGGCAGACTGAGTGTGAATACTTGTCGACGTCGTCGCCGTCCTTGTCCTTTGTATCGGGACACTGCACTGCTTCCGGGACGGCGCGGCACAGGGTGTTGGCGCTTTGTTTCAGGCAGCTGCAGCTCCAGCTGCACCGCTCCTGTCCAGAATTTTTAATTAATTTTCCAATTTAAACAGGATTTGCAAAACACCATCCGAAAACGTGAAATTGAAAATAATAAAGTTACTCACAGCGGGAGTGGCTCTTAGTGGAGGAGCAGCGGTTTCTTGTTTATTGCCACGCTCTGCCCGCCCCGCTTCTGCTGGTGCCACATGCAGTTGGTGACAAGATAATTCTTGGAGGACGACAGATGAAACGTGTTGCATCCTTGTTGTCATTGTTGTGGTCTGTTTGCTTATCGCATTTAATTTGTTGAGCTACCGGATGGCCATGGGTGCCAGATGAGGCGGAAAACGAACGACTGTGACACTTTGTTGGTGAAGGCGCTCTCTGAGCGGCTGTCGCTGCGATTGTGGAATACAATTAGAAGAAGTGACTGCTGCGGAGCTCTTGCAAATGAGGCGGTGGCCTGAGCTGCTACTGACTTCTTCGCGCCTGCTGCGGATGGTTCATTGGTCATTTTGTTGGAAGACCTCGCCTTCAAGCAGAGGTATAACAGGACGTTTTCGTAAATGAATCTAGAGAGTGACATCTAACCGCGAAAGGCTAGCACATTCAGATCATGCCGTGTTCGACTTCCTTTGTGGAAGTTGTGGGGCACTGCGAAGGGGTACGGCTTGAAGATGTCTCTATATGGCTTCTTGTGTCTTCGTCGAGTGACATGCCACTACCGCCTCCCAGTACCCTAGTTGTTTCTCCGAGTCTTGTAATACCCTTGGCCTATTCCTCGTATGGTTACTTGACAAGACTAGATTCGAAGACTGATTGTAAGAACCCTTTCTAGCGAAAGCGCCATGTGCCTCAGATCACCCCTGTCAATGTCCTTGACATTTGAACATATGCAGCAGTACACTGCAGTAGTCGAGGAGCCGATGTCCGAGAAACGAGTTGGGTTCGAGAGACCGACTGAAACATTATGTGGGAATATGACATCATTTAGTGAGGGCTGGGGTTTCTCAGGCTTTGCCTTAAGTCGGTGGGATCCAGTCGCTTGCCTCAAAATCCTTGCACTAACATCATGTTCAATTATCTATGTTTCATCGTACATCCCCGAGCCAAGTTTCACTAGCATCAGCCCTTCATTCCCATTGCCTCACTGCTTGTCAGTTGAAATCAGATTTTCGCGTCTCTCCTGTGATAGGGCACCTCAGTGAAGAATGGAAATGGAAAGTAAGCACGACGTTGCACATACGAAATATTTACTTATGTTCATCGCACTTTAGGCACTGCTCAGTGGACTGTAAGCGTGTGAAGTAAACGAAACTCCTTTCGTCCTTATATGAGCCCTCACTCCCAGTTTGGCCATCGGCGCTATCCAACGAACTATGGAATGCGGTGTGGTTTGTGATCGTTTGCTCTGGCAATCGGGATTCCTATTTCTTGGACGCAACCATCGCTACCCAGCTCGCTAATGTTGCTTTCACACTGAAGACTTTGTGAGCAAGATTTATTCGAGAACTGATGATGGGACTGCGTCAGGGGCATTTGGATCGACTACAAAGTACTTCGAATCGATGCGTGAACACACAAGCATTTGGTGTGACGGACAGTCCTGCCGCTATCTTCGCTAGACTCCTACAAATCCCAGCTGGGTTGCGAATGCCTACAGAAGCTTAGAGGCCGAGTAGGAGAACTCTGCTGCATACCTGGCAATGAAATGGCCCACTCCCGGCAAGCAAGGGAGCACCAGAACCATTTGCAGACCCGATACGTTCGGCGCTCTAGGAGACCATGTCTTCAGAGAAGAATTCAGCGAACTGGACTCTCGTCTGTCTGCGGCAGTCAGACAGCCATAATGGCCATCTCATCAATAACCACTTCCTCGAAATTGGGGCAAGAGTGCAAGGAGGAACTCAATCAGGCCAGTAGCAGTGTCTGGGTTACAGGCAACAGCAACTTAGAGGGAAACTGGGCACTCAAGGAGCTCCCGACAACACCCCCACTAAGCTGATAGGGCCCCAATCAATCACCTCAAATAATCATCTACAAACACTTCCCGTCCTCAGCTAGTAGAAGGTGAACTAGGTCATCCAAGTGCAAATTCTCTAGGAAAACCTGGCCCTCCTACACGAGAGGAAGGACTGAAGACATCCTCAATAGAAAGCCGAAGGAGCCGATTTACCTAACCCTAACAACGAGGGTCGACGAGGAGTGGTATAGGCACGCAACTGCGCTACTCGTGTGTTTGAGCCAAATCGGGTAGCCACCTAAAGCCCCAACCAGGCTGTCTTCCCGTCAAACGTGTGAAGTGACTTGGCCATTTTGAGCTCTAGGGCAGTAAAATTCCACCCAACAGAAATCACGACGTGAGTTTAGAGACAACTGGCGAAAGACGGCGGATCGGAAGATTGTTTGAGACCCAGATCCACTCCCGGCTTCGAAGACGGGGATAGACCAGAGAGACCAGAGCCAAACGTGATGAAAATGACGTTGAAATGGTGTTGACAAACTGTCGAGGGAGCACAAGAAAGTGTCACAGGCAAAATCCCCTTTGACGTTGGCATCCCGCCAAAGACACAGAAATCGATTTCCTTCCACTCCGCATCTAAAACCACTGCCAATCTCACTCGAAGATCAACTCAAAGAGAGGGAGAAATGAAATAACACACAAACAGCAACACGAAGCAACTGCCATCACTTACAAATAAATGAGACTTCCATCGCCAAACAGCGTCAACACTAACAGCTAACAAGACATCCATTTAAAGTTTATCCTTATTAACGCGCCTGTCCACCGCCGACCGCCCACCGGCCGCCATCAGATGCCCAGCATCGGGCGGTTCGATTCGAATACTTCTCAACTTTGTTTTCCAGTCACGTCGTCCGTTACGAAGAAATTAAAATTCTACCAACGCTTCCAAGGACTCACCCGGCTCGCGGGAACTTTGTGCTTCTTTTCATTTCTTTCCGTTCTTTCCGTTTCGAACTTTTTCTGCCTGCCATCATTGGCAGGGGGGTTCTTTCTGTCTGCTTATTTTTTCTCTCTCTCTCTCTCCATTTCTTGGGGATTTTGTTGTTTTGTGTGTTTTCAAACGACAGCGGCAGCGGCGAACAGGACGGTTTTGCTTCGC
This sequence comes from Eristalis tenax, assembly GCA_905231855.2. Classification (NCBI taxonomy): domain Eukaryota; kingdom Metazoa; phylum Arthropoda; class Insecta; order Diptera; family Syrphidae; genus Eristalis; species Eristalis tenax. Next base: position 39,130,018 of record HG993128.1, on the reverse strand, counting down.
ATCGGAAAGGCGCGTGCACTTGCAAATGCAAAGCGGAAATTAAGTTCAACGAATGAATCTGAATTTTTTGGCCATTTATCCCTCGGCGAGGACTCATTTGTTATTTGAACTCTGAGTTGGCACAAAAACGAAACGGAAAGCGTACACGTTAACTATGCCTTGCTATGGGGGACGCGGGAAAAGGTTCAACACGTGGCAGGAATTATGCAGACACAGTGAGACGATCATTTGTCAGAGGGCGGTGAAGCAGACAATCACGACTTGAAGATGTAAATAAAAGAGATTGTTGTTCGGTGGGTGGGGTGTGGGGGTCCGCGTTAGTGACCACATATGGCTAGCAATACTTTTAGAAGTAACCTCCGGACTAACTGATCCAATTTTGGAAGTTCATTCACCAATAGGAAGCTACTAAAACAATTTAACAAAATTAGTCACAGATCAGATACAATTATTGACAGTCCGCCAAATAACAGGGGTAACATATAGTTTCCACCCCCCCACCAGGGGGTGCTAGGAAAACAGTCTTTGTTTCTTCAGGTGTTGGCGCAACCTTAATACGTGATGGGAAAACAGTGGACTCCGGACTCAAAGCTACCGCGGTATCTTCAGGACTCATACGTAAAATCGGATTGCTTGGCAAACATTCACAAGATGCAAACTTTATCATATGTAAGGATGATCAATGAAAGCGACGATATGGATGAACAATTCCGTCCACCCGACCTGGATGAAGTGAAGGTAGCCATATATAGACTGTAATCCAACAAGGCTGCTGGGGCTGACGGCATACCGGCTGAGCTTTTCTAAGCGGCAGGCAAGAAGCATGTACCAACTGATCTGTAAAATATGGTCTGAGGAAAGCATGCCCGATGAATGGAATGTTTGTCCAATCCGAGAAAAAGGAGCCCCTCTGAATTGCGCCAACTATAGAGGCAACAGTCTTCTGAACATCTGCCGTGCTGTGTGAACGCCTAAAGCCGTTCGTCAACAACCTGGTCGGGCCATACCAGTGTGGCTTGAGGCCCGGATCAAATATTCACGCTGCGGAAAATTTTGGAAAAAATCCAAAAACAACAAATCGATACCCATCACCTCTTCATCGATTTCAAGGCCGTGTATGACTGCAATTTATAGAGACGAGCTATTCAAGGCAATGTCTAGTTTGGACATCCCTTCCACACTCGTCCATTTGTGTAGAATGACGATTTAGAATGCACTCTACTCCATCAAGGTCGGTAAAGACTTAACCGAGACCTTTGATGTCAAAGAAGGATTGAGGCAAGGCGACGCGCTGTCATGCGACTTCTTCAACCCCATCCTTGAAAGAATTGTTCAAAACTCGCACGCCAACACCAGAGGAACAATCTTTCAGAAGTCCATCCAACTACTCGCATATGCCGACGATGTTCACATTACCGGAAGAATTCAGCGTGAAGTTAATGGCACCTTTGTGATTACGTCTGAAGGAGAATATATCCGGATCCGACGATAAAGGTGGCTGTGCGGTGTTGACGCTCCGACCAGATAGCTCTGTTCGGAGAGTTGACTTGGCGCCAGTGTGCAACTCAAAAGGGAGGTTGCGTAAACCGGTGGAGATGAACCTAAACCAAGTAAGTGATACTGGATACAGTTAGTGGCGCTAGCTATTTCGAGGTCAAGCCCGAACTGTAACCCCACACACAAAGAGGAAGGCGAGGCAAGTGTGGTCTCCTCACATCGTTGTTTCCATCAAAGCTAGACCCTCTCTTCGCAACTCTTCAGGTTGTTTCAGCTTAATCTCTCTCTATCTATCTCTCTCTATCTCTCTATCTCTCTCTATCTCTCTCTCTCTCTCTCCCTCCCTGTCTCTCTCTCTCTCCCTTCCTCCTACCTAGGATTGGAAAAGATCAATAGATCGGTCCCCGTTCAATTAAGAATAGTTCCCATTTGCGCTGAATGCTATATCCTCCGTCCGAGCTGATGCCATCCATGTAAAGGGTGATTTTTTAAAAGCTATAGGAAAACACATAAAATTCAGAAAAATGCATGAAATCTTTATTTGAATCGATAGTACGGTCCATATAATTTAATGTTTGAAGATTATTTCATGCAAATGTTGACCTTGACTGCGCCTCAAATGGTCCATCCGCTTAGTCCAATTTTGCATACTCTTTCCAACATTTCGGCCGGTATCTCACGAATAAATGCTTCAATGTTGTCTGTATAGACATGAGCTTTAACATAGCCCCACAAAAAATAGTCTAAAGGCGTTAAATCGCACGATCTAATGCGGCCAATTGACCGGTCCCGAGCGTGAAATAAAATGTTCATCTAACTCGCCTCTCAATAAGTTCATTGTTGCGCGTGCTGTGTGGCATGTGGCACCGTCTTGTTGAAACCACATGTCATGCAAGTCAAGCTCTTGCATTTTGGACAAAAAAAATGGATATCATCTCACGATAGCGCTCACCATTCACAGTTACGTTACGATTCGCATCATCTTCGGAGAAGTACGGTCCAATGATGCCACCAGCCCATAAACCGCACCAAACTGTGACTTTTTCTGGATGCATTGGTAGCTCTTGCAATGCTTCTGGTTGATATTCACTCCAAAATCGACAATTCTGCTTATTTACGTACCCATTGAGCCAAAAATGAGCTTCGTCTTAAACTGACCATAAAATGGAAGAAGCGCGCGATGAACTTTCTTAACAGAGCACGCATGTTGATAATAAAATTCAATAATTTGAAAGCGTAGTTCGTTTGTAAGACGATTCATGGTTGAATTATAGATCAAACTGAAGATGTTTGACAGTGAAACAAATCACGAAACGTGCGTCAGCTGTTTAAACCAGTGTTGCCAAAAGGATAATAGCTAAAAAATCACCCTTTACAATGCATTTATCCGAGGAATTCTTTGACGGGAGGTAAACATAACAGTGGCAGACGTATAGTGCCGCAATGTAGTCCTTATTGCGTAATGCAACCACTGAGTTCTTGTATTTGCTTTGTCCAGCAGCAGGATTATCCATCTTTTCCCTCGAAGTCTCTATTTGTTACGGCCCCCCTCTGTACCCAGACATGTCCTCAGACTGACTTATTTATGCGATGTAGATTTGTCTGCTGTGTTAACAGGCTGTCGCTACAGAATTTCATTTGCAGTAAACGTAGGCAGCGAAAATGTCGAAAAGAAAGTACAGCACAACTCTGGAAGGACACACCATCTAGCCAACAGGCATTGAACCCACATCCACCCGAGTGCTCCTCAATTTACAAGACTTTTCAATTTTCCCGTACAACGGTGCTCTTAAACGAATTAATTTCCAACGATGTTCATCGAATCGGACCCAAGAGGCCGTTGACATTCGAAAACCGTTAACATCAATAATTCACATCCCCTTAAGCTCGAGCAAGCTCTTTCGCCGCCGCCGCCACCACCGACGACATCGTGAGTCCCGGTGTGCGCGATGGAGGCGTGTGAGTGTGTGTGTGTGTGAGTTGGAACGAGGAATTAGCCGAAATGAGGAATTGTCGAAATTATGAAAACTTGATGGTGTGACGATGTGGAAATATGCAAATGAGTGCCTAAGTGAAATGTTTATGCCGTGTACGTGATGCCCGCCCATATTCAGGATTGGCGAGGGGCAGGAGGTGGAACATAATTATTCCATATCGATTTTATGTTCCACCTAAGTGCCATATGGAATGTGGAAGCGTTCAGATTTTACGGCCACATACGCGTTCACACGGTTCAGATACGTTCGTTGCATGTTCTGGTGGGGCGACGACGGGTAGGCAGTCGCCAGGATCGTGGTGAGCAGCAGAGGTGTGTGACCTTGATTAATGCTCACAGGGAGATAATAGACTTCGAGGACGTTTCAGGTGAGGGCTTCGGCACAAATCAAGATCAAAGAGCTCCTCTTTATCCAACAAATAACTGCCAGTTCCTCGATAGCACAAGCATGTGCAAGCTCCTTCGAGTACTTGCAGTCGTCTGCAGCCCGCGCCCCCTTCGCTGATTGCTCCAAGTTTCAGCTCTTGTGGAGTGACTCTCCTATTAACGACCAGGTTTCCATTATTCTCTTCAGCTTCCGCCGTTACCAACGCGCTCTAATTAAATAACGAAAGGGATTCTTCAGATGGACCACCCGTCCGCCGTATAACGAGCAGCAGCAATCCTCCTAATTAGGGTACAAACCGTTCCTTCCAAACTGAGGGACAATTGTTGTTTCGCCTCTAATTAATATCCCCGCCGAACAAAGAGCACTCGAACCGCCCAGGCCAGAGAAAGGGCCAGCCATTGCCTGCGCGTCGTGGCCAATTCAATGCGAGAGGGACATTTTAATTTCTTTTGTGAAGAAGAAATTGACAGGACCAATTTAAAGTGGGGATTTGTCAACATGACTACCTCTGAAGATTGCGCTCAATTAATTTATTTTGAGGCGTCCGATTTCGCTTTGGGCGGGTGGCGGTGAAACTGCTACTCGTGGTGGTGAGGGTGGGCAAAGATGTTGTGGCATCGTATCGAAGTGATGGGCGTTACGAAGGGCGTTCGGTGGAAGGACGATTGAAGTGTCCTGCTTGAATTTGAGGAATGTCGTGCCGCCTGGCATTTTGGGGCCGTTTGAAGATTCTGGCTGGCTGGCTTATGTGTCGCAGGAGATTTGGCAAAAGTGCTAATCGGTTTCAGTGTGATTGCGTGCGATAAAGTCGGCCGGAATGCTGTGAAAAAGAGGAGGACTTAAAGGGGCGTCGAAAGTGGGAAATAATTACGGACACTTGGCTCGACGGGGAGCTGACCCAGGAAATGCGCTGAAACGTAGTCAAATGGGCGGCCTTTTTGGAGTGAATTCTTGCAAATATCTGTTCGTTGCATTCGACTAGGACAAATGTTGAGCAGAGTACGCTAGCGTCTAATGTGCCGCATCCAGGTGAAGAAGGACCTCCACAAACTTGGAGTCCGAAACTGGAGACAGCTGGCCAGAGGTCGCACTGGTTGGAGATGGCACAGGCCCACGCCGGAATGTCGTGCAAATAAAGAAGAAGAAGATTTGTTAATTGTTCGGTTGCGACTCACATCACGTTGCAAATCCAAGGTGCACTCAGCGCCGAATCCTCTTCTCGATGAGCTCTACCCCCCTTAAGCTTGCCGCACTCTATCTCCTCCCGCACAGCAGCAACTTCAGTGGCACTCACCCGCACCAAATGGGCGACTTTTTTAAATGAATCCCTTCAAGCATTGGATTCATTACAATTGTAGACCGTGACAAGCCCAAACCTTGCTCAGCTTCATTAAAAATGAGTCGTCTTTTTCGTCTTCTCCTTAATCACCGCTTGACCACAGCACGTCACCTCAACCCATCACAACGCATCTTTAACGCCCAGGAAAGAAGAAAATATTTCATTACCAATCAGTTCGAGACCAGCAGGCAATTTGTTATCCAAGAACAAGGAACCACTTAGTCATTCTTGAAGAAGTCATCAAGCGGCTGAAGGTCAGGAGTTCTTTTTTTCCACCATCGAGCCAACCATCTCGTTAGGGTCCATTAAATCAGGCAACATCACGTACGCTGCAGCAGTTTTCACATTAATCATGCTGCCCGTGGGTGGGGGCGGGCAGGGGGAACGGGAAAAGCAATTTTAAAAGTGACCCGGATTACAAGTCCCTCGTCGGCTAAGGATGTCCATTTATTTGAGGAAACTTAAAGCTTTTAACGTGAATTCTTGCAACTCTGTGTGAGAGTCGTTATGAGACGAAGAAAGTTGCTCTCTGCAGTGTGTCTCGAAGATGGTACGTGAGGGAAAAAGTGGAGATTGGAAAAGTGGGTGAGGACGCTTCCGGATCAGTCATCACACAAGGAGAATGGATAGAGTTGGCAGGGAGGAGTTTTGGTGGCGCAGTTTATGGACGTCGGGACTTCCTTGAATTCACTTAAAACAAACGGCGAGTCGATCGTAAATTTATGCTCGACTTTACAATTGTCCGGTTATGTGATGGAAGCCAAGTTGAGACCACGTTCCATCTCATTTTGGGAAATATGTCATTACCAGACCTTTGCTTACAAATTATACGGCGTCGACCCGGCAGTCAGAAGTGAAAAACCGAGGGGGAGCTAAGTGTCGACGACACACACTTTGACGACAATGTGTGGAAAATCCAATAAAGACCAGAGGCGGCGAATGTTGTTCACAACGTCATCATCAACTTCTGACCCGCATGCTCTACTTAAGGGGTCGTGGGGGTAAACCACGCACGCGCAGAGATCTCCCGGCAACTCGATCCTCCGCCGTCGACTTAAACTCATCAGGAGCTATGGCCAGGCCCAGTAACCACGCAAGTTTTTGGACTTGGCCCACCCATCTCATCCTGGGTCTGCCAAGCGGTCGACTACGTGATGAAATAGCATTCAACGCCCGCCTCGGAAGTCGTGATGAAGGAGACATTCGTGCCACGTGACCAAACCAACGAAGCATATCCCTTTCCTTTCGAAGAAGCAGCTGCTCACTGTGCAAGTTTCTCACCCTTTCCCGGTGAGTACTTCCCACAAGAAATCTCATCTTAGCAGCTTGAAAATTAAAACACCAAAGGTGGTGATTGAATAAAAAATGATTTTCTTGAGGGTTGACCTCTTTATTTAAAATTCAAACTAAGACTGACTTAACAATTTCATACCTAAAACTTAACCTACGGTGCACTTGGGAATGTGTGAAAAGAGAGACTTGGGCAAACAAGTCTCTCAGCTGACAGCACGGCAACGATTCCTCCTCTGCTGGTATGTGGAGTCAGGTGGCGGCTACCGCGGCACAGTCGGCGACCACTCCTCCTTGGTTGGTATGCGGGCTCAGGTGACTGCGCGTGCAGCCTCGGATGATGTCCAGTTGCGGATTCAGCAAACTGTTGCGGATTCAACAATTGTCACGTATGTGTGTGTCTGGTGTTAACTTGAATTCGCGATCTTAGTCGTTCGGTCATTACAACAAATCTCATGACCCTAGGTGAGAGTTGGAACAAATATTGAGTCTGCCAAGCCTGTTTCAAAATTTACCCAGCTTGACCAATTCTACAGGAAAGCTCAGCATTGCCCCTTCCATCAATCGTGAAAAAGACCCCGAGATACATAAACCTCTCGACCTGCTTCAATGGGACTCCACCAACCTGTAGAGTGCACTGAACAGGCCTTCTGGAGATGACCATAACCTCCGAATCGTCCACGTTGACCTTCGGTCCAGCTTCAACACATATGGCCACAAACCTATCGAGTGCACGCTGGAATTCCGTCTGGGAAGATGTGAGGATCACTAAGTCATCATCGCGATTTAAAACTTTTATTTGATCAGAAAATTGAGAGTTGTTGGCGCATTGACGCACATTGTCTAATTTAAAGTTAATTTTATTGTCGGTTTATTGTTTATATTTTATGCCCATCCTAAAATGGCTGCGGCATACATCGGGTTGTCCGTGGTGGTCCTTTTGGGATGGGGTGGTGGTATGGTAGCAGATTTAGCCTCGATGATGATTGATGTCGCTGCTCTGGCAGAATCCATGCAGCTTGTTGTTCGACGTCGTTGGAAAGTGCTGCTCATTAAGCAGATTTAGCGTGTTGAGGTGGCGTTGCCCGGGCAATGTGTTTCTCAGATTGCCTCGTTAGGATGGTTGTTGATGTCTAGTAGCTGCTTTCTGAACACAATCACCATGTACTGCTGCGTGATTGGTCGTTAAGCTTTTATTTTTGTGTTCTTGTGATTTGCGTGCGCACAATGGATTGTTAATGCCCTTAAGTGTCCAGGGTCAAGATACAGCACGGGCCGAAGGTATAGAGGGAGAAAGGGAGAGGAGGTTCCTGTGCACATTGGTTTTAAAAATCTCTGGATTATTGTCTGTGGGAAATATTGGGCTGGGAAGAGCATTCAATATTCGTGTGGTGCGGCTGAAGAACGATTGTCTAAGTTTAACTGTGCGTCTGAAAGTAGGCTTAAGGGTAAACTCTGATGTTGCTGTGGTGCCTTTGACAATCCTTGTCGAAGGGTTGGTAGATATTCGCAGTATTTTCCCTTCGAAAATGTGCGAGCTTCGGTAGAGCTGGTGTTTTAGAGATGGTGTGTGGAGGAGGATACCCGATCAAGTGGGCACACCATCAACTTACTCATCAACAGCACAAACCACACTTGCACCCTGGCATCGACAGAGAACTGACGAAGAAAAGACCTTACCCTCAGCCTCAGTCCTTTCTGGATGAGTGGACGCAAATACCATTCACCAACACGTCCAGGGACCATGGATACTACAGCTTCGTGCGACGTTAAACTGAAATGGTCACTACATTAAGTTTGGTTAGGTTAGGTTAAGGTAGCTGCGTGAAAAGGCAGCAGTCACACTTGGGCCAAAATAGGCCCTAAGTCAGAGTATCAGAGAGCGCTACAACTACACAGCGGATGTGCAATTGTTTCTTCCTCATCTTCGTCCTAGCAACTTCTGCAGAAGTCATTATGAGGAAGGCCTAGTCTAGAGGCGTGGATTCCAGTGGCACAATGACCTGTTATGACGCCAATGAGGGTTCTAAGATTCGGCCTACTTAGAGTAATAAGTTTGAGCGATCGCTTGCGGTCGATCGTAGGCCAGAGTGACTTCGTGCCATTTACCCATCTGCTACTCATTTCAGCTAAAGTAAGTAAGGCTGTAACTTAGCAGACTGCAACGTTCAGGTAGACAATATCAAGTTTTATGATTCGATTCGATTTTATGAGGCGAGCATGTAAAGCACTTTCGTCCAATCTAATGGACCCCAAAACAGTCACATGTTGCTGTGACGCTCTACAATCCCTTGCCAGGCATAACGAAGTGATGCTAGGCTGGGTCCCTGGACGCAGAGCAGGATTGCAGGCAAACGAATAAGATCGCGAGGGCTGGCTCAAAATCTGCGTTCCTCGGTCCTGAACTGTACCGTAATGTCAATTTTACAGCAGTTACAAATCTTCAAGACCAAACTTCGTCTAGACCAATCCACACATGGTCCTGGTTAGGAAATACTCCTTCGAAATAAAGAAAACATAAGAATGCTTACTGGTCACAGCGACCACTGAAATGTCATCTTAACAAATTAAACCTGTGCCTAGGCAAAGTTTGTCGGCTTTTCCTCGCAGAGGACGAGACTTCAGAGCACATCTGTCCGCGCATGTCCGGCACTTATCTGGCTAAGGACACGCATGTTCCACAGGGAGATACTCTTGAAAAATTCCTCTCCATTCCACTTACTATCTTTCATGAGGGATGTAGTTTGTCTTTTGATTTAACTCCGACACTTCGATACACTACATCTATCCTCGTTGCTGTGTCGTCGCCTTCACAGTATGGGTTGTACAAGAGGAAAAAAACACAGTTAACAATGAAAATGATGCCCTTGTTCAGGGAGCGAACTCACAAATAAGATTTAACGGCACAAACTGAGGATCATCCTCTTATCTCATTTTCTCTCTCATTCTGTGCGTTTGAAGACTAAGAAGGGCTGCATATGCGACGAAACGCAACGCAACAGTCCAAGGGATGATCACCGCTCATACGGGATGCTCAATATTTGCTCAACTATTTTTTTCGGTAATAACCTCAACCTACAAGTCCTAGGCTTTAGAGAGAATATCTTGTCGCCTCGCCCAACGTTTTGGTCAAAGTTCTTCCTTTAACGGTGACATGTCCGTTGTGCCGTATCACAGTCTTGGAGTGGGAAAAACCGTCTGCCTAATATGTAGGCCTAGGTATAAGTTCACAACGACAAATCGTTCATTCGGTGGTCGTTCACATGTTGCGACCAAACCTTTTTGCTCTTCTGACTAACGAATTGGACGGCGGACATGTGATTGTGTAGAGTGCATGTTCAGCAACGGGCTTAGCCTGGTCTCTTGAAAAATCACATGAGACCTTTGCCTTTTGCCTTTCTAAAAACTCCGTGAGTTGAGTTTGTTTCTGTCCTTGACAGTGACAGTCTTCAGGGATATCCAGACTGGTCATAGATCGTTCGTCTTTACCCTGTCTACCCAGGAATCTCTTCTCTTGACACGCTATCATGGAAGGCGGCTCTATCATCGACATGCATTTGATCGGCAGTTTTCTGAACTTCCGGTGTTATGAACTTTTGGTTACTTCCCGGACTCCCTCACTTGTAATCATACCGACAGATTTCTGAGAAGAGGCTTCACATGATCCCACAAAACGTTAGAGTAGAGAGAAGAAACAGCTGACAGCCTATCCGCAAACAAGCTAACCACCTTAGACTAGCTCGATGAATCATCAAAAATAGGAACGACCGATAGAAGCACTTCCACAAGCCATGGCGGCGGTACGAATACATATTTTATAATTCCCCCATATTCGTGTCGCAGGTGACAAATATGTTCTGTCTTAGTCACTTCGTGTGACATTTAGGTGACTAATTTAATACAAATTGTTTACAGGGACATGTGCCACGAGGGTGATTGATTCACTCTCCGGGACACCCCCGATCTCTCCATTCCCTCGATTGTTCGTCTCGTACTCAGCAACCAAGAGGCAAATCCCAAACAGTCATCTTGTTGCCCTTGCCCAACTTCTCGTGAAAGTCTCTGTCACTGCATTTCTTGGCTTTTCGACAGGCTTTCTGCCTGTTGGCGGGCATGGTCTGGGTACTTCCTGCTACGCACAACATCTCATCCATAAATCACTCACCATGCGTTGGATGGCATCCTCGTAATCTGCGCCCTACCCTTCAAACTATCCCACATGGGGAAACACGCAACTAATCATAAAACGCTTTCACCCCTTCCCATCTGTTGATGGGTATGGCCATTCAACCCATTTGCTCATTCCGTTACCACATGTCCCAGGGCACCTCATGTGGTCCCTGAAAGCACACAGCCCACCTTTCGACTTTGTGTGACCATCACACGAGACCGATTGACATATCCATTCAGTGTCCCCCCCCCCCCACCGCCCACCAACTTAAAGGCTTTGATGAATGTATCCATTTTGAGGTCGCCCCTCTGAGAGGAGCTCCCTTTCAACGACCGACTAACGCCACATGGCCACATGATGACTACCATAACTGATGACAAACGGAATTAGTGGCCGACGACATTTGCGTCGTGTCCGCCGTCGGCATTGTTCTCTTAAATTTCCGTTGACAACTCGCAGGGACCGGCACACGTAGAAAAAAGGGACCCGGTCACAATTTTTCATTTTTTCTGACTTGTCGATTCGATTTCAGTTGTAAGGACATGGCATCGGCAAAAAAAGGATGAAATCCCGACCGGCCACGATTTTGTTTCCAATTCTTCTGGGCGATTGCCATAAATAAAGGGTCATGACACTCGGCCAATGCTGCCATCAACCACATTTATCTGTTAAATCGGGGAAACTTGCCCCGAGTGGGGGCGGACTGTGTGACTTGCCACAGTCAAGTGGGCACATCTGCGAAGTCGACAACTGAAGGCAAATGCGGAAAGTTGACACTCTGGCAAACGAATGGAATAGTTTTTCGAAAGAGAAATCCCTGACAGCGTGCTGAGTCAGGGCCGAAGTGAATCCCCTTGGGTGGAGTGACACTCCGTCGCTCGAGAGCATTTCATTCATTACTCGTACTCAAGCTTGTTCCAACCCTCTGCAGATGCGGCAGATCCTGCATATTGCCAATTTGAGTGGAAGAGTGATTCCGGGAAGCACCCCCATCAAGGCGCGCCAATGACGATCATCGTCCTCCTTATCGCCGTCGTCATGATTGAAAACTTGCCTGCTTCCCCACAGCGATGGCTTCTGGCAAGGAGCGGCTGCGAGCTGCTGACCCCCTCCGAGTTAAATGAACTCACTGCACGCCCTCCTTAGCGCTGATGGAAGGTCAATTATGAGAGCAAAGTAATTTTATTACGAGCGTCTTCCACCGTCGGGGCTACATGGCTTCCATCGGCCCGGCCCTCGATGCTGGAGCACACACACACACACACACACACTTCAAACAACCCCCGGGTGGATGCAAGTTGAATTTAATGAGCCTTGTAACTCTCGGAAAATTGTTAATTCCGTTAAGGTATGCACTACAGGACCAGCAATTGAATTACGGGTACGAACAGGGACTGAGAAGGACTAGTGGGAAACCTGTTTTTTTCTTCTGGCGAGAGGAGAGTCCTTGTTCTCTGCGCACCATACATCGAGGCGGTCGAAGGACGATGGTGGATGGTCGACGGTCGATGGGCAATGGACGATGGTCAATGGTCGATGTAATGAACCGGATTACTGCGTTGATGATTGATGGTGCTGGAAGGGAGGGAGTGTATACAGTGAGTGGAGGAGGTCATTAACTTCACAATTTATATGGATTACTTCGAAGACCTGACGCTTGCACTGAGCTGCGAGTGAACAATGTCATTAAGGACATGAGACGACAGGCGAAGCTGGCACCGCGTCGTATTTCATTTCGTGTCCGAACGAGCGGTGGGGCGCCGGAAAAATGCTTGAATTCATGGATCGTGCACCAAGAGTCTGGTCGAGAGCCAACAACTTGGACTAAATCGTTCACTCCGTGGAACTTTTTGTTTGCCTTGTGCCTGGTTGCTGCGTTGTTTGGCAGTCAGAGGCAGGAGAATGATCTCAGTGCATTACTTGGGAACCTCATCAATTGTCCATTCGAAGTTGTGCTGGGGTTGCCTTCGGGGCACTGCCTTAATTGTGTCCCGGACTGTTTTACTGGACATCAGCATTTTTCCAGGTGCACGAAACACAGGGGTGCTCAGAAATATCTGCGACGAATCCGATTTCTCAAGCTCAACCGGAAGCTTCTTCGTATTCTGACTTCGGCGATACAGCTTCGGAGTCACCCACTCGGGATAGAACGAGCGAGACTTACTTTCCCCAGTTCTTCGGCTAATTGGTTTACGTCATTCTTCACTTGACTTTGGCATGAATGCGGCATGAAATCGAAGAGATCATGAGCTGTATCCTTCAACCACGCCTAAGATCAAAACTGGGAATATTGGGGTCCTCGTCTTCCGCAGGCCTTTGCAGTATTTCTCTCGATAAATCTTCCTTTGGCTAGTCCCGGACAGTATGTGGGGAAATGAGACAGACTTTCCTCTGAGTGCGTGCCGAGACAACTACGACAGCGTGATTGCCTATGGGTCAGTGTCCCGTGCTTGAGGAGGTCATCAGTCTTGCTTATCATGTAGTGCGTCGTCTTACCAGGGGGTGGCGATTGTAAGCAGAAGAAACGTGATGAGGCATTCCAAAAGGCGCTGCAACGGAAAATAGGAGCGGTGCAAGAGGAGTCCCGGGCTAGAACCCGGGAGGAGAAGAAGTTTATCTGCCTGAAGAAAAGGTCTTCCGCAACGTCCCAGCTCAAGGGTATCGAAGAGTCCAGGGACAGACTTTTATAAAAAAAAGCCAAAAGCCTTGATACTGAGGAAAGTCACCCAGGCTCCTCGAAACAGTGAGGGTAACCCTGTTACCCACCCGCAGGGAATAGTGGATGCGTTTAAGCAGCACTTCTCACAACTGCTCAGCGGGCTTGACCTGGAGAGTGTGATAGGGAGTCAAGAAATCCCAACACCAGTCGATGAAGTAGTCCTCGCTGAAGAAGGCGGCACAGCCATTGAAAACATGAAGAACGACAAAGCCGCAGACTCAGATGACTTACCATCAAGGCCGGTGGCGATCGTCTGGTAGGGAGCATGCACGAGATCATCTGTAGAATTTGGGAAGACGAAAGCATGGCCGACGACTGGAATATCAGCTCCATATGTCCCATTCACAGAAAAGGCGATCCTGCCTCTTGCGACCCCTATATTGCCTGTTTATCGTATTGTGTGAACGTACCAGTGCTGCTTCCCGCCCGGCAAATCGACTTTACATCAAATATTCCCACTAAGGCAAATCCTGGAGACGATCAGCGAGTTTCGAATCGATTTCAAAGCCGCATATGACAGCATTCATCGCAAGGAGTCATGCGATGCTATGGCCGAAGCCCGGGATCCTGGGAAAACTGATCCGGTTGTGTGGCACCACGCTAACACACACGTGATGCACCGCCCAGTTCGGCTCAAGGACTTTCGAACCGTTTCAAACCTGCACCGGATTCCGTCAAGCAGATGAGCTGTTGTGGGATTTCTTCAATCTGGTACTGGAGGAGCTGCCCTGCCGCGGGCAGCTGTAAGGACGGAAGGCACTACCTTCTATAAGTCGGTCCAACTGTCTCCAACATCTCAACGTGCCGCAGTAAAGGCTTTTAGGGCGATTGAAAAACAGGCGAGACGAACTGGTCCCAAGGTCAATGAGGAAAAAACCAAATACATGCTGTTTACCTAAAAACGTTCCGTCGCACACCACCTTGGAAAAAAAATTACGATACACAGCTACAATCTCGAGGTGGTGACAGAGTTTGTCCGCCTCGGGGCAATCGTGAACTCTTCACAGTGGAGATCCGACGTAGAATCGCCCTTGGCAACCGGTGCTACTTCGGTTTGTCGAAACAACTGGGCTCAAAACTCCTGACTCGAAGGACCAAAATCATGCTCTACAAAACTCCCATTTTGACAGGCCTGCTGTATGGAGCCGAAAGACGGAAGCTCAGCAAAAGTGAAGATCTGATTCTTGGTACTTTCGAATGAAAAAGAGTCTGCGTCGGATATATGGTCCCGTCTGCGAGGAAGGTGAATGGAGGAGACGACACAAACGCGAACTCTATGAGCTGTACGAGGATGTAGATGTAGTTCAGAAGGAAAAAATTCGTCGAATCCACTTCCAGCTCCAGCTAAGAGGGTCTTCGAATCCAAGCCTCCTGGTTAGAGAAGGACAGGAAGACCCAATCTCCGGTATAAAGACCAAGTAATCGCGGGTGCAAGACAGCTTGGTCTTGATAACTGGAATCAGCGTGCAGAAGACCGTCAACGATGGAGGGCAGCTCTGGCTCGGAACCTCCATAGGTCGTCGGCATGATAAATAAGTAAGCAAGCTTAGAGATCTAAACCAGACTTTCAAACTCTTTTGAGCAACGCTTCTCGATTTCTTCGATTTTATTCAGAAATTCATCTCGCATCGTCTTTATTCATCAGTGAAGCTGCCTTGCAGTGTTGTTCTATGCCTCATAAACTGTCCTTCAAGTACTTTTAGAGTGTGTGTTCTACATTTTGTCGTGCGATGGAAAAGGCATGTGCGCTCCTAGCCTAATATTTCCCTTGTCGTTTGTAGTGGGTTCTGGTGAAGGAGAGAGAGAGAGAACTTACATTACAAGAGAGCGTGTAACTTGATCCGAGCCGAAATGCCGGATGACGAGGATATTGTTGGCGGCCAAGGAATTTCCAGATAACACAGCAAATCACACCGAACCCCCTCACAGACCAGTGGACCATCTAGCTAACTCAGGAAATCGTGATAAAAAGCTGCTTTACTGACTCAGTTTCTCCACAGCAAATATTTCATTTTAATTTCGCACTTTTTAAAAGCTTCGGCTAAGTGAATAAACCTGACTGGACTGGCGAATACAAAAATACGTCTACTCACTCACATACATTCAAGCAAGCGGCAGCTGCAGTTGCAACGATAAAAAGTTCGACTTTTCCCCCCACTTGGCGTCGTAACTCTGCCAACCATGTGATTGGCAGCGTGAATCAGTCAAAAATCGTTCGTCCGCACCCTGCTCAAGATACATACCGGACCACCTCACAGGCCACTGGCAAGAGACCGACCACACTTCTTTCAACAAGCGTCTCCTTGCGAGCCTTTGCGAACTTGTCCCGATTTGGCCGTTCTCATAGTGAGATTTATGGACGACGCCTTGTTTGTTCGGCCATAACAGTAAATAGCATTTAATCCCTATTAAGGGAGGGTCCGTTGGTAATTGAATTCAAGAGGTTAACTGGACAAAGTATAATTAATGAGGCCTCGTCCGTTCGGTCGTCCTTTTTCGCAGGGCCTAGGCGCAAAACAAATTAACTCCGGCAAAGGCTGCGGCCCACCCATTCATGGCAATCATGAGCCTATTAACGGATATGCACACAAAGCTACGTGAATGGCTGGCTTCTTTTTTTTTTTTTTTTTTCGCCCACTGAACCCTTCGGTCGATGCAACAGGGGAGCGGAAGTGTCAACAGAAACGTGAGTCATCAGCTCCCTTTGTCCAACAGACGGCGGACGGACTGCGGCGTGGAAAAAGGGAAAGTCGTTGTCACTGGGCTGACGCTTGGAAGATGGCGGCAGGATAATGACTGATGTTGGACGGACTGGGAGTTGACCAGACGGTCACGGACCACTGCATCAAGTCAAAGAAAGGACGTTGGGCGGATAAATCAAAGCGGGGAGGTGCTGTCTCTGTCTTCTGTCCTCCCGAACTGCACACAGACGATAAACTCGAACCATGTGCATTCGCGACACAGGACAGTCCTTTAACGTCTGTCTATCTCCACCCCTGTCTGGCAGAATACACAAAAAATCAATGCCACACAAGGCATTCAAGAAGGACGTCCATGTGACACCTTGTCATGCAAAGGGATATTGATCAAATCTGCTGTCATTCACATTTGTGTGGATCCCAGCACGACCTAAGCTGTCGATTCACCGGATATGCGTGTCAGACGTGATGGCATGCCCACGAGAGCGGGAATTCGGTCGTTAATGGCTCGCAGGACCCAGCAACTGCTCTATTTGTGATGGAAATTTATTGAATGTGCAATTATTGTTGGCATTAACGTCTGGTGCTGTCATTATTTGCCAATTCGCACACAATTCGTTGGAAGTGTTTATTGCGGCGAACGACGAGGACAATGATGGGACGTGATGGCTGAAGCACACGTATCGCGCTCATCATCTTGAGGGGTGGTCGGCGCCGACCGGGGTGATGCAGTTTGCTCATTAGGAATGGAAATGAGCATTGATTTGACGGGGACAGAGGACGTGAAGCACTGTTTGGTGAGAGGTTGTTAAAATTGTTCTGGGCTTCGGGAATCAGTGTTTTGGCATGAAGGAGAAAATGCAATCAGACATACATTTTCTGGGAATCCTTTGGAGGACTCCTGAGCGCTTGGTAGACCCTGGACGAAGTCGTTCGACCAAGATAAAAAAACTCGCCTGATTCCGTCTGGGGCTAGATCCTGATGAGCTAAAGACGATGGCGGAGGATCGAGTGGCCTTGCCCTCGCAACACCTGTAGTGAATCATGTTTCCCGTAAAAGATAGTAGATCACCGATCATCGTGACGCCCCATTCCATTCAGGGCCAGGAACTAGCTTCTCAACAACCACTCATGTTGTGCGTGTTATAGTTTTCTCACGAGTGGAACCAACAGTTTAATGCCGACTCCGAACAATTTTAGAAGCTTTTTCTAGACAGTTGTACTCTTTGAGCATTGTCAGGACTTGAAGGAGGTGGGCCCGTGCAAATTATTTTGGTCGTACCGGGAATCGAACCCAGGCAGCGAGTGCGATTAAACGGGATGAAGTTGAACGGGAAAAGTTCCATATGCAGTGAATCCTCCTAATTGGGATCATCTGCAATTGGGTCACCTCCGAATTGAATGCATACTGTCGGTTTTTTCATATAAGTGAACGGGGCACCTCTGAATTCGACCATGGGCCAACGATTTTGGTAGGAAATAGTTTTCGTTGCCTGAAAAACAACCTCGAAAGTGGGACACAAGGCTAAGAGAGATAGAAATCACAAGTGGCACACATGCTATTGTGCCAAAAACAGGCGATTTCCCGGGATGTTGGAAATTCGCTTGTACAAAAAACCCTGGTCTTGTTCTGTTGTTGCCACCAAGCACTCACTCATTTGATATAATTGGGACGGAATGATATCTAGCCCAATTTAGAAGTCCTCTCAAAACGGGACACCTCCATATTGGCTCGCATTTTGTTAGTCCCTTGGAGTGCCCTATTTAGGAGGTTTCACTGTATTTTGAATGAAATTCTTAGTTTGCTTGATGTCGAACGCAATTCAGCGGGTAACACAACTAAACGGGGACTACTTTATTATGACAGGAAATGTCGATTGTCAATTGCCTAACTTGTACAACACAGGCACGTTAAGTCCATACAATACGGCCTGGGATTTTTGGACATTCCACTTATGAGAGGTTTTTAAATGTGTGTTCCGGTCGCATTGGGTCTAAGCATACTGCAAAGCGACCTCAGCGGAATCTGCAAAGTGGAGGAAGTAATGGAATCTCTCCAAGACCTGCTCTTCGAATGATCTTGCAGAGCTGGATGACTTAAGTAGCGTTGAATTGATGGATTGTATGGATCTTTGTGGTTTTGGGAATATGAAAGGTCTCACGTTAGTAAGACATCTCCTACTGTGTCTCGGATGCAAGGTCGAGCTCTGAACGCGGGGATATAACTCGACTGTTTTTACAAGGAAGAGGATCGTATTTTTGGTGGATTTTCCCCGTTTCCGGTGTTGACATTCTTGGCATCGGGTATGCCTTCATCTCAAGTTGAGCTGTGCACGATCACGGGGATTCACCATTTTAGTTGTCCACTTCGTTGTCCTTTAGTATTTCGATAGCTGTGCCTATTTCCAAGCGACGCGCCGTGCTACTTCATGAATAAAATGTAACTAGTAGAAAAGATTGTTGTTCGACAAGAAGCATGTTATACGTCGCTTCCATAGCTTCCGACCAGTTGTGAACATAGACTTGAAATAACAGTGAGCAACGCACCAACCCATTCCGCCAATGAGCCCGATTACTTTCCTCGTATCCGCATCGTGACATGTAAGTGGTATAGTCAGTGATCACGCACCTCAGCAAGCATAATGTACTGCCTCTGCCGTCGACACACAACCGAGTGTTATTGAATATCCAACTACACACATTTGTATGGTCTTTGTATAGTCTTCTCTTTCTGTCAGAATTTTTTTGATGTGTTGATTTGCTTTTCTTCGGTGCGCAGGAGCAGAACTGGGGAGGCTCCGAATAACTATTACTGCAAGCACACCGGAAAGATCTCTCCCTAAGTTGCTCTTCGAATACTCTGGCAGTCTCCAGTTTGCGTAAGCCTCCAGCTTCAACTGAGGAAAGAGCTAGAGTCGACATATGGCCCTCCGAGAGTTCGTGCATCCATGATATGTCCCGAATGTTCTGTGAGAGGACGTGGTCACTGGCAAGTTTTGGAAAAGATTGCAACATTGCTGTGTGAGGAAATCTTTTGGTACTTACTTACGGCTAGATGGCGCACTTGCTTAAGTGCCTGCCCTTGGTAAGTGAGGCCGGTGGTTCTTCCACGCTTTAAATCTCGTCCTGTCACCATTCCCCTTTGGGATCAATCTGACGGCACTATCTGTATAGTCTGACTGTGGATATCACAATCGTCTAAGTGTTCTGGGGAACTCACTAGCAGCCTATCCAACCCACCTTCTTACTGACACGGCATTAATCTGACTGGTCGAAGTGTGTTAGAAAAGCGAAAAACATCAAGTCTTCCCACACCGCATCTCCGATGGCCGTCAGTAATAGCAAAACGGTGATAGTTTGCACTCCCTCGGTGCTTCACTTTGTACCACCTCGTTCATGGGGTGTCTTTCGCCTCGTGCGATGGGTGCGTTGGGAGAGGCTGACGTTAGACGCGAATATCAGCTTAACTCAATTGTCCCTTTCCGAGTGTGATGTGTATGAAGAAGTGAACTTCCAAGCGAGTATCTCTGCGACATCGGTAGCCAATCGGGAACAGTTGAAGAGGAGCGATAGTTTGTCTGTCTAAACCGTTTCTAGAAAAGTTGTCTGCGATGGAGTCTAATTTTCTGCCCTGGCATCCAAGAGATCTGTTCAAAGAAAGCAGCTGCTGACCTTGAACATCCGCACTGTGTCAGATCATCTTGAAGCCTGGACACTCTCTACTCGTTTAATCGCCTCGCAAGACACTTTCTTCCGCCTGAAAAAGAACACATTGCCAAAAATACATGGCATTTTGCTGAGCTAGCTGCATCTGATACAAGTCCCTAAGCCATTCACCACATGACTGATTCACGCAGCCACCTCGGGCTCCCTTCGGACCAGTAAATGAATGGCGATGAAGCACATATCTGAGTCCTCAAACTCGACACCACTCGAGCACCCGTTCACTTGCAGTAGTTAATAATCACAAGCGCTCACTGGCTCCCTATTTCATTTTCCCCCCCATCGAGGGAGGGTAACTCAATTTGCCACTTCCTTCACTTTATCAGTGTCTGCGCATGCAGCAATCTCGTTCGTGTCCCCAGAGTAATGCGCCATCAGAAAAATTACAAATGACATCCTTGGGACTTGCACAACGCAGACCATAGGTTCCCATTCCAGAGAGTGCAGAATTTTGCATGCAGTCCCATCAATCGCAAGAAAATGCAGTTCTCTCGTCTTCCATGGAGAATTAATCATTATATGCAAGGAATCTCAGCCAGCGTCAGATCCTCACATGCACCGGCAACGACTCGGGTGCTTGAGACGGCGTGGATAAATCACCGCCTCCGACTGTGCACTCTTCAGATCGCATCGCAGCTCATCCGCATGCACTCCGAAGGAACGGTGTCTGATGAGAGCGCCGTCGTCCTCATCACATTATCCCTCCGCTGGCGTCGTCGTACAAACGCATTTAATTTAAATGCAAAAATTGAGCACAGGGACTCACTCCAACCCACAGGCATGATAACATTTCCACCTGACTGCCGCTTGGGGGGGAAACCAATAAAATATGCAAGATAACGGCAGCGCTGTGAGTAATTGATTCCAGGATGAAAATTCAAAAGCATCCTTGATCGATTTCCATCAATTTCTCATTTTCATCATGATGTTCCACGCACCACTGCCGTCGCCGCCGACGAAGGTGAACTTAGATTTCATGAGGATTATCCCTTACCGGGGAGTGAGGCAATTGGGAGCACCACCCTCGGACTGTTATTAAACTTTCGCCGTCACAATAAAATCATTACCTTCCACTGAATACACTCGACGGGACGCATGGGATGGTTTGAAGCGGAATAGTCTACGTGGCATGTCTCTGATTGCGTGGAGGAGGGACGAAGGTGCGTGTCCTAAAAATTGGAAGAATATATTTTCTTTTCCAAGTTAGAACGGAAGTGAAGGTAATTCTGGCAAAACACGGAGACTCCCAAGGGAGGAGGTGATCTGAGCAACAACTTCCGGTGAATCGAATGACAAGTCGGGGATGCTGATGCTGAAGCGATTCTCGTTTGCTAAACATAGGGCCTCGCTTTTGACGGGTCGCCCTTGAAGGAGAGGGCTAGGAAAAAGACCAATTCGATACGGATGTCTGCTTGAACTCAGCCACCAGCGATAGATGCAAATGGAGTGTGTTGGGCTCGATCGGGTTGGGGACCAGACAGAAGTTGAAGGACGCAAGCCATTGCAAATTAGTTGTGCGGTAAAAACAGTCTCAGGGACTTGAAGTTGGTTTCGTTTGATGTGGCAGACCTGGGGGTCCTTAGGGTTGGTGCCTATGCAGCATGTCTGGCATGGCAGTCCCACAGAGTCTATCTACTCGTGAACGATAATGTCGCTGCACTCAAAGTTCGAGGATTAATCGCTAAAACTGACCGAGCATTGCAAACGATCTTGGCTTATTTTGGAGTTGGGTTTGAGCCTGGATCCGTAGAAGATTGCTTCGACTTACAAGATTGTGAGTTCGCTAATTGCACAACCCATGTTCCAATGGAATAATACAACTTACGCCATCCGAATTAAGTTATAGACCCAATGTATGACGGGCTAGAGGACTCCCTACAACAACGGAATGTAGGGGTAGCATTCAAAGATGCAGGACCTTACACATCTTTGAGTAGCCCCCAGAATTGGCAGGCAAGGCGCTGTGAGTCTGTGCGTCGATTCTAACGCCCTTGAACCTACGGTGTCTAGGTTCAATTCTCGGCACACCAAAAATAATCTTGCCTTCGGAACTCCTTGCATTCTACCATGAGATCAATTTCATTTAACAATGCAATCCTTCGCCGTTTAACCACACACCGTCTGCGAGTCCCAATCAACTCCGGTTTCCTATCATCTGGAAGTGTGTCTGCCTTGTCAAATGTCGCAGCTTTGCATGCGTTGCACCTGGTGGTGGCAAGCAACCGCAGGATTATGTGACACCCACACGGGCAATCAGGAACAATATTCCATTAGTTGGATGGCCAACTTCTTGCGGCTGAGGTTTGGTGCTAATCCGACGGAGCTTTCAACAAGGCTTATCATTCATCCATTGCACCTCACATCACGACAACAACAAGCCCACTGCGCATGTCCTTGCGGCGAATTCACGTCCACATCTGCATCCCCTTGCGTGTCCACCACACGAAAGCTCCCCAGCACCAGCCTCCCCAAACTACAGCACTTCAGGTGCATTTGGTAAACAAAATCGGCTACACGTTTCAGTTCGTAATGAAACATCGCCACTGGATCCTACGGTCGGTGGTCTTTTTGGCGGAACTCCTCCGTTTCTTCCTTTCAAATGAAGCAACCAGCAGGGCGAGGCACATGCAAGGACTAAATTTAATTTATTTCCGCAGCCCAAGTGCGCACAAACACACACTGCACCTGCAGTGAGAATAAATTAATTGGCGACGCCAGCAGTGGCCTGCGGTGGTGGCCCCGTTGGAGGGCACTCTCCCCTGGTTTCCGTTTCTCCTCCGGCTCGTGCGGTTTGTGTGTAACTCATGTAATTCAGCTTGGAGTCTTTTTTTAATTTGTTCTTTATTTTCTGGGTCATCCGGCAATGCTCTCGTTGTGTGGATTATGCAAGGATGTGTGCTTGCAGGCGGATTACGCTCAAGTGGACTTAGAGCAAGGACACCTGGATGTGCTGGTGGCATGTAAATTCACTGGCTTATTCGGGCCCACTTGCGCTTACCTTGTGTGATACCTCGTAGCCCCGATGTCATCTGTTTGCCTGCCCGACTGCGTTCTGGTGTGCTGCCGGATTATGAGGGAGATTAACTGCTGAGAGTCATCTTCTGGAGAGGTATGACCTCATCGCAGCATGACTTGGCCTGAATGCCTTAGTTTCCTGCTGGAAGTTGCCATCCACAGCATGGAGTCGCTTGCAACTTGACGGGGGAGAGGTATCGGGATTGTTTAGTGATGCCATTGCGGGGTGTTCCGGTTCTTATCCGGTCTTGTCATAGGTATACATCTGATTTTTAAGCCTTTGTTGACGTGGCACTTAAGAATGGGATAGTCTGTGGGAAGGTCAATAACAGGATGGCCAACCGTGAAATCGAGCGTCCGAATAATCACTCATTTATTTCACGTGACCGTGATTGAATGCAACTGATTAGGCAAGAAAAGGAACCCTTCGTTCAAACAGTGGTGGCCAGCCCAAGCAGTCTGGCATACGCTGTTACATTCTCTCTGTCCTCGATGTTCGGCTTTCTTTCCTGTCATAATCTAGAGGATTGGATTCGAAGATAGTCTTATTCACGCATTGGTGTCCATGCACTCGATTTGTTGGCAAACATTTGCTTTACGAATTGTGCGCAACTGAGCTAAGAAGCTGCGGCCACTAAGAGCTGTTCGAGCATCCTTTTTCATGAAAGCATCCCTTCCTTCGCCGAGAAGCAAATTAACTATCATGCTTCGCTGGGATAAAAATGTCAAGTAATTCTCTGCGCCCAACAGTCGCCACGAGCCCCGCTGGGACATACGATAAGCATCGACAGCCCCGTCATTTTTCAACTGTGGTGACGCAAACAACCACTTGTTCTTACTGAGTTTGATGCTCAACCGTCGAGGACACATGCTTCTTTCAGAATCTTTCGGCTTCCAGAACACGTTTGGCTGGTTATCAATACAAAGAGCGACAAATTTGCCGTTTATCGGAGATATTGAAAGTAAACGTGGAGCCTCTTAAATTGCAATGCATTGGTTGGGATGTCTGAGTAACATGGATGACACAGGAGCTGTTGCAAAGATCGCGATGCCTTTTTCTTCCTTTCCGTCTTAGGTTCCAGGTCCGTCGTAACTCGCAGCAAATCAGACTTCAGGCGGCCTCCCATCGTCACTGGCTCGACAACGAATAGTGTTGGCAGACGGTGTTTGTTGGCCGTGATATGTTCGAAGATGTGCACATTGACAAATACACCAAGCGACTATTTTCAATGTACATCGTCACTACCGGTGCTTAATTAAGAACCGGAACTGAAAATATGAACTCAGACAAAATCACCATTCAGTCCCTAGTCATTTGTGTTCTTGACCTGTTCGAACTCAAAGTTTGTCCTCGGCCGTGTGGAACTCTAAAGTTCGGAACTTTGTTTGAAAGCAGCGGGCGCTGCACCGCTGTTAGGTAATACTAGACGTCTAAGCTGTCTAGGCCATGTGGAGCTGACAACCAGTGGGAGAAAGCAAAAGACGAATCGTCAATAACCGTGGGGGAACTCGGATAGATTGGTGTCTGAAATTGGAGGCAGTCAGCAAGAGATCGGCAGAGTTTGATGCCGGATTTGCTCCGGACACGAAACAATCACCCCGTGCTCCTTATGAATTTTAGAAGATCCGAAATGTAAGCATTTCCTAAGTCAGCAGTCTCTGTGAAGAATCATTGGCACGGCAAAGCTAGGCGCCGTTTCTGGAGAGCTGGGTAGGTGTTGGCTGGGAAGCAGATGTTGGATTTTTGAGCCCTTTTCCTCGTCACCGCAAGACTCCGAATTGCTCCGAGCACACGGATCGAGTTGCGGTCAAACGCCAGAAGCTTCTTT
This sequence comes from Eristalis tenax, assembly GCA_905231855.2. Classification (NCBI taxonomy): domain Eukaryota; kingdom Metazoa; phylum Arthropoda; class Insecta; order Diptera; family Syrphidae; genus Eristalis; species Eristalis tenax. Next base: position 39,105,352 of record HG993128.1, on the reverse strand, counting down.
GTTTTACCATTATTACCCTCTGCGTGGCATAAAGTGTGTGTTGTTACCTTCGAAGGCGTCACGGAGTCTCTCCCCTTCGGAGTTCTCATATTGTGGTGGAATGCCCCTTTTGGTATGTCTTTCAGCACCTGTCGCCGCCCCTAAGTCCACCACTGCATATGTAACCGTTAACTTCATATGATTACGAGCAAATTGTCAACTCATTGCTTTTGATAAGTAACTCCGCATCACACGCAAATCGTCCCTGAAGTTTATGGCAAGGTCCATGACTGTACACCAGCACCCATCTGAAATGATTTTCAGCAACCAGACATATCATGTGACAGCATGAAGAGGTTTACAGCGTCTGCTTCTTTGAGCAAAGGACCCGCAATTTTGTACCGAATCGCTTTGAGAAATCCATAAACCAAGTCATCAAATCCAAATGTGCCCATTCTTAACCAAATCATCATCAATGTTGTAGCCACTTTCAACTGGCTGTAACTGCTTGCATATGGCGACAGAGTACGAGTACTTTTCCGACGGTCGTCGTTCAGATTCGTGTCGCGTTCAAAGTGACACGCGATGGGTACACATGCCTCGGTGCCTGGTGGCAGTTAATTGACCTGGAGTGTTGAACGATTTCAATTGTGCGGAAGGAATGAGACGAAAAGTACTGCTTCCGGCAATCACTGGATCATGGCACGGAAGTAGCAACTTTCATCAAATGTTCCTTCAACAGGAGTTGCTTATGTGCAATGCAGCGTACTCCTGTCACAAGGCTATGCACAGAGTACAATGAGTTTGCACACAAGCCTCAGCTGAACGAGAATGTGTGCGAGCGGTGCTGCGGTTCCCATCCCCTGTCGCTCAATGAAATATGCAGTAACGCATCTCCACGGGCGACCAAAACTTGTCCAACCGCCCATCCGTTCCAAATTCATCATAATACGAGAAGCCCGGAGATAATGACATGAATTCCACACGAAGCCCCCGAAAAGTTGCAGAGCCACCGCACAATAACTCCGAGCCACCACGGCCTGGGGAAAACTTTAATGGCTTGCAAACTTTAATTTCCAACCGTTTGTCATCGATGCTCGTGCATCTCGAGGCCATCCCATATGTGTCACACCAACAAAAAGAAATATGAATAATTCAGCCAAAAATGAAGAACAATAAAAAGGACACCCACACGCACACCCACACCGCACCGCTCAATCCTCACTGCAATCAGCCACAGATAAGCTGTCCTACGGCCATATTGAAATGAAAAGTAAAAACTCTGACGCTGCACGTATTCATTTCCCTTGAAGAGAATTATCCTGTCAACAGTGCACGTGACAAGGGGAAGAAAACCAACCAGCAGATATCCCTCGCGTAGGCACCATGTGCAACTGGAGTCCTGGAGCACTGCACCAGCGACTGTGTTGCATCATCATGTCGCGCTCAGAATTCGGTCGTTTTTATTGTTTTCTTTTCTGTCCGCCCGCCCCACACCTCGTCTCGCTTAAATGGGAAAATAAATTAGAATCTCTGGCCACCAATGGCGGGGGCCAGGGCCCACGACCGACGGATGGAGTAACGTTGAGCTGCAGCAGCCGATGGCAGTTTTACTTGCAAAAAAGCATCTCATAACGAAGCGAGAAAGTTTATCACCAGCCACCCCATCGGAGGTGGGTGCGGGAGTGAAGGGAATGACGAACGACATGCAACTTAATTAAAATAAATTCAGCGGAATGCGAAAATCTTAACCGTGGGAAGGGAGGGCGGGGAATGGTCGCAGAATGGAATGCGTTGTGGCGCCTCAAAGGCGAATGACGCCCCAAGTGTCAACGTTAATTTTCCTCGAATAGCAATCAGTGTTTTTTGCAAGCAGGTGGAGGGAAGAAATCATGTTTGTGAGGATGTTTGCAGGATTCATGAAGTTGGCGCTGGTGTGTGTGCTGAGCTTTGGGTGGAGTGGTTGGTCCCACGTTAGAGTTGACTTTTGGTCTTATTTTGTGTCAATTGAAGGGGGTCGGATTTGGGAAAGGAAGAATATACAATTTTGACTGGATTCATATATTTAATCAGTTTTTGCAAAAATCTCGGGTAAGACGTATTCAAACTTCCTGCACAAGGAAGTCAAAAATAGCGACAAAAAGCTTCAAGAATCAAGAGGTCTCGGCAGGCAGAAGGCTTGCCAGATGGAATGCTGTGAAAATGGCAAAAAACACCAAATGCAAGCGGTGGTTAGGGTAGGGAAGGGGGCTGCTAGGGAACCAGCACACTTAGGCCATCTTGGTCCATTGTGATACCCACAGTCAGACTACTACCACTGATCGACCACTCCAGTGATAGTTTATTTGATCGCAACGGCGGCCTGAACCAGATTTGAGAACCAGATAAAAGCGTATTAATTTAGCTTTCACTGGGACTCGACCCGGGAGCCCCACTAACCAAGGGCTGGCACCGAACCAACAGCACCACCCAGTCGGTAATTATCAGGAATACTACGTCGTTTTTAGACGCTTAGGGATCATTTTGTCGCTATCACTGGAGTGGCCGATCAGTGGATCACAATGGACAAACATGTTCTAAGTGCGCTGGTGGGTCGTCGCCTGCCCTTCCCTGCCATTGAAATATCAACGAGTGACAATTGATCTGCTGATCTCATGTACTCTGTATGCATTAATTTGAGGTAAGCAGATCAGTGATCGTGGCACGATCCAACCTTTCCCATTCAGTGCAGGAGATTATGAACATTCCCAAACTAATTTCAAGCACGATTCTTTTCCTTTCGTGATCCGATGAATGCCCATGCATGTCCTCTCTGATTCAACCGATCGTTGGTTACGGTCTCTTTCCCTCAAGTTGGTGGTTTCTCTTGATGTTTGGGTCGATTGAGGAGTAGGATCATCTTGTATTATCTCTCGCGTTCATCTTATACACTTCTGATGACTCGTACAAGGCGATGTCAGCCTGAAAGTTCCGCTAAATTTGGTGAATGATAAACGCATGTATCCGCCCCACTCTTGGATGACTGTCCTATACGTCGCCTATAAGATCTTCTCTCCCGGTTTGCGTGCTCGCCCGAAGTTTGCAAACAATTTCGAAGGTCCATATGACTGTAGTTTCAAACCAATAAGTTCCCTCACCGACCAGTTACGGCAGATCCTGGTACAAGAAGTGCAGATCTACACCAGCCACATACCCGTACCTTGTATGACGTGGATAGAGACTCTGTATTTGGTGGGATCAAAAGGGTGCGCTGTATTATGAGCTGCTAAAACCCGGTGAAACCATCATTGGACAATGCTACCGCACAATTAATCCGTTTGAAGAGAGCAGTAGCCGAAAAACGCCCGGAATGTGCGACCAAACACGAGGCAATAATTTTCTATCCCACGTTGCTATTCCGGTTAAGAACTATTTGGAAAACATTGAATGGGAAGTTTTACCACACCCGCCTTAAAGCCCAGATCTTGCCCCTTCTGACTACCATTTGTTCCGGTCGACGCAGAACGCCCTCACTGAAATACGGTTCACATCAGAGCAGAATGTCAAAAATTGGCTTGATTCATTCTTGGCTACCAAGCCGGCGCAGTTCTTTTGGGATGGGATCCACAAATTGCCAGAAAGATGGGAAAAATGTCATAGCTTCAGATGGGCAATTCTTTGAATAGTACTATTGTACATGTTTTTCTTAAATAAACGTTCAAATTGTGAAGAAACCGCACGAATTAAAATATTTACCTTGAGCTGGAAGAGAGTTCCAAAGCCTGGTGACATAGGTGTACAATAATCGAGAGGATTTTAAGCATCATGATACGGGAGTGATACGATTACCAGTCCGGGATGATTGGGCAAATATAAGGTTCTCGAATAGACATGATGGTGAATGACATCATTTTGTGCATGAAAATGCTGCATCTAACATTTAGAAAGCCTGTTAACGTGCGTCCGAGAGTAAGTCGATGGTAAAGTGATGCACGATCAAATCTGCGGAGCCCATGAATCTCATTAAATGCGACCTGCGGCTTATGTTGTGATTGTTAGTCAAGATCGCAGTAGATCACTGCAAAGTTATCAATGATAGGGAGAAGCACTGTTTTGTTGCGTCTGAGCTTGGTAATTGTTGGTGTTAAAATGAGCAGATAGCCAGTGTTTGCGGTATGATCAGTGGCAGACTGACCAGTTGCTTATACATCAAAGACCTTCTTTAAGTTTAGTGAAATAAAAACGTTTCGTCGCAAAAATGCCATGATACACATCCGCTAACAAACAGCCACTAAGGAATTCCATTGAAATTCAGTCACTCTGTCGTATGTGGAATATTTATTTTAGTCTTTTGTATTCCAGACATTTGGGCGTATGTGGAATGTATTCTCTCTGCGGTTACTTTAATGTATTCTCCAACAAGCACTTCGAGTTGGTCAGTTGTTTTGTCTTCATGATTTCAATTGTTAATAAGACAAAGTCTGCCACGCCGAAAGTGCATTCAATCAGAGTGCATTCAATCTCTTGGGGCACCGGACCAGATATGAGCATTGTACTCAAGTTTGGGGCAATGATACGCCTTATAAATTAAAGCCAAATCGGAGGGTGTGAAATGTTTCTTGCACAGATTAAGGAAGCCTAAGCATTTCGCAGCATTTTTGGCGACCTAAAATATGTCTAAGTGTTGTGTTGATATACATACTAAGGATGAACAATTTTACGGTTTCATCGACACAGGGCGCCTTCCATGGATAATGACTGAGCAGGCAACATTGAGCTTTTGAAACATTAGATTCCACTGTTTGCTCTTTCCCCATTTGATTATGCTGTCAAGATCGGAATTCAATGTGCTTAACATAAGCTGCCGTTCAAATTCTACGGCCGATGAGCGGGGTCGTGAGTCTTGGAACGAATATGAAAAGCTGAGGGCGCTGTCATCGGCGAATGAATGGATTGGACTAGAAGTAGCAGACAAGAGATCATTTATAAAAACTAGAAGGAGTGTCGGAGACAGAACAGAGCCTTGGGGGAACACCAGCATTGATTTGGTGGATATCAGACTTAAACCCATCCAAAACAACTTGAATTGAATGGTTCGGAGGGAGTTTTCTAATCCAAGAGATTCATGGATACCATAGGCACGCATTTTCAAGAAGAGATGCCAAACTCTGTCAAATGCCTTAGACATATCAAGCGCAACTATCTTGAGATTGGTTCCACTTTTCGGTGAGATAAGCTATCAGATCACCAGTGGACCTGTTGCTGCGGAACCCATACTGCCGGTGATTAAGAAGCTTCCGTGGTTCAAGATATTTCATTAGCTGACGATTTATCCGAGTTTCCAAGAGTCTAAGGAACGTAAGTGCTATTGGTCGGTATGAGGTGGTTTCGAAGATTCGCCATTTTTAGAGACGGCTGGGAAAATGCTGTTCTCCATCCGCTCGGAAAGAGACCTAAAGAGTAGGATAGATGAAAAAGCTTACGCAGTGGTTTTGCCAGCGTCGAAGAACACCTATTCGTGGTCTTTTAGTACTTTTCCAACAGTACGAGTGTGAAATTGGATTTGTCCCATGGTGAAATCAACTCTCTCAAGTATAGGTGGTGACATATTGGAATCTGGCAGTGTTGCGCTGGCTGCAAAATGCGCCGCGCGTCGATAGGTGGGATGTCATTGTAAATGAGCGTGGCAACTGAAGACTAAAAGGGTCTCCTTTTGTCCGGTCCACAAGAAAGGAGACCCTTTTGACTGCGCCAACTATCGAGGGATCAGTCTCCTTAACATATCGTACAAGATCCTCTCTGCCGTCTTGTGTGAACGCCTGAAACCATTCGTCAATAACCTGATAGGTCCTTATCAGTGCGGTTTCAGGCCGGGAAAGTCCACCATCGACCAAATTTTCACACTGCGGCAGATCCTGGAAAAAACCCACGAGATGCAGATCGACACCCACCACCTATTCGTCGATTTCAAGGCCGCATATGACAGCGTGCATAGAGACGAGCTATACAATGCCATGTCTAGTTTTGACATTCCAGCCAAACTCGTCAGATTGTGCAGGATGACGATGCAGAACTCTCGCTGCTCCATCAAGGTCGGTAACGAACTCACCGAGACCTTCAATGTCAAAAAAGGTTTTAGACAAGGCGACACGCTGTCATGTGATTTCTTCAACATCATACTTGAGAAGATCGTGCGAAACTCAAATGTCAACACCAGAGGCACGATCTTCCAAAAGTCCGTTCAACTTCTTGCCTACGCGGACGACATTGACGTGATTGGACGAACACAGCGAGCTGTCAATGAGGCTTTTGCTAGCATTGAAGCGGAAGCGGCTAAAATGGGTTTGGCAGTTAACCAGGGCAAAACAAAGTACATGCTGTCATCACGAAAGGACGCACGACATCGACGCCTCGGACAGAGCGTCATAATGGGCAGCAGAAACTTTGAGGTAGTCAAGGACTTCGTCTACCTTGGCTCTGCAGTAAACAGGGACAATAACACCAGTACCGAGATCAAGCGCAGAATTACTCTTGCCAATCGCTGTTTCTTTGGCCTCAAGAGGCAATTGAGTAACAGAGAAATCTCTCGAAACACCAAGTTGACTTTATATAACACCCTAATCATCCCCGTCCTGCTCTATGGCGCAGAGACATGGACGCTATTGAAAGCGGATGAAGAAGCTCTTGGCCTTTTTGAGAGAAAAGTTCTGCGTGCGATCTTTGGTCCTGTTTGTATTGATGGCGTCTGGAGAAGGAGATTCAACCACGAACTGTACGGGCTGTACAGCGGCATGCACCTAGTTAAGCGTCTTCGGATCCAACGCTTAAGATGGCTAGGTCACGTAGAGCGGATTGACACCACAGCTCCGGCCCGAAAAGTCTTCGATTCCGAGCCTTTGGGACAACGCATAAGAGGTCGTCCTAGAACAAGATGGCGCACACAAGTGGAGAAGGACCTCAACCATCTTGGTGTGCACAACTGGAGGCAGCTGGCGAAAGATCGTGCTGGCTGGAGAGGCTTGTTGGTTGAGGCCCAGGTCCACCCCGGACTGTAGCGCCAAACTAAGAAGAAGAAGAAGAACTGAAAACTAGGCGGCATTTTTTATGTTTTTTGCAAATGACCAAAAGTTTGTACTACCCTTGGCACATTGTAGCACTTTTTGCTCATAGGACAATTTCACACGTCTGATAATTGCCTTGCAGTAATTTCTGGCTCGTTTGAACTTATTTCGGTTTTCCTCAGTAGGATTGATTTTGTATGTCCGGAAATTAAACTCATCCTGATAGCCTCTTTGCAGATCGATTCATACCATGCATCTGCCTTGGGCTTGATACTCTTCACCCTACGAGGAGTGAAGGATCTCACGCCCAGCAAAAGAACGTTTGTGATCATATCAGCAGCGGCATCCACGTCACTATCGAGCATTCATAGTGACCAGTCAAAATTCCGAAAGAAGTTGTTAAGTCCAGTCCAATCGGTTTTCTGGTACAGCCATACTGCTCTTTTAGGAATTTGTTCTCTAACTGTGCGTGGTGATAACGAGAACGAATTAGCTAATATGACAAAATAGTCGGGCGAGCCTAGAAGAGACAGTATGTCAGCCGATTATAGGTCAGGATGAGAGGTGAGGAACAGGTCCAGGTCAAACAGGTCCAAAGTTGAATTGCTATCCATGTCTGGACTTCTATAAATAAAGCAGCAGTGGATTAAATGCTTACGGACAGGCAATTTTAACCACAGACAATTAATTTCGGGATTTTAATAGACGCCCTATTGTGGTTGAATTTGGTAAACATCATTATGCACGGTAAAATCTTAGGTCACCGATGTGTTACTACTTCGTTTTGGTGGGTAGGTTAAATTGGCTGCCTTCCTTAAAGTCAGACTAAGGACTTAGTCTTAGGACTTACCACGTAGTCACACTTAGGCCAGCTACGGCCGTTTGGCGTTCTAATACGAAACTTCGTCTCCTAGACACACTCCAACTGGATTTGAAGGTGATAGTATTTCGAGAATACTTCTCGAGATGGAGTTCAGGTGTCGCTGGACCCTTAATCCATCAGGGATGCTTGTGTCCAGAGAGGAGTTCCTTCCTTCCTTGCGATGATTAGAGTCTAACCGGAGCGCAAGCCTGCCGCCAATTTAAATCGAATGTTAGTCTTTCCACGATGAAATGACAATGCTAACATTTCATCATTGTCTTTGCACCATGCCATGAATCGCGTGTGAGCTATCAAAACAACAAAATCACCTTACAAACGCATCTTCACATGGCCACATGTTCTTGTGGGAACGAGGACTAACTTATTGTCCAATGACCCGTCCCAGTGCTGGGGATGAGTTCGCTGTTTCTTGGGTCCTCTCCAAATTCACTCAGATCGCCTGGTTGCCAATAAAGTAAATCAATATCAACCGATTTGCACTGGAGAACTTAAGGAGCTGAGTGAAATCGAAAACGTGACGACGAAACCACTAGTCCCCAAGAGTATCCACCGTTGCAAATTATTCATTCGTGCTATCTGTGAGGTGTTCAGCTCATTCACTCGAAAGCAGTCTGCGAACGCAACTAGTCTCCTTAAATGTCTCCCATTAAAATGCAATGTGATGTCAGTCCTCAGCCGTCGGTTAAAAACTTGGTCCATCCTTGCTGAGTCCTCCCTCCGACCCGATCCTTGAAGGAGAACAACATCTAAGACCCACCCCGCATTCTGCCCTCAACTATCACGATTCCATCTAGTGGATATACATTTTTAAGAACTCCCTCCTCAGATATGCGATCGAAATAAAATAACTTAGCAACGAGGCCACAATTTAAAGTTTATCCCTGGGACCAGCCGCTTATCAGAAGGTACGTACTTACGTACGTTTCGATTAAAATTCCCCGATTGTTCAGTGTTTCTGGTCACGTCGCTTGTTACAACACCACCACTGCCGCCGCCGTCGCCGCCAACTTCAGCAGCCGCACTCCGCCCCAGCACCATCATCAACTTCAGCACAAGGACGCAGAAGAAAAATTAAAATTCCCTCTTTCGGTAGCCAACGAGACGACGGACGCAGCGGGCGGTGTCGGGGGCTGTTTGAAAGTTTGCCCGACTTTCAGCATCACAACCGTTGCATTGGTTAGTATTCCTGGGACGGTAATAAGGTTTCCCTAAAAGAAAATGAGGAAGCCTTTGAAAATTGACTTTTCCTCTTCTCGTCCTTCCTCGGTCCCTTCCGTCTTCTGCAATTTGCCATCGGTTGTCAGCCAGTCACAAAGAAGAAGTTCTGCTTTCTTTTGATGAGATTTTGGCGACAGTAAAACTGTGATTAAGTTTTAAGGATGTGTTCGACAGTTTCAACTGTCCTTCGGTGCCAAGGTCTGTAAGTGGGGACGATGATGTTGCGAAAGAATCCTGGTTGACATTGGGGGGGAACGAAGACTTTAATCACATGTGGGGCGCACAAGCGTATTCCAGTTGAAGTGTTTCTGTGAGATTCGAGGCAAATCACTACTTTCCAGTAAGACAAGTAAAATGATCATCGGTTGTGGTGGCCTTTTGAGTGGTCCTTAACGTGGTGCGGGTGTACCAAGTAAATGGGACTGTTGCAGAAGTGACTCACTTGGAGGGTGACACTATGGAGACCTCACATCAACCAGTGGCTAGTGACGACTTGCCGCTTTGGTAGCATTCAAAGGGATGTCGTTTGACGTTGGTTTAGATTGTAGATGAGCCGCAGGAACCATTGACTGGAGACTGCGGAGAAGAGACTTGTAGTTCGTTCCACATGCAGTTGGGGTAGGTTTGACGTGGTTGGAAACGTCGCCTGTGCGCCAATCAAAAATGACCCACAAGCGAAGGTCGCCATTAAGGTTTAATGGAATTTGAGCAACCTCATGTGCATACCCATCGTTGTTGGTACAACTTGGAGGAACTCAGTGTACAGAGAAGTTCAAAAGTGAACATTGTGAGAATACACACGTTTCATGAGCCCTTAATGTGGACATTCGCTTGTTGATCATTGTTGAGGGCCACTTTAAATTATGAAAAGAAGCAGGAAAAGCAACCACTTCGACACCCTTTAAGTGGTTGAGACGTAGTAACTGTAAGTGAACATACCCACGAGTGTGTACACATATGCACGACGAAGGATACAGATGAGCTCGATTAATCGGAGGCCTGACCTGGGACTGAAGATGACCAGCAATGAACTGCAATCACCCGCAGTGAAATCGACCACAGTTTCACACATTCAGCCTTGAAGTGGACACACATTGGGTCATGATTGGTGTCAGGGCTTAGACCGGAGCTGTACAAAATCAAGTACAAGTACCACTTGGAATATTGCACTTGTATTTCAGTGCGTCGGTACTTGTTCCTGTTTTTGAAGGAGGTACACGTCCGTTTTATGAATCTCCTTGAGCAGTACCTTCAAGTACTTGGGCAGTACTTTTAAGAACTTGAGCTGTACTCGGAATTGTTTGGGCTGTATTTGTAAGTACCTGAGCAGTATTTTATGTGCATTATTATATTTTTTTATTTGCACTTGCTAGCACTTGAGCACGCACATTCCACATGGCAGCATGTAAATTTAAGCACAAAATTGTTTTTCCATTTAATGTTTGTTTATTACAAGAGCTTAAAAATTAATGCGCTTTTAAGAGGACCAATTTGCCGGAGTTTCTCCCGCAAATGAGAATAATTTCTCAACTAGTGCAGATGATGTGAGCGGAGTGTTGTGTTTAAAAGCAGAGGATACCCCATACCACGCTAATTTATTCGTTCGTACAAAATTTGAACGTTTATTTAAGAAAAACATGTACAATGGTGCTATAAAAATTATTGCCCATCTGAAGCTATGACTTTTTCCCATCTTTCTGGCAATTTGTGGATCCCATCCCAAAATAACTGCGCCGGCTTGGTAGCAAGAATGAATCAAGCCAATTTTTGACATTCTGCTCTGATGTGAACCGTATTTCAGGGAGGGCGTTCTGCATCGAGCGGAACAAATGGTAGTCAGAAGGGGCAAGGTCTTTAAGGCGGGTGGGGTAAAACTTCCCATTCAATGTTGGGGCCGAGCGCTGTCATGATGGAAAATTATTGCCTCGTGTCTGGTCGCATATTCCGGGCGTTTTTCGGCTACTTCTCTCTTCAAACGGATCAATTGTGTTCGGTAGCATTCCGAATTTCACCCGGTTTTAGCAGCTCATAATACAGCACACGCTTCTGATCCCACCAAATGCAGAGCATTACATTGGCGCCATGGATATTCGACTTTGTCGTTGATTTGGCTAGTTGGCCAAGCCAATATCACCACTTTTAAATAATGCAAACCGCTTTTGGCACGTTCTCTCAGCTAGCGCATTACCATAAAATTCCACCAAAAAACGATGACTTTCGGCGGCAGATTTCTTCATATTAAGGCAATGAAGAAGAACTCCCCGCAAAAACGCTTTTCGTCATATTTGAGTGAAAAAAAATTATTGTTGTTTAAATGATTTAAATGTTTCAAATGAATGACATATACTGAAATGACAGTAGCTTTCCAACGCATGTTCCAATGGAATAATACAAGTTACGCCATCTCTTAGCAAACCGCAAACAACAAAAAATAAGTAAAATAAAGAACCAATTGAATTTGTCTGTGTGCGTGTACGTATTTTTATCCTGTAAGTACTGTAAAGGACAATAATGTCTTACTTGTATGCCGGAATAATAATATGATCTTTTTTATCGAGCCATTGTGTAAATGGTAGTCGTTTTGGTGACGCTGCTTGGGCGCCATTTTATTTAAATGCCTTAAATCTTCGTAACGCTGTATACCTCTCGATGACTTTACATATATGCCATGAAGCCTAGAACAGCAGTTGGCAATCCACTCGGATCAAGATTAAACGGAGAAAATGTAAGTTTGAAGCAATACTGGACCTAGAACAGACCCTTCTGGTACCTTCACCATTATTTAAAAATAATCAGTCATTAGAAGTCCCATTCACATTCATCATTTGGTTCCTACCTTTAAGGTAAGTTGTGAATCTACCGAGCATTGTAGAGATAATGTTCTTAAGCCCTTTTGGCATGTCAGCAAATAGGGCTACTGTATGTTGTATGCACATATGTTTGAGTACACAATCTTAGGGTCTTCTGACATCCCTCTACTGCCTCCAGACAGGTGGCTACCAAAAATGGATTTCCGAGGATGCGTGCTTTCACCAGTTTTTCGTGAATTGATTGAACCACGTTTATCCATTCATTCTGTCTAAAAACGAAAATTGGCGTAAGTGGTTTTAGTGTAATTTTTGTGGTTACTGGACATGGGTGGTTCAAGTGTTCTTCTGGTGAGAGTTTGCTTATAAGAGTCTTAATGGAGTGCATCGAATCACGACCGCTTCAATGATTTCTGACCATTAATCTCATGCGACATTCTGTCTTTCATCGGGAAGTGTGTTCAAAGCCAGTCAATAGGAACTCTTCTCCACCTGCACGCCGAAGAGAAATATCGTCAATATTGGAATTTTTTTTTTTCTGACTGATTTCATCAAATAATGGCATCCCATCTACAGAACAGATGAAGTGCTTCCAAGAACCGAGAGGCAACGATTCAGGGAATCCATACACTTCTGCTTGCCATTGCCGTTTTCGTTCAAAGACAAAATTCATAAAACCTTCAAGGCTGAACACGACTCCTTCCCCTCCCCTTACTCACCTGATGAAGGGTGCTCGTGGAATTTGGCAAATATTCTCCCGGACCACTGCGAGATTGAGGTTCATGAATCTCGTGTCTTCCTGTCATAATTAATCCACGCCAGATGGATGTGATGGCTTGTTTTGGTCTGGGACGCAGATCGAACATTTTCTAGGAACCGCGTGAGTCAAAGAATCGGGTTGATTATCCCGCATACCTCCACTCGGAGGATATGATTTGATTTCACATTCACTTGACATCCGCCCTCAGCTCGTGCCCGATGGGTTTTGATGAAATCCATTAGCCCCGACGTGGAATGCTTGCGATGACAGCACTGACGGTTATGGTGAACCCAAGATTCCAATCTTCGGAGAGTGTTTTTTGTTTTGTTCCATCGTTTCTCCAGCATATCTGCTGCTCGGCGGATTAAATGGAATTTCGACTGACGTTAGATAAAAGCAACCAAGCAACCTAAATTTGAAAAACCGTCATCAGCGTCGCCCGAATGTAACGTTGTTGCCAACAAACGATACCAGGTTTCACAGGGTGGCACATTCAAAGCTCTGATTTCTTTTTTTTTTTTTTTTTCAAAATTGTACGCAGTTTGGCTATGAAGCAATTGACGGTGAAACAACCACTAAAGGTGATATAAATGGAAACGGACATAGCTGGCATTTAAGAGCTAAACTCAGGCTCGTCTATTCCCGAATCGCTCACATTAGTTGACAATGTCCAACAAAGTAGTGAGAATTCGAAGTTAGGGAGCCGATGCATTGCTCGCGGACTTCAAAAGATTCCATCAAAATTAAGCTCGAAGACCTTGCCTTCTACGACAGTCATTCCAAGCACTTGGCGTCTTAGAAGGACTGACTGGTCTTGCGCATACAAGATGTAAGCTTTGGGTGTCCTGACTCGACAAATGATGAGGCTGGCCTGTAAGTGAGATCTGACGCACGGCGGGGTGGCAGCAGAAGAATATTGGAAATTTATCTGAAATTTAAGGAAGTCCCCAAGGCAATCGTCAAAAAAACGAAACAAAAACCCTTCAGTTTAATTTAATTCTCTTAAAAAAATAACCGCTGTGGCGTATGTGGAACATTTTTAATACAGTTTTCTGGGGCGTATGTGAAACATTTTCCTATTTTTTGTACCATCTCAGATTGTGGACGCGGAGGAGAAAATTTCAAATATTTGCTGTCTGGAGTCTGTAATTCGGTTTTCGTCTTCGGCTGGGTACTTTGGTCCTTTCGTACGGTGGTGATGGCATTTCTTCACTGAACATGGTGAAAATTGTAATCTTGGATGGAAGTCGATTGTTGAGAAGTGCAATCCATAGGGCGTAGGATATGTGTGAGAGCCATTGTCGGCATCACCATGCTGCAAATGGTCGAAAGACGATCAGGACGGGAGCGGCGCAAACTTACTTCAATGACGTCGAACATTCCCTTTACTGATTCTTAACTATCCTCAATCACGAAAAGCTTTTTTTCTAACATCCTCGGAGTTCCTGGGAGTAGATGTCTACTCAGTTCATCTTGTTCTGCAATGTCTAAGGACGGGAATGTGATTTTAGTTTCTCTCCTGGTCTTACTTGTGGGAACTTAGCCGAACTGTTCGACCCTGCAGACCATTGCGCTGTTGTCCCAAAGCAAGTTCACAGCCAAGCTGTATGCGGAGCAACAGTTGCAAGTTCTTAATCCCCAAATGGACCGAGGCACGTCTGAGTTTGAATACCTGTAACCATACGCTGCTAATTTCACTTAAGCTAGAACGATGTCGAACGACGTTAGGAACCTAACAGGTTCTCTAACGTGGCACTGCACTGGGTCAGAAGGGACCACTGGCGCAGCAGGATGAGGCTCATGATTCAATGAATTTTGATAGCCGATACATGGATGAAGGGAGAGAGTAGACTGCCACACGCCTCCTCTTTTATACAATGACCTGATGTCTCTGATACGGACAATTTAGTTCCGAGCGTAATGAAGTATCGTTCCATAGCTGGAAGTACGAGACGGCGAGCTTCTCTGACTAACTCCGTAGCCATGTTTAAGAGCTCTAGAGTCTCGAGAGGAGTCTACTTTCGTGTCCACGAACCTCGATGGCATGGACTCCTGCATTCTTCGTTTACCCATTTGATTGAGGTCAGCGTTTCCGCGGAGAAACTCATTCCTCCAGTTCCCAGTCCAGTCTGTCTCTTAGCATCGAAATAGAACGAGGTTCTTGAAAAGGACTATTGGTTGCAAGCTTCCTCTCTCTTTACCACCACTGGCCCGTGCTGTGATCTTGACTCCGGGCACTTAAGGATACTCGTCCGATTTCCAGTCATTCGCCAACTCGTCCACGCCTTTTAAAAAATGTTTCCAAACATTTACAGTCGGAAGAAAAATGCATGAAACCTCAGAAATCAAATTTCGTTGCGCCCTGTGCTTGTGCATGAAAACAAAAACCTCCGAATGGATTTCCATTTGCATTTGCCTCATTCCGTCCACCTTCACCGCAGCACGAGGAAAGATTGCGCATAGCCATGACTTGAAAGGATGCGAAGATTCTATCCATCCTGTCGCCCTCCTCCTCGAACAGCGAATCAGGACAACATATTCCCTCCGTCGCGTCGTCGTCGTTGGTCGTAGCATCTCTCTGCGAAATGCATTGCTTTGTTATTCAAATTTCCAGCATCCTGTTGCTGTTTCGCAAGCAACCAAGTAATTTATAAGCAAATGCAAATCTTTCCTTATCTTGGCTGACGCTGCCGGTGTCCTCCGATGAGAGGAGGTGGGCCGGCCAGCTTAAGCTGCAACTGAGGGATCCCTGGTCATTCCTTTAATTCGTCAGCCGGGATGAGTGATGACATGAAATCCAGTTCTAAGGAGCCATCCTGAGGTCTTAAATTTCATCAGTGCGTGTACGTGTATGTACATTGTCTCATGCGAGAATGAAACTTCGGAAGGGTATTCTCGACAAAAGGCAACAGCACCCTTTTGAACCCATCCGAAGCCATTGGAAACCAAAGAGAATCGTCATGAATTCGGAACATGCTTCCAGCAATTCGTTCTCATTTCGGATTTGATTACTCCACTCAACTGCACGCCATTGGATTTCTCATTAAGTCCGGAATATGCCTGACATGCGACAGTAATTGGGGAGTAATTGATTTTTGGGAAGGCACCTCACTGCGTGTGTGTGGTGAGTTATTGCATTCAAAGTTACGACAGGCAGATGTCGAGGAATTAATTGAATTCATCGGAACGAGTGCAGATGGTGATAATCCGCATCAAAGTTCAGTTAACGCAAATGGATTTCCCTAAATGGATCCCGGACTCGTTCGTAACAATTGCCTTTGTGTCCTGCCCCAGGGCGGGGAGGTGACACGTCATTTCGTCGTATGGCCTCGGGATACCTGCACGAATCGTGGAGAAGACGTCAGCACTTGCGCATTAAATGTGCACACATCTGATTGATTTCTATTGTTGCCTAGAATGACAAGATTTTACTCGTGTTTCGATTTGTGGGTGGTTTCAAATTAACTTTCGATTGATGTTGAGATTACGTCGTCCTTGTGTGAATAGAAGGAGGTTGATGGGTCTCATCTCTTGGGGTGACGTCTTCGTGACAATGGAGGGCGACTAATTCCTTCAAGGGAAAGTACATCTAAAGTCTGTGCAATACCCATTCATCTTCGACAAGTGATCGCCCGACTGCGACACGCATCCGGGGATTTCCGGGATTCCACAGGAGCAGCTTCATATGTATCGATGAGGATGGAGACTTTGTTGAAGAAAACTTCCCTAACCGGGTGCTGCGTATGGAGCATATTTGGAGTAAAGTGTGGAGATCGGTGCTCTTAACTCTCATTCTTCTTCTGTTGGCGTTACAGTCCGATGATTTCTTTTGCAGCCGGAACTGGTTCCCGGAAACATGACCGCGGAACCCTTAGAGGGACTCTTACTACTCCACGACGGGATGGCGCAGTTGGTTAAGTGCCTGCTCCTGGTTAGGCCATGGTTGTCTATGCAAGCAGGGAGGCCATGCAGGGGTTGACACACGCCCGTGTGCCAAAGGCGGATCGGTGCTAAACAGGAATGATACATCAGTTCCTACCCCAGCAACTTAATGGCGACGTAACATTGAACGTTCTTTGAGTCCTGCCATGGTTTTAACAGGACGGGGGCGTAGCATTAGCCTGAAAGCCGTTTCAACCGGATTTCACTCCATCTCACCTCATAGCTCACCCTCATAGCTTCTAAATCAAAAACGTTGTTTCCAGTGTGCGATAATTAAGACCTTACTGCGTTCGGTTTTAATGCTTAAGACATCGGTGCCAAAGACGGAGTCAAATATTCAAGCCGCTAGCATTTAGCGCTACGGTTTCTTGGTCCGGGCGTGGTTAGTATGGACATGTTGGGGGTTATAACGCAACTTCTCGGTCACCAGAGCTTCGTTTGTCTGAAGCATGGTACACCACGTTCTGGTGAGGTTTGTAGGTTGAATTACGCTTTGTACAATGCGTGTTTCCATGCTCGTCTCTTTTCCTTCGTTTCTTCACATCTCCGTGAATTCGGAACTATATGGAATATGGACATGGGTGTGTTAAGGTTGAGTTTACAGGAAATATTTTCGACAGAGGACATCATTCCGGGAGCTATACCTGTCCGGAAGGACACAACAGTTCAACAAGCCTCTGCGGCTGTCTCTAACTGCGCACAAGTTGGCCGAGCTCCTGCTTCACTTGTGTCCTCTGGTACGCTGTCCCTCCGCTGACCGGACGCTCGAGCCACCAACCTCCAGCCAGCGTAGCCTTGTGTCAATAATGACACTGCTCCAGAGATGATTGTACTCCTACGCCACACCTCGTTTCGAATCCACTATTTTGGGCAACATCAAAAGATATTCAGTCCACGACTGAAATCTGACCTCAACTCACTTTGCCATCTCCCGCCCAGAACGTTGTCGGAATGCCGACTTCGTTAAGCAGCCCCCTCCCCCTCCGCCGGTCCATAAATGATGGATGTGGCATGTGTCATGTGAAAAGCCCGACTGTTTCGTAAATATTTTTCTGCCTGAGCCATGTGCACCGAATGTGCGAATCAAGAGCAATCCCTGTGTGCCGACAGCCGCTGTTGTTGTTACACCACGCATCGCGGCTGTTGTTATTCTGAAACACGAAATCCAAGTCATTCATAATTTAACAGCCTGCACAGCACAGCAAAGCAGTCACCAATTTAATTCGAAAACTGAAAAATGAAACAAAACAAAACTATTTACGATTTAGAGGCCATCTGCAAGCACAAGTTGTAACAATTTGCTGCCATGCCCCCGTCGGCAATCGGGAACAAGGACAATTCGCTTCGCATGAAAAGTGAAAAGGAAAACTTTTGTTTACAGTCTATCCAGAGTTCAGCGCTTCCCCAGTTCAGCGCTTATCGTTGTCGTTTTTGGCGTTAAACTTTTCCAAGAAACCATTCGCTGAAAGGATATCCAGTTATAAATACACATACTGAGACCGCACACACACACAATCGGTGGTCTTCCCCCTATCCATCCTCCATGAGGGAGCGTATTCCACGCGCATCTGGCGAACACAAAAGGCCTTGTTTACATCGAATAAACGAAATCCACACGAGTTGCGGAAATACACACCGACGAACCAACGAACCGACTGTGACGAGAGCAAAGATGATTGAATGATGAGGCTCCTTGGCGGGAGGAATGGACAGTCTTTCATAAATTTAATATTCCACAGATACGGCCCCGAAATGATCATCGCATTGGCATTCCAGACGGATCCCTTGGAACATGAACCAACGCTCCGTTTTGAAAAGGACGTTCCACGAGTATTTGCTTATGCCAATAGGATTCATCTCTAACTCGCCCACGCGTCTTGCGTGGCATCCACATCGAAGGGCAATCGCAAAAGCAGAGGCCTCATCCGGCGGAGGACATGAGGAAAATACGGAAAATCGATGACAAAGCGTGGAAGACGTGTGTGTCCTCTCAATCGATGCTCCACGGGGGATTAATTAAATTTCGGCCCGAATCTGAAAAACGGGGGCGTATACGTAACATTGTGTTTTTTTTTCAACTCACTGAGGAAGGTCGCAGGAAACCAATTGTATCTCCCCCTGCACACAAATTGGATGCGGATGAGGGGTCTCAAGCCGGGCTCCAAACAGCGGATAGGGTTGCGAGTACCTGCACCAGCTCGTGCGGAACAAATGAGTGAGCAGAAGTGAATGGTTACAGGGCGGAAAATCAGATTAAATGAAACCAAAAATAGCGGAAGGACACTCAACAAGAAGGGGTTGCTGGTGATTTTTTGGTGGTGGTGGGGGGGGGGGGGGGAAGGAGTTCCTAGACTAATTGTGGTTAATTTTGGGCTTCTTGGAGATTTTTCTGAGGTTCCCCGCCCACGAAGCCGGGGGATAATGGCATGCAGAGGCAATTAGCCAGACAGGCTTGGGTGTCTGTTGCTGGATCGTTAGTTTGTGATGCTAGTAGCGCCAGGTGCGCAGCCAAGGGGTCTGTGCGACACTTGCTCGGGGACGTGATGAGAGGTTTTCTGTCGGAATTGCTTTTAATTATGGAAGGTTTAGGGTACGTAGGGACATCTGAAATGAAACGAGAGGCGACTGGACTTGAGGCGTTGGACGATGTCGCTACTCTTCCGGGAGTGCAGAAACAGCGTCACGCACTACTTAGATATTTTCCAGTGAATCTCATCACCATTGGAGAGCCACGATTTCGTCAATCTTCTCGGATATTGTGCTTCTTCGTTCGACTATGCTGGGGACTATTTTATGTGTTTCTTCAAGAAAACATTTTGAGGACGAATTCGGTATGTACCGGTATGTACCTCCTTGGAATTTCTGTGTGACCAGGCTTTGGTCATCGGCTTAATCCGTTTAGTGGTGATCAAGTTCACATGTCTCCGAATCGTTGGGGAGTGAGAGTCACTGATTGAAGAGACCATCTCATAGCTATGCGGCGCAGAGGCCAAAAATGCGTTTAAGATCCCTGTATCGAGCTTGAAGAAGGGGTAAGACACTCTCCAATGCAACTTGCACACCTCTTGCAGAGAAGCAAATTGCAGTAGTTACTGGTTAGAATGGCAACGACCTGTTTGAGCCTCCCCCAGACTTTTGTGGTTGGCATTAGCATAAGAGTCCAGTGCACCGGTTGGCTTGGCAGCCCAAGCAACACCCATCTGATTACTTGGCACATGCCAACTGGAGCAAGGACGTGATAATCGCGTTAAGTACAAGCAGCAGCAGCGACAGCAAACCATCACCACATCGTCGCATGATTTTCTAAATTAGGTAGCCACACCTACTCAGGGTGACAAGTTAATTTCAAAACGCTCCCTAGAGCTCTTAAGCTCTCCGTCAGACTTCTCGTCGTCACGAGGGCCCTCATCGTCCTGATGAATGCATCCATTCGAACAAAGGAATACGTAAACCAACAGCCAAGTAATGCTTTTGTTTAACAAATTCTCTCAGTTTTCACCATCAAAGCGAGGACAATGCAAAGAGTGCAAGGCACCCACATCAGCGGCGGTGGGGATGCAGGGGTGATGTGCATTTTAATCATGAAACATCACAAGCTCGGTACGGTGCCACGATCTCCGGATATGGTGCAGGAAGGAATGGAAATTCTGGTTACCAGCTTTTGTGTGCTTGTTATGCTCCCATTGAATAGCGCAGCCACAGGATGGTG
The DNA here is from genome assembly GCA_905231855.2 of Eristalis tenax. Classification (NCBI taxonomy): domain Eukaryota; kingdom Metazoa; phylum Arthropoda; class Insecta; order Diptera; family Syrphidae; genus Eristalis; species Eristalis tenax. The sequence goes on along the minus strand of HG993128.1, from coordinate 39,085,014 downwards.
TCCTCCTGCTCCCCCGGCTTGGGCAACATGTAATTCAGCATCGTTTTGATACATAGCAGTGAATGAGTGATGAAATGACACAGATATTCTTAGGCATTCAGTCTGGCGTGGCATTCAGCCACAGACACAGGCAGCCACTTCGAAGGATATGCTAATGACAGCCATCCTGTGTGGGTGTCTCTCTCTCTCTCTCTCTCTCTCTCTCTCTCTCTCTCTGTATGTCTGTCTATCTGTCTGCCTCTGAGTGTGTGTGTTTGCGGCTGCGGTTGCTTTCAGTGGAGTTTCACAAGCTTTTTTGTGTTTTGTCTTTTCAGTTTCTTCTTTAATCCACCGCAGGACGAAACATTTTCGAGCACACAGAGACCACGATACATGCACCGGAGGTCACACACGTCCGAGCTTAAAGGCTTCCCCAACCCACAAGGAAACAGTGGGTCCTTCACAGCAGACCAAGCACTTGGATCACATTTCAGTCAAGGTAGGGCGTCCTAGAGTCCCACCTCGCGGCAGGGATGCGGGCGAAGCCAATTAAAACCGAAATTTGTCAGCAATCAAGAATTCCACTCAATTAATTTAATTTGTACTTACAGCGAGCTTCGTAAGAACAACACGCCCGATGGCTTGGCAACCATGGCCACTCTCTATTGTGTCAATGTTTTAGTGACAGCCAGTCGTTGAATCGCAAGGATGAATGAGTCCCGAAGCCAGGCGCAGTCACCGGAAAATATGATTTGAGACGTAAAGCCGGAGGAACGCCCTCAAGTGGAATGGTTTTCGTTGAACAAAGTGGAATTCTAATTAGGCATCGCAATTATCTCGAGGAGCTGTCGCCATCCCCTGTCTTGTCGGGGCCTCCAGTTGCTTTTGTGTTGATATCGAGGGTGTTTGGTGACGATGATGATTTGACAAGGACTCGGTGAATGCTTTGTGTTTCCATGCGACGAAATGGGTTGTGATTCAAGGATTCAATCTTAATTATAATCGAAATTAAAATTTTTATATGTCAAGGGCTTCCCAAGGCGAGGCAGAAGGAATACGAACCGAGTACGAATCCTCTTTGGGACTGCAAGTCATTGGGGGTCGAAGGAACTAAAGAGTGTGGGGGAAGCTGCTAAATGGTCTAAGTGTTCTAGTGAATTCACTAGCAGCCGCCATCCCTGCCATACCTAGGTGCGGGAGGGTACGAGTCATAAAGCCATTTTGTTTTTTGTGTCCGCTTCAGAATTGGTATAATCATTGACCACAAAAGGCCAGTACAGCACATCCTTTCACAATTTTGAAAATAATTGGTCCAAACTTTTTTACTTTTAATTTTTTAACAAAAATTTAAGTTCACAAAAACTGTTTACATAAATAATTTGATTTAAATTTTGGATTAAAGAACACTTTTCTGGCCTCGTACTTCTTTGAAAGTGTTGCCGTTGCTTTAACATCTGAAGTCTTTTTTTTTTTTCTTCTAAAAATGGCCCTACTTCCAAAACGGGTCGACAAGGACTTCTCTACAAAACACCGTGATCGTACTCGTGCCCAAGTTGGACCCCGAAGGAGCGGAAAAGAGTCCAAAACCATTGTCTGGCTGCCATCGCTAATGGTCTCATTGGTTTTTATTTAAGGCCGGAAACATTTTCCTAAACAGGACACAGAGGATGACAGACCCGTAGTTTTGAGTGGGGCGCAGAATAGGCCAACGGTGGAGGAAGTCGTTTTGGCGATTGAATCGCTAAAAGTTGGCAAATTTGAAATCGGGCCAGAAATGCCTAAGGTGATGGGAAAAGAGGGAGTTTTATGGCTCTCTCGTGTCATTATCGTGGCCCGAGGAACCTGACACAAGAAAGGAGACCCTTTTGACTGCGCCAACTATCGAGGGATCAGTCTCCTTGACATATCGTACAAGATCCTCTCTGCCGTCTTGTGTGAACGCCTGAAACCATTCGTCAATAACCTGATAGGTCCTTATCAGTGCGGTTTCAGGCCGGGAAAGTCCACCATCGACCAAATTTTCACACTGCGGCAGATCCTGGAAAAAACCCACGAGGTGCAGATCGACACCCACCACCTATTCGTCGATTTCAAGGCCGCATATGACAACGTGCATAGAGACGAGCTATACAATGCCATGTCTAGTTTTGACATTCCAGCCAAACTCGTCAGATTGTGCAGGATGACGATGCAGAACTCTCGCTGCTCCATCAAGGTCGGTAACGAACTCACCGAGACCTTCAATGTCAAAAAAGGTTTTAGCCAAGGCGACACGCTGTCATGTGATTTCTTCAACATCATACTTGAGAAGATCGTGCGAAACTCAAATGTCAACACCAGAGGCACGATCTTCCAAAAGTCCGTTCAACTGCTTGCCTACGCGGACGACATTGACGTGATTGGACGAACACAGCGAGCTGTCAATGAGGCTTTTGCTAGCATTGAAGCGGAAGCGGCTAAAATGGGTTTGGCAGTTAATCAGGGCAAAACAAAGTACATGCTGTCATCACGAAAGGACGCACAACATCGACGCCTCGGACAGAGCGTCATAATGGGCAGCAGAAACTTTGAGGTAGTCAAGGACTTCGTCTACCTTGGCTCTGCAGTAAACAGGGACAATAACACCAGTACCGAGATCAAGCGCAGAATTACTCTTGCCAATCGCTGTTTCTTTGGGCTCAAGAGGCAATTGAGTAACAGAGCCATCTCTCGAAACACCAAGTTGACATTATATAACACTCTAATCATCCCCGTCCTGCTCTATGGCGCAGAGACATGGACGCTATTGAAAGCGGATGAAGAAGCTCTTGGTCTTTTTGAGAGAAAAGTTCTGCGTGCGATCTTTGGTCCTGTTTGTATTGATGGCGTCTGGAGAAGGAGATTCAAACACGAACTGTACGGGCTGTACAGCGGCATGCACCTAGTTAAGCGTCTTCGGATCCAACGCTTAAGATGGCTAGGTCACGTAGAGCGGATTGACACCACAGCTCCGGCCCGAAGAGTCTTCGATTCCGAGCCTTTGGGAGAACGCATAAGAGGTCGTCCTAGAACAAGATGGCGCACACAAGTGGAGAAGGACCTCAACCAACTTGGTGTGCACAACTGGAGGCAGCTGGCGAAAGATCGTGCTGGCTGGAGAGGCTTGTTGGTTGAGGCCCAGGTCCACCCCGGACTGTAGCGCCAAACTAAGAAGAGAAGAAGAGGAACCTGGCGATTGGTAAACGGGAATGATGATCCCACTTTTCAAGAAGGGAGACAAAAGAGATTGCTCCAACTACTGGGGCTCTCCGGGAAAGTCTACGCTAAGGTGTGGGAATGACTGGATGGTGCAGCTGGCCCTTGGTTAGTGTGACTCTCGGTTTGACTCCCAGTGAAAGCAAAGTTAATACGCTTTTATCTGGTTTTCGATTCTGGTCCAGTCACCATTGGGCGTTAGGATCAACTTAACGGCACCATAACTGGAGTGGTGGTAGTAGTCTGACTGTGGGTATCACATCATGGTCTAAGTGTGCTGGTGAATTCACTAGCAGCTAGGGCTCTACCCAAGTGCGTTCTATAGCTACGATCGATCCCAGCATGGGGGATGAACAGAGCGGCTTTCGTCCAAGACAGCCCAGGCAAAGCTATGAACCCAACCTGATGTAAAATAAAATGGATGACACAATCACTTCAGTGCTGTTGAAGTAGTTGGAGCACTAACTGGCCTCGATCATCTGAAGTCACTCCGTATTTGGCCTGGATTCAAATGTAAGGCAACAGGATTTGCAGATGATGCAGCTTGTTTCCTAGTTGCTGCGATTGGAAATTTTGAAAACCTTGGTTTTACATGTACAAACTTGGCTTAAATTGAAACTCTGAAGATACTCAGTTCCATTCGGCACTCACTAAAAGGCAGCTGATTAGAATGAATGCCATGCATGGCATGTTGCTCATCCCCAATGGTTCTTCGGACACTCTGATGTCTGGTGGTGTTCTTGGTTATCCATCCAAAACCCCACCGTGAGGTCGCCCCCACTTCCACTCCCCGGTTTGAATTTCGAATGTGGTGCCCATTCGGTACGAGAGCACTTGGTTTCCTTAGCAAGACATCAACTTCCATCCGAACAGCAGTGCGATGCATTAAAACCTCACTCACCTTCGACTGGTGTCCTCGAAAAGAACCGACACCCTTGACAGCAGCAAGCAAATTGAGTCCACCGGCCGATGAGGTAACAGGAACGCCATCCAGTGTTTACATCATCCCAATTGCAATCACCCCCTCCCCTCTCCATCACACACACACTCGTTGCAGTCATAGCTGTCCTTTTCACATCCCTCAAGAATAGATTGAACTGTCGGGTGGAGCAGAGCGAAATAGCCCCTCTCTCTGAGCATGTGTCAGAAGGCCTGCCGCATTCAAAATCGGAAGCATATGCAATTGTTTTGACATTTAAATTGGATGGGCTGCCGCCACACCCCCTGCCGCCACCTGATACAAAAGATGGGACACTTCTGATGGATTAGCCAGGCCACCCTCCACAGCGCCCGAGGAAATTAGTATCGATTTGAGTCCGCCCCCAGGAACCAACCGGAAAACCAACCCAACCTTCGGCGGAGCACCCACTTAACGAATGTTCCACCATTAGGGACTCTAAATCACAAATCACAAGACGGGAAGCGAGCGGCGCATTAAAACGATTATGGTCCTGTTAAAGAAGTTTGTTTGTGTCAACCGACGACGCACGTGCCTAATCGTATTTGCTTTATGGGGCACCTTTTGTTTGGCTCCGTTATCAGCATGCCCGATTCTCCCCCGAGAACAATTCCCATGATAATTTCGTGGGACCAGTCCATAAAGCCAAATGATAAATGTCCTCACAAATGAGCTACGCTGCGGGGCGACTCAGCCCGGCTCGCGTGGTGGGCGGTGGTGGAAGTGAATGGTAATCGATGGGGCGGCTGACTGAGCTGATAATGAATGTCAGGAGGTCTAAGCTGCGCGGGTGGGTGGGCGGTAGTGTGAAAACTATCGCAGGTCTAGACTGGGATCAAGTCCTCTCGGTGGGGCGCGGTGGTGTGTAATTAACAACGTGACGCAGTCAATTAGGTCTCTATGGGGCATCGGTGCTGTGCGCGGCTTCTGCATCCACCACCCCCGGTGCGGCGTGGTGATTGTATTCAAATTCATCGGGTTATTGTGTGTGTCAGCGGTTCAAATGTCACTGAGTGCCGTAGAGACGGTGGCGGCGAGGGCAGAGTGCGACTTGTCAGGACAGTGTGTCATCAGGCGGGCTTTGTTTGAATGAAGCGCTAATTTCAACACAAGTCATAATTGCAATTAATTGCATTCAACCGGTTTTTCGATTCGTAATCAGATGGGATGAGATTTAGGGCAACACCATTCACCACTCAGCGGGGGATCCGTTCGGTGGCCCTGTGAGGACTCGTCCGCACTAATTGGCCTCTGTGCCGAGAGTGGATTGAATTGAGTTAGTGTAGCAAATTGCTGTTGGAATAAGTGGCGTGTGGGGATGTAATGCAAGCGATTCTGGGAAATAGAGCATGTTGCCATTTGGGAGCCCACTTTGTGGTTGCAATTGGTGGCAGTTCCCTTGGCCATTGACTTCCGGATGAATATTTGAAATCCGATCGGAATGCTTGGCATGGCGAGGGGTTTGTTCGATTTTGTTATGTTATGCTCCGAGTAGCGTTACCAGTACCAGCTTGGCTCTTCTTTGGATATGTGGCATGTTTAGCCAGTTGTGACGGTTGGCGAGAGTTGTTCAGCGTTAATGTCTGACATAGAAGCCCCTCGTGATGTTCGAACCAAGGCGTCAGTGTTGGGCTCACTTGTAGCGTTCATTTTGCCCAGAATCACTCCAAATGTGTCTCGCTGTTGCCACACACGTGTGATGGTTTATTTAGCAGATCATTCCTGTTCCATTGGCTGGTGAGAACTGCATTAAATGGAGTTACACACGAAACTCTGCAGTCTACTCTCAATCACCACACATTCTCCCTGGGGGTGCACTCCTGTCCGATGTATCTCGGTTTGGAAAGAATGTAAGAGAGAAAGCAAAGATGCGGCCGTTGGTGTAGGCAAGATCTAGAAAACCACTTTCTCGGTTATCATTTCGACGACAATCTGCCGCGCCTGAGGACATAGCTTAAAAACTTCATTTCATACTTCAGCCTGTGACTTTAAGGATATCGTCAAAGCCTCCGTGGCAACCGGCTTGCTGTAATAAGGCCATGGGATGTGGTTGTTGGATACATACGGAGTATTTACTTCAAAGTGTGCAGTCAGTCCTTTCCTTGGGTTGGCAGACTGATATGCAATCAAGCTTGTACAATTGATCTATATGATAAGTGGCGACTTGCCCAGCAGACACTCCATAACTCTGAATTCAGACATATTCATCATGGTGACCGTGACGGTGTGGGTATGTGCGTCTACTGCTACACAATTGAATCTCGCTGCCTGGGCTCGACTCCCGGGACGACAAAACAAATAAAAAAATTATGTTCACGGCCCACCTCTTTCTAGCTCAAAGAATAATAACTGTCTAAAAAAGCGTCTCATCGGCATAAAAATGTCGACACCTTCCACTCGCGAGAGAACAGTAGCACGCACAGCACGAGTGGTTGCTGAGATGCTTGCCCCTCTACGGGCTGTAGACACAAATATTACAAACATAATGCTCCTCTCCAGGATATCTGGCAGCCTGAACTTCAGACAGAAGCCATCAGCAGCTTTCATTGGGGAGAAGCCGAGTGTATGGCCAGGTCATGGCATAGATTCTCCTTGGCTTTGGAGGCAAAAATGCGTGCAAGCAAATCATTGAATATTAAAATCGTCTAGCAGGCAGGCCAACTTCGTGGTGGCTGCCGTCAATACTAGGCAAGTTGTACACTAACTGGATCCCTCGAAGTCCCAAGTCTGTTAGATCAAGGCCATGGAACACCTCGGGAATCCTTCCAAAAATGTCTCTGATGCTTTAACCGAACGACCTGCTTGGCCATAGTCTTCTTCCATGAATCGCGCTTCCCTGTCACTAGCACGACGCCGTATTCCGGTATTTGGTCTATCAGCAGAACCATCATCAGCGTCTATCTGACTTTCCAGGGCGATCCTATGCACACTTGTTTTGTGTTTTTTTTTGCTTCAAGTGCCCCAGCAAGTGGCTTACAGCCTGTTCATCCGCATCGAGCATCTGCACCACGTCAACGCAACTCCATTCGTAGGCCTTCGAGCATTACGCCGTATTCCGATATTTCGCCTGTCAGGAGAACCATCATCAGGGTCCATCAGACATTCCAGGGCGGCCCTACGCTCATCCTTACTTCATGCGCCCCAGCAAGTGGCACGATGCCGAGCATCTGCACCACATCACCCCAACTCCCTTCGGAGGTCTTCGACATCGGCTCTCATCGCTCCCTATCCATTGAACTTTACCGATCCGAATGCAAAGTGTTTTTTATTTGAGGGGGATACCCTTCATTTGGCGACATTGTTTTACGCGACAGCTGTTTGTTTTGAGATAAGTTTGGTTGTTACACCGATTTTAGCAAGCTACGAGCGACCTCGTGTGGGATGATGCCTGACCAGCCGTGGTCTTGTGGGCATGAATGTATGGGCGCCACGCGATTGACCTCCCTTACGATCCACCAACTCTTGAATCGCGACAATAAGCTGGTAGTCCGCTTTTTAATTTGCTTCACAAATTTGATTAACTAACAATAGTGGCTTAACCCAACTTACGTGTTGGGTTGATTTTCGAGCGGGAAAATGTCTTGGGGTCGGTTTTAGATGAGGTATTCCCGGGAATGGGAGAAGAGCTAGGGTGCACAAATCTTGTCGAACGCGTCATTAAGACCAATGCTGATCCTGTCAAGCAGGGATATTATCCTGTTTCGCCAATAGTTAGCGGCAATCAGCGGCAAATAAATAAGGAAGTAGATGAAATGCTTCGCACTGGGGTGACAGATCCCTCTTCTAGTCCGTGGTCCTCCCCAATCCTGTGTTGACTTCCGGAAGCTCTACCAAGACACTGAACGTGATGCTTACCATATACCATGGACAAGCTCCGCACTGCTAAGTACCTTTCGTCGTTAGACATCAAATCCGCCAACTGGCAAATACCGCTGGCTGTATCAGGGCAGTACCAGGGAAAGGGCTGTACCAAATCCGTCGGATGCCATTCGGGATCCACAACGCTCCTGCAACTTGGCAATGATTTATTGATAAGTTCATTGGGGCAGACCTCGAGCTCCATGTCTTCGTTTACTTGGAAGATGTGGTCATTGTGACGGATTCAAGCAGCGGACTTGGTTCTGAAACGGGAAAAGTGCGAGTCCTGTAGGGACGAGCTTAGGTATCTGGAGAGGTATGTGGTGAATGGTATGGGCCTTTGGTAGATCCGGGCCAGGTGCGGAGTATCTAGGAGTACCCGCGGCCGACAACTTGATATCGTGGTACCGGCGTTTTGTACCCAATTTCTCAGACTTGTTAGTCACCATTACGGCTCTGTTGAAGAAGAAGCGGAAGTTCTTTTGGAGTCCGGAGTCTGAGCTAGCGAATACTTCTCGATCTTGCTCGCTTCTACAACACCGTCAATATTCATGCGAAGGAATAGCCTCGAATCACTGTGGGCAAAAAATAAATACGATTTCCCAGGAAGCCTGCCCTTCTTCACTCGCTTATAAACCCTTGAGATAACATTTCACGGCTATACTTCTTTTTTTCCTATTTTCTCTACACACGAAGTTCTATCCACGCAGTCAGAAGGCAACTGACGTCGATGGTTCCAGCTATGCCTCGCATCGGCTGTACTTTGGAGGGTTACGGATCCGCACAACATCATGCCATCTGGAAAGCCGCTAATTCCCACTACCACAACAGAAAGATTAAGGTAATGGAACCATCATTGGAAGAACCTGGACCAACAGAAATAAAAAAAGGAAAAGGAGCACTACCCGAACCTGAGTCCCAACGATATGAGCTAGCGTGAGAGCCACCGACCTAAGAGCGCCACTAGAGCAAGATGATCTAAGACTAGTGACGTAACACTACGCTAACACCCCCACTGCACCATAACCATGAATGTTTGTGTACATTAAGACCCTAATTTGAAGATAGGCGAAAATCTTTAAAGCCTTTGGGTCTAACATAGTTTAGCAATCAATTTTGAACCAAAGAAAAAATGATTGAATGCGCAAAACACGAACTAAAACCATTTTCGAAACCCCATTTCATTCTGAAGTCTGAATTAAACATGACCACTGCCAAACGTTCGCGTTGAAGCATGTCTGTTCACCAACTTGGATTTGAAAGCCAAAATTCCACGTGTTCTTTTCAAGGTACAGCACGATGTACTGCGAAGAGTGTGTGAATCTTGGACCAACAGATCACACTCGCCAGCTGGCCGTTGTTCTTCTCGGTGTGGACCTACGCCTGAACCAACAAGGCTCTCCCATTAGAGCGCTTTCTGTGTAGCTACCTTCAGTTTTGCTAGCCAGGTTGGTCGAGGGCCTCCGCCATCTTAGACATGGGCATCCTCTGTTGCATTGTCCAAGAAGATCGGAGTCGAAGACACTTCGGACCGGAGCTAAGTTCGGACATGGCTCAGCCACGGTGGTACTTGGATATACGACCGGATGGCGCAGTTGGTTAAGTGCCTGCTCTTGGTTAGTGGGGTACCCGGTTTATCTGGTTTTCAAAGTCGATCGGTGGTAGTAGTCTGACTGTGTGGGTGTTACAATGGACCAACATGATCTAAGCGTGGTGGAGAATTCACTAGCAGCCCTCCTTCCCGCAGACGCCTGGCTAGGCTCATGTCGCTGTACAGTTGGTGGTTGAACCTTCTCCTCCGCATCGTGTCAACGCAAACATGACCAAAGATCGTGCTCCTTTCTCGAACATACCAAGGACTACTCCACCTGCTTTTGAGATTGTCCGTCACATGCCCGAAATCCCATTCAAAATCGAATGCGCTAAAATTGTTTGTCAAATGAATTTAATTTCACGGATGTTGTATGTGCTTTAATATAATTTAAAGTTTTGCCGGTTTAAAAAAAACGTCCCTAAGCTGGCCTCCAGTTGCTGTCATTTTCACAGGCATTCCTGAGCATCATCATTCTTGGAGCATTTATTTCGCAATCACAACCCCTCGTCCCTTCCATTCGTGCGGCCGCCACACAGAAAAGTCAAAACCTAGTGCGTCCATCCCTCGGCTCGTACCCTCCAGTGTATTGCTGCATGAGCACGATGCACACATGCACACTAAGCCGCAGCTCACTGCCGCCACCATTCATGGACCAACGTAACCTATTTCTCAAAGGCAAAGATTTAAATTCTTGCAAAAGACATTTATATCAATTCCTCATGGATGGGGGGTCCAGACAGGGACTGGGGGCTCGCCTCTGCGGCGCACTGCAAATCCAAAACCGAGAAAATATTTTCTTCTCCACATGCGGTAAATCCTTTCCGACTGCAAGAAGGATCCATTTATTGGTGAAATATAATTTTCCCCCCAGCCATTGGGAATTCGTTTCTTTTTTTTTTTGCGGCTTGCTATAGCTTCCGCAAACCTCCCCGGACAGGAGCACCGGCGATATGCCATCGAGGAAAAATCAATCGGGATTGCGCTAACAAAATAATCCTCGGCGAAGCTTAAAAACCCTCCCAGTGGATTGGATGCGTATCGATTTGCTGGCGATAACTTTGGCTGATAACGCCAATCCAGTGCGGTCTGCAGGCTTAACTGGTGACAGCGGGGATTTATGCGGATTGTCTGGAAGATTCTGGAAAGGGGAATATTTAATCCCGGATGGGTACTGTGTCGTTGTGCTGACGCAGAATGTGGGGAGGGGCAGGAGACATGATGACTGGTGACTTGCGATAGGATGACGGGTGTCCTAAGATGTGGTGCTGCATGCTGAGTTATACACCGTCGGACGACTGTTAACCAAATGAAGATGTCCCGTGAGATTAGACGCATCTGGCACTGATAAGGAAGGTTGGCGAGAATTCGCTCTGTAGCGATTGTGCTGCGGGGTGGGATGGAACAGCCAAATTCAGGTGAAACAGGGGATGTTCCTTGCTTCTTAATCGATCAGACATGAGCTTTGAATGGTAAATATGGGAATTAATCGCTCGCTTTAACTTGTGCTCTGAAAATGGCAAGAAAGAGAAGACGCCCTGGGCCCGACGCCGTTTCTTTTGATTCATGAATTCGAAATCCAACTTTGTGGTGAGTCTGAGAAAATAAACAATATTCCACATACGCCACAGTGCCTTGTGGTGACCAGACTTACGCAAGTAGGCTGACTCCAGGTTAAGAAAATGAAATCATGCCCACTTAGACCACCCGGTCCTTTGTGATGTCACGATCGACTTTATGTCTAAAGCCCATGCACCCTTTGACTCTCTTGCGATTTGTTGGTCATTTGTAACCACCACATTGACCATGGCATGTCCAAAGAATGGGATCATTAAGGAAGGATATTCAGCTTAAATATTTTGCTCCACTTAGACCTCCATGGTCCATTGTGCTCCTCATTGATCTTACTGCAGGCTGTCCACGTCGTTTTCGAAGACCTGCGGGCGACTATGATCTCATGGAATTCTGTGTGGGAAACTGGAAACTGTCATACGAAGAAGGGCTACTTCAGAACGGGTGATGCCTTGAGGTCTTCTGGCGATTCCTGCAAGATTCTCCATTCAATGCATATGCAGCGTCTCATGCACTAACAGGTGTCTGCACCCGGCCCCTGTCCACGTGTTGGGCGAGACGAGCGCCTTTGACTGAATATGGGGTGACCAACCCGCGTGAGAGGACGGCGAAGGAGCCGATCAACAGATTGGTCAAAGGCGAGATGCGGAGCTCCAGTCAGCAGCAGCTACCTGGTGCACACCCCTCTCAGGGCTACTCAAACGTACCCGGAGTTCAGATCTAAAAGGTGTCTTCCAAGGCCAGGTTGGCATCGGATGAACCCGGTGGTGAGCTGCGGATGAACCCGGATTTTTTAAGAGCCTGGCCTCCCATTTGGGTGTTGTATCTAAAGTTAACTCCCTCAAAACTGTGCAGAGGCAACCAACTGCCAACTGACGGATTTCATCTTAGGAACCCCAGCGAACGGATTATGGACAACGATCGACCATAAGCAGCCGAAGGACTCACGAAGGACCTAGACTGCTACAAAGCAGACATCACCGCAAGCCAGGAAGTTCGTGTAATGGGACGGAAAAATTGCAACAAGTATTTGGTGTTTGTTGTTCGAGGCAGACTTAGGCGAAAGGTGCCTCATATCAATCCACTTCAATTCTATATTCGGAAACATCAGCCCCATCAGCCCCACACGCTCAGACTGAGGACAACGATGTCAACAGCAAGGATGACTTCTATGATCTCATTGAAAGGACATATGATCAATGTCACAGCGTTGAGGTCAAGGACAGTACGAAATGCGGTCATCTGCAAGCACAGCCTGCACGACACTACATCGGATAACGCACTGCAAAGCAGCTGTGGTACGTTTTGGAATCCTTTGATGGATCTCCCTCTCATAGCCAACTTCGAAAATGCATTTCACTCAGCTAAAGTCTTCGAAAATGCCTCCAATGTCAGTATTTTTGTTCTCATACCGGACGGTGATAATGACCGGTGGACACTTAGAATCGAGTACATATTGAAATCCGTTGTAATGGCAGATCGATTAAGTAACAATAACTCCACCTCGCAGCACACCCCCTACCGAGTCCTTATCAGTGCCATTTTAAATCAATTCTCTGGAAATTGTCCCTAGTCTCACGAGACGACAATAGTCATCTATCAGTGATTTCCTAACTCACAGCGACTGCGAGTTTAACTATCGCGTGCCTTGAGGACTCTTCTGCTGTCTCCTGGTAAACATGGTCTTCCTGTTCATTGTGTGGCACTACATGACCTGGGCCTCAACCAGCAAGCCACTCCAGCGAGAGCAATCTCAGGCCATATCGTCGATATGCCATGCTGTCGGTTGAGTAATTCCGCAACTTTAAGATCTACATGGCCACACTGTAAGGCAACAAGAACATATGTCAGAGATGATAAGTCTTGTGACTGCCCATGACGTGTCGCTGGCAGGCACTTGATAGAAATAGAGGCAGCGGGTGTCAAGAAACCTCTTTCCGGAAGACTAACGAGGAACCAGTAAGTTTTCTATCCTCAACTAAGGGGCTTGACAATAATCCCTGAGAACCCCCTCTCAGAGTTGATAACACAACAGGCGCACATTTGGGCATTCTTATTGCTGAATGACATCGCGCGATGCATACAAATGATCCCTTTCCTCAATCGACTCAAACGGCAACAGGATATACCGCCTTGAGGGATAGAGAGAGAGAGAGAGTGGCCCACGATATTATGAAAGAGAACGGTTCGTTGGCTCGTGCGATGTCATCATAAGATATGGCCATGTGCGACTTTCCCCGTAGTAAGCCATCACCAGACTCGCAGCCTCAAAAGATCCCACAATTTGTCCTCAGGATATCGAGGAAAAGAGCCTCATATTTCAATTCACAGCATCAACTCATTAAGGACCTTTTATTCTGCGGCATCTTATCTGAAGGCTTACGCGTCCGTTCTTTGTCCACAACAAGAAACTGTGTGTAATGACGGGATCCAGTTGTGAAAGCGAGACAAACTGAGGGGAAACTGTGAAAATTGCGTATCCATTAGCGCAGCGTCCCTTGTCCCTCGCAAGTCCTGACGTCTCGGGAGTCCGTGCGTTCCACTTTCGCTTTTTGTTTCAATTTTTTCTTTTATGTAAATTAACTGAAACCGGAACGGGGCGAGCGCAATTTGAATAGCCCCCCAGCCCAGGCGACTGTGGCTAGCAAACGCAGTTCCATTTTGCGGCGCCCTTCATGAATAATGCCCCCCAATCTGGCAATTGTAATTAATTCTTATGGAGTCCTTTTCCTTGTACTGGATAAGAACCGTTTAATTACTCCTAATGACCGTACGCAAGACCAAAACGTAATGGACTCGTCGCACAGTGGCACGAGCGACAGAGAGACAGAGAGAGTGGGTGAAAGCTCTGCAATCGTCTGGAAATTAATTCAGTTAGCAGGTAATCTAGCTGCAAACGGTACTCCTTATGGAGTCGTCAAATGGACTCTCCTTCATTAGCTCTAATTGTCCGACTGTCCAGAGGAAGGAGGGACAGGGACCTGAGTGGAATTGTGCGGAAGAGGAAGTTTCGTGAAATGGACACCCAGCTTATCCATAAAAAGGAAGGTAATCTTGTGACATGTGAAAACACATACGACAACCTCCCCTGTGCATGAAAGAAGCCCCATCGATCCATCCGCCCATCAATCACACAAATCTCGAGCAAAAAAAAAAAAAACTAAAAAAAATAGTTACGTATTCGCCACCGAGAACAAGTAAAGCCGCTTGAGATGATTCGGGGAGAAAATGTACTTTATTGCGTGTCAAATCTATCCGAGCACTTATCGCTAGCAGGATAAGAGCCATAAATCAAAATTACCACCACATCAGCGGTGTGTAAGCCAGTGTATGCATATGTCGTTTGAAATGAATCTCCGTGCGCCCAGCCCCCGTGCACGAGATTTTCATTATCGTGTCGTAAAAGTCCTTTTATGCGTGGCAGACAAATCCTCCGCATCCCCTCCGCCCAGTCCCGAGGGATGCATATGATTTGCATGGAAGCCACCCAATTTTCGGGGATGCGTCTATGTGCGGCTGAAGTAGACGCGGGTGCTTTCTTTTTCCTTGGGTCTGCTGCGGTCGATGTCTCGATGAGTAGAGGTGGATGGCTTTCGAGGTAGCTGAGGCAGTTGGGTGATGATGAGTGGGCAGATGGTGGGACTGTTGTGCTAAATTTTCATAAGAGCTCTTATGAATGACACATGTACCCGTCGAGTAGGATTTTAGATCGTAGATGGGCTCCGACTGCAGCTTGAGTGGATAAGTTACGCCATGCGATGAGCAAAATAATGACAAGCGAGGCTCACAGTAAGTTGGGTAGACTATATGCCATTCTTCTAATCACCATCTCTTACCGCCTTCTAGATCTCTCCAAATGAACTTGACATGGTCGATGAGCTGCCCCTAAACTTCGTCTAACTGTCGCACCCAGTTGGACGCCTGACTGCACACGTATCGCTTCGAAATCGTTCCCAGATCGACTCCTGATAGAACTTGTCTAGCTTTTCAGTCGCATTCTGTTCGATTCCTGCCTGGACTCGTATCGCTCTACAGTCGCATCCAGCTAAACGCCTGCCTGCCCCCATAACCCTCTACACTAGCATCCCGTAGGTCGCCTGCCTGCGCACGTATCGCTTCGAAATCCTGCCAGAACTTGTCTAGCTCTACAGTCGCAATTTGTTCCGACTAGTGACTGTACTCGCATCGCTGGAGATTCGGATACAATTTGACACTTCCATAATCTCGCTCTCAAGTCGCATCCCGATGGCTGCCTGCCTGCGCACGTAAAGCTTCGAAATCGTACCCAGATGGACTATTGCTAGAACTTGTCTAGTTCTAGAGTCGCATCCTGTTCGACTCCTGGCTGGACTCATATCGCTCTGTAGTCCCATCCAGCTAGACGCCTGCCTGCCCCCATAACCCTCTACACTAGCATCCCCCGTAGGTCGCCTGCCTGCGCGCGTATCGCTTCGAAATCCTGCCAGAACTTGTCCAGCTCTACAGTCGCAATTTGTTCCGACTAGTGACTGTAAAGCTTCGAAATCGTACCCAGATGGACTATTGCTAGAATTTGTCTAGTTCTAATGTCGCATCCTGTTCGACTCCTGCCTGGACTCGTACCGCTCTACAGTCGGATTCAGATTAACGCCTGACTCGAGTGGCTGCACTCATGTGTCTCCTCTTTCGCCCACTACCCTTTGAAAGAGAACGGCAATCAACACATTTTTCTTCTCAAAACTCTCTATAAACTCAGCAATTAGTTGCATCATCAGTTACCTCCATTGATAGTTGTGAATAGCAGTTGAAAATCGCATCGAAGATTCAACTCACAACTTTTCTGCCAATTCCACTCCATATCGCCCATCCACACCCACATCGAGTGTTCAGTGTCGCCTTGAAGTACGATAGACTCACGCTTCCTCTCCCCCAGCCCGATAAGTTGTTTAAAGAACGCTCAAGAGAAAGTTCGCTTTCATCGCTCCGCCGCTTGCAATTCGTTCGCACTTTTAACTCCAAACAACGAGCGAGAGACACAAGTCCGTAACTTTTCGTTACAGCGGCACAGAATGGCAGCTCCTCTGCCGAGTGTCGAGTCCTTTCAGCGTTGCGGCTCCATTGAGGAATCTGTTGAAAAGGCAAAACAAAGGACGAATTAGAAAAGAATGTGCGCTGAATGGCGAAGGGAGTGCGGATAAACAAAGGCTACGTGGTTGAGGAGCATTCTTTTGTGGTGCAGTGGCAGCGGGAGAACTGAAACACACTTGAAGTGGTTAAAATATTAACACAGTAGAAGTCCTTTGTGTTGTTTTTAACTTCTGGCACTGCCGCAAGGTCTGGGAGGTGCTGCTAAGTGCAGGTCATTGTCTGCTTGATGCACTTCCGTTCGCATAGTGTGAACTGCTCGCTCTACTTCGGCAATGACAATGTAAGAGTGTCTGGGGAAGAGCTGTTGTTCAGAAGGCAAGGGAAACGTTGGAAGACTTATTTTAATTCTCAGAGACGTCGGCTCTACTTCTTAACTCGGTAATGTTGTTGTCGTCGATGTTACAGCGGGCCATTGTGACGCGATCTTGCGTCATTAACCATCATTACTTTGTAGGGATATTCAAAAAGTGCCTCCGCTTAGACCTTTTTCACGTGACCAAGTCCCGTCTATCCGACTGCCTCAGTAGGATGGGTACGAAAATCGTTTAGGTTTTAAAGCACACTTTCACTGTTTCTCTCGCTTTTCAATGTGGAACATCTTTCGGTGCACCTTGGCAGTTAAACCGACCGGTATGCCGTGACGGCAAACGGCATGACGCCGTTAAAGAAGGTAGGAGAAAGCGTCGGCTGTAGCTCTGACCCTGCTCATACATAGAAATCGCTTAGGCTGCCGTCGGATCTTCCTTGTTCTTGCAGACTCGCTTGTTTGTTGGTGTAAAGATGTAGCACACAAACCATAATTTACACTTGACAGTGAAACCAGCGCTTATACCAGTTCACAGGGGTGATTCTCAAGTGAATATACAGAAGTATGTGGTGGCGGCCGTGATGTTGCGGCTCTGGGCGTCGAACCTCGCTGCCTGGGTTCAATACCCTGCTGCTACGACCAAAATAATATTCACGGCCCCACCTCTTTCGAGTAACTGACAATACTCAAAGAGCAGTAACTGCCTGTCTAGAGAAAGCTTTTCAAATTCGCCGTTCGAAGTCGGTATAAAACTGTGGTCCCTTACACTCATGAAAGATAAATAGCACGTGTGGTTGCTGAGAAACTAGACCCTGACTTTCTACGGCCTCACAGTGGGGTATTTGACCACAAAACATGGCGTAAACCTCCAGTCTGAGCAACTTCAAGTAAATTTGATGTGTTGCTGAGCTGGGCCGAAATTGTGAGTGGGTTCGTCTATAACACGAATTAAGTTATGAACCCAATACTTTTCAGCTCATAAGTCTATTGTAGCTAGAAAGACAAGCATCACCCGTCAAATCTCAAAACAGATCTGGTCTTGACCCAAAAAGATGAAATCGTCTTATCTCTCTGAAGCGATCCAAAATCAGTTCGGCAGTGGGAATAATCACTGGACACTGCTTTCTGGGCCGTCATCCAAAGAGACTAGGCCTATTCTCAAACGACTTCCGCAGGAGCTGTTTGGACGAAGAGGAAGAAGAAAGCATTCAACACCTCCTATGCAACCGTCCCGCTCTTGCCTCAATTAGAAGGACGAGTATAGGCTCCTATTTCTACGACAGTGTAAACGACCTCGACAAAGCATCTATAAAATAATTCACCCACAGTAAATCACGGCTAAAAAAATGAGTATTTACCTTTTATTCGACAAGTTAATTGTGTAGCACGTCCTTTCTGATCAATGGGACACCAAAGATAAAAAGGCAATTATGGTGGCGATAGCAGCTGAATCATCTTTTGTGGAGCCATCTATTTTTCAGCGACACCAGTCAAAGCACTTAACTTATGCAACCCTCTCTCATCGTGGCGGTACAATGGGACTGCTTTTGGCGTAAGTACACCACAGCCTACCTACCTACCCACTTACTTTCTTATCAGGTCGACGACCACTGGAGGGTCGGAGCCTGAGCTCCCTTTAGAAATGATCAAGTAAACTCGACCTCCTGCTACAGTTGCATGGCATTAGCTGCTTCGCAACAATGTCTGCTCAAAGTCCTGGCCACCAGACAGTCTTGGCCGTACAAATTGTTACTCATTGATGGCCCCCATGAATTCTTGCATGAGCGCCCTGTCGCATAGGTGTCGGTATAAAAAGACGACAGCCATAGCCGTTCTCTGAGTCCATGTCCTCAGCTTAAGTCTCCGAACACCATGTGCCCACGTCACATCTCCGAAGGCACAAAAAAAAAGAAATCTTAAATTATTACATTAAATCATCGGTAAATCATAATTGAAACCTCCGGGCGAACGAAGCACACACAAAGGAAAAATCTCTATTTTTCAAAACTATTTTCCATTCCCCATGCCATCCTGCACGGCACCAGGAGTCGTCGCCCGCTCCAGATGCAGGCACGGCGGCTAATAAATCACATACCCTCGGTATCTTTTATCCCGGAAACCGAGGACATGCAAATCTAACGAAATCCCAGCCATGTTTGTGGTTTCTAAGCTCCGAATGAAAATAATTTTCCATTCCGCAACAAAAAGTGTCCTCTTTCTCATGCAGAGCCCGCAGAGCACTCACTCGCCTGCTTTAAGATAAATTCTTTCTAGGTTATTGCGGTGTATCCTTCCTGCTGCAGTGAGGAGAAGGGACTCTGGGGAGGCATCCATGCAATTGGATTACTCGCCCACAAAGCGAATGAAGTGGATAACTGCGGCGGCGGCAGAACAATGGGAATTTCAAGTGGAATGCGTTGTCAAGGCAAACGGGAAGAGAAGAAGTGGCAATCCTGAGTGAAAAGAATGCATGTCAGATCGGAGCTGAAGTTACAAGCGCGCATAAAGTCGCCCGTGTGGGAGACAACGTCACAACGTCACGGAAAAGCACTCAACCAATTGCATTGTGCTGATCCAATGATGTGCTCCGGGAATTTGTTTATATTTCCCCTTCCGTGATCCTTGCCAGCATCACCACGGGAATAAAGACGTCTACACTCAACGCGACCTAAATACAGTCCGCTTCCATTAGGGACATTGTCCTCCGCCACTGAAGACGCGCTCTGCCAAGTGAAGTGCAAATTGTGTGTCAACAGGATAATAGGCATCGAGCCAAAGGACACAATCGCATTTGTTCGCCTTAATTCATTGCAACTTTACAACAGCACTGCGAGCACACACTTGAATGGAGGAAACAGTCGACACAGAAAACACTGTGCCAACTACCCCAGCTCCACCTGCCACCTGCTACCTGCCGATTGCCGATGTCGATGCAATACTGTGTCAACACAATGGCAAATCAAGGAATTCAAGGATTCCGTTCGGATTTCGAAGACAACTCACAATTCAAATATATCGCCCCACCAAGCTGCTACAGACAGGAGATGCCTTCTCGAGCGCACCCGGCTGCGCGGTGACGGGGCGTTGAGGCAGCGCCCCTGTGGGGATGTGCATCAAACTGCCGAATGACAAGTGCTGCACAGGTTCGGTTTCGAGGAAAGTGAATCGATTTTTCTTGATACATGCCTTACAACTGCCTGCTGCCTGTTGGCTGAACTGCGACGGGTGCATCTGCTGCCTTGGATTGCTCTACACTCGAAGAGGTGGAACGTGCTGGGGAACAATGAGTAACATGCACAGGCTGCTTGTGGAACGAATGAATGTCAACAAGACTGCGACAATCTGATTACGTGACGTATCTCCCCGATCTTTGCTGAAAAGTCACACATTCCCATCGTTCATTGGTGCCGTTGAGCCAATAATAAGAGACTCGTTTGCTTTGATCTCCTGCGTCGTTGCGCCTTGTGAGTGTCGTAGCGAAAGTGTAACTCCCGATTGATGATTGTCATTTGGACTCCTGAACGTTTGTTGTGCTTGTGTGAATGCCGATTCGTTTGTGCTTCGCCATCATTGACTCAAGGTAATGAGCAACAGAATATGCAGCCAACGGTACAGTCAATAAATACTTGGTCTCACATTTGAAGAGCCTTAATTCGGAGACTGTGAGGCATGGGAAGGCTATGGAGTGGAAGGCTTTGTTGGACTGGGTTCCAGCCCTCCTTCGAAAGACGCCGTCGGAAGGAACCAAGCTTCAACTGGAGTAATGGAGGAGATCGCGATAGTCAGATATTTCGACATCGCAGTCTTGTTGACATTCAGTCGTTACACAAGCAGCCTGTGCATGTAACTCATTGTTCCCCAGCACGCTTCACCTCTTCGAGTGTAGAGCAATCCATCTGTTCCCATGACCGCTGAAGGTTGCCAAAACGGAGAATCGAAGGACAAGGACAATGCCGATAATTAAAGTGTTTGTCTGATTTCATCCTTCACTTCCTGTCGGCTAAACATGAAGCGACGCGAACCCTTGAAGTGGAAGTAAATCTCACGCACATCCATAGTTGTGTGATGCCATTCTCCTTCCAATCAGACAGCACAACATATTCAATGCCCCTCGTGCAGAGGCAATAGCGGCAGCAGAGGAAGACCACAGAATGAGCTAAGCGGAGAAACAAAAAAAAAAAAAAACTTGCAGTGATCCACCCCGACGCCTATAGCATCCTGATGATGTTAAGTAAAAACCTGTTTGGATTCCTAAATAGAACACTTATGCACCCGTCCACCAGTGTTTTCCCATCCACTCCACAAATTTCATTTTGATTGATGCCACTTCAGAACGCCCCCAGTGCGGCGGCTTAGGCATTCCTGCATTCGCATCGAAATCAAAATCAAAACTCGCCCCAAACATCGACCAAAGCCGCACAAATTCCGCTCGATAGAAAAACCGCACTGCCTCCCACTGTCACACACCATCCAATCCGTCCAAATTTGATATGATTTGCAGTTCAGTGAGCCGAAGTGGTGCGCATTCTCGAGACCAACTCCCGACCAGGCGTCTGTCCATCACGTCGCCCATCCAGCACATTCCTGGTCGACCGCCCGGCCAGTCCATCACAATTGAAATCGTATTAGTTTCACAGGTGTTATTTGGATTTGCCCACAGATTCCTATCCCCATTCAGGCACAACAATGTGTTTATGGCAGCATTCCTTGTGAAAAACTCCCGACAATATCCACCCCCATACCCCCGTAGGCTATTCTAATGGTAATGGAATTGGCAAGTAGCGATATCCCCCGGGGGACACTCCCGCATATGGTCTGTGTCGGTGGCTCTGTGCTCCCCAATGGCACATCACTCAGCCGCCGTCGGAGAGACCCCTGCTGTCCATCCATCGAGCGCTCTGTCCGTAATCCAATCTGCTGCAAGTGCACTCGACTGTGCAATTTAAATGCCAAAATAATTGCACATCCGGCACTGGCACGGGATTGCAATGGAATTCATTCCATTCCACCGTTACACAGGTGTTAGATACAACTTTGCCGTCTGCTCGTAGAAATGATTTCCCCGGGCTCCCAGCAGTTGGTTGGGTCCTTCGTATTCGAGAGCGATTGATGGAAGGGACTTGAGAATATTTGGGCAGCAACATATGACACGGGTCGGACCGGGTTTGTGGAATCGGAGCATGGGATGGACAGTGGGCAGCTGCCTGTTGGTTGGACGGCATTTCCTTGTGAGTTTTACAAGACATACCTTGGCACTCGAAGCGGGTGGCTCTTGTGTTTGTGTCTTGTGGTTTTAATAAAAATGTTTTATCTCCTGACAAGATGGAATGCTTTTGGGAAGGACACTTCTCTTCTCTCGGCTGGTCGGTCGGTAGGTAAATCTGGATTCAGAGTTCAGATTGCTGGGAGTGAACAGGCGGAATGAGTGAAACTGTGAGTGGCTTCGAGGGTAATGGCTTTGGCTTCAATTGAATTTGCTACGAAATGGGGTTGGAAAGCACTTTTTGGAAGGGATTCCATCACCTTGGTCTGCTTAGAGTGGTTGTCTAGTGATCGTGTGCAATTGTGTTGAGTGATGGTGATGATTTCCGACTGAATGATAACAGGATTACAGGTTAACAGCCCACATGCCTCAGACACCGGGTCTCCCAACGTGGTAACCAACATTCTTGGTACATAAGCTTTAAGCACAAGTTTGTCTTCCCGATTGTCGGAAGCCTATTGACTGCGATTGACGTGTACTTCCACTTGTAGCGTGGTCTCCAACTGCATCTTACACCAACCGACCTTCTCTTTAGCAGCCATAAGCTATCCTCTGTACAAAATCGAATGGGAGTGCCTCCTTAAGCAAGTGTTGAACCCATCCGACATGGGAGTGGGGAACGTATGGAAAGCCATGCAGAGATCTTAGTGGTTCCAGGTGTGACGAAACTTGATCTAGCTCTATGAGCCGTTTTACTGCCACTGCTGTGTTACCTAATTTATAAAGCGTATTCTTAAGATATCTGCAGATCCAACGTGAAGCTAGTTGCTTAGTTTTCTTAGCCGAGGGAGTTGAAGAAGGGTCTGCCGAGAGTGTCAGGAATTCCGAGGGTACGCCCACACCAAATCCGCCGACGATTTCAGTTCATTCCCCTGCACATCCGAGCGCTATACCATTCCGTTCGGGGATAGGAGTGTTAAAGCCGTTTGATAGATTAAGTCTGGGGACAGTCTGTTGAAGATGGTACGAGGTTCAGCACCTAGCCTCTCTGAGCCTGATGACGCTGTGTGCTGTGTGCAGGCGTAGAAGATGTAGCTTAACCATCAGACCGTCTGGGGAAGTGGACTGTAGGGCGAATGTGCTGCCAATGCATGCTGTACCTTCTTGAGATTTCATAAATCATATTTTCTTCTTACGTGCCACACCAGTGATCCATATGAGAGAATCGGGCGAACTACAGCCATGTACATCCACAGGATCAGCTTTGCTTGGGGACCCCATTTTTCGCCGAAGGTTCCACTGCAGGCGTAAAAACCTAAGCATGCTTTCTGTTAGTTTTGGCGGTAGATAATTTATACCACTCAAGTCTTACCCCTTACATTTGTTTGGGGTCTCAGTTTGGTGGACAGCACTAAACAAAGCTGCCACCTGCACGATGCTAGTGTAATAAAGGATTTCCTTAAGAGAGCAACAAAGTTTTTAAAGAACCTCACATTGAGCAAGCTCGGCACTGAACAAGAGTGTCTAACTCAACGACAATCCGCCACAGCACCGAGCCACCTTTGAGTCCTTTATTTACAACAACTCTTGCCACAAAGACGGGTTTCTCTCATTTCGCACTATCCTTCCATTGATCCGAGAAGGAGCAGTCAATCAAATAATAAATATGATAATTTTTGTTTGGGTAGGAACCCGCTTAACACTAGATTGGGTGCTGAGACTGGCCTGCATGTGAATCACCGGGGCACTGAGGAGAAAACTGTCGGTTAAAAATGCACGAATTTCCCCCCATTTTCGTGGTAGAGCACGGATCAGGGTTCTTTGTAAATGTATATGTGAAATACAAGGGAATTCCAATACTCTACATTTTTTACGGCTCAAAGTTGAACACCTCTAACCTTCCTTTTCATTCGAACACCAGGGATTCATTTGCATAGGAGTCGATGCATGCACATTACGCCAGACTGCCTCTTGGTGACATCACAATGAAATGCTCCATGATTCTGCTGTTTGGTCACAGTTTGGCCGTCTAGTCCAAAATCCAACGACTTTAGTTCCCCAGTCTCATCGACGCATAAACTATGATGCTAGAGGGACGAGGCCAGGAATAACAATGTTCCAGTAGGAGGACCGAACTGATCCCAGGTGCGGACCATCTTGAACTGTCGTCACAGATCGGAGGTACATTTTGATTACTATCGGGCTCTCTGTCGAAAAATGGACTGTTCAATGCTCGCACAAATCTACGCAAGACTCTTTGCCCATTAGACCAGAGCACCAATGGAACTCTCCTTGAGTCCAGCGAACTTGATGCGAAATAAGTCATACTAATTGAAAAAGAAAATTGGGTCACGGGCGTCGGAAACCTTCAAAACATAGCTGTATTCAGAGACATCATTTTCTTACACGCGCTTGCGCCTTAATTTTTGCCCATTGCGAGGGACTCGCATCCTAAAGTGAGTAAGTCCTCCCAAGCAGAACCCAGCCGTAAATACCTGAAGAGCTAGAGAATAGAACTCACTTATTCCTCGAAGTCAATATTCATTGACCCACATCACCGTCCGTCTTCCGTGCGCACACGTGTGTAAAACATCGTGAATAATGCAAGCCATTCAATTCGTTAACTTCAACCCTCCGCCGCAAGTTGACATTGTCTGCATGCAATCAAGCCAAATCCCCTTTGTTTCGACGACCGTCTTCATAATGGATGACATTGCATTTAATACAGGGTTCATGTTGTCCGGGAGTTCCTGTTGACTGATTAGTGAGGTCCAATGTGTGAAAGTCTACGAAATATGCGGCATCGCAATATGCACGGGCAGTGTACGAGGTTTATGGGATTTGAGAGGAAATGTCAATAACATTCATTATTTACCTCGGGCAAGTGTTTGATGAGAAAATGAGGCAGTGACCTGGATTTAAATTAGGGTTGCTTGTCAATCAATGGTACGTCTGAAATGTCGGCAGACAGGGAAGTATTTGATGGAATGTTTGTTCTAGAGACTTATGCGAGTCCTGGTTTCCGTTGAGGTGATATTAAATGCAGTTGCTTGCCCGTGGCGCACAGTGGCCCTGCAGTAGAAATTAATACCCAATGCTACATCATCTCGGCCAAATGGTATATGTTTTTCGAGTCTACAAATATGAGAACCTGAAAAGGCAACATTTTGTTGGCTTGTGATGATCCGTATGGCTGTACCGTTAGCTCAAAGTTGGGACTTTGAAGCAAAGACTTGTGTTTTTAAGCACATTTGATGTAACATATTTCTTAAATTATCTGCTTTGGAATCTAAATTAATATTTTTTTTTTTTGAAGGGCATACATTTCGCCTTTAAAATGCATCTTCAGTTTTTTCATATTGCTTACTCATTTTTTAATCAAGGCTTTTAAGTAAAGCCACGTGTTAAGGGGGGCATTTCAATGTTAGATGGACTATAACAAAAAAGCTCCAACGGGAGACTAGACTTTTTCTGAAAGCTATAAATACTATCTATCGATGCTACAAGAACTAGAAACCACTTTTAGCCATTTTGGGAGATCGAGTCCTTTAAGTGGAGCAATGTCGTGCATTTTTCGGCATTTTCAAACGATTTCCCTTGCAATGCATGTATTTTGTAAATGCTGTGAGAGCGGCCGAGTTTTCATTTTTGTGAATTGGAATACTTTAGATCATAAAATTGTTATAATTATGAAACTAATTGCTTCTATCATGTTTTGCTTGCGGTGTCATAAAATGCATGCCTGGTTCAAATGTCGCAATGGGAATGGCAGGGTAAGGTAGGGACGAAGGCTGCTAGCGGACATTGTGATACCCACAGTCAGACTACTAGAACCGATCAGCCATTCCATTGATAGTGGCGTTAATTTGAAAGCCAGATAAAAGCACCGCACTCACCAAGAGCAGGCACTTAACCAACTGCGCCAAGCAATGGGCATAAAAGTTGGCCCTAATTGTTGTTGCCGAAAAATATGCGATTCGTTTATTGGGGACACACGATGAGAACACGTCCCGAAGATTTCGCGAAGACGTTGATAGTCAACGGCAGAAATGACTGAAATAGATGTGCAAATAATAAAAAGATTCAGTGCTATCCTGGAAACAGTGGGTAGCAACTTTTGGATTGACCTCTACAAATTTGGAGCTTATGCCCAGGAAACCGCTACAATGGCTACAAATTTATATCCCTGCTATTATATGCCAGCAACAGTGAGTTAAGATTACTCCGTTGCCCTTTGAGCTACAGTAACCATTTTTGAACCATGATAAGATCTCGCATTGTATTGGGTCTATAATTCGTGCGGTTTGCTAAGAGACGGCGTAACTTGTATTATTCGGTTCGACAGAGGAACTGCTGGAGGAATTCAAGGTTTCCTAAGAAAACTAATGTGACAACGATGGTCTTGGCCTAGACCCTTTGAGCGTAAATACCCTCGTTTAAGCAAGGGTGAATGCGAGTCACAATCGGTCACTCAAACACAGGAGCTACCTAGAACAATGGAAACTAGGTTAAGAAAGCTGGACAAGAGCAACGCAGCTTGCGAGCGAATAACGAGCAAATGAAGAAGTCAGTCATTAAGTTGGACTACGAAGCAGCGATCAGAGTGCTCTAACCTAAGATGCAACAACCAGATGCCCACCGACCAGAGCTGAGCTGTCCAACCTAAGACGCAGCGACCTGAGGGGTCCATCCTATGGTCCAGTCAGCAGACCGATCCAATCTAAAGTCCGGCGACCAGAGCGGTCCATCCTAAGACGCAGCGAACAGAGTGGTCCACCCTAAGGTCCAGCGACCAGAGTGCTCACACATAAGGGCCAACCACCAGAGCGATCCAACTTGAGGTGCAGGGACCCCACCTTTTCAAGCAATGATGCAGCGACCAGAGTGCTGCAACATTAATTGCAGCCACCAGGGCGGCCCAACAAAGACGCAGCGACCTGAGGGGTCCATCCTATGGTCCAGTCACCAGACGGATCCAATCTAAAGTCCAGCGACCAGAGCGGTCCATCCTAAGACGCAGCTAACAGAGTGGCCCAACCTAAGGTTCAACGACCACAGAGGTCCACCCTAACTTCCACCGACCAGAGCGGTTCATCCTAAGACACAGCGAACAGAGTGGTCAAACCTAAGGTCCAGCGACCAGAGTGCTCCAACATTAATTGCAGCCACCAGAGCGGTTCAACCTAAGGTCCAGCGACTAGAGTGTTCTAACATAAGTTGCAGCGACCAGGGCGGTCCAGCCTTCCAGCGACCAGAGCAGTCCAACATAAACTGTAACCACCAGAGCGGTCCAACTTGAGGTGCAGCCACCCGTCCGGTCCAAGCCAAGATACAGAGAACAGAGCGCTCCAACCCAAGATATAGCGTTAAGTTAAAGTCCACCTCCTTAAAAACCAATATTTTATGTCTTTGATTTGTCCATTTTAGTGTGGGAAAAAACTCCCCGCTGAGCTATAGAACAAGAACACTTGAACCGCTAAGCAAACATTGGGCAGCATCCGGTTGAAATGTGTTATTAATCGCCTTCGTCGGGCAATAAATATAAAAATGCCTGCTTTCTTTAACATTTCCTGTGTGTTCTGTTAAATCACTTTCGATCACGCACTCTTTTCATGGCGGACAATAACATCGACTGAGGTCACCAACCAGACAGCCCCAGTCGCCACTCCGCGCCAGGCATGAAGGGCAACTGCACACTTATTGAGGAGTTAAATTCTGGCCTCACAAAAAGGCCTCACATTTGCCCTTTAAATCCATCCATTCTCACACCACAACGTGTTGCTGCAAGAAAAACCAAACAAAGGCGACACACGAGAAAGAAAAGATTTGCTTTTAAGGCCCCCTCTCTGGCCCGCACTCACCGTCAGCGTACGTATCAACCGACACCATCACATATCGTCCTCCGAACACCTGTGGTTTCGTGTCGTATCCTTCCCCTGATGGCGCCGATTATTTATGCTTTCTTCTCTCGTAATTTATACACGTCACCGGAAAAGCCCGATGCTGGAGAGGGGCGGGCGAAACACCCGCGAAAAGGCACAACACAACAACAACAATGGCATTGACATCAACAACAGCAACAGCAACACAACGCTAAGCGAACGAAATTATTTTCCACTGATGAAGCGAGGCAAATGTTCCTTTGAAGGAGCGGGTGTTGCTTTCTTTCCATTTTCAGGTAAGCGAGCGCGATCCAGGCGAGGACGATGATTGCGCAGCTGTTTGACGTGGGGGAAGTGTCAAAACGTCTTTGTTGCCTTCACAGATTAGCGGGTGATAAGAAAATCCCCGTCGCCGAGAGACTGTAACGTCATGTGTAGATGGATACGTTTGGGAGTAGTGTGGTGAGAGTGTGTGTGTGGCTAATGGGAATTGGGTAGCGGACTGGGATAACCGCCGTGTTAATGCCGTGTGCTTGTTTTCACGTGACGGGAAGGTGATATGCTTTTGGTGACAAATTCCTGGGAAAGAAATTGCAACTCCTTAGGAAGGACGAGTGCTTGGCTTTCAACGAACACACCCACTCTAAGGGGCATCGAATAGTGGCAGCAATCGACTTCCATCCATACCACCCCTCAAGTCAAGTGTAAGCCTCTCCTCTTCGCACAGAACCCAATTCGAATGGAGCTCTTACTAGCGATAGCCCTTCAGCAGGATACGAGCAAGCGGGCGGCGCCCCTCTCACACTCGCAACAAGCAGCGATAACCAAATGCGTGCAATCCAAATTAACACTCAACAAAAATCGATTCGTTCCCCAGCACAGATGCCCTTCACGTCCTTCTGCGTGAGAGGATTCCGGCAGAAACTTAACACCTCCCCACGCAGACCCTCGCCAACGGCCAGCACCAGTAGACGACGACGCTGACGTGGTGGCAACGGCTGTCGGAAGAGAAGAGCTTAAATATTCGAAGGCAAAGGGATTAAATGATGTTATAATGGGCTTACAGCTTTTAATGCCAGAAGGACATAAAGGACTATAACGACAACCACGATGACTGATTTTTATGGCGCCATAAAGTCGTTTGTGTATCGATCAGCTTATGGAATGGCTCTGTGCGTCTGTGGCCGGGTGGGGGGAGCTGCGCCGCGCCGCGCCGATGGCTGGTGCCCATGAATCTCTGTGCTATCTATCGACACAATTAAGGTCTCCCCCAACGAGTGGGTTAACATCTTGAATGTCGTCTCTGTGCCAGTGGCAGTGGATTGGGGAGGAATTTTCTCATATAATATTTCGAGCATGGCTGCTGGTCCTTTGTTCTGACATTTACTTTACTTTATTGCCTGCGACTGCGAGCATCCTTGTAAGGTAAATATTTTATCCTATCAGCACGATGAGCTCTGAAGCATCATCCAAGGACAAGGCTGTTATGTGTGCCGGGGGTGTGTTTGTGTGTGCGGTTCGGGAGGGTGTGATGCCGCTTATTATGAGAATGTTGTCGAGTTCCATGACAACCATGAGTGTGCTCCTCACTTCCGATTGCAACTCATTTGTTTGAGGTTAGGGAGGGGGCAACACACTGCCGCATAGTTGAGCTAACATACGGAGAAGTTTGCTTTTGTGAAAGCCTGGGTACACACGACGGGCGGCTGGCTCTTTTGAAGCTGCAGCTTCAGTTGGAAGTGGGAGCTAATGGACAAACATGAGCTATGGCTGTATTGTTTTTTGTGGTGCGAGTGGAAGGGCCAAAAGCCCTCTTCTAGAAGACTCCTGCGCCCTGAGCAAAGTAATGCCTCTGCGGAACTGGACAATAATGATCCCCTGTTGGGCGGCAGATTACCAGAAATTGAGATATCCTCTTGTTCCTGGAAGGACAATGGGACTGGTCTTATTCTGGGAGTCAATTTTACTACGAGCATGGAGGGCAGCTTAAGTTCAAGTTCGGTCCCCTTGCGGGATGCTGGCCTGGGAAGAAAGTAACCCGCAGTCAGTACTAAGAATTTACATGCGCACAAATATTGCCATCAGGCAGCATTTTTGACTAGATCGGAATGAGAATTTCGTCTTGGGGACGAGGCGAATTTACCCGACTTTCACAATTCGCGGCTCATCATCCTTCGAATCACTAACGGTGCCCAAGGAGTGCGCGTGTCTGAAAAAAGTTCAGAGCCGTCATAAGACGCTGGGCCCACCCACTGGTGATGGAACAATAGCAGGAACCTTGGCCCAGGTCCACCTCAGAATGGAAGAGAGCAATATCGGCTCTCTAACGATGTCCTCTAACGCCCTTCTTCAATGATTCAACTTTGGACACCCAGGCGTATGTGGAATATTTTGTTGCAAGTTGCATGCTGTTCGAGTGACTCCGCATCGTCAACCTCTGTTCTATCGGCTGTCTTCTTTAAGTTTCCGATTTCGTGGAGGGATGCCCTCTGATCTTCCATGTCGTACACCGAACAGTGGACAGACGAGCCGGATGTCGCTCACAGCCACGCGGATCGTCCGGATTAGTAGAGGAATCTATGCTCCTACCTAAGCAAGTCCATGCACCTACCAATTTAACGACGTGTGTGGACACACAACTGCGACTACCAGACTCAGATCGTGAGCATATTGAAATGCCGCTTAAATAGGCCACTTCCCACTTAAATACTCACTGAAAACATAACATGAACGTACTTCTTCTCATGCATCCCCTCTCATCATCGCCACACGCGATTACCAAGCATCATTCGCCCCAACTGCCATCCAACGTCCATTAGCTCACTAGTCAAAGGCATGATGTCGCCTCCCACTACAATTCCACCCACAACCTGCTTGTGAACCATAAACGAATTTACTCAGCCTTTACTGCGTCGATAATTCAGAATCATCGTCAAGACAACATCGAGTAAGTGGCTTCAAGCAGTTACGGCAGCATTTCCAACCAAGACCACTCAAATTACAGACTCCTCCTTACAGTCAAGGCCCACATGGCAGCCGGCCACTGGGAGGAAATTCTCACTTACCTCCCCGTCCTTCGTCGAAAAAGGATACAAACTGTCACGGACGGCAGATCGATTTTCGAAAACACTCGCCATCCACGCCGGCAAGCAATTCAATCAAATTTCGCGGCACTCATCCGGGAGCGAGGTGATTGATTGAATGCTATCCGATGACGCTAATACAAATCACGGACAAGCCAGTCTTAATTAGGATAAGGACACGCCATCCATCACGAGACACAATGCTTCTGGAAACCGAATGTCATCCGATTCGCCACACGTACACGATTCCCTGGATTTTGAGCTCGTCCACTCTCTGGGTTCCAGGACACCCCTCTAAGCAGGACAATGCCAGCATCCCCTGTATCACATTTGTTCCGAATGAATTCTCAAATCTCATCAAATTGCATTCAACGCCAAGTGCTTCCACGGGGTGGGGAGCAGTAATCCGTAATCCTTGCGCGGCGCGAGGAGCAGTCATTTCATGAACATGAAGCTCCCCATTTGAATCAACTCACAGGACTCAGAGGAGTCGCTCGGTAAACGAAGACATCCCACGAAATGAATTCCTCGAATGGATGTAATTCACTTTAAATGGAACGTAAAATACCACGTCTTTCGGTGTACGTATGCGATGGCTCTGGCGAATCCTATTAGGTTAACCATGGGGAATTTCTTAACGGTGTCTAAGCTGGGGTTACCCCCAAACGTTGTGTGACTAGGTTCCAAGGACACTCATGTGGAGGTTAACGAAATTTGTGCGATCTTTGTGTTGAGGTCGGCCGGGGGGGGGTTGGGCGCATTTTGAAAGGATAACGAACGGCACTTGGTGATTTGAGCACAAAGTGAGGGGTGAGGAGAGAGTTTGGAGGGGATAGCAAAGTTATTCGAAAACTTTTGACACTTTCAATCCGGAAGTTTGCTGTAGTGGCGCTGTTGGCTCGTTCATCAAGTGACTTCAAACTTCTCCGAAATGCCGATGCACTTTACTGGATTGATTATGTGCTCGGGAAATGAGAAGAGTCAGCGGGAATAGAAGGAAATCGGATGGGATCTTCTCAACGCTCAAAACTACATGACACACCCTCTGCCTCAACCTTTGCTCATACCTTCCTCCGTCGTTTTTCAGCTGTATGAATAACTGTGCAGAAACCAGTGAATACACCACACAAGACGGGGTTAATGGCTTCAAAGACGACTTCTTCCCGGGCCTTAATGACCTGTCAGCTATCAGGTCCTTGCAATCCACTTCTAACCATTTTCGCCTTTCACTCCGTGAAGCCGACGACAAGCGAGGCTCCCAGGGCGAAGAGGCTCAATCGCCAGACTTTTTGAAAACATCCTCTGTTCTTCAGCGTACTTTCACTTCAAGTTCATATTTTCCTCCCAGCAACAGGGTTCCTTAAAGGACAGAACCACAACGACTAACCTTGATGGATTTTTCTGCAAAACTCTTGTAACCTGACAACAAGGCACAGGCCGTCATCACCACTAACTTCAGCAAACATTTCGATGAAATTAACCGCCGAACAGTTGACTGCATGCTAAAAGCCTTCGGCCCTCGGTGCCTTGAGAATCACCGTCACACCGTTGCTTTAAGAAAGTCAATTTTCTATCCGCTCATTGCCACCAGGATGAGTGGTCTTTTTATTTTAGTCGTTTGTCTACCTCAGAAAAAAACGTTCCGACGTAGTAATGCTCTCCCCACAAGACACCTGACTTGAAGGATCACGCTCTAAAGCCTCTTCCCTTGCGAGTCCTGCTGCAGGGACCAAAGCCTAAACCTGGATAGTAGACCTGATTCGTGGTGCTTTCTTGAGTATGCTTCTGCGTCGGATATATGGTATTGTCTGCAGGAGACGTGAAGGCATGAAGAAGTGGATGCAGTTCGGTGGATAAAAATCATTGGTACACATTGAGCGCATGGATTGCTCAAGAATACGAGAAAGATCGAACCTCCGGTATAAAGACCAAGTCATCGCGAAAGTTAAAAAAAGCTTGGTCTTGATAACTCGATGCACTGTGCCCGAGACCGTCAACGATGGAGAGTAGCTTTTGCTCAGACTCAGGGCAGGTCTAATAACCCGTGGCTGATTCCTAGTCCACAAGCAGTTCCTAGTTCATGAGCGAGCAGCATTTAGATCAAGATCCTTGCAGAAAATCTCGCATTTGCTTCAGTTACGATCGGACGAGTGGGCAAATTGTGGTCTTCATTTGTAGCGCTATGGGATACATCAATATCTTCCTTTGTTTACGGGTAAGTGGCTTGGCCGCCAACAGCATGAAATTGGTGTAACATTTTGGCCGCTACAACTTCAACTGCTTGTAGTTCAGTTATGATGGCCTTGACATGGCCAAAGTGTATACAACACGAATGTGGCTATAAAGTTAGTCCATGCTCCGCGATTCTTTTTGACATTGCCACATGTCACGAATCACTCGTCAAACCTCTCAATAATCTGAAACTGAACCATTGAACAGCAGAAAAAAGCAGCAACTCATTATTAGGAATTCACTCGACCTGGAGCCATTCCGAACAGTCTGCCTGATCCAAGGAGCTCATTAATTACTCATCACATCGGGACATGCTCTACCACTCACTCCACTCCTAGCCCCTTCCACCGTTTCACCTCTGACAAGCAAGCCCCCACCAAGCACCGTCACCATGTTTACCATTTAAATTACTTTTCCCTTATCATTAGACACAGCATATGCATTCGAAATGAATCCACCTCGCAACCAGCCACCACGACCCGCTGGCACATCGATGCGGGCCACGAGGATTTGCTCTCGGTTTCAAGTGAATGATACCGTAGAGCCGAACAGAATCTCCGGTGGCATCACTTTATTTGCATAACTGGTAACCATCCTTAATATGCGGCACGGCACCATATCTCAGTCGATGCAGCTCGCATGTCTCCGATGAGTGCCTCGCCCACCAACCGCCATCGTGGGCGTACACCTGATGCATAGCATGGAGTGGGTCTTATCCACAGAACAAGTTGGATCCTCTTTCGTGCGCACACGATGGAAATCGTGGGAGGATGCAGTTTTTTTCGACTGAAATTTTGTCTCAACTGAAACAAGTCTGGGGGAAGTTGCCAGCGTGCTTGGGTTGCGTTTTTCAAATTAGAGTCAAATTGCGCCGCTCGTTGGCGGTGTGATGGCACCTTGATGTGATCAATTGGATTCGTCGAATGTGAGCCAATTCGTGTGAGCTGGAGATGGACAAGTCGAGTAGGAGATACTAAGAGATGTCTCCGTTGCAACTAAAAATCTGAAGATCAGGATCGATGAGGTTTCCGAATGATCAATTATCTTTCACTCCTTTTCAGTCCTCTTTGACATACTGCTGGTGCCTACAAGAGTTGGCTTTAGGCAAAACCGAAGCCAAATTACTCAATATGAGGCCATGCGACTTCCAGGCTGCGGAAAATATTGGCATCATCTCCCAAAATGCCCTCCCTGGCTGATGGAACCTGGACCACCTCCAGTCTGGAGAGTCTAGGCCTTCACCCACTTCCCGGGCTGTAGTGATAGTGAGAAACACACGAGCTCCAACCAGTCAGCCCAGCTCCTATCACAGCTCCCTCAGGGTGACTAAAAATACCTGACAACATGGCTGAACTGAGCAACATTGGAATCAGCCTTCTTCTACGCTACTAATTGGATCCGCGACACAAGTACCGAGGATCCGTGTGGGAACACAATGGGCCTATACTAGGTCTAAGTGTGGCAGCTGTCTTTAGCGCAGCAGTCAGTCACATCTACCTAACCTAACCTATTATGAGGCCATCACCTCTGTCTTTCTACACAACGAAATGCCAACGATGTTTGTTGGGACAGAAAGCGAAGGAACTTTGATGGCAAGTCCCCACATGATTTGCAGTAGATCTGTGCTAAACAGTTCCGACGACGGAGTCGACATGGAACGATTATTTTTGCAGTCGGAACTGGTTACCAGAGAAACTGTGTATGTCCATGGATATGGTTGCGTTAAACATGTGCGCCGGACTATGTACATAGTTCCGTTCATATTTCCCCGTAAGGAAAGGATAGACTGATGGCCAGTCGGCAGAAATAGCCTATTGTCCAAGGGCCAAGGGCCCTTCTTGCCCTTCGGAGTGTTTCCTGCAGACGCACTACGTATGAGCTTTTTTAGAATGCGTCATGTAACTGACTATGTTTCCTCGACTTGTCAGATTCGTCCTTATCCCTATAAAACGCCTGCAGTTCTTCTTCCGTGCTCGGACATTCCGGGCCCAGACAGAAACTGCGTAAGGTGGTAGTTACAGTTCCCTGTCTGCCTCGGTGTCCATGGATTTATGGTTTTTATGAGCTTGTGGGTCCAACTTCCTTTGGTGGAGTTGGTCCACCGCTCTTGCCACTGGTCCACCTCTTTGATCTAAGCCATCTCCTGGGCGTATACCTGCTAGAACGGAAGCTGCTTCGTCTGATATAGTTTTGATGCGACAGATTGTTCTGATTGTGCAGAGTCTGGGCACCGACATCATCCTTATTTTTGTTGCTCCACTGAAAGTGTTTTCGCTCAAATGGGGGCAGCTTATAGGAGAACCGAAGTAACTGCTCTAGACACCAGTATCCTATGGGCCTTTTCAGGCCCATCGACGTTTGGCCGCATCCGAGAGAAAACTGTTTGCATCATTGCCTTTTTACCGGCATACATGCCATGGGTCTTAAAACATGATGCCTAAGCCTGATGTCGAGCAAAACACCAAGGTATTGTAGTGACTCCCTCTATTTTATCGTTTGGTTTCCAACCCGGAAGCTCGCGTATTCCACTTTCTTGCGGCCGGTAATAAGAAGCCTCAGTTTTAGGGTCAGCAAGCCGGCGTTTTCCAGCCAATTTTCGATTTTGACGACGGCCTCGTTTGTCGCACTTTCCACTTCGTGGATGCGCTGCATACGTGTGCTTGTGTCGAATTTTTATGTACAACAAATTGCCACATGACTATTTTCCTTCGTTTCTTCGTACCTCTTTGAATTCGGAACTATATGGTATGGCGTATGGACATGGACATGTTTAGGTTGAGTTTACGGAACGACAGGAAAGTTAGCTATACATGTGTGGCTTGAGGCCGGTAATAAGAAGCCTCAGTTTTAGGGTCAGCAAGCCGGCGTTTTCCAGCCAATTTTCGATTTTGACGACGGCCTCGTTTGTCGCACTTTCCACTTCGTGGATGCGCTGCATACGTGTGCTTGTGTCGAATTTTTATGTACAACAAATTGCCACATGACTATTTTCCTTCGTTTCTTCGTACCTCTTTGAATTCGGAACTATATGGTATGGCGTATGGACATGGACATGTTTAGGTTGAGTTTACGGAACGACAGGAAAGTTAGCTATACATGTGTGGCTTTGAGGAATTGTGGGATATCCCTTGGCTTCATGATCCCTTAGATCCTCAAGGTGGTTGAAAAAAATGTTCGCCTAGCAGTCTAATTCTGGTTTCTGCAAGTGCAGGGAATGTCCCGGGCTAATGCAGTATTGTTTCCTCTTCTGCTTCATCCATGTAGCTTCTGCAGGAGTCACTATGTGGTGAACCAATTTTTCTGGCCTGGGTCTCTATGAGACAGTGGCCAGTTGGCGCCGCTATTACTTTGCTGATTACCTTCCTGTCTACCTGCAGGAGGTAATCAGCTCTTCATTGGTTCAGCTCATGCCACATGTCTTGCAAGTGTCCAATTCCGCCCATTTTCTGTTGCAAATGATATGCTGTTTTATCGCAATCGTCTGGGGATGTCTCGGGATGTCTCGTGATCTAGCGATACCCACCCCCTTTCTTGCTAGTTCATCGGCTCTTGAATTGCGCCGAATAGGCTTATACCCGGGACTGCAAAATTTTTCGTAGTCCGGTCAATTCAGAAGCATCGTAAGAGAACACATGTATTACCGGTGCTCAATGATGTTCCACTATAGCAAGGTCACCACAATCCCATTTAAACCTTCCATTTAGACCATTTCGAGCAAAAAATGCACCGGTCGCGACGTCTGTAAATCCGCATAAATTGACTCTTCGCGTGTGTCTGTCGCCTTCCACCGTCTATCGTCATTCAAAGAAATGACAAGTATTGCTCAATGCATGGCAAGACGAACAACTCAGAACGTGCACTCGAATAAAGGAAAATCGTGCAGTTTCAGATATCAGAGAGCCCAGGACTAAAGCTCCCCTAGCACGGAAAATGTCACTGTGGTGATTTTCAAAATGAAATATTCCACATACGCCACAGTGTCTCAGGTGTGGCTAGAATGATCTCACCCAACTAACTGAGTACAGTTCAGTCAGCAAAAACTCATGTTAGTTGAGAGCCAGGAGGAGATCGAGACTCTTTGTTGAGGCAAGGGCTGTATGTCATGAAGAAGAGACATTTCAAAGCTTAGGGTTTTCAGAAGATTCCCACATTCAATGCTTAAGTCTCTCTCATGGCTGCTCACATGGATACATCTCGAGCGACCATATGGGCTTCAGTTTTGTCGCTAGAACTCTAAGTACTGTCCCAAAACCTGCTGACCCGAGGATCCTAGGTTTGAAGTTTATATAGGCAGCGCTGTCCAACGGGGTTGTAAAGGAATTTTTGCACAAAAGCGGTGCACTCATCGAGCAAATGCCGGCCAAGGCTCCAATTAAGAACGTCTTCGATTGAGACACTCCTTGTTAGAGAAGCAGGAGAAGAAGATTGAATCACCAGACACAAGACAGCCTTGTTTTGACTAAACCAGCGTGTCCAGGACCGTCAATGGCGCCAAGGAACTATCGCTCTGCTCAGACCGTCCACAGGTTGTAGACCTAGGTTAAGATGAGTAACACACTCAGATACACCAGTGGTATGTCCGTTGTGTCCCAAGTAAGTACGTTCAACGGAGTGACTGGATTTAAACAAGGTCTCTTATGTCAAAGGGGGGACCTGTGTCCCCCCTGTGGAACCCTGGTTCTTGACACACATCGCTCGAGCGAGATTCGACTCCCCAGCGACATGCCTCCAGCCGCCTTTACCTGCTTTTCCCATAAGAAACTTACATACACGAAAACGTCTTCCACAACTCATTTGAATTTTGAACAAGATGGAGGGGCTCCATCCACAGGAGGCTCCTGGCGAAATTCGCGAATCAGGCAAAAGCAATCTGTAAGAGCAATCGCCACATCAACCCCCCGGCGAAGTTATCAATTTAACTTTCCCGCGACTTGAATCAAAATCGCTGTTCCGAATTGTGTGCGACTCGTTTTACATCCTCGCCCTCCTCCCGCACCACCCATCACCAACCTCCTTAATGGAATTGATCACTTTGTCTGTTGTCCGCCCCGCAGCGACGAATTCATGCGAAGCTCCCGCCGAGTGAACGCGTGTGTAGTCTGGGTGACTCTTGGCACTCCCGGCAGTGTCTCTTCATTACAGCACGTGTTCATTCATAACATCCATCCTAAAAGATTATCCACCCGACACAAGATAGATTATCGTCCATTGTCGGCGCGGAATAAGGCTGTTTCGGTACATCGCCGCAACCGGTCCTCATTCGCAGCCGATCCGAAACCCATCCATCAACACGTCAATGAGAATAAAAATGTGAGCGATGGGCAGTAAAGCTGTCGGAAGAGTGATTGAAATCTCACTTAACGGTCAAAGGAATGCCTAACCACCGAAATCCACTGCGGGAGCCACTGACGCACCGACAGCCTGGAGGGAGGCGTAATAAGCAATTTCCGAGGTCAATCTATGTTGGGATGCGTGATTTATGGAATCACCCATCAAAGACAAAGTGCGGCATGCCAGGGGGAGGCGATGGGGGCGGTCTTGCCGCCCACCCCCAACTGTAGTGGACAGCCGATGAGGGCAGCCGAAATAATTGAATTGTCTGTGGCAGAGGCGGTGTGTCGAGTGGGGCTTAAATTCAATTCCAAAACCCATCTCGATGCGTTTAATCAGTTTATCCTCTGTCGACTGCGTGTGTGTGTGTGTGTGTGGGCACAGCATCCTTTGTCGCACGGGGATGCAGAAGATATTAATTGGCTTTGTGTGGATTGCTTCTAGCATGGAGCTCAATTCTGATTTAAGCCGATGGCACATTGTTTTTTGTGGCCTCGGGCGCCATGTGCAACGTGCACCGACTTGGCCGCATCTGGCCTGCGGAATGACTCTCTTTTTGTTCGGCTTTTCCTTTTCGTTGTGCTGTGGTCAGTGCTGGGCAGAGGGACACTGCCTGGGAGTGGCTTTGTTGGCGATCAGAGGTCAGTAGCAGGAATGCAACCACAATCGGGTTTTGCTTCCCTTTTGATGAAGTCTAGCGCTCGCTGTGGCATGATTGCATTCGAATGTCAAAGTGGTTCCTGTTGTGGCTCCCGTAACACGAGTCGGTTTACAACCTTGTGAATACTTTGTCACTCTACATGAAGACATGCTCATGACCGTCGCATAAATCCCCATTGTCGACTCCACTGTCACGAAGGGAAAAGACAGACCTTTCAGTTGCCTCATAAATCAACACGCCGAGCTATGTTGTTTTCAGCACGTTGAGAGCACTGAATTCTTCTTCTTCTTTGACCGGGCAGGACGTGGGGCCTGGGTCGCAGGAACTTCCCCTTCAAACTACCGCCTCCCCACAACACACGCCCATACTGACTGCCGACACACTTCTTCGCCATCCTCGATGAGATCGTAAATTTCCAACGAGCTCAGCAAGGGCCATCTCAAAGCGGTGGGCCTCGGCGAAAGTTACACGCCTCATTAAATTCAATTTACCTCTTCGCCTAATGGTCTCATTTCCCACCCATCGCCGCGGCAGCTCACTCAGCAACAAGGTGCAAATGCGTGAGGCTGTGAAAAGTTCGAGGTTAGGGCGGGCTGCCACCCCTGCGAATAGTGGAATTCGATAGCTCCCGCAGTTAACCTCTCCGAGATGTTTATGGCGCTGCGAGTTCATTCGTTTTGCTGCCGATATCCGACGGCCGTGGGGGAAGCCAATTGGCACTTGTTTATGTAGGCGGACGTGGATTCTATTTTTAATTCGCACGCCCATTGCGAGGACATGTGTAGGTCTTAAGTTGCGTGCCAGGGTTGGAGTCGCTGTGAAAAAGATCAATGGCCGTGGCAATGGCAAGAGTTTATGGTTCAGAGATTGGATTTTATTAAGCAGGCCGTACACCTAGACATCGGGATAAGAACTTATCGCATTGAAATAAAATTAAGGAGAATTTAGGACAAGGATAACCAGGACACTCCAGTTCATTGAAGAACAACGAACTGTATTGACATTGATGCCAGAAGCTAGAATGATGACGCATAAAGCTCAAACTTGCCACGACATATGAGGTTGCTCCAACTACAGGGGCTTTTGACTTTTAAGTCTCTCACAGTCCACGCTAAGGTGTTGAAGACGTGCTCTAGAGCTGCGGTCAAGCTCATGAGTGTCTGTCCAACAGCACGGCAAGAGTCCAGGTTTTACCTCTAAGACTCGAGCCGGTAAGATAGCTTGTAAGATGGATTATTTCCTTATGTGAATGAGGCCTGATTAATCTTTCGGATTGTCTCAGGCCATGACCATATGTCCACTGGTCTAGGCCAAGTTTATTTTCCCATTCGTCAATCAGAGTTGTAGCTGCTGTCCAATTGACATTTCAGTACGGTTCTGGACCGATGAACACAGATTCCGATCTAGCTCTCGCGAGCTCATCTGCGGATTCGTTGCCTCTGTGTCCAGGGGCCCAGCTTCACTTTGTTGTGTTGGCAAGGGATTGCAAAGGGTCATAGCAGCACTTGACTGTTTTGGAGACCATTAGATTGGACGAGAGTGCCTTGAGTGCTGCTTGACTGTCTGCAAATATTGGCATTCTTGCTCCCTTGAAAGGTGTCAGTGGAGGTTAGGTTTGGCGTAGATTGGAACTCAGTAGGACTCGACCCCATTGGTACGGAAATCCCAGTATTGGATCCAAAGACTCTTGCCGCTACTGCAGAATCCGTCTTTGATCCCTCTGTCCAGCAAACCAGACTTCTACGGTCTAGTGCTGGGACACAGTTGGTCAACCTTCCATGGTCCAATATGTCAACTTCAAAAAGCCTGCCGAAACAACTGACCACGATATCAGACATTGTACAAAAATGTCTCTATTAGGGATTGAGTTGAGTATACTTGGGTGACCGGTTGGGTACCTGGCTTAAAGTTGTACTCTAGCTGCAGTTTGATAGCGTGTCTGGTAGTAACCTTCCTGACGGAGATGGGTAAGAGAGTTAGCCCGACTATTGCTTCTAGAGCTGTAGTGGGGCAGGAGGCGCATGGCACCTGTTATTCCAAGACGTTGCACCTTCTGCTTTTCCGTTCGAGTGTTTTTTATGTGATGATGGGTCTTGCCAACGTTCTGTACAACCAATGTATAACTTTGGTAGAGAGACCCTGAGTCCTGCCGTATAGGCGTCTACTGGCCCACGTCTACTGGTCCACGACTGACTTGTTGTGTGAATTCCAGTTAATTCGTTTGTCCAGGATCACCGCAAGACATTTAACTTCACTGGAATAGACTAGAGTGGTGTTATTAATTATTCTAACCAAATCTGACCGAGATCTTGTCTACAAAAGCTATGCACAGTGCTCAGTGCCCCGAACTGGGAGAGACAACAAAACGGATGTGCTCTATAAAATCAGCAGCACAGGCGAAGAGGAGGAAAGTTGTAACGTTTGTTAAGTAAGGACTTCCTGCGGAAAAGAATTGCTGAGCAGAAATAAGAGCACCGCATGCAGGCGAACAATCCAAGTTCAATATTGTTCAGATTCTAAAAACGGACTGACACTTAAGCACTGCGAAACACTCTACAAATTCCGGAACACCATACACTGCTCACTACAAACTAACTGGGCTTGATGATGACGTCCTAGATGGCTGGGCCATGTAGAGTACATGGACAACACTGCTCCATCCCAAAGCGTGGGACAACAAAACAGAGGCCGCCCACGGAATTGATGGCACCAAAAAGTTGAGAAGGACCTCAACCAACTAGGCGTGCAAAAGTGGAGGCAACTTGTTGTTGGTTGAAGCCCGGGTCTGCCCAGGGGTGGACTACTGTAGCGACTCTAGGAGAAGAAGATCGATTTAGGCTTATGAAAATAAAGGCACCAGGACATTGAGGTTGAGGCAGATTGGATCTTCTCACTAGGGCCAACTATGATGCGGCAAGCTTTGGTGAGACTACGCTTTTTCGGATCAGTCAAACAGCGAATCATGGCGAAAGAAAGACACCATATTCTGAAGATTTAAAGTTACAAGTGCAACAATCTCCTAGATCCCTTGTCGATGAAGTGTTCAGTTTAACGCCGTCTGCAAACGAAGACGTAATGCACTAGTAATGCCATGTCATTGATGTCTTCGGTTTAACGACACCAGCAAGTTAACGCCTGATGGATGACGACAAGCGTAGCGTATCTAGAGGACCACAATTCAACTCTGGGGCTGTCCATCAGCTTTGGGGATGGAAAATAAGGGAAGATGCCCGGTCTCGCTGGAGCATGAGAAACGAGTGCTGCAGCCGGGATGGTGTCCGAAGGGCTTAAACTAATGTCAGCCTGTCCGCCTGTTTGCTGGGCACCGAGACACACTGGAATTCGAAGGTAATAATAAGGCGGACAGTTGCGCGAGGAGGAGCTTGGAGCTGAGAGAATCTCTAGCATTCCTGTATGCGGACACGAATCTTAGCTCTATAAAGAAAAATCTAGAAGACGAAGACCTGAACAGAGTCAGATCTCGCTGGCTTGGGCTGAATATTGGAGCAAGGGTTATATGGCCGACGCTGAGCAAGAAGAGCTCAACATCATTAATCGACTTTAGTCTTAAGGACGTTATATTAGACCCTTACCGGGCATTTTGCCTGGGGGCACGCGCAATGCGTCTTAACATACCACACAACGACTTGTGCGGAAGCTGCAGAGATGAGGAAGAAGGAGAATCCATCCAACATCTCTTCTGCTAATGCCCAGGAAAAGAATGCGTTCTCTAGAATAGATCGTCTACAAAACAGTTGGAGGACTTAAGCGGCGTTGAAATCAAAAATCCTCTTAGAATCACGACTGTCTGGGTTTAGGACTATAAAGGGCGAATTTTTAAAAGCTATAGGAAAGTTTTTCAAAAAAAAAAAACACTTAAAATTCGGAAAAAATGCATGAAATCTTTATTTGAACCGATAGTACGGTCCATATAATTTAGTGTTTGAAGATTATTTCATGCAAATGTTGACCTTGACTTTGGCATACCCTTTCCAACATTTCGGCAGGTATCTCACGAATAAATGCTTCAATGTTTTCGTCCAATGCGTCAATTGAAGCGGGCTTGTCTGTATAGACATGAGCTTTAACATAGCCCCACAAAAACTAGTCTAAAGGCGTTAAATCTCACGATCTAACGCGGCCAATTGACCGGTCCCGAGCGTGAAATAAAATGTTCACCGAACTCGCCTGGCACCGTCTGGTTGAAACCACATGTCATGCAAACCAAGCTCTTCCATTTTGGGCAAAAAAAGTTGGATATCATCTCACGGTAGCGCTCACCATTCACAGTTACGTTACGATTCGCATCATCTTCGGAGAAGTACGGTCCAATGATGCCACCAGCCCATAAACCGCACCAATCTGTGACTTTTTCTGGACGCATTGGTAGCTCTTGCAATGCTTCTGGCTGCTATTCACTCCAAAATCGACAATTCTGCCAATTGAGCCAAAAATGAGCTCCGTCTTAAACTGACCATAAAATGGAAGAAGCGCGCGATGAACTTTCTTAACAGAGCACGCATTTTGATAGTAAAATTCAATAATTTGCAAGCGTTGTTCGTTTGTAAGACGATTCATGGTTGAATTATAGACCAAACTGAAGATGTTTGGCAGTGAAACAAAACACGAAACCTGCGTCACCCTTTAGTAGGTCCCATGGCGAGACCTACGACAAGATTGCTGTCCTGACACAAGATTGAACATGCACACACGGCAACAAAGATAGGAGCTAAGATGCATGCCATGAGATGACATATCGTAGAGCACCTCCTACTCTAGTCAATACACTAGAGTAGAAAGCCACTCCCAAGCAAAGGCACAATGGAGCCAACACGTTGATCCAAGTGAGCCACCACCGCACCTAATTAGTGATCGAGATTGCGAATCGATGATAAAGATCCGACGAATTAACCGAAAAATACCAATTGAAGGCAGGAGAAACCACACAATCTGGACGATGATCGAAGTGCAGCGTGGGGGAAAACATGCCTGAAGAGCAAGATCTCAGCATCTTCTACAAGATACACGTATAAGGCGAGCCCTTTAATTGCGTCAAGCACCTGGTTCTGGGTGTGAAACATGGACTGGCACTTGAGGTGGCAGTGTTGATTGAATTGTTCTTCTTCTAACCACCTTAGTAGGTGTGATTTCCGAGCAGAATATACACGTTTTCGGTTAATCCTGGAGTCACAGAATAAACATAGCTTGGATCCATGGGGTCCGCAATCCAGTGGAACACGTAACCCAAATCCAGTGAGGATCCAGTGATGCCCATAATCTCCGTATTCAATGAGAACTGAGAAAACCAGAAGTGCAGTAAGCCTCCCCTAGCTGCCATCAATTTTCTCACAGCCCAGTCTGCCGCACAGAAGGCAAACATCTGCAGTGCAGTCCCCATCGGTTTCCATAGACATCTCAGCAACCAGCAGCTTCCCAAATTCCCAATTCGTCTTCATTTACACTCGAAACTCCATCGAATCCCAAGTCGCTGTTATTTAGAGCCTCCCTCGTTCATGTCACTTGATTAAGCCCTGGGGTGTGCTCTGCTCTGCCCACAGCCCTCGGGAAGTCACCAGCATCCTTAGCGAGGAATTTTCCGATTATTCCATTTCAATTCATTGCACACTTTTCTGCAGCACACATCCGGCACTGAGGGCGCAAGAAAATGCTAAATTTTTCGAAATCACTCGAAATGCACACTCGGATGGGAATGCAAATACGAGGACAACAAGCATTTCTCATGTAGTCCCCATGCGGACACGATGAATTATGCGATGAAGGGATGTGCCCACCACCCACTCGTCGCACCAAAT
This sequence comes from Eristalis tenax, assembly GCA_905231855.2. Taxonomy (NCBI): domain Eukaryota; kingdom Metazoa; phylum Arthropoda; class Insecta; order Diptera; family Syrphidae; genus Eristalis; species Eristalis tenax. Next base: position 39,040,183 of record HG993128.1, on the reverse strand, counting down.
GCTTGTCGGCACTTCTGACGGGTGTTCGCATGAGAAATCCCTCGGAGGGGGGAGGAATAACAAAAATAATGCAAATTTTCCAAACTCCGATAAGAGATATCCGAGAGGACATTGGACATGGCAGACAATTGAAATAAATTGTTTCCGAGCGACGAGCACAAGTGTAACGTGTTTCATGGGAGGCGGTGTTTACGGGGAGCACATTGGACTGCAGAGAAATTCTTCAATTCTCTGTGTTTGTACGGAGAAAATTCGAGAGACTTGACGAAGTGAGGGAACAGTTTGTTTTGTGTGCTCTGTTCGAAAAGTCAGCCTGAGCTAGAGGTCTGTGAGCGAATTGCAGGGCGACAGCCCACCAGAGACCTGTTATCACGCCTTGGTCTCAGATCAACAATGCCCCGGAGAAATTGGCCACTCATCGCATTATCCACTCAAGGCTATGCCTACAGAGCTGAAGGAACTCCTAGAAGAATGCGGACTTCCGATGAGACGCAGCTAGATCCCGTCTGGTTTGCCAATGGACAATGGAACTTCTTCCTTTGCACCAGTAGGACAAGTTCACGGTTGTGGTGTGTGTGTCGCTGCTGCATTCCTCGATGTTCGTTCAGTTGGCGTATGCTCGGTTGACGAAGCGCAGTGGTTTGAGAGGCGAAGGAAATCAACATTCTCACTTTGTGTGATGCACTCAGGGGCCTTGCACTCTCAAAGTTGGACAACACATTTCGATGTAATGGAGAAATAGTCACACAGAGCTTACAGACATTTACACAGCTTAAAGCCGTCCCATTATCTAACCATGTCTAGTGCGAACAGCAAAGGGCCTTGTATTCTCGTCAAGAACTACGCCGTGACATGATGGATAAGCGGTTTCCTAACTTCGATTTTCTTATTCACCTAGCAGCTATGCATTTTTAAAATAAACCGTCTAAAAATCAATGTTTGCGAAACTTCAGTAGACCAGAACGGTAGGGCAGGGAAGGGGGCTGCTAGTGAATTCACCAGCCCCCCATGTTGGTCCATTCCAATAGCCACACTCATACTCCTACAACCGATCCACCACTCCAGCGATAGTTAATCTGGTCTCAACGGCAAAGTGGACTGGTAAACTCTGGAGTGTTTTGCAGGAGTTTGGGATTGAAGGTCCTCTTCTGGGGGCCAAGCCAGGCACAAGTAGCGCAGTTGCGCGCCATTTTGGTACCACACCTTGGTTGTTAGGGTTAGCTAAAGCCAGTCTGTGGAGTTTAGAAATTTGATTATGGTCAGTATACTTTGCACTCACTCACCCCTCTGAGATCGCTAATGAAGGGTTTGATGAACGAGATATACCTTTGTTTGGCTAGTGCATGACATTCACAGAGAAAGTGAGGCAGACTTGCCTCCGAGTGGGTGTCGAGGCAACTGCGGCGGGTCTAGCAGCGTGGATGCCTGTGGGCCAGTGCCCCGTGCTTACAGCCACGACTCTAGCTATTTCGGAGCAATTTCTATTCAGGAGGTCATCAGTCCTATTCTCCGTGTAGGATGGCCAGGAAAATTTGTACTGACCTGGTCCATCCTCTACTAGCCAATGACAGGAAGTGTTGGTAGATGATGTATTTGAGGTAGTTGATTGGGGCGCGCACTAGCTCAGTGGGGGCGTTGCGGAAAACTCCTTGCTTGGCCAGTTCATCGGCAATCTCAATTCTCTGGATCGCCAGAGAATGCTCCAATCATCGTCGCGTCGCTTCTATCTAGTTCTGCGTAAGTGGCACTTCCATCACGGCATGTTGAGCCTACTGGCGGCTTCAGCCTCTTGGGCTCCGCGAATGCCTCCAGTCATCTGGCTCGTTTGGACACGGGATCCTTGACAGTGCCCACCTCTATGGAGCTCTTAACTGCTCTGGTTACCCAAGCTATTCAAGAATTAGAGAAGCAGGGCGCCTCTCCTTGTATTTCATGTGTATGTGTTTTTTCGTCTTATGAGCTTTTGAGAGGGAGGTGATGAGGGAGAAGAGGGCAGGAGAATAGGGATCCTTGCAGGACTTCTCCGTGCTGATCTCCGTTCACCATGGGCTATTGACGAGTCCCACCCGGCAAGGGACAGTTTTAAATGCGGTGGTCGCCGCTGCACTCTTACTGTACACTCTTCCAGTCGGTCAGAGAGGACCAGTCTCGCATTTGTTAGTGGGCGGTTTTTGTCTGCTCAGAAGGTTTAATTTTGAGTTGCGAAATAGAGGTCCGAAATGGGATCCTCACAGCTTTCGCGTGGGCTCCCAGCTAAGTTGACCTTGATCAACACCTTGAAGCGGCCCACTGGTGGAGATAGTTTACACGGGATGTTACTAAGTTGGAGCAGGCGGCGTGTCTAGAGAGCTTGCTGATAAGTTCGTAAGTACCCAAACCGTAGCGAGGGTACTCTTATGGAGAGGAAGACGCTCCACCTCCAATGTCGCATCACTTGGTCAGGCACAGGTGCCCATTTGAACGGAATACAGGACTGGCTCTCCAGTCAGCAGAAATATCAAGAGATATGAACTCACTCCACAGGACACTGTTGCCTTCTTCCAACCATTCCCCGTTCCAATTGCCTTCACCAGTGGGTGGTGCTTGTTTCGTTCAAAGAGGCGGATTATCCCAACGATTGAAATAAATATTTATAAGCGGAAATTACGTAATCTCATTAGAAAAGAAAAAATGACTGCATCTCTACAAAGGCCATTAACTCAACTCCCCACCAGCGATGGCATTTCCACAGAATGTGAAGGCCATGGCCTTTGAATGCCCCCCCACCCATCGTCAGCATCCCTTTCATTCGCAAACAAATGTCGACCTTACGCCCGTCTGACTCCGGATGCAAATAAAAATCTCGTTACGACACCGCATTAGCGATATTGAATCAACCCTCATCGCGCTTGACGGAAAAACTCGGCGCGGCGGCGGGAGCATATTCCATTTCAATAATTATCCTGAAAGGGGGATCACGTTCGTACGTATCCCCAGACAATGGTGCGCCTCACTCACACACTGCACCAGACTACGAGCCTGAAGCAGACGCAGACCCTGCATCCCGAAAGCGGAAGGCCACGGAATGAAAAGAGAAAAACAAACGCAATCATCCACTAAAAGGGTAACAGGCTGTGCATGCAAATATGCGAATCTAATGATGGTGCTCCACAGCGATGGAGCGGCTGTCGATTCATATTCTAAGGTCTTCCGCGTTCGCTCGACTCAGAGCTCGGAGGTGAACAAGCCAATTAGCTAACTAGATTTCCCTAGACCGCATATTTCCTTCCTCGTCTCGTCTGCGGCTATTCCTTTCACCTTGCATTCATTCGACGAGCGAGTGACGACGAACGACGACGTGGGACTGAGCAGATGTCAGGGATTCCAAGAATCCGTCGGTCTTCTCTCCCGGTTGAATGTCTAAGATAAAAGTATTCTCATTAGCACTCCAGGCGACGACGAGACGGTAATTTATCCTTCCTCTCATCGTGTTGCACTTCAACACGACCAGATGGGGGGAGGCTGGATTCCGTGGAAATCCTTGAAGTGGTCTAAAGTGCACTCGTTGCCCTGCAGCCCACCTGGTCGCTGGGTGAATGCTGCCAGCGCTCGATCAATGCCGAATCATGAATGTCGCATTGCGGGGTTTATCGCACACGAATCGTGACGTTGTCGGGGGGAATTTCATTTCACTCGCTGGTTGACCTGCTCCTGGACAGGAGGCACTTATCTCATTGGTCTGATGATGGATCTATCTCCTGTACAACATGCATTCCATCACTCGCTGTGGCTGCTGGGACCTTCCAGAGTTCCTTCCGACTTCCAATCTTGGCTGCAGCGCCATTGAAGGACGTTTACAGTTCAGTTTGTACACGCGAAGCCCTTCCCGTGTCAGCAGAAAAGATCTCAGAACGCTCATCTGTCGGCCAAAGACCCGACACCATATTTCGAATGCCTTGCTTCCTTCAAGTGGATTGCCGGGATTCAAAGGTTGATGTACGAGTAGGATTCATTGCAGATAGACGGAGAGCAGCACTCCATGTCCCCCCTCCCGCCAGACGTCACTCACATGTCTTGCCGAACGAACACCTGCTCCATTCGACGACGACGACGAACACGGATTCAAGTGGAATTCCCAGAAATCGCTTAAATGATTCCGCCACTCAATATTTTGCTGTTCAAGCGGAATCACAGATATCACCTAGAGCTATGAGCATTTTTCCATCGTGTCACTTCAGCTCCCCCACTCCCCCACTGGCAGCCACTCACCTTGATGCTGATGTAACGTGCATGTAAGCCTTGGGCAATAAATACCACCCACACTGCAGCTTCCCCACGCGTCCTCCCGCCTGTACTTTGAATTGACAAAGTGAAGGGAATATTTTAGCTCTGGAATTTGCTGAGACAGGAATCTTATCTCAGGATACACGCGTGTACAACACGTGAGCTTCCCGCTCGCTACGAGATGATGTGCGATTTACATTGAGGAAGCGATGTTCCCCATTCGGCTGGGCGGAGACGGCTAATAGTTGGTTGCTCACAAGAAGAAGAAGAGGAGGACGAGGAATTTGAAATTAAAAGTACCGCCATCGCTCGAAAGGAACCGAAAAGACGCTTGATGAGGCAACAAACTTCTGCCCTAGGAGCGCTGTGTGCTCGTTACCAAGAATCTCCTGTGAGGAATCGAGAAGGCTAAGGTATCCCAAAGGGATTCCTAAATGTGAGACACTCGCATGGTTTTTCATATCAAAGGACACACGACCCTCCGCTTGAGTATGCAACCCATACGCCTCCCAGCAAACAAACAATAAGTGTGCGGGTGGTTTCTTTGCAATCGATAGCAATCTCAGTCGATTGGGATGGAAACTGGTGAAGTAATCCAGAGCATAGAGCACCTGGCAACTGGCTTCCAATCGGCAGCCGGTAGATGAGACACGCCAAAAGGTTTGGTTCACGGGCGGGTGAACCTGAGCTCTTGGTCATAAAAACGGGAGAAATCTGAAATTGAGATTGGTTGTGTCCCCAGGATATGGGCAGACATTGACCGAGAAGCGACTTCATGAAGATGCTCCGGCAGCCATTTAACGAAAGTGCCCGGGTTGGATTGGCCATGCAAACGTGTCCTCGAAGATTGATTTACTTGCACTGTAAGGGAGTTGGTCTGGAGGTGGAGGGTCATCAGGGGACAGCTGGAGTCTTGGGAGAATTTTTGTTCGATATTTAATTTTTAAATGAGATTCAGGGGAAAGATGGATGGCTAGTAAATGCATTGCCTGAGGTCGCCTTTTAGTTAAAATGTCATCCTTTAAGAGCCGCCAAGAAAAAGAGTTCATACAAGCCCAGAGGGGTACCCCCCTCAGAAGCCCTGTGGCGAGACTGGTGCGTGAACTCCGTAAAATGGAGCTCCTACGAACCATGGAAAATTGGACATGAAGGCAGGCTATGGATCTTGCAAACGAACGTAGGCAGACTATAGCCTGCAACTACCACCTTAGGCAGTTCCTGTCTTGGTAAAGCGGCTCCTACTGTGTTTCAATATTCGCCCCACCTTCCCTTCCACAAGCCTGTCATCCTGGCGAGATCTTGTCGTGAGCATATTTCTCTATCTGCGTCGAAGCTTTCTGCCATCAACATTTTCCTGGCCCACAACGTGATGCGTCGGTTTCGAACTCACAAAGCACTCCACCTTAACACAATGAGCCACAGTCCATAAGATCATCCAAACAAGTCCTCCTTGCCAGAGCCAGCATATGCAACTCACAAAATCGTTCTGGAAATCGCCAAACTTCCGTCAAATCCCTGTCTGACATATTAGCCAAGCGGCCTAGGAACGATGATCCTCATCCGCTGACATCCACACAGACGTGCCTACTCCCACCAAGGCGGGCCTTCGAGATATTTGTAAACCGACACGGGTCAAGCCACCAGCTGGCAGTGGCACCGCCAACAGTGCACAGCTGATTGCGAAACTTTCCCAACACGCAAACACAAACAAGGCCACAGCGCATGTCCGTGCGGCGAATTCAGCGGCACAAGTGGAAACTCAGCGAAAATCTCCGTGCCGTGGCTGTACCCCGAAAGCTCCCGACCAACCGACGTTAAAAGGATAACAAATCAACGCGTTTCCCTTCAGACGCTTTTTGGCTGCGAACGCCAACGGTCATCAGTCCTTTTGCGCTCTTCCACCTGACTTTGACTCAACTCACAGTGAACAGTGTGCTGCGCTCTGCACCAGTGAACTACGCTGTGGCTGTGTGATTTTTTTGCTTTTGCTGTGGTGCCGTGTGTGTTTCGTCCTTGTTGACTCATACAGTGACCGCTTTGGGACTTGGCCAATTGCCCCAGTGGGAGTTTAATAAATATTGATGTCCTAAATAAACAGGATACCGTTAGAGAGAAGATAAAAATCGTTAAAAAAAAATACAAGGACAGCTATCAGACTGCTCCTTGTGCGACGAAGTGCATTGCATTTGTCATTTTGTGTCCGCCACCCGAGCGACGGGAGTGAGCGTTGTGAGAGTGTTCCTCGGTTCAGTGCCAAGAAGTATAGAAGAGGAAGAATAGAATTGAATTGACGATGTCACGAGTGAGGATGAGGACGACCGCGACGGCGAAAAGGTCCTGGGAATATTGGACGGTCCTCGTCTTGGGATTATTCTATGTTGCAACCAAATGCGATGCCCGTGCGGTAAGTTGATCCTTTTTGTTTTTGTGTTTGTTTTACTGCCGAGTTGCGAGAAACTTTTTCATGTCCTTGCGACACGTCCATGTACAGAGGCTCCTCGGGGGCCTGGTGCGAGGAATGTCTTGCGAAAGCAAATAGATCTCAGGATGGGACCGATAAAAAATTTGCTCACAGCAAGAGTCGAGGATTATGGGACCGCTGTGTGCAAGGACATCGCGTGACTACACTTAAAAGGGTTCTCCCCCGGAGGGAGTTGCCTGTTTTCATGAAATTGAACCGAAGCAACCGCTGGAATATTCGATGCGAGAAAGGCAAAGCAGTTCCGCTTGTAGGACCCTGCCCAGAGGAGGCCACAACCGCCCCTTTGTGTGAATTAAATAATAAAGAGTTTCTCAAGTGGTTTATAAGCGCGCGTGTGTGCGGACGGTTGCCTTGACCTAAGAGTGTATGCTCAACGAAGTGGGGCACGAAGCACTCAGCTGAGTTATGCCAGGTTGTGTCAATATTGGCGCAGAATAATGTGAATCGCACTCCTTGAGGGACGTGCTGCGAGAGACTATTTGCTGATTCAATTGATTTCTCTTCAAGGGAATGACAATCGAACCCGACCGGTGACTGCACATCGGGAGGTGTACGCAGCACTTTGACTCCTTGTTGGTAAAACTTATGGGAAGGCTTGTGTTCCTACAGGATGAGCATCGTGGCAGTAGCGAGTGTGAGTGGTGCGTAGATATTGTTCCGGACTTCGAACGTGTCCGAGGTGCTTTGGGTTCAGAACTTATTTTTCAGAGGAACGAAGTGAGAAAGAGAGCATTCGAAGAATGAGAACATTGAATGCTCAAAGTGGCCATGAGCAGTCCACGACGGAGTCTCACTGTGTAGGGACTGTTTTTCACCAGGATGAAAAAAAAATCTTGACAACTGATCCGTTTAAATTGAATTGCTTACTTGGGTGAAATCTTGTGGTCCACCAATTCCTTGCATAATTTCGGTCCTTCAGTTTCGCACACCAAATTAGTTCAGGTCCTCCTCTTGTGCGCGGCACCTTTGAGACAAGCGTCATTCGTTGCGGCTTTCCATAGCCTCGCAGGTGAATACTGTTCGGGCCAGGCCCAGCCTGGGTCCATAGGCACCTGGCTTGCCTCACTTCATAAAGCAAGCTTCTAGGGGAATGTGATATGTAGTCATGTCATGCCTGACCTCCATTGAATGCTACTTGCAGCTGGTTGTGATAAAGAATCAACCTCACTGCGGCCAACTTTGTAATAGGGGTCACATTGAGTGCTGAAACATGTTTTTGTTTGGCGTCAATAGGGGTGAAACTAGAAGTCAACCAAAGGTTTTTATAGGACTTCCATCGTCTTATCACACTATTTTTATTCAAAACCAAGACTGGTGGCAATTTAATGGAAGTGCTTTATTTGAAATTCGAAACCTGCTACTTTGTGGGGTTCAGTTGCAATCCGCTAACAAGATACCAATTGTACATGTTAACAGGATGATAAAATTCGTAAAGCTTAAAACCCTGTCGAGTATTATTGGACAACATTACCAAGCATTTCACAGTCCACTTGTGAAATGCTTACAAACGTGCAGAAGAGTATTGGTCCAAGTACTGAACCTTGCGGGACGCCTTGCTTAACTTCTAAAAGAAACAAACGTGCAGAAGAGTATTGGTCCAAGTACAGAACCATGCGGAACGCCCTGCTTAACTTCTAAAAGAAACAAACGTGCAGAAGAGTATTGGTCCAAGTACTGAACCTTGCGGGACGCCTTGCTTAACTTCTAAAAGAAACAAACGTGCAGAAGAGTATTGGTCCAAGTACTGAACCATGCGGGAAGCCTGCTTAATTTATACAAAAGTCAAATGTGCAGAACAGTAGTGGTCCAAGTAAACAACCTTGCGGGACGTCTGCTTACCTTCTAAAAGGGTTAGGCTTCCATCAAAATGTAACAAGATGTATCAACTTCCAGCGAAATATTGTCTAACTAAATTTAGCAGGACTCATGAAAAAATCCAGAAGACAGAGACGTAGATTTGTTCCATTATCATTCGTCCATGAAGAGCCTTGACAGCACTGTGTTTAGCTCTAAGAAATTGATTGTGACAAATTGAGGCAGCTATGATCTTCGTGAATATGATTTTTTGCGAGCCTAGTCTTTACCGAGTGAGATGGCTTTGGCATATCATCATCTTTTCGAATTGTTCGTCTTATAGGACCGTTCATACTTCCGAGGTTCTACTGTATTTTATTAAACCACATGAACAATTGTCTGCCGTCGTCAGCATACATTTTTGGTGCGTGCGTTTGGAAAGTCCGACTGAGTGACTTTTTGCTTTTCCTCCAATTAATAAGAAATCCGGCACATAGAATGCTTTGATTGTGCCAGCGTCAGCGATACTTTGAGGAATACATAAAATACGTGTGTTCTCTGGTGACACGCGACTGATATAGTGGTTCTAGTTTTAATTTTTCTCTCTCCTTCAGCATCACATTGTGACATTTCAATCGAATTTGTATTTTAAATTAAAGTCTGGGTGTTGGTTCTCGTTGAAGCGAAGTTCAAAGTGCATAAAAATGTAAATAAAGACTTGTAATTGAGTATTTACAATAAAATAGACATTTTGTTATAACCACTTTAATAATTAAAACCACTTGAATTTTCAATTGAAGCCTGAGACTGTCAAATTAAATCAGCTGTGTCATCCACTTGAGTGAACGCTACGCAAAAAAAGTATTGTATGTGCCGAAGCCTAAAGTATTTTTAAGGCTCCTTGGAGTAGGCGGCAGTTTCGAGTTAGTTTCTCAGTCTTAGTGGCGACATCTCCATTCGACCCAAATTTCTTACCGCCCATTTATTTCTTCGCGATTGGAAACAGGGAAAAGGCATAGATTCCTGGAGATTATGGCCGAGTTCACACTGCAAGACTTGCGTTCACAAATGTGAATAAACTGCAGGGCCTATGTATGAGAGCAGTCGGCAACTGCGTTCATGGAAGCAATGTGACAGTCAAAACGGCGATCAAATTGGCAGTGATTTTTGTTTTGTTGCAGGATTGCAGGGAAACCTAAAAGTGGACTTTTGACGCAGAAATGGTGGAAAGGAACATGATACCGAAATTATTTTATAATTTTAAGGAAATTTTTTATACTTTAAAAAAAATTAAAAGCAAGGCCCTTTTGCTGCATATTCTGCTCATGTTTCTTTCTTTGATATTTTGGAAAGTAGCTCAGTTAACATCATTAAACCTAGTATTATACCTTTTTTAGACAATTTTGGTCAGAAAAACTTCACAGCTGATTGACCCCTAGTCCATAGACGAATTTGAGAGACTTTTTGACAGTTATTCATGAATTTTTGACGGTTATTCAGGAAATAACGTAAATGCCGTTCTTTGATTGGTCAAATTGGCTTTAGAAAACGGTATAAAAATGGTTGTCAAAAATATTCAAGGCAAGAGAGGTAGAAGTTGGGCTTCTCTATCATCCTGCATTTCTGATGATGGCAATACAAACCTCAACCAAATACTTTTGTGTCGTCTACTCATGCTGCATTTATGAATACCTTTTTGACAATGCTGGCCTGCTGCAAACTTGCGGCAGTTTTCGTGTTCATAAATGTATTTTGTGCAGTGCCTATCTTGGATGGGTAGCCCAATTACTGAATTGCTGACACTTCTTTGAACAGGTCGCACGGGTGGGTCCTGCAATGTCGCAGCATGTCCAAATACTCTGAAAGTTAATTTGCCCACAGCCTTAGCCCGCCGTAAAGGAACATCTTATCGACGATTTCCTACTTGACCACTTCTTTTGGGCGAACGGCTAGATTGCGCAGTGAGTTAAGTGGTTAGTGGGGTCCCCGATTCGAATCCCAGTGAATGAAAAGTAAGTACGCTTTTATCAGGTTGTCAAATCTGTTCCAGTCACCAAAGTGATCTAAGCGCGCTGGTGAGTCCATTAGGAACCCCTCCTACCTATCTGTCTCTTTTGTGGATCAACACGTTGGGCGTTGCTTTTGCTGGTACGACCACAACAGAACCCAGCAAACCACGTCCTACGGGGTCTGGTCCTTTTCAAGCTTTTCCTAGACTACCAGGCTATGATTTTTTTGTTTGCAATATTTTGATGTGGGATGCAGTTTACAACAAGATTTGCTGAATAATTGATGTATGCAAAATACAATCGAGCCATCGAGTGGATCAAAAGGTATCACATTTGCAAACCAAATAATTGACTGAATCGCTAATTAGTATGACCTGTCCGAGAACATGACATGCCTGGCACTGTGGCGAGTGCGTGCGATGGACATGCACGACAGCGGAATATGCAGCGAACGAGTTCATCTCGCAATCATATAAAATTTCAAATCACAGTTCAATGTCAAATGCCCATCCATTAAAACATATTTTTTCTAATTAATGTCTCATTTTTGATGGGTAAACATCTTATCGCTCGCCCCTGACACATGAATACGAAGGGATTCGAAACTAAATGGGACGGAAGTCGTAACCGGAAATGGCATCAAAATAGAGATGCGCCCGCAGCCGTGAAGTATTGAATTAACTGTAAAGTCTTATCAAGGATAAAGTCTCGTCATTCGCCTTTAACTGTCAATCTTTACGAGCACATTGCAACGACTTCAAGGACGACGTCACGCAAAAATGCACATTACTCATGCTCTCCGAGACACGTGTTAATCGATCGACATCGGCTTCATTCACTTCGTACGTATGCCATTCACAGAAGGTGGTGCAGCTCTACTGGGAAAGAGCAATCATCTGTGGCCAATGATTCTAAGTGGCGATTTTGATATAAATTTGAACACGACTGCGGCTATAACCTTGGTTGAGATTTGAGAGATACTCTGAAGCTTCAAATGAACTCTAACTCAGAAATGTCCACCACTCAAAGTGGTACAGTCATCGACGCAGTATTCCGACGATGTCTCAGTACATTGCAGTCTCAAGTACACGTTTCCTATTGCAGCTATCATTGCATCAACGTTACCATAAATTAAACCTGATTAAATATTCGTCACGACTCATTTTTTAAATGAAATACTTTGTATCCCGAGAAGGTTTCTTTTCCGTTCGGTTATCATCGACACTGCGGTGATTAGATGTTTACACATAGACCTCGAGTACGTATACTGCTCGCGCCTTTTTTTCTCGTCTGTTTTTGGTTTAAAATTAATGTCCTTTCAAAAGTTCAAGCAGTAAATTTACGATTTCGTTCTCTTCCCATTGGCGACCAATGATATGCGGAACATCAATGAAAAGCAGTGTCGAACAATATACAATGGTTATTTAAATTCTGTGCCCCGCGTGGGCTGCAGGAGTATGACTGCTTCCTAAAGCAGAGGAAGATTTTCCAGGTGTCTTCTGATAAGCAATGACCACAACTAACGTCGGTGATTCATGGAAGGTGGGTAGAAGTGGTGATTCGGTGAGAACACAATTAAATCAATTGAATAGAATAAACGTTAGTACAAACCTGGTCATTATAATTGTTCATGTGTGAACGCACCCCAAGGGCGGGATGCTCGCTAAAAGAGGGCGCCGCCCATGTTCAAAGGAATTTGTTTGTGTTTTTTTTTTTTTTGTGTGGCATGGTTTTCACTCGTGTCAAATGATTGTGGTTTTTTTTCGTAATTTAAAGTCATTTAATCCGTGTTTTCTTACAATTTAAAATAAAGAATTTCTCACGCCCCCAAAGTGGGCACCCAAACATCCTGACAATAATCTTGAACCAATTACTGTCAAAAAGTGTCTGAAATTCGTCGATAGACTAGGGGTCAATCAGCTGTGAAGTTGGGCAGCTCTATCATACTTAATTTCAGCTTCAAAGCGTATACACGTAAATTCATACATTACAAATTTTTCAATTCATTCCTGACACATTTTCACACATTCGTGATCAAACTGTTAAGCTCCATGCAAGAGATCATAACGCGACAATGGATAATGCGCTCAGTTTTTCTGACGAAACCATAGCTGATACGGCTCAACTGCATCCTCTGACAGTCTAAGGTCTGAGTGCTAAAGGTCCAGACTGCAAGCTAAGTGCCCGTTCTTCAAATTCCGATTCAGGAACTTGAGTCGAATTCTCAAGATGATGGTTGGTTTTTCTGATGCTCGAAATACAAAAGCGTGACAATTTGTGAGTCACCGTCCTCTTGGGAGGCAGTAGTGACGTATGACACATCACAGAGTTGTGCCAGAATACACAATTTTCAAATAGTACAAATTTCGATAGTAAAATTGAGTGGTTTGAAAGCATTGTCCGGGTGCCTCCGCACGATAAAATGGCAATTCCCAACCTTAACTCATGGCAAAAGTCCGTCATGATCTGTCGAAGATAGAAAACTGAAAACTGCAGTCTGCAGAAAAATCACATTTAAGAAAATTCTGTCACTCGGTCGTATGTGGAACTTTTTTTTTATTCATTTCCAGAGGTATTGAGCCCCCACCCTAAATTCTTGCAATCACGGTTTTAAACCAGATTTTCGTTTTGGAGGCGCTTTTACTTTCAATCTAGAACTACAGGGACCACCATCGGTCCTGCACGCCGTGCGAACCTTAAAACGTGGGATTATTGGACATTGGCGGGATATTTCAGCTACTACACGTGGTGTCTATGAAGAAATGCGAAAGCGGTTCCGGAGTGGAAGGTTTCCAGAAGAATAGGAGTCCAGGTGGGTTCTTAGTTAGGGTGTGAGTCCCACTCTACTTGGAACAGAACGGGCCTGTTCCTCGTGCCCATTAGCGTTTTCCTATTGTCCCCAAAGGCAAAAAAACTATACGTCGTGTAGGTTTGGTGCGTGCAACTAAGTGCAGAGATAATGTGACGTGGCAGTGGTGGATCGTAAAGATGTCAGATAACAGATGTCTGATGGCAGTATTCAGGCTCCTCGTCCAGCTTCACAAGTTCGAACGATAGCTTTCATTCTGATAATGAGCACCAAACAGATTAATTCCCTTCGTAGAACTGATTGAGGAATCGGATCTCCTGCTGCTGTTTCTAGTGCCCTTCTAGTGGATTCCAATACATCCCAGACGCACATAATCACCGCTATAGAGAATGTCGAACAAGATGTGCCTCGCGTCTGTGCACACACCACACCGACAGACCATCATTCACTACTACGCCGCCACACACTTAAGCAAGCTTCCTCGATGCATATTTCATTTTTAAAATGAAAGCAATTATGCTGCGGACTCGCCTTCATCCATCCTGTCGCCTGCATGCCGTTCAAAGACCACCAGAGAATAACGATGAAATGCTAACGATGTGTAATTGAATATTTATGAAGACTTTTATGAGTTCATTGTCTCTCATTCTTCAAAGGACCTCTCATAATCCCCATCTCATCCAGCGTCCTCATCTCCGTCCGGTCTCCATATCCTCGTCCTCATCACCTTCCACTTAGTCTATCCGCGTGCTCAGACACATGGCAAGAGACGAGTCTGAGGAAAAACTTTGCTTAATGGCACAAGGATCTAACCCGATTGTCTCTATAAGGACCTAAGCAAGAAAGGCAAGTTGGAAAAAAACGGAAAAGATACATCCTCTTCGCATTAATTTAAAATGTCAACATTGTGCCCAAGTCAAGCCGTTGTCCCGGTATTGAAAGCTAACGAGTTCTGATTGACAGTGCGGCGGCGGCGACGGCGGCAGGGATATAAAAAAGGACTCGGGGCTACGGACGGTGAGTCCTTGTTTACACGGACGACTTAGTCGGTTATCTGGAATACATTTTTCTGTAAATACTTCAGCCAGGACTAGGAAACGGTTCGGTGAGCAGGAACCGATTCACCTCTGCGTGAGTAATACTTTGTATCGAGAGGTCCTTGACTCGTCCGTGGCAGCCTTGCACAGAAGGATGGGTCGGCGGAAATCTGCGGTCTCGCTTGGTCCTTTTTCCTGCTTCTGGTTTTTAGTGTTTCGGTCGTTCGTTCGTTTCTCCGTTCGTCCATTGTCGGGTTATTCAGCACCGGCTACGTATTCCCCATCTAATCCCGACCAATTCCTCGATTCGAAAGATAAATGCGGTTTGATAGTAACAAAGGCTTTCAGTCATGACCTCATTTCTGGCATTTCTCCGAGGGATTTTCGTCCCTTTTTGCAGCCATTTGGCTTGTCATAAAACTTGAACATTCGAGCAGCACAAAACCGAAACGAGCAGAAGAAAGGATTCTTGTTCTTTTTTTTTGCGAATGTTGCTTGTGTTCATCCGCCCACATATTTACTTCTTCGGATAGGGCATCCATTCAAGTGAAAGGACGAAGGATGAATATTTTCTTTTAAATCAATTCGAGGAGAGGCGGAGATGACAATCCCGACAATAATGGCAATCCTTTGTGGGGAATTTTCATTTCGTCCTTGTTCTCGAGTGGAGCCTGTATTGATTTCGGCATCAAATAGTTCAATCGCCAGATTAGCCATCTCCAGTTGGGCATAACAGTGTTCTGTTCCCTTCATCGAATGGGGGTGAGTTTCGGTTTCCTTCCGAGGCAAAGTTCCACACATTCCTTGTACCTGTGTTCCAGTTCTGGTTCAAAGGACACATTTGGCAAAGATCGAATGAAACTTCCTCACAGCATGCGGGTGTGATGAATTCTTTCATCGGGAATGGCTGGTGACTCATAAATTGATCGACAATGGCACGGCTCTTTTGTTGGTTGAGGGCCAAGTCAAACTGGAACTGTGGGGTTATACAACGTTTTTGAAGTGCTGCTTAAGACGCTGTAGGTGTGCGCAATGAGACAAGATGAAAGTCTGCTGTTAAGTCAGCAGTAGAGGTCAAGTTGCATGCCAGGTGGAAGATATTTAAGCACGACTTGTTGGCATATGACAGCACGTAGAATGCGAAGTGGGTTGCTCAAAGGTGCGAAAAGGTATGCTCAAAGTGTGTTGTTTTAAAAATCGGCTCAATCAGGCAGACATTGACTAACTTTGATACTTTTCAACCGATTCATCACTGCAGCCACCGATAAGTGCACTATACCGGACACCACACTAACAGAAGCCAACTCGGTCCTGGCTCGCAAGAGATGACTGGCACACGACAAGATCACTCTGCCCAGAGAGTAAAAAAGGACCTTCTGGCACTAGACGGCAACTCGATCCGTGTGCTCGTCGGCGTGATCACAGGACATCCCCATCTCTGCTGGAGTTGCAGTGACGAGGAAGAGACCGCAACAATCCAACACCTGCCAAGCTCTCTAGAATCGGCGCCTAGCTTTGATGTGCCCAAGGTTCGTCACAGAGACTGCGGACTATTCGGATCTTCTAAGATTAGTAATGAGCAAGGGATGTTTTAAGCCATCATGTTTAACAGAATGTGTACTCCACAAATGAAGGAACAATGGGCCGTAAGTCCTCCGAGTGGAAGTGTTGTTCAATCATCGCGGTCCCGATCCAAAATCTAACCTAGCGACCGATTGGTTTGTGTAAGCATTTCAGACCATTGTTTAATCACCAATCGCTTCAAGCCGATACAACGCACCGGTAGTGACGATGTGCATCGAAAATATTCGCTTGGTGCATTTGTGAATGTGGGCATCTTCGAAAATATCATGGCCAACAAGCATCGACTGCCATTGGCGGAATTTTGTCGAGCCAGAGACAGTGGGAGGTCGTCGACATGCCGTTCATCAAGACATTTCACTGAACTGCTTGAAGCGGTATGAGCGAGTGTTGCCGAGAACTCACACATGTCGTTTCACCATCAGAAGGATGATCTTGCTTAGAACACGGCCCGACGATCGCTCGAATGATTGACAGTGAAACTGATTTTTTGAAACAAATTTTGATGACCGACGAGGCCCATCCCAGCGCTGGTAGATAGCAATATTGCCGCATTTGATGAACGAAGAAAAGTGTGACTTCTTGGGCGTTTGCGCCAAAACCATTCATTGTGCCATTCTTGTTCAGAGAAGTCGATGGGAATCGATATCGGTGGAACGAATGAAGGTGCGCTGGTGTACGTTTTATCGTCAGTGTTTCGTCATCGTTATAGGCACCTTAGCTCGTATGTGCGTCTTATATGATCGTGAGTATATGACTTATGATTCATTGTCCGTTTTACTGCGTGCGTCTGTGGAAAATTTAATCACTACATCAAATCGCGTATCCGAATAAATGCGGATCACTCGGTACTCATGTGCTTCAGAAGACCATGCGCAGGCAGATGCAGATCAGCAAACGCATGCCCGAGCATCACTTAATCCGGATTCCAGTAATTTGACAAGAATTGTACAAAATGGAAAGCATTCATTTCGCCCTCCACCCGATGACTGGCTTGAAAGACTTTGAATTACCCCGTCGAACGCGAAAAAAAGCCTTTAAAATCTTCCATTTCATCGCGCAGTATTACGATTCACTTTACAAATGACGGGACAGCGTAACTTCTCCCCCGCAGACGAGCCACAATCACGAACTCGAAGCAAAACTATCTCAGAGAGACGTAATTGCCCGGCCACTGTGCGGCAACTTTCTGCAACTCTTCCATCAGCCGCATGATGAACGAACTGAAACGATGTGCGCCACGAACCCTCCAACGGTCTCGATTCAATCTCACGCTAGCATGACTTCAGATGGCGCAGTAATTCCATTCCGAAGCGCTCTCTCAGTCCTTCACGTCAGTCAGATCGACGGGAGAAAAAACGTTGCCTGTCATCTCGCCCAAAATTGACCACGAACGTCTACGTTCAGTCTCGCCCCCGGCAGCGCCCTGCAGGCTTCGGTTTATTACAAAATTCCACCGCTGCCACGTAACAATGTTCGTCCGCTGCCACAGCGCCGGGATGCCAAGGCAGCCGCCCTCCCATCACGGACGCGAAGGAGGAAAAATAATAACATTCCCAAGGATCCAGGTTGGAGTAAACAACTTTTCCACTTCTATCAGTGAACCAATAGAGACGGTAATTCATTTATATTCCGTTGAACCCCATCAGCGGTTGTCAAAGTAACGCAACATTTAATATCTCCATGGCCATGGCCCGGACCGTGAGTCCCCGGCTCTCACCACATCAACCGAACCGAGCGGGGCAGTCGAGGAGGGCGAGGGACACCGCCTCGCCGTGCAAAAGTTACTCGTTTTGGCACATAATTTAATCCAGAGCAGCACGTATGGTTCCTGCCAAGGATCTCCTTCATTAATCATTCGATTGTGAGTCTCGGCGAACAACAGAAAAAGGATACACACACATGGGTGGTGTGGGGGCAGGAGGAAGGAACAAAATGAACTACAACTCCATCCATGACGATGATGTTGATTTATTTCGATGGAAGTAATCAGGGATTATTCATTTGTCAAGAGCATGGTGGCGTGGGTGTGTGTTTAAGTGTGGGTGGCAGGACGACAGGCGACATCAGGACCGAAGCAGCGAAGTCATGTTCGGAGCTTTGCTGCGATTAGTGTTCGAATAATTGGGGCTAAGCTAGAGCCGAGTTATTGTCTGCTTTCCACTTGACATACCTTCCATTAGCTGTGACAGCTCCCTCTCTCCACGCTTTACATGGACGATGAGTCCTTGGACCTCATCACCCACCCACCAACCACCCCATCACACAGAGGAGTGGTATTTTTGGATTTTTGTAAGGATTTATCGGCCTCCTCACACTCAAATGGACGGGCTACCCATGTTTATGAGGCTTGATAAATCTATGCGCACACACAGGCGCACACACACCCACGTCCGTGCTGCGGCAAAACGGGACATGAACCTGCTTTCTATTAACAATAAAGCTCATCATCGAATCACTCATTCAGCTGATCATTCATGTGTGCGTGTCTGATTGTCTGCCCTCACCTCAGCACACATACACACTCGCACACTCACGCCTCATCCAAGGGGAATAAATCAATAGATCCTGAATGGGCTGAAATCAATTTTTGGGGTAAGGGACATGCTGGGTGAGCGAAAAAAGGAAACGTTCAACGACAACGGTACACTCGAGTATGCGGTGGCGCGGGGGTCAACCGGGTGGGATGGTGAGCGGCGGGTATTGTGGCGTGCCAACAAGCATTCGTGCGGCTACAAATGTGTGTAATGCGTGAGAATGAAATTTTATTTATTTTCATCTGACTGGCACTGGACAGGATTACACATGGCGATGGTTTGGCAAAGGACGTGACCGGGCGTTTGAGGACGAAATGACGAACATTGCGGTACATGTGTCAAATTGGTGGATGAAATAAGAGCGGGTATGTCTGTGTTCTGGGGCGCGATGGAACGTGCTGCTTTAATCGTGAGCTGATGAACGGCATTGAAGTTGAATGCAATTTTGTCCATCATGTTTAAAACTTAAAGAGTGTTAATGACAGGCGTCTGGCAGCCTGAGAACAACACATCATATCACCAGCCAACGGTAGCCGACACCGAACAAACAGAAGGAGCGAGGCGAGAGCTGTCTGCGATGTGAGCAACAACTGCCGCAACAACTGCCGCAACAACTGCCACCCTCCGAAGGATAGACCCATGCGGTGCTTGTGACGTGAAAATGAAATCACCATCAGAGCAGATCACACCTCAATCCATAGCGCCAAGAAATAAGAATCGCGATCGCCAGAGCAAACGAACACAGACGACACCCCATTCCATAGCGGTGATGTACCAGGAATGAGGGCAACTTTAATGACAACACCCCTTCAGTGATGTGCGATAAATACACATTTTATTCGTGCAATTTTGTGTGCATTTGGCATTCATTTTCTTCACTGAGGCTATTGGGGCGACGCAGAGTGCGAGTCTCACTTCTTACCGCCCTCTTGAGGGTTGAGTCTGCACTTGTGCGATCATCTCAGCATTTTTCATCTCAGCATCATCTCACATCTTGCTTGTCCCTCGAATGATATCAAAAGAGTGGCTTTTTAACTTTGACTCGCTTGTTTCCAACTCCTTTTCAATTGTTGCATCTCACTGGTGAGGCTTTATTCGTGTTGGATAAGGGGTTTACTGGACATTTCATGTATCGAAGATGTGCCCCGCAGTGGGATTATTTCTGCCACAGAGTTTGAGTTATGGATGAATAAGGACTTTCTGGGTAAAGCCTCGTCGAGCATTTTCTTCACACTTTTACATCTCACGCAAGCTACAGCTTACTACAAATTTCTATCGCCTCTGCTGTTTCCCCTTGGATCAAAAGTAAGCAGAGCCTACTGTTCCAACTGTGCCTGCATAAGCACACCTTCTTTTGTAAAAAAACTTTAATCTTGTCGCCAATTATTGCTGGCATTAGTTGCAGACCCACTCCGGATCAGGACTACGATTGGATGGTTGCTACGAAGAATGTTGTCGCAAATAAACTGACCGACAGACACGTGTACAGAAATCTATCATGCTCTGATCATGACGAAGCGTTAATGTGAGTTCAGTTGCCTTGCAAGAAAAACACGTACCACAAGTTACACAAGTGTTCTGCAAACTCCGAGACATTATCTCTGTGCGTACGATGGCAGGAAAAACACGTTCCACAAGTGCTCTTCCGAAAGAGTCTCTCTCAACTCCGAAGCAGAGTTTGACACCATTCCCAAAGAGATTGTCTAGTGAAACTGCTTCCGTACAATCCCCATCACTTACGGATTTGGGGGATACTACGATTTCCATGGTTTTATGTTTTGATCGTGTAGATCTCGACGACATACGACAAAAATTCTCGTTTTTGCTTAGTTTAAGAGATATTGCAGTTTAAGCTGGAATTTCAACTTTAGTTCCAGGCGCCTACCAGACACTTGTTGACACGCCCTTAAAGGAGCGACGAAGTCGGGCGAGCGGATTAAACCCTGCGCTAAAAGGGTTTAGATCCTGGCCGCCCATACTTACACTGCTTGCCCCCAGCCCCACATTTTCAAAGTGGACTTAGTTCCCTGCACTAGAATTTACTTACGACAAAATTAATATTCACACCACGATATCTCCACATTTTGTGCTTATTTCATCGAGAAAAAGAAACTTGTATCTTCAACGCGCGTTTTCGCGGAAATTTTGCAGAAAAGTTTCCACGGAAATTGTAATTGTGCCCAGATTTGGAGCAGAGACTCGCCAAACTGACGGGGGTCATTGTCAATCGTATCTCTGCGGATGTGGATAGCCTTCGTAATGACACTTTAAACTGCATTGAACTCGTGGAAAAACACGTAGCATCGCAAGGGCAAGAGATTGAAAACTCTCTTCAACGGGTTGGGGGCCTGGAGAAACACCGGGCTGAAGTGAACTCTCTCCATGGACAAGTAGCTGAACTGGAAGAATTTGAGAAGAGAGAGATATCAGCTAATGCAGTGTTTTTCGGAGTTCCACAATTACCCGATGAGAACTTGCGGTCATTGTTCCATCACCTCTGCCATACCATAAACCACCACCACTGAAATCAGTTTTTCGTGCCAAGCAGCCCAGTAGTAATTATGACTCTCCCGACGTCCGAAGGTCATTGCTCTCATCTGCAAAAAAAAAACAGGACAGTTACTTCTCGAAGACATTGCTATTGACCCGCCAAAAAACACCAGCATCTATCTGCGCGGTAGCCTTACATCGAGAAACAGACGACCACTTCAGCAAGCTCTTCGCTTAAAGCGTCGGTACAACAATTCCAATCAGGTACGCTGAGGATCAAGGGGTATGTGCACACTCTCTGCAACAGCTGAATATTCTCCGGTGACAGAGCAACGGGAGTAAACTGGAATGTGTTTGGATACCAATCAGCAAGCGGGTCCCTTACCGCAGCTGGAGGGATTGATTTCGTCCCACGTTGCTCCCAAAAGGAAGTAGTCAACACCAAACCAGTGTATACACACCATATCACAGTAGTTTATGCCAAACCACCGAATTGCACGATAGCAATCGACAACGACACTCCGTTAGACACAGTGAGGCTGACAGCACGTGGTGACACGAAATCCGACTTTGTCACAATTATAATGATAAAAATTGGTTGAGCGGGTGAGTGTCAAATTAAAAATAACTCAAAGAGGTGGCTCGAAATTTAGCAAGACTTGTGAGTCCACCTACTTGCTTTCTGACATGAACAACTTAAGCTGCAAACGACTGACCGAAGCAGTCGGTTAAGTGTCTGCCCTTGGTTAGTGGGTCTCCGGTTCGAATCCCAGTGAAAGCAAGCTTTTTTCAAATCTGGTCCAGTCAGCATTTGCCATTGGGATCGAATTCTATCACTGGAGAGGTCGATCAGTGGTACTAGCCTGACTGTGGGTATCACAATGGACCAACGTGGTCTATGTGTGCTGGTGAATTCACTAGCCTCCCCTTCTTAAGTTCCATGTGCCGTGAATTGAAGGGAGCTTTTAGGCCGTGAACTATCCCCCACGCTGCAGCGGCCACAATGTACTTACCTGTCTCAAAGCTGCGGCTGCCGATCGTGGCGATTTCTGAATTGTGGCGAGCACTCATGTGTGCTTTCACATTTAAAGAGGCTTACCCGGGTTAGACAAATGCGAGCTTTTGGTTGTGAGAAAAATATTCCACATACGCCCTAGTGCCAGTTCTAGACTACTATTTTGCCGGTTGTTGCACAATGTCTGTCTCCAGCTTCAGACAGTCAACCAAAGACTGGCAACGGGTTAGACAAATGCGAGTTTTTGATTGTGAAAAAAATATTCCACATACGCCCTAGAGTCATTTGCAGACGATGTTACCGTCGAAATCCCCGAGACCGATTGGGGTTGGGCGGAAGAACGCCAGCCGCTCAATGGAGAATGGCCGTGAGTTAAGATGGTAAGTTTGGGCGCCACGCAGTTGCCCTTCCGCTCAACACGCTTCTTACCTCTAGAACTGCGACTAGGGGGAGGAATCCAATCTCCACCAAAAAAATCAACACCCGGTCCAAAACAAAACAGCGAAAGAAAAAAAAGGAAAGAGGGACCACAAACACTTGACTTCACAAATTACAATTTATTCCAAAAGCAAAAAAAAAAACTTAAACCTAGCTTAAGTACTAACAATAGTTCTTGGATTGATTTTTACTTAACAAAGAAAAAAAATATATAAGGAAAACGTAAATTAACAAACTAAGTTATATTTAAAAAAAAAAGAAAATTGATTTATGGGCAAGCCCAGAGACAGAACACTACACAGGGGGACAAAAAAAAATAAAAAAAAAAAAAAAAACACCCGAAATTCAACGCGTCACCGCCAGGTTTCGAACCCACGTAGCCGCTGTCCGAAGAACCCTCGCGCCTTGTCCTTAACGAATTGGCCAACGAACCTATCGGAAAACCGGCGCGACAAAAGGCACCTAGGTACACTTTACTACACGACAAATCTAATTACGTGATTATAAAAATAAATATGTGAAATAAGAAAAATATAAAAAAAATAAAATAAACAGGGTGTACTTCTTTCCCAAAAACAAAAAAATAAAAATAAATGAATCGATACAATTCAAATAAAAAGAAATTAATGCAATAGAAAGTAATAACTATATCAATCCAACCAAGTAATTAAAAGAAATAAGATAAAAAAAAAATAATAAAGAAACAAAAAAATAGAATGAGTCTCCTTCCCCCCTGTGGGAGAAGTCACCTGTCCTCTTCCTGGCCTCGTCGTTCAGCTCCGCTTCTCCGTCTGTGTACGTCACCTCCTGTCCCTTTCTTACTCTTATGTTCTTTTATTTTTTTTTTCCACTTTTTTTTTTTGTTATTATTCTTCACTTCCTTTTTTTTCCTTTTCGTTTTTTTTTTCAACTGACTTCGTCCTACCCTTTCGTTTTTCTAATCCCACACTAGTGATCTTTTACTTTTTACCCTAGAACACCTGGTCTGGCGAACTACTTTTATTTCCTTAATAGGTCACAAATTTCACACACTTTATCTATCTATTCAAGACTTTTCGCCACACTATTAGCACCCGCCCGTATGTGTCTTCGCATGAATTTATCTCGCCTAGGACCACTGGGTATATTCTGTGCGATCACCTTTTATTTTTTTCTCGAATAGGAGTCGAAGGAAAACTCAGACTGACCCCTTACACGACACTTTATCCATCCACTTAATAGCGCGTTTCGAAATGATTTTCAATCACCCCTGAAGAGGTAACAAAAAAGGAATACTCTCGGAAGTTAGATCGAATCACAAAAAAAACTAACAAACCCCGACTCTTCTACTGTGCGGTTTTTTTTTTTTTTTTTTTTTTAATTCCTCGGCCAGCCTACCGAGAACTCGCGCGTCCGATCCAATCCGTAGCTTCTCACCAACTGCCCCCAAATCACGCTCAAACCCGCCTACATCCCAATGCCACCCACGCCATCCCGATCGGATGTTCACTCTCTCGTTCTCCTTGCGGGACGAACGTCTGTTGGATCGATCACCCGATCCAGGAGACCGCTATCCTTTCATCACGCGACACTAGGAACACCTCGCGTCCTAGAGAAGGAGAAAACCCAAGGCACACCAACGGGTTCGCACCCGCAGGAAAAAAAAAAAAGCTTAGAAGTCGCACTCGCCCTGCGTCGGTATTGAACATGCCAACCCTGCGCGACAACCATGCACCCTACACTCAGCGCTACTGGGATCATGTAACAATTACAGGAATCTAGCGACGTCACGATCAATGCCCCATACGCCCACCTCCCGTGACGAATCTGTAGCATATTTCTAGGTGAAAACCTTTCAACAGTAGGAACCCATAATAACGATTGTTGCAGGATGTCTGTCTCCAGCTTCAGACAGTCAACCAAAGACTGGCAACGGGTTAGACAAATGCGAGTTTTTGATTGTGAAAAAAATATTCCACATACGCCCTAGAGTCATTTGCAGACGATTGTTGCAGGATGTCTGTCTCCAGCTTCAGACAGTCAACCAAAAACTGCCAACAGTTTGACCCCCAACATGAAGCATTTTATGTGAATCCATGAAAGATTTGGGTGGTGTCCCTTAGACTGATGTTCGACAGCACAGACTGGGTTTTTTGCTCAGTGTCCACTTTCAGTCGCTTCGAATGCTCAAGCATCGCAGATGATAGCGATAATGCACGCTACGACTGTGCGAGGATCAGAGACCTATAATGGAGGATAGAGATATCCAACTTCTGCCTCCATTTCCACTTGATTTCATCTGACAGCGGTTTTTATACGGTCTTGCGATGAGTGGTGAAGCCGGGAATTTTGTAAGAGTATGTCCGAGATGCAAAGGGAATTCCACTACACTCTTATTCATGGACAAGGGGTATAAATGGCAGAAGTTGGATATCTGACAAGGACACTGATGTGTCCTCTGAACGCCCCACGACATTGGGTGAACAGTACAGCTTCAAGCGGCTGCGATATTATTGAACGGAAGTCGACATGCATTGTACAAAAATCGGGATCAATTCAGCAGGCATCCATGATTTGCCGGCTACGTCGGCTCAGGTTTCTTAAAGTCCCCGAGACATGCTTTATGTCATTCACACAGTTCACTGGACAGAAGAATCGTAGAGGAAACGAAGTGCTTTACTAATTGAAATTCTGGAAACGAGACCATCTGCTTCCAACGTCGACAACCATCCACCACCACACAGCCCCAGATAAACGAATTAATTGCGCCCATCAAAGCAACCATTTCAGAGCGACGATCGCAAGCTTAAACATTAACAACTTAACTGCCATTAAATAACCTCCACAGTCCTCACTCATCTCCCAGACACCCGCCCACGGATGGCCATCAAGCCACCAAAGCCATTCCTCATCTCATAAATCAACGACCCTGCTTCTATGACGCCCTCTCTCCACCTTCCGTGATTAAATGCATTCTTTCAAACGTTAAGTATTTTCGAATTCAATTTAGTCATCCCCCACGGTCGAGCGCTTGTGGGACTTCAAACGGCTTATGGGTATCATTTTTCTGGCTCGCCCTTAACACAATCACACAATAACACACACACACACAAGCAAGCCAACAACACTTAACCCCAATTAAACGAAGGACTTAGATAATTGAAACCCCGACGATTGCAAGGACACCGTGTAAATAATTAATGAGAACTCGTTCATTTGCTTTTATTTTCCCTTGTCCTAGTTTTTCGGACGAACAGGGTGGCGGTATAAATGAATGTCTCCATTGAAACGGAGCGCCATCAATTCAGCGCCGTTAAATGTTTAAACAATTGATTTGAGTTGAACTCGGCCAAGGGACGGGTTACAACTGGGTCAGGGGAGGCTGATAACTCGTGACAAAATGGACAAGAACAGGATTTCTTAATTGTCCCATCAAGTGGATCACAAATAGCATTTGTCGTTCTACACGATATTTTTTCGATGACGTTGGAAAGGTGGGGACGCGTGGAATGTGGATAGAGGGCGGCTCTGTGATGGACGATTTATTTTTGGATTTTATTTCTCCACGAAGACCAAACTAAATTCCCATCGACTTTGTCAGCAGGTTAAACCCTCGATTATTGACTTGGCCATTGTCTCATTTCAATGAGTCACGAGAGGTCTTCCTCGGCTGGGAGATCGGGTTGGAGTGGAGGAGTGATGGTGAATATGTGCAAAAGACCATATCTCACAACGCGGCTAATGAAACTCACGTTGGGTTAGGTTGGAGTGGCAGGAGTGAGAGTGGTAAGGTTAGAGTGGCTAGCCACACTGTGCCCAAAAGTAGGTCCCTTAAGATCTCTATCGTCTTAACTGAGGTCTGAGAAATCAGTGATTGGAAGAAAATTGATTTCTTTTGAAGAATTGAAAATTTTGAAAGAAGGCATAACAGGCTGGTTAGTGCATGGCATGACGTCACCCCCACACCAACAGCAGCTCACGAGGCCACTGACGGGTTGGTCGTAGTTCCTTCGGCCTAAGCACGACCTGATGCCGAGTGGGACCGGCCGACCACCAGACTCTCGCATTCAG
This sequence comes from Eristalis tenax, assembly GCA_905231855.2. Lineage (NCBI taxonomy): Eukaryota > Metazoa > Arthropoda > Insecta > Diptera > Syrphidae > Eristalis > Eristalis tenax. The sequence continues at coordinate 39,013,678 of HG993128.1, read as the reverse complement.
GCCTGGCTCCAAATGGGAACCTGGCACACCAGGGATGCCAATCGTATTTTTCTTGTCATTAGCTGGTTCGGGGAGGGGTGAGGGGGCGGGGTTGCCCTTCGTTAGCCAGGTCTGGGCTGTTGAAATAAATGTTACTCGGTTTGAGTCGATTTAGGTCTAACCAGGGGTAACTCGATTTTTTAGCCTGGGTTGATACACCAATAGTCCATTGTGCCGTCACGTTCGGCTTAGTGCCTGCAATCCAATTTACCCGTTGGCCTACAATATCTCCTGGATCTATGTTACTCAGATCCTCAAGGTGACTGAAGTAGTATTCGCCTAGCAGTCTTCTGCCTGTTTCCGCAAGTGCAGGGCATGTACGTTTCCTCTTCTTCTTCATCCATGCAGCTTCTGCAGAGGTCATTGTAAGGTGCCCCAAGTCTTTTAGCATGGTTGCCTATGAAGCGTTGGCCAGTTATCACCCCATATTCATTTTCTGATATCCTTCCTGTCTAATTTTAAGGAGGTCATTAGTCCTTGCTTGATTTAGCGTAGGCCAGATCGCTTTCGATGCTATGCAAGTATCAAGCTCCGACCATCTGCCGTTTATATCGTTTTTCGCAGTAAGGGGTGGGGTGTCTCCTGGCTAGGTGCCACTGGTATACCGCCCGACCATACACCGCTGTTAAAAGTGCACTTTTTCGGGTTCACGTATATCGCCAGAGGCTGTTCATCAGACCCAATACTGCCGCTTTGATTATCAACAAAACCATGTAAGCGGGTACAAGCTTCATTCCTGAAGACAATTTTGCACGAATTTAGACGATAAAATGCAATTAGGTACAAGATAAGCGTTGTGCAAGTCTTTCCAAATCAAGCCCTGAAACCAAATAACCAATGGCTTGTTGAAAAGTTTACATTTCCTTCTTCCTCTTCTTCTTCCGAGAGCCGACGTGGACATCAAACAACAAGACCCTTACTTACTTACCCACCTAGCCCTACTTACAGGCTTACTGCCTTAACCAGTGCTCCCCGAATAAGTTCGCCCCGTTGCCTCTGAATCGACTCTCTGACTCTCTGAGTCGACACTCTAACTGACCTAGTCGCCGATGGCGTTGGTATCCGTAGATACCTGACTAGACTCATGCGCAGTTTGTGGTTTAATCTGCTCCTGAGGATGCCACCCTGGCCATCCTGGGATTGAGACGATCAAGGACTAGTATAGATTCGATAATGCCCTTCGATAGAGGGCTCAGTTATCTCTTGAGTTCGAAGATATCGTGATCGGCAAATGTTTTGCGTTTGCTCTCAGTACAGTTGTTGGTGGGTACGGGTGGAAAGCTCGTTCATATGACCATTCTGATGCTTTGCCCACTTCATCGATGCTGCTAGTCCTGCCTTGAAGACTGCGGTTTCTCTGTCAATTCCAACAGAGGTCGCATTGACGGTTCCATGTGTTCAACCGTTTACATCATTCGCATGCTCACATTTTAACGCACGTTAATCGTTTCATCGTCTCCAGGTGGCCGGGCGCGAATGCTCCCAAGACACACCGTCTTGTAAAGAATTGAGTTGCAGAAGTGACATTAGCAAAATCGTACAGTCTTGAGGTCACTTGCCAACTCATTGACTGAACATGTGCTTCCATTGTCCTTCCGTTTTAATGGTGTCAATAAACTCTCCTTAACCAAAATTACAAACCCAACTGAGCATCCAATAAAAACCGTCGAAATTAAATTATCCAACCGATAAATGCTCCCCCATGCCGAGCCGTCTCCGCCGTGAAGAGTCCTGCTGGAAATGTTGCCTGAAGTCATAAATAGCAACGTGCTTGGGGACTTTCTACTCCCACTTAACGTTGAATTCAATCCAGGTCACTGCACACCGGCAGGAAGCACTTCTCATTATTGCACAATTTACTGCCATCCCCAGGCCCCCTCCTCCCCCCCACAGCTTCTTCGTTCACACACGTAATGGCAATTTGAACACGATGCCGCACTCCATGACCCGACTAGCACAAGTCCATTAGCCTTGATTTAAAAACCTATTACGAGCGAAATCATAATTATCCCTTGCGCTCATCGGCCCCCGCCCTCGGTGGATCGGTTTCGTGCAATCAATTGCCACCCGATATCCAGTGAGTTTCGTTAGCATTCACGGGAGCGTCCTATCGCACCCGCCACACAGGGCGCCCACCTCAATGATCGGTGGTAATTTACTGCCGAATCTCGAAGAGAGCATCATTAAAAATTAGCCCCGGTCGTTACCGGAGCAGTGGACTGCTACAATACCACGCATACCAAGTGTACTTGTAGTACACCATCCACCCATCCTGGGAGGACCCAGGGCTACTTTGAAATTTAATCACGAAATAATCTCCTCGGCTATGCTTCGCCAAGGAAACAAGAGAGTCCACTGAAATGATGCTGGGGGGGGGGGGGGGGGGGGGGGGGGGGGGGGGGACCAGAGCCAGATACTGCTGCTGACGGTATTTGCGAAGACCAGTCAACCGGGCGAAGCGAAGGACGGCACCCGAAGCCAGGCAACCGAAGGTCACTCCGGCCGGTAATTTCATTACCATCCCAACAGCAGGATACACAACCAAGACGGCACCTGAAGCTGACGCTGACGCATTCGAATTTGATGCTCCACGCCCTGTCAGGGCATGCCGACAGAGGAGTGTTTAACTAGAGCCACGTCGGGAGGCAGTGCGCAACTTGAATTTAATGAGCCCTGTAACTTTGGAAAAGTTGTTAATACAGTTAGCATTTTGCAGCAGCAACAACGGACGCATCCACCCGAGCGGAGCAGAAAATTCACTACAAAGTTGAAGACCAGAACCGATGTCGTGAGGAGTGGGGAAATGGAGAAACGCCACACTCTCCCTTCGGATATCCAGCCACGAACTGTCTTCCAATGACGAGAGATAGGTCTGTCCTGCCTGGCAGCGAGCATCGACGGAAGGACCGATTGAATATTGAATTAAGTCCTTCGGAAGGGTCTTTGTTTTCATCGGAATGTAATGGGGGATGATGAACGGCCATGCTTGATGATTAGATTCAGTCTTGTCCACATCCCCCATCCGTTAACCTGCCGCGCTAAAGGACACTCTTCATGTCCACGTGTCGCGGCATTTTGATGGACGATGGTGAAGTTGCCGCCAAGGCCAGCGCTGGGTTGCGCGAGCATTCCTGTTTTATGATTCAATCGTGCCATCACCACGTTTTGCTTGTGAAACCAATTACTCCTTGCGGGAAAGCCAAAAGGTTAATGGGGGTACTCCTGAGCAGACAGCACCCAAAATTAACAACTGGCACGCATAAGCGCCCGGCCACCTGGAGATGATGAACCGATTAACGTTCGTGATGTGAGCGAGTTTATGTCGAAGGTATGCGATAATCTGACGGGTGGTCGTGTCCCTAACGACCCTCTAATGCGATTAAAGCAGATAGCCTTCAGTTTGTCAGCACTGAACCGGAGTGGGTTGGTTGCCATGGACAACGGCCTTGCTTACGAACTTGATTGACATCCGATCTTGTTGAAACGGGTTTTACCACACTTAGATTGGAATTCAGTTTATATGCGTTCGTTGACTTCGAGGATCTCATGCGCCGCCTTCACTCATCTGCACTCGTTCCGAAGGATCCCTCCATCGCTTGCCTTCGAGGGTCTCTGCGGTCAGTTGCCTTAACTTTTCGCTTCCCTAACTTGTTCCACTCACGAATTGCTCAAAGCATTCCAGAACCACCACCCCAGGCCTCGCAAGCTTCCCTCAATTGCTCCCATCTCCGCCTGTTCGAAACTCACCTTAGAACCCATTTAGGCATCTGCAACCATCAATGCTTAGAAACAAAGCCCAGTTCTCCCCTCGACCGTGAGCAACGCTCTTCATCGAGAGAAAAGGGAACACCTTCCGCCACTAATTGGCTTGAATGGAGTGAATTCCGAGCAAAAGCCTCGGGTGCCAGCACCTCAATCACATCCCACCCTCAATCCGGCTGCACTTCAATCACGAAGAACCATCACCACCACCGCACCACATACTTTCCGGGCATTCCTTTGTGCAAGCGGCGCATTTTTCCTTTTTTTTTTCATTTTTTCCCAGCACTTTTCGTTAAACACTTGAGTTTTTGATTGCTCATTCGTCCTGCGCCTGGCTCAGTTGGGCTTCATTCGGAGCGGATGTAGAGCTCTGTGAACTTTTGCCCGGAGGATAACTCAGAATGGGTGCAAAATTCTTGGAGTCCTGTGGTCGAACCCCCGTTTTGTTTTGTTTTTTTTTTTTTATTTTGCAAACTTTTTCCTCTCGAAAGGAGCAACCACCTATGCGCTGTGGGTATGGGTCCTTTACAATAATTAGAGCGAATGGAGAGGTGTTTGGTTTTTGTTTTTGTGAAACGGTTTCGGGATAATGAAGATCCTGCTTCTCGGTGCATGTGGGCCGTGTGGAAAAAATAATTGAAACTACTCGGGTGCGGGTCTCGCTGCGGCTCGCTGCACATGTGAGCCGAACGAACGATGTCCAGGGCTATGAAGTTGTGTTTAAACGTGTATTGAAACTTCCACGACATGCACTGAAACCCAATCATCGTCATCTCTGGCTGGGAATGTTTTCAAATTGTTGTGTGTTTTTCTTGTCATTTCAGGTTAATGTCAGCAACTCTTGGACTATGCCGCAGGAGGGACTGAACGTGTTCTATCGGTTCTTCAGGGACAGGATATCTTGGTTCGAGGCCGATGCCGTTTGTCAGTTCCATCATGCTTACTTAGTTACTGGTAAGTGGTGATTTCTCCCGTTTCCAAGGAAGGTTTGAAAATTGGGCGGAACCATGCCTCTATTCATTTTCCCATGGGGAAAGTCGGTTCTGAGCGAAGACACTTGCCTGTGCAGTCAATTTGGATAGTTCTTGGCTTCATTCTTGGAACATTCGTCGAAAAAACTTTACGATCTAGTCAAGCTGGAGCAGTTTTGATACAAAGGGACTGTCGATTCGAACGAACAAGAAAGTGGGCCAGAGGCAATAGAAGACGATTACCATTGATCCTAGTTGACAGCGCCATCTATTGGCCTTAAGAATGCATGCAAAAGGGTCTCCATCGTTTTGTGAGCTCGTCGGTAGCCCTTTGTGGAAGCTCTGGTCCATGTCGGTGAGACTTCAGTCTAGGGAAGTCCACAGCGACCAGATCTCAACACTACCGCAGATCCCGCAGATTCGAACGAACAAGAAAGTGGGCCAGAGGCAATAGAAGACGATTACGATTGATCCTAGTTGACAGCGCCATCTATTGACCTTAAGAATGCATGCAAAAGGGTCTCCATCGTTTTGTGAGCTCGTAGGCAGCCCTTTGTGGAAGCTCTGGTCCATGTCGGTGAGACTTCAGTCTAGGGAAGTCCACAGTGACCAGATCGCAACACTACCGCAGATCCTGGAATAAACCCAAGACGTGCAACTCGACATACACCGCCGCATATAACAGCTTCTCAAACTTGCCCCTTCGGAGTCGGCATAAAACTGTAGGTCCCTTCCACTCGTGAGCGAAGAATAGCACGCACAGCACGTGGTTGCTGAGAAGCTAGGCCCAGGCCCCCTACGGGCTTGTGTACAACCCATGCCTTGAAGCGCCCTATTGTACCGAAGGGTTGGAGTTAAACTTAAGGACGTACTACATCCCTTACATGAGATGAGTATGTCCTTTGATTCCTCGCATGGAGTGGATGATAAGTTTCCTAAACCAGGTTACGTTAGGTTTCAGAAGTCAGGCAGACTTCGGTTGTGATACCACGCGGGTTGATTTCCCCTAACAATTAGACTCAATAGGTGCTTATGACAAGGCGGTTTAGCTGGCTAATGCTGATGCTTTGAGATAGTTGAAGTGTGTCAAGGTGTAAGAACCTACGACTTGCCAGCGCGCTACACGAGCAGAGTAGGTGATCTATAGCTTCAAGCACCTCTTCATCCATGCAGCAGCTTCTACAAAAGTCATTATAGGAGACACCTAATCTTCGGGCATGAATACCAGTCCGGTTATGACGCCGGTGAGCGTCCTGAATTAATGTCTTGAGAATAGACACCAGCACCTACTCCCTCGTCTTTGATCCGTCTGTAAAGCCAATCCGAGCTGGAGGGAATGCTGGTAGAGAATTTCTTCTCGAAGACAACTTGGGGTAGTAGACGGTCCTTGTCGTTTGTTGGAGAAAGTTGAATTCGTTTAGAATAGTTGAATGGCCGAAGGTGAGTTCGGAGCACAGTCGGAATGTTTTGAGTCTCAGGGCTCTTCTGGCTGCTGAAAAGTTCCAGTGGTTGAGGGTGGAGGAGTATGCTAAGTGCATCCGACAGAGTGCTTGTCAGTGGCTCAGTGATGCACATGCAGGCCAGTCTCTGCTGTGTTCAGTGCTGTCTTCCAAACTGAGACCCCAGACAGAAGTGTGGGTCTGACAATTGATATGCAGTAGGTGATGCGCGGTTGTAATCCCCATTTGCATTGTATGGCTTTTTTGTAGCTAAGAAGGGCAGAAGAACCCTTCTTGGCTCTCTCCTGGATATTGAATTTCCAGCTCAGCTTGTTGTCGAAATGTAGAGTGGTACTACACAGCGGGAGAGGGTCAAATTGAGGGACTTTATACCTTCTGGTGAATAGATCCGTTTTCTGGGGATTGACGCTTTTGTATCCTTCCAGCTTAATGAAGGCATCCTACGTTGTGTCTCTCAAGGAAGAGTAGAATTTTCCAGATATCGCTATGGCAACAGCTCATTAACTAGCAGCACATTCCTCTAGCATCTCCCGGCTTAGAGTGGATTATCCTGCTGGTGAGTGGCTGATGGATGAAGGCCACTAAGGGCTTGCGTCCCAAGGTTGTTAAACATAAGTGAGGTTCGATGTTAGTGAACGCATCTTCGATGCCATGGAATGCCACAAGGGTGTATTCCTTGTATTGGAGAGATTTTTCGATTGTTTCTATCTAGGGCTGTCCGTACAGATTGACCCCTATTGTAGGCATTCTGCATTTTTTAACCAGAGTAGCGTCGAATGTTCAAATATAATGTGCTCTGACGTCTCATCATCTTCCCGGCAAAGTCGGTATTCCTTGTCATGGCACAGGCTTATCGTGCTAACCCTGTAATGTCCAAGAATTTCTTGCCTGGGGAACAGGTTATATATTGTAGAGGAGTCAATTCTGATGAACTTTTGTTCTACTTTTCATACAACTCATCTGGGTATGTGACAGGTGATCTCAGGTAGTACGTGTCCAAGTCGGCACGCTGGTCCTAACTCTCAGCTAACTTTTTGCTAAATCAGTGAGTGCCCAAACAACAAAAGACTGCGAAAGTCAAACTATTGTCAATTGTGAACTTTTTTCCATTAAGCTTCCACACAGCTTTCTAAAATGTTGCCGGCTTTTTACATCCAGAATGTTCCTTTGCTGCCCTTTCATAATAAAATCGCCTTTTAGTTGCACCCAGCTCCTTAAGTGATTTGTTAGCTTGTGTATAACTGTCTTTAAGGGACTCTTTCAATGAGGAGTCCTTCGAAAAGCTCTTAGATAATAGAATGTATGTTGCCTTGCACTCACACATTCTTCATCAAACCAGGCTTCTCGTTGCTTATTTTGCCTTATAGGAACGTTCACAATCCCGTAGGATTTTGTAATAATTTCCTCCAGCTTGTCAAAGGATCGATTAGACTCTCTGCGCAAGTGTTCGTCTTGCCTTAGGAACAGCGAGAGCTACCGTCCGTGGAGGAGATGGGGCTTCCTTTCGCAGTAACCACCCGAGTTGGTATTGTCCCATCAAGAGTGGCAGCTACAGTCTGAGGTGGAGATGGGTTTGTTTCTGTCTACCATATGATTCCTCGACACCATTTTGGGAAGTAGCATCATTTCCGAATCGTGTGCTTCGTTCACATTATGCTGGATTGTCAGTATGATTGGCTGGTGATTTGAATGAGGAGAGCTGCCTCCTACTTTGAAATCGGGTAGATGCAGGGGCCAGTCTCCCCTAACGAGGCCATAGTCAATGACTGTTGATCCCTGGTGCCCAATAAAGGTATAATTACCAACCCTATCGCCTTCGCATGAACCATTTAGGATAGTAAAGCCGAAAGAGTTGCAGAGTTCTAAAAGTGTTGATCCTCTTTCGTTGTCATATTTAGAGCATCTTTCGGCATCTATTCACTTGAGTTTCCACCTTCGGCATAATCACTTCTTGCAGTTGAACCTTTGTTCTGCTGGAGAAGTGACATCCCACATTCGTTGACATAGCCGACACACCGAAGATCGTTGTTACTGTCAAAATAGAACAATTGGTCTCCAATTTTGAGCCTAAGACCTCTAACGACAGCTTTGGTGTTTTTACTTTTAGCCTCAATGTCAGGTTTAAGTTTCAGCAAGCACTTTCGTCGGCTACGGGCTGCTTCTGGGTAATCTCTGCGAACAGTTACTCCGGTGCCACGAAGTGTTGATGTGTTGTTCAGTACTCGATCAACGTCTCCCCTTCTACTTAACCCAACAACGATGTTAGCAACGTTCTTATGTGACCTCATAGCCCGCACGTCAGAAATTAACGGTGCATCACAGACTCTTGGCCCTCTCTTCCAAGTTTACACCGCCCCTGACTGTCTGAAAATGTTTGAAATTCCAGCGCCCTTCATACCCTTGAGGAGATTGTGTCTGGAGCAAATGGCGTTGGCGTGGCTTTCGGCATGGAACACAGAAGGACTCTACCCCGGTAATCCTTGTACTGGCTCCCCAGACTCCTCCCCCAACTCCAGAGTCCATCTTTGATCCGTCTCTGAACCATAGCTGACTTCTGGGGTCCAGTGTTGGGACAAAATTGGTCCAGTTTTCACAATTCAATATTTCAACCTCAAGAAGCCCGCCGAAACAATGCTGCCAATTGAGGTAAGTATTCTACGTCACCATTGGCAGGTAACTGTTGAGGCAGCCGACACCAGGAACACCATCAGCTCCGAGATTAACAACAGCTTCACAGCCAAATGCAATAAAGCCATCCGCCTGAGATGAGGACGATCCCTCGTTCGGACCAATACACTCGACCGTGTACAGTTTACAGTTTTACAGTTTTTATGCTGAGCTTCATGGGGCCACCCTCAGTTAAGACAAGAGTGAGTACTTTTAGTTGATGAACTCGTGTTGAGACCGAAGACGATGTCAAACAGAATCACAGCCAAGGGTTACGTCTTTGAAGGCCACCCTTCACATTCATCAAGGCGCACATCTTTGATGACCTTTTTCTCGATTTCCATTCCACCATCCACTCGGAATAAATAACTTCGACAAAAGGTAGCTCGACTTTGAAGTGCACCCACCCATCGCCCGTCGCCAGACACCAAACAACACTTGCAATCTTCAAAAGGGGATCTGCTTAAAAATGCGCATACATTCCGTCTCAATCTCCCGGCAGCAGTCCGTCCGCCTCGAGCGCTTCAGAGAATTCCAACTGAATCCAACAAAAGAATGTGTAGGACCCAGACAAATTGTTGTGTACTTCCTTAATTGATTGCAAGGACTCCAACTACTATGAATCTATTTAAACACTTGCGCCGTGCCTTCCCCGAATCGAACAAAACAAGGGTCGAACAGCAATCAAGGGGCTTCCTGCCTTTACACTTGACAACACAACACAAAGCTGAGTGTCTCAATACACTTACACTTGCACAGGGTGCTGACGCAGAGGTTGCGAACGGTCTCGAATGGTTTCGAATGGCTTCGGGTGGCGAGGGAGGGTTGGCTAGTGTATTTCGAGTGCCCTCCCAGCACCGAGATGGGCCTATTCATGGCGGTTATGTCCTGTTTTAGGATTTATGTCCTCGAAGAATTTATGCAAAGTGTAAACAAAATTTACCTTACTGCTTTGAATGTCAACGATACTTGTAGTTGAAGCCAAATTACATACAAAGGAGTATCCTGGCGGGGGCCGCTGGCACACAGACCGAATGCAAATAGGCACTCGAACAGGGATTGTGTAATTTGAAATGAAATTGGGTTTAAGTCGAAAATGTCAGGCGGTGGGGTGTGTTCTTCTTTGAGGTCCTTGGGCGCCGGGAAACATCTGTTGTGCCGGTCTTGGGAGAGACAAAGGGTTGTTCTGTTGAACTGAAACAATGTTCCTTGGGTGCTCTTGAATTGAAGTCGTCTAAATTTGGCAACTTATGCTGTCTGAGATGAGCTGTTGTCAGGGGGTGAGTGCTTTTGTGAGAAGAAGCACAAGTTGCTGATTTGAGAGGGCACTCACTGCTTTATGTTTTTGATGTCCTTCGGCGAGTTTTCAATTGACTGAATTTTTCTTGGGGTTGCTCGTTCAAATGGACTGAGGGGATGTGCGTCCAGGTGCGTCAACTTTGAGGGTTCTGCGTTGAATTCCCAATATGCTACGGCTACACCCCTTTCGAGTCACTGATAATGCTCCAAGACTACACAAGCTCTTCAGGCGCCGCCGTTCGGAGTCGGCATAAAACTGTAGGCCCCATCCCACTCATGATGGAATGATGAATACCAACTCGGGTGGTTACTGCGAAAGGAAGACCCATCTCCACCTCGGACGGTAGCTCTCGCTGTTCTTAAGGCAATCAGGACGAAGCCAATTGTATGCTACTGAGCAAACATCAATCCGTCGTTCCCGTTGAGAGGTAGAATTTCGGGGCAAAAAGTGAGAGTGGCATCCTTGTGGATCCTGCCCTGATAAGGACCAGACGACTCGCGAACGGTTTGAGGTACTCACACAAACCGACAGAAAGTTCGTATGAGCGAAGCGACGTTTGGGAGACCTATCCCTCGGTAGTTGGCGCAGGTAGCCCCTTGGCAACCGAATTATTTCCGGTTGCAAAAATTGGAGAACAAAATATGGACAAACTGATAACGGAAACAGAATGTGCGTCCACGCGACGAGCGAGGCATGAAAGGGTTCGGGGGTTCCTTTTTGTCCATCTGACAAGTCATGAGCTAAAGCTCTGCTCTTCTGAGTGCTCTCAGCCTCGTGCACTCCATTTCCAGTCATGTCCACAGCAACCATGTTGCCTATCGTCCATTCAGCCTGAGTACTGCTTGAACTTTGTGCCAACACCCACTTCGCCTCAATTTTGCAAAATCAAGTGATTTCCAGGAACCAACTTCAGTCACCGTTCCTCGAAAATGTATAATTTTCTCGTGAAAATTCACCTAACGAGTGCCTTATGCACTTCGACTTGCCAGGAGCTACACACCGCCACGCCCACATCCATTAAGACTCACATGATGTGCGGCGCACTTCTGAGAATCCGTGCGAGATACCGACAGCCCCGCCGGTACATCACATCAGTCACCTTTCACCTTCCACCTTTCACCCGTCCCTCCACCCCCTCAATAGACGCTTGTGTTTGTGAAATATTTAACTTCTTTTCATCTGGTTTTTTCTCATTTCAGTTGACAACAGTTTTCAATTTGATGCAACCCGAGACCTTTTACGAGAATTGGATGTGAACGACATTGTCTGGATTGGACTCATGCGGCCGCAGAGCTCGGATCGTTTCATGTGGTCGTATGTATCGAGCATAAATTATTTATTTTTCTTCTGTCGTCTCCTTTTGCCCCGCCCAGCACTCCTTTGCAAACGGCGCCGTCACAGAGCGCGGGGAGCTTTCAAAATATATTCGGATGTGAAAATATGCAAATAACTGTAATACGGGGGGTGATGAATAGACTGGCGGGCCGCCCCGACCGCCGCGGGTGGGCGAGCGAATGGATATTGATAAAACACTCTTCAGAATATGGCACAAAGGATGGAAATTGTTTACCATTTGCAAGGAGTCGTGTGTTGACGGGGATGGGCGCCATTCTGACATTCGAGCAGCGGGGAGTCAATGGGGCTGGCAATTGTGCCAACACTCATCGGCATTATGGGTATTTTTCACGAATGCACTCGCTTGTTGACGACGGAAACTAGGTCAGAGCGGCAATAATAGAGTCGGAGCTAATCACGGGAATTTACGTGACGTGCTGTGAGAGGGAGTAGCGAACGGGCTTGACAGCGGGGGTTGCGTGGAAACAATTGACGGGCTCAGGTGATAGAAGTTGTCTATAACATGTGGGATGATGTAGGGGAACCGTCGTAAGCTACAGACTTAGCCTGTTTCATGGAGATGCACACGCCAATCGGGTAAGCTGGCGATGATGGTGGATAAAGGACAGACGACATTATTGAGGACAAGACAAGGACAGAGCACAGGACAGAGGGCAGGACAGAGGACAGGACAGAGGACACTAGACAGGGCAGATGACAGGACAGAGCACAGGCCAGAGCAGGGCACAGAGGACAACACAGAGCAAAGGATAGAGGACAAGACAGAGGACAGGACAGAGGACAGAACAGAGGACAGAACAGAGCACAGGACAGAGCACGGGACAGAGGACAGGGCAGAAGACAGGACAGAGCACAGAACAGAGGACAGGACAGAGGACAGAACAGAGGACAGAACAGAGCACAGGACAGAGCAGGGGACAGAGGACAGGACAGACGACAGGACAGAGGACAGAACAGAGGACAGAGGACAGAACAGAGGACAGTACAGAGGGCAGCACAGAGGACAGAACAAGGACACTAGACAGGGTAGATGACAGGACAGAGCACAAAAAAGAGCACAAGAAGAGCAAGGCACAGAGGACAACACAGAGCACAGGCCAGAGCAGGGCACAGAGGACAACACAGAGCAAAGGATAGAGGACAAGACAGAGGGCAGGACAAAGGACAGGACAGAGGACATCAGAGCGATCATAGACTACCGCCTTATCAAGAAGATCGTCATCATCGTCTTTTCGGGATCGGACTCGATACAGTAGTCGTGGACTAATGGCTAGCCCCAAAAGTCCCTCAAGCCGTATGACCACCTCCAGGACAGCGAGGTAGGCAGACTTTCATCATGGGGTCGGTCATCATCTTTGCTTCAGTGTGCAGGCAATTCCTGGCAAGATCGCACACTCGCAAAAGAGCCGGCGATTCGGCGCTGATTAACGGAAATGGGCATATCGCCAGAGAGTCTTCCCGGCTAATTTTTAGGTTGGATTATAAGTTTAAGATGCCCCCCTTTAGAACGTCATTGTCTAGGTTCTCGACGCATGCAAATGACAAGAGGATCAATGTTATTCCAAAACAAATTTAGTCAAATATCTGAGAATTTGGCTGGTAACTGACTTTTATTTGAATGTCGGAGCTTCTCTGGCTGACGGGCTCTTGCCATGGGCTGTCGCTCTCACAAAGCAAATGTTCAACAACAGATCCAAGTCGATCCAAGTGAGTTGATTTGGGATGATGTGGGATCTCTTCTCTCGTTACAGATGACTCCAACGCGCAATCGATAGATTTGTGATTGTATGTGCCGATGCTGGAATGAAAGTTTACGTGGACAAATCAGAGGTTATGGTCGACTCCAGAACGCTTGTTCTGTCGTTAGTGGAGTCCCATTGAAGCAGGTGGAGAGGTTTAAGTACCTCGGCGTCTTTGTAAAGAGTGATGAGAGAAGTAATGCGGAGCTGTAGGAGTAGTCGAGCTGGGTCAATTTTGAAACAGCTTGGTAGATCTGTAATCAGGAAGACCGAGCTGGGTGTCAAAGCCTTCAACTCAGTGTTTGTTCCAACTCTCACCTATGGTCATGAAATTTGGGTAATGACCGAAAGAATAAGATCGCGAATACAAGCTACGTTGTGGGAATTACTAGCCGGGATAGGGTGAGAAACACGGCAGTGAACAGTGAGCAGCTGCTTCTTCGAAGGGAAGAGGCTATGCTTCGGTGGTTTGGTCACGTGGCACGAATGTCGCTTTCATCACGACTTCCGAGGCGGGCGTTGAATGCGATTCCATCAGGTAGTCGACCGCTTGGCAGACCCAGGACGAGACGGTTGGAGAAAGTCCAAAAACTCGTATGGCTAGGCTTAGGCATAACTTATGATGAGTTAAAGCCGATGGCGGAGGATCAAGTTGCCTGGAGGTCTCATGCGATCATGAGAGTCAGAAGATGATGATGTTGGTGGGGCAGATTTAGTCTAACTCTCAGTGGCGGCCGTGGCGTTGTAGGTTGGTGCGTGGACCCCTACGAATTTGATCCTACTTTACTCAGGTTCCCGGTACGAGCAAAATACTTTCCACGGCCCCACCCTTCAACCAGTCACTAACAATGCTCGATGAGTAAAACCGTCTAAAGACAACTTCTCAAATTGGCGGTTATAAAAACAACTGTAGGGCACATCCATTGCTCGTGAGAGACCAAGCACGAGTGGGTGGTGAGAAGATAGCTCCTGGCTTTCTACGCCACCCATATCACTAGTATATTATATCTGCGAACTTGGCTAGCACACAGCGTGTGAGCATTAATTTCGTCGTTTTTGTGAGTTGTTTGTATGAATTCAGTGAATAAAGTACTAACGAAACTCGTTTTCGTTCCGGAGTATGTAACCTCTCCTCACAGAAAGCAGCTCACCCCTCCAGCGTCCCCTCAACCCATCGCAGACAGTAGCGCACACAGTCCCAGAGACATCCAAAAATCATGCAAAAACTTTATCCATTCAACCCGACATTTCTTTATCCGCTTCCATTCCCATCGCCGTCCAATTCAATCGCCTCCGTCCACTGCTGAGCGCGGTCTACCATCCCGAAGACCCAAAACTCGATTTAATATTCCTTTTTGAAAACTCTCCCCAGCAGTAGCTACACATTATTTTCGTTCACCTCAACAGGAACTCCCGTGCACTGGCAGCCAACACCGGGTACTGGGCTGAATCACTTCCCCTAATGGAATCACCATTATGCGCCGTTATCGATCCGATTCGCGACTACCGCTGGCATGCCCTGCGTTGTGGTGGACCGGAGACAGCATCGTTCCTCTGTGAAATGCCAGGTAAGTTGTGCTTGTCAACCCCGAGACAGCCATTCATTGAAAATGGGAAATCCACCAAGCCCCCAAAACCCCTCCCCCACCTAGATGTTTGCATCACGTCTCGATGAATTTCAATTCTCGCAAAAGCTTTTAATATGCATTACGTATTCATCCCATCTTCGGTCTGTCCCCTCAGTTCCGTCGTGGGCCGAATCGTGCATCCTGAAGGACCTGCCCTCGTTAACTATGCAGTACATGGCCGACACAGCGAGCATTGAGTTGATTCGCAACTGCGGCGAGGAGGGCCTGATACGGCAGATGTGCCGCGGCAAGCAGGTAAGCACAGCTTCATCCCATAATCCCTAGTTCAATCGTGAGCCGTCTGCTCTTGTAATTCACTGTCACTCATTCGGATTTTCACTCTTGTTCACTGCAGGACCGTGAGCGCATCATGCGTGAGCTACTCTGCCCGCGGGAACGTCTGGAGTCGAAGAAGCTCAGCGACATCACTAACGCCCACTTCAAGTCGATGCAGATCATCCGCGGCATTTCGTCCGACAACAACGAGAACAACGAAATCGACATGCTTCCCATGAGGCTGAGCGACACCACAGAGCCGGTGCAGACCGAGAAGAACACCGTGCAGAAGCTGATCGAGCAGTTCAACGTCGACGAGCTGATGCAGGCCGACCAGCCGTCCCGGATCCCCGGCGAGATCCCGAAGCCGGTCAAGAAGTCAGCGAAGAAGATCGTCGTTGCCATTCAGCAGAAGAAGCCAGCCCAGGGCCCGAAGAAGTCAACCGCCACTGGCTCGAGCAGGGGACACCACAGAGACGCTGAGCTGGAGGACATGATGATGGGCGACCAGCCAATTCCAGACGACTCGTCAAACGAAATCATGCAGCCCTTGCCGCACATCAAAAAAGTCCTGCCCCAGGACCTGAAACCTATGCCAGCCGCGAAGAGCACAACGGTAATGGAGCCGGCCACAACCACCGCCTCAGCAGTAGCCACCGCAATCGACGAGACCTCGACCACAGCCCCGATTGCAACGTCCGAGCCATCTGCACTGTCCGACGCAACCACTTCCGAGCCCCAGACCACCACCGGAGCCGCCACCACGTCCGGCCCGTCTCTGACCACAACCGTTAGCGGAGTAGTCCCCGTGACACAAGTTGCGACCGTCGGCCATCCCATGCATCCCCAGCAGCAGCGCGGCAACACTCTAAACGAAGAGGCCAACCACCCCCACGTCAAGGAGACCAACGACAATCACTTTATCCCGCCCATGCTGCTGGTTAAGTCCCACTACGTGCCGCCGACGAAGGGCCATGCCGAGCACTATCCCCACCCCGCCACGCAGGACCTAACCGGAGTAACTGCCGTCAAAGAGGATGACAAGTCCGATGGAACGACGATTGAGAACACACATCAAGAGCACACCACACTCGCCTCGGCCTCAGCCGACCAACTGGACACCGAAGTCACCCAGCCGGCCGCAGTGGCTGAAAAATCAGCGCGCACCGAAGCGGCTCAGAGGGTGCTACCAACAAACTCATCGGAAATTCAATTACAGGCCACAACGACAGCCCGGAGCGAGGTGACCACACAAGAAGCCACGGTAGGTATCCACGCCAGCACATTGAAGCACATCGCCGCACCGGACACCCCAGCAACGACAACCTTGACAACGGAGAGGGCAACGGAAAGCGAAGCTACTACCACCGGAGGCGAAGATTTCATAACGACCTCCACCCCCCAGCCGCTTCCATCCAGCTCGACCGCCCTGCCACACACGAACGTCGAGGCGACATCGTCCCCAGCCCCTAACCAAGCAGTCGATGCGCAGCAAGCCGACATCATCGAAAACAAACTGAACACGGAGAAAACAGAGCTGCAGTCGACTCCATCGTCCGACGGCAGTAATGACGGCGACAGCCCCTCCACTGAGGGAAGCGAAATCATCTCCACCACCTCGGCAACCGCCACCACTGCCAAGGCACATGAGCAGCAGCCAGCAGCACCGCATCCGACGAGAAACTTCCTCAACGAGGAGACATATCCACCGTTCAAGCCGAACCGTAGACGCTCCCTAACCAAACCGGATACACCGAGCTACTTCAAGAAGATCCTGGGATAATCATCTGGGATGTAAGAGAGTGAGCTTCCTCCCCTCGCCCCACTCCCCGACCCCCAACACTCCCACGGACAGATAGACCGACGACGAATCGGCGCGATGGAGAGACGGGCAAGTGACGGGCGTGAACGGGGTGACACGAACGGCACTTGAGTGTGAGGGGTGGAAAATATGACACAAGCCCCGCTTTGATTAGATACACAAACGCCCACTCGCCTTTCTCAGTCTCTCCGTCCCTCCCCTGTCATCCTTCGTCTCGAGTCCATCGCGCCATCGGGCCCTCTGTCGCACAAAATTTTCCACAAAGTCAATCCTGTTGCCAAAAAAAAAAATATAAAAATATATGAAAAACGTAACAATTTTTAACAAAAATTTACCGTGAGGCACAAAAAAATATTTTGATCGGGACGAGGAATTATTCCCCTCTCCTCCCCAGTGCCCACATGACGAAAATGATTTCAAATTCAACATTTTCTGTTCGATTGTCAGTTTCATTCCGAACAACAAAAGAAAATATATTAATTTTCAAAAAAAAAAAAGAAAAATTAAAAGAGATTAAAAACCAAAAGCTTTTGTATTTAGATGACAAGAAGACAACTACAATTACAACAAGAATGTGAAAAATAATTTCAAAATAATTTTAAGGACCTTACGTAAAAAATAAATAGTAACAAAAAAAGAAAATTATTTAAAATTAGTACGTATGTAGTTTAAAGGAGAAACAAAACAAAATATTTAAGTCAAACAAAACGGTATGTTTAACCGCAGTCACATTTTAATTATAATTAAGGAAATGAAAATAAATACAAGAAACACAAGCGAAGGAAAGTTATTATTGATTAATTTAATTGATTAACGGTGGAGAGGTACATTTACGAGAAATGAATAAACGATTGTAAAATGAATGCACAAAGTACGTAAACTTAAATGGTTGTTTTATTTTTCCGAAAAAGGACCTTTTTGATTAGTTGACCGACCAACCCAGGACGGGAAAAGGTTGACGCAGACAATTTTGCTTTGCCTTGGGGAGCAGTAGCACATCGAAGGGCACGTAATCAATGTTTTAGACTACGCAAAAAAATACACGGAATACTGTATTTAATGAGTATGAGTGCATAATGAATAGATGCATGTGAACACAAGGGAATACCTGTGAGTACGCTTGAATTCATTTGAATATAACAGAATGCACGTGAGTACACGTGAGTACACGGGAATACATGAGAATACACGGGAATACGTATGCATACGCGTAAATTAATTCAAATATATCATAATACACGTGAATACACGGGAATACATGTGAATACACGACAATACGCGTAAATTAATTATATCAGAATACACGTGACTACACGGGAATACATGGGAATACACGGGAATGCATGTGAACACGCTTAAAAATACGGCTGAATACACGAGAATACACTTGAATACGTGACTATACGGGAATACATAAGTTAATTTGAATATGACAGAATGCACGTGAGTACACGTGAGTACACGGGAATACATGAGAATACACGGGAATACGTATGCATACGCGTAAATTAATTCAAATATATCATAATACACGTGAATACACGGGAATACATGTGAATACACGACAATACGCGTAAATTAATTATATCAGAATACACGTGACTACACGGGAATACATGGGAATACACGGGAATGCATGTGAACACGCTTAAAAATACGGCTGAATACACGAGAATACACTTGAATACGTGACTATACGGGAATACATAAGTTAATTTGAATATGACAGAATGCACGGGAGTACACGTGAGTACACGGGAATACATGAGAATACACGGGAATACGTATGCATACGCGTAAATTAATTCAAATATATCATAATACACGTGAATACACGGGAATACATGTGAATACACGACAATACGCGTAAATTAATTATATCAGAATACACGTGACTACACGGGAATACATGGGAATACACGGGAATGCATGTGAACACGCTTAAAAATACGGCTGAATACATGAGAATACACTTGAATACGTGACTATACAGGAATACATAAGTTAATTTGAATATGACAGAATACACGTGCGTACAGCTGAACGCACGGGAATACGTGTGAAGAAAACGGGACTGCATGTGAACACGCTTAAATTAATTTAAATACAGCTGAATACACGTGAATCCCCGTGACTACACTTGAATACATGCTCACAAGTATTCGTTGAGTAATCACGAATAGTTGCATATTCTGTAGTCTTTTTCTTCATCTTCTAATGTCGCTCTAGTCAGGGGTGGACCTGGGCATCAACCAACAAACCTCTCCAGCTTGCACGATTTTTAGCTAGCTGCCTCCGATTTCGCACGCCAAGTTGGTTGAGGTTCCGTGGGCGTTCTGTATTGCGTGGTCCCACTAGTTCGGTCTCGAGGACTTCGAACTAGCAGTGTAGTTCGAAGTAGTGTTATCCATGCACTCTGCATGGCCTAGTCATCTAAGGCGACGGTTCTTTAGAAGCCCAAATTGGCAGTTACCGACTCCGACGGCATAAGACTGTAGTCTCATTCGTCTCGTGAGAGAATAATAGCACGGACAACACAAGTGGCTGCTGTGAAGCTACTCCCTGGCCCTCTAAGGGCTGTTGCGCCACCCATATGAACTCAACTGAAGTCAGTCCTCTTCGAACTAGAAAAATGGATTATTGTTGTTAACCCGCAGAAATCAGGACTTCACCAGGATATGCAAGATTCCTCCAATTTATCCTCCCTCAACATGCTGAGCTCCTTTACAACTGAATGAGAGCCATACGGAATTCAGCTGGTAACTCAACTTCAAGGAATGTGTCATTAAACGGAGCGTTAAGGCCATCTCCTTCCGCAGCGCTGAACATACTCGACAGAACATACAGACGGACAGAGGCCAATGCGGCGTTCGGATTGACTTCGTTGCATTCGTGGCAGACTCCTCCAAGGTTTTCTCAAGGCGATGGCCAATTATTTCAGCATCCAACTTATGCGGGTGCCGGGACATTGTGACGTTCCAGAAAATTGTGTATCGGGCGAACTCACTAGAAAGGTCACACTAATCGTAGATGGGCTTCTACCAAGATGCCTTATCGTATTCTTTATTTGGCTCTATAGTCCGGAATTGTCCTAGGCCTCAACCAATCAGCTACTCCAACTAGCGCGACCTCTGGCTATCTGTCTCCAGTTTCGCACGCCAGCTTGGTTGAGGGTCTTCTCCGCCCTCTGGTGGTTGAATGCTCTTCGCGACGAAGTTAAGTTGCCCTACATGAGCAAACCTTCTCTTCCAAAAGCCGTCAACGCAAACTGTACCCAAGATTGGACACAGTACCTTTCTCTTGAAGTTACAAAGGACTCATTCAGCCGCCAGTACTGGGATCCTCTTGCGGACACTTGAGGCCAAAGAAACAGCGGTTGGAAAGAGTTTTTCTGCGTTTGATCTCGTTACTACGGAGTCCTTAACTACCTCGAAGTTATAGCTGTCCATTGTGCCGCCCTGTCCAAGACGTCGATGTTCTGTGTCCTTTCTTAATTCATGTTGTCTTCCCCAACCCATTTTAGCCGCTTCCAGCTCTACGCCAGCAAAAACAGGTCGCTGTGCTCTGCCAATCAAGTCAATGCCGTCGGTGAATGCGAACAATTCTATGGACTTCGGGAGGACCGTGCCTCTACATTTGGAGTGTGAAGTTTGCACGATATTCTCAAGAATGATGTGAACGAAGTCACATGAAAGCGGGTCGCCTTGACACCTCACCTTAAAGGTCTCAGTGAATTCGTTACCGACTTCGATGGAACAGCGGGAAATATCCATCGTTATCTTGCACAACTTGACGAGTTTGGCAGGAATTTGAATATGGCGTTGTACTGCTCATCTCCGTCCACCCTCTCATACGGAGCCTAGAAATAAACGAATAGGTGGTGAGCGTCGTCGCTTTTTCGGGATCTGCTGTAGTGTGCAGATGGTGGACTCCTCTGATTATTTACCAACGGCGTCAACGGTTGGCGCAGTTTGAGGGTTCTCCTTTCTTCTGCATCGGATGTCTCATCACGAAACAATTATGGCCCATGCTCCAGCGTGATCAGAATGAGTGGGCCGAATCTCAGAACTGCACTCGGGCACTGCGTCAATGGAACTCACGGCCTACCCTACAATGCAGAAGCTGCAGAGACGAGGAGGAAATATAATCTGTCTAGCATCTGCTTTGCAGGAAAAGAGTTGAAATGAAATAAAACCAGATGCCACAACAGACCCAACACATTCTTCTGAGGAAGCCATGGCCCCGGGATGCCCGCGTATTGGACGTCGCACACTAGTGAGGAAGGACCCCAACCAACTAGGTGCGCGAAACTGTAGACAACTAGCAAGACCTCCTCCGGTCTCGTCGGGTTAAGGTGGCCTGTCTCTGGCTTAAGCAGGACCGCATGGATCCTTACAGTTTAAAGTGCTCTAAAGGGATTAGTCTAGGTAGAAGACATCTATTTCCCAGTCCCCAGTCAAAGACATTGAGTCCCTCCGCTATTAGTGAAGTTCTTCCACTTGGCCTGTCCTCATTGATGAGCAGCAACGATAACCTAACAGCGCCACAAAGCCGATTGTCCCTTTGTCCAAATAGACTCATCATTACCCAGCAAGGCGCCCCATCAATCTGCCGAATCATCAAATGAAGACATCGAATAACGATAAGGTTCCCTTAAACGACAAGGGTGTCCCTAGATTCTCGACAAACGATGGGGTATCTAACATAAGTCATGGCATGTCAACGACGTCGACGACAGAGACAATGAACACAACAATCGAGTCTCTGGGATCACTGCGTCATGCCACTAGTGAACCGATTCAACGACCCTCCTCTCTGTCGACAACCGCCATATGTTTTATTCACGACACGCTACAGGACATAAAGCACGTTCCTCGCCGCATACCACATCCAGCATCGTCTCCAGCCGGTGGGGCGGTGGTAACGGCTGGTTAAAAAAACATTTTTAATTTAAATAAATCACCTCAGCATTCCTACGGCCCCCACGCACGCAGCCGTCAGTCAGGCCGGGAAACTAGGATTACACGGGCATTACATGGAAGCTTTCCGTCACCATTCCCGTTAAGATCCCTTAAATATTCAAGTTTTTCTCTGCGTTAAATTTTTTTTTCTCTGTTTTCGTTTTTGTCATAAACATTTATGACCAGCCCCCCGCGCGCCAGTTGGCAGGTAAATGGCCGTGGTGCCGCTTTGCTGCATGCAAGAAATCCTTTCTCGCCTGAAGCCTCCATTGCCTCTCTCTTTCGCTCGCTTTGTCTACAGCCTTTCCCGCCCAATGCAGGCTCCCGAGCGAACATCATTTTTCTGGACAAAAATTTCCGCTGGATATTCCGGTCGCCTTTGTCGCTGTACAGTCGGTCGGACGGAAGTTGTAAATGTTTTATGTGCAACCACCCCCTCGGCCTGTTTGTAGCCATTCCCAACTCACGCACACATTCAACGCGCTCCCCATGAACACGCACAGCGGGCGGGAGTATGTGGCGGGACGGCAAAGGAAAGTTAAGATATTTCACTGATTTATTTATTTATGTATGCCTCCCGGAGGGTTAGACGGCAACTGTGGCACGGGCCGTGATAACGGTCCGAGGAGAATGAGGAGAGGTAACAAAATATATTCACAACGAATATCTGATCTTATGACGAAGGTAAATGGAGGTTTCCCTTTTGGTCCTGCCGCTGGATGCGAAAGCCACTCGTATCTTACGGTTAACTTCGGGATAATCCCGTGTTGCGTGAATACCTTGCAGCCGGAAGGAGTCACTTCTTCACATCTTCGCATCTACGCATCTACGACCGACGGTGGCTTCGGGTCGGAAGCCCCATAAAGTTCAACGTCATCTGGATTCGGGACCTGTCTCGTTTGAATTTTATCCAAAGAGGTTGGTAAATATTTGATTTGCAAGCCGGGAGAAGTCAGGCGTTCCGCAGTCTGGCGGGGGACCAGCCGGACGGGAGTGTCCTTATCGGCAGACGCCTTCATCAGCTGTCTTGACCTTTGTTATGGTCCAGTTGCTGGTGTCGCTGGCGGCGGTGGGCGAGTGGCTAGAGATGAAAGCGAAATGGAATTTGTAAAATTTCATAAAAGGCATTTCGAGCACGTGTGTGGTGTGGCCGAGGGGTTGGTTAATGCCAGGTGAAATGGAATATTTAAGCGGGAAACAGAATTGAGATGGAAGAAGGTTAATTACTTCACATTACTGAAAGGTGTTGAGGTCAAGTCAGATGTGGGTGAACGCAGATTTAATTTGAAGGGGCTCTTGGAAGTGAAAGAGCTGCTATTCAACTGCTGATGCCCTCGCGAGGAGAGTGGGTCTGGTCTGTTAATCTCTTGGTCCAATGGATGAACTGGGAAGCTAAGCTTGACCGTCAACGGGTTGCCGATGGAAGTAATCGATTCTTGGGGGCAGGTGGCTTGCTATAGACAAATGTTTTTCCTACTGCTATTGAACGCTGGGCTGTGATGGAGCGGCATCAGCGGCTTTCGATCGACGTAAGACTGGCCGGGCGTAAAGTGATTCAACGCCAGAGATCGCGCGATCATGTGAATCGTAAATTCCATCTTGGTTCAGGGTTACGTAACAGAAGACGGGACACAATAAAAAAGTGGAGGACCTCATGCCATTGTAGTGGGCCCTAGTCTACAGCGAACCTTAGCGCCATACGAGCACCAAGACTTGGTGATTGATTGATTGTGTGATGGAGTGATGGAGTGAGGGTGTGACTGAGTGATAGAGTGATGATGTGATGGAGTGATGAAGTTGAATGGTAGACATTCAAAGGGGCAAAATTAGGTTCGATTCCAATTCAGCCTCTAGGGCATAAGGGCAAGACTCCTTGAAGTTGAACAGTGATTAAGAACTCTGCAACCCAGCCCAAACATCCATCAGACGATGTCATTTAATCGACAAATACAATCTTCTGCTACACGAAAACCTGGCCACGCAATGTCCCATGGTTCCCTTTAAAGCCGCCCACTTCACCCTGGAGGTCACACCAGCGCATTTTACTGTTCCCTCTTGCCCTCACCGATTCGCAGTCACTTCTGTCATGTTTTACTTGACGCGCATAAATTGAAGAAAACAAAAATGCGAACTCTACAAGTCCGCAGGCTATGCCATGCCATTCCCAGGCCGCTCCTTCGTCCGTACCACCACAAAGTAGTTGTCTTGTCTTGTTCGATTCCACTTTCAGTGCCACTGCCACTCGCTCATCGCCGAACACACCCGGCAGCCGTGCGAAGGTAAACACAAACGTAATTGGCGTGAACTTCAAGTGCCACTGCGCCCGGGGTGTGTTCGTCTACGGGCTGCAGTGCCGACCGCGGCATGAGCATTTAACAAGGTTATGCCCATGGTTGAGGTAATAAACGTGAACTCATCCTAACCCGGGGCATTAATTCGAAATATCTTATGCCTGCGTTCTTCCGGTGTCCTGGTGTCGTGCGCAAAAGGAGCTGATGTTAATTTCCAATAGCCCCCAGCTCTCGGCCTGGCTAAGGACACCCGTCATGCACAACGTGCCACGGTAGAGAGAAGAGCCTCGGGCGCGGTGTGGCAATTTGAAGTTTTACTTCCCGCCCCATCTGTCCCCATCGTGATTGAGCGAAAGAGCTTGATAAGTTTATCGTCTATCCACTAGCCGGAGTCAGAGTCACTAAGGGGAAGGGGTTCATCGTGAGCAAATAATGGAGCCCGCAGGGGAAGTGGACCCAAGCCCATGTTTGTCCTCATTTGGTTCCAGTCTCGTAATTGTTTATCAAATCACATGGATTCCAGCACAAAGCTGAACTGAACCGAACTCTGATTGCGTCGTCCATCCATACCCGGTGACGGGCAGGACGAACTTTTGCTCACTCCATCTGTTCGGCTTGCTTTGACCGGAGTGCCTAGCGTATGAGCATGCCTGTGGATCAGAAATAACCTTGTTTTGAGATTGAAATAGTTTTCGTTAGTTTTGGCGCACGCAAAGCTTTGTCTTTGCCCCGCACACTCGATTTGGTTTTCTGTGGGAATGAGGTGCAGGCCAGGTGTGTTTGGTTTTAGTTTAGAGAAGATGTACGTGCCTCTTAATCTGTTTAAGCTCTTTCAACTATTCATGTAAGCCAAATTGACCGTTAGTCCAATCGGCCCCCCAGGTTGGAGGTTGCGCGACAGGGTAACGCAAAGAACGAGAACAACACACATTCGAATGCAGGTTTAACATTGGCAACAGATTAAGGAAAGAAGTCCTAAGATTCCAGTGGTTTTGAGCGAACGTTTGGTGATGATCCGACTCAAGACCAATTTCTCCAACATAAGCGCATACGGGGAGAAGGATAACGCAAGCAAAGGCTGCTTCTATGAACTCCTTGACTAAACGTCCGACGGCAAGACCGTCTTTGTTGAGTCGGGCAAGTAGGCAATTTTTGTAGGTACAGTTGGAATACATAGTCTACACGACACAACCTCCGACAGCGGACCAAGTCTCATAGACTTTGCGACGGGGTGTAACCTGAAGCTCACGTTTTCCGCATCTCAACATACATAAAGGAACAATGGGGATCTTCTGGTCAATGCAAGGTCAACCAAATTGATCTAATTGCGATTGACGCACGGGTCTCTACCAGCATTCTGGAAGTCTAAACGTACCGAGGCGCCAACATATATTCGGATCACTTCCTAGTGTTAACCAAATTCCGAGCAAGGCTTTTCCGGACGAAAGAAACCCAGCCAGTGCTGTGAGGAAATTCGCACAATTACAATCGCAGGTGATAATCAGGGATTCTCCCGTTACCTCACAGAAGGTCCGATGGCGCCAACATCAAGTGTAGAAGACAGAATGGCAGTACTGTCGCAACTGATGTGCTATGTTTCTTTACGGCCCCAAGAAGAAACCCATGGTTTGACGATGAATGTCGGCGAGCACATGCAGCCAAAGAAGATGCCTACAAAGCGGCGCCTCAGACAAGGACGAGTGTTGCTCGTGAGCTCTACTAACAGAAAGGAAGAGAAAACCTTTGTTTGTAAGAAAAAGCAGAGCATGAGAAGCGAAAGCTCAAGGATATAGAGAAATACGTCTGCAGAAAGGATGTTCGAAAGATCTGTCAACAGGTGAGAAAAACGAGTCAAGCCATTAGAGCCGAACAGAAAGGTTTCTATTAAGGATGGCGTTGGAAATCTGGTAGTCGGTGCTCCGAATGTGGAAAGACCACTTCTGGAGACTGCATAACGCCCAAAAAAAACCGCTGTCAGGCTGAATAATCCATCCGACATAGGCGATGATTGACAAGAATTCCGACCTGAGTAAAGTTTTGCATCAATCCCCAAACTTAAGTCCAACAAAGCTGCAGCTGCTAATGGATTGCCTGTCGTCTTTTTCAAAGCAGCTGGTAAAGTGCATATACCAGCTTGTGTGTAAAATCGTGTCGGATTGTATGGCCGGCGGATCGATTTTCAGCATCTAAAGAAAAGCGAACCTCTAGACTGTGCCAATTGTAGATCTTCTCCGTCTAAGTCTCCGTTTCTGCCATCTTCTGTACATGCCTGGAATCATATGTCAGCAGCCCTAGTGCTCAATATCAGTGCGGGTTCTGGATACCGAAATCCACCATTGACCAAACATTGACATTGCGGCAGATGTTGGAAAAAACTTATTCCCTTCAGGTCAATATGGACCATCTTTTTATCGAAAGCCAAGCAACCAAAGCCTCTGGCCGACCTTCAGTTACTTTATTTCCTACCCTAGCCCTGCCCATATCTCTCGCTCTCTCTCTCTGTCTCTCTGTCTTCTCTCTCGCTCTCTATGTCATCTCTCTATATCTTCTCTCTCTCACTCCCTGCCTTCTCTGTCTCTCTCTCTCTCTCTCTCCCTCTCTCTCTCTCTCTCTCTCTCTCTCTCTCTCTATCTTCTCGCTCTCTCGCTCTCTCTTTTATGTCTGAGGTCTGTTAATTCATGTCTTCTGTTTCGTATTCCAGAAAGTGCTCACTATTGCCCTTACAACCCCACTTGGAGCAACATATCTTCGGCAGTCTGTCAAGGAGCTAAAGCTCATACAAAAGTAGTTTGTTAAATGTGCGTAGGTGGATATCAACACGTACCAGTGCTTGGAAATTTTTGGCGCTGTGTAGGCATGTTGGTATTACCGAGCGTACATTTTTACTGAATACAAATTTAAACGATCACGCGAAATTCGTGCCCTTTCGCAGCACCCATTCGCTAAGGTATCAGCAGTTTAGTTTACCCATCATTTGTTGCATTCCCTCCCGAACACCTCCTTCTAGGACTTCTCGATCGCCTGCGACGTGATATCGTTTGCCGAATGCATTGCTGGCAAAAATGCCACTACAAGGCAATGGCAGTGACTCTTCATTTCCGCACGCCTTTATCTGCGACTTGGGGCACAATGGATGGACCCAACACGTTGGTTTAAGCGATCCGCAGCCATAAGGCTGGCATACCGACGACAGCAGGGGCGCATAAATGAACCTTCTTTCAAGTTCTAGCAGCATTACTAGGTAGGTAGGTAGGTCTCCGAATAACCACGTTCGAACAGAGAGTCGACATCAAATTGGCGCCCAACACTGGACCCAAATGTGGCCGGGGATGTTGTTACCAGCACTCATCCATTGGAGTCCTGCGAATAATAACCCATGTACAGGTCCTTGGCGCTCAGATCTAGTCTCGTGCAACTCAATTAGTCAACGACTTCAAATTACGACCGCCAACGATGACTTCCGAGTCTGATAAATCTCGGCAAACCCCCGGCTTATGACACTCGCTCCTAGTTGTAATCATGTTATCCGCTCTCTTAACGACCCCATCGCCAAATCGTCTCCAGCCCATCCCCCCGATGGCAGTCATAAATAATTGTAATCAACTCGTCCGTACACGTGCTCCGCCAAGTTGCACACATTAATCCCAATTTAATGAAGCTATTCCCCCGAAACCGACACAATTTATTACCTGGCAACACTCGGCCAGCGCTGCTGAACCCTTTCTATTCCCCCACCCCCACACCACCGCCTCAAACAAGATGCTCGTCCTTCGGCAGATGGCTTCCGCCAAAATGCACAAGCAATCTGAGGGCATTAATCAAAAGGCAAACCGAGAAATTATTCTCGCCGTGTGAACACACCCTCTCCACACCGCCATCGCACATCCCCCGGATGCACATCGAGGTCGTCGAGGAAGCCTGGCGACAGAGAGAAATATTATTTCCTCGAGCAGATTCGCAAATTCATATTCCGGTGTCGTAACCGAGACACACTCGCACTCTTCCGCCCGTCAGTGCGGCGGTGGTGCCGATCCTGATCTGATATCCTTCTACTTCTTCAAGTCGTTTTTATTCCATTCCTGCTCACCCCCCAGACAGCGGCATCCGACCACTGCTACAGGTTTGCATGTGAAATGTCGCACACCGTATGCTTCAGTGAACTGAAAAAGGATTATCCTCGCTCCAAGTCACTCCTCGCCACGGGGTGGAGGCGGCTGTGTCCTTGGGTACGTGTGCGCGCTTGCCTGAGTGTGAGCGAGTAGGCCGAAGGAAAACTGCTGAAGATGAAACTAGTCTGCACAAGATTCGCACGGCACTCCAGCCAACCGAGCACTTAATAAATTGCCCCAGAAACCATGGCTGACTGGGAACCGCCCCCAGAGCCCCCAGATTGCTCGGGAAGCTGTTACAGCTCAGACTTGTTTTCACATTCCGCAGATGAATTGTCATCGTGTGTGCACCGCCAAGGCAATGATGACGCTGTCGCCGAGTCCACTGGGGGTTACAGGTACGGAATTGGTACGAGGACTGAATTAAAGATTCCATTCCACGGCCGCTGCACAGTTTGACTGCATGTTTAATTACTCCAAGTCGTGTTGTACTCCCTGGCCTGGCTCCCCAGCCCACATGTGTGCTTCCAATTCAACAAGGCCGCAAGCTGCGGGAGTACATCGCGGCAATGGCAGAGTACGAGTATTCCCCGACGTTATCCTTTTTGCGAGCGGCGAAACTTGTAAAGCAAATGTGAACAGAACTTTTGACAACTGCAGGCGTGTGAATAACTTCCCCAAAGCAGAAGAGTCATCCGTGATGCATCTGCGTGCGCGTTCCGGCGTGGCACTCTGTCGGCTGCAGTGGCAGCAGTTGCATGCGATGTTTGTTTGAACTTTTTCCTTGGCTACACCAACTCGGGAAATTTTGCATTTTTGCGCGGCCCACATGTGGACCGCATGCAGTCTAAATTTGATTTCAATTGGACCCAGTGGCGGTCGGAGTTGGCGTTTGATTAGCAATTCATTTCACGGCTCGGACGGGATTAAGTGAGTTTCAGTGGGGGGTCGTCGACTGACCCACATTTGAGAGGTGACGGATGGACTCAGTGGCGGCAGCGGTTTGCAATCCAAAATGTGGCTGCGTGGTGATGAGCTTGCAGTGGAGCGGAAGAATTTAATAAATGCCACGCGTGGCTGTGCCGGATAATTAATTCGGGTATCTGTAGCCAGCCAATCAGGCTAAACGCAGCCCTGGCGTGCCAAATGCACCGAATTTATTTGTTGGGCCTTTCGACTGGGCTGCTCTCCTGTAGACCACGCTTCTGCGGTGATCGGGCATGAAACAGTCGGCACAGTGCCAACTGACACGTGGCTTCTTCTCATTTCATAGCGATTCGGAGGTGAGTTGTTTTTTGTGTGTCCACCTTTTCAACAGCCCTGGGGAACCGAGGGCAGGAATATACTTCAAGATGCGATGGCTCTGCTTGGAGGGGAGCCTAGGTCAGGTAAGGTGAAGTGGCTAGTTGCAAGGAGCAATTTTGTCTGCGCCCCCTTGGTTCATTTCTGTTCCATAAACTTTCTTGTGTGCTTAATACCCTCGTGGCTGTTCCAAAACTGGAACATTTGTTTAACGATCCAGCACAAGTGAGGGATAGTGTCCATAATGTTGAATCCATCTGAGCACCTGCCTTGGCTTGTACATCAGACTTTTCATTGCCTTCATGGCTGTCATGTCTTGGCACTCGAATCTGTGTCAGACTGTTATATCCAGCGTGACAGCCTCCGAGTTGAATGTGTAGCCGGAACCGCTTCACTTTCTGAGAATACACATATTTTGATATGTTTCGATATTCTGGCGATATTCTGTCGTTGTTCCACGTCATTGATTGCAAACCATTCAGCTTGAGCTGCCGGGTTGTGGCCTTGCAGAGAGGCTATGTGTAGGCTGCGCCTTTGTCCTAGCACACCAGTCCCTACCTTGTTTTCACATGTCGACCCATCTGTGCACCATCCATCATCCAAGTTGGGTTGTTCTTCCATTCCTCTCTACACGTTATGACTACTTTACAGCATTTTTTTGCAGTTTAGCTCAATGTTGTCCACTCTTTAAAGTATGGTTGGATGCCCAACAAGGTTTCCTTCTTTGTCGTTCTACGTTCTCTGGAGTTCTGCAGGAGCCACTCGCTACGTACATTTTGTTCCTCCCTCAGATGAAGATTTGTATGGCGAGCCGGAACGCCGGAGCTGGTACAAATGATGGCTAGTGTGGTCGATGATCGAAACATGGACCTTTGCTGCTAGTTCTACATCTCCTCCCGTGCGTTAAGGGGAAAGCTGAAATCGGTTTCGCTGCCGCATTTATATTTTGCGAATTATAAATGAATGGTTGGCCTTTTTCGAGTACCCGTTAATTAGTGTTATCTTGGCGTCGACTAGGGTTGAGTCCTTGTTCGAGACTCCAAGTCGTACAGACGTTGTGTTAGTCAGCGTAACGTCCATACACAACCTGTCCCACATCCGGTGTGATTCATATAAATCAACGATCATTTGCAACGGCACAGTTATGACAGTATCGCCTTGAGGACATCGATCGGGTGTAAACCTGCTCATTGAAACAGCACAACCAGCTACAACGAAAAAAAAGACCGACTCACCCCTAACCACTCGCTCCCCAGGGAACTTTACAATTCTTAGCAATTTAAAGCCAATCTCCTGAAATATTCAAGTCAAGGCAATCAAAAATAAAATGAAATGAAAAAATCCAACCTAAAATGAGAGCAGCGACGAAGGGTTGAATACTGATGGGACCAGTCACAGGATCCATTAGTCGAGGCCCCCCCCCCCCCCCCCCCCCACACACAACGCACTGCACTGCCCCATTAGCTCTTCCTGTTGCAACTCTATTAAGCTCGCTTCGACAGTCATTAATTAATGAAATTATCGTTAATGTATCTTGCACTGAAGCGCAAATAAATTAATTGAGTTTATTTCGCACAGAGCCACGTGTGTGGAGGATGCGCGAGCTTCGGGCCTAACACCCGGTGTCCGCACACAATTGCTGAAAAGTCAGCAACTCGCTGACGTAACCGGCAACAACTTAAATGAAAATTAAAAGGACCCCCTCGCTACCCGGCCCCACGTGGCGAGTGACTGCAGAGCTGAGAACCCATTAAAGAGCGGAAATTATAAGCCACCAGGCTTATCGCCGACTCCAATCGAATCGAATTTTCGGTTTGGACTTCCGCATCAGTTCGCCCTGTCGCCTGAGGTCGGGGCCGGACCATGAGCAAGGTCAGTGGCTGGTCAGTGGTGCCAGCACCAGTCGAAAGGTACGAGTATCATCAGTAATTATCTTAATTTAATTACAGCCCGATGCTGGATTCTGGAGGATCTCTGGGCGGATTATGTTGTGTCCGGCTGAGAGGATGTGGATAGTTTTTCTCGTTTTTTTTTGGATTTCATTTGCTGGAATCAGATTAAACGCACGCAACCGACCGACCGACGATAGGCAATTTGATTTGTGTTGATGGGTTTTACTGCCGGCGGGCATATTGGGAACTGATGCGAGATGAGATACGCGCTGTTTGGACGGAAGATTGCTCGCAGAAGGGCGACGTGGTTGGGGGAAGGGCGAACATTAAGGGCAGGCAAGTTTTATGGGACGCATTAGACACACGATGTCATTCGATTTTATTCGTCGTACTGGCTAGATTGCTTGGAAGTAATGGAAGTTTCGGATGAACGCAACGTAACTCGATTACCAAACATGGTACACACATAAATGCGGTTTCATGGTCATTTTGACGAATGCGCCGGCACTGCGGCTCATAAGTTCGTTCTTAATTACGCAGTTTACTCAGCTCATGCGGCTTTGATAGGCTGTCCTTTGGGCCTAGAGCTGGAGGCTGCTCGATTTTGAGGGGATTACACATCAAATGCAATGACCTGTAAAAGAGTAGGACGATCCCAACAAACTGTTCCTGTTCATTGTTCCGAGAAGATTAACTGCTCTATTATTGCATGACTCTAAGGGATATGACCGGCAGGCATCCTCGTTTGATCTCGGCACTGATGTGCGGCCACGGAATAAGTCGTTGACTACCTCCGAGCAACACATGCCCATGCCAGGAGAAACCCCTTAATGACTGTACTCGTGTGAAGAGATTCTTGCAAGACAGCTTTTCTAGTGATGACGTACTACAACTGTGTTAGCTAGTTCCCTCCCATGGGATGTCGCTTTTTATAAAATCATTCTTGACATTCACGCTCTCGGTGAGTTATGTGTCGACTTTAAAGGAGCAACGAGGGTAACATTTAGCCACCAGGCGCAACCTGCAGAATTTTACAAGCATGTCACCACAACCGTCGGGCATCTCTTAACGAGATATCGGAACAGTTCAACCATCGCCTGTGCTGGTTGCCAGGTCATAGGGACATGTCATAGGGTCATAGGGCTTGTCGAATCGCAAAACAAATCTGGCCAAAGCTCGATCCAAAAAGATAAACTAGCCTGGTCTTCGTAAAGAGATCTAAAATTAGCTCTGCAGTGGAAGTAATTACCGGACACCGCCTTCTAGGCTTTTACGCCAAAAGACCGGGCCTATTGTCAAACCACTTCTGTAGAAGCTGCCTAGACGAAGAGGAGGAGGAAAGCAACCAACTTCTCCTCTGCAGATGCCCTCAACTAGGAAAGTCAAAACAGGGTCCTACTTCTACGACTGGCCTGGTGTTAATAAATCACGGCAAGCATTAGACCTTCTTCCCCGCCAGTCCATGGGACCTAAGCAAAATCTCAGTCAAAGTGCTATTTGTTTGGAAAACGGGCCTGCTGCTATAAATCACGACAAGCCTCTTTAATTTAAAACACCCACGTGGAGAGTCCTGCTGTCTAAGGCTGAGGGCCGGGTGGACCTGCAGCACCGATAGATGAAGTAGAATGAGACTTATACCCTGTAGTGAGAAGGGCTCACATATTGAGGTTCCACTAGTAGAACATGACTTCCTCCGGCCGTGCCTTGCAGCTCAGGGCCTAGCTTGGCATTAGTGCATTAATGCCACTGCCTCCCTACCTACCTAACACAAGACACTGCTCTACGTTCCTTGCCCTTAGGCACGCTGTCATAAGCCGCGTTCGCGTATAAATGGTCGTTGTCAATACCTATCGTTTGTGTCTTTCCCAGAATTGGACCCAAAGGATGAAAAATGGATGCATTTCCAGGAACAACAATAGAGTCCATATCTGATTTAGGATGGAGTTCGCTAAGGACACAGCGAATTGTTGAGAACCGGATACAGCCGTTTATACAAAACGCCAGAGAGATCAAGGAGGGTCAAGGGCAGATGAAGTTACTCTTGGTTTTTTCACGAATCTTTGGTCTGTGAGCAATCTTTGGTCCTCCTGTCTGCATATTTTGGAGAAGATGATTCCACCATGAACTGCACAGCGACATGAGCCTTTCCAGGCGTCTACGGATCTAACGCTAGGGCAAGCAAAACGCCAGGACACCGACTCATCAAATCGGTGAAAGTGAAATAATGCAGAGGAGAGCCCCGAAATTGATGGCGCACACAAGTGGAAGAGGACCTTAGCCATCTTTTGGGGAGCCTAATGGAAGGGAGCAATTGGAGGACCTTGCTGGCTTAGGCTGAGGTCCACCCGGGACTGCAGGACCGATGGATGAAGCAGAGGGAGACTTATTTCCTCTAGGGAGAGTGGAACCTCACATATTGAGGTTCCACTCGTCCAACATGACTTCTTCCGGCCGGGCCTTGCAGCTCAGCATAGCGCAGACCAACTGCTCGTTTGTGCGGTGCTGCAACTGACAGTTCACCCACACCACCTGCCTTGTTGATTAAGCAACTAAATTTGAATGAAAAAAAAAACGAATGCACAAACACCACGTGCAAAACGGCCTTGTTCATGTACCTGACTGACCTACATGACCGACATCAGGCACATCTGAGTTAATTTTAAGCGCGGTATTGGTGCCTTGACGGAATTACCGTCAGGTGGACTGGAACTGAAAGCCGGATGGCCTATTCGGGCCTCATTGCTGGTCCGCAACTTTTATTTTTATGCCACACAATTTGCACGCCATTTCTTGGCCCCGTTCTTACTGCAGTCCTGTTCACCGGACGTGCACACTTCAAAATCAGCTCAATTGAAGCACAAAGAAGTTCCGCTTTCCATGTTTTTCTCTCTCTTTCTCTCTCTCTGTCGAAACCCATTATTCAGCTGCATTCGCAGTTGCATGCATCCCCACTTTGACAAGCTCACGCCGCTGCATTCGTGAATGGGGCGCTTTTCAAAAACTCACAGTCGACAGGATTAAGCTGCATCAATGCTGCAGGATATCACTGTGATTTCCCGAATCAGTCATCCGGATTTATTGCATAATAACCAGTCTCTCTGCCTCATTCTCTATTGCTGAAAAAGGATTTCATGGAATTTCATGTCAATAAATAACAAGTAGCATCGCTGACGGCACCGATGGCAGGTAATTTACGTCTGATGCATGCATCCGATTACCGTTAATTGCAGAGCCAAAAAAAAAATGCGAAAAGCAGCCAATAAAATGTTTGCCAGAAAAAAATGTCAATAAACGGATACAAAATAAACGAAGCGAGACCTTCGACTGAATGATGAGTGCTGGCAATTGTTAACAAAATTCATTTGTTCGAATCGGGGGAGGGGGGCCGGATTTTGCTTGCTGATCGCCTGTGGGCCGTGGACTGTGATTGTGTGGCGAAGGATAAATTAAATATTTCATAAAAAAATTTTAAGCGATGCGTGTCCTTTTTTCGCGCCCCCGAGTGCACTTGGGTAGGGGAATGAACGCAGAACCGCTTGCGAAAAAGATTATAGACATGCTGTCCTTTTTTTAATGGTGTCCCTGCTTTCTCTAGACATATACGAGAGGTGCACACTTTAGTTGGGAATTCTGGAAATGACACATTTCAGTGGCATGCTGATGATCAAGGAAGCCTTTCCCGCGAAGAAGTTGAAGACAAAGGGGTCACTGGCGGGACTCCACACCCACTCTCTAGCAGGGGTGGAGAAAAGCATTTCCTACGCCTCGAAATTGAGTGTCGTCTTCCTGACTCAAAGGAAAGGGCGCCTCATTGAATCTGCCTGCTACCAGGGGAGGACATTCTCTTCCGTTTAGTAGCTGAGAATGGCTGGAATAAAAACACTACCGCTGATGCTGAAAAAGGCCCAAGAAATGCTAGTGGACACCTTTCACCTGGCGTTCGTATATAACAGCTTCTCATCTCGTACACGCAGCTGAAGACATAATTACTCTCCGAATAGAACGAATCTTTTAAGACAAAGTTGCTTTAGTGTGATGTGATCACGTGGGTTAAATATAAAAGGCGAATTCAGCGCCGGCATCATTTCATAATCACATGTTTAAGGCAAGCAAACCAGTGCAAAGCATCAAATTAGGGCACAGTATGGTTGTTTTTTTCCAAAAGAGACTGTCTGTCTTATTTGCTGCCCACACGATTTCTAATGGTTTCAACAAGAAGGAGCTGACCCGAGTTTTACAGATTTCTCAAAAGCCCAACACTAGTACGCTCTTGACTGATAAGCAATTAACTGGTTGACAGAAGAGATCCGATGTCGTTGGAGTCGTTGGAGATCGGATGTCTCAGATGTCAGCGTTGGCACCTGGTGTACCCCAAGGTTCTACGCTTGGGCCCCTTCTTTTTTCAATACATGTGAACAAGCTTCCTCATGTGGTGCAGACACCGCACGATGCATATGTATGCTGATGATGTGCAGCTATTTATGCGCAATCTGATGATAAGCTTAGGTGTCCATTGTCATATCGAATTTAGTATTCCTACACGGCATCAGAGCGCCAGTTCCTACCTCATGTCACTCGACTGTGGAACACCCTTCATACTTAGCACCCCTTTAATTTGTAATCTTCGCCTTAAGATGCGGGGTATGGAGGTTGTTCCAACTGCTTTCTGGATCAACTAGACTAAACAACTGTCTGTCGACATGAAGGCGCTGTGGACCAACTTCACCAAGAATGCTCCTCCAACTTCAAAAACTCTTGAAGATATATGATGGAAGCTTTAGGCGAAAGCGAGAGCGCGCGTGCGCATGGGCCACCTCGCAGGTACCTAGCTCTCATTAGTGTCCCTGTCCTTTCATGAGGAACCCAAACGAAATGTTCGAGCGATCAGAAGATCTACAAGATGTGAGATATAGATGTTATATCGGCGACGGCGATACAAACACATGCACTTCAGCTGTGAACAAACAACCTTATAGACCTGACTTTATTATTGAAAAGAAAGAATGCGTTCTATACGTCAAGAGGAGAATTCATAACGCGGATAAGAAAGCAGTGCCAAGAGCCAGCCGCACCGTAATGCGGCGTCCCTCGCATTGGTTTCCATCCGCTCTACATGACCTAG
Organism: Eristalis tenax; assembly: GCA_905231855.2. Lineage (NCBI taxonomy): Eukaryota > Metazoa > Arthropoda > Insecta > Diptera > Syrphidae > Eristalis > Eristalis tenax. The sequence goes on along the minus strand of HG993128.1, from coordinate 38,976,981 downwards.
CCACCTCAATCGTTGGATCTTCACGTTTCTGGCTAAGTCGATGTCGCTAAACAGCCCGTATAGCTCGTCATTATATCTCCTCCTCCACTCGCCATCTATGCAGACGGGACCGAAAATCACACGAAGAATTTTCCTCTCGAAGCAACCAAGAGCAGCTTCATCTGGTTTTGATAAAGTCCATGCCTCCGCGCCATATAGCAGGACTGGGACGATTAAGGTCTTGTAAAGCGTTAGCTTGGTTGTTCAAGAGAGGGCTTTGTTTACCAATTGCTTTCTTAGCCCAAAGAAGCAGCGATTGGCAAGAGTTATTCTGCGTTTGATTTCAGCGCTGGTGTCGTTGTCTGAATTGATAGCGGTGCCTAGGTAGACAAAGTTTTTGACTACCTCAAAGTTATATCTGTCTGCTGTGACGTTCTGACCGAGACGTCGGTGTTGGGTGTCCTTTCGCATTGGCAGCATATACTTGGTCTTACCCTCGTTTACCGCTCGCGGCTTCCGTTGCAATACCCACAAAAGCGCCATTAAAAAAGCCATTAAAAAAACTAAAAAAGCTCAACTAACGGAAAAACTTATGAAAGAAATGGCTATTTTTTATGGATTAGCGATTCGACGTAATTCCGATTCCATTGAAGATATGAAAAATGAAATTTGGGTTTTATTTTATCATAAAATTTCAACTGATGAAAATCCGCAGCACATAAATTGCCCTCCTGGACCTGACTCTTGGTGTAATTGGCGCAAGTCTGAAGCCGCTGGGGCATTGCAATATTATAAACATCCACCGGAATTACACGATGACGTGTAGGAAGCCATCAAGCTCATCTTCATAAATTTGTCAACAGATGAACTTCTTCACCGATGTCTGGGGAATAATACGCAGAACAGCAACTAGTCGTTCAACAATTGTGTCTGGAATTTTGCCCCCAAACACATCTATAATTGTAGAAACCTTGTTAAAATTGCTGCCCAAACGTGTATATTTAACGAAGGTTTTGTCACAATTTCAAAAATAATGGCGACAATGGGAGTCAAAATTGGACGGGCAGCAGCCAAACTCCAAGAGACGCGCGAGAAGAACCTCACTGAGGCTTTGAATTTTTGGTTTCAGATGTTCCAGTGAGCGGAAATCACATGCGCCGCCGAAAAGAAAGTAATGTAAAATTTTTTTCTTCTCTTTTAAATCTTCAAATAAATGCATGCAAAGTTGCAAACTTAAAAAATAATTTATGTTCATTTAGCAGCCCATTGAAAATCGTGAATGGAGGGGGGGGGGGGGGGGGGGGGGGGGGGAAGGGGTGGGGGTTCCCCTTAAGCAATGACACACGCATTGGACTTCGAATACAGATCCACAAAGCCGTGATATTTTATCAACAGCACGTTTCACATGATTAACAAGAATACAAGTTCCATTCTGATTTCGGAAAATGTTCCACATACGCCCCAGTCAAATATATTTCACATACGCCACCGTTTTTGTTGTCACATGACGCATGTGTCTTGATGGAACACTTTGATGTATCTGGTCTTTACAGGTCTTGACTGGACTGGATCTGGAACACAGGACGGGATAGGGAGGTCAACTCTCCAGGGCAGAAGGTCAACGGGAACGTAGTGTTTGCCTCAAGGGCAGCGAAACATCTTCCTGTCATTCAAACAACTGGTTTTACTCAGATCCGAGATCACCCTCTATAGTCAGTATTTCCGATAGACTTACAGAACATTGGCCCTCCTCTTGAGAGCAACTAGAGCACTTGTGTTCACAGTTGGACCCAGCCTGGTTTCGAATGGAACTGGAACTGATTTTGGTCCGAGCTTGAATATTTTTAAGTTATCCTTGCTTCTCCTACAAACTGCTCGTCTTCCTATTTCCATTATGAAGCCGTTGCCACTGGTCAAGTGTTTGCATTCATTCGGTCTTCCAGTGAAGGTGATCTTCAGAACCAACAGCGTGTGGTGGACCTTTGCTTTACCTAGCCTCTCCATCCAGCAGCACCTCTTTGCAGCTACTCCCACATCCGTACTTCAAATTAGTCGATGATGCACAGTCGTCTTAGTTTGGAGTCGAATCGAAGACTTTTCGTTGGATGCCCAAGTGTCTGGTTGACTTATGTCGCACACTTGAATATTCGTCCACAGTCAATACGAAAGATCGCATCTCAGGAACGCTTTCATCCACTCTCGGAATGTCCAACTCGCCGTGTTAAGGGTTAGAATGATCATTGTCGTGCCTAGGGTCCAAGTCTTTCGAAAGAGTCGCCAATTACTCATGTCCCTTCTATTGCCAACGAATCAGCGATTGCGCAGCCTTAGCGTCAGAACCACTGGTATACAAAATTCACACACATCAAGGAATACATCAGTTAAAGCGGGTGCTTAACACCGTTTCCGAAGAGGTTACTGTCCGCAACTGACCCCGAAACGAGCACTCCAATGCAATCATTTTAAGAAATTAAAAAAGTGCCTACCCCAGCCCCTAAAGACTTCAAATGCACTTCCACGAATTATTTCCTCGCATCAGTCAGTCAGGTCCACGTTCTGAAGGACACTGCAATCCATCAAAACTGTCCAAAAAACGCAACAAAAAAAGCCAACTCCACAAGCACTTGCAGGCAATCAATCACGAAGTGAAGCTCCTCCACTCACCATCCGCCTTCCACCCACCTCCCTCCCAAACAAACGGTGTATTAAAACCAACAAACAGCAATTTTTATTAAATTTCCAAAAACAATCCGTTCTGGCACTGCGCCAGGACATCGTGTGTGTGGAGGTTTGCGACCAGTTACCGGAGGCATTAATGCGAAACAAACGCGCACAGGACCAAGCGAATTTTTATGATTAGCCATTTTGACAAAAGGACTACATAAAATGGTCCCGTGATTTTATTGAACCTCACACACACTCACACACTCAGTGCTGCAGGGATAATGCATCGCATGTCCTCTTCCACATATTACCTGTGCTGTGATATTGATGCGACCCGCCACGCCATGCATGCGAATCAGTCCGGAAAGTCGAGCAAGGTGCTCGCAGCGAGCACGAGTGTGCCGAGAAAAAAAATTGACGAAAATCACTCGCGTAAATATTTGTTTGAATTCAATTTGAAAATAAAATAACGCGCCAAAGTGCAGTCATAAATTTCAGTGCCTCGCCCTCCTCCTGCAACCGATAAAGTTTGTTGGTTTTTTGTCCCGGTGCGGCCCTGATGCCACCAAGTGCGCCGGGTGCGGGTGCTGAGGTTGCTCGCTTGTCGCCTGGCCTTTTATTCTCCCCGGCGTGACGGGGGCGGTACGGCGTCGCGTCCTGCTGAAGTGTGTCCTGAATTAAAGGGAAATGAATTCGTTTAACGAGGACATAAAAGTTTGCAGTAAAATGGAAAGTTTTCATTTCAGGAGCATAAAAGTGGTGGTCCCCGCAATCGACTGGGAACCGGTGAATGAATGGCGCGGCGGGCCGGCTGGCAAGCAGGCAACGGTGCGATTTTGAGAATGCAGTCGGGATTGTGTGCGCACAATTATCCTTGAGGGATTTATAGTCAATAAAATTATTCTCCCTGACGAGCGGTGTTAGTGGCCAGTGATGCTGCGCACCTCTGAAATGCGCAATTTTAGAGGGGTTTTATAGTTTCATCAGAGAGCTGGGTCGCATCTGCAGAATGAGGATGGATGGCGGGACTGAAGCCTAATTGGGAAGGTGGCGACACTTACTTTGTCGATTAAGGGACGAGCTATGTAATCTGGTGGCACAAGCCTGTCATTGTGGTGCGATATTTTGAATGTGTTTCCAACTTCTGCCTATCACTGTGTATGGCAAAGCCAACGTGTTCCTTAATGTGGTCTGGCAACAGACGTGTGAGAATTGGCTTCTCGCTCGTTCATCCGAATTGATGATTACCGCTTTGTTTGAGTTTAATTTCGGTTTCTGCCTCAAAAGAAGAAGTCATCAAATGGACTGTCCACGTTGGCGAGGTAGGTGTTCATGTGACATTTTGGTCAGAAGCCGCAGTTCACCCAGATAAGGGACTTGACTCCATGCCACCTACAAGCTGTACTATGATGTAGTCCGGGCGGCAAAAATCCCCCACGTACTGGCTGGTCCACATCGATCGCATGAACACCGATGGTCCTTCGAAGAGGGTGTTACCTGGGCCTCAGCCAACAGGCCTCTCCGCAGCTCTCCTAAGGCCCCGACATCTCGCAAGACCACCATTGGTTACGTAGCCAGGCAGTGCGCCGGCGCGTGCCCCGAAGTAGTGATCAAAGAAAACCCGGTGACGAATCAGAGTGCAGCAAATTCCTCTAATCTGTCTATAACTTATGCCCCCTCTTCCAAAACAACATCCCCACTGAAGCGAGCTCGACGCTGAATAGATCAAGGACAGTAATGAGTACCGCCCAGCATACAGTGTCATCGAAACCCCTAATGCAACGCGCTAATGCCAACCATTTGAAGGTTCAATGTCGTGACCCTGCTTCCCTAACGGAAAAAGAAAGGGGATTGCGAGATAGAGCAAACTCGGTCATGACCTCAACTCTTATGGCATGGCGTGCAAGCTGCCAAAGGGACTCAAGGAATAGCCTCTCCACCTCGAGAGCCTGAAATTCACATCAGTTCAGCTTCGGCTGGCATGGCGTGTTTAGCGTCTGCAACAGGCAGATCTACAAAAAAACAAAAAAAAAATAGGTTGCTTCCTCCAGTAGAGAAATGGAGAGGAAGAGTGATCGTCATCCGCTCACCTCATCTAAGACTGCAACCGCGAAACCCCGACTAGCTCTGGAGGGCGTCCCCATCCCCAACAGTGGTCGTCATTTGCTCGCCTCATTTAAAGCTGCAACCGCAAAGATCATGGAGGCGGAATCCTCATCCTGCAGCGGCTCAAAGAGGTCGCTCTCCCCAAACACAAGTACAGGAAAGGCAAAAGGCCAAAATACTCTACAGTACCCAAGCCTCGACAGTAGACCAGTTTGTGAACCTTTTACTGAACAGTTAAACTCTCTATGCAGTGGCTCAAGATAAATGGTATCATCGGTCCTTGCGCCGCCATTCAGTCAATGGCTGTAGTGTTGCATTTTCGCCCTTCGTCTCGAGGGTCTCGATGGTCACGATGTGTGTCCGGTTTCCGGTGAAGACAGACACATCACCCATCTTGACATGGCTCCCACTGTATCGCACAATTTCAATTGCATGAATTTCTTTCACGAGCGAATCCTCGCAATTGTGCACACTTCACAAGCAACGCGCGGCTTCCCTCCGAATGCGAATGCAAAACAGCCTTCAGCGCGTAGTGCTCATTAAAAATTCAAGTCCCAAGTGCTCGGGCCCATGCAACACTTTGGGTGGAGTTATTTTCATCTTCCCCCCCTGCACCCAAGTATCCCATTACCGAGCGCGTTACTGATTACTACTCAATTTTTGAATTCTCTCGCCCCTCTCTCTTTCCCACGGGCTCCTCTCGCGCAGTGACTCGTTCCTCTCTCAAATTATCAGGAAACATAATGAGTTGCAGCTGTTCCACTTCGCAGATAATATTCAAACCAACCAACCACGTCGCACGCCCCCACCCTCTGGAAACGAAATCCAAGGATAATCCGGCAGGCGCCCCATATCCACGGCGAATCAAAAATTCCATTAACTCCCTGCAAATCCTTCTCGACAGAACTATGAGCATATCTGGTTCGAGTTTTAGTTGGAAAATCGTTCGCAGAAGAGAACTCATCCTTCCGCCGGACATGCAGTCATTCCACCATAACAGTACTCTCACACCCCCACCACCCACCGCCCACGTTCTTTCTCGCCCTTCGACAACAGTCCAATTGAATTTTACTTATTCAAAGGTCAGTAAAATTTGAACTACATCTGGCCGGATTACAACGACTAGAAGAGAGTTTTCCGGGAACGAGTAACATTTGCACTTTACACAGGACCTTACACCGGACCGGACACAGGAGCTGCACGTGCAGCAGTAGCAGTTGCCCTTGCCTTGCCGGAACACTGGCCAACATAAATTCTTAATGTGGCTACAAGTTATCGAATAATTTGTGTGTTGCTCGCTCCGTTGCCATAAAAAGTTTTACGAGAAATTTTCATATCCTAAATCATGGGAACTATGCGATGGACGGTCCGTCTCCGTCCTCGATGGTGCTCTGATAGTGTTCGACATTTAATTAAGTTTAACCACCTCCTGTCCTGTGCGCTGCCTGAAAAAATACCAAGCAGGAGCAGAATGAGTGTGGTTGGGATGTAAACTGTGGATCGTCTTTGTGGGGTGCACACAGCACGAGCACCGCTGGCCGCCATAAACTTTCTGAGAGATGAAGCTCCGGTTCCGGAGGGATACCAGATATGATCGAACAAGACCTTCGCAGGCAGTGTGAACCTTGATGCGGTGTTTGAGCCGACCGATTGGCGGAGGCCTTTTTTATTTGACTTGTCGACTCGTTGTTGCTTCGCTTGTAATGTCAACCGAAGTGTTTTCTAGGGCAGAGCAGGACTGAGGAAAACGTGCCTTTCTCAATTGGATGGAAAACACAGAAGATGACATGCACAGACCAAACAAATTCACTCGTCGCGTGCAGCTGATCGGCGACTGGTTTACCGGGAAGGGCTTTCAGTTCAACCGGGGTCGTTCCCTTCACGAGAAGAAGCAAGGTGACTGGCCTTAAGGAAAACTGAGCCAGGAAAACTTCTCGGGCTGCTCCAAGGCCAACGAAGGGTCTGTCGCTTCGTGGAGGGCGACAACATTAGACTGCACACATAGGTAAGGAAATTTGTGTCGGCTTTCCAAGTGGAAACCTATGCGACGTATGTGTGTCTGTGGTTAAGGCCTTACTCAACCAGGAAAGATCAGGAATACAAGTCTTCTCTGAATTTGACCGTCAGTCAAAATTCACTTAGACTTGTCTAGGTCCCGGGTCACCACAGGACCAGGAGAAAATCAGATCGCCGATGAACATGCCAGACAAGGATGAGAAGAGTCACCGTAAGAACCTGAACCGACTCTGGGACTGCCTACGCCCTTGGTTGGAGCTTGTCATCATTAATTGAATTGGCCGATCTCTTCTCATTCATTTTGACAAGGCTCCTCGAACTTTGTACCTCTAGAAACGATCGGACGTCAAAACTAAGGCTGAGGATCAAAACTTGTCTGCATGTGGCTTAAAATGGAGCCTGAAAACGCCTCCGAAGCCTAATCTAGACTGGGTGAGATGGAGCCTGAAAACGCCTCCGAAGCCTAACCAGGACCGGTTAAGATGGAGCCTGAAAACGCCTCTGAAGCCTAACCTAGACTGGTTTAGATGGAGCCTGAAAACGCCTCCGACGCCTAACCTAGACTGTTTAAGATGGAGCCTGAAAACGCCTCCGAAGCCTTACCTAGACTGGTTAAGATGGAGCCTGAAAACGCCTCCGAAGCCTAGACTGGTTAAGATGGAGCCTGAAAACGTCTCCGAAGCCTAACCTAGACTGGTTAAGATGGAGCCTGAAAACGCCGCCGAAGCCTAACCTAGACTGGGTGAGATTGAGCCTGAAAAGACAGTTTAACCTAGACAGTTTAAGATGGAGCCTGAAAACGCCTCCGAAGCCTAACCTAGACTGGTTTAGATGGAGCCTGAAAACGCCTCCGAAGCCTTACCTAGACTGGTTAAGATGGAGCCTGAAAACGCCTCCGAAGCCTAGACTGGTTAAGATGGAGCCTGAAAACGTCTCCGAAGCCTAACCTAGACTGGTTAAGATGGAGCCTGAAAACGCCGCCGAAGCCTAACCTAGACTGGGTGAGATTGAGCCTGAAAAGACAGTTTAACCTAGACAGTTTAAGATGGAGCCTGAAAACGCCTCCGAAGCCTAACCTAGACTGGTTTAGATGGAGCCTGAAAACGCCTCCGACGCCTAACCTAGACTGGTTAAGATGGAGCCTGAAAACGCCTCCGAAGCCTAACCTAGATGGAGCCAGAAAACGCCTCCGAAGCCTAACCTAGACTGGTGAAGATGGAGCCTGAAAACGTCTCCGAAGCCTAACCTAGACTGGTTTAGATAGAGCCTGAAAACGCCTCCGAAGCCTAACCTAGACTGGTTTAGATGGAGCCTGAAAACGCCTCCGACGCCTAACCTAGACTGTTTAAGATGGAGCCTGAAAACGCCTCCGAAGCCTTACCTAGACTGGTTAAGATGGAGCCTGAAAACGCCTCCGAAGCCTAGACTGGTTAAGATGGAGCCTGAAAACGTCTCCGAAGCCTAACCTAGACTGGTTAAGATGGAGCCTGAAAACGCCGCCGAAGCCTAACCTAGACTGGGTGAGATTGAGCCTGAAAAGACAGTTTAACCTAGACAGTTTAAGATGGAGCCTGAAAACGCCTCCGAAGCCTAACCTAGACTGGTTTAGATGGAGCCTGAAAACGCCTCCGACGCCTAACCTAGACTGTTTAAGATGGAGCCTGAAAACGCCTCCGAAGCCTTACCTAGACTGGTTAAGATGGAGCCTGAAAACGCCTCCGAAGCCTAACCTAGATGAAGCCAGAAAACGCCTCCGAAGCCTAACCTAGACTGGTGAAGATGGAGCCTGAAAACGTCTCCGAAGCCTAACCTAGACTGGTTTAGATAGAGCCTGAAAACGCCTCCGAAGCCTAACCTAGACTGGTTTAGATGGAGCCTGAAAACGCCTCCGACGCCTAACCTAGACTGGTTAAGATGGAGCCTGAAAACGTCTCCGAAGCCTAACCTAGACTGGTTAAGATGGAGCCTAAAAACGCCTCCGAAGCCTAACCAGGACTGGTTAAGATGGTGCTGGTATTGATTGCTCTCAAGTTGGTGAGAAGCCAGCAACAATCCGTGTTAATACACGGGTTAAGCTGACATGCAGCCTTCTGGTGGCTCACCGCACTGATGGGAACTACCCGGCTGGGTTCAAGGGCCGCAGTTCATATCGTCCAACTTTCAGTTTCTCATAGCAGGACTCAGAAGCATTGGCCGCAGTTGTTTAGACAAACCTCAGTAACTCCGGTAGCTAAGACCGTGTGTGGAGTTCATGTTTGCCCCGAAGTAGACAGCTCCTGTACTGCATCGACTGTCACTCATGACGTACTCGATGACGTGTTGATTTTTGGACAGCACATATTATGAACTTTGAGATCAACTCGTTGTACATATTCTGCAAGGCTAAGACCACAGCAAGAGGGGAACTCGCGACAGCATTAAAAAAAAACCCCAGCAGTTGGACTGACTGGCGGCGATCCCAGGGTACGCTGGGCATAGTATAGTTGCGACGGCATAAGGGAGGACCGGCTTTTTCGTGAATAGGCGTGATAATTCAGTCGCCAGCAGGCATGCCTTTTTCGACTTCATCAAAGGAGGACTACGACATAGGCTAGAGCGAACATTTCTGCTTTTTCCCATCGCTCTCTCCTGGTCGTGCCCGTTAAACAGCCATTGGAAGTGCTGCTTCAATGCATTCACTCTTCCCTCCGGGAATTGCAGTCTACATGCCTAAATGACCGCAAACATCTCGGAAAGCACGAAACAATGTCTGAGGTAGTTACTGAAACTCTGGCATTTCAAGGGAGCATGAGTTTGCTCTCTGTTCAAACTCCTCTCTCCCGCAAACCATTTGTGCTGTCATACGACTCGTATGTACACGAGGAGCAACTGACAAATATGAATCGCAAAGGCATCCCATTGCATCCTGCAGGTGACCTCCAACGTGGGTGCTCATTTTCCAATAGACAACACAAGGCAAGAGCAAGATGCAATCATTGCGCAAGCAATCACTTTCCGGGAGTATCATTTGTCCCCGCATCAGATCCGTCAATACACGTCTGACTCGAGGAGGAAAACACTGCAGAAAAACTAATTAATTTCTTGCATGAGTTTCCGAGACACAGAGCACCCAACTAAACATCCAGTGTCGTGGAAATCAATTTTTTCTCGCCTCAAACACTGCAAAAAGTCCCAACAACAGGCGATCACCAGCCACCCCCTCCGACAGCACTTGTCGGCTCCCGCCAAGGCGCGCCGCCCACCATCTGTCTAATTGGAAATTATAATTCGGTTTAATTATGACTTACGAGGACATGAATTTATGGCGCTGGCGAGCAGTCTCTTCGAGGAGTGCCACTGAAAGGGTGCTGCTGGTGGATTTGTTGTTGTTTTCTTTTTCTGAAGTTTCACTTCCCTCGCATGCGGGGAGGGGGAGCTGCACAAACGGAGTGCAAACGCCTTTAGGACCTTAAAGTTTCGTTGTAACGGAAAAGTGAACTGAATTAAATTTGCATGAAACCTGCAACCGGATGGGGGAAGGAGGTGGAACGGTTCCCATTGGATGGGGCGGCGGAACTGTGCTGTGGTTTTCGCATGACAAGGTGTGGCACGATATTGGTTTCCGAGGGTGTGGATGCAGTTGTGCGGTGAAGGCCAGCCTTGCACGTGGGACTTTGATGTTTCATTTGGCTGCGGCGCCAAGGTATGAGGGTTCGGCATGGCATATGGGTTGACATGACAATTAAATATTTTAGTTTATGTGTGTGTGTCCGGACTGGATGCGACACGACCGGATGTTCACTTACCACAAATTGAAGATGGTATGATGGCTGGCAGAGAGTGGACATTGCCACATGGTCGGAGTGGTTGTCGATTTGGCTGATTTGGGCGGTGGGTAGACTGGTTGCTGGTTGGCGAAGGCCCGTGGGATGAGGTGGAATTCTGAGACAGAAGGCTGTTCCTGCAGAATTGGTTTTCTGGTTAAAACTCCTTGGATCATTTGCATTCTGCGGTTTCCTAGGGGGCAAAACGGAATGTCGGCGTAATCTATGGCGACACTGGTTTGGTGTTCCTGGTTCGGTGCAGGCCTCCATCCAACCACACAATAAGCCGGGATGGCTCCCTGGCGATGCCCAACGCAGATGATCGTGATGATCGTCGAAAAGGTGACTTTTGGCAGGCCTCCATCCAACCACGAAATAAGCCGGGATGGCTCCCTGGCGATGCCCAACAGAGATTATCGGCGCCAAAGTGACTTTTCTAGATCATCGTCGATAATCACATCCTGAACACCATGTGAGTCTCCTGGCTTTTTTCTTAATGCGGCAACCCAAAGCACTTGGCACGAACTTCACACTTCAGATTATGAGCCCTTCATGGGCAGACCAGACCCCACCCGCAACGCCTGGCAGTTTGCACTGGCATACAGGCTGCTGCGTAATCCCTTCACTGTTCCCCATTCTTCGCAAAGCCGCACCACATCCGTCTTAAGCTTCGCCCCATTTCGCCAAGCAAACATTATTAGCCACAATGATAGTAATTTTCGCAACACGTCCCCTCGTTCGTAAATCCAAGGACCCATTTGTGGCCCATTTACATTCATTACATGGTGCACAGCTCAAGTCATTAAATTCCTTTCGTGGTTTAACTTCCGAAATATCTCCAACACGTTGTCGCCATAACGACTCGGGACGCCTTTGCTGTGCAACGTTGTCCTCGTCGTCCTCGGCTCAACAGGGCCGGGCGGCTGTGGCTGATGGCTGCGCCATATCCCACTGCCACTGCAGAGCTTCGCAATGCCCCGCACTTAATATATTAAATTAATTTGAAGAACGCCGTTACGCGTTAACCACAGGATCTCCTTCCGGGGAAATTTACAACCGGAAACTGCCGTCACAGCCATCATCATCGTCAGCATCGTCAACACCGTCAGCAGCGGCGTCATCATCATTCGGCAGGCTGCTGGCGGACGGATCATAATTTCTCAGCAGCCAGTCTAGTGCGATACGATTACGAGTATGTCGCCCTCGCGTCTTCCCACATTCGCATGCAGGATTCAATTAAATTCCGTTGATCCGAACGCAGAACCGCCCGCGATGGCATTTAATGTTCTTCTTCGAATCTGGAGAGGATATGAAGTCAGCACAGTGGCTGAGTCTGTGTTCAACCTGCGTTCCCACTCCAGTCGGTCGGGGCGACAGCCATCGCTGGAGGAGACAAATTATACATCGCTTGCGAGCGTTTTGGGGATTTTTATGGCGGAGGCATATGTATGTGCAATCGGCTGGGATGGGTGTCGAAGATGTTGCAGTTTCGAGATTTGAGAAAATGTCTCTCTCACTGGTGAGGGATTTAGTGGCGAGGCTAAGACAGTGTGGCCTGGAGGTTGGGAAACGGTTGCAAAGACATTGGTTTTAGAGCGGCAATGGTGTGGGTTGCAAAGACATTGGTTTTAGAGGGGCAATGGTGTGGGGAGGAGGATTTCTCCTAATTTTTTTAAAATAGGAGCAAACCATCATCTTCATCGGCACCATTTCCGGGAATCGGTCTTGGCCTCCTTCAACAAGTCTCTCCACCGATCCCGATTGCGGCCGATATCATCCATCCCCAGGCTGCCGTCGTCCTGGTCTGCCATCCGCAGCAGGGTCTACTCCGCTGCCTACCTCCATAATATCTGCCACCACGAGTTTTCCGAACAGGCTCCTCTTCGTTCAGGCGAGCTAGGTGCCCAGTCCACCGGACTCTACAGAGCCTTACGGTCTTTACCACATCTGCTAATAGTTTGATGGCGTACAACTTATGGTTGTAGCGGCTCCGGAATCGCTCTCCTTCCATACATGTGAGCCGACAATTATCCGTAAGACTTTCCTCTCGCCTTTTACTGAGCACGTAAGCCTCGGATCCATACATGAGCCTTTGATGTTATGGTTAGGTTTCTGGATTAAAAGAGCCTTGATTTTGTTTGCTTTGAGCAGCCGCCCGCTTATATCCTCCTCAATGCTGTTATCGGCTGCCACTGTCGACCAAAATTCGTGATCCTCTACCCTGATTGTTCGACTAATTCTAGGTGTTATCCTCGCAGACGATGCCACCATGTACTTAGTTCCTTCCTTTACGCGCAGCCCCATTTTCTGCGCCGGCCTCTCGATTTTGGTGAAGGATTCTCGTACAGCTTGATACGATTTTATATGTCGTCTGAGTAAGCCAAGGTCTGGCTGGACTTGTTGATAATAGTCCCTCTTGTATTTGTGCCAGAGTCTCGGATTGCTTTCTCCAACGCTAAGTTGAGGAGGAGGCATGCCAGACCATCCCCTTGTCGAAGTCCATTAAAGATGTTTATTGGGCCGGATAGCAATCCGGACATTTCAGATTGGCCTGTTGTGATGGTGTCAGTTTGCCAGGGATGCCGAATTCTCTCATGGCCTTAAGTCCTACTGTGGCTACGCTGTTAAAGACGGCCTTAAAGTCTATGAACCGGGGGTATCTCCCTCTTCCTCTTTGTTTGGCGCTACAGCCCAGTGTGGACCCGGGTCCCAACCAACAAGCCTCTCCAGCTTGCACGATCTTTCGCCAGCTGCCTCCTATTGCGCACACCAAGTGGGTTGAGGTCTTTTCCACTTGTGTGAGTCATCTCGTTCGAGGACGTCCTCTGTTGCGTTGTCGCAGTGGCTCGGAAAAGAAGACTATTCGGGTCGGAGATGTGGTTAAGCATTGGATCCGAAGCCGCTTAACGAGGTGCTTGCGACTGTACATGGGGGAATCTTCTCCTTGGCAAACATTACCAAAGTTTCTTCATTCAATAGCGTCTCCATTTCTCTGGGTATCGCTACAGACAGCAGGACCCAGCTTCTCAGCAACCACTCATGTTGTGCGAGCTATTGTTCTCCTACGAGTGAATGGGACCTACAGTTTTATGCCGACTTCGAACTTCCAATTCGAGAAGCTTTTTCCATGCAGTGGTTACTCTTCGAGCATTGTAAGTGACTTGAAAGATGTAGGGCCGCTGCTCTTACTGGCTATCGAACCTAGGATGCGTAGGCTCAAGTGCGTAGGGGTCGACGCACCGACCCACAACGCTACGGCCACCAGTCCAATTTTCATCTAAATAGTTCCCAGTTCGCAAAGATGTGTCTGATTGGAAAGGAACTTATGAACAGATTGAATACAGATTGAGAATAAAATCCGAACATATTCGGACATGGGTGGTGGTATAGAAATACTTCTCTGCGATGAGAGCTACATGAGCGTGTAGTAGCCATGCTTCTAGTAGATCTGTTACTGACAAGGATTGAAATCGGATTTGGAACTAACACGCCAATTGGAAAGAACTTGGAACATTTCGTCTCTTGCATATCGTCCACCGCCCATATTTAAAGTACTATCTGTCCATTATCTCTGCAATATACTTCCTCGCACAGGTATGCGAGGAACTAGTTCCGACCTAAAAAATATCAGTTCCATGTTCGTTCTGCCATTGGAACTATTTGCGAGTCAGTTTTACTCAAAGAGCAATGTTTCACGTAGAAAACCCAGAAAATGGGTTATCTTTTAGGATGGCGAAGAAACAAAATTCGGGAACACGGTGCTGTGTGCCAGACTAGTGCCTGGACTGTAGTACCATACAAGGTAAGAAAACATCAACTTTTCGAAGGCCCTTCAAGGCAACAGAAGTGGATCGTCCTCTACTGAATTAAAAGCACAAGGTAGACCAAACGGTTGTCTAAAATCCATCTAGAAGATACGCCACGATACAAAGGCATTAGAAGCAAGTAAAGGATCGTACACGCCTCTGTGTCGAGATAAGGTCTACCGCACAAGAAGACAAAGCTGGCTTGGATTTGTAACGTAACAACAACAAGCCTTAAATGCACTAAATTAATGGATATATGAACTGGTGTCTTTTACAGACTTTTGAATGCCCATCGGCCACATTTCTTCGCACTCCTTCTTCCTCTCACCACGAATTCGGAAGCAACCTTAGTCTGGTCTCATTTCCGTCAAGACTCGAGACGATAGTTGCGATGGCAAAATTTTGCACTCCTTCCTCCTCTCACCACGAATTCGGGAGCAACCTTAGTCTGGTCTCATTTCCGTCAAGACTCGAGACGATAGTTGCGATGGCAAATTTGTTGGCCGACAACTTTGTCAGCCGCTATAAAACTCATTCATAACCACAAAAAATGCATAAACCCACTAGACACAGTGCAGAAATGTGCGCTCCTCCTTAAGGAATGCTCGTCCCCATGTGTATCGTCTGAAGACACTCAACCGCTGCAACTGATATGATCAGAGATGAATAACTGGGAGTGGAGCAGTAAAATTTTAAACAACCCCCACTATCTGAGAAGCCCTTCGCAGTCATCATAAAGTGGTTCTTGACAGAATTCTCCATGTGCATCTTCAATTTGATGTACATTCCGGTCGTCATCCTTCACCTGAGACACACTGTGACCGTAAAATCGAAAGCCAACCAACCCATAACAGCACCCCCTTTCGGAATCGTTGATCTCAGGAGGCAACGACTAAGGCAGATGGAAGCAGGCAAGCGGGAACCTCCGCAAACTCGAGTGGATTCGGTTTTATTGTCGTTTTACGAGCGAATTCATGTACCGGTTATGTAACCGCACAGACCCGTCCCCTCCGCCGAACACCGACTCGGCAGCCTGCGCGTTTAATACCAAACTACGTCGCAAGCAGGGATCATAAAGTGAACGAGAAGCAGAGAGCAAAAAAATGTAAAAGAGCGATATGCTTGGGACTCGGCAATGCCAGGCGCTGGCATCCCTGAAAGTTGGAAATTGGTTTACTCCATCCCAGGGGGCTAACAGATAGCGAACGAATGTATCCAAAACGAATTCAGGACATGTGTGACACGATATCCCTTCTTTTCTCCGCTCTCCACTCGTGGCTAGGCGAGTGCCTTCAGTCGAAGACGCCAGTTGCCAGTGTGCCAGTTGCCACCCATAAAAGCGAAACCGGTTAATGATATCCCACGCTGCGCCGCTGTCACCCAACCACACCGTATGTGTCAAGGATGAATCGGATGCTTTTTTTCCTTGCCTCCTAAGCTCTGGTTCCGTTTGTACTTTACTGCCCACAAGGGAGACTTGTGCTGGCAGCGCCAACGGTTTGACTCTGGTATACGGTGTGCGGTCGCTGGGAGGCGTCACGGTGACAATAATTTTTAAATTGTTATCCTGCCGTCCCGGTGGCGCGGCGGCGGCGGCCCCTCGACTGGATCTCATTTACATGGCGAACATTATAAGCACGGCGGCAGCAGGGTGGATGATTCCCTGGTGGTGAACATATGTTGGATTTTCTCCCAACCCCGCACCCACACACTCTCGCAACCACTTTTGCTTTTGGGGCATTAACGCGATGAGAGGGACGACTGCAGGGACTAAGTGTTACTGTCTACTAAAAGGTAAATTAAATAAAACACATGTGAGTTCATAAAGGCAGTAATTGCGCTGTGCGTACGTGTGTTTTGTGTTGCGGTGCGCACTAAGTGACTTCCAAGCAGCCGAGCCTGAGCTCCTACATCCGAACGCCACAAGGACGAACGCACAGGAAATTAGGTAATTTCAGATTTGCCGAGAGAGAGACAGAGAGAATGTGGATTAATGCGAGTGAGCGGAATGCCAATGGAGGGCGGCGGCAGTCGCGCGGCATGAGGAGAAGGAATTTATTGCAAACAATTTGGATGCCATATCGACGGGCTTAGTGGATTATGTGACGATTAAGGGGGCCGCTTAGGCGAACGAACGGTTTTCCTAGACCTTAACAGAAATTACACTGAAATTAGTGGAGTTTATTTTTTGAATGCGGGCCGGAGTGGAACAGGCTCGAGGTGTTATAAATCGTTACACTTATGTACATGCCTGAAGGTTTGCTGCACGTGCTCCCCTCCTGACAGCGCGTATATTTGCGTGTGAAATTAAGGATGACATAACGTGAGTTAAGGGATTATCTCGGCGAGCGTGTCCTTTTTTTTCGATAAAGGCATTCCTTACGTGTCATTAAGCCGGCTGAGGAGGACTAGTAATTGCCGCTGAGGTTCTCGGCTTAAGCCATTCTCTGGTGTGCGGAGGCAGAAGGTGTCTCAATCACGGACAGGGTTAGTGGGGGATTTTGTCATGTTTTATGTGAGGAATGAACGTCGTTATTGGGTACTTTGCCCAACCCAGAGTGGTAAAAGTCGCCGAGATGTCTTGTGTATTCGTGGGAGACTGAATCAGGAATCTTGTCTCTAGCTCAATGATGGAAGTTGGGGAACATGTGCATTTTGTCTACTGGCCGTAGGAGGTAAGTAGAGAAGGTGAAAGACATGTTTAGTGAGAAATCGATTCTCCACTTAGACCCACTGCGTCCATTGTGTTCTCATTTTCCGGCTTTGTAACATGGCTCCTCGTTGAGCTCAGTGTAGTGCTCGTCTTTGATCAGGGTGATCCACTAAAGGGGTCGCGGGGACTAAACATAATCATCTAAGGGGGACGCTGTGACTAAGCATGATCCATTAAAGAAGTCGCGGGGACTAAGCACGCTGTGAAAATATATCTGCCACTCCATCCTCCTTTATGGACTCCATCAGGAGCTAAGCCCAAGCACTTGGACTCGGTGCAACCATCTCGGAATTGTGGTGGGTTCAAGCGAGAAAAGCCTCTGAAGTCGTGATGAAATGACTAAACCATCGAAGCGGTTTCAAAAGTGGCCCAACTTGGCCAATTCAGAGTAAAGCTTAAGAATTCCGTATGAATTCTTCACAAGCTTCAATGCAACTCCACTACACGCAGAGTGCATTGAACGAGTGTTCTCAAAATTACGATAACCTCGGAGTTGAACCCGTTATCCTCCATCCTAGCCTCAGAACATACGGCCACATTCCTATCGAGTGCGCACCGAAGTTCCGTCTGCGACGAGGATGATTACCCTCAACTCTCCCAATGTGATACATTCCTCGCTTCGGCTGCGATGCAACATGCAGGTCATGTATATAATGAAAGGGAGCGGTGCCAAGACGAGCTCTTCGCGAAGTCCAATGTCCACGGCGAAAGGTTTTGATTTGGCACCGTTCACCCGAACACGGCACCTGCAGTCGGTACATAGACTCTGAATGACCTTCAAGAGAGGATCATCGATTCCAAACTATCGCACAAAACTCCAGATCTTATCGCGAGGAAATCAGTCGTATGCCCGCTCGGTTTGGCATAGTCCCGAGCCATCTCAAGAACCATTCATAGAGTAAATAGCTGGCCAGTTGTAGCTCTGCAGGGCTTCCCCCATCCCGGACTCGAACAGAATTCTAGAAAACGCATCTAATTCCGAACATCTACGATTGCTGTCGTTTATGGAGGTTGTCAGTAGCCAAGATTTTATGAGAGATGGGGACCCCTTGATTTGGTCCTAGTGGCCGACCCTCCCTTGCTGCTCATAGGCTCTTTTGTTGCCCGGAATGCACAAATGCCCTGGGTCCCAGCATGGAGTGAGGTTGCATCTGTCCGGTATCTCATGTAGAGACAGGTGGGGTTGATTGATGGAGCTTTTATGACAGCCTGACAGTCTGTGTCCAACAACAGGTCTACCGTCTATCGGACTCATTGATAGTTGGCGTCCTGCCTTTGTGCAGTGGTTTCGCAGACGGAGGGCCAGAGAAATCTCGGGTGACCAAGCATAACACGCTTTCATCGCACAAAAGTTGTCGCAACAGCCAGACGAGAAGAGCTGTGCGAAAAGCCAGACTATAGTCGAACAAACCGTGGTACCAAACCACAGCGATAGAAACCGAGAGCACTGTTAGTGCGTCACCACCCATCCACCGTGGGTCGGAACAATGTCAAGGCAATCGTTCAACGACATCGAGCAATTAGAATAAGGTCAGTCTTAAGAAAAACCGCTAGCGGATTGACTTTAAGTTCCAATAAAGTCCCTCATGGAGGAAAAATGGATGAGCTGGTTTAAAAATGCTTATAAACAAAAGCTCAACAAAGAATTCAGATCCAGAGACGAAAACTATTTTCGCTCCTTCAACGGAGTGAGCCTTCCTACGTCATGCAACCTAAAGGCTGCAAAGCGTTATCAAAATACTAAATAAACTACAAAATATGTCCCAATGCATGTCGATAAAGAGTGGGCGGTATGACATCATATTTCGGTTGCTCAACTGAGACCCGTTTTGTCCCTATTCCCCAGGTCCTATTCGTGGCCTTAAAGCTTATAGCTCCGCATGTACGACCGCTTTCTCGTCTTCAGCGACGAAGCTCAGTTCTGGTTGCAAAGCCGCATTTGGCCCGATGAGCAATAGCCGGCAATACAAGAGCAACGCATCCCGAAAAATGCACTGTTTCTTGCGACAAAATCATAGAGCCGTACATTTCAAAGATGACGGTGAGAACAGCTGTTCCGTCAGAGGTGCCCGCAGCCGTTCAATGACTCCGACTATATTTTTGGCCAATATGCACAAGCTGAAGGTGGCCGATATGTGGGTCAAGTTCGACGACGCCCCATTTCGCAGGGCACGCGAATGGACAGACACATTGTGTAATGCTCCGTGAGAGATTCATCTCTCGTTTTCAACCGATGAATTTTTCGACGTCTCTGATGTCTGTCTACAGCGCTCGTCTATGCCGATACGACAGCCTTGAAACAGGACACCGCACGTGTTCGTACGAGACAGAAGCCAGTATAGTAGATGAGGTTTACTTCAATTAAGACTCGTCATATGGGCCACTCCAATCAGTTTTACGCTGATTACATGTGAAGAAGCAGCTTAAGCCACGACCTGTACGAGAGCGGCCTGTGCAGCGACTTGAGTCCAACCAGGCGTACACGCCTAAGACAGCTAAGCCAGGCGGCGTGCATGGACAACACTGCAGAGATTGTCATTCGAACAATGCCTTGCTCTGCAACGTACATCGCTGGATCCTTCACACAAAACGAGGCATAAGCAGACGGCTGAAATTGGTTTATTTATTTTTCCATTCGCAATACCGCTCCCTGTTAGAGACAAAAGCCAATTTGAGCAAGCACCCATTCATTGAATGTCCCTCACGCAGGCAGCACGTGAACTATGGCCAGCTCATGATGGCCAAAGGCCATCAGAGTCATGCTCCTAATGGATGTGCTGCGTCTCTCACCGTACCTGCCACCACAAGCTGTCTACACACACACATCAGAATAAAGTCATTCTCCTCCCAACATGCGGATATTCACCGACTTATCACCACAGTTCATTTGCCGAACAAAAAACGCCGGCCATTCATTCGGCTCACATGGCGCAGAGTCTGCCAGGGACACAATAAGAAAAAAACGGAAAAACAACTCATAACGAGAAGCGAAAAACCGGGGCCACCTGCTTCCGTTGACGAGAACGATCAAAGACCTCCCATCGGCGCCCAGCGAAAGGACACTCTGAATACCGGAAATTCCCTCTGAAGCAATATTCAATCTTTTCACGAACCTCCGACCGAGACGACGTGGTTACCGAGAATTGAGGTGAAAAAATCCACAAAATCCACAAGGAAAGCCTAATTAAATCCTTCACCTCCTGCTCTCTTACCTCGTCCTTTTTGCATAGCTCGCTCCGTTGCTCGTTCGTACAGTGAACGATGCTCATAGGGTGCGTTATGCTGCAGTCGGCAGGTCAAGGATACGCTAATTTTGCCGCACAGAAAGGACCACTTCAGCTTTGTCAAACACGCCGAAAGGGGAGGCCAAAGGCACACTTAGCCTGCGCTCTGCTGTGGAACACTGCGCGATGAAGATGACACTCACGTGGAATAATCGTATGCTGGTTTGAGAGTCGTGGTTTCTTGAGTGGTGGCAGGGCGGTGGGGATAAGGAGGAAACGTTTTTTTTAAGTTTTTCGTTTTTCTCATGAGGAATTGTCGTGACTGGCTGGCGCGACAGCAGAAAATATCACCTTACAGTGCTTAGCTGCCATAAGACAAATCTTGTTGTATTCATTGGAAATATTGTAGAATACTTCGAAAAAACGGATATGAAATGTTTATTCATACAAAACAAGGAAAAGTGTTTCAAACCTAAAAAAAAGAAAGAAAGAATAGCCAGATTTGAACACAGAACGTGCAGAAAGCGTGAGCAACGCACCAACCCACTCCGCCAACGAACCCGACGTCTCTCAAGGCACTTTTTTTTAGTTCGCATTTGGTATTGCTGTGACATACTGGCATACATTTTATTATATAAAGAGATTGCGTCCCAATCGCCATCCGTTCGCCCCTGTTGAGCTAGGTAAGCTGCCTCCGCTTGACCAAAGCTTCAGTCTCACGCCAGACACGCAAGCACTCTGCCTTTCTCTGGAGGGAGAGCATGCTAGAAGGTACAAGAAGCTCCAATGAGCGCATGGGTTAGGAAGAGGGCGAAAGTATATCACACACTCAGTGCCCGGCTTTTTCGGCGCACAGGTGCAGGATGCTGGCAGCCCACTTTTCCATGATCTCTGCGACCTAAGACATATCTCCAGTAGAACATCCACCAGTAGCTTCCAAGATTAATTAACTATACGTGGCGGCACAAAGCTCCGTCAGGTCTAAGCATTTTATTTTCAGCACCCGATACCTACCAAATGTGGACTGTAAGACTCCCAGCACCACCCTCTCCTATAAGGTATCGAGCAATCCTCCGCCAGCCAAATCATAGCTTCCAGCTTGCGCTTATAAGATTCGCATGCATTGAAGCGTCCTGGTAGATTGCGTAGCCGACTCCATAATTCTTGTATTTTTGAAATCACATTCGCGTGCGAACCCCAAGCCGGTTCGGTGCAAACAAAATACAAAAGTATGTCTACATCGAGCTAAAATTTAATGAAAAACCCTTATGCACCTGCTAACTCCCGCTCCAGGCGCCTGGGTCTGTGGCTTAGTATAAACGACTTCTTCTGTATATAATGTGTATCCGTATTCCATGGCTTCCGCTCCGGTGGGCACGAAAGCGCGGCGGGCGGCGTTGTGTTTACTTTGAATTTATTTTCACCAAACCCTGCGAGCGGTTGAATGAACGATGAAGTAGAACTCATTTCAGGGACTGCCGCAGAATGAATACATCTCTATCCAATTTGGTTTCATTATATTCGGTCCTGTGTACACAACCACAGCGGTTGTTATGAATGCTGAGGACCTCCGGCGCGAACTATTCGAAAGTGCTCTGTACAGTTGGTCTGTGCAGGATGTGGGGAATGCTATCATTCGTTGCATACGTCCTCATACGGTCCGGGATTCACCAAAATATAGTAGACATCTTGTATCTTTCTGGCATCAGCCGCAGTTCCCGAGGAGTTTATTTCCTCTCAGCGACCTTTCTGAAGTTTCCATCGATAGTTCACACGGTTGCCTTACTTGCTTACTTATCAGGCCGACGATCCTTGGAGGGTCTGTGGCTGAACTGACATGGTTAGCTAGTAACGAATAATGACTCCTGACTAGATTTTACCATTGTGGCGGTACCTTGGACCATGCTATGGGTATGTGCGTCTGCAACATTCATGTCTGCTCTCAGGCGTATACGTAACATTTTGTGGACGTTTTTTGCTTTAATTTGCATTAAGAAGTGTACACTCAGTGTTTGTTTGCTTCTGGCCTGCTGTCCGTCAAGTAATTGATAAACAAAGAATCTCTCCCGCAGATCAGATTCGGGCAAATGTTTCTACAATGGTATGCACTTGGACACCGTCCGGGCCTCTCAAGGATGACTGGGAACATATTGGTTCAGCCGATTGATTTATATGTACAGCTCCAGCCTCCAGCCTTCAGCCTCCAACTTCCAGCCCCCAGCCTTCAGCCTCCAACTTCCAGCCCCCAGCTTCCAGCCTTCAGCCCAACGCCTCCACTCTTCAGCGTTCCTCGTCTTTAATGGCCCTCGTTTTCAGTGAACCATGAAACAAACTTCGTATGAAAACAAGTATTGCTTCCAAGAGCACTCTGCAGTTTAATTGGGAGCAATTATAACATCAGTGGATGCCATCTAGTCACACAGAGCATCCTCCGGCGACGGACTCTCATTCGATTACACTTGAAATGTGTTTTCTGTCGATGCCGAGAGCCATCAACGAAAACGATGTCCTCATCAGAATGGGCACATCCTTCATTCCCAAAGTTGATTACAGTTACCGGGACGCTTATTTCCACAACTCACAAAACCCAAAGGATCACAAATCCATATTTCGTCCTCGTTTATGTGGAACTCCCAGCATTTGATTGTCCAATTGACAACACCCCTCTCCCCCGGGGCAACTAATTTCCGAAAGGCCAAGGTCTTCACAACAAACTTTACAAATTCCTCTCCGGTCACTTGCCCGTCCCACCGTCCCACCGTCCTCGGCGACGTCCTTCGTTTATATCCGTCCCAAGAAAAACAGAAAGAGCCTCCTTGCACAAATATTTGCTCAGTATATTAATCAAATTAATTTTCAACAAATATTGCCAGAATGTCCTTTATGTCCTTTGCCTGCGGCCATGCTTGTTGTGCGCTGTCCTGAGTACGAGTGTGTGTGCGTGCTGCTCGATGATGATTCAATCGAGTGGCCTGTGTGTTTCCCCTCGAGGACCCCTCACTATTCTTGTTTGGTCCTCATCATGCCTCGTCATGCACTGTCTAGAAATAGAAACAAGACAAGTGAAGGCGAACATTGTGTACGCCAGCGGAAGTGTGTGTGCTGACGCACTTGTCGCCGCACCCGTTTCACCTGAGCGCGCGTGTTTACGAATGACATTTTCAACTTACGCAAAACCGGATATTCAAGGATCGGCTATGCGAAAGTAAGGAAGGACCTGTGTACCGCCTTCAGAGCAAATAAATACCGTATCTATACATTTTTGGGCGGGGGATAGGGAAAAACAGGAAAAATATAACTCAAGCATCCGCCAGATGCCATTGTTTGTCCTCGTAAAACGTTTAAATTTCTGCAAATATTTGCAATTTCAAGAATGGACATTGGCTGGGTAGGGGTTGTACTGAACACACCCCTACTCTGCCAGTTACATGCCAGCGAACAACACTGGAAGGAGGGGGAGGACTTGAAAAGGCCAGGCAGTCGAGGAGGTGCTTGGATGTGCGACAATGTTGCGATGGCTAAGAAGCAACTGTTTAGATAAATTAATGGGGGCAGAGGGTGGAGCACATTTCGAAAGGATATAGGATTTCGGTGGTGGGCTTTGTTCGTTTTGGGCGAACGATGGCGGCGTAGTGGGCTTGGCTTGGCCGGTACGTGCGTGGAGTGCTTAAAGAGAGTCGATTAAGTGGCCATGAATCAGGATAGCACGGGCCTCTCACGGATGGAGTGTGACGTGTGCTTTGTGTGCGAACATTTTGAGGGGAATTCATTTTGTTGAATGAAATTTAAAATACTGAGGTGGGCCTTTGACTTGGACGATTTGTCAATTACTGACAAATTAAGACATGCTCAGAGATCTTGCGACTGGACAAGGGCAAGACCACTCGCAGGCTCTCTGAATTTATGCGATTCCGATTAAAAAGGAGGAAGAATGAAGGCGAACACTGATGAAGAGCACGAGTGAAGACTGAAGACTGAAGACTGAAGACTGAAGACTGAAGACTGAAGACTGAAGACTGAAGACTGAAGACTGAAGACTGAAGACTGAAGACTGAAGACTGAAGACTGAAGACTGAAGACTGAAGACTGAAGACTGAAGACTGAAGACTGAAGACTGAAGACTGAAGACTGAAGACTGAAGACTGAAGACTGAAGACTGAAGACTGAAGACTGAAGACTGAAGACTGAAGACTGAAGACTGAAGACTGAAGACGGAAGACTGAAGACTGAAGACTGAAGACTGAAGACTGAAGACTGAAGACTGAAGACTGAAGACTGAAGACTGAGGACTGAAGACTGAAGACTGAAGACTGAAGACTGAAGACTGAAGACTGAAGACTGAAGACTGAAGACTGAAGACTGAAGACTGAAGACTGAAGACTGAAGACTGAAGACTGAAGACTGAAGACTGAAGACTGAAGACTGAAGACTGAAGACTTAAGACTGAAGACTGAAGACTGAAGACTGAAGACTGAAGACTGAAGACTGAAGACTGAAGACTGAAGACTGAAGACTGAAGACTGAAGACTGAAGACTGAAGACTGAAGACTGAAGACTGAAGACTGAAGACTGAAGACTGACGACTGAAGACTGAAGACTGAAGACTGACGACTGAAGACTGAAGACGAAGAAGACGAGGAAAACGAGGAAGACTGAGACTGAAGTCGAAGAACCCTCTTCACTTTAATTGAAATCCATCAAAACACTGTCCAAGTCAGCCATAAAAAGGGAAAAGGATATCAAAGAATATCCTTGAACTGCCACCACTCAACGTCGAATCGCTTCGATCGTCGGTCGCTGACTTTATTTCCGTTTAAGGCGACACTTTTGTTACGTTTTATGAAATCTCTCCCCTATGGGCAACCGACTACCGACCATTACCGCTCATTCAATCTAGATTACATTGGCCAAGCATAAACGCTGCTGAACCAGCGGCATTACCAGAAAGGATTCGCTTACAAAGAGCACACAAGCTCGACCATAACCACGACGACGATTCGTACCTCTCGCCGGGCGTGCAACAAAGCCCCCCAACGGAAGAGGGACAAAGGACAAAAATGAATAAAAACAAGAAAAACACAAAAAATACATAAAAGAAGCACAAGAAGAGCGGAATGGAAAGAAGGCATTATCCCTGGGGAGATGTCATCGGTTCCATGAAAGGAATCTTTTTTCATAATGACGGCAGTAAAACCATGAAACACACTCATGGCAGACATTTACACCACATGACGATTGTCAAGGAAGAATGCACACCTCCTACG